>CM035769.1:63600947-64858447 GCA_020466155.1 Pachypeltis micranthus
TCCACCATGCTCATGCTGTGAGCTCCTCCTTAATCAGGCCTGTATCCTGATTTGCTAGATGTTTGATCTTGGAGCTATGATTTAGCTCAGTTTTTCTGTTGGTAACTTGATGAAGTGGGAATGAGGTTATGAGCAGTTTGCTCTTTCGTGTAAGGAGGCTTACAAAATGCACCTAAAAATATTTTTTTTAAAAGCTTGATTGTCGCTGCAGAAAGTATGTGTGTGTGAGGTGTGAGAAAGGTAAAGTATAAGGTGTAAAAAAAAAAAGGGTAAAAAAGAAAAAAAAAAAAATAAAAAAAAAAAAAGTAATCTTAAACTGATTAACTACTTAAATTTCGAGATCAGCCAGATGCTCCTGCGAAAATAGGTTGAGATAGGAAAAAAGGACTAAACATCCAAAATGAGAAGTTTGCACTGCAAAGGCGCATCATCGCTTTCGGATCAACCCCACATATGAATTTAATCAGTCACCTTTACCCGCTTATCCGCACATCTGTAGCCTTTAAGTATTCCGCCGAACATCTAATGGTTTTTCTGCAACTTTTCCAAATTTGCAGAGGCCATAATGTTCGACGGAAGTCCAAATGTAAGCAGCTACAAAAGATTTTGATCGAAAAAGTTAAATAAGTTTCTCTTTAGAAAATGCTGAGTGAACTCAAAAAGAATATAATTTTGGTACTGGCAATGATATAAAAATCGTCCAGAATTGTAACAGTGAACGGATTCTAGGAGAAGGAACAAACGATCTGGAGGCTTGTTTTCACCTGTAGGCATTAACTTGACTCAAGTTGGAAGTTTGTAAAGCATTGTTTCTTCGTAAAATCCAATCTAAGATAGAAAGTGTGTTGAAGAAAATGATTAGACGGGCATTTCGCTGTACAGCTGTTTTGGTTTCAGAGAGGAAATTGAACCCTTCACTGAATAATTCGCGATACAACAACATGCACTCTTGCGCTCTACTACCTTCCGCTATTTACTTGACGAGAGGATACTCTACTCTGATTGATTGACAGCCCTGATTTTAGCCAAGTTGCTCACACAACCAAATCTTAGATATTAGCAAATTTATACTACACCGACTCACTCCTTCCGCAGAGTTCTAGTTTAGAATTACAATTGCAGATGCCGTCAACGGTGCAGTAACTCATGCGGCGTCCCACACCGACGTTGAGCCGGCAGTCGGTGAAGCTCCCGGCCAGAGAGTCGGATTTCCTCAGCTGAAGTGCGCACAAAGTTTCGATGGAACTTGGAGTTGTGGATTTGAAACTGCTTGTGACTGAATAATGGGAGACTCGGTACTTACTATGCCCTCAATACTCATTAAAACATACCTCAATTGAAGCAACTCAATCTGACCAAAATACTGAATGATATCGTCAGCGTGATAACGAGAAAAACTATCAATCCATCTCTAACGTCATACTGATCATGAAATTAATCCTGTCGTGCGCCAAATTACAAAATTGAAAGAGATCCATTCATCATTTTCTATAGAAAACCGGTGGGTTATATGTATTAGTGCATCCAATGGCGTGATAACTCGCTCATCACTTACAAACACTCCTTATCAACATAAACGTGAGTTCTATTTTACATCCTTCAAATTCGTATTCATCCAACCAACATGGATCATCTCTGCACCGGACGAAAAATTGTGGGAACCTCCTATCATCAAATATCACTATCGGCGAAACTTCTTGAAAAAATGTATGAATCTGAATAGCGTCACATCAACTTTGGAAATTTTTATAAGTCGGTGGTACTGGGTAGATCGGAAATTAAAACGAATTAAAAGTGAAACTGATCTAAGTTTAGAGAAAATACCACTCAAGCATCCCAACGGTGTTCTCCTTATTGTAGAAAGAGCTGGGACTCATTATTATTTTCATTCGGCTTCAGTGCAGGTGCTAAGAGTTACTTTGAAAGCTCTTTTTCTTGGGTATTTCTGTTCTGAAAACATTGCGGATTTTAGGGATTTCTTGCTGCTTTTGTAATTTCGCATCAATCTGAAAATCAAAATTGCAGTTACGAAAGCGGTCTTTCACAGCATGGATAAATGGCCTGACGCAACCTATCGTACTTCCAGTACCATACTCAGCTCTTGAACACTTTTTAAAGTTCAACAACATGCCATAAAAATAGTTACCTTCAGGTCTGTTTAAACATTGAGATAGCAAGTTAATCCTTGACATAAATTTGTCCGAATGTGGACACTGATCTCGAGAATTATGACCATTTCCTGTTCTTCCTTGGCTGTGCCACTGATAATTATAATAGATAGGTAAGTGCGAGGGAACTAGTCCTGAATAGATCACAACTACTACACAAGAGAGTTTATTCTCCGCGTGCTGATAATGCGACGTTAAATGTCTCCCTGACTTGCCCACCCAACTCTTGCATGCAGGTCTCGCCATCACTCAGAGGCTGATTCAGCCCTCAAGGGCCTAGAAGACTTACAAACCTAAACTGCCATGACTTTGTAAATTGAATCACCGATTAAACATGTGCCACCCAACCAACATCTTCCTGTTGAAAGTCTCTGTCCTATAACTACGGTCCACACTAACATTTTCTGATCCATACCACGGTTTATTCTTGATCCGCGACATGCCTTACGCTTTTTTTAATCTTATCCTCAAATATCTAAACTTCTTTTAAACTTATTTCTTCTCCATTATGCTCGCACATTCACATGAGAGCCATCTCCATGAATGCTCCCAACGAAATCTAAATTCATTTTCATTTCCTTCCACTTGCGGTAGGTTTTCAATATATTCTGCAAACTTCTCTCATTCAACCTTATGAACCATGTGTGATAGGGAAATGGCTTCGTTTGTCCCTTCCCCATTGGATAGGGAGGTACTACTGCCTATCATTGTTCGAGTTGGTATCCATACCGGTGTTGGGAAGATGCCATGAGAGGATGTATGCACCAATTATGGCCTGTCAACCTCAATGACCTTGAATCCTCACCTCCGGTAACGCCATCCCTGTTGAGTGCAATGTTCTCTAAGACGGATCCAACAAGAAGTGAAAGGAGAACTACTGGAACACCTACCTACTATGGCCAATCAATCCATTAATTTGTTGCTTGTTACTATATAATTTACTTTTTGCCTGCACTTCTGTCCATCCTGTTCATTCCTAAGAATGGGTTACTGTCCGATTAGTTATTTGTTATTGCGTTCATTTTGAGTTGGGCTTTCGGTTTACGAGAGTGTGTTGAATAAATATATTTATAATAGAAGAAGCTTTGGTTTATCATTTATTTCTGACCCTAAGTTTTATCAATGGTCACAGAAAATTTTTACAACCCCCTTAGCAATATATGATACTTTACGTTTCAAGACATGGGGATTCCAAATATGCAATGTCCGTCCGCCAATCCGGGGCCATTTTTGTGTGCCTTCAACGTGGTCTAAAAATCCGTTTCTTTTCGCACAAAAATCTCATTTTGGCATCTAGTTGTGCCCCTGCCATCTCGGTAATCATCCGATCGGATCGAAGCCAAAAACCGGTTTAAAAAATTCACAAAAACGCAGATGTAATAGCACATACGCCGTGTTTCGTATCCGTTTTCAAGGTATTTTTACATCACCAGGTTTATGTATGGAATGAGTATCAGACGTGTACAACTGCGTATAGGGAAATTGCAGTAATTATTAGAGTCTACTAATTGAAAGAACTCGCGGGAACTACAGGGGACTTCCAATGTTTCGTCGTTAAGTAGTACTCTGCTCTAAAGTTCGCTGGAAGTCTCCGGTCCCAATTTCCCCGACTCTTTTGCCCGACGGGGCGGGGAGGAAAGGATTAGGGCCGATGAGGCCGGCACTTCCTCCACACACCACTACACATCCGGATCATAAATGCCTACATAGACGTTTACATGGGCGCCGGGGGAATATTTAGTTCCATCTGTAGTTTCCGCCGTTGTAGTCAGGTAATGTTTCGTTATGGTTTTCTAGTATTTTTCGATGCTGAACTCAAATGGAATGGGTCTCGGAGCAGTAATACTTCAGGGTCAAGCTGTTCATGGCAGAGAATAATAATGCATCGTTGTGTGATGAATTTGCAGGTTTTTTCTTTGTTAGTTTCCTAACTACTTTCTTCTTCACTGCTCTCATTCAACTATATTTTCTCAATATTTTTAATTTTGTTCACATTATTGCTCTACCAATGGTCCTCTTAACCAAGCATGTGTATTAAATATTCCCCGAAACATCAACATCCAATTCCTTGCTCCCTGAAACACTGTGAATAGTTGATGTATCCCGCAATATGCAAGTGGATGGCATGAGGCTTCGTTAAGGCTCATTAAGGGCTTGGAACAAATTCAGAGTACCCCACTGTGAATGGCAGTTTTACCACATAAATCACAACTTGATGCGTATGGCGACGGAAAGAATAATCACTGCACTTTCTGAAAGGATCCGCCTTTAACAGCTCATTCGTTGTAGTGAATTGCGTTGCTGTTGCCGTCTCATTCCTCGAGATACGTTACGTGTGAAATTTGATAAAAGAGTAATTTGGAAAGAGAAAATCGAGGAGTTTTGCAACAACAACCCTGGAGAACTCTGTGTACTGACTTGACTCTCTGATTAAAGGCACCCTCGCGATTGTGGTCGAGTGGAGTGATGAAGATCAATGACCATGTTCATAAAGCTGACGAATTGTCAGTTTATTGAATCGGAGCTCCTAGTTAGTTTCTTCGCAGAGTAATTTTGGCCTGAGACAGCGGCTCCTTCAAACATCCCACTCCAGTACATTTGGCGCCTAACTGAGTGGTCGAACTTCAACAAGCTCCTTCATTCCAAGAAAAAAAGAAGAGGGCCAGAGAGATGATGTACTGACTGGACTCCTATTGAAGGCACCCTCGCGATTTGGTCTAGTGGTTCTATGAGCCTGACACATGTGTCGGTTTATTGGATCGGGGCTCCTCGCAGATTGCAGGTACTTTTTGCCTGAGTCAGCGCCTCTTCTCACATCAAATACCAAACCCCTCGGTACATCTGCATAGCAGACAACTCGCTCGTAACTTCTTAGCGATGTGTCTATAACTCTTACGCGGTAAACTATTTGTTACGACAAGAATAAAAGTGATTAGCATGGGAATTGAATTTTTAATCTGCTTGATAACTGGAATATTAGATTTTGGTAATTGTTTAGTGCGTCCCTTAAAACCGCACGATTGAGAGTAAGTTCATGGCGTTTTTGTGTATCGATATCAACATCGGTACAGAACGATTTTTCGTGGTGGTGAGGATGTGAGCATAACCTTATTTCTGAAGTTGGAGTCTTTTCTGTGATAGTGCATTCCATTTTATCTAGTATTCGTTGAACCGTTGAACTTCGTTGAAGAAACGCCTTTGTCTTAGTATGTGGGACTTAAATTAATTTGCGTTATTCATTTTAAGAGCCTTTCTAGCCTAAACCCGGAGCCTAAAACTAAAGAGGTCAAAAGCGCGAGGTACCAGATCTTTACGGCAGATTTTCGTTACGACTTACGGTTTCAATGGGCTCTGCAGCCGAATGCCTTTGCAGACGTTTTGCCGACTGTAATTCGAGGAAGCGTATGCGTGTACTTTCAGTGCTGAAAATGGGGGAGAGTAATTATCACGGTGGGTAATGGTATGACGTTGGGCACAAATCGCCGAGAGGCCTAATGGCGCTTTGAATTAGATTCATTAACTGCGTACAACTTGTCGACCCATCCTAAGTTGAGCGATGAAACAGCTGTCCCTTCCCCATCCGTCGACGTTTACACTTTCCGGCTCACGCTAATTAGGTACTAACTTTCCTAACCAATCGGTGCGTCTGTTCCGTCAAATCCGGAGTCGCAATAATTGCCTATCGTTCATATTTTCTCACCAAGGCTGTTGTACCAGCTGGCACGTGATGAGAAACTCATCTCGCTTCCAATTATTCGATCGTTAGTTAAGGCTTTTCCGAACAAAAGGCGTTTGTCAGAAAGCCAATTAACGTAGCCTTCGAGTCTCCGGCTGAACCCTTGTATTTTCCTGTTAATATCGAGGTTACACTTGGGATAACTAGATCTAACAATGGCCGTCCACAGGAGATCATGCGGTCTCACCTGTCCGGCGGCACAATCTTTGCCACTTCTTCAGCGTTAGGTGCTCGCTTAGTACGAAGCGTGCTCCTGGATAGTTCTGGAACAGTGATTACAGTATTGCTCCTCAGAAAAATTCAGTGTTTATTAGTCTCATTTGACTCTGCCTCATTATATACTCAGCCAACTGATAATAGTGGCACGAGTAGAATTTCACCAATAAATTTCTGAAACAAAGCACGTTTGCAACCGCTTACATTACGTGAAGTTGTTTCACCAACTTGAAATGAACTAAAGGGTGAAGAGTAAACTGAATTAATAACAAAATGTGATGAAAACCAGTGATTTTACGTGTAGAGCTGCTATTACGGAGAGTTTCTGGCTTTGAGGCTTCGTCCCAGGTATCATTTACACTGCATTCCATGACCTCTCTCAGTTAAATGGTATGAATAACTATCACAACTGATTATTTTGGAAAGTATTTAAATTTATTTTTTTATAGTATTAAATAACTGGTAGTCAGAAAACCGTGGACAGTAGTTCGAATTTTGGTGTTCCTACTGATCTGATATGACCCATCGCATCATCATGCACTAAGAACGCAACTCCTCTCTAGCTACTGCTAAATCGAATCTATGTTTGAATCTCGAAACGGTATTCGGAACCGGAAAACCTGATGACTTGAAGAGTGCACTAAATCAGGGTGTGGTGAAATATTTGATAAGTTATTGTAGCTGCTTTCCTGAAGCACCTAGTTGTCCCACGAGATGAGATTTAGCATTACCGTTATTTAATATTGAACTGCCCACGCAAAAAAATTTGTTCAAAATAAAAAGTATGACGCATTTGACGTTGCATTCAGTCACTTTCATGGCTTTTGAAGCTACTAATCTATGGCTTCTGAGTCAATTCACGTCTGAACATGGTAAACAGCTACTTCATACTAGCTACAAATTGGTAGCGCTTAACGTTCCGATTAATTTACTTGACCATTACTCAGCAGATCATCCTTTAAATAGCTTATTGACGACTACCAATGTGCTTTTTAAAGTAGTTCAATCTGTTTGTCCTTCGATCATGTTCACAGACGCTCAGACCACGGGGTCTGATGGAACTACCATGTTCAAAATTTTACCTAAGCTTTTAATATTTTAAGTCATCATCTTAATCTGGTTCCACTTATGAAGAATCATTCTTTTCTGTATTTTGAAAGGTCTCTTTGGTTCACAGGTTCAGGAGACAGCCTCCGAGTGCAATAATTATAATACTTCATTTCCCCTTGTTGGGCAATCTTGTTGCCAAAAATTTGAGGCCCTCTTATAACTCTTCTTATTGGATGTCATCGTAAAATTGATTCAGATCGACTGAGTTAAGTAAGAGAGAGAGGGAGATACCTTCCTCAAACGAGAAAACCGAGAAATTATTCCAAGGTCCTTCAAATCGTGGCAGATCCGCATGAACGCTCGTGAGAAGAATGAAAAGTCACACCAGCCAAAAGCTCAAAGAATTGCGGTAAAGCTGAAAGATATTGGAAGGAATTGATGAAGCTCATCACCACTGAAGATGATATTATGCAGCACATTCTCTGGCTTTATATTCAGTTAAAAGAAATTCCTGTAATTTCCCCATTCTATTCATCTGTAAACTGCTCCGTCGAAAGAGAGATCTTCCCTTCGCTTTTTCAGTGAAATCCCACTCCCTGCAGCACTCGAACAATTGAAGAGAGAAATTCTGCTCATGGAAATATTCTCGGCTGATTTTGGAAATATGGTTGGAAGTTTAGTGGCGCCCTAACGGAATGCTAACATTGAGCTTTCTTCTCAGGTCCACAAATCAAAAGAAGATGAGACGATTTGAGGAGTTTTGTAAAGTGGGAAAATATTCTTTAGACGATTGGGTCTGAGCCACGACGGCTTGAGTTCTTCTCCAAGTCAGATTAAATATCGTAAACCTCAGTTTTAATTTTACTTGATTTAGAATGAATATGGTTCATTCCATTCGTACATGGTTACAATTCTTCGTAATTAAACAATCCGGGGCCAAGTGCATCAAACACTCATGAGATTTAGGAGTTAAAATGAATCATTTTTAATCTGCGTTTCACTCAGTTTATAAATGTGAACCTGGTTGACTTCTAATGCTCCACATGGGAACTGGTGGTGCCTAACGTTCCTGGATTTGCTGGAATTTACTCTCAAATGAAACATGAGTCTTTATAATAAAACGGAGTTAGGAAGATTTCACTGAACTTGAATTCAAATGTTATATCGTCAAAGAAACGCAAGTCAAATTCCCTAATCTTCCTTTATGTATTGAAATGGATTTCCATAACTTCTTCGCTTGTGGTTTAGTGAGTAACCGTCGTACTTTGGGATTATCAAGCACGGTTTAAAGGGCGGAGGAGAGAGAGAGAAGTGCTAACTTCGTCTTTATCCGACACTGCTGGCCAGTGGCTTAATTTTTAATCAATTTCGCAGGGCTCAAGGTCGGTAGAATAAATTGGGTGAGTACGAAGTAAACCTATCTGGAAAGAATTGATATTGAAAATTGAATTCCTCATAGTTAAACAATTGGCCATTTGTGTTGAGAGTTTATATTTATTATGTCAAAACGAAAACGTGGTGTGTTCTGACTTTGTATTTTGTGAGTATTTGTTTGGCAACAAATTCTGTAATTTGAGTAACTATGTAAATAATACTTTCGTGCATCCCGTACAGTCAAATTTATAATTTAAACAAATAATTTCGCGTGAAATCTAACTTGCTGTTTTTAGATGAATGTACAATACAAGCCGTCATTTTCATAAAGTTGGCGTCGTTCTGGCATCCGGAGCATTCTGGTTCTGAGTCGGGTGTAGTATACTTAATTGTTCTGTTGGTGTGGTTTTCATCCGTAATTTCAGACGAAAATACATTATCTCCCTTTTAGCTTCTTTTCCTGTCGAATTCCGAAAAACTCTGCAAGGCCTCAAGAATCGTCAAAAAAAAACAAATTACACAAGCGACTCTTAATTTCCTCCCCATCGTTATATTTACAGAGTGTCAAGAGAATTTACTGTCGATTTCAACCAGCCAGATGCGTTGATATCCTTAATTGAGATTCGCATCAAAGAGCGTTTTAATTAATCTTGTGCTCTCTTCACATTTCGTGATGCCGATTAGCCGAATAACGTAGCTCTTTGAACCGTGGTGTTTCCCCCTCTCTAATTTTCCGTCTGAATTGATTGGTATCGCTTTGGTGCCGCTGGCCTCCTTCCTATCCTGACGGTCTTCCCATCCACAGAGTCTGTTTCCATTGGCTGCCAAAAACAGATGAGGCACATTCCAGGTTAAAGAACCAAATCACCTGAACGAGACCGGGTCCATTCCTCTGGCATGAAATGGAATTATACGCTTTCGAAGGGGGCGTGGTCTTGTTTTTTAACATGCCGGGTCCAGTGAGCAATATTATTATTAAATACACGCGTGTTTTCATGTAAATTTACATATATGAAGCTAATAGAATGGAGCTGACGTGTTATGTCTTCGATTTGACCGACATATCGCCTGAGTCCGAACAGAGCTTTGCTTGTGGTGGATGGTGTAGGGGACGAGAATTCACCAAACGTCGCGGAACGATTTGGGGAACAAACTTGGGGTCAGAGTGTATGAAAAGGTAACAAACATTCAGACACGCAACGTGTGCACCTACAAGTTTTAATCTCATAGTATACCTTTTAATAACGGGTGCACAAAGCTCCCAAAATGTGATTGAGAGAAGTACACAAATAATATTTTCCTCGTGGGAGCAGCCTAAAAATTACTTCTGCTGATTGGAGTATCCATTGGAGTGTTCTTTGTTATGAGGTAATGCCGTATGCGTGAATGGATTGATTTTACAACAATGTTCATGGTAACATTATACGAATACGCAATGTTTTATATAGAGATTCCTCAGTAGTCAGTTTGCAGGTACATTTCCCCAGGAACTCGCTGAAACTTTTCTAGAGTAGCTGGAGGACGGGCACTTCATGAAGGGGTGGAAGTCATTCACGGTAACAAAACTAGGTGATCTATTTTAGCCGTTCGGGGAACTTTTAGGAAGGTAAATCTTTATCTCTATGTAGCTTTAAACCTTCTCTTTCTGTAATTCTGAATAAAAGTGATATATATAAGGTGTACTCATTTTATATCAATCTGTGCGGTCCAAGCAGCAGATTAGGGTACTATGTGGTGTCTCCTGAGGCCCCAAACATTCACTGACTGACTAATTATTTCCTGCTGCCGGCTGCAATAAGGAATTGTTTGTGATTGGCATTGATAGAAATTGTGCTTGGAAGTTACTTGCACACAACATTTTAAATAAATGAACATATCAACCTATACTCGGAGCAAATAATAAGTTATAAGTTTAGTTGTAGCGAATATATGTAAACAAGGTAATTGTTATCGAAATCAATATTCTGCCCACGATTGTTTTAAATAAAAGAACGAAATCAGACACATCGATCGTGCTCAATGCGGGCACCAAGTGATGACTAACGACTTGCTCACCGTTTCCCCTTCTTCTACAAAACCCGCAACTAAAACCGCTGATGGAACGTTATCTCAAATCCTCAATTTTTCAAGAGCTGGCGATAAATCTCAGCCACAGAAGGACGGTTACTTGGAGTGAAGCGTTGGTGCATTGGAGGTAGGTTGAGTAGATGGTACTGGAGAGCTTGAAAGAATAGTTTTCGATGATGATTCGCAACAGGATGACTTCCCCGCATAACAATGACAACCACCAAAAACCTATTGCCGGCCCTTCCAGCTTTATATCCAACACTAGTGGATTACTAAATAACCTTCTGTGCGGCAGTAGTTTCTCCTTATTTATTGCGATATAAATAAAAGGGCCGTAACCCCACTTTATTTAAAGGGTTTCTAAAATATATCATTCTCCCGTGTTCTGGCTTCCCTACACTGAATAATGATCGTTACCCAAGGTAATTAACGAGCGAAAGGCTTCATTGCTGGAGTTTATGAAGCTTGAACCGAAGGGCAATTTCGGTGGTTCTATCTCCAGCAGCATTTCATTAGCATGCTAAAGAAGTGAGCTCTGTTCTTGACGTCGCTGGAACCTTTCAAACGGATCGGAAACAGGATTGAGAAGGTCCCAACAAGTTCATTTCAGAATCGTAGGTCAACGTTTTGAGCTTTTTTAGCACAAAGGCCAGCAGATGAGGCACTCACCTAAGGCTCGCACGATCAAATGGTTTTGGAGTGTGTAACGTGCCCGACAACATGATCATTATATATTTACTTAGCCCAATGTTATTCAAACTGAGTGAATTATCTCGTCAAGGAGTGCCTGATTTAGCGTGTATGCAAGGGCAAACGAGCTTACGCTACTGGTACAAGAAGCAGACACGTCCACATACCCTAAAGCAAGCTCTCACTTCAGGACAATTGTTTGTGTAGTGATCATTTTGTGGTTTTGTTAAAGACAATTGAATAATGATATAGTGAACGGTGATCGTTCAATTCTTTTTGTATGTGAAACCAATAATAAAATAGTATAATAAAACTGATGCCAAGAAAACATTGTTGAATCTTATTACATCAGGACGAGCTATAGTAACCCATTCCTTAATTACGTACAGTCAAAAAATGATATTACGATCACCTTTCCACGATTCACTCGTCATTGAAATTCCTCTTGCATAATTGAAATCACTGTGGCTCGTAGCCGTCTAAAATCAACCGCGAAGCCATTTCAACCCCGAACTGCAGGGCTTAATTAAACAAGCTCAGGGGGTTAGCCGATGGGTTCTATGGAAACTTCAACCCATTTCGAAAGCGTCTCTTGGAGCGAGCTCTCCGCAAACCCAGTGGATTTAGGTTGAGAGCCAACCAAAGCGGTCAGGCTGTCCTGAGTGGAGGCTGCGATGACGGCTTTGATGGACCTTTCTAGTTCGTCTACCTCGTCGTTTACTGTCGCCGAAGGTCTCATTATCTTCGAATCTACTTCGCTTCCTCGGAGGTGTGTATTAAGCTCCCTGTTTCGAAACTGCTTTTCAACGGGTCTCTCTGGCTTTGATTAATCCCGTTTAGCAGGAACGTTCGAGATTAATGGTAAGTTTGGGCTCAAGTAAGCTTTTCATTCTCCATGATCAAATTAGTTGGAACCACCAAAGTGCGTGCGTGGGGAGCGCCTGATTAACTTATCTTGTTAAGCTATGGGGGTTGCGTAGAGAAACATACGAAGGGTATCAATAATTAAAGTTTCCGCTCTTCTCAAGATTCAATAAAATCTATTGTTGATGTGTTCTTGAGCCTTGCTAATAACCCGAAAGGACACTATGAATTGCAATGCAGAAACGTAGTATATTCACAGTAGAGTTAGCTGACACACTTGTACGCAAAGGGAAGACATTTTTCAATGCCATCTATAGGTGTCCATATTTAGTCGTAGAGTTGACTTAGTAACACTATTTAAATTAGTTAGTTTCTATCCAGTAATAATTATAATACTGTAATCTTTCTATATTGTACAATATGCACCTATGTTTTCGTCGGGTAAATGTTTTTACGACCCCCTCTCGACGTGTGATACTTTACGTTTCACGGCATGGGGATTTTAAATCTGCAATGTCCGTCCGCCATCCGGGGCCGTTTTACGCCCTTAACATGACTTAAAAAATCCGTTTGGCATCTTGTTGTGCCCCCTTGCTCGACAATCCGATCGACAAAGCCCATAGTTGCTATGGGCAAAAATGTTTAAAATAACTTTTTAAAACGCTATTTTGGCAGTTTTAATGCAAACGCGCTGTGTTGGGGAAAGTTTTCAAGGTATTTTTAGTTGCTTGGATGAATGAAATGAGTATCAGAAGTGTACAACTGCGTATAAATCGGAAACAGTGAAATTACAGTAATGAGTCAAAGTCTCCTAATTAAAAGAACTGGCGGGACGGTACAGCGGAAGAAATTGTTTCAGCGTCTCATAGTAACCACCCGCCCACTCGACTCGCCACGTCGTGTCAATTGCCTACAGGTGCTTAGGGAGGACTGAAATAATTAGTTTTCGTCGTCGTTGTAGTCAGGTCATGTTTCAACTGGTATTTTTCGATGCTGAGCCGAAAAGGATGATTCTCAGAGGTGTAATACTAGGTCAAGTTGTTTAAAAGAGTAAACCGTTGAGTAATAATTTGCAGTAAACCACACGAACCTGACTTCAACGGAATGACGAAAACTAATTATACCAGTCCCCCGTAGGCTCCTGTAGGCAATTGGCACGACGTGGCGAGTCGAGCGGGCGGGTGGTTGATCTGAGACGCTGAAACAATTTCTTTCGCTGTACTATCCCGCCATTTCTTTTAATTAGCAGACTTTGACTCACTACAATTACTGTAATTTCACTATACGGAGTTGTACACGTCTGATGCTCATTCTATTCTACCTAGGATCTAAAAATGCCCTAAAAATGATACCCAACACGGCGTATTAGCATTAAAACTGCCAAAATTACGTTTTTGTTAATTTTTTAAACCGTTTTTTCCCATAATAACCATGGGTTTCATCCGATCGGATTGTCAAGCAGAGGGACACAACTTGATACTAAATGGGATTTTTGTGCGAAAAACGGATTTTTTATACAACGTTAAAGACACAAAATGGACGGTGGACATTGCAGATTTAGAATACCGATGTCTTGAAACGTTACGTATCAAATTATGGTGGGAGGGGGCGGGGCTGTAAAAAATGTTTGCTGGCCGAAAACATAGGGTTGTTATTATTATTGTTATAATGAACCAAAACGGCTGAAATCGATTGAAATCGCATAAATCCGCCGAAAAACGAATTAAATTACACCTTTCTCCGAACAACTTATTTATTGTACGTTTTTGGGACAGCTAAGCTTAATTGCGCGATCTCCGGTTCATGAAGTCGTGACCCCTAACCTAAAAACGTCGCAAAACGTCAGGTGTCAAATTAGAAATATGAGCATTTCCTCAGTAATCTTATCTTATCATTTTAATCTATTAAATTTGAATATGGTTTCCAACTGATTAAGTGGATTCCAGTTCATTCCTAAAACAGCCAACCCTCAATATACCTGAAAACGTAAAAACTGACTGGGTTACTCTCATCTTCCTTTACTTTTTCGTATATGTACTGTTATAGTATTGGTTATTATATGGTAAGAAAAACGGAAATTGACAATAATGCATAAATGTCTTCCCTGTTTGCCCAAGCGTGTCCGCTCTCTCCATTGTGAATATACCATGTTTCTGCGCTATAATTCATAATGTCCTTTCAGTCCATTTACGAGACTCAAGAAAACAACAAATGAGAAACATTTTTATGATAAATATCTACTGACAAACACGTAAATCTCAGTTTACGAATTTTTGTTCCAAGTACGTAACACTGTTATGTTAGACTCTTGTTAAACGTCTCCTTCACCTGGTTTAACAACAAACAAATATCAGGTGCACCGCATCGCACAACTTTCCCTAACTCTACGTAGATTCATTGGCGTTCATGGTTTTTGGTACCAATTCAATTTGTTTTTTATTCAGTTCATTTGAACTTGGTAAAACATCATTTTTTTTCTGTTTTAAATTGGTCGCATTACGCCACGTTTTTAATGCCGTTCGTCACTTGGGTAATTGGTTTTATCAATGAAACGTTAAGCGCCCCACGTAAGCTAACGCAGGCATTAATTTACCTAAGAAAAGGTTATCTATCATCTAGACTCTTCTTTCTACATCATCTAGTACAGTACATTCACTTAGGCAAATAATTATTTGTATTGATTGGAAATACTCTGGTTAGTTCAACGTCCGCTTGAGATAGACGATGGAGATACAGTTCAGTATAAAATAGGTAGGAGACTGAGTTAAGTAGAGCTCAGAGTAAATTAAGCAGGAGAATGATAATTATATCAGTTTCAGAGAAGAGGTAGCAAAGCTAGGGGGTGAGTTGTGATAAGGGAAGAAAAGCACTGAAAACCACTGAACACACAAATGCATCGCCAGCTCTGGAAATATCAAGCCTAGTTGGCTCCCAATATTGAAAGGAAGAAGTTGATCGAATGGAGATTCGAAGTTTCCAGTTTTCAGGTCAATCGGTGTCACGTGTGTCGACGTTCGGTTTGAGAAGTCCAGTCCGTTTTATTAATCTTGTGATATTAAAAAACGGGTTGAATGAGCCTCAAGGTCGCTGTATTTGTTCCCTTTTGAGATGCCAGGTCGGTTCCCTCATATCTAAATAGCACTGCATGATACGGCGTTTAAACTAACCATAACCTGATCGTCATTACGACTGCTCCATCAACGAAGTTTCACCAAAAGTGGTTGTCAAATTGGTCGCAACACATCTAATCCGTGATCCTGTGCCTCATCGTAGTGCTTCTCATGTGCGCTTCTTAGACAAGATATAATTGATCCGAGTCCTTCTCTCGCTAGTACGAGGGCTAGTCAAATATAAAACAGAATTTTCTTTTCTAGATCAGACGGAAAATAGGAGAAAACCAAAGCACTTCTGCGAATCGTCTTAGTGTTTACACAATACCAGATGTGAGACAACTCTCCCTTTTTTATTTTCCTCAATTTCACGAATAGTAAGACGGAAGGAAAAGCAAGCAAGTTCCAGAGGATTTACTTTCATTATTAATTATTAGTCCTACGGAGTAGAAAGAAAAGTGACAAAAGCGCGCTCAAGAAAATGTTTTGAGTTTTCCGCAGGTTACGCATTACTTTTCAAGTTTCGTGGTCAAGCTGACGGTTTCCACATGTGAAAACATTTTCTGGTTTGTGACGTACTTGTTTCTCAATGAAACATGAAGGAAGCTGCAGACCAGTTTAACTGTGTCATCTCCGTTTTCCCGACACCTCCGCAACTGGTGTCGTAAGTCCAAACAGCGATCTGGCCAGTTACTGCCCATAATCTTAGCCTAGTCTGCGAACGCAATTAGGAGAAAATGAGTGAACCGAAAAGATTTGATACTTAGCCAATGAGTCAACATGGATTGCCGAAATAAGAGTATGAGCGAAATCGGTTCAAAATAATTTATTGTTACTACAGTGATAAAAACAATCATTTTCTTCTCTCATAAACAGCTATGACGATTTTGATGTTTTTTTTTGTCTGGCGAGGAATCAATGATAGGATCCACCTATAAAATCTTCTTCAGAGAGAAAACGATGGAAGCAGTACAATAAATTACGCAGTACTGCAAAAAAAATTATGTAAACATAATGTAATAGTTTTTGACTGCTCTGCTCTGAATCCGAAAACGGCATCGGGTTTTCTCCATCACTTTACTGCCACTATACCCAATATTCTGAAATCGATAGACAAAAATGGGTATAAATCACAAATGAAAACGATGTTGAAAGTTTAACGACGGTGATGTGGTGTGTACTTTTTTTATTCCCCAGGAACCTGGTGGCTTTAGCCGAACTTCAAGTATTTCTTCCAATGTGACATTTGCTTATGAAATTCTCCATCAAACATTAGTGTAGTTTTGTGATCAGGACAAACAAAATCTCCTTTTTTTCAATTTTGCATCTAACAACTGCGACACGTTTGCCTGGAGGTACTCCAAATATTCATCAGTTTTAGATATAGCGTTGACCAATTGTCCCCAATTCGTTGTGATAAGAAGAGCATATGTATAGATGAAGGTTCGAGAAACACTCAACAAGACAATGAAAAACTTTTACTCATCAGCTTTGTATGAGAGATGGTTAAAAAGACAAAGGGGCTCTTTTCACGAAAATGGCATTTAAATCCACTATCTGAGGATGACTGAATTTTTCTATTACTTTTTACCAGACACAGCACTTGCAAAGCTAGTGAGTTCACACGATAGTTTCAAGAAGTGTTTTGCGTTATCGATGATTTAGAATAGAAGTGATATTATTTTGTTTTTTTCATGATAAATCTCACTCATATGACACTACCGTTCTCCAGAAACTCAGATTATTAGTTTGATAGTAGTTGAATAACGGTAATTAAATAATCTCAAACACTCCGGAATCACAACCAACGTCGTTTTGCAGCCTTTTTTTCTCAGTAATTCCAGAACTGTGCACATAAGCTTTCACAAAAACATTTGTGGCTACTGAATGACTGAACCATTTCAACCAATATTGATACTCGCTCTACACACTTACATGCAACGTTCAAATGAGGTTACGAGCAAAATCAGTTCAAATTTAACTACAGTTATCATAGTGGCCTAAACCGGTTCGGACGATTTTTATCAAATGTTGATGACAATTTTTGTACACTGCTGCAGCCCAATATTTTCCGTTAAACAAAGATAAAACGGAAACGTGCGATAAAAACGGTTTCAATGTCAATTTTTTCAATGGTGCTTCTAAAAAGGAAGTAACACCCGTTTAGCCGTTACTTTGATAAAGTTAAGAGGGCTGAAAACAGAAAGGGTGCTTTATGTATGTTTGAGCTATAATTCCAAGTGAATGATCGTGAATTTTACATTTTTGATCGATCATAGAATTTAAATAGTACTGTTCGACGCAAAACGCCGAAGTAGTATGGGTTTTTTGACCTCGGAATGCCCGCACCTGCCTTACCGGCAAAGTCATTGTTTCCCGGAACCGCCCCTTGTTACCTGCTGGAATTCCACTTCTGCGGTTATTCTCAACGGCAACGGATTTCCCCCTGGTTATCCCATCTTTATTCCCCCTCTCCTCAATGTCAGATTCCTCTCCACAACAGACAGCCTCCCAAACTCATTTTCCTACGAAGTCTCGTGAAAGTCTGTCATCCCCAGCTCTCCCAACACAGTCATCTTTCGCGATACAGTCGTCTCCGATTCTCCCAACTGACACTTGTTTCAACTCCCATCGACATCTAATTCTGATTTCTCCTTCCTTCCCGCACAACCAGTTTCCAGGCCTTCAGGGTCCTCCTGGTTCGCGCCTATATACTCGAATCATATCCTGTTCAAGTCCCCTCTTCTTGTACATCTAATATATACCAACTTTTCAAATCACGAGTTCCTGTTCAACTAAAACACGTCTCGGGGTTTCATTCAAGTCTATCGTGGTCAACAACAAAACTACATTGATAAAAGTTGAGAGAGTAGGCACCGTCAAGCACGGTTTAAATCTGCATTCCTACTGCTGCTTTTCGCCGATTTTACGGTAGTACAGAAATTACCAGCAGAAAGTATAACTCACATAAACGTGCACGCAGTGAAGTAATCAAATTACAATGTGAGCATTGAGCTAAGTACGTTTCTACGGAAGTAAGAAAGAGCTTGGTGAACTCGTTTAAGACTTATGTACTACATTAATCGTAATATTCATAATTAATCGGAGACCACTGTTACCTATTAACAACTTTGCTCGTCCAAAACAGAGTAATGAGGGTAAATTTCGTCGTCAACATCTTTACGATAGTTGTTGGCTTGTTTGACAGTAATGCTCGGAGAACTGCAAGTTGGAACGAATGGTGTTGTATGCATACGCTTTTCCGCCACATTAGCAAGCGGATAAGTAACGTAAGATTCTTAATGGAACACTCCCTAATAACTCGTGTTATAATATGCTGATGGCGCGTATTATTGGTTAAATGGAAATGCTCGCGAAAAAAAGGGGCACACACAATATTTTATTTTCCTTAGCAGTGTAGAGTAGGAAGGAAAGAACCTTCCTCAGCACTATGGAGTAGGAAGGAAAATCCTGAGTTTTCTGTTAATCTTTACGTTTGAAAGGCTTTTGAGTCTGAAAAATGATATTTGGTGAAACGGTACGTGTTTCTTTTACCACGGTTGAACGAGAACAACACGAACAAATTCATTAAAAGCAGAGAAATGAATTTGCGTTGTTCTTTGTATGTCCGTGGGAACGTCGTCCCGGAGGTTCGGGTATTCTCAAGACTCGCGCTTTCGGCACTCATGTTTGTGAACAACTTCATGCAAGTGGCTCTTAGATGTTAGAGACTTCATTACGATCTTTTGAATCAACAAAACACACTACCATAAATTGCTTATCACCAACCCCTATTATATAGAATATGTTTGACTGAGACTGTATGGTCGTGTAACTGGAGACCTGTATAATTATTTGTCAAAAGGTAAGTGACTGCATGGTTTGACTCGTTTTTTTTTTTGCGTGGTGTGTTGCGCAGGAGGATGGGCGGGAGAGAATGCTAGACGAAGAGGAAGCCAAAGTCGTCATCGAGGAAGAGGAGGAATTACCGAGAAGCATTCTCAAGAAACGTCATCGGAAAGGCGACAAAGGATCTCTCTGCCGCAGGATATGCAATTACCTGAGATCTGCGTGGACTGGCGTCAAATTCTCTCTAGGTAAGTTCGGATTAAACAGCTCGTTTGCATATAAGTGTGTCAGATTTGGTTATTTCGTGTTTTAGTTTTGTGTTGCTGTACTTCTAACACTTGCACCAATACAATTGGTCCAATTGGTTGTATATTACGTTAGAGAGTGACCATTATTTACTATCATGAAATGTTTTCAAAACTTTCCATTTGCAAATAATCCGAGAACAACAGCGATTATCTAACAGGAAGTGACGTCAAGATGTCCTAATTAATTGAAACTGAGTACCACATGGAAATGAGCAGAAAGTGGGTGGATAGTGAACAGTTTTGGAGTGGAAGGAGCTTGACTATCACATGCGCTTTATTGTGTGCTCCTAGTTATGAGAAAAACGGTCCCACGCTAACTAGGCTGTCACAATAATCCAAATACTAGATTTTTCTTCTTAAAAACTGCTCTATTTCACCTAATAGTTATAGTATTTCTAGTTCCAAATGACACGACATAACGACGAAATTCTTATCGTGAGAAAATAATGGGAGCAGCGCAATCGATTTGAAAGCATTTCGGAGAGAATTGATTTTATCACAGTTGTGACCTTGAAAATCCACCCACACGATACTCACAAAATTAAGGGTGGTAGTTCTATAAACTACCTATACGGAGAGAGTTTAATAATGCTCATAAGACCCAATTGTTGTTTCCAATTACAAGTTGAAAAATTTCAGAATCAAAACCACTACCGCTCCACCTTCTACTACTTATCACCAAATAATTCCAAAGCAGTTAACACAAATATTCCACGAAAAATCATGTAACAGTCTCATAAATCACCTGGGCACTAATCGCTCTACATGAGTCGTGGCATAAGCAGCAATTCAGTAAATTCCGAAACCTTAAACGCTACCAGTTTTAACGTGGAACGTTGAGCTACGTTCTATCATGTTGTGTAAAAGTGTTGTTGTTTCTTTGAGTAACAACGTGAACGTCGCTGAAAATATCGTGTTGATAGTTGTCTATGAAATGGACACTTGGAGGTCGCAACATAAATTCTGGAGTCTTTCGGTACATTGAATGAAAAACAGATTTGACTGGCTGCTCGTTTTCATATATTTACCAAATACTGTGTTGAAAGTCTCACCAATTCCTTATGCAGGAGGTATAATGTTCTAACAGCCTCAAATGAACTGAGCGATAACATATTGGATTAGTTGCGTGAGCTGTAAAAATCCTGGAATGTACGGGGGCCTGAGGAACGTTTTGTGATGCCAAACACTGTTTCTTGTCAAGTAAACCTCCTGATCTAATAACTCTCAACGTTCCTCATTCCCTTCCACAATTTATTGACCCAGCAAATTAACTAGAAAACGTCACTACTCAAATTAGAGTTATTCAGTATAAAATTTCTGATGAGTAGTAACTAGTTACAACGTTTCCTGGGCATTCTCTCACGATTATTTGAATTCCCAATTATTTTCACTTTAGCTCCAGGAAAGTTCACTTTTGTAAGTTTTTAAACCAAATTCTACACGTTTTATTCGATTTTTCGGTAGTGTCACGATTTCCTACAGCATTTATTGAAATCGGCAGTTCTTTAATTGTTACTTGGAGTGATAAGTATATTTTTAACAATATTTATTGGTTATCACACAATTTGTGCACAATTTATCAATAATGTTTTTCCTCCACTGCTAATTCATTAAACTCCACGTGCTTACAATTTCCGCTAAACTTATCAAGTGTTTGTCGACTGCTGTTGCTTCACGGCTCGAGAAGTGTAACGTTTCCCCGTTATTAGCACTGGGTGTCACTATCATTCGATAACACTTTTCTGTGATCTTTTCACAATTTTTTAATACGCTTAATCACCACCCCAACTACTTTTATTCGATTCTGCAAAATTTGGTGTGAATTGGCCAATTCATCGTTACGACGTCTCTAGTGGTGTTGAAATTTCCCATGAAAGAACCTGTTAGTACCGTAGCCCAGAGCTTGTACGTACGGCAAGTTAGAGTCGGAATTAAATAATAAACCGTAGTTGTGAGAAATTACTTTTTCCAAGAAGGTGTTCTAATTCATTTCGTTACTGCACTGTGGCTATTAGCTGATTTTTACGAAACGTTTTAGAGAAACGTGTTGCTTTCCATTGAGCGCTAATTACAATTCAAAAGCCTCGTTACTTTCAGCCCAGTTTGTGTGTAAAACAACCTGTAATCCTAGTCCACGGAAATGCAATGTTGGTAAAGGTGGAATGAAATAAATTGATCGCAGATGCCATAATTCCGCCACAAACTTGCTCTAAGTCTTAACCCGCTCTCTGTTACGCGAATTACAAGCTCAACTAGACCGATTCTCGACCGCAACCCACTCGCTGAAACCCTGGCAAGACCCTTTTAACGACTTGCCCGTTATTGGCTGCCTCGAAGATAGTAAACAAGGGACTCCCGATTCGTGAACTTATAATGGGATATTAAGCTGTTAACGAGATCGGCAAAAGAAAAGATCCTCGTTGGGATCCGTTGAATAAATTGGATGGGCATCCACTTGATTCCTGAAGAGGAATAGTGGCTTCATGCTTTTACTCGAAGCCTGAGATATAACGAGAGATAAGGTTATTCAAAACTTCATTATGAACTGCTTGTTCTCACACGAACATTACTGTTTCATGCCAACTTTTCACCCTCAAATTGTATCATTTATACCAGCCTTCCTAGAACCTGATTGTAAAGAATCGAGAAAAATACCTGGCACGTAGCGACAAACAAGTTTCCACAAAAGTTAACGTACCTGTTAGGTGAGTCCGTCTCCTCGGGCTGGTGAGATACTGTGGGCGAGCGCTTTCGATGTAAAGACATCATCGTCAGGCCGTTAAGCCAGTACTAGAGTCCGAGCATTCCCTGGCCCTGCTATGTTGCCAGTCGCCTGACATCAAGTAGTAAGGAAGCATCGTAATCTTTTGATTCCCGCTACAGACCGTGTTTCACACGTTTTAGTGCTCGCTTAAAAATAACTGCAAGATAAAAATGTTCAGGTTGTTATAAGATTAGATCACGTAAAATAATGTTGGACAAGGCCAGTAACTATAAAAAGTTGTTTCAGCGTTGAAGGGCTCAGTTTAATGGATATTGTGCAAAAAAGGGAGAATGAGCAGACTAACCTCGTCAGAAAATGAGCGAAAAAACAAAAATATTAAGTTTACGACTTTCCTCGTTTTACATAATATAAATGCAATTGCGCAATAAACGGGTGTTTTTAGTTGACGTTTCTCCAAACGAGATCTCGTTTCTGCTCAGTAATACTAATTTATGTAGACGACTGTACTGAACAAACGTTTTCCGGTTTATTCCATTTCAAGTTCTCAGCTGTTTACGGTAGGAAGTGAGTAGTTGGGTTATGAAAGTCCTTCAAGGAATTTCTAGTTTCTAGATTTTCCCTAGTGATTTCTCTGAGAGTGCTTTAAGTAGCCAAAAGCCAAACTTGGACGTCCTCACTGCTAACAAAATTCAGAACGTGAAAATTCAATCCTGAACTGATTATTGGCAATAATCCCAGTCATTGCCAATAACTTACTAGATCGTGTAGAACTAGCCGTATGTTTTTGGGTCCATTAATCTCAAAAGTTTTTCTATGTGCGCATCGGTTGTGGGAAAGTCTCTTAACACCAGAGCTCTTTTAGCATCACAACATCAGTTGAATAGTCCATCAAATGTCTGAAATATTTCATGAAACATTCCACCGTCGTACACGCGCAAACGTTTCTTCACATATTTGATACGCTACCAGTGTTGATGATCTCTGTGACTATTTACCGGTGGTAAAATTGTGGCGGGATGATGGTACGTATGTGTAATTATAGTTGAGAGCATTTCACTCAACACCTTTAATAGTAGCTTCATGGAGAATCATTATGAGGCTGCTTCGGATGAGCGCTATCGAGGCAAGACTCTCATGTACAAGGCCACTTACTACGGAAAAATAGGCTACTGGAAAGTTGTCAGGGATAATAATCTGTCAGTTAACCAAAGGAAATGGGTAGCTCAGTTCCGTACACCCACCATTTGTCTACTAAAACCCCAAATAACAAGCTACGCTTAAAAATGAGATATTGATTATAAAATCAATTGAGATTCTGTTCCCTTGCTACCTTCTCAATTGCTTCGCCATCTTCTTCCTCTAACCTTTCTTGAGAAGTCCCATGTGTCATTTCAATCCGTTGAGCCCTTCCTGGACGTTCAATCTCGATCTCACGCACTCGTAAAGCCTTAGAGCTGCTGCAGTCAGCCTGTGACACAAAATATTCACCATCTGCGCCTTCGGTATTTAACATTTATGACCATGTGTGGTTATAGCACCTGGACAGTACTTCAGCCTGGTCCAGGTAATATGTTCTATGTATCTCGGCCGTCCATCTACTAGCCCGGCTGCTGAGTGAGTGCTTGGGTTCTTGCACGATAGCGAAATCGCAACCTTTATGACTTTCGGCTGGTATAACTCTTAAAGTTGACGTACCTGTTTGATAAGTCCATCTTCACTGGCTTGTAGAATGCTGTGGCCAAGCGTTTTCGATGTAAATACATCATCGTCAGGCAGTTACGTTCGCCTTCAACATTCTACCAGCCAGAAAAGTCAGACTCATCAAACAGGTACGTTAACTTCAATCATTTACTTACTGGTGGAACTAATCCAATCACTTAAATACCTGATATAACTCTTATGAGTGTTAATTACCAGTCATGTTGATAAGAACCTGAGGAGAGGCCAGTACTCAATCAACTCCTCTGTCTTTCTTAGGGTGTTACCACTAGCATAAATGGTGGTAGATGAAATGCTAACCTGAGAGCCGAATTCAGGCTGTCAAGTAGCTAAATGTGGAGTTAGCCTAATCAAGTGAACGACTTCTCTAATAGTGACTGTTCCTGAGCCCTCGAACTGGGTTATCAGTTACTGTAGAACGACAAAGCAGAGAACGATCACATACCCTTTTCATTTTCACCACCTTCTTGCCTTCGTATGTTTCGTTCAACAATCATGTCCTAGCAGTTCACACGTAATCGCTCGATGCTTATTGCGTTAATACGAAAGCATTTCGTGACACTTCACACATACACAGTGCCATTACATCTGTACTTGGGATCATCTGGAATCGTTTCTCACTTTCAGAAGCCGAAGTAGAAGAAGGCGAGCCAGTGCCTCCACGAGCGCGACCAGACTCGCTCAAGTCCTTGACGAAAGCAACGAGATTCACCGAACAAGAGCTCAAACGAATTTACAGAGGGTTCAAAGCAGAATGCCCTTCCGGCCTCGTCAAAGAAGACACCTTTCGAAGCATCTACTCCCAGTTCTTCCCACAAGGAGGTGAGTGGAGGAAAGTCTTTGAATGATCATCAGACTAAATGTAGCCTGCTAGGTAACATTAAACTGTAAGTAATTTCTCTCAAACTACGGAATGAATTTTGACGGTTAATTGTCGGAAACGGGAGACGTATTTCAAGGTTTAAGGGTTCATATCGAGTGAAGATATCTAGACTTTATGACAAATTTATTTATTTTTATCAGTTTCTTCCTCTGAATTACAAAAAGGAAAATCACAATTTAGTAAAAACGCACTGAGATGTATTATCGGTACAGTTATCGTTTACGAGATATACCCTGCCGGACGGCATTTATGTATTACAAGAAACGATTTACCAACAAGACACAAGTTACTATTCTATTTATCTATTCATGAGTATTCCAGTCATAGAATCTTCGCTGTTGAGATTTGAAGAACTGTGGGAGTGAACAACTTGTAAAGTGAATGCGCGCTAGTAGCGAATGTAAAATGAGTATTTACTGGCGTCACAGAGATGGGAGAAAGATAACACGAGGAAACTACCAAAGTATATACACATACACATAGAATTTATTATGTGCATACAAAACAAATTAACGACCTTCACCTAAATAAATTATAACATAAATGAAAACTCGAAGAAAGAGAAAATAAAGCTGAAAGTACGAATTGAAACAAAGGGAGGAATTAAATCGACGTCACGAATTAGCAGGCGCATCAATCCCGGATATCGGATTACTGATGGGCCGTTGGTTGGGCAGGCAATACCCGAGTGTGAGATGTATCGGTAGCCATGCCACCACGTGCTTTACAAGCGTCGAAATCGTATTTGGTTGGTTGACTGGAGCAAAAATGTTGGGGTAACCAATTCACAAAACTCTTCTTGTTTTTTTGGAACATGAGAAGAAATCGAACTGAAGAAAAATGTGGGGCGATTCGATCGCTGGAGAAGTGGGAAAAATGGGGTTGGTGCAGACAGAAAGGCTTCTCACCATCAAATACTAATAAACTAACTAAACTTATTGATAAACAAATTGGGCACTAACAGGTGGTAGTTCACGAACAACTGGTGGATGAAATCAAGCGGAAAATTCGGGCAAGCCTCCGATTGGCCAGTGGTGCGAGCACATCGGCGTTCAATGAGTTGCATCAACAGCTACGTCGAGTCTCATTAGTGCTTCAGAGGTTATGACGGTTATGACACTAAACTGCAACGCAGTAGGTTCAGGTTCGATCTTGGGAGTGACGAGGAATGTTTGTTAGCCGAACCTGGCAATATTAATCATCCTGGTATTCCAATCCACAGTGTAATGTGAGGGGCAGATACTACCTCCCCCTTAGAAATGCTTGGTTGGGTCTTGCAGCTGTAGTAGGGAGTGAATTTAATTTAATTGGGGCTTTGGGCCTGTACCCAGCATCAAGCGTAGTTCTCGGGATCGTGTTTGCAATAAGTCCGTTAATCGATGCTGCAGTAATCGAAGATGTAAGCATGCTCTTTCCTCTCACGAAACAAATAAAATAACGCTCCACGGGTGGTCTTATTTGATTTATCTAGGGCCTAGTCCAAACGCATACCTTCCGAATACCATGGTCATAATGTGTTATGAGTTTACAGCTTCTTGGGGTGTCCCGAAAGTGCTATACCGCGAGACTTTGATTTGATGCTGTATTACAACGGGAGTTTATCCACACTTGAACGTATGAACAATGGTTGGGAAAAATTCAACAAACGTTTAAAATAAATTATTTTTCTTTTCCCACAGCAAATACGTCTCAATACGCCACATATGTGTTCCACACCCTCGACCAGGCCAATAGCGGTACACTAAGTTTTCAGGTAAGATATATTTAAACGCACGATATTACGTATTTTTCTGTAGTTACACACCGCAGTTTTAAGGTTCGGGATCCCATATTTTAATTAACAGCTTTATTTACCCTGAAATCTAACACAAGAAACGAAGCCCGTTTCAATCTTGCCGAATTTAAGGCAGACAGGACCCTTTCGCTGTAACTGCTTGGCGCAATGTTTTAATAATAGAGCATGTCTTTAACGTATTCATTCAGAAACTCACAAATATTTCTACTGTTTCTTGGATACATTTCTAACAGCGAGTAATATACTTAAAACCGTAGAGCATAGCCAAAGAAAAAAGATGTTGTCTTTTAGAGGATTGCCATTGTACCGCATGAAAAAGTGAAAGAGGGCTGCATTCATTAGGAGGTGGCAAGAAGAGGCGGTGTACCAATCTAATTCCAGACCACGGCACGAGAGTCGGCATGAGGAGGTTGACAACTCCTCGCGGGACACTTGCACTGCACAGTGTGGACAAGGCCTTGAGCCCCGATTGCTTGTTCAACGGAGCACATTTGAATGATACCTGCCGTGTCATCTTCCCGTGCCAAAGATGGTTGTTGAGCGATACAAGAATTTCCCTCGTGTACTTCAGGTTTTCCTTTGCGAAGAAAAGGATCGAGATCGCGAAGAGTGGTGTCTAGACTATATATCCTCAGATCTAGTAAACTAGGAACTCTATGAAGTCCGGGGCTTTTCCAGGGCAAGCCTGCTCTGAAGCCCTCATGGAACGGCGTTTACTATTGCTTATTCTCCATTTGACCAGTTCTAGTTGCCCAACTATTCTCGGGAGTATTTTAATTTGTTCTCCTAGCTCGCTCGATGGCTATGGGCCGCTATTTCGAAACAAGGCTGGATTTTCTAATTCGGAGATGCTTTGGAGGTGTTATTTATTGGGTTGAGCCAGAGGTTAGTGTTTCACATGAAGCATATTTGACACTTGAATACAAGCAGTCCGCCCACCCCGGTATTTCGGAAATAGTGGTAAATATTGTTCCTCAACCAAGCACTCGTCTAAACACCCACGGAATAGTGTAGTATAATCATATTTTCAAACACTCAACAAATTTACTCACAAGTTGAGGTTTCGATACGTCAGGCGGCTTCTGCGGAACGTCAGGATTCTAGTCGCTTCAGCGGTCTAACTTCCTTATAAGGCGAGCGAGGAGGACCTTCGCAAATGAGGGGAATGGGAGGTGTCGGCAGTGAAGCGATGAACCGTTCATGGAAATTAACCACCAATTAAACGGAGGAGTGAACAAAGGAGTGGAATAACGACTAAACGCCAACGTTATGAAAAGGACCAGCAGAGTTGGGGGTAGGTAAAACTTTATTAAAGATGACGCTTTGACCAGCGCAGCTCTTTAACGAATTCATCAATTTCCACTCCCTCCTCCCCTCTCCTGCCACGACAGCTTCATTGTTTCATCGCTCATTAGCTGTAAATTTTAATATCTAGAACCACCAAAAAAGGTTGCAAGTTATTACACCACGGTTTATTATTCTCGTGCACATCGCACATGAACAATCTGGCGAACGACAATGTTATTAGAGACTCATCCTATTCGCTTTAGCATCGAAAAATACCAGTAAACGATACGAAACATGACCTGACTACAATGGCACAGCGTTAGGCAACTGGCACGACGCTATGAGACGAACTAGTGCGAAAGTGAGACGAGAGGCTTTCCATAACAATGTCCTGCAAGTTCCTTCACTCGTCAATATCTCCTCAATTAGCCGGCTATGATTGCACTGTTGCCTATCTAGACACAGTCCTGCATCACAGTAGACTCGGCATCAAAAAATGCCTTGAAAACTTTACCAAGTACGACGTAAATGCAATGAAACTGTTAAAGAAGTTATCAAGTTTAATTGTAGCCCAAAAAGACGGATTTTGGGTTGGCATTCATTCAGAATAATAGCCCTATATTTTCGATCAAGGAAACAAAAACGCAATTTTGGCAGTTTTATTGGAAATACCTCGTGTAGACGAATCATCGTGGAAGGGTAGCACAAGGAGGTCAAGTGTACTGAGGTGTTGAGCAGTATAACCATTGAGCAACTGGATCATCATTCACCAGGTTAGTGTACTAGTGGTTAAGGAATATATATTAAAAAAAGGACGTTTCCTTTACATTCTTTTGCAAGATTGGAGTATTGCTCCAAGCTCGTAATTGAACATTGGAAAAACACGAACCCCTTGTGAAAAAGCAATTCTTGAAAGATCCAGATATAAAGGGGTGGTCACACTTGGGCGTAGGCCACGGTATACTGTAAAGATGGATCAGTGCGAGTGGCCTAGCAGGTGCAGGAGCATTGCAACGATATCATGTGACCACTATTTGCGGGCAGACTGCTTTGTCAATGTGTGTGTGCAGCACCTCCTGGGTGGGGGAGCTGAAGCGGAAAAATATTTACGTTACATCAGACAGTCAGGCTGCACTTAAGGCAAAATCAAGGGAAAATAGATGGTAGGTCGCCTGTTCACGACACATTGTCCACTAAGGTACAAGACCCTGGTCCTTGTTAAGATTGGTAAGTCAGAGTGGCGGATCCTGCTAGGCAGGGTCCAGTCACCGTACTATGTACTGTGTACTTGTAAGTGGCTGGCTCACTGGCTGGTCAGACGTCATAGTACTTAAGGTGCTGGATGAGGTTGCATGGATCGACCTCAATGCCCTGCGTGTGAGAACGGTGGGGACGTCGTGTGCGAGAACTCCAGTTCCATGAAACCTGAGGGTGGAATTAAGAGGACATGACGCTGCCGACAAGCGCTACACAAAAGGCTCATCTGCGGCCCCGATAGGGGGGAGGGGTATCATTTCCTCTGGAATTGGAAGACAAAACAGATATACATATGATGGTGTCTGTGGAGGGGCGCGAGCAATTGAAAAAGCAACTATTCAGCCGTTTAAGACCACAGGGGGTCAGAATCATGCGTAAGGATATCGAGAAAAGCCTCAACAAAAGCACTGCGGGACTCTAGAACACACTGAAAACCGAAGAGAACTCCCTATACGCTTGCTATATCCCTCGTGTTGGAGTTTTGAGTAGAAGAAAATCGAAGAGTTGGTGGTGTTTGATCCTAAATCAGAGAAGATGCAACAGTTCTTCTTCTGTAATGAACTTTTTTTAAAGAGACCAGCAGCTCACAGCGCCGAGACTCCTTATTTTCTCCCACGTGGCTCGTTCAGCAATGTTCTCTCTTCCAAGCGCTGGTTCTCTTAGTACGTCGTTAAGGTTCAATGTAAAGGAAACTTACGAGTTTTGAGTGTAATTAGTGACCTTTATCACTTGTCCCACCTTTATCTACACCTCATAGTTTTTACCATATGATACCTATTTTTTCTTTCACCATCCACTGTAATACTATCGAAATCTGTTTTTCAATGGGTTTATAATAACTTGAGGAAATGTGGCTCAATGCTCTATATACAAACATGCACTAAAGGTTATGGGTTATTGGGTTGCCACTATTCATGTCTCAACATTGGGTAGAACACTGTAGAAAAAGTCAGTCAAAGAAAAGACGTTTGTTTGAGGTCCGTAATGTCTGAAGTTGCTTTTGATTATCTTCTGAGCATTATTAAGTGTTTGTCGTATAAGCTACTTATGGTAATCACATTGATCTCTTTAGAAACGCTCGTATCATACGAACAAGATTTATGATGAAAATCGATTTTCTTTCACGAAGGTTCAAAATGTTGTCTTGAAGGCAATTTAAAGCTCCCAAGTTCCTCCACGCGTGAGAATGGCTTTTTGGCACCTTTAGTACTCTAGGAACCAAGAACTTGGCTAGTTTTCAGGTTATGAGTTTCACTTTCACTGCCGTAGCAATATTCCCTCGTAAAAATGGTTCCTCCTGACGCTTCTTTCCTCCTTGGAGCTGAAATTCATTTTTCACTTTTCTCGCTAAACGGACTCTTATAACGGCAGCTAAAGCGATAGCAGGTTGAAAAAAATCATTGTGCAAGTAAATCTACTATTTTAGCCGAGAGCGGAACGGTGCACGTCCAGAGGGGTTTATTCGTACATTGTTCCCTGGTTAATCCTTAGCAACGACTGAAGGGGCCCTTGGTTACGAAGCCCTCCGCCTTTCCGTCAAAACCCACTTTTTCTTTATCTCGGCTAAACAGGATCGTCTTGATTCTAAAACTCCAGGCAGGCGGCCTTTGACAAGAAGAGATTTAATTGGACTTTTTCCCCCTCTTACTTTGATAACCTTTCCTCCAGCAGCTCTTACCGGCAGCTGAGTCAAAACTTGGCGTTGACGTCAACCAACTTGGTGCGAGATATTCGTGACGAAAGTCACTGAAATACATTTTTTCCTTATTTTTCGGTTCATTTATTACCTTGTAACTATGTCTCAGTGAATTCGAGTAACGGATGAAGTTTCAAAAGTCCACATTTTCAAGCAAATTTGCGCCAAAATTCATTTCCCGTCTTTCCCTATCTAAATCTTAAATCGTCTTCAACGGATAATAATAAAAACGGAACTTTTGGACTTCTCTATTCCCAACGTATATGTGTAAAATGTCATCATACTTGATAATGTAGGTTACAAGTTATCTCAGGGGTACAACCACAACAGTTCTGGAGATTCCACATACCAGCAATATTGGGTAAGGGAAAGTTCTAGAAATTTAATTTACAAAACTCATGGTCAGAAATGTCGACGTAGTCGAAAGTATTGGTATGATCAGCTCGCTGTATGTTCACATTCTGCCTAAAGGGTACCAAAACCACTGCGAACGTGCAAAATGAATTGAGTTTCTATACCCAATCTCAACTTCTCCCTGCGTAATAGAAGTTAGATAAACTACGTTCTGCCTTCTTTTGCGGCTCCATTGTATTGGCATGTGCAGTCTCCATTGACGGAGAGGAAGGTAAGAAATCAAAATACACCAATATGGAGAGTTTTTCAAAGCTTTTCGCAAACGGCTTTAACGATTTCCTCGACGGAACCCTTGTTGACGTCAGTGCCTAATTCGGATTTAGATCGACTTTTGAGAAAAGAAATAATTTGTCACCTTCAGGACCCGATGATGATCTCTTCAGTTGGACGATTGGAATCATACGCCTTCTTATATGTGTTGGCTAGAACCACCAAAATCAAATCGTCCCACCTAATCGAGGCTTTGGGGAAATCCAAAAAAATACGTCATCACGGAATGTGTTCCAGGCTAGAGAGGATGGGGGAGCGATATTGAAACGCATCTACCTTCACTCTCAGTCAGTTTCCAGAAGCCCCACAGAAATGGTGCGGAATGGCACTTGAGCAGGCCCCTTCTATAAATCCCATGTCCAGGTTCTGAGAAGATGTCTTGATGTCTCGTCAGCAGGAAAGTAAACACTACCGAGAAAACATGAGATTACGACGATCCCGTTGTGTTCACTATTCATTTTGGATAATACACGTATATAATCGTACCAGAACAACCCCCTCAAATTATGACACTTAACTTTACACCATCCAGACCATATTTCGACTCTAACGTGGCTTAATAAATTCGTTCTTTTGGGCTCATCTGCTCGGCTGTCCGATCAAAATATGGTTTAAAAATTAGCCCAAAACGAAATTTTGAGTTTTGTCGCATTTACGTTGTGCTCGGTATCGTTTTCTTGGTATTTTTTAATGCTGAGTAGAACAGAACGGTCTCAGAGATGCAATACTGCGTCTGGATGCACAACAGCAAAATCACAGCAAATGTAACGAGATTTCTATTAGTTGAATGAATTCGCGGGATATAGCTAAAGTTACCTTTTTTCCCCAGCCTATCCTCATTTTCTCTCAGTGACTCCTGTCTAGCCTCAGCCACCCGTCAGTTCGGCTCGTCGCGTTGGCCCAATTGCCTAGCAATGTCTAGAAGACGTCCATTTTCGTAGTGCCAAATCGTTCACTAGCAATTTTTGATGCTGAATCGAATGGGATGGATCTCGAGAGTACTTTACGAACATTGTCGTTGGTATTTGAGTTGGCGTTTTCCGGACTGTAGAATATATTCTTAATATTTTTGCAAGAGATTTTTGCTTACATGTTGTGCAAGAGAATAATAAACCTTTGTGTAATAATTTGCAGCGTTTTTTCAATGCAGCTGCATCTCCGATCAGTGTGCGCTCGATAATTATGGAAGATGATTCTTACTCCTCACAAGAATTGTTCTCCAATTCCTAACGCGCAGTACTTAACTAGCAATATCGCACCACGGGGGTAGTCTAAATTTGATTTTGAAGAATCTAAAAATTCGTCAAATCTTCAGCTTTGCCTTAAATGTAGAGTAACCGGTTCTTGAGGAATCATAATAGAAAACGGTCAGTTTCGGCGGTGTAATTAGCCTGATTCTACTGAAAAATGGTTGGTGTACGGAATTTTTTTCGAATCGCGATAATTTCCTCAAACTACTGAATTTTTCATTATTCTTTCAATTTTGAAAGTATTTGAGTCTGGGGTATTATGTAGGAGGGACTTCAATTATGTAGTATAAAATCTGAGTTGTCTCGTTTGCTGCAACAAACTGTGCTGATTGAGTCTTGGTTTTTCATCTCCTTTTTTTTCTCAGCTCAAGGATACCACCTCTTCCCTGTCGATAAACAAAGAGAAGAAAAATGCTCATAACTTTTATTAATGAAACTCTTTAGAACAACAATCAAACCCCCTTTGTCCGACGTCAGTTTTGCAACTTCCTACGTGACTGGCGTAGATAACTTCAATTAAATCTATGGCCTTTACAAAAGGGTAGAATCTCGAAATTATAAAGACACCAACCGCCTAACTGTGTGTCTTGGTAGAACTCGAATGAATAGTTCAGTTCAGTTCATTTTGATGCCCAAAGGAGGTAATCAAATAACAGATTTGGTAGGGCGGTAGAGTGAGCCTTAACGTTCTTGCAGTACTTGAATCGGAGATAGATACTTCACTTTTTCGTAAACTGAGAAAAAAAAACAGATATTTGTATATTTACCCTCTTCGTCAGTTAGGGAAAGTTGTTACGCCGTACGATGCTCGAGAGAGGAGTCGTAACGACACACAATAAAAGGTAACTAGCGAATACAACCGGTTGAAGTTACGAACACAACAAGGAGCTGCGAGGAACCGAACGCTGGGACCGCTGACAGCGGACGCCTTGGGACATCGACCAGGTCTGAACTGGTGATATCAAATTTACTCAGAAATTCAGTCCGTAAAAAAGCCGTGGACTCGCGTTTGCGAAATCAGAGAGTTTGGTTCGTCGAGGTAAAAAGTGATTGCTCAGTTGATGTGGGTTTCGAAAGTGAACGAACTCTAACAGCTCTAACGTGATGAGACTATTTACATATTACATTATTTCCATGTTACTGTGAAATGGAACCATTTGGTCCTACTACGTTCAGTCTTTTCTCCTCTCCATTTCTTTTACCTCTCAATTGACTACCCCGACAGTAACACTAAATCTATTGATTATTCGGACTAAGGACTCTAGCCCTCTAGCTTTCACCTATTTCCGGTAAGGAAATCCCCCCCCCCCCCACCAACGATAGATGTTGAAAATGTTGTTGAAATCTGCAACGTCCGCTCACTGTCCAGGTCATATTTTGCCTTTAAAAAAAATAGTTTTTTCGCATAAAAATTACGTCGTTTTATCGAACGAAAACCATGTTGTCGTTGGTTGAAAATGTTTTTGGAAAATTTGCTGAAAACGAAATTATTTCACTTACCAAGCAATAACGTCGTGTTTTTGCTACCGCTTTTGATGCTTTGGTGCCTTTGAGTCGAATAGGATGAGTTTCAGAGGTGTAGGACCACGTCTAGATGGAAAACAGTAAAACCACAGTAAATGTAGTGAGGAAATTTTTACTCCGAAGGCACCTCCCATTTTGTGAATCAGCTGATCATCTTTTCCACCCTTCCAGTCTACCCCACACGAGCCCCCAACTCTCCCCTCTCTCCCCCCCCCTCTCTCTCTCTCATGGAAGAGAGGGCCACATGGCCCTAATTCTCCCTTGGTAAATAAAATCATTCATTTATTCATTTTCATTCTCTCTCTCTCCGTGTCAGTGCTATTCGTGTGTGCGTCATTGTCTATCGAGCAGAGGCTCCTAGTAGGCTTAATGAAGACTGTTAGCATCTTTAGCAAACGTATAAAACGATGTTAAAAATTAATTATTCTGTCGTCTACTTCACTGTCTGGACGTTTTCAGCTCGCTGCAACAACCCCTGATACGCTAGAATTCAAAATCGATGTCATTGTAAGCGCTGCCGTCGCATACGAAACTCCCGAGCCTCTTGAAGTTTTCCTCTATTATTATCGCCATGCCCGACGCTTCAAATGAATGAAAAATGAAAGAGATACAAGTTTCAAAGGGTCTTTATGACGAAACGATAGAGTTTCTCAGCAGGCAAGGGGGCTTTTTTCTGTTATTCCGTTCTTTTCCAGTGAAAGAAGCGCAGGGAAGTAAAAAGCGGCAGCGTAATAAAAATAAATATTGAATGAAACGCATCGAAAATGGTCTCCGGCTTTGAGTATTGAGGAACACTTCAATCATTAGCTGGAATCGTTACTACGAATCTTTGCCACGCCACCTACATCAAGGGGTGTCAAATATGCCCATAACACACATGTGTTTGTTGTTTTTGCAGTGCCCCGTGATGATCCCAACAATCTGCCTCAAGTCCTTCCTCTCCATCATCAGAAGGCCCCGTCTTACCTGGTGCGTTTGCCCTAAGACAAAGCGTTTAGAGTGCCTGATTTTCTGATGCTATATGAGTGTTGCTAATAATCCAATATATTTTCCCCTAAATTCATCTGAACTTGGAAAAAAAATAACTTCTAGTTCTATATGGAAACTGGTAGCTCTTCAATATCCGGAGCTCCCACTCCTTAATTGAAACCCAATGTTCGACGCAAAACGCCGAACCAATATAGTTTTTTTTTACCTCAGAATGCCCGCACCTGCCCTAATGTCAAAGTCATTGTTTCCCCAAACCCCCTTTGCTACCTGCAGAAATTACACCTCTGCGGTTATTTCCAAGGAGGGACCATTTCCCCCTGGTTTTCCCATCATTATTTTTCCTCTCTTCAATTTCAGATTCCTCTCCACAACAGACAGCACCTCCCAAACTCATTCTCCTACGAAGTCTCGTGAAAGTCGGTCATCCCCAGTTCTCCCAACTGACACTTGTTTCACCTCTCATCGACATCTAATTCTGATTTCTCAATCCTTCCCCGTACGACCAGTTTCCCGCCTTCAGAGTCCTCCTTGTTCCCTCTTATATACTCAAATCATATCCTGTTCAAGTCACCTCTTCTTGTCTTGTGATATACCAAATCTTCAAATCACAAGTTCCTGCTCAAATGAAAACCGTCTGCAAACACTGCAAAAAAGATTAATCAACTACTTCAAATTGGGTACCAGAATTTCTGATATTACTTCGATTATGTTACGACCATTATTCAAGGATGAAGCTGTCGAAATTCAAACTGAACGACTCCTGTGACGGCGCTGTGTGCCACGAGCTGTTAGAAAAACAGAAGCTTCTCGAATATATTCGAAAAAATGAAAAAAAGACTTTTAGAGTGGAAACTGGTTTTGTGCGCTTTTTTGTGCTACGAAATTGGAATACAAGTTACGTAATCAGCTGGAAATAAATTTATTTTGAGTTTCCGTTGAGTTTCAAACAAACTGTGTGTGTGTTTGATTGCGAACACGGTTGAGAGGTAGAAATTGAACCTAACGAACTCAAATTTTGTATTAAGGCTGTAGATCGAGACGGAATAAAAATCAGTATTAGTACATTCTTTTCCTCTGGGGCGTAATGTGTTTAAAAAATTGTCGTTATTCGCTAGGCTATCGTGGCTATAGTGATCTTTCTAACTATCATCACTGATTAGTAACTAACTTTTGCTCTCTATAAATATCTCTGTGGAGATCGGGTGAATGGAGATAGAGGTCTGTGGACCGAGGCAAGGTTTTTTCATCCTATTGGAATGACTACTGTAACTATATTCGTTATACTCACAAAGTGTCTTTATTTAGTCAGCACATACGCATTGTCCTGCATAAACGTCTCACTGACGATATGTTGAACGCAAGTAACAACTAAAATTTTCCGAAAATCGTCGTTTTCGCAGTAAATTCATAACGGAATTTGGTCAACCTGAGGTAGTTTGTCCAGCAATCTATACTCACTCACATTTCTCGTATCAATTTCAACAATCCGTTGAACTATTATACATCGGAACTTAAATGATCGTTTCCAAAGTTCCTCAAAAGCGGCTCCAGCGCACCAAATATTTTAAAATAGATGGTACATGGTGTACAGCGAGAAAATTTCAGAATTTTTTGGGTTTCGAAATCACTCTCGTAATTGATCAATTTGAAGTTCATTTACATCTTTTTGAGCTCGATATCATCTTCAGTTTCATTTCGAAATGACTATAGTTGCACAGCTCAACCAACAGGTCTGAGTTTTGGAAATAAATCGTGAGGTCGCTCTAATGATAATGATGATGCTTGGCGCGGGGTTTCCCTCAAACTGCCGGAGTTGATTGAAACGGCCAAGTTTATGTACGCAGGTTTACTGCACGGGACTTTTTTTTACTGCACATTTCACGTCACTCTTTCAGTTTTAGCTTCACTTTACGAAGAAAACTCTGCCGGCGTTAATGTAAAATACCGCCTCTCGCTAATTAATCTCGCATTTCACCTAATTTGTAGATCGCGGAGGCCGCTTGGAGCCGTCGTAGCTGGTCAGGTCACATTATTACGCCCCAGGGACGTCGTTGAGTGGCTCTTCCCCGCTCTTCACTTGAATAATGTCGCACGCGGACATTCCTCCGGGCCAATTTCTGGAACGAAATTTCATCTCCAGTCTAATTGAAAGGGCAAAAACCACGACTAATCAACTTGCTTGCGTCGAATAATATATATCCCAAGTTTTCTAGCGCAATGAAATTCGGTGGAGAAGAACGTTCATCGCCTAAACTCGAACCCTAGATATCGAAGAATCCTTCAAAAATGAGTAGGATGAGCTGCCAAATGTATTGGATGTGCTTGACCAGACACATACCAAATGCCTTTCATTATAGGAACTGGAAGACAGCATCGGAATTTATTGAGTTGCCCCTACTTATGGTACGACATTTAGTTAGTAACCATTGCATAGTTTATTAGGCTGACAACGTAATTTTCTGTTTCTTCCACCACAGATGTCGTATACATTTAACGTCTAATATGGTCCTTGAAATGCTGTGGTATAACGAAAGAGCTAGGTTATTGTTTTGTTGAAGTTATTTTAAGACTGAGGAGTTATGTGTGAGCTGCCCTTAGGAACGACAGTTTCGTTGAACCTTATTAACAAATGAAGTAGGAATTACCCCCCCCCCCGAAATTGTCCAATTACCAACTATCCCTTCAACAAAGTTAATCCCTTTATAGTCGAGAACCCTTTAATCTCTTCGTTACCCTTCCAACTTTTGTATATCCGTCTCCAACAAAAATCATGGGGACACTACACACTAACAACCCCACCTTTTATACTCGACTTTTGAGATGAGAAACAGCGAAATTCAGTCAGCAAGTAACCCGATAGTGTCCAATACATTATGATCTTAGCCAGTACTCCGTACACTGCTCAGAAACTTAGTACCTCGCCAACATAGTTCAACCTATCATAGCGACAGTTTCAATAGTAGTTTCAAGAATTACCACGCGCCTTTAAAAACATTCATTAAAATTTATATTGATCGTCGAAAAAGTGTGTATCCTATTCATAAGTTTAGAACACGTATCTCAAAATATCTGCTCAACCTCTCAGACTACAGCTACTACCTGGATGTAAACGAGCAACCCCTCCTCCTTCCCAACTCCTGATCCCCTCCCAGTATTGATCCAGTATTGAATCAATACTATAGCTATACTTTTGTTTTTTAACTTGAAATAAAATGTATAAAAGTGTTTTTGACTCCTTAATAAAATTTGTGAATTGATGGATGGACTATTGCATCACAGGAGGTTTCGTTCCAAGCGCAGTCATCGCTCATCCGTAACAGTTACTCGACGTTCGCAAATTATGAAGTGAAGATGCCACTTAGCCAAACCTGCAGTGTACATTACCGTTTTCCGTGGAACATAACATAACGATTTCCAACTTCACTAACTTTTCCCCCCACGCTGATCTCTAATTGAACAACGTTTTTGTATTTTTTGTTTCCACAGGACCTGGTTCGAGGGTTATCGGTGCTGTGCAGAGGCTCCGTAGAAGAGCGGCTCAAATGGACCTTTACGCTGTACGACATCAATAAAGACGGCAGAATTACGAGGGACGAACTCGCAGACGTGATAACGTCCGTCTATAACCTTCTCGGACGGCTCAGCCCGCTCCAAGGGGACGAAGAAAATGAGACTTTATCATCGAAAATTGACGTAATATTTCAGGTTTGTCGAACAAACCCAAATTTTAATTTCCGTAAAGCAAGGACGCTAATGATTGGCGGGGGGGGGGGAGGGGCTGAAGAATTTACCAAATCCATTATTTGGTCTTAGATTTAGTTTGCTGCAGGGCTCAGAAACCACGCGACTGGACTTTATGCGGATTGAGTGAAAATTTCCTTGTGTGCGAAATTTAACTGTTTAATATAGGGAGGGGTGTAGGTAAAATGAAAATTTCGGAAGCGGAGAATTTAAAATGGACTTTATTTACAAGGGGATTACGCTTACCAACAAAGTTGTGGCACTGGCGTACCTGAATGCCCACGGTACTCACAGTTCCATTCCGTCGACCGAACGCGAACTCCTATACTCGATTGAATCGCACTGACCCGAAACGCGACGGCAAACGACGAACGAAACGACGTATCGTGAGGCAACGAAAAGTTTTGAAGAATAATGTAAAGAAAATGGCAGCGAACTGCGCGAGTGGATGATTCTTAAGAATCTCTTGGACCGGTTGTGCTGGCGTCGCCTCGTGACGTCGGAATCTTGAGCATCCTAGACCCGCGGAAAAATAGGCGAATTCAGCACGCGGTAAATTGAAGTCGTGGTTATCCATAATAAGGAAAGAAAACCATAACACAACTCCAGGAACCGCAAATGAGTAAGTTCGAACAATAATAAAGAATGTTGGGTTGTAGAGTAAAAATAATTGAATTATTGAACTGGTTCAGAAAGTGAGTTTGAATTGTAGGAAATTTATTTTGAAAATGGAAAAAATTTTTCAGAAATATTTTGCATGCGATGAAAATGACCTTTAGAATGTCGGGCAAGTTGAGCAACGATTCTTACATATCTTGGTGTGACTGATTTCAGAAATTTAGTCTACGTAATTCACCTCGAGTTCACGTTTTCGGGGCAAGTGATTTCGTTTAGAAATGGAAAATAGGGAAGTTGCCCATGAACTGAGTGTAAACTATTAAAAATTTAATGCGCCATCAAAATTGTTTAAAAATGATTCAAACATGTACAAAAAAATTTTTTTTCTGGAAGAGAGTATGATCTATTGTTGCTTTGATGGTTAGTAAATCGAGTAAAGCTTGTTCGGGAACCGAATAAAATTTTGCCAGTTTTGGTGAAAAAATTGAGTTAAATTTCTAGAGAAGTTCAAGAGAAATCGTTTTGTGGAGAAAAGTTGTGTAATGCGTCGCATCATGTATTTTGATGCTATCTCAATTGCTGAACCCATACAAAAATCTCCAAAGAGTTGAGAGAAGAGCCGAAGATAGTGCTGAATTGAGAAGGAAGTCTGGTTTGAGCTATAACTACACGGAAGGCGTCACTTGTTGAAGAGGTCTTGCGTTGCGTTCAAAATGTTCGCCGACCATAAAAAACACTAGCAGTTGTGCGGTACTCCGCAGAGACGGTTCGTTATCACCTAGACACCTAATCCCTTGTCGTAGTCAGTACTTGAGCGTGTGTCTAGCTTGTCTTCTTTACGCGCGTCAAAACGTCAAAAGCCGCTTCAAAAGGATTTTAATGATCTTCTCTTTTATCCTGATATGCTCGCCCGACTCCTGCTATTTGACGAGTTGAGTTGAAGCGCTTAATTCTCCTTTACAAATTGCCTCTCCAAACAGTCAACGGGACGAAGAGAAGAGATAATGCGAGGGTAACGAGGGGATCCATCCACCACCAAACGAGATAGGCGAATTCGGGTGCGTGATACGACGAGAGTAAACATGGTTTCTCTGACATATGACATCTCTGCCCATTTCGCTTTTCTACGGGCCCGCCAACTCGCCTGAATTTTAAAGTTTTAGAACGTACAATACGTTATAAGATAAAACAACTTAGCGACGCCAACTCGTACGGAGAACGCTAATATAAATGTTAACTATTTCGCTGGCTAAAGGTCACATCACAGCTCCGTATAGTCTTAATAACGGGTTCAAACCGAGATTCCGATTTACATCGCGCCAACCCAAGATCCCGGTTAACTGCAATGCTTCGATGTTTAAAAAATAAAAGAAGCGAAACTGCACAATTCCAAGCGAGTTATAATATTCCTGGCAAGACCCAGTTAGGCATGCATGACTACCTTACAAAGAACCCACAACTCTTATTGATGAGCTGTCCCATTTCGAGAACTTAGAAAACAGGACAGTTGGAGTGCAGTGTCTATCCGTGGTTTGCCCGCCATCTGACCCTCCAGTTGAGCCTGCAGCCGAATGCAATTCTCCTTCAAAAGATATTCATTTCCTTTCGGGTATCACGATTTTCTGGCAAGTTCTCGATTCACCTCTCACTCAGCTTTCCTCATTTCATTATATACTCCGTCAACGACCTGCACTACACTCCCAAGTCTCCAGTTCTTTTGGCTCTCTTAAAATACCTCCTAGTTCCGGCTGTGTAATCTAGTGTAATCTTATTGTCTGCTGGTGCTGATGCCTCGTGACTCAACGGGAGAGGTGTGGAGAGAGATTGGCACTATCAGGATGTGCGCGACATTCGCTGTTGGTTAGAGCCTATTTGCAGTGATCCTGGATGTGCTGGCAGTCTCTGAAAGCCGAGATCTTGTGCTATCATAAAGCGATTGGAGTGAAGGCGTATAAAAAGGGTTTTTGCGTTGGACCATGTCCTGGTGCGAGGTGTAATGCCATAAACGCTTTTCGGAAATGCGAGGACTGGGTAAGAGTTTGAGTTGGAGAGATGGGAAGAGGAGCATACTTAAAAGATTCCCGAACCTGATGGAGTTGGACAAGGATGGCCACCAAGGAGGGTAACAGATGTAGTTTTGCTTCCTTTTTGGAATAATAATATACATGGATTGGTTTAACACTTCCACTGGCCAGATGAATAATGTATAATGCGGTGGATTTATTTCCCCCGAGTTGTAATGTAATCGAGTGATATCTGCTTGTAAATATCGGTAAATCACTTGAACAACCGCTCTTTTGAAGTATCAACGGAATGAATAATGAACATAAACAACTCAACGAGAATCATCTCAGCAGATATTTTGGATGATGGAATCAAGAATCTAATAATACTGATTTTAACGGTATTGTACGCCCAAAACTGGCGACTCTGGCGCTGGTGTTAATGAAAAATGATCCGCTCACTCCTGGCGGGTTAGACAAATCATTATTAATTCTAGTGACTATTTGATTGTGGACTGTATATGCTCGATACGCTGTGTTCGAAATAATGCAAGCACTACTCACCGATGCGGACGTTCTGGGTGCGTGTCCCTGGCCAGGGATGTGGAGCCGAGTAGTAGTCGATGCTGGCAACTCCGAACACAGTTATTGAGCGTAATGAATTTAACTGAACTAAATAAAAATTATAAGTCAAGAAAAATAAATTAAAAGTCTGTTTTGAATGCGGGGGCACAAGCGGGCGAACGAATGTGCGGTCGGACAAAGCTTCGAACGCTAACTGAACACTACCAGTTCCGATATGGCTCATGTTCAGATTAGAGCCCGACAGTTAGATCTTGAAACTTGACCCAGCGTTGTTCCCATCGGCCACAACAGGTATAACCAACTGGGCACAAAAATGCGTAATACTGGAAGGCAAGTAAGCATCTTCATAGAGGTAAATGGACATGTCTTGCGCCAAACCCGATTGTGTTGGTTTCAACTGACTCAGTGTAAAGCGACGTGCCGATCAGATGCCTGGCTCTACAAATGGTGCAGATAAAAGTATTTGGCTTGGCCCACCTCTAGACATTTGGGGATCAGACGGTGAAAACCAGAGGCGTGCACATCCGTGCCCCTATCTCACGTGTCATGTCTTATGTCCCACGCACCATCTGCTTCTTCTCTTTCAATTCTCATTGCCAACATTCGCAAAGCCAGCCATCCATGTGTGTCTAGTGTAGCTTCACATTACCTCGAGTCGTCTAAACCCAACATATTTTGGTATGGCAGAAGACTACATGTACCTTTACGAAAACGTTTTGTTTCCTTTCTCTTCATGTATATCGTGGATGAGTTTTTTAAGCACTTTCAAATTTGGGTTCTTGCAGGTAGGGGTTTCCTTGATGTTTTATTCCCCTCCCTGGGCACACATTGTAACACTAAATCCCCATAGGGCAGAACTTGCGATCTGGCATATAAGAATATATAACACCAGTGCCAGTCACCACTAACACAAAAGAATGATTTCCCTCTATAGATAATATGATTCCTATAAGGGCGTTAAGGAAGGAACCAATGAGAGGAAACATGCGTGGCCTAGGTCTAGTCTATTTGAACTATTGGAAAAGAAACAAGTGAAAAGGTTCTTATGAGATGACGCAATATTCTGTTGATTTAGGAACAACTTCGACGGATCAACGCTATTGTTAGGAGGTTCCCTGAGGAAACCTATAGTCTTGAGTCTCCCAATTGGGCTTTAAAGCTATTTAACCCATTCGCGCGATAATTGGAGCCCTGGGTTTCTACCTCCTCTCCAATTAGCACCCTCCCCGTTAATAAGGTGAAGGGTCGGCGAAGTTTTGAACGGGAGTTCAGAAACAAAGTTACGCATATTGGCCTGACTCCTGTTAGGCTCGAAGCTCAGATGAGTCCTGAGAACTAAGTGGGAGCAGTTCCAAGGACCTAAAGATATTTTTAAAGGGTGAAAAAGGAAGGAGCTGAAGCGATTCGCAGGGTAAAGAGAGCTGGACCAAACTCGTGGAAAAGGTTCGTATAAGCAAGGATTTCGAAGTAGTGGATAGAGCTCGTGCAGGCGTTACTCGATGGCCGGTTGAATTACATCGGAAGACCATTAGGAAAGACCCTCCCACTGATAATCTCGCCAAGAGGCGACGTCACGATGTTATCAGACTGGTACATGTTTGGTTTACGACCCTGTAACGAGGCGGTTTGGCCTCGACCTTCGCTCCTTCGACTTTCTCATGCACTTAATCCAGATTTACAAGCCAATAAGGCTCGATTACATTATAGTTTAGGGGGAAGTAAAGTGCCCGCTTCCTACGTGATTCATCTCTCGCCGGCGAAAATTATAAACCGATCCCTGTATTTATTATTCCGAGAACCAACTGAGGCTATTGCCAACAGTTCATATATCAACCAACATCAGCCATGTTTGCCTGAAAGCAGGTTTGTTTGAGACGTGATGAATCAAAGGGCTCTCCGTGACACTCATTGTTCGAATAACATGCGCTTTATCCATGCTTCCTTTCCAATACTACAATAGACGTGCTTTAAGAGACTGATGAATCTGTATTTATTTGTGCAACATTTGAAATGGACAAGTAATTCCTTGGGGAAAAGCAGGTAAACTTCACATATCGCATTCACATAGCGTCCTCCAATTCAATTATATCCGCTTCTTTATGACTAACCTAAAGCTGCTGTGGTCGGGAAGTACATCCGTGACTGTTAAACAAAATGAAAAATTCAAATGACAAACGAGATCATCATTTCTTACCGTTTCATCTCTACCTACTTATCCTCCTTCTCCATCATTCTTACTCACTCGCTCTCATCAGTTTTCCTCCTACCTCTCTCTCTCACTCTCCGGCTCATCTCACCATCTCTCTTTAGGACTGAAAGAAAGGAGAAAATAAGAGAAACAACCCCAAAGCGTCTTCATTCATATTCTACCCCTCTGTAGCCGCCGTTTCGTGACGACAGGCAACCAAGCTAAAATGTCTTTGTGACTCTAATCCTTTCGACTGTCCCCCTTGCGACTTTATCACAACGAAGCTTCTTTTACCGACTGATTAACGTATTCATTCACTCATTTTCCAAGCTTTTCTTTTCGAAGATAAGAGAACAGAAATGCTTCCTCCTTGCAGAATTCCTCACTTAGGTACTTTAGTGTCTTCAATCTGCCATGGTGTTTTTTGCGGGGCATGGTGAAAAATTAAATTTCTCGTATAACAACTTGGATGGGGCTGGTGCATCGGAAATTGGGTTGGTTCAGACTAATAGCAACTGGGTTGAGGTTGTTGACGCATCTGAGCAGTGATAGGCCTACAAGCTGGTAGGGGTGGTTCCTCACAGCTCGAAGAGGGTTGAGAAAACATAACAACCTGTTTGGCATCGATCAACTCCTGGCTAGGTTGTGGTTGGTACAGCAAACTACCTGCGTTCGGGTCGATTATCTACGGGGAAAAATATTAGAACATATTACAAACACGCTGTTCACAACTGAAACGAAGACCAGAAACTCAATGATGCCAAACTATTCTTCTATCAAAAAAACTGTTCTCGTGATTTCTCCAAGACGGAAAGTGTCGTGTTGCCGACACTGTGCACACTATTTATTCAAATATTCAAAACATTCCGCCTGTGGTATACATAATTTGACAAGAACTCACTAAACTCACCTCAGATATCAAATAAATAAATAACTCTTCTTGATCACCTCAATCCCTCCCAGGCTGAACGCCCGATCAAAAACCTGAAATACCCATATTGAATACGTCCACTAGTCACATCAGGTCTGTTTCCTTATTTGATGACCGTGGAGGTGACGACTTGAGGGATCCCGTACCATCTGGGAGGAGTTCTTAATCTGGTTTCTCACCTGATCTAACTATTCACTTGGGTGGCAAGTTTCGGAAGAACAGATTAATTATGACCGTTTCATAGCCATCACCTTCTTCGCAAACTCTGCAAAGTGGTTAGAGGTTTGCTTTGTAGCAGGTAATGCTCGTTTGCCCTCCCAACAACCGTCGCTCACTGTTGTAGAAACAACAGTGAAGCAGCTCGTGGTTTCTTATTTCCTCCGCACTGGAGGCGCATGACTTGCAGAACGGAGAGTCTTAGAGAGAAAATATCTGGTGCGTAGCAACACACAACTTTCCGCCACCCCCGTAATTTCGAACACCACCTACATTTGCGGGCGCTATATCTTCGTTTAACGCATTTTTACAGGAACATTTACGGAGAACAAAGTGTAGGGACTAGTTAGCTGAGAGTACTCCGAAAGTTTGATCAAAATCGTTAGAGCCGTTTTTGAGAAAATTGGAATACCGATAAATTAATATTCGACAAATCTCCTTTTCTGAGTTAACTTGGCTTATATCTCCATTCCATATATATATATACAGAAATAATTATGGAGAACGAAATGTGGCTATGGGTGACTAAAAGACACTCCATTAAGATTTATCAAATCTAGTGAAAAAGTTACCCTGGAATTTACGGAAATGTTAAAAAAAACGTTATTTTTGACACATTTTGATTTTTATCTCTGTTCAATGGACCATCGCAGGAACATTTATTGGATAGAATATGTAGGTATTAACTATTTGAAAACATCCTGTGAGTTTGGTGAAAATCGCTGAAGCCATTTTACCAAAAAGCGTAAAAAACCTATTTTTGCTTCAGGGGCCCATATCTCCGTTCACCGTATTTTCATGGAGATATGTATGAAGGAGAAAAGTTAGGTATTGATTAGGAGAAGATAATTTGAAAGTTTAATCAAAATCGTTGGAGCCGTTTTCGGGAAAAATGCGAAAACCCCTAGTTTTTGGTACATTTTCGTCCCCCACCCCCCCTTCCCATCGGCCGAAATCGTCCATAACCTTATATTGGTGTCTACAAAAAATAACGAACAAAACCAAAAAAGAATCAGCTCAATCGGATCAGCCGTCCTCCCGCAAATCGAACTACAGATACACACACGGACCACGCGCCGAAATTAGGTTTTTAGACTCAGTAGGGTCTGAAACGTAAAGATCTGAAGAAAACCCTAATTTTTTTTTTGGGCCGATTACTATACTTTCCTTCCCTTTGGGTAGCGGAAAGTAAAAAAGTGGAGCCACGCGTTGAAGTCACCATGTCCCGTGAGGAAATGGCTCGTCTAGTGGTCTGGCTCAACTGATTTCCTTTAAAGGGGTTCACAGATGTTGGGGAAGAACTCATACTTTTCGCTTGCCATTTCTCTAATGTTCATTCGTCGATGGCAGCTAGTTTCCATTCTGTGGTGAGATCCGCATGAAGTTGAGCCCAAAGCAGGTGAAGCTACTACCGTTTCACTCCCCAATCGCCAGCCATGCACTTAACTGACGGAGTGCTTCTGTTGATACATTCTTATAGACCTTGGTGATTTGAAGGTGTGTTTCCCCCTCTAGTTTTTTGTGTAGGCCCCAATATACGCATCCCAATCTGGAGCAGAACGTGATTTTGTACTACGGTAGTTCAGTCTGGGTCCAATATACATAATCAGACAAGAGTTTCACTAAGCTCACCCCAGATACTAAATAAATAAATAACTCTTTTCGAGGAGAAAATAAGTAAATGAATTTAACCGAATACATAGAAATGAAATAAATGAATCGAACACCTTTCATTACATAATCAAAGTAACCTAATTGGCTCGGATCGTTATGAAAGACAATATTATGGCAATAGGGTTAATAAATAGTCATTTATCCAACATTATTCAAGTGAGGGAGGAAAAAACTGGGCTTAAAATCTTTGGCTCATAAGAGAGAGACTCAATTAATTCGACGCAGGGCGCCTGAAGAATCAGAATAAGAATAAGGAGCTCAAAGCCTTGCAAATATTATCACTTGTCCTTCCCAGACTTTGCCAAGCATGGCAGAGTGCACCAAGGAAGGAGAGCCGACGGAACTAGAGGATATATCCTTCTTCTTCTTCTTTCATATGTCATGTCCGGACTCCCTGACGTTGGCGATCACTGTGGCGAGGGCTTCTCTGTCCTGTGCTACCTCCATCAATTCTCCCACTGATCCTATTCCAGTCCAATCACGGATGTTACGTAGCCACGAGTGTTGCCTCCCCCCAGGTCCTCTGCGCCCCTCTATTTTTCCTTTAATTATAAGTTGGAGTAGTTGGTAATTTTCTCCTCTCAATATATGACCAAGATAGGCGATTTTGCGACATTTAATTGTGTTTAGTATCTGTCTGTTGGTATTGGCTCTTCTAAGTACTTCTGTATTGGTGACCTGATCCACCCAAGGTATGCGAAGCATTCTCCGATGCAACCACATCTCAAAAGCCTCGAGACGAATCATTGTGCTAACGTTCAATGTCCAAGATTCCAGTCCATATAGGAGTAAAGACCAGACATAACACCGTGTCATTCTTTGCCGTATTTCGAGGTTCAGATTGTCGTCACACAGAAGTTGTCTCATTCTACTGAATGCTGAACATGCCATTTCTATTCGGCATTTAATTTCTACGTCAGGGTCTAAGCAGTCTGTAATGATACTTCCCAGGTATTTAAATCTATTTACCCTTTCAATTGGTTTCAATCCTTCACACGCTATAGTTCGTTAGAGCTATTTTTGAGAAGAAAGTATGTGGTGTTTAGATCACTGTGATAAATCCAGCCTGACTACAGTTAGGTAGGTCGGATGTTGCTTAAACTCTTGTTTGCTGTCCCATGTTGATATTCAGGTTGGACATAAAAGTTGAGCTCATTTTGTTAAGCGATCAGATTATCAGACATTGGCTAAAGAGTTTTTTCGGACTGAGGAGTCTGAAATATTAAGATCTGAAGAAAACTCTTACTTTTTTCAGCCAGTTACATAACTGTTCTTCTTACTTTACTTCTTACTTCGTAAGGCCTAGGGAAGTAAAATCTGAAACTAGTCGACAAATGAATATGATGCTTTTGTGGTAATAGTCCATTTATTTTTCTGTTTTTTTAACAATTAAAATGGAATTGACTCGACGCTCAATTAAAATTAAAATAAACTACTTCTTTGAGTCCGAAAAAAAAGAGGAACTTTGGGAGTGAGGAAACTAAACAAATCTAATATGCCCAAGGTGCTTGATACATTACAAATTATTACTCCGTACTGATGGTAAAAAAATTGAACTTTCCACTCGCGAGAAATTAATTAAAATTGACTTGGTGAGGAGAACAAGATGGCTGCGTTCGTGTTTGAAAGACCGGATGGAATTGGTGAAATGCAATCACTTATCGCCCCAGCACGCCGGCCTTCTTTATCACAAATTTACCGTTCCTTGTTGCAGGCGACAGTTTGGTTGTTTCCTTCCTTCACAAACGATAAGTTAATGACAGCATGATGTACGGTAAAATACAATATTACAGGTATAAGGAAGAGATGTTTATTAAAAGCCTAGAAGAGAGAACAATCTAATATAAACCAGTATACAAGTGTAGTAGTATCTGTAAACAATATCGTAAAAACTTCGTTTTATGACCACGCTAAATGTTTATTGCTTAACAGAGGTTGGATCAAAATAAAGATGGCGTCGTCACCTGGGAAGAGTTTCTGGATGCTTGTACGTCGGACGAAACAATCACCAATTCGATGGCAGTTTTTGACTCCGCCATATGATCTCCAGCCTGCCAGGCCGGGACGGTCAGATCTCGGTCGGGTGCATGAGGTGAGCTGAAATCATTTTATCAAATTGCATCTTTACTTCTTAGTGTATGCGCAAACGCCGGGATGTCCTTATTCTATTCCTCCACCAGTTTCACTCGACTCGTCTAAATGTGGCTCGTTCTCCCATTTTTCTCTTTCCGCCAGCCAAATGGTAAGAAAAGTATGGCGATCGTTTAAAACAGGTTCTTTTTTTACGTTTTAAAGCCTTCTCAGTCAAAAAACGTGATTACATTAATCATGGAGGTGGCATGAGTGTGTAGTTCAATTTACGGGAAATGGCTGGACCGATTGAGCTGATTCTTTTTTTGTTTTGTTAGTGATTTTTTGAAGGCGCAAAAATAGTGACGTATGGTTTTCATTGATTGGAGGAGGAAGTGGGACCAGTACGTTCCAAGAACGAGGGGTTTCCGAATTTTTTTCAAAAACAGGAATAACGATTTTGATTACATTTTTAAACCATCCTTTACTAATCAGTCCTAACTTTTCTTGTAAATAAATATCCCCGTGAAAATTTGATGAGCGGAGATTAAGGACCATCAAACGAAGATAGTTTTCAATAACTTTTTGGCATAACTGTTCTCATGTTCCCCAGACATTGTTATGCATAAACGTCCCCCAACAGCCCATTGAGCAAAGATAACTGTACCGGCACGAACCAAACCCTTCCATTCAGCGGAGGCTCGTCCTGGGCATTCGTGCTGACTGCACACGTCAAATGCCCCGATTCTCTCGAGACTTCGCTGGCGCCAGTTGAAACCGAGCGGGTTCCCTCGTCCCCGTGTCGTTTGCTCCCACCCAGTTCCCTGTTTGTGGTGGTAAAACTCCCCCGAATGTAATTGAGAATAAAAACTCTGTTCCAATTGCATTCGGCTTGATAGTGAATCAACTCCCCAACTCTCTTAGTACGATATCCCTTTCAATATTAATCCCCCCCCCCCGTAACATAACAACCAAAATGTGTCATTGAGCGTGTTATTTAAGTTTTCGAAATCCCCACAATATCTGAACAAAATACTAAATAACTGAATCCGATTAGCCTGACGGATTTTATTTTAACCTCTGCCAATACCTTGTTTCCTTTTTGTATTCCTGCATACATCCGTTGAAAGGAGTTATGAGCCATGATAGCTCGGAAAACGATATTTTACGAATATTAAATTATCATTTTTCGGATCATCTCATAACCGGCTTCAACGATTTTGACCAAACTTACGAGAAACGTTCAGCTAACCACTTTTTTTTCGAAGTATCACGAATTTTTACTACATTTCCAACTTGTTCATTCAATTATGCTACTAGCCTGCAGATTCCGCTGAACTATATTTTCCCCATTCTCAACTGTTTTTTTCAGTTTTCCCCCCTTTCTCAAGAGTTCCAAGTATTTCAATTGATTTCCTCGCAATTTAATGCGTTTGACGCTTTAGTCGCCAATTATTTCTCCAAGTCGCCAATTATTTTTTCTTCGTTAAACTATTTTTGAGTGATTGTTCAACCATCCTTCAACGAATTCACTCGGTTTTCCCACTAATTTGACCGTGTGTGATTTGATACGGGGAATAGGAGTTTACGCTGGAAATAATTGAAGAACCGAGTGAAACGAGCTCAATTCAAATAAGAAAACATAATTTAACACAATTCACAACCGAACTGAAACAATCGGGAACCCGATTAGTTGAGGTTGTTGTGTCAGAGATATTCGAAGATAACTGAAAGGCTTCCTTATTCTGGGTTATCTTCCCAGGAGCATGCCCATGCTACCAGGCGCGACCACGGGTTGTGGATAGTGGATCGGCCACGGCATTGTCCACAGGGGCATGTCTGCGGCCAGCTGTGAATAAGGACAGCATGCTGACTGAATAAGCAGCCGCGAACAATGGGTAAAACCCAACAGTTCGCAGAAGAGATCCTGAACAAAGGGCTCAAGGGCAAGCGGATCTACATTTTCTCAGACAGCCTAAAAGGCCATCGCAGCCTATAGTTTTAGGTCTAAGCTGGCATGGGAATGCCTCCATGCGCTCAAGCAGCTCGGCGCCCGTAACAGGCTCTCCCTCATTTGGGTGCCGGCTCACAGGGGGCATGAGGGCAATGAAAAGGCTGACCGCCTCGCGAAAAGGGGTACAGAATCCCTACCCATCGGGCCTGAACCACACGTGGGTCTGACGATAAGTCACCTGAACCGTCTGGTTGCTCGATGGGAGATATAGGAAAATGGCGCCCATTGGCATCGCCAGCCACGACTAAGACAGGCGAAAAGGCTTGTCACGCCTTCCTGTCAAAGGGCGAAGGCGATGCTGACACTCTCCAGACAAGATCTGAGAGTACTGATAAGCTTCCTCACCGGGCACTGCCCACTCAGATATCACCTCAACAAGATGGGCATCTCAGAGGCGGTGGAATGCAGACTTTGCAGCGAGGAGGACGAGACAGCAGAGCATATCCTATGTGAATGCCCTCCCTTGGCAGCAAAACGCTTTGAATACATCGGTCAGGGGACCTCTGAACCCCAAATCATGGTGGAATCTGCGGTGAAGGACATACTCAGCTTCCTAAGGGTGGCGAGTATGTACGACACCTTCTACTAAGAAAGGGCCAGCGTCACAATAGGCCCATATGCGGCCGCAGTGACAAAGGGACTTGTCCTACACGCCCTCGGGTCAAAAAAAAAAAAAAAAATAACTGAAAGGCTTCACGAGAAACAGAGAACATAAAATATCCTACCAATACAAAATGTGTAATACTCATAAACGGGTAAGCTTGAACAACTATGTTATTAATTGCGTGGTCATTGTTATCTGCATTTGAGGGGGCTGCACCTCTATCATGTCTTTAAATAATCGTTCGCACATCAAACAGCCGGTAACGTCCTAAGATACGCTATTATGGAGTTTGAGGAAGTACCTGAGCCAATTGGCGAGTTTCAGGTCACCTTGAGAATGACACGACTGAGAAATGTTTCGTTGAACGGTACGTGCAACTTGCAACTTTTGTGATTCACCAATTCTGATGGTGTTAGAATGATAGATTTGTCATGCTCGCACGTTGAATCCTCAGGCCACACTAAATTATTCAACGTCATCTTAATATATCGCTTCGGGGCCTTGTTCCGCTTTTATTCTTTAAATGGGCCCGTGTAGTTTAAACTCCGGCAGAGCTAGCTCCTTTATGTTCCGTATAAATCTCCCCAGTGCTTAGCTCTTTCTTCATTTTAATAGCTCTTTAAAAACCGACGTCGTCTCTAAGCGGGTGGTGGGGAAATATAAACTGAAAAAGTTTGCCAAGTAGCGGAGAAGGAAGAAAGGAAAAAATGCCTACCACTTTTGTCGTTAGCCCTTCGTCCTGTGGCGTAGAGCTTTTACTATGTATCACATTGTTCAATTTCGTAGAATAGCTCATCAGCTGAGGCGCTTCTTTTATGGGTTTTGTCAACTTGTTTCACCAACAGGTAAACACAAGAATGATCTTCTCCAGCCGCTTAGACCAGACCAATGCAGCTAAAGATATCAAGGTATAAAACATGAATAAATGTAAGCGAGCCCTCGTCTCCGCGCTCCCTCTCCGAATTCATGAAAAATTCAACAGCAGAATTAGGGAACACCGTTACAATTAGGAGTAATCGCGTAAGAAACGTAAACCACTCGGGCTCATAAATTAGTTTCTTCGTTTAAAATGCGATGCTCGAGGAGGAGAAAAGGCTTTTGGTGCCAGCAGATCGTATTTATCGTGCAACTTGTTGTTGAGAGAATAATCTGTCGCTATTTCGCTTCGGATCCTGTTAGTTGAGCTGACCCCACGGCACTCTCCCGTTAATCCAACGTAATTGATGTCTAATCCAATCGGATCAAGTTAGAAATTTGGATTGGAATCGCCCACACAATAGCTACTGATTGAGTGACGCAATGTCACTTTTAAGAGCAGCTTCAAATATCAATAATTGTTTGACAATTATTCGTTCGTCTTTATCATCTCAATTCTGCGACATCCTTTCGTGGGCACCTTCAGTCTTGGCCGTGGGAAACCACGACTGATCAATACGGATGGTGGCGACATTAGAGTGTTTTTTTTGCCTAAACATTGGCACGCATGAAACGAAAGGTGAGCAGGGGCGTTATCATGGTCCAAACTTTTAACTTTCGGGTAATATTCCTTATTAACCGTATCGCCCAGTAGCAAAAACTCGTGATGCACCCTGCTTTTGCAATCGAACCAAACTGGGAGCAGCGCACTCACATTTGACTGAACTTGGCCTGCATTTTCCATTTTCTCTCACGTTAGAGCTTGCACAGCGCTGATCAAAATTGAGCGATTTTGGCGGCGATACGTCTCCTGCCCAAATCATGGGTAGCAAGCGATAGGCACGAGCCAATCGATATTTTCGAATCCCCAGCAGCATCTTGACTGCTGATTAGACGGCTAGCCAGTGTTAATTTCTTCGCTTGAAAATCTGTTATCTATTCGTTTAGGTAGATCAACATTCTACATAGAAGCTGGTAGCTGGTAATTTTTCGAGTTGCTCATACAACAACCTTCATTGAAAATCAAAGTGGAGATAATTTATTGGGCTGTCAACATCATTTTTCGGATAAGATCCGTGGGAACTATTTCGAAATTGTTAGTAAAACGACTGTGGTTCGAGTTTCGAAATTTCAGGGGTTGCTCCAAGTTATCATACAAGCATTAAACTTACGCCGTATAGTGAGTTTATACTAACACTCCTCTTCATTACAACGTTGTGCAAAGAAATCGGTGTAGCTGCTCCTAATTAGGCCTCAACCATTATATAGTGCTTATGCGATTAATGAGACTATCAACTTGGTTTTTCTAAGGAAAGTCGTGTTTTTTATCTTAGAATCGTCGAATAATACTGTGAGGAACGGTTATAAGTTAAACGGCGAAGGTTCGAATTCACTATGATGCACTAAAACCGAATTTCTTCGAAATATGTGATAGTTTATTGTGTTCTCTCGTCAATTCCCAATAAATGAAAATATTATATTATCGTTTTGTTATTTTGATCTGTCTGCACAAAGTGTTGGGTCGAAAGTCGCATAACCGTTTTTACTTTCCTTGGCTATACAAAGTAGAAAGGAAAGTTATGTAATCGGCCGAAAAAAAATTGTTGAGTTTTCTTCAGATCTTTACGTTTCAGACCCGCCTGAGTCCGAAAAACACTATTTGGGAAAATGGTCTGTGTGTCTGTGAACAATTTTTAGAGAAAACCACCGAACCAAATCAGCTCAAACTTCATATCTCGCCCGCAGGTCATCACGGGACGCCAAAATAAGGGTATGAACAAAATTCACCGAAATTTAACTATAGTTATCATAGTGATCAAAACACCAACTATTTTTTTTCTCAAAAACGGCTCCAACGATTTTGATTAAATTTTTTATACTGATAGCTCTCAATATGGCAATCACACCATAAAATTCCCATTTGTGGGAAAATGACGAGAGCAGCACAATTTAGCGCAGTTTTTTCCTTATAAACTCCGCTGGGATGTTAGTAGAAAGTTAAAGAAAATTGGTATTGTAGTCCAATCCAATACCTAAAGTGTGAGCGTTTTTAAACAGCCACACTCCTCGACCTGATCATGGTGAATGATATCAGCTCGGTTGTCAGATACGGTCAATTTAACGCGCCCGGGTTGTCTAACCATGATTTTGTGTACTGCGTCTTGAATCATAAACTGAAGGGAAGACCAAACCGAGACGTGCTTGTGAGGTCGAAGAGGGACTTCAAAAAAGAGGACTTCCTGAAAAATGCTGCTGGTTTACCATGGTGCCAGGTGTACTCTGAACCGGATGTGGACTTGAAAGTTGAAAAATTCAATACTCTTATTTCTAATCTCTATAATAGGCATTGCCCCTTGGTCAGAGTAAAGCCTAAACGTAACCCCCCCCCCCGCGCCATGGATCTCTCCTGAAATTAGAAAGGTTATGGTTGAACGTGACAGGGCGTTTTCAGCTTTCACGAAAAATAAAACTGATATAAACAAGAACGCTTATAAAATGTTACGAAATCGCGCGAAGCAGCTGTTGAGAAATGCACGGATCAAGCACTACTATGATCTCTTCAAGTCGGCCAGGCAGTCCAAAGACTTCTGGAACATTGTGAAGAAATGTGGACTGGGAAGTAAAAAAAAGATGGAGACTACTGAGCTACCTATTCCCATTGACGTACTGAATGGCTACTTCTGTCGAGACGATATGGCCCCCTGGGACCCAGATGTCCTCTTTCATTATAAACTGAAGGCCAGGCCTCGAGATGAATTTTTCATGGAACCGGTAACCAAGGAGAGAGTTAAGGAAGTGATTATGAGCATTCACTCATCAGCGCAAGGAAGTGATGGCATATCAATTGTGACGCTCCAAATGCTGGCTGATGTGGTCTCTCCAGTGCTTGCTCATCTATTTAATAGTTCCTTGGAATCACAGAAGTATCCATCCCGTTGGAAGCAGGCCGTTATCACTCCAATAAGAAAAACCTCTAGAACGCTGCGTGCAAGTGACTTTAGGCCGATAAATGTTCTCTGTGCTTCTGGTAAAGTACTTGACAGACTAGTTTTTCAGGATCTCAACAGCTTCCTGACAGCAAATCGGACACTGAACACCATGCAGTCAGCGTACCGCACTGGTTTCAGCACGGAGACAGCACTGATCCGAGTGTTCGACGATGTCAGGTTTGCGATGGACAAAAAGGAAGTCACATTTTTGGTGATGATCGATTTCTCTCGGGCCTTTGATCGAGTGAGACGTGACGTACTGCTGGAGATTATATTTTCAGTGGGTATATCGCGGCAGATGGCTCAGTGGTTTGCCTCATACCTCTCTGATCGCTCGCAGAAGGTTAAGAGCCCTGATGGCAGCTTGTCAAAAGAGTCAGTCACCAAAACTGGAGTCCCGCAGGGTTCGGTATTATCAGCCATATTATTTGTTCTTGCAATTGATTCTGCAACCTCAGTCTTCCACCAGTGCAGATTTATGGTCTACGCTGATGACTTGCAGATTTACATAAGTTCGCCGATTGACCGATTTAAGGATGCAATAGAGACATTGAACGCTGAGATTGCTGGCCTTCTATCGTGGTGTTCATCGCACGGCATGGTGATAAACTCGTCTAAGTGCAAAGCCAGGGTGATGGGGTACTCAAGACTGCTTTCACGGCTTAATGTTGAAGAGCTTCCACAGATCGAAGTGGGTGGTATGACCCTCAGATATGAATCGTTATTGAAGAACTTGGGCGTATTAATTGAACCCTCACTCAGGTGGAACTCCCAGGTGTCTACAGTCTCTAGACGGGTGTATGGGGCTTTGTACCAGCTCCGTCGGCTAGCGGTAGACTTTCCTTTCAGGGCAAGGACAGATACAGACAACTTTGCATACAGTTTGTGTGCCCTCAGTGACATGATTGGCGAGCAGATGAACATGCTCCAGAGGGCCCAGAATGCCGTAGTTCGTTTTATTTTCAGACTAAAATGGGATGAGCATGTCAACCCATACTTCCTCAAGCTTCGATGGCTGAAGATTGAGGAGCAGCTGCAGTTGCACATCGGAACGATGCTGTTCAGGACTCTTAGGTCTGGGTCACCACAGTACGTTGCGGAGAAGTGTGCGTTCCTGGAAGATTGTCATCAGCATCACACTCGAAGGCGTCTCATACAGATACCCCTCCACCGAACAACAATATTCAACAAATCATTCACAGCCACAGCCATCCGCATCTACAACAACAATCCCGACTCCTTCAGACCCGAACAAAGCGTGAGAGCATTTAAAAATCCTTTTTCAAATTTACTGTTGCAGAAGTACAGTGCGAGTGCCTAGCAAAGAACAAAAAAACAGTGGAAAAGTTGTGCAATGCGCTTGTATTGAGAAGTTTTTGATTTTTTTTCTTTTTATCTTTTTGTACGTTTATGTTTCGTTTGTTTTTTTATTAATATAAAGCGATCATTTGATGTAAATAACTACTGCCAGAAGTGAAAAAAAAGGTCAATGCTTCCAGGGACAGTGGAAGAGAGAGCCCTATGGCCTTAACTGCCCCTGGTTAATTTAAATAAACCATTTCAATCAATCAAAATCTCTCTCTCTCTCTCTCTCTCTCTCTCTCTCTCTAACGCTACTGCTTACCATTGGCATTAGGAAACGCAGGCAGGTTTGTGGGCTTATACGTTGCAGTACCAGCTGCTGCAGTGTGGTATGGCAACTCTACAGGAATCATAGCTAGTAGTAATTCTTCTGAATAGCTCTTCAAGTAAGCTTCAAGAGCTGAGATGCACATAGTATGGTCATTTCCTTTTCCTTCCGTTGAGGATTGAGTTTTTGATTCGGTCAAAATCCACGATGGATATTGCTACAATAAAATTTCGTGTTTGGAACTAATTATGAAAGTTTCTACCGCTGAAGTAGAAGATATTAGCATACTTTATTAGTTTGTCTGAAAGGAGAGATGAATATTTGAAACCAAAATATTCATCCTTATTACTTTAAATAAAACTGATAAAGGTTGCAGTCATGATCATTCGCCAAATAGACGCTCTCGTAAATGGAGGAGACGAAGGTATTAAGTATTAATTGCGAAAAGAGGCCCGAGCTGAAAGAAAAGGTGGCAATTTTCGGGACAAAATAAACTGAGCGTGAAATAGCTATTACTATCCTGAATATTAAGAAAATCCAGGGATCTACGTCGGTTCATCTTTTTTATCTCCACGACTTGTCGGAGTGGCAACACCACGACTTTGATGAATTATAGGGTTTGCACATTTTCACAGAAAATTAAACTGCTGTCTAATCTTGTTGAAATTGAGGTGTGTGCGAGTATGAAGCAGATTATTCTCTAATGAACGTCCGCAAAAACGTTTAATATACGGACTGGGTAAACTCAATAGAAGGGCAACATATTCCTTGTCGTTTACACAAAGCCTGTCGTTTGCGTTTTGTATGTTCGATTGAGGTTAGCTACTAGATTCAAAATGTTTACAATGCTACAAGTTGATTTCGTGAACAAACTCAGATTGCAGGAAGCTTTCAAAATTTGATTGTAAAAATATCAGGCTCTTGGGCATCGTGAAAAACGGTCAAAAATAACGTGATGGCTGGTGAGAGGAAAGGTCCCGTCTGTTTTATCAATGAAAAAAATCTCACCCGAGTTTCAAGTTTCTATTACGTACCTCATAATTTTCAAATGAGACGTTAAAACTTGTGAGTGTATTTTCCCAGCCAGGATTCGATCCAATGAATTTGGTACTGCTGATGTTTACGCGGCTCACTGCTATACAAAAAACAACACATCTTCATGCCAACGGTTTTTTGGGAACAGTGCGAAAACTTCGGTCATCCCCCCCCCCACCTTAGATGAGGACGATACCTTATTTCTGTGCCTCTTTAAAACGATGGAGAACAGGCTTAGTCAGTTCAAGCGTTCTCGCGTCATGTAGACTGTAGCCACACTCCATTCAATTCCCTTAGCAATAACTGCAACGAAGTTATTGCAATCACTCAAGGGGAGACGATTTGTGTGTTCCCGATCTTCCAATTCCATGGTCTAATCCATGCCAGCAATGAACTATCTTTATGTTCAACGTGTACTTGAAATATTGGAAGGAGGCTAATTGATAGATGTCTGACACTGCTCAGGCAGTCAAGCTCAACCCACTGTATTTCAGGAGAACGACCTTCGTTATAAATGCAGCTGTTGTCCCAACATATCCAGTCCTATAGCATAACACAAACGAGATTCATCCAGTGATTACCAATATGGATAGAATGCACCATACATTCCAATCTTATGTTCCAGAGTTATAAGCACTGATGGAGCAGGAAAAAGAGCGATAGCCAACCTATCCTGGTGCGTTCACGCTCTCCCACTTTACTTTAACTACCACCCAGCTTCTGTGCTTGTTTGAACTGGTAGATTCGAGGTTGTAATATATTTTACGAGAGGATTCAGTTCACTGACTGATGGGAGTTCTAAAACCCGATAGCTGAACATGATTGCTGTACCAGTCAAGGATTCCTTGACGAGTCTACCATAAAAATCCTGTGTTATTTTTGGACATGTCAACGCCTAGCAAATACCCACGAACTCAACACTTAATTTGTGTGGTCAATGCAGTAAATGAAGGAATTTTCCTAAGGTGTAGGAAGAGATTTTCCCCTTAACGTTTTGCAAAAACAGGATTAACGATTTAGAAAAAAATGACCGGGTGGGCTGCATATGAGCACTTTCTGTGTGCTTCCTATATAAATGTTTCTGTTACTTTCCAAAACCTAATACGTTCATAAAAACGTAAAGTGTTGCTTCAACGTGGTCTAAGTTTCCACGGTGCAAATCAACTGAGTTAGGACCTGATGGAGTGCTTCTTACCAACCTATACTCAGTTTTTGTTCCCGCACAAGAATTTCTTTAATGACCGATTAAAGCGAATATTTTAAATGACATTTGCAGCCTTCTTCTCGTGAGTCTTTCTAAAATACTTGAGTGAATGTTAAAGCGAGTGAAACACAGTATAAAGAGAGCGTTACACGAGATGAAAGAATTAAAGCTTGAGCACTTGGAATAAATAAGAGCTGAAAGAAATTTAGTTATCAGGAAAAATTAGCTTCTGCGTGTCTCTGGCGTAAAAATTAACTTGGCCGTTTATACGAAACTCTAAACTCTATTAACGAATAGCAAGTAGTTGAGCAATCAAGTGGATGGCGGTCTACTGGAGAGAGCAACTACTAGTGAAAGAGAATTTTAATTTTCCTTGCTGTTGGTGAGTCAGGAGAAAACTCTTTTGAACCAACCCCACCCCTGTCTCCGTACCGCTTACACCTCCACCGCCTTCGCTACCAACGCTTTGAATAAGCAGAATAAAATTATGCCTGACAACTTCACCCACCGCTTCTCCGTCCGCCTTTCCTCCTTGCATGTTTACGTAATAAGGTTTAACGTTCGTTTTTCAGACGTAGAGGTTCCTTCTTACAGAACGATTCTTGTTGGTAAATATTGGACTGTCTAAACAGAACGCACCTCAATCCAGGTTGAGGTTCAGGATAAGGACTGTCTCATTGCCCCCATGCAGGTTTTAATTGTTTACAGTGTTTGTATTCAATCTGTGTGCCGAACCTTCACAAACCATAAATACAGGTATTTCTTGCGTAAACGTGGGTTAGGAACTCAGCAGGACGACTTAATATGGTAGCAGCACTATCTGTTGAGTAAGCGCTGTTCGTTAAGGGAACCTCTCCCTCCTCAAAGTAATGTCGCACTCCTTTTTAAATCGATAATCAGTGATCAAAGTTCTAGAAAACATCACTTGTTCGTGGTTTCCTTTCGTTCGTTTATGAACCTGGAATAGGCCAATAAACTAAATCTATAATACTAGTATTGACAAATTACGTTCGTGGTATGGGGGCTTCTTTTCGACTAGTTGGTTTTGAAGGGTCTTCTTACCACGGAGTTGTGACGACCCGGCATGTTGCAGGTGAGATGGATTTGATGTTGCCTTGCGTGTGCAGCTGAGCGCCTCAGTCTTTGCAGTTGAAGTACTCTTCTCAGGAACTAGACGGGACTTTCAAATCATCCTAGATAGCCTTATAAGTTGCTTATCATATGTGGGTTGGGGGTGAATCCTGAAATGAATGGCTTTGTCTCCTTGGTGCCATTCTATCGAGGTTCTTGCTGTGAAGGTCGTGGATCGGGGTGTCCCCGCCAGAATCACATGTTCTGGTTAAGAGTGTCCTCGAGCCTTGAGACAGATAATATTAGAGTTGCAGCATTTATCTTTTCTGTTTCAATCATCCTATTTATGGTGAACTGGGAGAAAAGAGTGAGTATGTATATGCACTTGAACAAAATTGAAAGAAAACTGAGCAACTGCAAGCTAATGTACGTAGGGCTGACGAATGTTGTGTGAGGTGTTGAACCAAGTATCTTTCAACGAATTGGTGACTTAGAATTCAACGCCTACCGCCATTCCGTCAATTCTCCAGAGAACAGCGTGCGCTTTGGGAACTAATTAATTCATGATTCCAAGGCAGAGAAGTAATTTCATCCGTAGATCGGTTGCTAGTCTTTAAAATAATTTACTGGAGTTCATTAGATTTAGCTTCGAAATACTGACATACTTATGCCAACCTGTAACTTCAACTGTACTATACTATTTTCATTTTTCTCCGTAAGACTGGATCATCCCTCCTTTTCCAAGTGGCCTGTATCAAATCGACAGGTGTTGATGGTTCACGTTGTAGTCGGGGAAGTTGAAGGAAATAAAGAGACGTTCTACGTCGGCTCGTTGACGGAGAGCCCCCAGTCCAATGTGTTCATCTTCAGACCAACCTACGATAAGGAGATGGGCTGGAATTGCCTGTAGAGGACTGCACGGTACTGGATTCTGAATGCTTAATGGGATGATGATCTCTTCCTATCGTGATTCTGAATTTCTTTTGAGACGTGTGAGACGAGAGAACACACAAAGTTATTAGTTGATTGGTTGAAACACAAATGAGGAATGGAGGGAGGTCGCACCAGAAACGACAGTGAAACATGCAAACAAACCAACCTTAAAAACGTCACTAATTTATTGCCCCTGTGATGACCAAGTGCTGTACAATGCATAAGAAGACCGCCCTAACGAAAATGATGAATTTATAGACATAAAAGATACCACAGACCCCTGGATTACGGAATTTAGATCAAGGAATTAAGCGAGAAAACTCAGAAAATGTTTTCGAATAGGTACATAATAACAGAGGACACGTATATGTCTCCGTAGAAACAAATTCTGCCATCTGTAACACTGTTTTCTTCATCCCAACAATAACAACTGTACCGACAGATCAAATGTGTCAGCTACGAGGTATGTAATGCGCATCTTATACAGAAGATTTTGGACTGCGTTTCGCTAAGATCCAGTTCAATCATATTTATACACAGATGTCAACGGTGTATAAATACTTACCACTAAACCAGACACTTGCCTTTGGCTCGCCACGAACACCACCGAACTTTGCCAAACGCTCAGTTACCTTCCCTTCAGTTCATCAAATGTTTTGAACGATGCAGAATGGAAACTAGGACGTAGTGGAGTAACTGTATTGGAGAAAACCAGGGCAAGTGTGCGGTGTGCGGAGCGTAGATCCCTCCTGGAATCTCACCTTATCTTGCGCTATTAAAAACTCATGGAGATAAGAAAAGCAGTCTTATTCTCCACGCCCAATATTCAATTTCGTACGACACCATAATATCGCAGTAGTTGTTCAGAGTTATATTAAGAACGAAGGAACTGTATTTGAAGGCATGGTACTACAATCCTAATATGATCAACACCTCATTCACTCAATTCTTCAGGTCAAATTCCTGCAATCAGTTTGTTCGACCGACTTCTTCAAACAGCTCGCTTCGTTCGTTTCGATAGGTTTCATATCTACTCGAGTTATGCAGGACGAGGTCAAACTGCGATCGTCGTTTGGATCAACAGCTTCAGTGTTTTGAAAAGAACCAAAGCAAACAATCCAAGCTTTCGCCAAGTGGGCTTCTTAATCTTTTTTCTTTCTCTTGTGAGAGAATTTGGTCTGCCTGTAATGTTGCCACGGCCAGGGAAAGGTGTATGAAACCAAGACAACACATTTCCAACGAACTCCTCAGCAATTAAATCTTTTCTTTGCTTTCGGGACAAAAAATAACGAAAATCATCGCACAATCACCCACCTCTAGGGTAATTCGAGGATTTATAAATAATTTTGAGCACATCTCATCTTCAGATGTATCTTTACTTACGTCACCGTTCAACAAGTGTTACAGATATCCGTGGGGAACAAAAATGTGGGTACAAATGACTGGAAAAGACTCAGTCAGGTAGATTCAATTCAGTTGGGTACTCTCCGTGAAACGTCCAGAAAACAAGTTGTTGATGCACCATAATTTACTCAGCTAATATTGACTGCTTAAAGGGACCCAGTGAAATTCATGTGAATCGTTAATAAATCATATTTATTAATTCAGTATTACTTGTTAATTTGTTCGTCGACGTGCTAAATATTCAGATACTGCATCATCGTTCAAACAAATTTCTAACAACGAACTAAAATAAATAATTGTGCTGCTAGTGAAAGAAGAAAACCGTGAATGTAAACAAGCCCTAGAAAATGGTGGATGGAAGTACATATTTTTGTTGCTAACGGAATCGGTTGGTCAATTCAAGCATCAATTTATTATTCGACAAGTTGGCAGCAGCTTTGGTGAAACTCGACAACGCCGTTTGAAATCTACGGTTTATACTTGAACATTGACAAGGATGATGAAACCTCACGTACGTTACGGAGGCTTGTCATGATGAGTAGAAAACCGTGAATAAATTTATTTCATTTATTACATTTTAAATTATTATTGTCGTTATAGATACGTGTGTATTAACAAGACTAATCATATTATGAGCGTTATTAAACTACTACCGACAAAATAATTGATTAATTCACTTTTCTCCAAAATGTTGAATAATAATGTCGGAGTTGAATTAATCAACTAACTGCTCTCATCTTTTTCCGTAATTGACAAACTTGTAGTACTGTTTGGAACTCTTTGTTTGCTGGTGGCAACCAAAGAAACTGCAGCCTTGAGAAGGCCTATTGCTGGCATCCATGAGCAGCATCTTGTCCTCCGGGTCCTTCCTCCAGTTCCTACTGACTTTCTGAGTCCTATCCACAAAGTTCCTTACCACTTTGTCGGCCTTCCCATTCCCTTTTGGTTCATGATTCATTCTGAATGATACGCCTATGTTTTCGGTCAGGAAAGCTTGTTTACAACCCCCCTCAAAATTATATGCTTTACTTTTCAAGACATCGGTATCCCAAATCTGCAATGTCCGCTCGCCGTCCGTGCCGTTTTATGTCTTTAACCTTGTCTAAAAAACCGTTCATTCGCACATAAATCCCATTTGGTAGCAGGCCCGACTGCTCGGCAATACGATCAGAGGAAGCCGATGGTTATTATGAGCAAAAAATGGTTTAAAAATCAACAAAACGAAATTTCGGCGGTATAATGGCAAATACGCCGTGTTCGGTGTAGTTTTCAGGTCGAATGAAACAATTTTGAGAAGTGTGCTACTGCGTCTAGACGGAAAATAATGAAATCACAGTAATTATTCTGAACCAAAGTCTACTAATTGAAAGAATTCGCGGGCTACTACAGCGAAAGTAATCGTTTCATCGTTTGTACTCCCTCCATCCCGTCTCATTTTACCATCCGCCAGCTTGACTCGCAACGTCGTGCCAATTGACTATGGGCACCTACGGGCGACAGGAATATACCGTTTTCGTCGTTCCGTTGTAGTCAGGTCATGTTTAACATGATTTACTGATATTTATCGATGGTTAATGGGATGGGTCTCGAAGATATGAGAGTAGGTCAAGCTGGTCAAGAGAATAATAAACCGTTGTGTAATCATTTGCAGGGTTTTATTCCTTTGTGACTCAGCGCCCAACTCAAGGATAGAGTGTTTTCCTTAGGTATAAAAAGCTAGGGCCTTAGGTGCAATGCTCTGCCTGGCGCATGAACATTTGCACTCTCTAGTATATATAAGTTATATACTATTCACCTCATAAGTCTGCAGATGCAGCATTTAAAGATTATAAAGGCTCGCTCCGAACGCTTAGCTTTTGGTTGTCGGTTCGCCATCGTGTGTTGCGGCTGTTTCTGTTTCAACAAATTGTACTTTTCTCCAAGTGTTAACTCGATCGAAGTTATAATTTGTCCTCGCAAAATCCCCCCTCCCTATCCTGTGCACGACCAGTTATCACTATCGGGTGGTGAGCCCGATATCTTACCCTGCCTGACGAAGCACAGTTCCCATGAAACTTTATTTACCTTTATTGAGCTTGAATATTTCCCAGAACAAAGTCAGCAGCAACTTCCTTTCATGTTTCTGGCAGGAATTCCGCTCATCAGCTGACTGATGAGAATTGCATAGTCGGTGCTCCTTATTGAGAAACGCCAGAAAGTAAACTGCTATTAATCGACTTGCCTCTTCAGTACCCTACCGGCATAAAATTACAAACACTACGAATAACCAAAGTCGGTGATTCCCTTTTTGAATACCGTTACGAAAAATGTCATGAAAAAGGAACTCACCTCTCTCATGTCTGTCCATGCTGCGCCTCACCTGAAACGGTATATTTCGGCATCTGAAAGAATACCCAAAATATTTCAGCCGATTTCCCGACATTCCTTTCAACTTCGTAGGGCTAAGTAAAGTAATATCATCCTTAACTGCATATTGGGAAAACTTTGAAAATGGGTTTCCGCACTCCAGATAACTGATTCATGTATGCGAAATGACGTGAACAAAATCACAGTGCAGTTCGTCTTTCCTAAGAATTAAGTTGTTCGCCCAGGCACCCAGGCTGAGTTTGTAACGGCATGTTTCCGGTAAGAGAGCACTCGCCAAAAACTTAATATGACTGCGTTTTGACAAGCTGCATACTGAGCATACGTCTACATTCACGTTTATAAGTACATTTCGGCAACGACGTAAATCAGGAATAATGTACAGTTCGAATAATGTACCCCAGTTTTGGACAAACCCCAACACAACGTGAGCTATGAAACATAGAAACGCTTGGCGCTTAGTAATTGTAACAAACTAGGAATTGAAAATTTGAGAAGTGATATCAAAATTCCCCGACTTTTGCACGTAATCAAACAATGGCGTGTTGGCAATATTTGCGGAAGAGTGTATTCAACAATGCAACTTGGGCTTTAGCGTCCTCTTTCTTGCTAGTTGCAGTAGCGGTGTGGATGACTTTCATGGATTTGAGACAAGCGGAGAGAAGTGTTGATGAAAAGAGAACTTTAGTAAGGCTGTTGAATTTAGGTAAACTAGAGTGTTCGTGCTCGGAAGAGTGTTCCAATGAAGCTGATACTTCACTGAACCAGGTCTGCTGCGATAAGTGCTCAGAAACCCCTAATTGGAAATTCCGGCTACTTGTGAAGTGCTATGGATGTACTGAACCCTGTAGAAGAAGCCCCTCGTATTACGTTAAAAACCTGAACCTATGCACTTACTGCTTAGGAAACAAGGAATTTACCGACAGAATTGATAAAGTTAAAACCTGTTGGTGCCCAGAAGCTATTTATAACTGTAAAAACAACAGAAGTTACGCTATAGAAAACTATGACTGCTGTAGACACTGTCGTCTTACTTTTAACCCGGAAATATCTTGTCCCTGCCCTCGAATTCTCACTCAGTGTAGACAAAAAGAGTATTTTTATAAAAATCGCGGGTGCTGCACTCCCTGCTTTAATAAACACAAGATTATGAAGAACTCAACCGAACTATCACACGAATGTCTGTGTGATGAAATGGACACGTATTGCAACGACGAAATAACTTATTTAGCGGATAACCAATGCTGTCTATACTGTAACCAGAAATATGTTTTGGAACAATTTAATACGAGTATTTCAATACCCAATTTATCTGGGTGCAACGGAACGTGCGATAACTTCATGACTAAATGTGAACGCGGAGTCAACAATACCGATTACGTCTGCTGCATTTACTGCTTGGTTTTGTCGGGACTCCCTGAGGAAAGACCCCCCGAAGACCCTTTGCTAGAAGAAAGGTGTATATGCCTGTTCATAATCACGGATTGTTACGAAATGAAAAAGTTTTTTGAAAAAAATGCACGCTGCTGCTTCTACTGCGCGCACAATTTTGATAAACCGAAACACGGATTGTCAGAATTGCAAGAACAATGCCAGTGCGCCGTAATTTTTTCTGACTGTGAAGTACCTGAAAAATACAATGAAATCGGAGCTTGCTGCCCGTTATGTATAAGAACATTCAAAAATGCTGGATTAAGAATCTCTACGGCTAATACACCATCTATAAGTCAAAGTATAGTTACAGACAAGCCCGATGAATTTTTAAGTAAATGCAGTTGTTTGCACGTTGGGCTTTCGCAGTGGGAAAAACACTCGTGCAAACAAAGGGGCTACAAAGCGGAAGACGTTGAAACCGCTAAATTGTGTAAAAGTCGGTGCGTTCAACTGTTTCGCTCGTTCTTCAGTTGCTTATTTGAAGAAAGATATCTCATGAACTACTGCAAATGGTGCAATAAAATGGTCGATCACGATGACATCCCAAAACACGATGAATGGTGGAATGAAAATTACATATATGAAAAAATGCGGCTATGTACACTGATAATCCATTGGATACATGCCATTTTCGCATTGTTACTACTCGGTATGTCGTTTGTCAAGATATTCACGCAACTTTTTTCCTTGGTATTGCTCAAATTATATGTCATTCTAATGGCCCTATTAGCCTGTGGATATGCGTATGGAATAATTAATTTCGTTTATGAAACTGACGATTGTCACTTGATGATGGAGGATTTTGTGATCTCCTTGATTTTGATCGCAACATCACTATGGCTGGTTGATGAATGATAATAAAAAAACTAATAAATTAAACTCACTCTTTGTCGTCCTGATCTTTATTATCGGCTAGTCAATAGGGTAAGAAGTATTGCGATTGTGTAAGAAGATTTGAGTTTACTTTAAATCTTCACGTTACGAGATCTCCTGAGTCCAAAACGTCAGGTGAAACGCATCACAAGACTTTCAACCGAACATGCAAAGCACTCTGCAGGGTTAAAGGGCTTGGGGGAGGATGGGGTCGGGATGTCACACCATCGAGCTGACCCTGAACGGATCCAAGACCAACAATAGCACGTGCAACATCCCAACCAACTGCTTACGGGAGAAGAACTGAATAGTGGTAGAAAAAAATGATATGTATGTACATGGGGCGCTATGACAGAGCAGACGCAGCAGAGCGCATCATTCTATGGAGGCTTATCGGCATTGAGACGGTCAACCTCCCAAAACATAGCATGTATGTTGACAATGACCTCTAGAAACGCTTGTGTGTTCGAATCTGGGAAAGCGTGAAATCGCTCATACCATTGTTTTTCAGCATGCTTAAATGCTAAATCACAAACAAAACAAAACAGAATCGTCCAGTCGTTCTAACATAAATGGAGCCACACACACACGCACAGGTTCGATTGAAAGAGGCTTCTCTTGGATGAAGGCAGTTCTGAGTGTGGCTCTGGCATCAGCGCCACGAGTGTGTTGGTACTTCCTTCTGGCTCTATTTACGCTTTGCTTGAGAGGATTAAGTTCGTCAGTACGCAACGGGCGACTTTGATCGACCTGTGCTTCTGTTGCCCCAGTACAGATAGCCCAGCAGAGTGCAGTACTATGGTAAATATGTTCACTTTGCTATACACGCCTTCAGGTGTGGCAGCTTGCACTATTAAGTCAGTGTCTGCAGCACGCAGTTCACGTTCTAGTACCCTACAAAGTTGTGGCCAGTCTGCATTTTTTTTTTTGCGGAATCGCTTTTCACGCCCTCTGCGTTGCACCTAGTACGGCTCGCCAGCCCTTCAATTTGAGTAGCAGGGTGTGAGACACGGCTGTGACGTCTATGCAAGCCTTTCCTCCCGGCCCCTCATAGGTCACCTCAGTCATGGGGTCGTTGGCAACAACCAAATTGTACCTAGTGAGCAACGCTATATAGGCCTCGCCGGCCCCATCCAGTCTCGGGGATCCCCACAATGGTGATCTGGAATTTGCATCATCTCAGACAATGAGGGTCGTCCTGATAGGCCTGATAGAGCCCGCTCGAGTGGTTGAAGGCTGTTGGCAACTGTTGTGCCAAATTGCCTGTAAAATGATATTACAATTAGCTCAAAGCCTCCAAATCGGATGAGCACAGCCCCCAAGTGCTGGCTGTTCAGGTGGGTGAGTGCGAGCATGTTGATGGACGGGTCAATGCAGCCACCACTCGCGCCTGAGATTCCAGATTAAGATTTTTAGATCCTATGTATGGTTCCTGTATGACGAGGACACTGCAGCGTTTCTTGAGTGCACTTTGCAGCAACTCAGCCATTACCGGTAGCTGGTATTTGTGTTGTGCTGAAGGATTCAAACTGTTTTTAACCTATTCGTATTTCACTTGAGACTACTGGAGGGCAATTACTCGCTGACAGATGGTACAGCGTGCGTCTTGTGTAGAGTGCAAGACCTGTTATAAGTTGCGTTTGGCGCAATCGGTACTCCTGAGGGAAGCCTCTCGCTTGCACTCCTTGCTCATATGTGGCATACTACCAGGTGGCCACAGCCCTGTCATTTGTAGCACTGTGTGGGGGCTTGCTACTTGTGGATGGCGCACCATTCCCAGGCTATTTGGAGGTGCCTTCTGCTGTCTAGATTTTTGTGTAAGCGGGGAGGCATCTCAATCACCCAACCCTTCTGTCTGCCCCGCTTTTTTGTGAAAAAGGGCCTGACGTCCTGCAGCTGCAAGCCTAATGCAGGGTTGTGCTCAACAACGTGTTGGGCCAGGTACTCTTTTTGTAGGTCAATGCTTGTAGCTTCCACTCCTTCTTGCTGGAAATATGGCTCGTAAGCGCCTTGGCCGTTTCCGGAGTTTCCGCCCACCCCCACTGCGATGCGGATGTTAAGAACTCAGACACTTTTTCTTGGAGGTCTGTAGCAGAAACACCCTGCATCAGCGCTTCCTCTAAATCAGGGGTGGAGGGACCAGCCCCTGTTTTCTCACACATAGACCTTACCACTACCACGTTTTGTCGTGGGTTTTTAGGGGGGAGTTTGATAAGGGGTGGAGACTTTTTATTTTTTCAGCTCTTCCCTCACGACACACCAGTCGCACACAACAGGTTTCGTACAGGCTACTGCCAGGTGGCCTTAACGCTGTGTCTGTGTGGGGGCTTGGTACTTGTGGATGGTGCACCGCTGCCAGGCTATTTGGAGTTGCCTTGCCCCCTCTAGTTTTTTGTGTAGGCTGGGTGATACCTCGATCACCCGATCCTTTTGTCTGGCACCCTTTTTCGTGAATAGAGGCCTGACATCCTGCGGCTGCAAGCCAATTGCAGGGTTGTGCCCAGCAATTTGTTGGGCCAAGTCCTCTTTTTGTAGGTTGGTCCGCACAGGACACGTTAAAGCATTGTATCGCCCACATATTGCGGACGGTGGACGGACAATGCAGATTTGGTATTTGCCTTGAAAGGTGAAGTGTCAAATGTTGAGGGGGGTTGTCAAATAAAAATAATTTCCATAATGAAAATATGGGTGTATTATTCAGAATGAATATGGTATCGTCTGGGGGAAGGCATCTGCACCAATTGAACTGGTTTTCTGTTTCTTTTGTTCGTAATTTTTAGCAATTGTCAAACTGCGATTATGAACAGTTTTAGATTGACGTGGAAAGGTGAGGGCGATGAAATGCTTCGAAAGTGAAGGCCTTTCGCATTTTTTCGTGAACGGCTCCAACAATATTAAATTTACCTTCAAATTATGTTCTACTAACTAGTGTCTCTATCCTTCTCCATAAGTATCGATATGAAAATGTGGTGAACCGACGTGATGGCCAATGTGGCAATGAGAGAATTTTATGCCGTTTCGGAAGAACGGCTCCATACGATTTTCATTAAACTCCTACTTTAAGGAGTCTTCTACTCGTACTATTAAATACTTGTTAATTGTTCTGCATAAATGTTTCTCTGGCTGTCTGTTGAATGGAGATACCAACCAAAATAACATAAGTGAATTTGTTCTACCTGACGGAGCGTCTTTTAGTCTATTTCCACATTTTGTTCCTCACAACTGTTTCTGAGACCATGTGTTGAACGGTGGTATAAGCAATGATAAATCGGAAAATCAGATTAGTCGAACATTAAATTATCGCTTTTTTCAATCAAATGATTCCAATCTAGTGTTTGGAGTTACAGTCACGTCTTTTAATCTGTTTGGTAATGTAATGCTACTTTTTAGGATTGTGGAAAAATACTTTGAGAGTTTGTACGCTGGTGCAGATGTGAAGTTTATGACTGGTCTGATGGGTGTGTTGTTTTAATGAATTTTTGGATGTCTGTTGACGCTCAAAGAGCATTGTTAGGGAAGGATCTGGCCAGGCAGCCGTAGAATCGAAACTTGTCGCTGCAACTAGTTCTCGCCTATTTCTCGCAATCCGCGTCAATGCGATTGCCTTGCGATTCTACTCTGAGCTTTCTACAGTCCCGCAGCCACGACGCTTCACGTCCCTCTACTGTTTGAGCAACTCCCCTTACCATTATTTCAGATCAATCAATCAATCCATCTATCAAATTCAACTCAGCTTCCAGAGCCCCGATTTCTTTTCATCACCAACAGAGTCACCTCAAATACAAGTTACGATCCAATCTTCGCTACATACCCGATATACGGTCAGATCCTTCCTTTACTTTTATTACCAATGCGCAGCAGCTTTATTTAGTTTATTAATATATGAGTAAGAGCTCCTTTAATTTATTTATTTCCATCAACGTGTCAATTTCCGAGTCTATATTTGTTTACAAAGTAATACAGTCCATTTATTTTATTCGATACTATTTTTCTTTAACAATCCGAACATTTTGGTCGCTTCGAGCCGAATTCTTTCAAATAGATTCGGACAATAATTATCGTTAATTAGTTGAAGCTCTTATTAACGAATCGATTCGCATTAAAAGGAAACCGTATTTTATTGTACTTCGTATCATCAGTATGTGTTTTCATTGTACAGATCAACATCACGATTAACGCTGTGTTGTGGGTTAACAGTGTCATACGATAACTTTCACGATTCATTGCTTACGCTTAATCGCCGTTAAACTTTTCAATTGTTAGAAGAATTTGCGTAGTGATTATCTCTGTCCAGTCGGTCTACTTGTCGCTTAACGTTTCTAAAATAGCCATTTTGGCAGTTATTGATACTCCAACTTCTATAAAGTGTCCTTGAAATGACTGATCCTGCAACTGTCCCTTCCTCGCACATTCCCAATAAGATCAAAAGTTTTAAGAGAAAGTTAGTTAGCATTGGGAAACACATTCAAGCCATAAACGACAAAGGTAGAGTTGCATTGACGGAGGTGGCGCAAATTAATGTCTTCAAAGGCATGTATATGACACTCTCAAATTACTTCGAAAAGTTCGAAAATTTATGGTTCGAAGTAGTTGATCTATATGAAGAAATTGGAAAACCAGGTGACTTTCCTAATGCTCAAGAAACTACTTTGGCGCTATTTCTTTGAAGCTAATACTACATTTTTAACTCTGAATGAAAAGAATTCCTCTCCTTCTACAACTGGTGGGGCTCATGGAAGCAGCCACGTCACTGTAATGGAAACGAGTTCGAGGTCCTCAAATTTACCCAAAATTACTTTACCTCCATTTGATGGTAAAATACTGAATTGGCCTAGATTTCGTGATGCCTTTTTATCAATCATTCACGAAGATAGTGGTATACCTCTTATTCAAAAATTCCATTATTTGTTGGGTTCCGTAAGTGGAGCAGCTTATACTATTGTTAGCAAACTCCCTTTAATGGCCGACAACTATGCTATAGTTTGGAAAAATCTTTGTGAAGCCTATGACAATAAGAGATTATTAGCCTCAGCTTACCTCAATGAGTTGATTAATTTTAAACCACTATCTGGGAAACCTACTATTGTCTCCCAACAACTTTTCCTCACTAAAGTGGCAGAAAGCGTTTCTGCCTTTGATCATTTAGATATACCTAATTCTAAAGGTTTCATCTTGTTCCATCTTGCAATAAAGTGTCTTGATCCTCTAACTAGGGAGCAGTTCGAAATTAACTCAAGAAATACTACATTTTTAACTCTACAACTATTCCTACTTTCGACAGTCTCTCCAATTTTGTTAGATCGAGGTGTTTGGCTATGCAACTAGCTCAACAAAATGAAACTTGTGTCTCTGACTCTAATCCAGCTTCTCTTAATACTTACAAGTTTCAGACTAAATCGTTCAAGCCTAAACCCAACTATAACACACGATCAAAAACTACACTTTTTGCAAGCAGTGCTAATGTCAATAAGAGTGAGGCAAAAAATAATTACAAACCAAGCTCGAATTCTAATAGCAATTCCACTAAAAACCAAGTGTGCTACGTGTGCAAACAAGCACAGCACAAAGTTTTGGATTTTTTAAAATTTACAGAAGGTACTAGTTCCCAGCGCATAAAATGGCTAATTGGTTGGGACGGATGTAGAAATTGCCTATCTAGTAATCACAACTCTGCATCATGTAAGTCAGTTTGGCATTGCCGGTTTTGTCCTGAGCGACATCATGCGTTACTTCACCCTGCTACCGGGACAATAGCTACTACCAGTAACACTTCCCTATCATCTCAATCCAGTAACGCCATACTTCACTCATCTCAACCTACTGCTACTCTTCACACTCATACAATTTCGTCAAAGGGATCTCAAGTGCTCTTAGGCACCATTCTAGCAGAAATAGAAGATGTTCATGGCAATTATCGTCAGATTAGAATTGTAATTGACAGTGGGAGCCAGAGTTCCTTTATTACAAACAGGTGTTTGAACACATTAGGCCTTACTATGGTAAACGTAAAAAAGAAAATATCTTGTCTCGGTAATACTATGTATGAGGGGATAAAAGGCATAGTCACTTGTAGAATCAAACCTAGACACAGCCTCCATCCTACCTTTATGACTGATGCAATGGTTGTTAAAGAAATTACCAATAATCTACCGAACGCCTCTGTAGGGTCTAAGGATTGGCAAAAGTATCTACATTACCCTCTTGCAGATGACAAATTTTGGGAATCCCGTCCTATTGATTTTTTAATGGGATGCGACCTCTCTCCTGACATTTGGACCGAGAAAATAATAACTATTGATGACGACTCGCCTAAATTATTCTCATCAGTATTTGGCTATGTGGTGTGTGGCAAAATTAATTCAAAAACTTCATCTTGTCTGTATACTTCTCTATTTACGCTAAACGCACCTGAATTACAAAACGAATTGCATAAATTTTGGGAGCTAGAAGAACCCACTACTACAAAGGTCTCTAACCCCAACGATGAAGCTTGTGACCATCATTTTATAAAAACTCATTTTAGAGATCAATCTGGGCGCTATGTGGTCTCATTGCCATTTATTCAAACCAATCCAGAGCTAGGGCCATCTTCAGCTCATGCCTTAACCAGATTGACAAATTTGAAGAGGAAGTTGGGGCAAAGTACTGATATTAGCATGCAATACCTCAATTTCATGAAGGAATACCTTGACTTAGGTCATATGTACCCCACCACTAAACCTGCTAAGTACATAATTCCGCATCATTCAGTTTCCAAACAAGATCGAAACATTTCAAAACTTCGAGTAGTGTTTGATGCTAGTGCTCCTACTTCAATGGGTTCCTTAAATGACAAACTTAGAGTGGAACCTAAACTTCAGACTGATATAAAGGATATTCTACTCTGCTGGCGACTTCATAAAGTAGTCCTTGTTACTGGTTTGGTAAAAATGTACCGGCAAATATTGGTAAATCCAAAGGACAGATGCTATCAACATATTTATTGGAGGTTCAGCTCTACTGAACCAGTGGGAGAATATGAGTTGGGAACTCTCACTTACGGTCTAACCTCCTCGCCTTATTTGGCTCAACGAGTTATTCATCAACTCTGCAAAGATGAAGGCTGTGAGTTCCCGTTGGCAGCCAAGGTAATCCCTAAGGATATGTACATTGACGACGTAGTCACTGGAGCAGATTCCTTAAAAGAAGCGTTGGCACTCCAACAGGAGCTCATAGCAATGTTTTCTAAGGGAGGATTTACTCTTAGTAAATGGGCTAGCAATAGGAAGGAATTGTTACCAAACGTTTCAGTTGGAGAGCAGAATGACTCATGGGCATTCTCTAATAATGCAGAACCTAGCATCAAAATACTGGGTTTGCAGTGGAGCTCAAGAAATGATTCCTTTGAATACTCTATACTCACTCCACCAAACGTTTTTACAAAACGTTCACTTCTCTCTGCTATTGCAAAGATCTATGACCCCCTAGGCTTTCTAGCTCCTTCCATATTTGTTGCAAAAACTTTAATTCAAGCCACATGGAAGGCTAACCTTGATTGGGACGAACCTATCCCAGAGAATGTAAAGACAAAATGGTGTGAGTTCATCACTCAATTACCTGAAGTGTCCTGCATCAAGATTCCTCGTTTAATTTCAGAAGAGAAGCCACTCAAATACCAAATAACTGGGTTTTGTGATGCTTCTGAGAAAGGTTATGGAGCCTCAATACGAGTTATTGACGGTGCTACAGTAAAACCTCGACTTTTGATTGCCAAAACTCGATTAGCTCCAGTAAAGACTCAAACCATCCCACGATTGGAACTATGTGCAGCCCTCCTACTGTCTGAAGTGTACTCTAGCCTTACTTCTTTTCTCAAAGCCTTACCTGAACCACTCTTAACTCCTTGTTTCTTCACAGACTCCACGGTTGTTTTAAATTGGATAAATACCGATGCTTATCTACTAAAGTCATTTGTAGCTAATAGAGTGACGACAATTTTGAGTATCATCCCTCGCAATCAGTGGATGCACGTGCCATCGACTGATAACCCTAGTGATTGTTGCTCTCGTGGGATGATGCCAACAGAATTAATAAACCACCAACTCTGGTGGCACGGACCACACTGGCTCCAACAACCAATGAACGACTGGAATATCCCCATATTCACTCCTCATAAAAGTGAACTAGAGTGTAGAACCAGTAATCACACATTGGTAGCTACTCAAACCAACCAAGACATTTCGTGGCTTTCAAGATATTCTTCATACCCTCAAGTGGTTCGATTAATCGGAACCTTCTTGAGATATATCTACAACTACAAGCATAAGAACCACAAAAAATGTGGTCCATTAAGTGCAAGTGAATTCAAGACTGCTGAGCTGTGCTGTATTAGAATGATTCAACTGAGACACTTCTTCAATGACAATGTCAATCAAAACTATAAGGCGGTATTTAAGAAATTCCAAATGCTCTCGCCTTATATTGATAGGTCTGGAATCCTCAGGGTGGGCGGTAGGCTCAATAACTCTAACCTCGTTGAGAACCATAAGCATCCAATACTCTTACCTAAGAATTGCCACCTCACAGTTTTATTGATTGACTATTTGCACAAACTACATTTACATCCGGGTCCGGAACTGCTTCAAGCTCTCATCCAATTAAAGTTTTGGGTGCCTTCATTGCGAAAGCTGGTCCGTCACCGTACCTTCATGTGCTTAACATGCTTCAAATTTCGTAAAGCCAATCAAACTAATGCACCAATAATGGGGAATCTACCTGACTACCGCGTAGAGGGTGGTCGCATCTTTCGGCACGTGGGCATTGATTTTGGAGGTCCTTTCCATATTCGAGAGTCTCTGCGCCGCAAAGCTGCCTTAGGCAAAGCCTATGTTTGCTTGTTTATTTGCATGCAGACTAAGGCCATACACTTAGAGGTGGTATCAAGTTTAAGCACTGAAGCATTCCTCGCAGCATTGGACCGTTTTACATCAAAGCATGGTGTTCCATCCGACATCTATAGCGATTGTGGAACAAATTTTCAAGGGGCAGCAAATCATCTGAAACAGCTAGCTCATTGGTTCGATAATGCATCAACTAGGGAGGCTATTTTGCAACATTGTTCCCCCCGAAGTATCGAATGGCATTTTAATCCTCCAAGATCCCCACACTTTGGAGGTATATGGGAGGCGGGCATCAGATCTGTGAAAGGTCACTTACGACGGGTAATTGGGGATACAGCATTATCCTTTGAAGTATTAGATACTTTCTTCAAGAAAACCGAGGCCATATTGAACTCTAGGCCAGTGTGTCCCTTATCAGATAGCCCTGAAGAGACAAATTTTCTCTCTCCTCCTCATTTTCTCATTGGGGATAATTTGATGGCCTTAGCTGAGCCGTCCTTACTAGACATCCATGATAACCGACTATCCCGTTGGCAGTTAATTCAACAGAAGACACAACATCTGTGGCAACGCTGGAAGAAGGAATATTTATCAACGCTGCAACAGAAGGCTAAATGGAGAACCAATAAATCCCCAAATGTACAAAAGGGCATGCTAGTACTTTTGAAAGACACCACTCCAGTAACTCAGTGGCCTCTTGCCAGAGTAATTGAAATCCATCCTGGTCAGGATGGAGTTGTACGCGTAGTAACTGTGCGTACTACCAACTCTACCTTCCGTCGCTCTCTTGTTCAGCTAGTTCCTCTCCTTCCATTGTCCAGTCCCAGCTACCAAACGACATAAAATTTATGTTTAAATTTTAGTGGGCGGAATGTTGACGCTCAAAGAGCATTGTTAGGGAAGGATCTGGCCAGGCAGCCGTAGAATCGAAACTTGTCGCTGCAACTAGTTCTCGCCTATTTCTCGCAATCCGCGTCAATGCGATTGCCTTGCGATTCTACTCTGAGCTTTCTACAGTCCCGCAGCCACGACGCTTCACATCCCTCTACTGTTTGAGCAACTCCCCTTACCATTATTTCAGATCAATCAATCAATCCATCTATCAAATTCAACTCAGCTTCCAGAGCCCCGATTTCTTTTCATCACCAACAGAGTCACCTCAAATACAAGTTACGATCCAATCTAAGCTACATACCCGATATACGGTCAGATCCTTCCTTTACTTTTATTACCAATGCGCAGCAGCTTTATTTAGTTTATTAATATATGAGTAAGAGCTCCTTTAATTTATTTATTTCCATCAACGTGTTAATTTCCGAGTCTATATTTGTTTACAAAGTAATACAGTCCATTTATTTTATTCGATACTATTTTTCTTTAACAATCCGAACAATGTCCGTTGAGTAGTTTACGTACTTATAATGTTGTTCTTTTGATATGTTAGTATGGTTTCTAAGTGCATTATGTATTTGTGTTTGATACGAGTCCGTGGGATCTTTTTTCAGTTTCGTGCCTTGGGTTTGGTTGATGAAGGCAGTCGTCTTATTTATGTAGTTTTGTTTATCCAGTATAACAATGACGTTTCCTTTGTCTGCTTTTGTCAAAATTAAATTATTTTTGTTGAGTTTGGTCCTAATTTGTTTAGCTGTTTGTACGTCTTTGTGGTCCGTCCTGTTCTTTCTGTATTCTTTGATGGTTCGTTCAATTTTGTCCGGTATTTTGCGGCGTATGCGTTCTCGGTTTTCAGTCGGTAGTTATTGTAAGGCGTCCAAGATGTTCGTTTCAATTTCTTTTTGTAAGTCAGTTGAAGGTAAGTTAGATTTGAGTCATCTTCGAGATAGGGTCTAGTTTTTTCTCGAGTTTGTCGAATTTCCTTTCCATATTTTCGTATTTGTAATTCATGATTTTATTCGTCTTTGTACGTAGGTAGTCTAGGAAATCTATAAATATGTCGTGTAAATTGTTTTTCGTCGTTATGTTGGCCGATTCTAAGTGTATTTTGTATATTCCCCCATTAAGTTTGTCTTTTTTAACGTATAACGTCCGTATTTCTGTCCTGATCCAAAGTTTTTGAGCTAAATGTTTTGTTTTTTGTGCAGAGTAAGAATCTTTAAAATGTTTATTTGTTAAACTAATTAATCCTTCGCTTTAACTACAATAAATACATATGCCTTCGTTTTCCGTTTTTTTTTTTTTTCAGCGGAGGCTATGATTCATAGTTGGAGAAATGGACTAATCGCTCTCTTTCTGCCAACCACCATGCACTAATTGGCTTACCATTTCGAATCTGACCAAGTAAGCTGTGGGAAGTCGAACATGTCAAACGAGTTCTCCATTCGAGTCCGATCTGAAGGATAGCCTGATATGAACCATGCTCTGACGTATTGCTGAACAACTGATTTCGGGTCGCGAACGAGCTAAGAACTTTGAACTGTGTTGTCTAGTAATTGTTGAATTCTTTTTTCAATTTATTTAATTTTATAACTTGCTCAAGTGCACATTTTAATGAAGGAATCAACCCTTGGTATTGTATTACTACTATTTTAATTAGTAGGTTCAAAGGTAGGCATACAAAGAAATTTTGTTTACGGGTTATGATTTTGTTTGGTCCACGGTACCAAATGGTTAGTGAGTTATACTTAAGCGTGCGTATAAAATGATGATCTCGCGGTGAATGAATGGTGACCCCCTCACCGACACCACTACTTTATGGAAAAAGCACTATTATTCCGCCAGACAGAGCTCAAAAGTTCAAAATTTGAGAACATAAATCCCATAATTCAACCAGAACTATTTGAGATATTGAGACAATCAAAACTATCTAGACATCTCCATTATCTTAATCCTGTTAATGAATGATCAACAATTGTATTGATGAGATTTGGTTGAGCATGTGATTCAAATCCTAGGAAAGCAAAGTCACTTACCTGGTACTTGTACACCCCTACTAAATATTGTAGCATTAAGAAAATCATTAACTATTTGGTGCGACGCATCACACAACTTTCCTCTGCTTCTTTACGGGTTTGCGTGACTAGCTACCAATATAAAGTCTTTTTCACTCTGTTCATATGAATAATTTTATGTTTTATGTTGAAAAATTTACCGTTGAGTGCTTGGGAATTTATTGTGCTACTCGCACTCATGCCCTGACGATTATTGAGCAGACGGCTAATTATTGAGGCTGTAAACCCTTCTTCCCAAAAGGGTAATGATCACTTTTCCAGATTTATCGAGTAAAAATATTTAAAAATGGTGGTAAGTGAAACGACGGTGGCTAAAATTCCGGAATATCTGGATTAGTCACTGTATATCTTAAGAGCGTTATTAAAGACTCGTCGTATAAATACTAGGTTGGACAACAGTTTCTGAAAATCCTAGTTACATTCGAGCCTATAAGGAAAAAAACTTTTGCTAACTTGATTTTCGTCGAAATGTTTGGTAATTTATTGTGCTGCTCACGTCATTTTCCCACGGATCGGAATTTTATGGTATTCTTGTCGTATTTGGAGCTGTCTACATTAGACATTTAATATAAATCGTTAGAGCCGTTTTCGAGAGAAAAAATGTTTGGTGGTACACACACAGAACATTTTCCCAATTAACGATTTTCAGACTCAACGAAAAGATCTGAACAGAACTGAAAATTCTGTGTTAACCGACTTTCCATTGCATTTCGCAGAGCTCAGGAAAATAGCAGTAAAAAGTTAAAACAAACGCGTTGTTAGTTTGAATTTCAGTTAGATCTCCATAATCTTATGGCCACTATCAAACTTACGTCGCATAGGCCGAGCTTACACTCGGTTTTTTGAGAACGCGATTTAATTGAAAAAATGTGTGTTGATCACTATAGTATTTTTGATCGATTTTGGTCATACTCCTATTTTGGCGTTCAATGGTGATGTGCAGGTTAAATATGAAATTATACGCGATATTGTTTTACTTTTTTTCTTTGTCCAATACATGTTGAATAAGCAGATGGGACAAAGGACATGAGCTCTGAACAAGAACGAGATCGTACGTGGAAGGGACGCCAAGCGATAGACTGAAGCAGGCGTAGGTAGCTTCCTGCATTTTCTGCAGATAATCATTAAGGTATGCTGAGGCAGCTATGAGATCTGCTCCTTGAAATTCAACCAGTAAGTACTATATTGAGGACGCCTCACCCAGGTCTTGCCAACAAAAAAAGGCTCGCCTCTGGCTTTCACAGTATAACCTTGATAGAATTATGAACCAAGCTATTTTCTCAGGACTAACTCTAAACCCATACACGCCAAGCTGTTTTATAAACCTGTCTGCCGATATTCAATCTCTACCGGGTACCTGTTACGGGGTAAATGTTAGCTTTATTGCACTATGTGATTCGGGAGTAAGTACGATATTGTCCGAACAGTTATTCAAAACAAGGAATTGAATTAACAATTACACTCGGAGAAGCTTTACCACCACAAAAAGGGAGCTGGGTGGGAGCGAACGCGAGCACAAACGACACGGCGACGAGCGAACCGGCTCTGTTACAACTATCGGCAGCGGAGTCACAAGCGCATCGGGGCATTTGAGGTGCCCAGTCAGCACAAATGCCCCAGACGAGCCTCCGCTGAATGAAAAAGTTTGGTTCTTCTCGGTACACACCAGATGTACGAATTCACATTGGCTAGTGAGTCCATGCGCCCATGCGAGATGAACACTTAGTGTGATTCAACTGTATCACTCTATCACTCACCGGCTTTGAGGAAACAGGAGACGAGAGTCCCCCTGCAGTGTTTATCACCTTTAAGGCAATCACAGCCTCGAGCTACGTAGAGCTCACGTAATTCTTCGATTCCCATGACCTGTCCAACGAAAGTTAAATACTTTTAATTCGTTTATTTATTCACAAGGGTTGATTCTAATTGCTATTTAATTTAATATCCTTAATTATTTGAAACAACTATTAGCAACTTAATTTTCTTCACAGTACAAATGCATGCACATACTAATTTTTCTACTGGAGTTTCTGTTGAAATATATACAGCACTGAATTTCATGAAGAATGGAGGAACCTGTTTATTCGGATTTTCTGCCAACTTTTTGAAACTAGAAGATGCTTCCACGGCCAAGGCCTTCAATAGGTTTACGCATTACGTCTCCCTACTTCATTGAATAGCCTCTAGCACAATCGCATAGCACGTTCAAACAAGTTGATGTTTGTAACAAAGTACCAATCTCTTATTGGAGCATTTGTGTTGGTGGGCCAGTTTAAATTCATCGAATCTAAACTTTTAAAAACTAATTTTTCTTTCCGTTGCCCCGTTTAATGTTTAGCATGTTGAAGTACGAGTACCCAAGGGTTTCGACAGTATTTTGACTTGACGAAGATTGTTCTATAATCCAGTCAACACTTTTTTTAGAATCATCATGACACGCATGAAGTATCAAGACACGCTCCTTGGATTCAGCAATAAGTTATTAATCCCGGTAATTTCATTTTTTCAAAATTTAAGATATCATGTTCTTTCATTGATTTAAACATATTCTCAGCATTTCTTTTTGAGTAGTGGAACAGGACTTGAAACAATAAATAATGCGATCTAAGTGCAATTGTCGTTATTCTGTTGTTAGTGTTGAATATCAGATAAACATGTCCAGGTTCTGTAATCGTTTCTCTAGCGGGAATCATGTCGAACGAACACTAGTCTCCAAGGGATCGTAAAGTTCCGAAAGTTAGGATCCCGAAATTAATTGTCTAACCTTGGCACGCGATTACCCGCTGAAATAGTTTCTGGCCAGTGTCGCTAACAAGGCGATGAAAAGTCGTCGAAATGTTGATTTGATGATGCGCAGCTTCAAATGAAATGCCCAAAACGGACTTTCTTCTTTCTTGAGTTCCGTCTGGAACATAATGACGAAAATTGAGAGAAAACTCTAGTTCCGTTTGTAAAGTGAAACCCATCCGTTTCTTCTTGTTTATGTATTTAAAGCACTTGAGCGAAGGACAACGTCACTCTCAGGTGACGTTCAGGTCCGACTCGAAATGCTGCTGAATAAGAAAATTACTTGAAAAACTTAAAATCAATAAGTCTTCTTCATCATTTCCCTCAAATAGCGTAGTTTCCCCTGAGGTCAGGAATATTTTTCTCTTCGATGAGCTTGTTCTTACGCCACGATTTTAGCGTCTACGACCATTTTCTGGATTAGATTCACGTCTATCTTTTATAAAACCATTTGCATTGTGATCTTCTTTAGACCATGTACCTTCCACCACCATTTTTTCCCGAGCGTCTCACGTTTCCCCCTTCCTTTTCAGTTTTAGGCAACGTGTGCTCACTACTGGATGATTCCAACACCTCAGTCAATGCCTACTGTTGGCACACAACAAAACAGAAAGCAAACCCGACTAATATCGGGCACTGGAGAGTTGCAATGCGTTCTCGCTGAGTGAAGCCACTCTATATAAATCTCAGCATCTTCGGCCGCTCTTAATACGAAAGCTGCACTAACATTTTCGGGTCGAGGCCAGCCATAATAATCTTATGGTTTTTTGCGCCTCCTGTTGTTTTGGAGAGTATAATAGCGTTCGAAACTTCTTGCTCTCACAAATTTTCGGGCTGTTTGACTGAACTGTAGATAACTAGGTCGGATTGTTTCTCGTCACCGCATCGGGTAGTCGACATTTTACTTCAATAAGTTTTTCGAACCATTTCCCTATTGTAAGTTCCAAAACACTATTTAGACTTTGTGCAACGGAGCTGCTTTAGGAGCGAACCAGTATTCACTAACGATGTTAAAAGGTTTCGCTGCTTTCACAATCGGCGACGGTCTTACTCTTAAGTCAGCCATTCTCGTGCCGATCGGAAGGACCAACTGAAATGGCGTTCGTTAAGCCAAGCGAAAAACTCTCCTACTAAAGTTTCAGTGGTGTTTACGAATTCAATTCAGTCTTATCGTGACGCACTGCGTGTCGGCTAAAAAGAAATTGAGTTGCTGCAATGCAAAGAAGGCGGAATGTGAACTATTTGTCAAATGTTTTCTATTTTAGAGAAAAGAAGAAAAAAGGAGCACGGAAAGTGGCTGCTTGAACGAGCCTTTGTCGGACTGATCGCTCCACTTACGGTCCGACGCAGTCGGATGTTGGAGGGAAACTCTGTTGACGAGGTTCGTGGGTTCCGACACCCCTACTGGCAGAAATACGTCGGATACTCGGTCGGCTGTGGATGCGTCGCAGGCTCTAAGGCTGGCTCACTGTAGGGAGTAATCACTTGACGATTTTCTTGGGTGAGGCCAGTTCTCAAAGCTACAGAGCATCTTTCGTTCTTCGTGTGTTCATTTCGAAAATTGGACCACCAATGCTCTCCTCATTCGACCACAACGGTTATTGTTGATGATAGTACCTCATTCGCTGACCGAATGTCTTCCACGGGCCCACACTCTTCTCATGAGTTACGAGTATATGTGTTTTAGCCTGTAAAGTGTACTTTCCGTTTGTCTCATTGCCAGATTACATCTGATATTCTTTGCTTCGTCAAGTATTCAGAGAGCTACTCCAATCCGAAAGTCAATCAGCGTGTACTTTGCTGGCAATTCCATCTCCGATGGAATGGTTTTTTCGTCTACCATGATGTTTTTTTTTCTAGGTGAGCCGATATACTCTTCCACAACAGTTTCGCCTGTTTACGCCACTGCTTGGCTCTCACTCTCAAGACCTTTTTACGGTGCTCTTACCGCTCTCGAGTTGCCTCCGCCATCGACCTCGCAGCAACAAACCCCACAAACCACCACAAACTGCCAATCTGCACTATTATTAATATCCGCAATTACACTTGTGACCTTTGGTTCTCTTTTCACTCAGTCGCCTCCTGTCTCTCTCCGTTCCAACGAACAGACCAGTTACCAGTTTTGTCAGCTCGCTATCCCGTGTTAAGTGCGCTTGCTCCGATTTCTCGTTAAATAAATTAATTGTTCACTTGTAGAGAGCTACTGACGGGAACATCTCATCCTTTACATCTCTTCAATTTTCCACATTCTGTTTTTTTCCCGAGTCCTGTTGACGTAAAGACTGGAATTTATTTCCACTTGCATCCTTATACTTTCAGGGAATATCAGTCATAATTTTAAAAAGCTATCATTCAAATCAACTCAACACGTTCGGGCTTAGCAATATCATAACTGCTGAAAGAGAGATTAGGTTTTACAGAACGGAAAGTCTACTTCGTAACGTTTGAAACTGCACTGAAAACCACATCAAGAAAAACTTCAACAGGATACAGAAACGAAAATTGCGCTTAGTCGTCTTCTGGCCTCCTCAAACCACACCGTGGCATTTAATTGTGAAATGTCTGTTTACATCACCAGTTAGGTACATTTCACGTATCAAACTAGACAAGCCGATCTCCGTATTAAATAACCATGAACTGAGCCTAAACATTTTCAAATGTGTGTATATGCATCGTATTAATCGACAAGTCCCCCACACCCCATAGTGATGTGTCAACAACAAAATTTTTAGTATTGGTGTTCGTCTAGATGTAATTCCCCGAAATATCCCTCTCCCGAAATTAATTAGCAATTGTGAGCGCCGTCGGGTCCAAATCGAGTTGAAGCCATTTTATCGATTACCTGTGTAGTTTATTGGATTACTGCGTCGAAAACCCAATTTCATTGGTAAGGAAATAACAAACAATAAATTAATCTTTAAAAACAATGCGAATCGCGTTTTATCAATTTTAATGCTCAACACGTAAAAGAGATTTGATGTTAGCGACGATTTAAGGCGGCCCTACGAAAATTATTTTAACTAATAGAAGTCTATTTTAGAATAGCGTATGAATTGTTCTAGTTGGTGTTCGTAAGTGTGATCGACTAGTTTGAAAGTTAAGTGGGAAAAATAAATTGTGCTTTACTTAAGTGCGTAAGTTGTTGCTACCTGCGGTTTACGATTAGATCGAGACCGACTGTTGTTTTAGGAGGGGAATGTTTGGTTTTTACATGGTAGTGACCAGTATAATGAGTACTTGCCCATAAATGAGCCAATGTCAGCCAACGAAAACATGTCGAGTGTGAAAATTAAAACGAGAAACACCACTAATAACTATGGGGAAACTGGAAACGTATTAGTTTCTTGAATGCCGTTCGACTTCTCCTTTTGAGTAATAAAGTGTGTTTTATGAGGATGTAAACTCCCTAGAATACACTAAGTCGTAGAACGGCTGAGCTGCCGTTGAGGGGCCATAGTAGCCCCTGCGCGTTGTGTCAACATTCATTCCTTCATCAAATGTAGATGTAACTTTTTTTTTTAACTTCGTACGATTTTCAACAATGGAATTCATTCACGGAAGATCTTGTAATGAAATCGTTCGAGAACGGGGGAAGAAGAAGTATAAACTAGTAATAAACGCTTCATTAGTAAAACGAAGTTGGACGGTTGTCCATTCCCACACTCTCATGTGAATGTAAAACTCAAATTTAGTGGAAATAGCCATCGTTCCAACTCCGTTTCACTATTGAAATGTGCTACCACACATTCTTCGCGAGCAATTTAGTTCATCAACAGAAGCATGTTGTGGGAAGGGCTTGCTGGTGAAATGACAAGCTACTCGGAAGGCTCGTCGCCATGCTCTGGCCTAGAATGACGGAAGAGGAATGAACGAAAACTTATGCGGTATAATGAGTAATGCTCTCAAACACGCTTCACAATATTCAAGGATTGTCTGTGAGTCAACAGGCAGAATGTGAAGTAAGTTAGGTCGAGATGAGAGGGTCGAAAAGAGACAACGGCCAGAGAGAAAAATGGTATTACCAAGAAGGCTCTTGCTACTGGGAAGACAGACTAATTCAAATGGTCTGAAGGAAAATATTATGCGTGTACCGCATATCCTCTAAACAAAACAGGCTCCTTCGACTGATGAGCAAAGACAGATTCTACGGAACGCAACCAACTTAACATGATTTGCCTTATTTACATTACGATGAACGCTGTTATTCACACAGTGGTAATATTACGTCTCTAATCAGACTTATATTTGTGTCACATCGATGTCTGACATTGGTTCTTTACCGGGATTTAAAGAATTCCCTCCGTGAGTTTCCATCTAGATGTGTAATCACTTGTTAGAAATTTCAATTTTAAGAATATTTTTGTCGCGCTTGAATCGCATGTTATATTTTATATCGATCAAAATTGTTAACAGTGTGATTCTCAAGATGAATTGTTAAATAAAAGGCTCCCATCTTTTTTCTGCTCGGTCGAGCCTATTGTCCTACTTTGAATGAACGAGCCCATTTAATCGTGTTATTCGTCATATTTGAATAGATATATATTTATACAAAAAGTTACCATTTTTATAAAAGTTAAATATTAATATTATTGTGTAATACATCATAATTGTACTACGTGTCTATTAGTGAATGGAAATCATAGAGTTTTGGTCAGACTGTACGGCTGTTAATGAGAAGCGATTTTTATGAAAATATACGGATATAAAATTTAGTTCATCAAACACGGTATTCTAATTAACCTGATTTACAATGTATTTCTATGGGTCTAGAGTTTTACAAGGCGCAAACATGTTACGTGCACAAGCTACCAGTTGTGAGAAAATGAAACGACGAATGCTTCAAGTTGAGAAAGAATGAAATAAATACACCCCCTACACATTTATTGAATCAATGATTATGAAAGTGGAAGTAAGTATGTATAAATAATCTAACCAGTCTGTCCAAACTCATTAGGGATTGCAGGAAAGGATCATCTGGGGAGGAAGCTTAGGTAATGGATGTCCAAATGAAGCTGACCGTAGTGAGACTGTCTAAGAGACATAGAACGTGATGATTAGCGATATACGAAGGAGACAACACTAATGTGATCTTCTGATTCAGTGCAGCACCATAAAAGCGCTCTTCACACCATTTCGTGAGGCTGAAGTAATCTGTTCTGTAGACAACCCTGCATTGTGGATAGCTGACATTTAAGGAAAAGGGAAGACGTAAACGCTATTATGAGCTATTACTAGTTGGATAAGTCGGACTATTGCGGGAGGAACACTCACTTTCATACTACTAGATTTTCACTCTTTCAAACATCCGTTGTTCCCAAAGACGTATTGCATGTACGCTCTAAATGACAATGAAATGAAAGTGTTGTAATTCACTTCCATCCCAACCTACTGTCCATTAGCGCTAGCGGCGTAAGAGGCTCCATATCAGAATAGACGATGACTAGCTACGCATTTTGTTAACAATATATTAGAATTTAAACCCCTTATAATTCCTACACACTCAGACTATCGGCTGTTTTTGAATGTCCACGGAAACAACTGGATCTTTCTTAACAAACTAGAGAATGTGGATGTTCTGGATTTTGTCAACGTGTACCTAGCATTGAATCAACTGGATCCGAGAACAAGAAGGTCGTTTGAGGAACAATATACTTCGAATACGATTCCTGTTCGACGCAAAGTGTCGAAGTTGTCATGGTCTTCGACCTTGGGCTTCCCTGCGTTATTGTCTCCGTCCGCCTAATTGTCTCCAACCGTTTCAATAACGGACCCTAACCTGCGGGAATTCCTAAGCTGCAAGCCCCCAGCCCCCTTTTCTAGGTTTTCCCCTTTCTTCATTTCTTTCTCCCGATTTCATTTTCCTATCGATGACAGAGCTCTCCCAAAATCATTCTGCTTCCAACTATCACCCCAGTAACTTCTCACTCTCTCACACGGTCGCCAGTTCACGCGTTCTGAGTACTGCCCTTGTGTCGCCCATTTGTACTGCATCTCACCTCAATTCTACTCAACACATTTCCGTACACAGTATAATAGAGTCCACCTCACGCTCACCGAGTTTCAGTTTCATTGCGATCCTCAGCACCCCCATTCTTGCACCTAACATTTGGTCCTCCGAGCCGGATTTCGTTAACTTTCGAGCATCCAGGACCGAACGCTAACGCCACGACGCCCACTACTCGTTTCAACCGGCGAAAAGAAGCGAAACGATAATCGTGTCTGCGCCTTCTTGTCTTCCGACGCCCGCCGCAACTCCTCTGTCTCTTCCACCCGCGTCTACAGCGAAACTCACAACCAGCCTCTCGCCGACACCATCCGTAGTGACAACTCACCACCGCCACTGTCGCTCGCCGCTCCCCTGACGATCTCTTCGCTGGGCTCGACACTAAATCGCCCCGTCACTCAAGCGCCAATTAGCTGCTCGCAACGGCCCCATCCTTGCGAACTTCCAACCACCTTTATCCAAGTGGGGCCCCACAACACTCGAAATGGTCGCATCGCCGCCGGCCAACCGCCTACGTCTGCTTCTTCCAACTTCAGATCGCCGCCGACCAATGTAACACAAGGTAAGTCTCGGAATAGCGTGAACTGGCTTCCCATAGTAGATTATAGGAGCGAGTCTTCAGCTCCTCCTCTTCAGAGGCACAGCCCTCAGCTCCTCTTGGTTCCCGCTTTTATCTATGCAACCCGCAACCATTTTCTCCCAAGTCGCTAACCCACGTTAAAAGTTCAACACAGCCCAAGCTCAAATCGTTTCTACAAGGCCCTCACAACAAACCTTCCTCTCAGCTCCTTGTGCCTTCACCCCCCCCCCCCCTTAGTCTCTTCCTAGCTGTTTCTCTGCTCCTGCAACTATATTCAGCCTTCATTACTCACACCCTATCCCCCAATGGCCTCTATATCTGTCACGCCTCAGCTCCACTCATATTCTCATTCAAATCACACAACCCACAGCCATTTCCCTACATGTGCATCCACACCCCCACACGGAACATAAGCATTGTATTGGTGTTTCGAGTCTCTCAACACAAACATTTGCTCTCAGAACCTCGTGCCCACATTCCAAAGTTTAAGTGCTGTCACCAAGCCCACTTTGACCATCTCACTAAATTCACATAGATTATCTACACTTATTTTTGTCTCATCCTTCTACCTGGTTTTCCGCCCCTACGACTCAACTCAGCCCTCATTCATAGTACCCCATGCCCCAACGCCCTTTAGATCTTCACATCCTATTTATCTAAACCCCAACTGTTGTACCCTACCACAGCCCACACCATCTTACCCTAACATTCAGTTCCTCAACGCTACACCAGCACAGCTTCCCTCTACCCTTTCTACCTTCCACACCTGATCATAATAAAATTCAAGTGCCGTCGCCAAGGCCCCTTTGACTACCTTACTACATTCATACAGTTTACTTACACCTCCTTTCGTCTCATCCTCCTTCTTGTTTTTCTGCTCCCATAACTAAGCGTCGCCCTGATCACTAGTTTCCCATGCCCCAACGCCATTTATGTCTTTACGTCCCACTTCTCCAAACCCTAACTGTAGTTTTCCTAAACCCTTTTCCGTTTCTTCCTCCTAACCGTTTCTCTCCAGTACAATTTCACTCAGCTCGCACCCTTCCTTAATAGTGCAAACCTCACAATGCCTTATGACCTCACATCCTGTTTCTCTTGCACCCTGTCATCTTGCCTCACCCTCCCACCTTACTCACTGCTCTATCCTAGCATCATTTCTTACCCTCTCGACCTCAGAATTGTAATCATCCCTCTTATCATTCAGCATTCACCCAGGACAGCACTAGGTCTCGCCTCTTAATCCCAGGCCCTAAATCATAGCCTTTACTCACTGCACATGCCATTTTTGCACCACTCCCATACGCTTTCTCCTTCTCACTGCCGCAGTGTGCTAGCCCCATTTGCACCACCTCAGTGAACTCCTTCAACTTTCACCACCTCACTGCAATTGCCCCTATCGCCCCATTCAATGTGCTTTCCTCTATTTACCCCACTGCTGTGTGCATTCTCATACTTGCACTAGCGCCATTGGCACCACCCCAGTGTGCCTTCCTCCCTCTTGCACCACCCCAGTGTGCCTTTCTCCCTCTTGCACCACCCCAGTGTGCCTTTCTCCCTACTTGCACCACCCCACTGTGCCATTCTCCCTATTTGCACCACCCCAGCGTGCCTCCCTTCCTCTTGCACCACCCCAGTGTGCCTTTCCCCCTCTTGCACCACCCCAGCGTGCCTTTCTCCCTCTTGCAGCACCCCAGCATGCCCTTCTCACTACTTGTACCACCCCAGCGTGCCTTTCCCCCTATTTGCTCCACCCAAATGTGCCTTCCCTACTCACCTCCCCCTAGTATGAATTCCGACATCTCCCACCTTAGTGACCCACACCTTAAACCTCTTTATGCCTGTGCAGTCCTACTCTCCTTTCGTTCTCCTTGCACTGCCTCCTGTGCTTCCTCATGAGATCACTCATTCATCCTCATTTTTACACCTCCAGGTCTCTGTTGTCCTGCTCAATTCACAAACCACATCATTGTCTCACACTCATCATCTCATCATAGCCACATCCTCCAGCTCACTCAGCCCTCATGAGTGCTAGCCTCCTCACTCACATTCATTACCACACACCACTGTAACCTCTCTTCAAGGGTTATCCTGCTGCCGCAGCGCGGTGGAGTATGTTCGACGCAAAGCGTCGAAGTTGTCAGGGTCTTCGACCTTGGGCTTCCCCGCGTTATTGTCTCCGTCCGCCTAATTGTCTCCAACCGTTTCAATAACGGACCCTAACCTGCGGGAATTCCTAAGCTGCAAGCCCCCAGCCCCCTTTTCTAGGTTTTCCCCTTTCTTCATTTCTTTCTCCCAATTTCATTTTCCTATCGATGACAGAGCTCTCCCAAAATCATTCTGCTTCCAACTATCACCCCAGTAACTTCTCACTCTTTCACACGGTCGCCAGTTCACGCGTTCTGAGTACTGCCCTTGTGTCGCCCATTTGTACTCCATCTCACCTCAATTCTACTCAAGACATTTCCCTACGCAGTATAATAGAGTCCACCTCACGCTCACCGAGTTTCAGTTTCATATCGATCCTCAGCACCCCCATTCTTGCACCTAACAATTCCCTCTAACCAAACCTTAATTCAATTAGTGACCAAACTAAGAATTGTTGAAAGGCACCTCACAAAATGTTCCTCAACCAATCCAAAACCGCAACACAAAAATGTTGGGAAAGCTTTGTGTATCAAATTTCTCACAGTTCTCAAAACAAAGCTAGTATCCCGAAAGCCGCAAACCCGTCAGATAAACTTCTGGAAAGTCAACTAACTTCGCATGGCAGTTCCGCTGACACTAGTCAAACTGGTCCACCCCGCCCTAGTAAACAATTGGTCTGCTGGAGCTGTAATAGTGACCAACACTTATATACGATGTGTCCTAAACCAAGAATGAAATTCTGTTACCGACGTTGGTATGGTGGAGTCACTGTACGGTCTTGTTCGAATTGCAATTCGGAAAACAGCTACGGGAGTCGCTCTTAGGGGTTGGATCGTCAACTGCTACTAAATATGACCCCGCCGAGTCTACTATTTCACTTCACCTACCTGTCCAAAGACTGTTCAATCCCTAGATCTTCATTAACTGCCGCAAGATACTCTTCCTTCGCTACATGTCGTCTTATCGTCTGCCGTTTCGTCTGTTTCGCTACCGTCAAATTCCTCTGCTTATCGCTCTGATTTATGGATACATCCGCTGTCATTGATTTTGAACCATGAAGACTCTCCACAAACTAAAGAAATTTTGATACCTGCTCTTTATGACACCGGTTCAACCTTGTCATTTATTGGCAAGAAAGGTCTTGAATTATTAGGTATTTCGTATGCCGCTGACGATCAAGCTTTGTCTAATGTGACATTAATTCGCCATATAGTGACTCTTATGGCAAATGGCTCGCAGGCACCCATACTCAAGTCCTTCTCATTGAAGTTGAACATTGGTTCCAAAGAAATCAATTTTGAATCTCACTCCCTTCTCTCTCACTTCTCTGACGACAAAAATAACGTTTTCATTTTGTATCATCACGAGACTCCACTTTATCCCACAATTTGCTTTCACCAATCTGTTGTGGTATTGGAGAGCAACGGGATGCTCTTAATATTATTATTTCTCAAGGATTGTCGAGCCTCCAGGATTCTCCAGGAATCACTTCTCTAAATTCTTATAAAATTGATATTGGGTTAGCATGAAAAAAGGTTTTGGAGGCCACGCATGCAGAGTTGGACATAATGCTTGAATCAGGAGTAGTTGAGCCAAGTCATTCGGCATCGGCGCCACCAATCGTTGTGGTGCTTAAGAACGATTCATATCGTTTCTGCATTGACTTCCACCGTGTTAACTCAATAACTAAAAACTACGCTTATCCAATGTCCAATAGCGATGTATTATTCGATAGTCTTCGCCAGGCTGTTTACTTGTCCAAGCTGGACTTGAAGCAGGCTTTTCATCAAGTTCCACCTGCGAACCCAACCGTTATATCACGCCCTTCATAGTTCCTGGACGTGGACTATTCCGTTTTCGTTTTATGCCCTTCGGATGCACGAATTCTCCGGCTACATTTCAACAGTTCGCCGACACCATATTCATGGATATGCATCCACAAGTCATCGCCTTCCTCGATGACATTCTGCTATGTACGTCCGACTTCTTCCGTAACTTCCTTTCTCTACAAGAGAAAAATTTGGGCTTGGAATGAGGCACAAATTAATGCTTTGGAGGCACTCAAAACGTCACTAACTTCCCCTCCAATATTGGCTAAACCAGACTTCCAGATCCCTTTCATCTTACAGTGCGATGCAAGCAACTTTGGAATTGGTTGTGCTTTAGTTCAAATTCGAGTTGGTGTGGAACGAGTTATTTCTTATTCCTCTCGTACTTTATCAGCAGCCGAGCGCAATTACTCCGTAACTGAAAAAGAGTGTTTGGCCGTAATTCACGGCATTGAAAAAAATCGCCAATACCTAGAAGGCAGGGAATTTACCGTTTTGACGAACCATTCTTGCTTGAATTGGCTCTTAGAACAAAAAAAATCCAACAGGCCGTCTGGCACGGTGGACTCTTAGATTGCAGCCGTATGATTATAAGGTAGAGTATCGAAAGGGTAAATTGAATTGTGTTATGGACGCTCTTTCCAGAATACCCTGTACAGTAAATATCTGCAAAATCACTCCCGCTATCGAACCTTCTACCTCTTGTTCTGCCTCTCTCTCCACTTTCAGGAGTTTAAAAGATGATTGGTATAATCAGAATCTTTGCAGGGGAAGACATCCCCGGAGAATCACCCCGAGTGGAAATTGGATGGTGGCCAATTGTTCTACCTACCAAATCCTTCCTGAAAGGAGAACTCGAAGATCCCACCGAGGATTGGAAGTAGAGGATCCGTGGGATCGTCGTCTAAACATCCTTCCGGAGTGTCATAATGATCCACAATCAGGATACTTGGGCATTGTAAAATCTCATTGCCGTGTGGGTCGTCTTTATTACTGACCACGGATGTACTGAGACATCATGCTTGCCATCCACCATGACATGAGGTATGACATCTGCCAACAGGTTAAATCTTTTAACACCACACCCAGAGGGATGATGTTCGCTCGGTACATAACTACTCCCTGGCATATTGTATCGGCCGATATTATGGGACCGTTACATCGTAGCGCATCAGGTAACAAATATCTATTAGTATTTGAAGACTTCTTCACCAAGTGGGTGGAGCTTATTCCATTATGCAGTACCTCTTCTTCTGTTATTCCCGCTAAATTTCGATTGAACATTCTGAATCGTTTTGGTTGTCCTTCAGTACTGACAACTGACAATGCGACTAGCGTGAGCTCTGTAGTAAAACCGTTAGCCGAAGCCTGTGACATCCAACACTTTCGAAAATATTATTGTCTCCTCCAGTTGATTATAAAATCTTGATCTATTAATTCTCATATGGCACGCAAATTAAATTCAGTTGTTCACCAGAGTTCGAAGACGAATATTTGTGTTTAATTAATTTCAATTAATTTAGGCCACGGCTCGCCTTATTTAAGGTATTCCCGACATGTTTGGTACCCCTGGTGGGACAGAAGTACAGAAGGTGAGTTGGTGGAGATGGAAGGATTAAGAAGAAGGAGTAATATTCTCCGAGAATTGGTGCAGCAATCTTCGATGATCGTTGAGGACGCAATAAAAGCAGGTGACGTGTTCGCTGCTCAATCTCACTTCGAGGTTCTGATTGGGAAATCAGAAAAAATGATGGAAGTGGACGACGAAATTACGAGCAAGATAACGGATGGGTCAGCGCAGATGAGTTCGGATGAAATGGACGTTGAACTTCCAGAAATTGAAGACGCTCACAGTAATGTTCTGTATCTAAGGAAACGATTCGAAATTTTCTTGCAGAGCTCATCACTAAATCAAGTAAGAGATGTAGAACATAGTGAGGAGAAAAAGCGTAATTTACTACTTCCGAAAATCGAGCTGAAAAAATTTGATGGGGACATTAAAAATTGGTTAGTTTTCTGGTCTCAGTTTTCGAAAATAGACGAAGATAAACGCTTGTGTAATACAGATAAATTTGCATATTTACGTGATGCTATGGTATCAGGTTCACCAGCTGCCAATTTGGTAAATAGTTATGTTGCTACCGATGAAAGTTATCCAAATGTAATTCAGCATTTAAAATCTCGGTTTGCACGAGATGGGCTGTTGATTGAGACGTACATGCGTGAACTCTTGTCTTTGGTTTTACGTAATCAGAGTGGACAGAGCTTCGAATTGCGCGAGCTTTTCGATAATTTAGAAACTCAGTTGAGGGCGTTGGAATCATTGGGGCTACCGTCTCACTGGCTCTGCGCCAACAAAAAACTGTAAAATTGGAATTAGAAATAATGTAGAATGTTTGGACTCTAAAAGGAGAGAAAAGCCCGTGACAACAAACGATTTAGGTTGTGTGTGGTGCGATATGATATTCCACGGATCACCGGAATGCTTTAAAGCACGCTGTTGGTCACTAAATGAGAGGAGAGCATGGCTTAAGAAAAAGGGTGCGTGCTATGTTTGTCTTAAACCAGGTACTCACATTGCATCAAATTGTAAGGCAACTGTAAAATGTTTGATTTGTTCAGGTCGGCATTACACAATTATATGCTCCAAGCTTGTAAAAAGTGTCAAGTCAGACTCAAAGGCCAGCTCAGCATCAAACTGTGTGGTCGAACAGCCGAGTGAAGAGCATGTAGGAGAGAGGGCTACGACAATGTTGTCGCACGAATCAGAGCGTGTATTGTTACAAACGATACTTGTGAAGGTTATTGCTCTGAACGGAGAAAAAGTGGTCCGAGTTTTGCTTGATTCAGGTTCCCAGAGAAGTTACGTCACAAAATCATTAGTTACAGACTTGAAATTGGTAAGTGCAGGTGAAGAAAATTTGAGCCACAGTTTATTTGGTGGATCAGAAACGAGCGTGAAAACACATAAAAAATATAAAATTACTTTACAAGGCCTCAACTCGACTCCTAAGTTCCCATGTTCAATCTTAGACGTGGACAAAATATGCAATTACGTGCCGAGATTGGACAATAAAGATGTGTTACAGCGTCTGAATCGAGCAAACATCATCTTATCTGACGTAGGACCACATCCTCCTGCAATCGAAATAACAGCAGAAAAGAGGCTTATGGCTACAACCAGGAATTGAATGCATTCTAGTACACTCTCGGAATATCACAAAATATTTTTTGAATGGGTTGGCTTAGATATAATAGAAAGAGTTCCTCCCCAAGAGAACAAGCATGAGGGATTCTATCTGCCGCATCGACCGGTTTTTAAGGAGTCCAGTCTAACAACGAAAATTCGACCCGTTTTCGATGCATCAGCAAGAGACTATAATGGTGTTTCATTAAATTCACAATTAGAAAAAGGACCAAATTTGACTGAAGATATTTTGAAGTTGTTTTATCAGTTTAGGAAAGGTGCTATTGGGGTGACAGCTGATTTGCCAAAGCATTTTTACAAATTAGTATTTTACCGGAACACAGAAAATTCCTTAAATTTCTATGGTGGGAGACTGAGGAAAGGAAAAAGATTGTTGAGTACAGACATAAAAGAGTAGTTTTCGGAATCACGTCTAGTCCTTTTCTTCTTAATGCTACCATTGACTATCACCTGTCAAATGCTCCTGAGATTTTTAAGGAAACAGCTCAAAAACTTCGAGGATCATTCTATATGGACAATTTGGTTACAAGTGTTGATGATAAAAGAGAATTATCGAAAATGATAGTGCAAGCTGATTTGTTAATGAAGCTTGGTAAATTTGAATTGAGACAATGGGCTAGTGGGCCGGAGTTAATCGAACCTGTAACACCTGAGACGCCGATTTCGATTTTGGGAGTCCATTGGGATCAAGTGTCGCATGATTTATTTGTCAACCGTAATCCCTCTATGATTGTGGAAGATGTCACGCGTAGAACACTTTTGTCTATGGTGCACTGTTATTTTGATCCGTTGGGTCTGATTTCTCCCAACACTTTATTACCTAAAATGATGTTGCAAGAAGCTTGGTCAACGAAAGGCGGCTGGGATGACAATTTGTCACCAACTTTAAGGAATAGGGTAGCTTCCTGGATTCGAGGAGCAGAATTAATACCATCGAGTAGGATCCAACGCAGACTATCATGCGAGAAGTGGCAAACGCCGCAGGTCAGCATACATGTTTTTTGTGATGCTAGTCAGTTTGCCTATGCGACTTGCATTTTCATTAGAAAGGTGGCACAAGGTGTGGTTCAGATTCGCTTCCTTCAAGCTAAGACTAGAGTTGCACCAAAAAAGGAATGTCTTTCGATTCCCAGGTTGGAGCTAATGGCAGCACTGATTGGTGTTAGATTGTGGCGCAAAGTTGAATCGTATTTGGGGAATTTCCCATCTTTCTTCTGGAGTGCCTCCAAAGTTGTGCTGCATTGGATTAAAGGAAGCGGGGATTGGTCTGTTTTCGTGAGGAATCGATGCAGAGAAATCAATACAAGTTATGTTCGTGATACCGAAAATAACGTTTTTAAAAAGAAACTTTAATTCTGTTAATAAATTGAGTGAATTACAGCAAGGATTTGAATAATACAGAACGACTAAGACTGATGCAGAGAATGACGACTTCTGTAGGTTGCAGGGTGCTTTTATAAGCTATTGTCACAAAGGTGGGCGTGAGGAAGTGCAGCGTCGCAGTACGTTAACAGTGGCGGCTTTGTTTTGGGCAAAGGCTGTGCGTCGGAGATGATTCTGACGGGATGAGTCGAGATAGGTGAATGCGGCGTCAGCAGGTTCATATCTGTGGCGGCACTGCTCCAAAGGAAGGCTTGCGACAGGTTGCGCAATTGAAGATATTGCCGAGGCCAGGGCCGACGAAGTCGTGATGATCACTCCTCCCACCGTAGAATGAGGCATAGGGCGTTATGCCGAATTATTTGGGCGAATTGTAAACTGCAACTGAGAACTCACAGGTTGGGTTAGAACTTGTTGATTTATTCGGGAAGTACGCTTCTTATATGTGTAACCGATTAGTAATATAGTGAACATGAGAGCGATAATTATATAAAGTGGGCTAACTAAGAAGTGTACATAATTGTTGTTAGTACTTAAAGTGTCCTTGAATAGAAATGGCCAATGTTCATCCAACTGGGGAATAGGGGAATAATCCGTTAGATTAAGTTCGAATGGTCGGAAAGCAAGGGTTGACATCCGGTCAGGGGGTATCATAGGGATTCGTACGGTTCCTTGTATGAGTTTACTAGACTTGACAAGTTCGTTGTTGATTAAGATGTCGTGGTTAGATGGCTCAATAATCCAGGTACCCTTGATACGTTTGAAGGTATTTCTGTCAGGTTGCCGGTCCTCGATTAATATTTCTTTTTGGGCGGCAACGAGAACGTGACCAGTTTCGGGGATCGAAAAATGGTACGGGTCCCTGAGTGTAAGTTTCATTAATTTGCATTCGTTCATAGAATTGTATTTGATTATCTGTTGAGAACAATTGGATATTTCTGTCCATGGTTGAAGGTTATTACAGTAGTAATTATCATAATTGCTTTTATAACATAGTTGGTTAGTAGAATGTTTAATGTTGTAATTCCTATCTACTAGAGCATATTTAGACTTAGGAATTATAGTTACATATTCGTGGTTATATAGTATTGGCACTGGTTGTAGTATGTACATTTGAAGCCCAGTGTCTACGTAAACTGGCAGTTTAACTATGTAAACTATTTGATCGTTATTCAATGAACAAATTACTTTCGAGTTTAGTTCATATTCCACGGTATTGTTAAACATCTTTAATGTGCCTTCACGGTTCTCTTTGGCTATTTCCATAAGTTCGGACTGAAGAGTTCCCACGGGTATTATACTTGGGTGAGCAATCCCTAATTTACAAAAGGTTAGGGACGTCTCTATTTCTTTCAGTTGTTCAATCACGATATTAATATTCGTTAAGATTTGAGAACCAATTTTTCTTAATGCGGCAGATTTTGACGTATTCGAATTCGTTCTTTCGTCAAGCTTTCTTCTTATTTCATTATTGTTTTGGTTTAGTATAGTGATAGTGTCATTGTATTGCTGTATGAGATCAGTTACCAAATGGTGTTCTTTTTCTAATTGAATGGAAGTTTGAACTCGTTCTTTATTTAATTTGGTGATGATCGCGTCATATTTCTTTCTGTCTTCGTCGTCAAGGTTTCCCGTGATAAATTTTACTACAGATCCAAGTCCGTTGACAAGTCCTCGTTTGTTTTGTTTCCTGACTTGTATGTCTTTCCTAGCCTGTAAATTGAGGAGCTTTTCATATGCTATGTGGAGTGTAGAATCGATCGCTTCTATGTGTCTGCGAGGGATTTGTGTTGGTTCGAGAGATTGTGTTTCTGTTTTCATTTTTCTAAATGTCTCGTGTAGTTCACCGAGGGTCGTGCGTAAGATGTTTGTGTCATAGTGGATTATGAGTAGGTGTTCGTTCGTCTCAATGTAAGCGGGTCCGAGGTGGATGGGTAATAATCCTCCACTATGGTCTAGGTTGTGCATTTCGGCGGAGGCCGATGATGTGTGTAAAAGAAATCTGAAAGAGAGTTATACGTTTAGACATTCTTGTGTGACGTTATTGTAGATTTGTTCACGTAGTGTATGTGGGTTTAAATGGAGTGGTTTATTTTGTGATAAGAGGTCTGCGAATTTACAGACAAATGGTCCACAGTCATAAGAGTTATTTTGTCGGGGTATTGGTGAGACTGTTCGTAAGGTCCATTCTGATAATTTTAACTCTTGATTATGTTTGTCTTTCCAATCTTCTTTCAGGTATTGGAATATTATTTCTAATATTTCCTCGCCGTCGTTTGGCAGAGAGTCGTAATACTCAATGGTTTTTATTAGTGGTCTGACTGCTACTAGTCGCCAATGGGATGCCTTGTAAATGGGAATTAGGATAATATCCTTTTCCCTAAGATCTACTCTTTTTGTATAGTTTTTTACTCGACTATAACCTCGTAGATAAGACACAAATAAAAATGTATTGAAAGCATACGTTTTGGGTAATTCCTTGTTGGAATTACTTCTTTCGTTAATTAGTTCCATATAGAGGTTCAGCACCTGATCGTTGAACCAATTACAATCTTTTATCGAATTTAAATCGTCTTCGGACAATTTTGTTTTTATTTCATATTCTGTTTCTTGTTCTAGAGCTCGCGGTCTTTTAATGTTTTTTAAATGTATTTTCGTTCTAGTGTTGTGATGTCTAGGTTCGATTTCCGCGGTTTTTCTAATAAGGTCGATATCTTTAATGTTCTCTTTATTATACTTTCGTTTCGTCTTGTCCTGTATCTGTTTAGTTTCGACGTATACTTCAAGTGGTATATCCGGGAGTGTTTCTTCGCGTTTTTCATTTTCTTTATTAATTGTTCTCTCTTTTGTGTTAAGTTGTTTTTCGTGTAGTATTGTGTAGAGTTTATTCATTTTATTTTTGTGTTCTGTTGTGTAGATGTTTACTAGGGCTGTTTCGATGTCCGGGGGAATCGGTGTTTTAGATCCGAATGTACCGTTAATTATTTCATAGGGAGTCATTCCCGTGTTAGTGTGGATACTATTATTGTACGATATTATCGCGTATTTAATTCTTTCCTTGATCGACGTGTTTTTAAATTCGTCACTTTCCGTCATTAGCCTGACGATTTCTATGAGTGTGGAGTGAAATCTCTCTATAGGCGAGTTCGAATTTGGACTTTGGGTGCTGGTGTAATGTATCTTTATGTTTTGTACGTTTAGGAATTCCTTTATCAGGGATGAGCTAAATTCATTCCCATTGTCCATTACGAGTTCTAAAGGGTTTCCATGATGGGAAATAAAAGTTAACAGTTTTTTTGTTATTTCGATACTGTTCAGTGACTTTAAGGCGTATACTTGTGCGTATTTAGAAAATTTATCTATTATCGTTAGGAATTTCTGTCTTTCGATTGTAATAGTGTCCATGTGTACTGTTTCAAGTGGTTTTGACGGAGTGTGTGTGATATTGAATGCTGGTTTCAATGGCCTTCTTTCGTATTTACATTTCAGGCAGAGGTCACATCTGTTTATGACGCCTGTTATGTTTTCTTTGAGATTTGGCCAGAAGTATATACGCTTGATTTGTTGATATGTTTCGTCTATTCCGCGATGGAATCGTTCCTGCCTGTGATTGTGTAGAATGATGTTGGTTTGGTCTTCTTGATCTAAGACATCTATTAATTTCTTGGTGTATTTGGTCAATTTGATTTCGGACGATTTGAATTTTTCCATAAAAATGGAGGTGAATTTTTCGTAAATGTCCGATTCAAAGAAGAGTCCGTATGACGTCTTCGGGTTTAGGTAATTGACTAAGAACTTAATGATTTCGTTTTCTAGGTCTCTTTGAGGGAATCTTACCGTGATGCGGGTTTTATCATTTCGGAAAAGTTTTTCGGTTTTTATGTCTGTGTCGAATTGTTCACCCACTGATATAATTATTTGATTCTTGCAATGATTTATGGCATTATCTTTTATCGGTATTAGGGCTATGTCTTTTCCTTCTTTGTCCGAATGTATAGTTTCACAATCACTTTGTTGATCCACATTTACAATCAGAGAGGGTGATAGTTCTTTTGGTACTAATAAGGTTTCTTTCGTGTTAATCTCTATCCTTGAAAGTGCGTCTGCGTTTGCATTGTGTTTCCCCTTTTATACTTGATTTCGAAATCAAATTCTTCCAACCGAAGTTTCCATCGGAAAAGTTTAGAATTGGGTTCCTTTAAGGAGTGTAACCATTGGAGAGGTTGATGATCCGTTTCTAGTGTGAATCTTCGCCCATATAGATAAGGACGGAAGTATTGGCAAGCCCAAACACACGCTAAGAGCTCTCGTTCTATCGTAGATAATTTTCTCTCTGTGTCATTAAGTGTTCGGCTGGCAAATGCGACTGGGTGTATTTCATTTTCGAATTTTTGGGAAAGCACAGCACCAAGGGCGACTCCCGAGGCGTCCGTATTTAGAATAAACGGGTTTCGAAGTCTGGGTATTTTAATACTGGGTCGTTCACCAAGAGATTCTTGCATTGTTCGAAGCTATTTACGTAATCGGAGTCGTTAATATTTATTTTATTTCCTTTCTTTAGTCTGGTAGTTAATGGTTTGGTGATATCTGCTAAATTGCGGATAAACTTTCGATAATACGACAATAATCCAAGGAAGCTTTTTAATTCTTTTGTGGTCCTAGGTAAGGGGTATTTTCGGATTGATTCAATTTTTTGAGGGTTAGGTTTTAGTCCTGATTCGGTAATAAGGTGCCCTAAGAAGGCTACTTCTTTCCTCATAAACTCTGTCTTATCGAGTTGTACCTTTAAATTGGCTTTCCTGAGTCTGTCGAATATACACCTTAGTCTGGTTATGTGTTCCTGAAGGCTAGATGAAAATACTATTATATCGTCCATATACACAGCACATATTTCGTTCTGTATACCTCTGAGACAATTGTCCATTAAGCGTTGGAAGGTACTAGGGGCATTTTTTAGACCAAAAGGCATTTTCTTGAATTCCCATTTCCCATTCTCTGTGCTGAAGGCAGTTTTGGGTATACTCGATTCTTCCATTTTTACTTGCCAAAATCCTGAGGCAAGGTCAAGCGTGGTAAAGTATTTGCATTTACCTAATTTCGAAAGAATATCCTCTATATTAGGGAGGTCATATTTGTCATCTATAGTTTTTTGGTTTAGTAAACGGTAATCGATCACAATGCGAAATTTTTTCTTTCCTGATGCGTCTTGCTTCTTTTCTACAATCCAAAGAGGTGAATTATAAGCTGAATTTGATGGTTGAATTACGTCATTGTCAATCATTTTTTGGATTTGGCTCTTTACTTCGGTTTTGTAAACTTCTGGATACCTATACGATTTAGAATAGACAGGGATTTCGTCCGTAGTGCGAATTTTATGTTCGGCGTACGAAGTTGCACTTAACGGTTCGTCTTCATCGTAGAATATATCAGGATATTCCGATAGAAGCTCTTTTAGTTTTTTCTTTTCTTCCTCGTTTAAATGATCTTGACGGATGGATGGAATAATTTTGTGAATTTTATTTTTTTGTATTATATTGTTGGGCCTTTGTTTACTGTTCATCTGTGGATTTTTGTCGAACATTTCTTCTGGAATTTGTTCGGCTGATTGTAGGCTTTTGACGTTCAAATTTTGAGTGGTTTCTGAAGTGTTAAGGGCAAGGCATCTGGCGAGGTGGTTTTCTACCTTGACCAGGCAATTAGGAATTTCAATTGGTCCTATTTTTCTGTGGTCAATGATCGCTGTTCCGTTTTTAATATTTGTTAAGTGAATCTGTATTTGTTTTCCGGATCTAGGTGGTATCTCGTATGTACGGATATAAGGCGTTTCAGTTGTGTTATAGGTTTTCTTGACGGTTGATGATTTCGGCTTTTGTGGAACGTTAAAATGGTTTAAGGGAAGATCTACGTCGCAGATGTTGATCGTGTTCTTTTGTACGTTAAGGATCGCTCCCAATTTTTCCAAATTGTCCCAACCAAGCAATAAATCAAAATCGTCGTGAAATTCAAATATATAAAACGTGCATGCAACATTTTTCTTGAAATGATGGTTAACGACATTTATAGGTAATTCTATACTGTGGGTGCCTTTAGTTGAACCATGAGAGGATGTGACTAAAAATTTATCGGGTTTAACAAATTCTTCGAAGTATTTAAGAGCTACGTTAGTACATACAAAACTGTTAGATGCTCCAGTATCTATTAAGATTTTAAGATTATTGTGGTTAATTAAATACGGGAGTTTCGTAGAGCTGTTGAGATGGTTCAAGTTAATTCGTGGTAATTCGTAGCTTCTTCTAAAAAACGAGTGTCTATTTCTTCATTTTCCGATTGGCTTCGTTCTTCATCCGGGGAATTTTGATCGTGTTTTATGGGTTGACTTTACTAACCAAGTCGGGGTATTGTAATTGAAATCACCTACTAGGTGAACCTAACTTGAAGAACCTAACTCAATGTTAGTTTGTAAGTACGAAAAGTGGTACTTACAGTAGCTCGACGAGCATTCTTCTACAGTCTTCTCGACCGGGTCGTCTCTGATCGTCTGTCGTCTTCTTGAAGGTGTTGATCCCGTGTGTTGAGATGTTGATGCGTAGGTGTTGTCTTAAAACTTTGAGAAGTACCCTATGTGAGGTAGACAATGTCCTACCGACTGCGCCAGTTATGTTCGTGATACCGAAAATAACGTTTTTAAAAAGAAACTTTAATTCTGTTAATAAATTGAGTGAATTACAGCAAGGATTTGAATAATACAGAACGACTAAGACTGATGCAGAGAATGACGACTTCTGTAGGTTGCAGGGTGCTTTTATAAGCTATTGTCACAAAGGTGGGCGTGAGGAAGTGCAGCGTCGCAGTACGTTAACAGTGGCGGCTTTGTTTTGGGCAAAGGCTGTGCGTCGGAGATGATTCTGACGGGATGAGTCGAGATAGGTGAATGCGGCGTCAGCAGGTTCATATCTGTGGCGGCACTGCTCCAAAGGAAGGCTTGCGACAGGTTGCGCAATTGAAGATATTGCCGAGGCCAGGGCCGACGAAGTCGTGATGATCACTTACATATACTAAGCCAGATCAATGGTACCATGTGCCTGGAGCTGTAAATCCAGCTGATTTACCATCGAGAGGTTGCAGTGCAAAAGCTTTGTTTCAATCGTAGTGGTGGGAAGGTCCTGATTTGTTACAGAACGAAGAAGATTGGCCAAAAATAAGTCCAGAACCAGGAGATAGGGAACAAGCAGGGATAGCTAAGGAACTTCTACAGGGCAAAGCCAGCGTCTTGATGAAAGTTGATCAGGACATAGACTACGGCTTACCCAAGATGTCTAAATTTACCAGCATTATTACCACAGTTGCTAGGATGTTAAGGTGGAGAACACATAAAACGGGAGAAAAAACCAAGCCTTTTACAAGCCTAGAACTATCACAAGCGGAGAACCGTATTTTTCGAGCGATCCAACAAGCTTATTTTCACGGAGAAACAAAACTGACGAAGGAATTGGACATTTTTCAAGACGAAGAAAAAATTAAGAGAGAAAGCCACACCTTCAGCGTTTTGTTTCTGTCGCTGCAGAGGAAGAGCCTTGGCTTAGGCAGAAGACAACGGAAGAGAAACAGAAGAACCAGGAAGATTCTACAGAAGCTGGGAGTCTGAAGACTAGAAGTGGAAGTGTTGTGTGAGTTGTGTTGTGTGGGGGAGTGTAAGCCACACCGTTTTCAATGTTAATTTTTTTGCGGGGGGAGAATGTCGAAAATATTATTGTCTCCTCCAGTTGATTATAAAATCTTGATCTATTAATTCCCATATGACACGCACATTAAATTTAGTTGTTCACCGGAGTTCGAGGACGAATATTTGTGTTTAATTATTTTCAATTAATTTAGGCCACGGCTCGCCTTATTTAAGGTATTCCCGACAAACACCGTCCCAATTCAATATACCATTGCCAGGCCAACCGTACTGAAAGAGTCAATCGAATCATTAGCCAGTTAATTAGGACCTATGTTGATCAGACACGTCACACACGGTACATTGGAGAGTTCCAATTTGCTTTGAACAGTGTGGTTCATAGCTCCACTGGATCCTCACCAGCCTTCCTGAACTTTGAGTTACGACTACACAATTGTCATCCTTCCAGTCTCAAAGAAGATGAAGGCCAGAGTGTGAACACCAGCACTAATGAATGGGCGAAGCAGGTGCAAACACTTGAAGAACTCCACCACCTAGTGGCGCGGAATCTTCTGCAGGCAAGTACGGCTCAAGCTAGCTGGTACAATCTGCGTCGTAGGCAAGATAGGTTCTAGTTTGGGGTGCAAGTACTTCGAGCATCAATAAACGTTTCTTCAGCCCTAGACCAGTCTGCTTCTAAGCTTTACCATAAGTTCGATGGACTGTTTACAGTTACCTCCATTTACCTCCCAGCTGGTAGGACATGTAGACTCCAGGATGCACAAGGCAAAGATGTTGGTCTGTGGACTCTTGCTAAACGAAAACCCTTCCTTCACACCTTAACCGCTGGTGAGGGGTGTTTACCGTAAAATACGCCTTCTGTGCAGCGGCAGTTCGGTGAACGCCCGCAGAACCCGATCCTCACTACCAATGTGCTGCTACGGGGAAAGTGGCAGGTTGTGTAAGGTTCCAAAGAATTCAGGTCCCTCTGCTGGGGATACTTCGGCAGTCTACTTGTTCCTTTTCGTTGATGCCTCGTACTCCCTTTTTCTCCCGATACGATAAGTTCAGAACTCCTGCGACGTCTCCAGCTTTCCGAATTCTCATTTTCACACTTTCAGGCCGTTCAGGCGAAGAGAGAAGGCAACGCTCCTGAAGTGGGTCGTTTATTTTGTTTTCTTAGTTTCGGCATGCCATACGTTGGTTCGGCCAGAAGGACGCTTATCATCTTAGATTTATTTTAAGCCAAAAGGTCAACTATTATTTATTTATTTATTTATCTCTAAATTAAATGTTATTTTACATTTATTATTTCCCGTTAATTTCTTTAAGTGTACTATTATTTTATTTCGGGTGGGGTTCGACCGCTACAGTTATTTTTCCGTTCTTTCTAAATTTTTAGTTATTATTCGTCACAACGTAAACATTTCCCTAGAGGCAACGGGTTTCTCATTGCCCCTTACCTTTTGTTGAAAGCCGACCTACCCCAGAGAGTATCTTCATCACCTCGGACATGATGGACAAGTCTTTCATGCCCTCAGATGTCTTTTCAGAATTTCCTTTTTGCCTGTCTGAGGGCTTTATAATACACTGTGGGGGAACCCCTGTCCCACTCACACTATTTCTTCGCCCGTCAACCGTCACATCTCACGACTATCCCTAATTGGAGATTTTAAAATGATCTTCATCCACGATTCCCAGTTCATGGCAGATTGGACATGAGTCAAGGACATGGACATGCGTCGAGGCTTGGCGAGAGGCTTCGTCAACACATCGGCCAGTGGATGCTCCGTTGCTATTTTCTCAACCACAATTTCTTTGTTCATAACCTGCTCACGAACGGAAAAATGTCGAGTGCGAATATGTTTAGTGCGCCGACGAAACTCTGGATTCTGAGATTGCAGCTTCATTGTGAACATGTAGACCCGCGTTTCCCTGAGGAGTACTAATTCTAATAGCGGGCGCTTTAACCAGTTGACTTCCCTTGCAGCTACCACTTCTGCTTCGGTTGTCGATATTGCAACTGACGTTTGTTGCTGACTTGACCAAGAAATGGCTCCTCCAGTGTACATGCAAACGATGCCAGAAGTTGATCTCCCGGTTTTGGTGTCTCCTGCGGGAACTGCGTCGCTGAAGCTCTCAAGTCACCAAATTTCCGTTGATAGCACTCAACTCGCTCATCTCATAAGTTAATTTAGCGTAATATTCAACTGCGAGCTAAAAGCTAGTAACCTTATATATAGAGTTGGGACTCTGATGATGTGTGGCAGCCTGAGAGCTATTGATAAACTCCGATAGTACTACATAGCTGGGGTGATTCAGTTGCGATTGCACCATACGCGTCCTTAGCGTTGTGCCCCACAAGGATGATATCATTGCTGCCCCACTTGATATTCGTATACTACAAGTTTACACTACTCTTCAACTATGATTCATTCGTGGATAATGTCTGATAGTTCTGTTGAAACGAACAATAGTGACCTCAAGTCATCCCTGGTTTTGTTTATTTATTTATTTACGTGGATAGGGGACAAAACCAATTACAAAAGACTCCGATGACACCGATAACACGAGAAGCAGAAATTAGCTCCAATAGCAGTTCAGTCTAGAGCTGTTAGGAAGAATGAGAGTTGGATGCAGAAAGATTTGATGCTCGACTGAAGAGATCGGAGAAGAGTGAGGAGACGTGGAGAGAAGGTTAATTTCGCCAGGAATACAGCAGAAAAGAGGATGATACATACAATTGATCTTTTCATTTTTTTTTTTTTTTTTTTTTCCATAACAACCATTGCTTTGTCCGATCGGATTGCAGAGGCAGGAATAACTAAATGCCGAATGGAATTTATGTGTGAAAGATAGGATTTTTTAGTCCACGTTAAGGACGTTTAAGTTATAAAACGGTCCTGACGGCGGACGGGCGTTGCAGATTAGGAATCCCGATGATTTGAAATGTTGTGTTAAATTTTTATGGGTGGTTGTAAAAAAGGTTTTCCTGTACGAAAACATAGGGTTATTATTCACATTATAATAAACGAAAAAACTAATTTCGTCACAATGAATCGTACAATACTAACAACTGTTAACGGTCATTGGCAACAATAACACAAGTAGCCTTGAAACTATGTGTGGCATTTTTTTGTAGACTTTCGGAATTCAAGTTTATCTCGAATTATACAACCAAATGGATTAGGGTTCAACCAAATAATGTGGTTTTGGGATGGTGTTAGAGTTAGAGTTAACGTTGCGGCAAAGAAAGTAGTTTATGCCGAAGGTGTTGTGGCTAGCGTCGAAGCTACGGTGCTCGCTATCATCGTATGTACTGCTATCGTCGTAGGCGTATGTGTACTTGCAGCGTTCACAAATGAATTACTACCAAAACAGGATTGTTCGCCCAATTTTCCCGAGGATAGTTCCGTGAATAGATCCGTGGATTCGTCGTACGTTTCTTTAATATGCGTACTTGATTTCCTGTATGCTGACAAAAACGACGATTGCTGTGGAAGATATTTACGTGAAGAGAGAATGATAAAAGCCAGACGTACGAAAAGCTGCCTGACCACTATTGAGAAGTGCTACGAGAACCGGCGGGAGAATCTCACTCCTCTTTTACAAAAAGAGTGCCAAAACTGTGCGGAGCTTCTTAATGAAGGAAGCGAGTGCACTAAAAACTTTTTAGGTTGCAAGTGCGACACAACACAGCCCTCAAGCGAGTCTCCAGAGACAAAAAAAAGTCATGCGAATACTGTTTAAAGTTCATCAAACTAGACCGCAAAAACGAATTTGTTCCTTGGTATTGTCATTGTTCGACACAAAGCGTCGAAGTTGTCAGGTCTTCGACCTTGGGCTTCCCCGCGTCATTGTCTCCGTCCGCCTAATAGTCTCCAACCGTTTCAATAACGGACCCTAACCCGCGGGAATTCCTAAGCTGCGGGCCCCCAGCCCCCTTTTCTAGGTTTTCCCCTTTCTTCATTTCTTTCTCCCAATTTCATTTTCCTATCAATGACAGAGCTCTTCCAAATTCATTCTGCTTCCAACTTCCACCACAGTAACTTCTCACTCTTTCTATCGGTTGCCCACACCAGTTCTGCGTTCCGAGTACTGCCCTTGTGTCGCCCATTTGTACCTCCAGTCTACTTCAACACAATTCCGTATGCACGTAAAATACAGTCCTCCTCACGCTCACCGAGTTTCAGTTTCATTGCTATCCTCAGCTCAGATTCTTGCACCTAACAGTCGTGATTGGCGGAGATGTCCAAACGATTTCGCATTTTGTGCCAAGGATAACTACGGTGTCATTTGCCTGAGTTTTCTGAAGGTGTTGATTATCTTTCTGTGTATCTTATCAATCGGATACGCCTACGGAAGGTTCGTTTTTGGGTCGGAGCATTGTCTTCAAATGGTGGAGGGATTCGCACTTTCGATGGGAACAAATGATGCTGTTCTTTGGTTGGGAGAAGAATTGGAAGGAAGAACTCACATTACTCGTACCGCCGCAGTGCTCGCATGAGAAAAGTTGACCATGACTATCACCAACAAATCTCGCGGCTTCAGGTAAATCACAACCTAATAAACTTCAATACACGTTGGAGGGTCAGCAATAATAAATAATATTTATTAATTCAGTATTACTTGTTAATTTGTTCGTCGACGTGCTAAATATTCAGATACTGCATCATCATTAAAACATATTTCTAACAACGAACTAAAATAAATAATTGTGCTGCTAGTGAAAGAAGAAAACCGTGAATGTAAACAAGCCCTAGCAAATGGTGGATGGAAGTACATATTTTTGTTGCTAACGGAATCGGTTGGTCAATTCAAGCATCAATTTATTATTCGACAAGTTGGCAGCAGCTTTGGTGAAACTCGACAACGCCGATTGAAATCTACGGTTAATACTTGAACATTGAGTGACAAGGATGGTGAAACCTCACGTACGTTACGGAGGCTTGTCATGATGAGTAGAAAGCCGTGAATAAATTTATTTCATTTATTACATTTTAAATTATTATTGTCGTTATAGATACGTGTGTATTAACAAGACTAATCATATTATGAGCGTTATTAAACTCCTACCGACAAAATAATTTAGATTAATTCACTTTTCTCCAAAATGTTGAATAATAATGTCGGAGTTGAATTAATCAACTAACTGCTCTCATCTTTTTCCGTAATTGACAAACTTGTAGTACCGTTTGGAACTCTTTTGTTTGCTGGTGGCAACCAAAGAAACTGCAGCCTTGAGAAGGTATATTGCTGGCATCCATGAGCAGCATCTTGTCCTCCGGGTCCTTCCTCCAGTTCCTACTGACTTTCTGAGTCCTTTCCACAAAGTCCCTTGCCAGTTTGTCGGCCTTCCCATTCCCTTTTCGTTTATCATTCATTCTGAATAATACGCCTATGTTTTCGGTCAGGAAAGCTTGTTTACAACCCCCCTCAAAATTAGATGCTTTACTTTTCAAGACATCGGTATCCCAAATCTGCAATGCCCGCCCGCCGTTCGCGCTGTTTTATGCCTTTAACGTTGTCTAAAAAACCGTTCATTCGCACATAAATCCCATTTGGTAGCAGGCCCGACTGCTCGGCAATACGATCAGACGAAGCCGATGGTTATTATGAGCGAAAAATGGTTTAAAAAATTAACAAAAACGAAATTTCGGCGGTATTATCGCAAATACGCCGTGTTTGGTGTAGTTTCCTAGGTATTTTCAGATGCCTGGGTCGAATGAAACAATTTTGAGAAGTGTGCTACTGCGTCTAGACGGAAAATAGTGAAATCACAGTAATTATTCTGAACCAAAGTCTACTAATTGAAAGAATTCGCGGGCTACTACAGCGAAAGTAATCGTTTCATCGTTTGTACTCCCTCCATCCCGTCTCATTTTACCATCCGCCAGCTTGACTCGCAACGTCGTGCCAATTGCCTATGGGCACCTACGGGCGACAGGAATATACCGTTTTCGTCGTTCCGTTGTAGTCAGGTCATGTTTAACATGATTTACTGATATTTATCGATGGTTAATGGGATGGGTCTCGAAGATGTGAGAGAAGGTCAAGCTGGTCAAGAGAATAATAAACCATTGTGTAATCATTTGCAGGGTTTTATTCCTTTGTGACTCAGCGCCCAACTCAAGGATAGAGTGTTTTCCTTAGGTATAAAAAGCTAGGGCCTTAGAAGCAATGCTCTGCCTGGCGCATGAACATTTGCACTCTCTAGTATATATAAGTAATATACTCTTCACCTCATAAGTCTGCAGATGCAGCTAAAGATTCTAAAGGCTCGCTCCGAACGCTTGGCTTTCAGTTGTCGGTTCGCCATCGTGTGTTGCGGCTGTTTCGTTTCCCCAACAAATTGTACTTTTCTCCAAGTGTTAACTCGATCGAAGTTATAATTTGTCCTCGCAAAATCCCCCCTCCCTATCCTGTGCACGACCAGTTATCACTATCGGGTGGTGAGCCCGATATCTTACCCTGCCTGACGAAGCACAGTTCCCATGAAACTTTATTTACCTTTATTGAGCTTGAATATTTCCCAGAACAAAGTCAGCAGCAACTTCCTTTCATGTTTCTGGCAGGACTTCCGCTCATCAGCTGACTGATGAGGGTTACTCAGTCGGTGCTGCTTATTGAGAAACGCCAGAAAGTAACCTGCTATTAATCGACTTGCCTCTTCAGTACCCTACCGGCATGAAATTACAAACACTACAAATAACCAGAGTCGGTGATTCCCCTTTTTGAATACCGTTACGAAAAATGTCATGAAAAAGGAACTCACTTCTCTCATGTCTGTCCATGCTGCGCCTCACCTGAAACGGTATATTTCGGCATGTGAAAGGAAACCCAAAATATTTCAGCCGATTTCCCGACATTCCTTTCAACTTCGTAGGGCTAAGTAAAGTAATAACATCTTTAACTACATATTGGGAAAACTCTGAAAATGGGTTTCCGCACTCCACATAACTGATTCATGTATGCGAAATGATGTGAACAAAATCACAGTGCAGTTCGTCTTTCCTAAGAATTAAGTTGTTCGCCCAGGCACCCAGGCTGAGTTTGTAACGGCATGTTTCCGGTAAGAGAGCACTCGCCAAAAACTTAATATGACTGCGTTTTGACAAGCTGCATACTGAGCATACGTCTACATTCACGCTTATAAGTACATTTCGGCAACGACGTATATCAGGAATAATGTACAGTTCGAATAATGTACCCCAGTTTTGGCCAAACCCCAACACAACGTGAGCTATGAAACATAGAAACGCTTGGCGCTTAGTAATTGTAACAAACTAGGAATTGAAAATTTGAGAAGTGATATCAAAATTCCCCGACTTTTGCACGTAATCAAACAATGGCGTGCTGGCAATATTTGCGGAAGAGTGTATTCAACGATGCATCTTGGGCTTTAGCGTCCTCTTTCTTGCTAGTTGCAGTAGCGATATTGCTGACTTTCAGGGGTTTGAATGATGCGGAGGAAAATGTTGACGAAAAGAGAACTTTAGTAAGGCTGTTGAATTTAGCTAAACTAGGGTGTTCGTGCTCGGAAGAGTGTTCCAATGAAGCTGATACTTCACTGAACCAGGTCTGCTGCGATAAGTGCTCAGAAACCCCTAATTGGAAATTCCGGCTACTTGTGAAGTGCTATGGATGTACTGAACCCTGTAGAAGAAGCCCCTCGTATTACGTTAAAAACCTGAACCTATGCACTTACTGCTTAGGAAACAAGGAATTTACCGACAGAATTGATAAAGTTAAAACCTGTTGGTGCCCAGAAGCTATTTATAACTGTAAAAACAACAGAAGTTACGCTATAGAAAACAATGAGTGCTGTAGACACTGTCGTCTTACTTTTAACCCGGAAATATCTTGTCCCTGCCCTCAAATTCTCACTCAGTGTAGACAAAAAGAGTATTTTTATAAAAATCGCGGGTGCTGCACTCCCTGCTTTAATAAACACAAGATCATGAAGAACTCAACCGAACTATCACACGAATGTCTGTGTGATAAAATGGACACGTATTGTAACGACGAAATATTTTATTTAGCGGATAAACAATGCTGTCTATACTGTTACACGAAAATGATTTTGGAACAATATAATGTTTCAACTCCCAATTTATCTAGGTGCAACGAAACGTGCAATAACTTCAAGACTAAATGTGAACGCGGAGTCAACAATACCGATTACGTCTGCTGCACTTACTGCTTGGTTTTGCCGAAACTCCCTGCGGAAAGACCCCCCGTAGACCCTTTGCTAATAGAGAGGTGTATATGCCTGTTCATAATCCGTCATTGTACCGAAATGAAAAAGTTTTTTGAAAAAAATGCACGCTGCTGCTTCTACTGCACGCGGAATTTTGATAAACCGAAACGCGGATTGTTAGAAATGCAAGAACAATGCCAGTGCGCCGTAATTTTTTCTGACTGTAAAGTACCAGAAAAATACAATGAAATCGGACCTTGCTGCCCGTTATGTATAAGAACATTCAAAAATGCTGGATTAGGAATCTCTACGGCTAATACACCATCTATAAGTCAAAGTATAGTTACAGACAAGCCCGATGAATTTTTAAGTAAATGCAGTTGTTTGCACGTTGGGCTTTCGCAGTGGGAAAAACACTCGTGCAAAAAAAGGGGCTACAAAGCGGAAGACGTTGAAACCGCTAAATTGTGTAAAAGTCGGTGCGTTCAACTGTTTCGCTCGTTCTTCAGTTGCTTATTTGAAGAAAGATATCTCATGAACTACTGCAAATGGTGCAATAAAATGGTCGATCACGATGACATCCCAAAACACGATGAATGGTGGAATGAAAATTACAGATATGAAAAAATTCGGCTATGTACACTGATACTCCATTGGATACATGCCATTTTCGCATTGTTACTACTCGGTATGTCGTTTGCCAAGATATTCACGCAACTTTTTTCCTTGATATTGCTCAAAGTATATGTCATTCTAATGGCCCTATTAGCCTGTGGATATGCGTATGGAAAAATTAATTTCGTTTATGAAACTGACGATTGTCACTTGATGATGGAGGATTTTGTGATCTCCTTGATTTTGATCGCTACATCACTATGGCTGGTTGATGAATGATAATCGAAAAAGTAATAAATTAAACTCACTCTTTGTCGTCCTGATCTTTATTATCGGCTAGTCAATAGGGTAAGACGTATTGCGATTGTGTAAGAAGATTTGAGTTTTCTTCAAATCTTCACGTTACGAGATCTGCTGAGTCCAAAACGTCAGGTGAAACGCATCACAAGACTTTCAACCGAACATGCAGAGCACTCTGCAGGGTTAAAGGGCTTGGGGGAAGATGGGGTCGGCCATGTCACACTATCGAGCTGACCCTGAACGGATCCAAGACCAACAATAGCACGTGAAACATCCCAACCAGGTGCTTACGGGGCAAGAACTGAATAGTGGTAGAAAAAAATGAAATGTATGTACATGGGGCGCTATGACAGAGCAGACGCAGCAGAGCGCATCATTCTATGGAGGCTTATCGGCATCGAGACGGTCAACCTCCCAAAACATAGCATGTATGTTGACAATGACCTCTAGAAACGCTTGTGTGTTCAAATCTGGGAAAGCATGAAATCGCTCACAACATTGTTTTTCAGCATGCTAAAATGCTAAATCACAAACAAAACAAAACAGAATCGTCCAGTCGTTCTAACATAAATGGAGCCACACACACGCACAGGTTCGTTTGAAAGAGGCTTCTCTTGGATGAAGGCAGTTCTGAGTGTGGCTCTGGCATCAGCGCCACGAGTGTGTTGGTACTTCCTTCTGGCTCTATTTACGCTTTGCTTGAGAGGATTAAGTTCGTCAGTACGCAACGGGCGACTTTGATCGCCCTGTGCTTCTGTTGCCCCAGTACAGATAGCCCAGCAGAGTGCAGTACTATGGTAAATATGTTCACTTTGCTATACACGCCTTCAGGTGTGGCAGCTTGCACTATTAAGTCAGTGTCTGCAGCACGCAGTTCACGTTCTAGTACCCTACAAAGTTGTGGCCAGTCTGCATTTTTTCTTTCCTTGCTCTACGAAGTAGAAAGGAAAGTTATGTAATCGGATGAAAAAAAAATTTTGAGTTCTCTTCAGATCTTTACGTTTCAGACCCCCCTGAGTCCGAAAAACACTATTTGGGGAAATGGTCTGTGTGTCTGTGTGTGTATATGTGTGTCTGTGAACGATTTTTGGAGAAATCCACCGTCTCAAATCAGCTCAAACATGATATCTCGCCCGCAGGTCACCATGGGACGCCGAAATAAGGGTTTGAACTAAATCCACCGAAAGTTAACTATAGTCATCATAGTGATCAAAACACCAAATTTTTTTTCTCAAAAACGGCTCTAACGATTTTAATTACATTTTTTATGTTGATAGCTCTCAATAAGGCAATGATACTATAAAATTCTCATCCGTGGGAAAATGACGAGAGCAGCACAATAAATTATCAAAATTTTCGACCAAAAGCGTTTTTAGCGCAGTTTTTTCCTTATAAACTCTGCTGGAATTTTTGTAGAATGTTAAAAAAATTGGTATTGTGGTCCAATCCAATACCTAAAGGGTGAGTGTTTAAATACGCTCATGAGATACATGGCGCTCACTCCAGAAAATCCTGAATTTCAACTACTGCCGTTTCGCTCACTACCAGTTCTAACAGTTATTTTCCAATAACTCTGCAAAAGTGATTACTATCCATTTTTTAAAAAATGGGGGGATACAGCCTCATTAGTTATCTGTGTACCAATTGCTCAATAATGGTCCTGCAGTGAGTACGAGCAGCACAATGAAATCTGGAACTGTAAGCGCTACCGCTTTCTGCTGCCGTAAAGCGTTGTTTGACCAAGTTCAAATGAACTGACTGATAAATGAATTGATTAAATAGAATTAGCTATTTACGAAGTGAATTGACGTAGAGCTAAGGAAAGTTGTGTGTTGCAACGCACCAGATATTTTTGTACGGAATTGCTTTTCACGCCCTCTGCGTTGCACCTAGTGCGGCTCGCCAACACTGGAATTTGAGTAGCAGGGTGTGAGACAAGGCTGTGACGTCTATGCAAGCCTTTCCTTCCGGCCCATCATAGGTCGCCTCAGTCATGGGGTTGTTGGCAACAACCAAGTTGTACCGGCCCTATCCAGTCTCAGGGATCCCCACAATGGTGATCTGGAATTTGCATCTTCTCAGACAATGAGGGTCGTCCTGATAGGCTTGCTAGAGCCCGCTCGAGTGGTAGAAGGCTGTTGGCAACTGGTGTGCCAAATTGCCTGTAAAATGATATTACAACCAGCTCAAAGCCACCAGCTCGGATGAGCACAGCCACCAAGTGCTGGCTGTTCAGGAGGGTGAGAGCGAGCATGTTGATGGACGGGTCATTGCAGCCACCACTCGCGCCTGAGATTCCAGATTAAGATTTTTAGATCCTATGTATGGTTCCTGTATGGCGAGGACACTGCAGCGTTTCTTGAGTGCACTTTGCAGCAACTCAGCCATTACCGGTAGCTGGTATTTGTGTTGTGCTGAAGGATTCAAACTGTTTTTAACCTATTCGTATTTCACTTGAGACTACTGGAGGGCAATTACTCGCTGACAGATGGTACAGCGTGCGTCTTGTGTAGAGTGCAAGACCTGTTATAAGTTGCGTTTGGCGCAATCGGTACTCCTGAGGAAAGCCTCTCGCTTGCACTCCTTGCTCATATGTGGCATACTACCAGGTGGCCACAGCCCTGTCATTTGTAGCACTGTGTGGGGGCTTGCTACTTGTGGATGGCGCACCATTCCCAGGCTATTTGGAGGTGCCTTCTGCTGTCTAGATTTTTGTGTAAGCCGGGAGACACCTCAATCCCCAACCCTTCTGTCTGCCCCGCTTTTTTGTGAAAAAGGGCCTGACGTCCTGCAGCTGCAAGCCTAATTCAGGGTTGTTCTCAACAACGTGTTGGGCCAGGTACTATTTTTGTAGGTCAATGCTTGTAGCGTCCACTCCTTCTTGCTGGAAATATGGCTCGTAAGCGCCTTGGCCGTTTCCGGAGTTTCCGCCCACCCCCACTGCGATGCGGATGTTAAGAACTCAGACACTTTTTCTTGGAGGTCTGTAGCAGAAACACCCCGTATCAGCGCTTCCATTAAATCAGGGGTGGAGGGACCAGCCCCTGTTTTCTCACACATAGACCTTACCACTACCACGTTTTGTCTTGGGTTTTTAGGGGGGAGTTTGGTAAGGGGTGGAGACTTTTTATTTTGGCCCTTATTTTTCAGCTCTTCCCTCACGACACACCAGTCGCACACAACAGGTTTCGTACAGGCGACTGCCAGGTGGCCTTAACGCTGTGTCTGTGTGGGGGCTTGGTACTTGTGGATGGTGCACCGCTGCCAGGCTATTTGGAGTTGCCTTGCCCCCTCTAGTTTTTTGTGTAGGCTGGGTGATACCTCGATCATCCGATCCTTTTGTCTGCCACGCTTTTTCGTGAAAAGAGGCCTGACATCCTGCGGCTGCAAGCCAATTGCAGGGTTGTGCCCAGCAATTTGTTGGGCCAAGTCCTCTTTTTGTAGGTTGGTCCGCACAGGACAGGTTAAAGCAATGTATCGCCCGCATATTGCGGACGGTGGACGGACAATGCAGATTTGGTATTTGCCTTGAAAGGTGAAGTGTCAAATGTTGAGGGGGGTTGTAAAATAAAAATAATTTCCATAATGAAAGTACGGGTGTATTATTCAGAATGAATATGGTATGGTCTGGGGGAAGGCATCTGCACCAATTGAACTGGTTTTCTGTTTCTTTTGTTCGTAATTTTTAGGAATTGTCAAACTGCGATTATGAACAGTTTTAGATCGACGTGGAAAGGTGAGGGCGATTAAATGCTTCGAAAGTGAAGGCCTTTCGCATTTTTTCGAAAACGGCTTCAACGATATTAAATTTACCTTCAAATTATGTTCTACTAACTAGTATCTCTATCCTTCTCCATAAGTATCGATATGAAAATGTGGTGAACCGACGTGATGGCCAATGTGGCAATGAGAGAATTTTATGCCGTTTCGAGAGAACGGCTCCATACGATTTTCATTAAACTCCTACTTTAAGGAGTCTTCTACTCGTACTATTAAATACTTGTTGATTGTTCTGCATAAATGTTTCTCTGGCTGTCTGTTGAATGGAGATACCAACCAAAATAACATAAGTGAATTTGTTCAACCTGACGGAGCGTTTTTTAGTATATTTCCACATTTTGTTCCTCACAACTGTTTCTGAGACCATGTGTTGAACGGTGGTATAAGCAATGATAAATCGGAAAATCAGATTAGTCGAACATTAAATTATCGCTTTTTTTATCAAATGATTCCAATCTAGTGTTTGGAGTTACAGTCACGTCTTTTAATCTGTTTGGTAATGTAATGCTACTTTTTAGCATTGTGGACAAATATTTTGAGAGTTTGTACGCTGGTGCAGATGTGAAGTTTATGACTGGTCTGATGGGTGTGTTGTTTTTATGAATTTTTGGATGTCCGTTGAGTAGTTTATGTATTTATAATGTTGTGCTTTTGGTATGTTAGTATGGTTTCTAAGTGCATTATGTATTTGTGTTTGATACGAGTCCGTGGGATCTTTTTTCAGTTTCGTGCCTTGGGTTTGGTTGATGAAGGCAGTCGTCTTATTTATGTAGTTTTGTTTATCCAGTATAACAACGACGTTTCCTTTGTCTGCTTTTGTCAAAATTAAATTATTTTTGTTGAGTTTGGTCCTAATTTGTTTAGCTGTTTGTACGTCTTTGTGGTCCGTCCTGTTCTTTCTGCATTCTTTGATGGTTCGTTCGATTTTGTCCGCTATTTTGCGGCGTATGCGTTCTCGGTTTTCAGTCGGCAGTTATTGTATGGCTGTCTCAGCGTCTAAGATGTTCGTTTCAATTTCTTTTTGTAAGTCAGTTGAAGGTAAGTTAGATTTGAGTCATCTTCGAGATAGGGTCTAGTTTTTTCTCAAGTTTGTCGAATTTCCTTTCCATATTTTCGTATTTGTAATTCACGATTTTATTCGTCTTTGTACGTAGGTAGTCTAGGAAATCTATAAATATGTCGTGTAAATTGTTTTTCGTCGTTATGTTGGCCGATTCTAAGTGTATTTTGTATATTCCCCCATTAAGTTTGTCTTTTTTAACGTATAACGTCCGTATTTCTGTCCTGATCCAAAGTTTTTGAGCTAAATGTTTTGTTTTTTGTGCAGAGTAAGAATCTTTAAAATGTTAATTTGTTAAACTAATTTGATCCTTCGCTTTAACTACAATAAATACATATGCCTTCGTTTTCCGTTTTATTTTTTTCAGCGGAGGCTATGATTCATAGTTGGAGAAATGGACTAATCGCTCTCTTTCTGCCAACCACCATGCACTAATTGGCTTACCATTTCGAATCTGACCAAGTAAGCTGTGGGAAGTCGAACATGTCAAACGAGTTCTCCATTCGAGTCCGATCTGAAGGATAGCCTGATATGAACCATGCTCTGACGTATTGCTGAACAACTGATTTCGGGTCGCGAACGAGCTAAGAACTTTGAACTGTGTTGTCTAGTAATTGTTGAATTCTTTTTTCAATTTATTTAATTTTTTAACTTGCTCAAGTGCACATTTTAATGAAGGAATCAACCCTTGGTATTGTATTACTACTATTTTAATTAGTAGGTTCAAAGGTAGGCATACAAAGAAGTTTTGTTTACGGGTTATGATTTTGTTTGGTCCACGGTACCAAATGGTTAGTGAGTTATACTTAAGCGTGCGTATAAAATGATGATCTCGTGGTGAATGAATGGTAACCCCCTCACCGACACCACTACTTTATGGAAAAAGCACTATTATTCCGCCAGACAAAGCTCAAAAGTTCAAAATTTGAGAACATAAATCCCATAATTCAACCAGAACTATTTGAGATATTGAGACAATCAAAACTATCTAGACATCTCCATTATCTTAATCCTGTTAATGAATGATCAACAATTGTATTGATGAGATTTGGTTGAGCATGTGATTCAAATCCTAGGAAAGCAAAGTCACTTACCTGGTACTTGTACACCCCTACTAAATATTGTAGCATTAAGAAAATCATTAACTATTTGGTGCGACGCATCACACAACTTTCCTCTGCTTCTTTACGGGTTTGCGTGACTAGCTACCAATATAAAGTCTTTTTCACTCTGTTCATATGAATAATTTTATGTTTTATGTTGAAAAATTTACCGTTGAGTGCTTGGGAATTTATTGTGCTACTCGCACTCATGCCCTGACGATTATTGAGCAGACGGCTAATTATTGAGGCTGTAAACCCTTCTTCCCAAAAGGGTAATGATCACTTTTCCAGATTTATCGAGTAAAAATATTTAAAAATGGTGGTAAGTGAAACGACGGTGGCTAAAATTCCGGAATATCTGGATTAGTCACTGTATATCTTAAGAGCGTTATTAAAGACTCGTCGTATAAATACTAGGTTGGACAACAGTTTCTGAAAATCCTAGTTACATTCGAGCCTATAAGGAAAAAAACTTTTGCTAACTTGATTTTCGTCGAAATGTTTGGTAATTTATTGTGCTGCTCACGTCATTTTCCCACGGATCGGAATTTTATGGTATTCTTGTCGTATTTGGAGCTGTCTACATTAGACATTTAATATAAATCGTTAGAGCCGTTTTCGAGAGAAAAAATGTTTGGTGGTACACACACAGACCATTTTCCCAATTAACGATTTTCAGACTCAACGAAAAGATCTGAACAGAACTGAAAATTCTGTGTTAACCGACTTTCCATTGCATTTCGCAGAGCTCAGGAAAATAGCAGTAAAAAGTTAAAACAAACGCGTTGTTAGTTTGAATTTCAGTTAGATCTCCATAATCTTATGGCCACTATCAAACTTACGTCGCATAGGCCGAGCTTACACTCGGTTTTTTGAGAACGCGATTTAATTGAAAAAATGTGTGTTGATCACTATAGTATTTTTGATCGATTTTGGTCATACTACTATTTTGGCGTTCAATGGTGATGTGCAGGTTAAATATGAAATTATACGCGATATTGTTTTACTTTTTTTCTTTGTCCAATACATGTTGAATAAGCAGATGGGACAAAGGACATGAGCTCTGAACAAGAACGAGATCGTACGTGGAAGGGACGCCAAGCGATAGACTGAAGCAGGCGTAGGTAGCTTCCTGCATTTTCTGCAGATAATCATTAAGGTATGCTGAGGCAGCTATGGGATCTGCTCCTTGAAATTCAACCAGTAAGTACTATATTGAGGACGCCTCACCCAGGTCTTGCCAACAAAAAAAGGCGCGCCTCTGGCTTTCACAGTATAACCTTGATAGAATTATGAACCAAGCTATTTTCTCAGGACTGACTCTAAACCCATACACGCCAAGCTGTTTTATAAACCTGTCTGCCGATATTCAATCTCTACCGGGTACCTGTTACGGGGTAAATGTTAGCTTTATTGCACTATGTGATTCGGGAGTAAGTACGATATTGTCCGAACAGTTATTCAAAACAAGGAATTGAATTAACAATTACACTCGGAGAAGCTTTACCACCACAAAAAGGGAGCTGGGTGGGAGCGAACGCGAGCACAAACGACACGGCGACGAGCGAACCGGCTCTGTTACAACTATCGGCAGCGGAGTCACAAGCGCATCGGGGCATTTGAGGTGCCCAGTCAGCACAAATGCCCCAGACGAGCCTCCGCTGAATGAAAAAGTTTGGTTCTTCTCGGTACACACCAGATGTACGAATTCACATTGGCTAGTGAGTCCATGCGCCCATGCGAGATGAACACTTAGTGTGATTCAACTGTATCACTGTATCACTCACCGGCTTTGAGGAAACAGGAGACGAGAGTCCCCCTGCAGTGTATATCACCTTTAAGGCAATCACAGCCTCGAGCTACGTAGAGCTCACGTAATTCTTCGATTCCCATGACCTGTCCAACGAAAGTTAAATACTTTTAATTCGTTTATTTATTCACAAGGGTTGATTCTAATTGTTATTTAATTTAATATCCTTAATTATTTGAAACAACTATTAGCAACTTAATTTTCTTCACAGTACAAATGCATGCACATACTAATTTTTCTACTGGAGTTTCTGTTGAAATATATACAGCACTGAATTTCATGAAGAATGGAGGAACCTGTTTATTCGGATTTTCTGCCAACTTTTTGAAACTAGAAGATGCTTCCACGGCCAAGGCCTTCAATAGGTTTACGCATTACGTCTCCCTACTTCATTGAATAGCCTCTAGCACAATCGCATAGCACGTTCAAACAAGTTGATGTTTGTAACAAAGTACCAATCTCTTATTGGAGCATTTGTGTTGGTGGGCCAGTTTAAATTCATCGAATCTAAACTTTTAAAAACTAATTTTTCTTTCCGTTGCCCCGTTTAATGTTTAGCATGTTGAAGTACGAGTACCCAACGGTTTCGACATTATCTGACTTGACGAAGATTGTTCTATAATCCAGTCAACACTTTTTTTTAGAATCATCATGACACGCATGAAGTATCAAGACACGCTCCTTGGATTCAGCAATAAGTTATTAATCCCGGTAATTTCATTTTTTCAAAATTTAAGATATCATGTTCTTTCATTGATTTAAACATATTCTCAGCATTTCTTTTTGAGTAGTGGAACAGGACTTGAAACAATAAATAATGCGATCTAAGTGCAATTGTCGTTATTCTGTTGTTAGTGTTGAATATCAGATAAACATGTCAAGGTTCTGTAATCGTTTCTCTAGCGGGAATCATGTCGAACGAACACTAGTCTCCAAGGGATCGTAAAGTTCCGAAAGTTAGGATCCCGAAATTAATTGTCTAACCTTGGCACGCGATTACCCGCTGAAATAGTTTCTGGCCAGTGTCGCTAACAAGGCGATAAAAAGTCGTCGAAATGTTGATTTGATGATGCGCTGCTTCAAATGAAATGTCCAAAACGAACTTTCTTCTTTCTTGAGTTCCGTCTGGAACTTAATGACGAAAATTGAGAGAAAACTCTAGTTCCGTTTGTAAAGTGAAACCCATCCGTTTCTTCTTGTTTATGTATTTAAAGCACTTGAGCGAAGGACAACGTCACTCTCAGGTGACGTTCAGGTCCGACTCGAAATGCTGCTGAATAAGAAAATTACTTGAAAAACTTAAAATCAATAGGTCTTCTTCATCATTTCCCTCAAATAGCGTAGTTTCCCCTGAGGTCAGGAATATTTTTCTCTTCGATGAGCTTGTTCTTACGCCACGATTTTAGCGTCAACGACTTTCTTCTGGATCAGATTCACGTCTATCTTTTATAAAACCATTTGCATTGTGATCTTCTTTAGACCATGTACCTTCCACCACCACTTTTTCCCGAGCGTCTCACGTTTCTCCCTTCCTTTTCAGTTTTAGGCAACGTGTGCTCACTACTGGATGATTCCAACACCTCAGTCAATGCCTACTGTTGGCACACAACAAAACAGAAAGCAAACCCGACTAATATCGGGCACTGGAGACTGGGAACTTATCCTCTACTACAGAAGGTTAGCCAATCTTTTAGGGCTTAGCCTAGGGCTCATACGCCTGATCCGGGTGTGTCCAGCCAGTTGCAATGCGTTCTCGCTTAGTGAAGCCACTCTATATAAATCTCAGCATCTTCGGCCGCTCTTAATACGAAGGCTGCACTAACATTTTCGGGTCGAGGCCAGCCATAATAATCTTATGGTTTTTTGCGCCTCATGTTGTTTTGGAGAGTATAATAGCGTTCGAAACTACTTGCTCTCACAAATTTTCGGGCTGTTTGACTGAACTGTAGATAACTAGGTCGGATCGTTTCTTGTCACCGCATCGGGTAGTCGACATTTTACTTCAATAAGTTTTTCGAACCATTTCCCTATTGTAAGTTCCAAAACACTATTTAGACTTTGTGCAACGGAGCTGCTTTAGGTCTTTTATTTGTACTGTTTATCTCAATAGGAATGTATTTATTTTGGAGTTTTAAATTCATTTTTACCACTAGTTAGTGTTTCTCAAGGCTATTCTCTGTTCTTGCGCGTTCAAAAACTTATTTTAATTTCACGATTCACGTATCTGAGCGAACCAGTATTCACTAACGATGTTAAAAGGTTTCGCTGCTTTCACAATCGGCGACGGTCTTACTCTTAAGTCAGCCATTCTCGTGCCGATCGGAAGGACCAACTGAAATGGCGTTCGTTAAGCCAAGCGAAAAACTCTCCTACTAAAAATTCAGTGGTGTTTACGAATTCAATTCAGTCTTATCGTGACGCACTGCGTGTCAGCTAAAAAGAAATTGAGTTGCTGCAATGCAAAGAAGGCGGAATGTGAACTATTTGTCAAATGTTTTCTATTTTAGATAAAAGAAAAAAAAGGAGCACGGACAGTGGCTGCTTGAACGAGCCTTTGTCGGACTGATCGGTCCACTTATGGTCCGACGCAGTCGGATGTTGGAGGGAAACTCTGTTGACGAGGTTCGTGGGTTCCGACACCCCTACTGGCGGCAATACGTCGGATACTCGGTCGGCTGTGGATGCGTCACAGGCTCTAAGGCTGGCTCGCTGTAGGGAGTCATCACTTGACGATTTTCTTAGGTGAGGCCAGTTCTCAAAGCTACAGAGCATCTTTCGTTCTTCGTGTGTTTGCTTCGTCAAGTATTCAGAGAGCTACTCCAATCTGAAAGTCAATCAGCGTGTACTTTGCTGGCAATTCCATCTCCGATGGAATGGTGTTTTCCGTCTACCATGATGTTTTTTTTTCTAGGTGAGCCGATATACTCTTCCACAACAGTTTCGCCTGTTTACGCCACTGCTTGGCTCTCACTCTCAAGACCTTTTTACGGTGCTCTTACCGCTCTCGAGTTGCCTGCGCCATCGACCTCGCTGCCACAAACCCCACAAACCACCACAAACTGCCAATCTGCACTATTATTAATCTCCGCAATTACACTTGTGACCTTTGGTTCTCTTTTCACTCAGTCGCCTCCTGTCTCTCTCCGTTCCAACGAACAGACCAGTTACCAGTTTTGTCAGCTCGCTATCCCGTGTAAAGTGCGCTTGCTCCGATTTCTCGTTAAATAAATTAATTGTTCACTTGTAGAGAGCTACTGACGGGAACATCTCATCCTTTACATCTCTTCAATTTTCCACATTCTGTTTTTTTCCCGAGTCCTGTTGACGTAAAGACTGGAATTTATTTCCACTTGCATCCTTATACTTTCAGGGAATATCAGTCATAATTTTAAAAAGCTATCATTCAAATCAACTCAACACGTTCGGGCTTAGCAATATCATAACTGCTGAAAGAGAGATTAGGTTTTACAGAACGGAAAGTCTACTTCGTAACGTTTGAAACTGCACTGAAAACCACATCAAGAAAAACTTCAACAGGATACAGAAACGAAAATTGCGCTTAGTCGTCTTCTGGCCTCCTCAAACCACACCGTGGCATTTAATTGTGAAATGTCTGTTTACATCACCAGTTAGGTACATTTCACGTATCAAACTAGACAAGCCGATCTCCGTATTAAATAACCATGAACTGAGCCTAAACATTTGCAAATGTGTGTATATGCATCGTATTAATCGACAAGTCCCTCACACCCCATAGTGATGTGTCAACAACAAAATTTTTAGTATTGGTGTTCGTCTAGATGTATTTCCCCGAAATATCCCTCTCCCGAAATTAATTAGCAATTGTGAGCGCCGTCGGGTCCAAATCGAGTTGAAGCCATTTTATCGATTACCTGTGTAGTTTATTGGATTACTGCGTCGAAAACCCAATTTCATTGGTAAGGAAATAACAAACAATAAATTAATCTTTAAAAACAATGCGAATCGCGTTTTATCAATTTTAATGCTCAACACGTAAAAGAGATTTGATGTTAGCGACGATTTAAGGCGGCCCTACGAAAATTATTTTAACTAATAGAAGTCTATTTTAGAATAGCGTATGAATTGTTCTAGTTGGTGTTCGTAAGTGTGATCGACTAGTTTGAAAGTTAAGTGGGAAAAATAAATTGTGCTTTACTTACGTGCGTAAGTTGTTGTGTTTGATAATGGGGCGAAAATTTCTGAGGGCCTCGAACTCTGCGCTCTCCTCATTATTGACCCCGCTGCTCCTTTGACCAACAACAGAAAGGAGCAGCAAACAAACGTGGCCCAGAAAACTTTGCTCATCCGATCCCATCAAGACACACGAAAACTGGCATCACCCCACCAACTGTCCTCCACCGACTGAGCTGCTCATGCGATCAGTGCGATTATACATCTCTACTGCTGTGCAACCGCGTTCGGTCCAACCTTTTAAGACGCGATCCATCAAATCCCTTTTCTACGTGTCGCTTCACTTTTACCTCATCTCATCTTTCCCTTCATCATCTCCGTTACTTCCGAACATCGGTAAGATCGTTCCCATTTTCTTCCACACATCACGTCACCACATTCACCGTATTTTCATCCACCTCGTCACCTCATCAAGGGCCCCAACGAAAATTCATTTATTCATTTCTTTGCTCGAGCCTTCTTTGTATTTTCATTTTCTCAGAAGAATTTCTTATTTTAATATAAACCCCTTTAATTTCGAATTATTTTCCTCATTGTTATTTCTCACCAAGCTTTCCCTTCTTTCACCACCTGTTTCACATATAATTTCTCGGTATTTTACCGTGGTCCTTCAACCAGCCCTATGTGTTGAGGTCACGAAATTCCCATCGTAGCACCCTTAACATGTTGCTACCTGCGGTTTAACGATTAGATCGAGACCGACTGTTGTTTTAGGAGGGGAATGTTTGGATTTTACATGGTAGTGACCAGTATAATGAGTACTTGCCCATAAATGAGCCAATGTCAGCCAACGAAAACATGTCGAGTGTGAAAATTAAAACGAGAAACACCACTAATAACTATGGGGAAACTGGAAACGTATTAGTTTCTTGAATGCCGTCGGCTTCTCCTTTTGAGTAAGAAATGGTGTTTTATGAGGATGTAAACTCCCTAGAATGCACTAAGTCGTAGAACGGCTGAGCTGCCGTTGAGGGGCCATAGTAGCCCCTGCGCGTTGTGCCAACATTCATTCCTTCATCAAATGTAGATGTAACTTTTTTTTTAACTTACGATTTTTAACAATGGAATTCATTCACGGAAGATCTTGTAATGAAAACGTTCGAGAACGGGGGAAGAAGAAGTATAAACTAGTAATAAACGCTTCATTAGTAAAACGAAGTTGGACGGTTGTCCATTCCCACACTCTCATGTGAATGTAAAACTCAAATTTAGTGGAAATAGCCATCGTTCCAACTCCGTTTCACTATTGAAATGTGCTACCACACATTCTTCGCGAGCAATTTAGTTCATCAACAGAAGCATGTTGTGGGAAGGGCTTGCTGGTGAAATGACAAGCTACTCGGAAGGCACTTCGCCATGCTCTGGCCTAGAATGACGGAAGAGGAATGAACGAAAACTTATGCGGTATAATGAGTAATGCTCTCAAACACGCTTCACAATATTCAAGGATTGTCTGTGAGTCAACAGGCAGAATGTGAAGTAAGTTAGGTCGAGATGAGAGGGTCGAAAAGAGACAACGGCCAGAGAGAAAAATGGTATTACCAAGAAGGCTCTTGCTACTGGGAAGACAGACTAATTCAAATGGTCTGAAGGAAAATATTATGCGTGTACCGCATATCCTCTAAACAAAACAGGCTCCTTCGACTGATGAGCAAAGACAGATTCTACGGAACGCAACCAACTTAACCTTTTGTTTGCCTTATTTACATTACGATGAACGCTGTTATTCACACGTGTTAATATTACGTCTCAAATCAGACTTATATTTGTGTCACATCGATGTCTGACATTGGTTCTTTACCGGGATTTAAAGAATTCCCTCCGTGAGTTTCCATCTAGATGTGTAATCACTTGTTAGAAATTTCAATTTTAAGAATATTTTTGTCGCGCTTGAATCGCATGTTATATTTTATATCGATCAAAATTGTTAACAGTGTGATTCTCAAGATGAATTGTTAAATAAAAGGCTCCCATCTTTTTTCTGCTCGGTCGAGCCTATTGTCCTACTTTGAATGAACGAGCCCATTTAATCGTGTTATTCGTCATATTTGAATAGATATATATTTATACAAAAAGTTACCATTTTTATAAAAGTTAAATATTAATATTATTGTGTAATACATCATAATTGTACTACGTGTCTATTAGTGAATGGAAATCATAGAGTTTTGGTCAGACTGTACGGCTGTTAATGAGAAGCGATTTGTATGAAAATATACGGATATAAAATTTAGTTCATCAAAGACGGTATTCTAATTAACCTGATTTACAATGTATTTCTATGGGTCTAGAGTTTTACAAGGCGCAAACATGTTACGTGCACAAGCTACCAGTTGTGAGAAAATGAAACGACGAATGCTTCAAGTTGAGAAAGAATGAAATAAATACACTCCCTACACTTTTATTGAATCAATGATTATGAAAGTGCAAGTAAGTATGTATAAATAATCGAACCAGTCTGTCCAAACTCATTAGGGATTGCAGGAAAGGATCATCTGGGAAGGAAGCTTAGGTAATGGATGTCCAAATGAAGCTGACCGTAGTGAGACTGTCTAAGAGACATAGAACGTGATGATTAGCGATATACGGAGGAGACAACACTAATGTGATCTTCTGATTCAGTGCAGCACCATCAAAGCGCTCTTCACACCATTTCGTGAGGCTGAAGTAATCTGTTCTGTAGACAACCCTGCATTGTGGATAGCTGACATTTAAGGAAAGGGGAAGACGTAAACGCTATTATGAGCTATTACTAGTTGGATAAGTCGGACTATTGCGGGAGAAACACTCACTTTCATACTACTAGATTTTCACTCTTTCAAACATCCGTTGTTCCCAAAGACGTATTGCATGTACGCTCTAAATGACAATGAAATGAAAGTGTTGTAATTCACTTCCATCCCAACCTACTGTCCATTAGCGCTAGCGGCGTAAGAGGCTCCATATCAGAATAGACGATGACTAGCTACGCATTTTGTTGACAATATATTAGAATTTAAACCCCTTATAATTCCTACACACTCTGATTTTCAGCGGTTTTTGAATGTCCACGGAAACAACTGGATCTCTCTTAACAAACTAGAGAATGTGGATGTTCTGGATTTTGTCAACGTGTACCTAGCATTGAATCAACTGGATCCGAGAACAAGAAGGTCGTTTGAGGAACAATATACTTCGAATACGATTCCTGTTCGACGCAAAGTGTCGAAGTTGTCATGGTCTTCGACCTTGGGCTTCCCTGCGTTATTGTCTCCGTCCGCCTAATTGTCTCCAACCGTTTCAATAACGGACCCTAACCTGCGGGAATTCCTAAGCTGCAAGCCCCCAGCCCCCTTTTCTAGGTTTTCCCCTTTCTTCATTTCTTTCTCCCAATTTCATTTTCCTATCGATGACAGAGCTCTCCCAAAATCATTCTGCTTCCAACTATCACCCCAGTAACTTCTCACTCTCTCACACGGTCGCCAGTTCACGCGTTCTGAGTACTGCCCTTGTGTCGCCCATTTGTACTGCATCTCACCTCAATTCTACTCAACACATTTCCGTACGCAGTATAATAGAGTCCACCTCACGCTCACCGAGTTTCAGTTTCATTGCGATCCTCAGCACCCCCATTCTTGCACTTAACAATTCCCTCTAACCAAACCTCAATTCAATTAGTGACCAAACTAAGAATTGTTGAAAAGCACCTCACAAAATGTTCCTCAACCAATCCAAAACCGCAACACAAAAATGTTGGGAAGGCTTTGTGTATCAAATTTCTCACAGTTCTCAAAACAAAGCTAGTATCCCGAAAGCCGCAAACCCGTCAGATAAACTTCTGGAAAGTCAACTAACTTCGCATGGCAGTTCCGCTGACACTAGTCAAACTGGTCCACCCCGCCCTAGTAAACAATTGGTCTGCTGGAGCTGTAATAGTGACCAACACGTGTATACGATGTGTCCTAAACCAAGAAAGAAATTCTGTTACCGACGTTGGTATGGTGGAGTCACTGTATGGTCTTGTTCGAATTGCAATTCGGAAAACAGCTACGGGAGTCGCTCTTAGGGGTTGGATCGTCAACCTCAACTAAATATGACCCCGCCGAGTCTACTATTTCACTTCACCTACCTGTCCCAAAGACTGTTCAATCCCTAGATCTTCCTTCACTGCCACAAGATACTCTTCCTTCGCTACAAGTCGTCTTATCGTCTACCGTTTCGTCTGTTTCGCTACCGTCAAATTCCTCTACTTATCGCTCTGATTTATGAATACTTCCGCTGTCATTTATTTTGAACCATGAAGACTCTCCACAAACTAAAGAAATTTTGATACCTGCTCTTTATGACACAGGTTCAACCTTGTCATTTATTGGCAAGAAAGGTCTTGAATTATTAGGTATTTCGTATGCCGCTGACGATCAAGCTTTGTCTAATGTAACATTAATTCGCCATATAGTGACTCTTATGGCAAATGGCTCGCAGGCACCCATACTCAAGTCCTTCTCATTGAAGTTGAACATTGGTTCCAAAGAAATCAATTTTGAATTGGATTTTATTAAAGCAATGGGGATTGTTACCGATGCAATTCACAATACCTGGCACTTCTCTGACGACAAAAATAACCTTCTTATTTTGTATCATCACGAGACTCCACTTTATCCCACAATTTGCTTTCACCAATCTATTCTGGTATTGGAGAGCAACGGGATGCTCTTAATAGGATTATTTCTCAAGGATTGTCGAGCCTCCAGGATTCTCCAGGAATCACTTCTCTAATTTCTCATAAAATTGATATTGGGTTAGCATGAAAAAAGGTTTTGGAGGCCACGCATGCAGAGTTGGACATAATGCTTGAATCAGGAGTAGTTGAGTAGTCATTCGGCATCGGCGCCACCAACGATGCTTAAGAACGATTCATATCGTTTCTGGATTGACTTCCACTGTGTTAACTGAATAACTAAAAACTACGTTTATCCAATGCCCAATAGCAATGTATTATTGGATAGTCTTCGCCAGGCTGTTTACTTGTCCAAGCTGGACTTGAAGCAGGCTTTTCATCAAGTTCCACCTGCGAACCCAACCGTTATATCACGCCCTTCATAGTTCCTGGACGTGGACTATTCCGTTTTCGTTTTATGCCCTTCGGATGCACGAATTCTCCGGCTGCATTTCAACAGTTCGCCGACACCATATTCATGGATATGTATCCACAAGTCGTCGCCTTCCTCGATGACATTCTGCTATGTACGTTCGAATTCTTCCGTAACTTCCTTTCTCTACAAGAGAAAAATTTGGGCTTGGAATGAGGCAAAAATTAATGCTTTTGAGGCACTCAAAACGTCACTAACTTCCCCTCCAATATTGGCTAAACCAGACTTCCAGATCCCTTTCATCTTACAGTGCGATGCAAGCAACTTTGGAATTGGTTGTGCTTTAGTTCAAATTCGGGATGGTGTGGAACGAGTTATTTCTTATTCCTCTCGTACTTTATCAGCAGCCGAGCGCAATTACTCCGTAACTGAAAAAGTGTTTGGCCGTAATTTACGGCATTGAAAAAAATCGCCAATACCTAGAAGGCAGGGAATTTACCGTTTTGACGGACCATTCTTGCTTGAATTGGCTCTTAGAACAAAAAAAATCCAACAGGCCGTCTGGCACGGTGGACTCTTAGATTGCAGCCGTATAATTATAAGGTAGAGTATCGAAAGGGTAAATTGAATTGTGTTATGGACGCTCTTTCCAGAATACCCTGTACAGTAAATATCTGCAAAATCACTCCCACTATCGAACCTTCTACCTCTTGTTCTGCCTCTCATGCCACTTTCAGGAGTTTAAAAGATGATTGGTATAATCAGAATCTTTGCAGGGGAAGACATCCCCGGAGAATCACCCCGAGTGGAAATTGGATGGTGGCCAATTGTTCTACCTACCAAATCCTTCCTGAAAGGAGAACTCGAAGATCCCACCGAGGATTGGAAGTAGAGGATCCGTGGGATCGTCGTCTAAACATCCTTCCGGAGTGTCATAATGATCCTCAATCAGGATACTTGGGCATTGCAAAATATCATTGCCGTGTGGGTCGTCTTTATTACTGACCACGGATGTACTGAGACATCATGCTTGCTATCCGCAGGTATAGCTCCACTAGATCCTCACCAGCCTTCCTGAACTTTGAGTTACGACCACACAATTGTCATCGTTCCAGAAGATGAAGGCCAGAGTGTGAACACCAGCACTAATGAATGGGCGAAGCAGGTGCAAACACTTGAAGAACTCCACCACCTAGTGGAGCGGAATCTTCTGCAGGCAAGTACGGCTCAAGCTAGCTGGTATAATCTGCGTCGTAGGCAAGATAGGTTCTAGTTTGGGGTGCAAGTACTTCGAGCATCAATAAACGTTTCTTCAGCCCTAGACCAGTCTGCATCTAAGCTTTACCATAAGTTCGATGGACTGTTTACAGTTACCTCCATTTACCTCCCAGCTGGTGGGACATGCAGACTCCAGGATGCACAAGGCAAAGATGCTGGTCTGTGGCATCTTGCTAAACTAAAACCCTACCTTCACACCTTAACCGCTGGTGAGGGGTATGTGCCGTAAAATACGCCTTTTGTGCAGCGGCAATTCGGTGAACGCCCGCAGAACCCGATCCTCACTACCAATGTGCTGCTACGGGGAAAGTGGCAGGTTGTGTAAGGTTCCGAAGAAATCAGGTCCCTCTGCTGGGGACACTTCGGCAGCCTACTTGTTCCTTTTCGTTGATGCCTCGTACTCCCTTTTTCTCCCGATACGATAAGTTCAGAACTCCTGCGACGTCTCCAGCTTTCCGAATTCTCATTTTCACACTTTCAGGCCGTTCAAGCGAAGAGAGAAGACAACGCTCCTGAAGTGGGTCGATTATTTTGTTTTCTTAGTTTCGTCATGCCATAGGTTGGTTCGGCCAGAAGGACGCTTATCATCTTAGATTTATTTTAAGCCAAACGGTCAACTATTATTTATTTATTTATCTGTAAATTAAATGTTATTTTACATTTAATATTTCCCGTTAATTTCTTTAACACAAACATTTCCCTAGAGGCAACGGGTTTCTCAATTGCCCCCTGCCTTTTGTTGAAAGCCGATCTACCCCAGAGAGTATCATCATCACCTCGGACATGATGGACAAGTCTTTCATGCCCTCAGATGTCTTTTCAGAATTTCCTTTTTGCCTGTCTGGGGGCTTTTTTATACACTGTGAGGGAACCCCTGTCCCACTCACACTATTTCTTCGCCCGTCAACCGTCACATCTTACGACTATCCCTAATTGGAGATTTTAAAATGATCTTCATCCACGATTCCCAGTTCATGGCAGATTGAACATGAGTCAAGGACATGGACATGCGTCGAGGCTTGGCGAGAGGCTTCGTCAACAGATCGGCCAGAGGAAGCTCCGTTGCTATTTTCTCAACCACAATTTCTTTGTTCATAACCTGCTCACGAACGGAAACATGTCGAGTGCGAATATGTTCAGTGCGCCGACGAAACTCTGGATTCTGAGATTGCAGCTTCATTGTGAACATGTAGACCCGCGTTTCCCTGAGCAGTACTAATTCTAATAGCGGGCGCTTTAACCAGTTGACTTCCCTTGCAGCTACCACTTCTGCTTCGGTCGTCGATATTGCAACTGACGTTTGTTGCTGACTTGACCAAGAAATGGCTCCTCCAGTGTACATGCAAACGATGCCAGAAGTTGATCTCCCGGTTTTGGTGTCTCCTGCGAGAACTGCGTCGCTGAAGCTCTCAAGTCACCAAATTTCCGTTGATAGCACTCAACTCGCTCATCTCATAAGTTAATTTAGCGTAATATTCAACTGCGAGCTAAAAGCTAGTAACCTTATATATAGAGTTGGGACTCTGATGATGTGTGGCAGCCTGAGAGCTATTGATAAACTCCGATAGTACTACATAGCTGGCATGATTCAGTTGCGATTGCACCATACGCGTCCTTAGCGTTGTGCCCCACAAGGATGATATCATTGCTGCCCCACATGACATTCGTATACTACAAGTTTACACTACTCTTCAACTATGATTCATTCGTGGATAATGTATGATAGTTCTGTTGAAACGAACAATAGTGACCTCAGGTCATCCCCGGTTTTGTTTATTTATTTATTTACGTGGATAGGGGACAAACCCAATTACAAAAGACTCCGATGACACCGATAACACGAGAAGCAGAAATTAGCACCAATAGCAGTTCAGTCTAGAGCTGTAAGGAAGAATGAGAGTTGGATGCAGAAAGATTTGATGCTCGACTGAAGAGATCGGAGAAGAGAGAATGTTGATGAGGTGAGGAGACGTGGAGAGAAGGTTAATTTCGCCAGGAATACAGCAGAAAAGAGGATGATACATACAATTGATCTTTTAATTTTTTTTTGCCATAACAACCATTGCTTTGTCCGATCGGATTGCAGACCAGGCAGGAATAACTATATGCCGAATGGAATTTATGTGTGAAAGATCGGATTTTTTAGTCCACGTTAAGGACGTTTAAGTTACGTTTAAGTTATAAAACGGTCCTGACGGCGGACGGGCGTTGCAGATTAGGAATCCCGATGACTAGAAACGTTGTTAAATTTTTAGGGGTGGTTGTAGAGAAGGTTTTCCTGTACGAAAACATAGGGTTATTATTAAAATTGAATAATTAACGAAAAAACTAACTTTGTCCGATGAATCGTACATTACTAACAACTGTTAACGGTCATTGGCAACAATAACACAAGTAGCCTTAAAACTTAGAAACGTATGGCATTTTGTTGTAGACTTTCGGAATTCAAATTTATCTCGTATTATACAACCGAATTGATTAGGGCTCAACCAATAATGTGGTTTTGGGATGATGTTAGAGCTAGAGTTAACGTTGCGTCGGAGAAAGTAGTTTATGCCGAAGGTGTTGTGGCTCGCGTCGAAGCTACAGTGCTTGCTATCATCGTATGTACTGCTGTCGTAGGCGTATGTGTACTTGCAGCGTTCACAAATGAATTAGTACCACGACAGGATTGTTCGCCCACTTTTCCCGAGAAGAGTTCCGTGGATTCGTCGTACGATTCTTTAATATGCTTACTTGATTTCCTGTATGCTGACAAAAACGACGATTGCTGCGGAAGATATTTACGTGAAGAGGGAATGATAAAAGCCAGACGTACGAAAAGCTGCCTGACCACTATTGAGAAGTGCTACGAGAACCGGCGGGAGAAGCTCACTCCTCTTTTACAAAAAGAGTGCCAAAACTGTGCGGAGCTTCTTAATGAAGGATTTGAGTGCACTAAAAACTTTTTAGATTGCAAGAACGAGACAACACAGCCCTCAAGCAAGTACACAGAGACAAAAAAAAAGTGCTGCGAATACTGTTTAAAGTTCTTCAAACTAGACCGCAAAAACGAATTTGTTCCTTGGTATTGTCGTGATTGGCGGAGATGTCCAAACGATTTCGTATTTTATAGAAGATATTATACGCTTTGCTGTGAGCGACATTTTTCTAAAGACGAGTTAGTAAAATCCAAAGAAGAACATTCGTGCTCGAAGGATTCTGCTGGTTGCGTAGGACGAGCATATCACGGCCCACGGGAGCATGAAAAACGCTGCATAGACTGTACAATAATGCTTGGAGCTGCGTGTCATTGTTTTGGAAATCATAATCACTGTCAGAAAAAAATACCTCGCGAAGTTAAACAAACCAAGACTGAGGTGTGTTGCAAATACTGTTTGCATAACTTTGCCGTAACCCGCGACAACGTGTGTAGTGATATTGTCTGCTTGTGCGAAGAACCAGTAATAAATTTCAAGACCTCTGTCAGTACTGTAGAAAAACTTTCTCAGAAATGAAGTGTCAGCCCAGAACTGTTGTTGTATATGAATTAGAGGAGTTACGCAAATATGATCAACAACACTATTTATCGCTGATTTATGAATCAAAACTACTACGTTTCCTAGATCCTGGCCGAAAAATAGAATTTGAGCTCACAAACGGGCGTTGGTCTAATGATGTCAACTGTGTTTGTGAACTATATAATTATGGTCATCAAGAAAACGCATGCCTCACTGAGCTGAGGAAAGAGCTCAGATTTCGCTCAATTGTTCCTGGGAAGGTTTATGATGCGTCCCTGGTCCATGGTACCTTCTACGGCCCGGACAAATCATATACCCCCCGCTCAATTACATGAACGAATTCAGCAAGCAACAAGCAAAAGTCAACAACAGTCCTGTTTAAGAAGTCAACGTTTTGACAAGAAAAAGCAGAGATCGTTTTGCACCTTTCAGGTGGGTGATCTTGTCCTTGTCAGATCTCTCGCTGTATCGTCATCATCGTCGTAATGTGGAGGATCATTTTAAGAACATTCGGCTAGATAGCGAAAAATCGCACTCGAAACAAAGAAGGTGGAGGAAGAGCGCACGACGACGGAGCGGAACGAAGAGGCGCGTCATTAGAGCGCTAGGAAGCAAACGAAGAGGCTTGAGTGACGACCCGTGAGACGCAAGAAACATCACATCCTCCCAATCACGACAAACCCCAATGAGTGATTTCCTTGTTTTTTTCTGTTGATTTGCCTGGAAGGATTAAATTATTTTTCTCTTTAAACTACGGGACCACCCCTTGTTTTTCTCCGTGGCGTATTTTATTGTTTTGTGGAGGTTCGATTCATTTCTTTTCTACCATTATTTAAGAGGGTGGAACAGACTAGGTAAGAGCAACACCACAATATATACCCTTTGACAATCGCGACCTACAACAATTACCTACCACAAGCGCCTATTCACCTACCCACGAATATTCGAACCATCCTCAATTGCAGCAGCAACGTCAATCTCCTCTCCGCAAATTTTGGAACAATATGGACATTGGTGACGTGATTTCCGACGCTGGTAAATAGGAGTGAATAGTATCATTGTAATACCTTCGTACGGGCTAGAAGTAAGCTGGTATTTTGCGAGCCACCGAATTATTGTCGGTGGCTTATGCCAGACCTTTGGGGATGGCACTTAGCATAGCCAGGCTTAAACACATCTCCAAACCTTCACAAGGTCTAGCCTGTTAGTGCCCATATCCTTTGGAGTGGGCCGACTGATTGGAGCAATGTTGGGCTACTCCCCCCCATGGGAGGTGGATGGCTTTCCTTTTGAGTGGTGGTGAGGGAGGCTCCCCTCCACCTCTTTCGTTTTTTTTTTTTTTTTTTCCCAACTCCCCCAACCCAAGCTGTAAAGCGACCCGTGGCGAAGGGTGGATGGCTCATGGGACTTTGTGTCAAATACGGTGCCTCAAGGATACCAGGCGATCTCCTTGCAGTAAGTAGCCTTGTCACTACATGCGGGGCTCTTCTGTGATCGACTGTGCATTACTCTAGCTACTCGCGGGAACATGAATGAGGAAAATCAAATAAATTTGAACATTCAGGAGTACCCTAGCTGAGGAAGAGAGACTGCTATTGAGTCCCTCTTCAGTGATGGAGGAGGAGATCATGAACTTGTGCTGTGACCTCCCAGTTGTAGGAGGAGGTTCAGCTGCGGCGGATGGAGACGCGAGGTCACATCCTGCGAGCGGAGAGCTTCTGGGGGTCCCTGCTGCCGGTGTGGGGCCTGGTGCCGGGGGGCTTCCCGATGCCGGGGGGTGCTGGCGCTGGGCCCTCCTCAGGGGCTCCTGAGAACCAGTAGGATAAGGGCTAGGAGCCGCTGACCAAAGGGTCGGATGCAGGGCCATCGGGCAAGCATTTGGGGCACAAGCAAGGGCGCCGTGTAAAGTTTACTGGCTCCCAGAGGCGCAGGTTTAGAGCTCTCCTGTCAGAGGCTAAGAACGTGGCTGATGCCAAGGCTTTTGCGATGAGAAGAGGGCAGACAAGAGAGGTTGAGGGGGGCCAAAAAAGAGAGCGGCCTTCCGCTGGAGACCCTGCCGAAGAGAGGAAGAAGGTGAGGCGCTCCTTGGGAGTAAGTGGGGGTAAGGGGCAGCGGGGGGACGTAGGTTCCACGTGTGTAATCCACCCCGGTAGGGCTAGTGGCTCCGGGGGTCACGGAGTGCCTAAGGGCGGCCAATGCAGAAAATGTTCACACCTAATAAGGTTAAATGGGCAATTGGTTCATTTAAACCTTACAAGGCGCCACGTGCGAATCGGATCTCCCCAGCCATGTTGCAGCATGGTGGTGAGGCTCTAGGTCCGATACTGGGGAGGCTTTTCAGGGCGAGCTATGTCCTTGGGTACATACCCACTATGTGGAGGAATGTGAAGGTGGTCTTTATACCAAAGCCGATGAGCCACCTAATTGAGTGTGAACATTTCTCTGGAGGCAGCGGCTAGCAGCGGGTTGCTTGATAGCCCATGACAGCTACCTCCATTGGCGCTCAGCTGATGGTGGTGGCTATTTACCCGCTGCACGCTATGAGGCCCTGGGAAGTCAGCTGCCAGTAGCTCCTCAAGGTCTCCTTGCTGCCCCTTGTGTATGTTCCCCCTGCCATTAGGAGAAAACCGATTTGCAGCCTCTCCTCTCTAGAGATAACCTTCTCTACCTGGACATGGTAGACAAGTCTTTCATGCCTCCGCAGAAGTCTCTCCAGGATTTCCTTTTTGCCTGTCTAAGGGCTTTATAGTACGCTGTGAGGGAACCCCTATATGCGTCCCACTCACCCCGCCTTTTCGCTCTGTTACAGAGCCTCCTCGTTTCCTTCTGAAGCCTTTTCAGTTCCTTGTTCCACCAAGGGCACCTCCCAATTGGATCTTCGGGTTTCCAACTCGCAGCTTTCTTCATACGCCTCTGCCATAGCTGCGCAGATCTCCCCTGTCGCCCTTCCCACATCTTCGACAGTTTGCATTTCACAGCTGTAGATTCCTGGGATTACTCGGTTATTATAGGCGTTTTATTGCTAACTTGGCAGACATCACTAAACCTTTAACACTTAGGCTAAAAAAGCACTCTGCAATACAGATCACTGACCCCGACTACGTTACAAGTTACATTTGAAACTTGTGAAACTTTATTAATGAATGACCCGATACTTCAGTATCAGATTTCGATAGACCTCTCAATTAGACTACAGATGCGAGCAACGTAGCTTTAGGAGCAGTATTAAGCCAGGATGTGATGGGAGGCGATTTACCTGTCGCTTCCCGTACTCAGAATACTACAGAAACAAAGTATTCAACAATAGATAACGAGTGCCTAGCAATCCATTGGGCAGTTGAATATTTTAAACCTCACCTCTTTGGGAGGAAATTTAAAGATTATTCGGACCACATGCCCCTTCGGTGGCTAATGAACATTAAGAAAAACTCAAAACTTTTCCGATGGAGGGAAAATTTAGCAGCGTATAATTTTGAAATATTGTATAAAAAGAGTATGAAAAATCTGAATGCAGACGCTTAGTCTAGGGTGGAAATTAACATTAATAAACTAACTGGAGAATTAAAACGGATGGAAATAGAAAAATTCATCGAGGACCCAAAAGAAATTAAAATGGAATCTTAGGAACGGAAACTGGCGAAGGCTCTCACGACGCAGACGACCAATCTATGATTGCATTCCTAGGAGATAGTATGGTTGCAAGCAACACTAATAGTTCAAACGCCACTGTACATTCCAATGCGTTTGGGAATGAAGGCACTACAATCCCAACGTCTGAAAGTCCCTTGAATCGCGGCAAAAACCAAATCATACTTCGTAAAGTTCACCGTTAGCCCAACAAACCGAAAATCGAAAGATAATTTGAATCTAAGACTGAGATCACAGTTGAAATAAATGAGAATAATTTCGAAGAAGTAACCGATTTCATTAAATCGTACGTGGCCCCGAAAATCAAATACTTGATACATTTTAAAGCGGATTTCTACGAGAAATTATGCAAAGTAGTTTTCAAAAAATTTAATAACCCCCAAATTAAGTTGATCGAATGTTCGAAGCTACTAATAGACGTGTTGGACGAATCAGAGAGATACAATTTAATTGACCAATATCATACCGGTGGAACCATTCATCGCGGTATTAAGGAAACGTGTGAAAAATTAAAGAGAAATTATTTTTGGCCTAATTTAAAGAAATCAGTACAAACATATATCAATAATTGTGAACTTTGTCAAGCATGTAAATATGAGCGGTGCTCACTCAAGCGAAAATACAATATAACGCCGACACCGACTAAGCCCCTAGAAATTTTAATCATGGATAAATTATCTATTGAAGGTTCAAAATTCCTCACAATAGTCGATGCGTTCTCCAGATATGCACAAGCATACTCAGTCAATTCCTCTGACAGCCTAGAAGTAGTGAAGAAACTCATACAATTTTCTTTGCCATCATGGCGTTCCAAAAATAATTAATGCCGATAATGGCGCAGAATTTAAAGGTTCGCTGATGAAAGACTTGTTAAACTTACACAAAATCAAAATCCATTTAGTAAGTTCTCAACACCCAGAGTCGAACGGACTAATCAAACGTTTCCACTCAACGATCATTGAACATTGCTGATTGCTAAATAATAGAGATGAGTTTAAATAACATCATGGATAAAATGGTCTACGCCATCTTAACCTACAATAATAGTATCCACGCGCCTACCAAACTCACACCCTTCGAAATCGTTTACGGACACGTGGAAAATGACCCTGTACTTGAAATAGACACGAAGGAAACCATAAAAAATAATTACATCGAGAAAAAATTAAGTTCATTTACGAAACGGTTCATGAAAGGAGTAAAGTGGGCAAAGAAAAGGTAATTGAAAAATTGAATGAAAGTCGTGAGGAAATCCCAGAACTCCCTAAGAACGTTTTTATGAATAACAAACAAATCAAAGAAAAAACTAAAGCTAGGAACATCAAAGAGGACCTTAAAGGAGTCAATAGAGAATTGAAAACTGCCGAAATCGAACCCCGACACCATAACACTCAAGAAAAGGTTCACATAGCAAATATCGGGAGACCCCGCAAATATTTAAAACCGAATGTGCAAACGGCTTGGGATGAAGAACTAAACCAAAGTGATGTGTTAGTAGAAACTTTCAAATTAAAATTAACACGGGAAGACTCTATAACAATTAAACCCAGTAACTGGCTGAATGGCAATGCAACAAATTATTACCTATCACTGTGAATTATCTAACAGGTATTAAAGCAATTGGGTTATGTCCGCCAGTAGGCAAATTAAGGCTTTCGATGTAAAGACATCATCGTCTGGCCGTTAAGTCAGTACCGCTTGCCCACAGCGTCTCACCAGCCAGAGGAGACGGACTCACCTAACAGGTACGTTAACTTTAGTAATTTGCCTACTGGCGGACATAACCCAATTGCTTCAATTACCTATTCATGTAACAGTTCATTTAATAGAGGCATTCTTAACGTCCTCACGTTTCATAGTGATTGCTGAATTGAACTACAGTGCACTGTTTGTAGTTTTTAATTCGTGTATTATGTAAAACCAAATCCACGTTGTCACTTTAAATTAATTAGGAATGGGTTTGATAAGTTTTATCGTACCACACTACGATTTAATGTTTGCGCTAATGAAATATAAGGAAAAAGAGGACTTTTTGCGGCAATAACCAAATGTCATTTTCTATCACACAGTAAACTCATTTTTGTTCATAAGAATGTAGAATGAACGACTGAAACATTAATTCCGAGCAACGTAAGATGCCAAATAAAAACAATCAACGCAGAACGAGGCTACTGGAAATAACGTTTTAACTGATTTGTTGCTAACCAAAAATGCACGAGCCAGAGCGACTACATTCACGAGATCATACTGACCGAACCGTTAGCTGGCTCACTCATGATGTTCTCAGCAAGCAACCAGTGAGTTTGATGAGTAAAATTGGAGGTTAGTTCTAAAAGTATTTCGTCACAAAGCAGCACATAACTCAAACCTTGCCAATTCGACGATAACTTATGAATACGATTTCAACGGAACCTTTTATAGGAGAAGCTAGCTTAAAGTACTCTGGGAGGTTGATTAAAATCATTAGAGCTGTTTGGATGGGGGGGGGGGATCTCCCTACGTTTAGATAATCTTCAGACGTATTTTTTCCTGAAATTCCGTTCACCTGGTAGCCACAAAATTGTTAATACGATATATTGCTGGCTATGTCACGCCACCAGGTTCAACGAAATCAGGCAGGCAATCACTATGAAACGTGAGGACGTTAAGAATGCGCTTCCCTCTATTAAATGAACTGTTACATGATAAAGATAATTCGTTGAACGTGAGATTCGTTTTTTAAAAAGGTTTTAATCTAATTCCCACAAATGCTTTACAATAGAAACACACGAACTATGGAGATGGAGTGAAAGAAGTTAATAGCGAGGAAAAGTAGCTAAAGGGGGGGGAAAAACGCACGTAGTGCATTTTTATTTTGTGTTCAGCTTTTTATGACAATATAACTCCTCTCTCCTTAAGATCGAAAATTATGGAAGAATTTTCGAAAAGAAAAGAAAAGGTTGTGAAACTGTTAACTTCCTTTTTCCTGGACAATAGATAATAATAATATATGTGACGAAAGCGATCAGTAGTACATAAAGTGTTAAAGTCCATACACTAGGAGTAATAATATTTACAAGTTGATTATGAAAAGGCTTAAACTGTTGAATAGGTACATTGTTAAACATTAAATTTCGTAATTTTAATTTTACATCTGAGATCTCCTTATTAGGTTTATTTAACTTAATATTATTTACTAACAATGGTTGACGATTAGTTTTCGCAAATGAGCTTACTAAAGTTTGGTTTCTAAACACAACTCTGTTCTGTCCAGGTTTAAGGAGATAGATGCCTTTCAAATTATGGACTTGGGCATCACTTTCAGAAATTATTTTAATTTGTTCTTCTTCTGGAAGGACTAAAAGGAATTGGCTAATATCGTTAATGAAGTCGACATGATTACCATATATTTCTAGAGGGATGAAATCGATATCAGAACTCGTTTCTTCAAACAATATTTCCTGTTCACATTTGCTGGTTGCCGTAATTATTGACTGACTTTGACACAGATAAATTAGACCTTGTTCACATTGGTCTTTGATTAACTTTATTTCTGACCTATGCCTGGATCCTAAGACATAGTTAACAGAAGGAAAAACTGTAAGGTAGCGTTCCTCAATTACGGTAGGTATTGGTTGCATGCGAAATAGATCAGAGTCTTCTGAATCAACTATTGGGACGTCTATAAAGTAACCAATTTCTTCCGTACTAATATAACATTTACCTTGATATGGGATTGCGATTCCCAAAGGTATTCTCCGTTACATTGTAACATTCTATTTTTCTAATATTTAGATAATTGGTCCAATTCTTGATGCAACGAAGAGGGCTTAATAATACTTAGGTGAAGTTTACCCAAACGGCAAAAAGTGATAGAATTTTCTATATCTTGCATGACGTCCAAGATTGAGTTTAACATGATTTGATGATGATATAAAGTAGTTTCCACATTCCTGACGTAACTCTCCAAGGAACTCATTTCTTTCAATTTGAAAATTTCTGACTCAATTATTTTGTTGTTACGATTGATATTTTCCACTGTTGTGTTGAAATTTTCTGTGTATTGGGATGTCGGGGTTCTATAAGTGCTGTTTTTAAGTTCGGATCAACTGCTTATACAGTTTCTTTATTATATTTACTTTCCTTGGCTCTACGAAGTAGAAAGGAAAGTTATGTAATCGGCTGAAAAATTTTTTTTGAGTTTTCTTCAGATCTTCACGTTTCATACCCCCCTGAGCCCGAAAAACACTATTTGGGAAAATGGTCTGTGGGTCTGTGTGTCTGTGTGTGGGTCTGTGTGTCTGTGAACGGTTTTTAGTGAAAACCACCGTATCGAATCAGCTCAAACTTCATATCTCGCCTGCAGGTTACCATGGAACGCCAAAATAAGGGTATGAACAAAATCCACCGAAAGTTAACTATAGCTATCATGGTGATCAAAACACCAAATATTTTTTTTCTCAAAAACGGCTCTAACGATTTTGATTAAATTTTTTATATTGGTAGCTCTTGATAAGATAAGTATACTATAAAATTCCCATTTGCGGGAAAATGACGAGAGCAGCACAATAAATTATCAAAATTTTCGACGAAATCGATTTTAGCGCGGAGTTTAGAGAAAATAATCGTACCAAATCAGCTGAAACTTGATGTCTAGCCTACGGGCTACCATGGGACGCAAAAATAAGGGTATGGGCAAAATCCACGGAAAGTTAACTATAGTTATCAAACTGATCAAAACACCAAATTGTTTTCTCAAAAACGGCTCTAACGATTTTGATTAAATTTTTAATATAGATTGCTCTTAATAAGATAATTATACCATTAAATTCCCATTTGTGGGAAAATGACGAGAGCAGCACAATAAATTATCAAAATTTTCGACGAAAAGCGTTTTTGCCACGGTTTTTTCCTTTTAAACTCCGCTGGAATGTTATTAGAATGTTTAAAAAAAGTCGTGTTATAGTCCAATCCAATACCTATAGGGCGAGTGTTTAAAAACGCTCTTGAGATACGTGAGGTAAATGTCAGGATACATTTTCTGTATACCAATTGCTCAATAATGGTCCTGCAATGAGTACGAGCAGCACAATAAATTCCATAACTGTAGGCGCCCCAGCTTCCTGCTGCTGTGACGTGTTGTTTGACCAAGTTCAAAGGAATTGAGTGATAAATGAATCGATTAAATTGAATTAGCCATGTACAAAGTGAATTGACGTGGAGCTAAGGAAAGTTGTGTGTTGCAACGCACCAGATATTTTTGTACCGTTTTCACGAATACCCATTCTGGAATGTTAGGTAAGTCTTCCCTGCTTTCATTTCGTTTTCCTATCACGTTCTCTTTGTGTTTTAACGTTCTTTCTTTTACTTTGTCGTAGAGGATTTTTATTTTTTCTTTACGGTTGCTTATGTAATTGGAGGTCATTTGTTTATTGATGTCTGCATCCAAAATGGTATCGGTACCTATGTGGCCATACAGTATCTCAAAGTGTGTAAGTTTGGGAACTGAATGTATGGAATTGTTATAGGCTACTAGTCCATATTTAACCTTTGTTTTGATTGAGTCTCTTTTGAATTCTTCTCTCTGGTTGAGGATTCTGACGTGCTCAATGAGGGTGGAATGGAAACGCTCTACAATTCCGTTCGAATCCGGGTGCTGTGAGGACGTGAAATGGATATCTATTTTGTGCAATTCTAATAGTTCTTTCACTAGGGTGCTATGGAATTCGGGGCCATTGTCAACTACAATTAACCGAGGGGTTCCATGGTGCGAAAAGTAGTCTATCAAAGCGTGAACAACGTCTATACTATTGGATGAGTTAAGTCGATAGGCTAGCATTTTCTAAGGTTAATTTATCCATGTTCAGCGTTGCGAAACGACGTGACGAAGTATGAGTAATATTTAATTCAACTTTAATAGGGTTTCTTTCATATTTGCAGGCTAGACATATTTCACATTTGTTAATATGGTTTTGAATAGAGTTTTTCATGTTTGGCCAAAAATAATTACGTTTTATTTTTTCATACGTCTCATCTATGCCTCGATGGTTAGTTTTGCCAATATGGTAATCACTGATTATTGATGCTTAACGAAATTAATTTCCGAATGTTTGAAATGTTTTGTCATGATTCTCACAAAGCCTTCATACACATCTTCCGTAATGAATAACCCGTATTTAACATTTGGAACCACATATTCCTTGACGAAATTTATTACTTGCTGTTCCAATGTATCTTTATTAAATTCTGCCATAATTCTTGTTTTATTTTGGAAGATTTTAGAAACGATCGGTTTCGCTGGGGAATGTTACGAAAAATAAATAAGGAAAAGGGGCAAATAATGAAATAAATTCTAGTGGGGATGAACCCAGGCATTTAGGGGAAGGAAAAGCAAAAAAAAAAAAAAACTGAGATACATTTATTCGGGAACTAAGTATTAAAAAGAAATGAGGCTTCCTACACAGCCAAAAAAGAATAATATTTTCAGGTAAAAAAAAAGGGAAATGGAATTATAAATTGAACGTCCTCTCCTACCTATGGCATGCCAAAAGAAAAAAAACGAAACAAGAGCCACAGACTTGCAGAGACGTTCGAGTTTCTTCCTCTTCGTTCGAACCGTTGCAGGAATGTACTCACGCGGGAAGGGAGCAGGGAACTGAAGGAGAACCAAATATCAACGGGAACACGCGCCAGGGCAAATCCAAGATAAAAATGGGAGAAGGAAAAAAAATAACGGCCTAACCTTCCTTCAGTAACCTTCCATGGACCTTTTTTCCTCAACAGTTTTGTTCCCTGCAGCTACGACGGTTCAAGGGTTTTATGTAGCCCTACCCCGAAACTGATTCTGTCAGATATCACGTCACGGAGAACTAACGATCCTAATTATGATCTGGTTAGAACAGTGGTTTACAGGACTGTCTGATATGGGGATCTCGATTACAGCATTGCCGTGATAGTTGGAATGGACGTTTTGTTCGAGGGTAGATCCCTCTTCTGCATTAACAATCAAAGATAGGTTATCTTCAGGTTCGGGAGACCCGTTCCTTTCGCAGTATCTTTGTATTAATTGCTCACAAATGCTTGTAACCAAGTCGTCTGGGTTAGTCGATCCTCCGATGATTTCCTCTATTTCGTCGTTATTCGAAACAGATGTATTTGGATCAATTGTTTTATCAATTAAATAAGAATAGTCTTCGCTTTCTTGGTTATTAATTTCAACTCTTGATAACGCGTCTGCGTTTAAGTTAGTTGTTCCTTTTTTATATTGAATTTCGAAATCGAACTCTTCTAGTTTTAGTCTCCAACGAAACAATTTTGAGTTTGGTTCTTTTAAGGAAAATAGCCATTGTAAGGGTTTATGGTCTGTAAATAATTTAAATTTTCTACCAAAAATATACGGTCGGAAGTAATGTGTTGCCCACACACAAGCTAGGCATTCTTTCTCGATCGTACTTAAATTTTTCTCATGTACATTTAGAGTGCGACTGGCATATGCAATGGTTAAGTCGCCTCCGTTCGTATTCTGACTGAGAACGGCACCCAACGCGAAGTTACTAGCGTCCGTCGTTACGTTGAACGGTTTTGAAAAGTCAGGATACTGAAGTATGGGTTCGTTTGTAAGAATAACTTTGCATTTTTTATTGAAATTTGATCACTGTTTTAAAGTAGTAAACTTGTATTTAAAACAGAATGCAAAAAGGAAAAACATTTGAGAACGAGATAAAACGATACGACACCATTTTACCGACATTTTTTTTTGAAGACGAATTGAAGATCCCAGCTGGCATAAATAAATGCGTTGCCAATGGTGATGAGTAAGGCGTTGGAATAAACAGACGAGACGAGTGTCCATTCCAATACTCCCCCTCACGAGTATTACTGTACAACAACGCCAAGCTTTCTTCGGAATTCTCTATGCTTTGGCCCCCCGAGAGCTTTGGTAAAGATGTCAGCTTCCATGTCTTCGCTCTTCCGATAACTAAGCTTGATGATGCCTGTCTGGACTGCTTCACGAACGAAATGCTCTTTGATGCTGATGTGCTTCGACTTCGAACTCACGATTGGGTTGGTAGATAAAGATTGTGCAGCTTGGTTATCATTAAATATTTCAATTTTTGATTGAGATATTCCAAAATCCTTCGCTAATTGAATCAAATGCATCGCTTCTTTTGCTGCATCAGTTAAGGCCATGTATTCAGCTTCAGCTGTTGACAAAGCGATGGTCCTCTGCTTCCGAGATTCCCAACTTATTGGCCCTCCAGAGTAAATGAAACAGAATCCAGTGTATGACCTTCGGTCAACGGTGCATGCTGCCCAGTCAGCGTCAGCCAGACCGAAAATCGGCATCCCAGATTTTTTAAACAAAAGTCCCATTTCTTTGGTGCCTTGGAGGTAGCGCAAAACTCTTTTAGCAGCTCTCCAATGTGTATCATCGTGACAGGTGTTGAACTGACTGAGATGGCTTACAGCAAACGCTATGTCAGGTCGTGTTGCTACGGCAAGATACATCAATGAACCAATTAAATTTTGATAGGGCAGATTGGTATTTTTCTCAGAAGTCGATTTTTCGAGCTTGAGTCCCGCTTCCATGGGTGAAGAAACTGGCTTGCAATTTTTCATGTTAAACTTTTCGAGAAGTTCATCGATATATTTGGTTTGGCTCATAAAAATTTCATTATTTTTTAAGAAGAACTGAATCCCTAAACAGTAATTCAGATCACCCATTTCTCGAATTTCAAGCGATTTTTGTAATTGCTTCTTAATTTTCTCAGCGAACGTTGTACTTGTAGAAGCGACAACGATATCGTCAACGTAAACTGAAATGATCATTTTTTCATTATTCTTGGTCAGGATATATACGCAGGGGTCAGCGTTGGACGGTTTGAAACCTATCATCTTCAAGATGTCGTCTAGTTTCTTAAACCATTGCCGCCCCGCCTGTTTCAGACCGTAGAGAGCTCGTTTCAAAAGACTAACTTTTTCTTTACTCCCTTTTTTCATGTCTGATAACATTTGTTTCGCCTTGGCCAAAAGTTCCGAATTTTCATTTGAACTCTCTTGAAGAATTATGTTTACCAAATATTTTTCAAGGCAGGTAGGTTTTTCCATATATATCTCTTCTTCAAGTTCAGCATTGAGGTATGCTGTGGATACGTCCATTTGCGTGACGTGGAGATTTTCTTCGATAGCAACACCAAGGAGCATGCGAATGGAACTCATTTTTGTAACTGGTGCGAACGTTTCCGAATAATCGACGTTCAACCGCTGAGTGTATCCGCAAGCTACAAGACGTGCTTTCTTTCGCTCTAAAGTACCATCTGGATTATGTTTGTCTTTGAGAACAAACTTGTAGGCAATTGGTTTGTGTTCTGGCTTCTGTTGTAATATTAAAACTATATTCTAAGATTCATATTTCTAAATTATATTATTCTTATACTAATACCAATTATAAACTAATTCTAGTATTAATAATATTGAATATAATAAATCACTAAACTGTCGATCATGATGGCTGTGGTATTTACCGATCGACGTCACAACTCACCGAGTCAGGGGGATGTATGTCTCGTCAAGTGAATAAAAAGTGCTCCGCTGTAATCGTCTTAAATAATTTAATTATTACTTCGCCTCCAACTCAACATGGTGTCAGGTGTCAAAAAAGATTGTCTACTTTGCAACCTACGTCAAATTCAGTAAGTGAAGTCTCTAAAAAACCTTCTGAAGTCCCTGTGAATGTCAACGGCCAAAGCTGAAGCCGACGTGAATCGCGATTCCGCCATTAGCGATTCGGTTGAAGGCGATGATCTATTGAATCAAACAACACCGTACAATACAGTGAGCTCGATATTTCAAACTAAGACCAAAATGTCAATTAATATTCGTCCTAATATTGCACCGCTCGAAATTGACGGATGCAGCTCAACGAATTTGTCAATCAAATGGAGGAATTGGATCAAACAGTTCCGCCTTTATATTGTAGCCGCTGGACTTGAAGGGGAGTCCGATAAACGCAGGGTAGCTTTATTGCTTTCGTTAATAGGCTCTCAAGGAATGAATGTCTTTGACTCATTCAACTTAGACGAGGAAAAAGTGACGTTCAAAGATTTGGTCGGAAAATTTGAAGAGCATTTCAATCCGAAAAAGAATGTCACGGTCGAAAGACACAACCTTTTCACCCGCCATCAAAAACCGGGCGAGTCAATTGATGAATTCGTCACATCTCTAAAAAACCTTTCGTCAACATGTGAGCTGTCCACTTTACGTGATTCCCTCATAAAGGATGTTTTGATATTGGGTCTGTCTAAAGAAAATCATAAAATGAAAGAGAGATTACTCCAAGAGGACGACCTACAACTCGAAAAAGCCGTTCAAATATGTCGCAGTCTTGAACTCTCTAGAATTCAAGCGTCTGAAACGGAAAGGTCAAACGAAGGTCAATCTATCAACAAGATATCCAGATATCCTACTTCAAAGCCGACTGAATCGCGAAGTGACGATAACAACTCACGATCAAGGTTCCGGGGTCAAAGCAACCAAGCACGCCGTACCACAAATCGAGACGTCGCACGTCGCAGCTCATCGAGACAATCTGATAGAAGTTCCAGTATCTCGCGAAGTGATGGCCGAAACAACATACAGTGCGGTCGTTGTGGCCAAGTTCACCGGTATAAGTGCCCTGCCGTCGGTCAAAAGTGCCTGAAGGGTGGTATGTTCAATCATTACCGGAAGATGTGTAAGTCAAAAGCTGTCAATTCAGTTGAAACAGATCCTGAGAGGTATGCTGTAAATCATGATTCCGAATATTTTGTGTGTCAGGTCATTACGTCTGTAAAACATAACACTTGGTCCATTGACATAAAAGTCAATGAGAAAATTGTACAATGTCAGTTAGATACAGGTGCTCAGTTGAACTGCATGAGCAAAAATGTCTTCAACAGTCTTAATATCAATGAAAATAATTTGAAACCTTCGTATACTAGAATCGTAACATATTGTGGTAATAACATACCTAACGCTGGTTACTGTGTATTAAATTGTCTAATAGGTGACAAACCTTGTCGAATTCCGTTTAATATCATCGACAGCAATTGCACAACTATTCTAGGCCTCAAAACATGCCAACAGTTGAACTTAATAAAACGGGTGCAAATTGTAAATTCCACACCCATTCAAATCGTAAATGAATTTAGTGACTGTTTTGATGGTTTAGGCTGTCTTTCGAAACCGTGTACACTCACTGTGAATCCGGATGTAAAACCAATAATTGACCCACCTAGGAAACTACCGTTTAAACTCTATCCAAAAGTCAAGGCTGAATTAGAACGAATGGAAACAATCGGTGTTATTTCAAAAGTAGAAAAACCAACCGATTGGGTAAGTTCCATGGTCATAACTGAAAAAAAGTCGGGTGCTTTACGTGTGTGCATAGATCCACGCAACCTTAACAAAGCTCTAAAGAGATCTCCCCACCAACTACCTACTCTAGAATTTATAAGATCAAAACTAAATGGTGCGACTATATTTTCTACACTCGATGCCAACTCCGGATTTTGGATTGTACCTGTGGATAATGCTAGTTCGGACTATTTGGTATTCAATACGCCATGGGGTAGAAGGAAGTTTTTGAGACTTCCTTTTGGGATCTCTGTCGCATCCGAAATATTTCACGAAAAAATGATGGAAATCTTTGGCGATCTTCCAGGCACTTGTGTTTTCCTCGACGATTTATTGGTGTACGCGGAGAGTAGGCAAGTTCATGATGAACGTCTCAAGCTAGTTTTGGAAAGAGCTCGTAAATTTAACGTCAAATTTAATCGTTCAAAATGTAAATTTAGTTTAAGCCAAGTCAGCTACTTAGGACATATTTTTTCAAAAGACGGCATTCGGCCGGATGAAAATAGAATCAGGGCCATATGTGAAATGCCCGCACCAAAAAACAAAACCGAAACCCAGCGATTCTTAGGAATGGTAAATTACTTGGGAAGTTTCATTCCAAACCTTGGAGAGCAAACTACAATACTTAGGCATTTGATAAAAAAGAATAGTCAATGGGAGTGGGAAAAAGAGCATCAAATAGCATTCGAAAAGCTTAAAAAATTAATAACAACAACTCCAGTTCTAGCTCACTTCAATGTAAACAAACCAATTGTCTTATCAGTCGATGCTAGTCAGTCAGCAGTCGGAGCGTGTTTACTTCAAGATAGCAGACCTATAGCTTACGCGTCCAAAACATTGAATGACTGCCAACGAAATTACGCCCAAATCGAAAAAGAGTTGTATGCCACCGTTTTTGCATGCGCTCGGTTTAGACAGTACATCTACGGTCAAAAAATTACTATAGAAACAGATCATTCACCATTAGTTACATTGATCAAAAAGCCATTAGGTAATGTTCCTCCAAGATTGCAGAGAATGTTTCTGCAATTACAACCGTATGATCTGGATATGATTTACAAGCCGGGCAAATACTTATACGTAGCTGACACATTGTCGCGTGCAGCTCTGCCGGACACAGATAATTTATTGGATGAAAAAATCACGGTTCATGTTAATTTACTCACAGAGTCTATTCCTGTCTCTAGTATAACACTGGATGAAATTAAAAATGCTACTGAAATTGACGAAACGTCTGTAGTTCTCAAAGAATATTGTAAAAATGGTTGGCCGTCAAACAAAAATTTAGTGAATAATTTAGTCAAGCAGTATTGGCCATATCAAGCCGAATTATATGTAAACAAAGGTATAATATATAAGAATACTAGTTTCATAGTACCTGCTATATTACGAAAATGTATTTTTTTAAAAATTCACACCAGCCACATGAGTGTGGAAAGATGTAAAGCTCTAGTTAGAGGTGTCTTATTTTGGCCAAACATGGCATCTGAAATCCAAAATTTCATTGAAAATTGTGCATCATGCATCAAATTTTCACCTCATCAGCGTGATGAACCGTTGATGCCTCATAAAGTTCCGTCATTGCCGTGGGAAAAAATAGGCGCAGATTTTTTCGAATTCGACAACAAAAAATACTTGATTGTCATGGACTATTACTCTAAATTTATCGAGCTAGTCAGTCTCACTTCGTTGAATGCTACTGTTGTTATTAACCATTTAAAATGTATATTTACCCGTCATGGAATTTCCGAAATCATGGTCACAGATAGTGGTCCCCCATGGGATTCCACCGCATTTGAAAATTTCTCCAAGCACTGGTCTTTTTCCCATTTAAAATCAAGTCCGTATCACTCTAGGAGTAATGGTCAGGCCGAAAGTGGTGTTAAGATTTGCAAAAATATTCTTCGTAAATGTAAAGATTCAGGAAGTGATCCCCATTTAGCACTTCTTCATTATTTAAATACACCTAAGAATGGTATAGAGTCTCCAGCTAAGTTATTAATGTCACGTCGATTGAGATGTACCATACCTATTGCCCCCAAATTACTTGTACCAAAAGTGGTTAACTTCCGAAAACAAAAGGAATACCTTACTGAAAAACAAATGAAGTCCAAAACACATTTTGATCGAAAAACCCGCCCCTTATCTGAATTGATAGTAGGACAGGATATATTTTTCAAAAAAACACCGAAACAGAATTGGGAACCTGCAAAAGTTATAAGTTTCTCCGGTCCTCGATCATACGTTGTATTAAGTAGAGAAGGTGGGAAATACAGAAGAAATAGGAAGTATTTACTCGAAAAACCAGGATCAATTTTGAAGGAAAATTCATATGCAAGTGAAACTAATCATTTAGATCCATTCTACTATGACAGCATGCCAAAGTCAAGTACAGATAATAATATAACCCCCCAATCTTCAATTGTACTTTCCCCTGGCTTTAGTGCAAAAAGCCAATCGGATATCAATAACACTTATACTACCAGAAGTGGTAGAGTTGTAAAGCCTCCTAGCCGCTTGAAATTTTGAATTAGATTTAAATTGCATTACAAAACCATATGTGCATAATTACAATTGTTTGTAACTCATATTGTCTATATATTAACAAATAATGATACCTAAAAAAAAAAAAAAAAAAAAAAAAAGAGCATGTTGTAATATCAAAACTATATTCTAAGATTCATATTTCTAAATTATATTATTCTTATACTAATACCAATTATAAACTAATTCTAGTATTAATAATATTGAATATAATAAATCACTAAACTGTCGATCATGATGGCTGTGGTATTTACCGATCGACGTCACAACTCACCGAGTCAGGGGGATGTATGTCTCGTCAAGTGAATAAAAAGTGCTCCGCTGTAATCGTCTTAAATAATTTAATTATTACTTCGCCTCCAACTCAACAGTTTCTTATCCACGATAACCCATGTTCCATATTTTAAGTGGGACTTAATTTCTTGGGTTATTGCTTCATTCCATTCAGGAGCATTTTCAGATAAGAAATCGCCATTCTCAGAAAGAAAGGATGTATAATAGTCTGAAAACCAATTTGGTCGGGTTTTGTTTCGTTGAGGTCTTGTTTCTCCGTCATCATTGTTGGTAGGTCTTTCCGTAGTCATTAACTCTTCAATGTCTTCATTTGTTTCTTCGTCTTCGGATTCTTCAATTTCAGAGGCTGGTTGCTGGTAGATTCTACTGCTGGTTTCTTCATCACTTGATAAAGTTTTGTTAGAAATTATCTCGATGTCACTGTCTTCATCGATATTTTCGCTCAGGAGCTCTAGAGTATTGATGTTATTGGCAGAGGCATTATCAATTTCGTTCAGAACTTTAACATCCCTACTTATAACGATTTTTTGTTGATGCGGTATCCATACTCTGTACGCTTTTGAGATCTCTGAGTAGCCCATAAAAATTCCATCGATCGCTCTAGGAGAGAATTTGCTCTTGTTTACGGTTTTGTTGTGCACAAAAGCTTTTGCTCCAAAAATTTTGAAGTGTCGAGCGGAAGGGATACGCCCTGTCCATTTGTGGAAAGGCGTGTCTCCATCTATAGATCGTGATGGGGAGCGGTTGAGCAAGTAGTTTGCTGTGTTTATTGCTTCAGCCCAAAATATTACAGGTAATTTTGCTTCAAGAAGTAAACACCTAGCGCGGTCTAGTAGTGTGCGATTTTTTCGCTCTGCGAGTCCATTTTGTTCGGGTGTTCCTGGCGCCGATAATCTCCGTTGGATGCCAGATTGCCTGAGAAATTCGTCAAAAATTTTGTTGCAATATTCGGCTCTGCCATTATCACTTTGCAGATATTTAATTTTCTTGCCTGTCATGTTTTCGACGAGATTTTTGTACGTTTTAAAATGTTCAATAACTTCGTTTTTGTTCTTCATGAAATAAATCATTGAATATCTTGAATATTCGTCGATGAATGAGACAAAGTATCGAGCTCCACCTGGTGAAGGGGTTCGAAATGGTCCCCATACATCTAAGTGTACGATTTCGAGGAGTTCGAGATTTTTCGTTTGTTCGCTGGAGGTATATTGAACTCTTGTGAACTTTCCTTGTATACACGTTTCACAGTCTCCCAATCTTGCAGAGGGATTAAAATTTAATCCATCAAGGAGTTTTCTTTTTGCTGCGAGTTTCATGTTGGCTTCGTTTAGATGACCCAACTTTTTGTGCCAATTCATGATTTTGTTGTCGACTATAAAATTTGATGTTTCGGCTTTTGAAGATGATGAATCGATAGTTTTTAAATAGTAAAGCCCATTTTCTGCTCGTTTTGCATCAACGATGATGTTTCCTCGTTGATCTACAACTTGGGCGATTGACTTTTTGAAAATTACATTGTATCCCTTGTCGGTGATTTTTCCTACTGACAAGAGATTCGTAGTCAAATTTGGAACGTAAAGAGTTTCTGGCAAATGAACGTTAGAGCATTGGTTTTTCTTTAAATTTAGTGTGACAGTTCCTGTGCCGTCTATCAGGGTGGTTGCCTCTTTAGAAGCAAGTTTCAATTCACCCGATGATTTTAGTTTGTCCAATGTTTCGAAGTCCGACAAGGCAGAGCACATGTGGGAAGTACAACCGCTGTCAAGGCACCATGAATTATCCTTAGTTTGTGTATTAGAGGATAAACACTGTTCCACCTTGAATGTCGTTTCATTTTTCTTCCCCGTTTTCTCGTACCAACAGTCCTTTGTCATATGTCCAAATTTCGAGCAAGTATCGCACTTTGGTTTTAATTCAGGTGACTGATTTTTGTTGCTGTTGTTTTTACGTCGTTGATTGTTGAATCGTTTTCCGAGAAATGCTCCCTCAGCTATTGAATTGTTCTTGTTTCGCGCTTCATATTCCTCCATTATTTTTATTTTCAAATTTTCTGTTGACGGGAGTTCATCACGCGATTCGATAGCAATCCTGAAGTTCTCAAATGATGGTGGAAGAGAGTACAACATCATTATGCTCAACAAATCATTATTAATGTTGATGTCCATTTCTGCAAGTTTATCGACGGTTTCACAAAATTTATTCAAATGGTCGCGAATATCTTCCTGTTCATTCATTTTGTGAAGGATGAGAAATTTCAATAAAGTAGCCTTCCGGGCAGGTCCCTTACTTTGATAAATGTTCGTCAGGGTATCCCAAACTTGCTTCGATGTTTGGCAGTTTTTTATTTGTTTTAATTCTGATGGTGAAATTATCAGAATTAATTCCGATCGAGCGTTCAAGTCATTTTTGTCCCAGTCTGCAGTATTCATGCCATCCCCACTTTCGTTTTCCGGTCTTTGTTTTGTACCCGTAACGTAGTCCCATAAGCCAGAACGTATGAGAAGTGCTTGTGCTTGCAACTTCCACGTATCAAAATTGTTCCGCTTCAGTGGTTCAATTGTGTAAGAATTCATGGCACTAATACTAATACTTACAGATCCACAGTTGTTGAATTGTGGCCTGGGCCCATAACCTATTGAAATTTGATCACTGTTTTAAAGTAGTAAACTTGTATTTAAAACAGAATGCAAAAAGGAAAAACATTTGAGAACGAGATAAAACGATACGACACCATTTTACCGACATTTTTTTTTGAGGACGAATTGAAGATCCCAGCTGGCATAAATAAATGCGTTGCCAATGGTGATGAGTAAGGCGTTGGAATAAACAGACGAGACGAGTGTCCAATTCCAATATTTTTCAAAACATTCTTTGTATTCGGGGTTATCGGGATTTATTTCGGCGCCTTTCTTCAAACATTGTGTATGGGGCTTGGTAACTTGGGCAAAGTTTTTGATGAATTTACGATAATATCCTTACAGTCCAAGGAAACCTTTAATTTGTTTTGGCGTTCGGGGTATTGGATACTTAGAGATCGCTTCAATTTTTTGGCGGTTTGGTTTGACTCCATCGGGAGTTATTAAGTGCCCTAAGTAGACACTCTCTCTTGAGAAATTCTGTTTTGTCCATTTGTATTTTTAAATTGGCTTCTCTGATGCGTTCGAAGACCTGCTTTAGGCGAGATAGGTGTTCCTGGAGACTTGTACTAAAGACGATCACATCGTCAATGAAGACGGTACAAATCTCGTTTTGCAAACCACGGAGGACGCTGTCAACGAGGCGTTGAAAGGTCGGAGGGGCATTTTTTAAACCAAATGGCATACGGGTGAATTCCCAGTGTCCATGTTCTGTTGAAAATGTAGTTTTCTCCATACTGTCCGGATGCATGTTTATCTGGTGGAAGCCACTTTTCAGGTCTATGCATGAGAAGTACATACACCTTCCAAGTTTGTCTAAGAGCTCGGTGATGTTAGGTAAAGGGTACTTGTCGTCAATTGTTTTTGCGTTTAAGGCTCTGAAATCGATTACTACGCGGTAAGTCTTTTTGCCAGACGCGTCCAGTTTTTTGGAAACAACCCACAGAGGACTATTCCAAGGGCTGGAACTCGCTCTTATTATTCCTTGTTCTTGCATTTCCCTGACCTGAGAATTTATTTCTTGTTTATAAATTCCAGGGTACCTATAATCGCGGGTGTACACAGGGATTTCATCTTTCGTTCTGATGTGGTGTTGTATTATGTGGGTTGATGTCAGTGTGTTACCCTCTACGTGGAACAAGTCTTTATAATCGTGTACCAATTTGAGAATTTCCGTCCTTTCTTCCTCATTCATATGATCAGTTCTGAGTTTTGAAGGATCAAGGACATAGTTGTCAGTGTCGTAGTAATTAAGTTCGTTCGAAATTTCAGAGTTACAATTTAGCTCATCTACCTCAAGGGGTGACCTGAGTTCAAACAAGGTTTCCTCCTCATTTTGATTTAGGATACCCAAGTAGCATTCGTGGTTTTCAACTTTCACTAGGCATTCAGGTATCTCTATTGGTCCATCACGAATGTAAAATATGACTCCTACTCCTTCTTTTAGGGTGACTGGAACTTTTACTTTTGAGATGGCTCTAGGGAGAAGTTTCAGTTGAATATGAAAGCTGGCTTGGTTTTTATCTTGAGGAGAATTTGTTAAATTTTGGGGATCTAAATATTTTATTTTAATTTCGGTTTTCGGTGTGATTAATTTGTTATTGATTAAATCAATTTGCGCTCCTAGCATTTTCAGATTATCCATACCTAATAATAGTCCGAAGTGTTTATGAAACTCGAATACTTTAAATTTTAGATTTAGATTTCGAATTCCAAAAAGGTTTCCACAAGGGATTTTTGCGCTGTATTTTCCGTGCATAATCCCGTGTGCCGTTGTTACTTCGAAAGGATCTAAATTGGTTTTACTCTTGAAAAACTGTTTGATGCCTTTGTGATGGATAAAACTACTGATGCTTCCTGTGTCAACCAAGATTCTGATGTTGTAAGGGGAAAGTCTTATGTACGGAAGGGGATGTTTGGTGGAGTTGAGATGCATCAAGTCGAATTTAGGGTTTCCCGATTCTCCTCTAAAAAATAGTTTTCTCCAGTATTTTCCGTCTCGACTATAAAGTTCTCGTTATTTTCTTCATTATATTGCGGTTCTGGATCGTTATCCGAAATGAAATTAAAGTTTGCATTAGTCGTCTGGGAAGGTCCCGGCCTACTATTGTTGGGGAATCTATTCATCGGTGGTGCTGATGATTTGAAATTTTGATTAGGGGGTCTTACATTAGGTGTCATACTTTGGTTAGGGGAGTATTGTGGTCTAGGATTTGGGTTTTGATTCGGAGTATATTGGGGTCTAAACTGATTTGAACTTTGGTTGGGAGTATATTGAGGTCTAAACTGGTTTGTTCCATTCGTTTGTAATCGATTGAATTTCGGTGTGGAGCTATGAAACGTTCTTGAAGGTTTCGGGGGGTTTGTATTTTTTCGCCTGGACCAAGTTTGGTAGTCGTTCGTCATCCATGATAGGGCTTGTCTTAAACTTCCCGGTTGGAGCGTTCTGAGTTGACTTCCCAGGGGTTCTCTGAGGTGAAACGTCAGAGTTCGTAGGGCTAGTTTCTCATAATGCACCATCAGGGTATTTCGCTTATTTAACTCCACATGGTTCTTTATATACGCTAGAGTTACATTAAGAATATTTTTGATCCTTTCATGAAACGAAAAAGGGCTTTCATTTTCCCCCTGTCTCATTGCAGTCAAATAATGACACAGTGTATACAAGTCTCTCCTGTCAGTATATCCTTCGATCAACGCGTTTTTGATTTGATCGAAATTTTCAAAAGAATAGCTCTGAATTAGGTCGGCAGCTGGTCCTTGTATTTTAGACAAAATCGCGCCTATTACCTCGTGATTCAGAAAAAACAGTCGGGAACTTGTTCATCTACAAAACGTTCAACCAGAGTTTCGCACATGTAAATAAATCTTTGTAGTGTTTCTGGTTTTCCGTTGAAAGTAGGGATCATGTCGGAGTGTTTCCTTTTGAATTCCGGCATCCTAGGTAATCTCGAATTACTGGCTAAAATAGTTTGCACTTGTTGTTGGACTCTTTGGTCGATAATTTCTTGGAGAGCTGCACGTTCGCGCTCGATTTGTTCTTCAGCGTTCATGTTGTCGGGTTTTTAATTAATTTACTGTTTAGTGTGTGTAACACAAATTTTTTGAGTGATTTAGGAATTTTGGCAAGATTGGTCAGTCACTCTTTGAAATGTGGGTACTAACGGCTCCTAACTTACTTTAAAACAAATAGAAATACAACACAATAAGAAGGTAAATTAATTAACAAGTTGATAGTAATAAAAGATACGTTTTTATAATAAAATGAAGTTTATACAAGTTTCACTCTCGGATCTTTCGCCAGTTAACGGGGGGTATGAAACGAAAGAATCCGATGAGCCTAATTAAAATTTTTACAAATTTTTCTAGAGACTTTTCGCCAGGTAACGGGGGTATGAAACGAAAGTACTCTAGAAAGTCAAAAGGTGTTCCTTGGATCTTTCGCCAGGTAACGGGGCGTATGAAACGAAAGAATCCTAAGGAATTTAAAAATCAAAATTAATTATTCAAAATAAATTTATCTCTTGAATCTTTCGCCAGGTAACGGGGGGTGTGAAACGAAAGAATTCTAAGGAATTTAAAATCAAATTGTCTCGTGTATTTATCGCTTGAGTCTTTCGCCAGGTAACGGGGGGTATGAAACGAAAGAACTGCAAGGGATGAAAAGTAAAAATAGAATCTTGTAATTATCGCTTGAGTCTTTCGCCAGGTAACGGGGGGTATGAAACGAAAGAACTTTCAAGGAAATGTAAAATAGATTCTTGTAATTATCGCTTGAGTCTTTCGCCAGGTAACGGGGCGTATGAAACGAAAGAACTCCAAGGATTTTGATTTAAAATTAAAATAGATTCTTGAGATTTGCTGTTCAAAATCTTTCGCCAGGTACGGGGGAGGTATGAAACGAAAGAATTTGACAGTCGAAAATCAATTTAAAAGAAAAATAGTTAAAATTAGAAATAAGCGCGCGAGTTTCTTCCACCAGGTAACGGGGCGTATGAAATGAAAGAAATGTCGACGGCAGTTTTGACGAGACGAGAGATCCTTTTAAATTATTGTTGAGAACTTACAGAGCGAAGGTGAAGGCCAGTTAAGCGAACATCAAGAGGGTCCTTTTCGCAGAGTTTGCGTCTCTAGGATTGTCTTCCAGGAAAGATGAAGGGGGTCTCTCGGGTCCCGGGCGAGTCGTTCCAACGGAGGTGGTGAATTTCCTGCTTCTTTGAACGTTTCTTCTGGTTAAAGACGTTCGGTGTTATTGCCGATATTTGGAGTCGTGTTGATTGTAATACTTCTTAATTGCGGGCCTCTGATTTTTCAGACAGGTTCTTCGGGAAAATAACTAGATCGATGAATTTGGTGATTTGTTTTTTCCCGAATCCAAAATTTTGGAGGTCCAAAAGACTACGCCAGATAAATTCGTTGAACGTGAGATTCGTTTTTTAAAAAAGTTTTATTCGAATTCCCACAAATACTTTACAATAGAAACACACGAACTATGGAGATGGAGTGAAAGAAGTTAACAGGATCGTTGGAGGGAACCGACTGCCCCGATGCAAGGAGGCGTCCTAGTGGGGAAAAGTAGCGAAAGGGGTAAAAGGGGGGGGGGGGGGGGAATGCACGCAGTGCATTTTTATTTAGTGTTCAGCTTTTTATGCCAATATAACTTGAATAGGTGATTAAAGCAATTGGGCTAGGTCCGCCAGTAGGCAAATTACTAAAGTTAACGTACCTGTTAGGTGAGTCCGGCTCCTCTGGCTGGTGAGATACTGTGGGCAAGCGGTACTGACTTAACGGCCAGACGATGATGTCTTTACATCGAAAGCGCTTGCCCACAGTAACTCATCAGCCAGTGGAGACGACTTCACCTAACAGGTACGTTAACTTTAATTATCTAACACATTCGTATTTAGTACATTCTTGTACGTATCTCTAGTGGCTGGAGGCTACGAAAAAGTGAAAACATATTCTAGAAAAAACGACATTTTCGAAAAACAGCTTCTAGTAGTACTTATCTTCAAATCAGCCCATTGGAGACTTATTATTGTAACAATGAAAGACAAAAGAATACTTTACCTAGATTCCCTTAACATGGACGGTACCGACAAACTAAATGAAATTGACAGCTATTTAAACGAAGAGTATAAAGCCAAAAACGGACAGAGCCTTACACCCACGTGGAGTAAAACTCAACTTGGACATATTCCTCAACAAGCGAACTCAGATGATTGTGGTGCCTTTGTTCGTAAATATGCCAAATCTTTCGTGACTTCAGGATTAATTGATTTCAAAACAGATGCAATTCTGCAGTTTAGGGAAGAAATTTGTTCCGAAATATTATAGGGCTATTTGAACTAATTGTTTCAGGTCATGTTCTTACTATTGTCTATCACATCCGTTTGTACAACTGAAATTCGAGAACTAACTTCAAATCCGGGAATACTCCCAGCTACTTTGGGACCTGCAGGAATAATAGAAGGATACCACACTTCGACGCACTATTATTTACTGAGTGGGTGGAATTATACGATCAAGTAAATCTATTCAAACATAATTACATAAACGTTCTAGGCTCAATAAAAAACCAACTGGACAAGACAAATGGGGAAAAGACAGACATGCTGCCAACCTTGATGAATTACTATTTACAAATTATAGATCAAAAGTTGAAAAATATTAGAGTGCCAAGTAATGAAGTTAGAACAGAGAGAAGTTTAATAAATGGTCTGGGAAGTTTAGTGAAATTCATTACAGGAAATTTAGATGCTTAGGACGAAAGAAAATATAATGAAATCATAGCTCATTTAAAATAACGCCAGGAGGATTCAATCTCAATTAGACTCGCAGTATTCAATCAATGAATAGTGTACTATAGTACGACCCCATTTTTCCCCTACTCCTGATTCTTTGAGTCGTCTGAATATCTCTCCAAGTAGCTTGCAATGTTGCTTAAAGTCGGACGTTCATAGCGAAATATCATCGAGGAAAACGACGACTTGTGGATACATATCGATAAATATGGTGTCGGCAAACCGTTGAAATGTAGCCGGAGAATTTGTGCATCCGAAGGCGAATCACCTCCAATGGCATCATTGTAGATCCCGAGAAGGTGGAAGCTGTGACCAGATATACAGCCCAATCTTATCTTACTGAACTTCGTCGGTTTCTAGGAATGGCGGGTTAGTAACGCAGGTTCATTCCTGATCTTTCTACTATCGTGGCTCGCTTAACCTCCTTATTCTGCAAGAGAAAAATTTGGGCTTGGAACGTGACATAATAATTCTTTTGAGTCACTCAAATAGTCACTAACTTCCCCTACAATATTGGCAATACTAGACTTTCTGATCCCTTTCGTCTTACAGTGTGATACGAGCCATCTTGGAATTGGTTGTGTTTTAGTTCACATTCGGGATGGTGTGGAACGAGTTATTTCTCTCGTACTTCATGAGCAGCCGAGTACAACTGCTCAGTAACTGAAAAGAAAAGTTTGGCCGTGATTTACGGCATTGAAAGAAATCGCCAATAGCTAGGAGGCAGGGAATTTACCGCTTTGACGGACGATTCTTGCTTGCAAAGGCTCTAAGAACTAGAAAATCCAACTGGACGTCTGGCTCGGTAGACTCATAGACTGCAGCCGTATAATTATAAGCGGCAACGCCCCCTCGCCATATTCATATTACGATGAACGCTGTAATTCACACTGTAGTAATATTACGTCACTTCCTTCGTCTCTAATCAGACTCATATTTGTGTCACATCGATGTCTGACATTGGTTCTTTACCAGGATTTAAAGAATTCCCTCCATGAGTGTCCATCTAGATGTGTAATCACTTGTTAGAAATTTCAATTTTAAGAATATTTTTGTCGCGCTTGAATCGCATGTTATATTTTATATCGATCAAAATTGTTAACAGTGTGATTCTCAAGATGAATTGTTAAATAAAAGGCTCCCATCTTTTTTCTGCTCGGTCGAGCCTATTGTCCTACTTTGAATGAACGAGCCCATTTAATCGTGTTATTCGTCATATTTGAATAGATATATATTTATACAAAAAGTTACCATTTTTATAAAAGTTAAATATTAATATTATTGTGTAATACATCATAATTGTACTACGTGTCTATTAGTGAATGGAAATCATAGAGTTTTGGTCAGACTGTACGGCTGGTAATGAAAAGCGATTTGTATGAAAATATATGGATGTAAAATTTAGTTCATCAAAGATGGTATTCTCATTCACCAGATTTACAATTTATTTCTATGGGTCTAGAGTTTCACAAGGCTTGCGGCAATGTTACGTGCACAAGCTAACGGTTGATGAAATCAAACCGAGACACTGAATATGAAACAACGAATGCGAATGTCTTGTTAAAAAGACTAATTTACAACGGACACAAGCACGTACTATAAGATGACAGAAGTTACACTGGCGAGCCTTAGCTCTTACACTCGATTAGCGATATACGGAGAAGACAAAACTAACGTGATCTTCTGAGTCAGTGGGTCAGTCAGTTTGAGCATCGTTTTATTCTGATGACTGGGATGGGTGATACTATTTCGTCCAATATTTCCTCATCTTCAAGAGAGCAGTCTATGTTACGTACGACACCAGTACGGTATATTAGTGAATCTGGTATGCAAGCTATCATATTTTTCTCTTTAAAACCTGTAAAATTCACCAGTGAATTAGCCGCAGCTGCAGAGGCCGTTTCGACTTTAGTACGGTTCCCACCAATAGAGGCGATTTCGTGATTGAGTGTTTATTAATATTATGTTTGAAGAGCCATCTGCCAATAACCATAGGGTGGGTTTTCCCAATTTGATCTTCTTTGCTTTCGACAAAGATGAAGAATGGGCCATTATCAGTTGTCCTGAAGCGATTCTTCATAGAACGTTGTAGAAACTCGTTGTGATATTCTGTATTGGTCGGTTGTTTATTATTGGAATCATAAAAATTCATCGAATGTTTTAAGATCCCTCTTTTTGAAAAAGTAATTCATCAAATTATGGATGATTCGGTGATTTGATTTAATTTCACTCACCACTTCATTGGTGGCCAGTGGGTGCAATATCATAGTTCTAGGCATAACAGGGATTGGAAAATTGAAACGACATTTTTGTGTTTTTGGTTTATTATTCATTCTGAATAATAACCCTATGTTTTCGGTCACGAAAAATTTTTTACAACCCCCCCTCAAAATTTGATACTTTACGTTTCAAGACATGGAGATTCCAAATTTGCAATGTCCGTCCGCCGTCCCCGTCCCCGTCCCCCGTCCCCGTCCCCGTCCCCCGTCCCCGTCCGCCGTCCGCCGTCCGGGCCGTTTTGTGCCTTTAACGTGGTCTAAAAATTCGTTCTTTCGCCCAAAAATCCGATTTGGTATCTAGTTGTGCCCGCCATCTCGGCAATCCGATCGGACGAAGCCCGTGGTTGTAATGGGCAAAAACGGTTAAAAAATTAACGAAACGCAGTACAACGCGGGAGCTACAAGCGTTTCGTCGTTTGAATTCCCTCCGCCCCGCCCGTCTCATTAAAAACCAACCGCTCTCGAGGCGAGCGAGTGCGGCCTCCCGCTCGCTTCCCTCCCAACGACCGGTCTCTCCCCATTCGCCTTACTCTTCCAATTTCCTGACGTTTTCGTTTTAATACGATTCAATTTTTAGATTCTTTCGTTTCATTCTCATTATGTTTTTTCATAGATTTTTGGTTAAATTTTGATATTAGTATTTAGCGTGCATGTTTTCATATTAAAATTCAGTTTTTTCTAGATACTTTCGTGTTTTTTTTGTTTATTTTAATATTACGATTCAGTTCTTTTCGGCCTTTTTTTGGGTTTCATTATGATATTTTTCGATGCTGAATCGAACAGGATGGGTCTCGGAGCATTAATGCTAGGTCAAGCTGATTATCCGAATAATAAACCGTTGTGTAATAATTTGCAGCGTTTTTTACCTCTACGACACGTACGCGTATGTTTACGCTTTTGCAGAGCTACATAGGGGTCATTTTCCTTATATTCACAAGTTATGTATTCATCTATGAACTTAATACACTCTATGACGCTCTTTGGTTCTAACGAATTATAGAATGGTACGTTTTCAAGCCATAAAAACATGTGTTCATGAGGGGAACCTCTAACTTGAAATTCGACTCGTTCATAAGAGTCCTTAAGATTATATCTTCCGAAAACACCGTTTTCTTTTTTTAAAAGTCTAATCAGTAATTGAACCTTGTAATCAAAATACCTAGCACAACTAATAGGGTCGTTTCGTATCAACATAGCCTTTTCAAAATCGTTCAACTCTAGAGCTTCTAGAGAAGTCAATGTTTTATTTAAATTTATTTTCGATAGATAACTTAGTAGTTCTGGCCATATAGATTCTGCAGCTGATACTGTTAAAAAGAGAGTAGGCTTCCCTAATTGTCTTATCATCGCCATTAAGTCTTCTTGCTTTTTCTCCCCATAAGCGGGGCTACTTCGAATAGTGCTGAGGATTTTATAACCTACGTCTATCTTTATGAGTTGGTTGAGGTAATTCTCATTCAACACGTCTCCTGCAGTTACGTTAGTCTTTTTTGTTTTCTTAGATTTTCCAAGGCAAACGTTAATATTGGCTAAGCACTGTTTTCTATTTTTTGCTTTGCCATAAATAATACTCTAGATGGAACGCATGACCGTCTGTCAGCTCGACGGCATTCTGACTTTACATTATCACCATAAGACACATTAGACGGAGTGTTAAAAGGATAACCCACGAAAATTTTGGGAAAACATAGTTCATCTATATTTTCAATGAAATGGCAAGATACAGGAGTTCTATTTTGTCCTGGAGCGATTGTTTGCACACTTTGCGAAGCTATCTGATTTCTATCCACAACTAGCACTTCCTCCCAAATATCTTCATCGCTATTATCACTGTCGGAGAAATTATTAGATGTTTCTTCCAACTCGTTTGTAGCGGTTTGATCATTTTCGTCAAAGATGAAGTCTAGCTTTTCCGAATATATTTTCTCGTATCGGTCGAAATATTTTTGATCCACTTGAATATCATTTTTTACATACAAAGGAGTGTTTAGCAGATAAGCGAGAGCGTCACAAATAGCTGCCGGTCGAACAGTTTCGTGCATGTAACTGGATTTATGACCTAAATGACGTTTTAGTTTCAGTTGGATAGTTGCAAAGTTGTCAAATCTCCTAGGTAAAACATGGAGGCATTCATTAATTTCGATGGGAATATTAACTATTGGCCCCTTAGCTCCAAGTTGAGGATTGATAGCAAACGATTTCATTGGACGAATTTGCATAAAACAAAGGTAAGGAGCACACATACGTTCCTCCAAAGGTGATAGGTTCTTAACGCATTCAGGGATCTCTACAAATTTCATTCCATTGCTAGTAGCCCTTCTTGGAACTTTTTCTTGGTTTACGTTAATCTTACAAGTCTTACAAATGAAACTGGAAATGTGGTTGATGACTGCCTTGTTGAAGGTTTCTGTGTCACACTCAAAAAAACTGCTGAGATTCAGGCTTGAATTTTACCACCGAATGGTAGAAGAAAATACCTTCACAGCAACAACATATATATTCCGGGAGATTTTTTCGAGCTTTGATGAAATCTAACATGGCTGTTGAGCAAGTGCTGTCGTTTCTTACTAGTCTGTTTTACAAAGAATGGCGAAAATGTATTATTTCGTTACTTTTTTGAAGATATTTTCTAACATTGTCGCGTAGTCGCTCCACCTCATGTAGTTCCACGTTACCTCTTGAGAATTCCATCCTCATCTTATTTCTTTCCCTCTCTTTCTCCCTATATACTTCATTTCTCCTAAGGCTGCACATGACTAATGTATTTTTCTCCCTCTCTTCGTTTCTGTAACTTCCATTTTCCCTTCGACTCTACATAGCTAACATGTTTTTTCGCCTCTCCTCTATCCTATATTCTTCATTTTCCCTATCGGTCTGCATGGCTAACTTATTTTTCTCCCTCTCTTCCCCTCTATAGTCCTCATGTTTTCTTAGGCTCTGAATGGCTAACATGTTTTCTCCCTCCCTTCCTCTCTATAGTCTTCATGTTTTCTTAGGCTCTGAATGACTAACTTATTCTTCTCCCTCTCTGCCACTCTATAGTCTTCATGTTTTCTTAGGCTTTGAATGACTAACTTATTCTTCTCCCTCTCTGCCACTCTATAGTCTTCATTTTTTCCCCATAGAATTCCCATAGCTAACTTATTTTTCTCTCTCTCTCTTCCCCTCTGTACTTCTCATTGTTTTCTCGCTTCTCCCGCATGACTAACTTGTTATTCTTTCTTTCTTCATTTCTCCCTTTATCGTACGCATCAGATGCTCTTAATATCTTTTATGCTTCTACATTCCTCCTCCTCCCCCGATACTTAAAAATATCGTTTTGCCTCAATTTCTTCAGCGTTTTTCTTTTGTGAGCGACAATCTTAGAAAGAGAATGTTTTGTGCAACGATGAGAATTGTCAACATAATTTACCTTAGGGGCAATCGAATATTCGCATTCCTGTACCACTCCTACATCTAACTCAGGAAGAGTCTTGCTTAGTGGAGAGAAGCACTGTTCTACATTCTGAAATTAGTAAAAGGAAACGTATTCATTAATTGATGTCATGCACGTTGGGCACATATGCCACACATAAATTTGACAACACATGTTTTACTTTCCTTAACCCTATGAGTGCGAGGCTAAGTTAGGTAATCGACTGGGCAAAAAAAAAACTCTTTTTTACATTAGGCCATAAAACACCATTTGTGAAAACCACCGTTTGTCTGCCTGTGATTGAGAGACAAAGGCGAAACCAAATCGGCTAAAATATCATATTAGCGTGCACATGACCATACGACAACTATGTAAGGTACGTCCAAAATCGATTCTAAATTGACTATAGTTATCATAGTGATCAAAATACCAAAATTGCTTTTAGAGACTTTCTTTTTTGCATTTGAGTATCTCCTAGTGTTCTGTTTTGTCTTAGGTTAGTTACGACCGAGCGATTATTACAGACTTCACGGAGACATTTAAATCGACGGCTTACAATTTTTTTTAATCAACTTTATTTTTAAATATTTTTAATGAACTTCAGACCATTATGCACAAGAGATTACATGTTCGTGTTTAAAGCCCCAATTCCCAAATTATGTCGCTATAAAATATGACAATAGAAATTGGGTGGATAAAGAAAATTTGTAATTAGAACTATTTAGTCTGCTACACTGTTAACGTTTAGTAGCGACAAAATAATTTCTCACGACTATTAAAACATTTTTGGAACATCGCCTATTTGTGAAACCGCGGTATGTGTATGTTCGGTTCTGTTAGGGTCGGAGTTGTTTCCCGCTTGCGGAGTGCCGCCACGGTGGCGCAGGTTACAGTCTGTTTCCTTCGTCCTCTCCTCCGTTCCCGCCTCATTGAGCCCCCCTCCTTTTCCATTCATTCAATTAGACCGATGCGACGTGTTACGAGCGCGCTCCCTAAAATTGCTCCCCTTTTTTCTCCTATTTTGTGTCCCTTTTTTCCCACCTACGGCCCATCTGCGGTACGTGAGCTCGTCGCCGAAAAGGACACCTCACCTTCGATTACCCGATACCAGGAGACTGCCGGAAGCTGCGAGACGCCGGACACGAGGTCAGTTCCTATTCTCTTTACCTTACACAGATTGTATTTTGTGCCTGTGCTTTTGGGGTGCGGGTTATTAGCTCCGACCATAATATACAGTCCACTCGTGCGCTCCTCTTGTCGAATTTTCTCCCCGGATAGTAGCGTACGTACAGTGTAAGAGAAATCAATGTTCCAATAGGTTTTATCTGAGCATTGAGTTGATTATAGCACTTTTCGTACCTTTAACTTTGACGAAAGTAAACGTTTGTCTACTTGAAGAGAAGGATTGTCGGTATTTCTCAGGGACACTTGGAATTCCGAAGCGGGCGAAATCAAGCTAGCGAGAAGCGTCCTGTTTCCTTCTTGCTGAAAAATGTATTTAAACCAATTAAATTCTAAGTTTCGAGTTTTAATGTGATGATAAGTATTTATTTATTCAAAAAAGTTGAATATTAAAATTAAAAATAGAATAGAAAAAGGAAATTAGTCGATAACTTTCAGTGGAGTGCGCATACAAGGCAGATGACGACGGGAGAATGAATTCGGGGGAAGAGGAAATTGAACGCGACCGAAAGTTTGACTGTTTACTGAGCGCTTCTTGAAAGAACAAGAAACGTCGCGTCAATAATCTCCCGGGCAACGGCTCCCGGATAATATTCACATTTTTATGCCTCGAAACTCATTACAGCGTGAAACTCGCTCAACTCTCAAGTGCTCACGAAAATTAATAGGTAAATTACGGACTGGTTATTAAACACCTTCAGAATTCCGATGTTTGTTGAGCCACATATCGCTAGAATTTTTTTTTAACAAAAACGGGAAGACGATCTTCCAAGTTCGTTAGATATCGTTTTCTTCTACAACCATTGAATGCACGGTTACGGAAATAGCAGTAAGAGTAAAACGTTGGTGTTGTTGAAAGATACATCTTAAGATTGATCAAACTCGATTGAGAATAATAACTGTAAAAAATATCTGGTGCGTAGCACCACACGACTTTCCGTCACCCCTTTAAGTTTGAACACCAGCTACATATGCGGGCGCTATATCTTTCTTCAACGCATTTCTACAGAAACATTTATGAAGAACAAAATGTAGGTACTAGTTAGCTGAGAGTTCTTCATAAGTTTAATCGAAATCGTTAGAGCCGTTTCTGAGAAAATTGGAATACCGATAAATGAAAGTTATATTTTGTTAAAAGACGAGGGGCTTTTTAAAAATGATTTTATTCTTTTACAAGAACTTAGGATCAATTTACAACAGAGGGGAGACTGGGAGGACCGACACGTACAGTATGGCAGCGAGACTAGAACACACCGAGCTGCGCGAAGGTGGGGTGCTTTATAGGTTTCCCTTAGCCGACGCAGCGGCTTTACATCTTAGTCAGCTATATTATTGTAAACAGCACAGTTTAGTACGATATAACTCCTCCCCCCCTAGTACAAAACAAATTGAAGTACATTGTGGCGTAAAATTGACAATAGTAAGATGACAAAGAATTTTGACCCCATGATAATAATATAATAATAATAACAACAATAGTAAGATGAACTAATTCCTTAAACAACAATAGTAAGATGAACTAATTCCTTAAACAACAATAGTAAGATGAACTAATTCCTTAAACAAATCATAGAACAGGATTCTCATTTGTTCAAGAATGGCTTGTTGTGATTCTCAACTTCTTCTTATGAAGGTAATATCGGAACAGTACAAAGATAAAGGAACTGATTAATAATAAATATAAGACCATCGTCCAGAAGCTCGGCAAGATTAAATCCAAAAGTTGGAATTTAGTTATTTCACGTTGTATTCTAGTGTTAAAGGGTTGCGGTAAAATAATGTCTTTCAAATCTACTTGTTTGCCTTCTGGAGCGGTAATTTGTGATTTGGATTTTATTTCGGTTACGAGTAATGGTTTTCCAGTGATACTTTTGTGAGTTGCAAACAGTGTTCTGTTTCTGTATTTTAAATTACCTTTAACAGGTTTAGCCAAATATATGCCTCGTAATGTTTTAATTTCTATGCCGGTCTCCTGAACGATTGTTACAGAGTCCCCTTCTGGGAAGACTAAAGATATTGCCCAATTTCTGGTATTAGTTTTACTAGACTTCCCTTCCCAATATTAACTTTTACATAATCGCAACTATTTACATTGCCCGACTGGATAAAGTTCTTTTCGCATTCGAAATTCGTTTCGGTTATTAAATCAGCTGGGCATGTGAACACTTTTCCAGGATTACATTTTCTTGGAGGCCTAATACTTCAGTGGAAGATTTTAGAAGATATTTTATTCCCGGGATGATACTGTAATATTCTTCTTCTATTTTAGAGGGAATTGGTATTAAACATTGAAGTTCGTAGTTCCTCGGATTGACGAGGGTATATCCAAGAAATAAACAATTTCTGACTTACTAACAAAGCATTGAACTTTAATATAGTTCTGAATATCGAACAAATTTTCATTTTCAAAGTTTAATAGTCTAGGCCCATAATAGCTCGACAAACGCTTTAGTTCCTCATAAAGTTGTTCTGTACTCAGAATACTAGGGTGCAATTTTCCCACTTCGCAAAACGTTAATGAGTTTTCTATGTCTTGGAGGATCGTTAGGACAAGGCTTAACAATATTTGATAATGTTCCAATAAGTTATTCGTGTCCCTAGCGTGCGTAGATTCCCCTGTGTGGGATTGTTTAAGATCCGTTAATTCCTTTTCTAGTTGGCGGTTGTTAGAGTTAATTGTTTCTACTGTTTTATTGAAATTAGCTATTATGGCTTCATTCACTGAATACTGGGCATCAATCTGGGACTGAAGGTCCACTTGGTTTCTGGTTAAGTGTTGCAAGATCTCATCATATTTCTTTTCGTCCTCGGCGTCTAGATTACCGGTAACGAACTTTATTATGGATCCTAGACCATCTATTAGACCTCGCTTGGTTCTCGTGTCTTTGGTGATTATTAGATTCTGCGCCTTCTGGTCTATCAATTGCAATGTGTAGTTTAATGAAGTGGTGAGCATCACCATTCTCTTCCCCGTGGACGGGTCATTAAGCACTGATTCTAACGCGGAGTAATAGTTAAATTTAATTGAGTTAACCTGTTCAAATAGTTCATTAAGCGAATAGTAGTGAGAGGTCGTGTGGTATCCTTCGATTATTTTTGCAGGGCCCAATGCCGCCGAAATTATTCCTGGATTTGAGGTTATTTCTCGGATGTCTGCTCCGTTGGTGCAAACGAGTACTATGAACAGGAACAACAACATTTTCCTGGAACAATAATTAATTCAAGTACCCCTGTAAAATCTCCAAACACATTTCTTCCCTAAATTCTCTAATTTCCTCGGACTCAAAGTCTATCAGTCCTGCAGTTGTAAAGGATTTCGCGTACTTGCAAACAAAAGCACCGCAATCGTCTGAGTTAGATTGTTGCGGGACGTGTCGGAGTTGTATTTTACTCCAGGTACCGGAAGTCTCGTTGTTCTTTGTTTTGTACTCTTCCGTCAAGTATTTTTCTATTACATCCAGAATTTCGGTTCCGTCCTGGTTTAGGGAGTCTAAATACAATATTCGGTTTTCTTTCATCAATATTATTACGAGTCTCCAATGGGAAGATTTGAAGACGGGGATTAATACTAGTTCTTTTTCGAAGATGTTGGTTTTTCTTGAATAATTTTTCACTCTCTCGTACCCACCGGCTACAAGGAAGACGTACAAGAATGTACTAAATGCGAAAGTTTCTGGTAGTTTCGCGTCTTTCTCACAGTGTTCCACAATCATAGACAGATAGAAATTTATTACGTTGTCATTCAACCAATTATTAGCTTTAATGGTAATTAAGTCTTCTCTCGTTAGTTTTAGTTTGAACTTCTCGATCAAGACTTCTTCTTTACTCAGACTTTCGTTCCATGCCGTTTCAACGTTGGGTTTAACATACTTCCTAGGTCTTTTGATATTGGACAAATGTATTTTCTCTTGAGTGTTGTGGTGCCGAGGCTCAATTTCTGCCGTTTTCAAGGCTTCATTGACTGTTTTCAGGTCTTCCTTGATGTATCTGGCTTTCGTTTTTCTTTTATTTGTTTATTTTTGACAAAGACTTCTTTGGGGAGTTCAGGGAGTTCTTCTCGGTTTAAATTCAATTTCTCTATCGTTTTTTCTTTGTTTGACTTGGTTTTATTGTGAACGGTTTCATAGATTACTTTAACTTTGTCCCGGTGTTGATTTAAGTAATTGTTCAATACGGCCTCTTCCGTGTCGACTTTGATTACCGGATCACTTTCTATGTGTCCATTGAGAATTTCAAAGGGGTGAGTTTAGTGGCGGAATGGATACTGTTATTGTAGCCTAAAACTGCGTAGCTCATCTTGTCTCGAATGTTGTCTTTCTTGAATTCATCCCGATTGTTTAATAAGCGACAATGTTCTATTAAGGTGGAGTGTAAGCGTTCAATGACTCCATTTGACTCGGGATGTTGTGAGCTTATGAAATGAATCTTAATTTTGTACAGGTTTAACAAGTCCTTCACAAGTGAGCTTTTAAATTCGGCACCATTGTCCGCAATTATTACCTTTGGAGTTCCGTGATGACAAAAGAATTGGATCAACTTTTTCACGACTTCCAAGCTGTTAGACGAGCTAACAGAGTATGCTTGTGCATATCTTGAGAAGGCGTCAATGATTGTGAGAAACTTCGAGCCCTCAATAGTCAATTTGTCTATGTGCAAAATTTCAAGAGGTTTAGCCGGGGTAGGTGTGATATTATATTTTGGCCTTAATGGGCATCGTTCGTATTTGCATGTTTGGCAAAGCTCGCAATTGTTGATGTATTGTTGGATGGATTTCTTTAAGTTAGGCCAAAAATATTTACGTTTGAGTTTTTCGTACGTTTCCTCGATCCCCCGGTGATTTGTCTCTCCTTGGTGATACCGATGGATTAATTCATATCTCTCCGATTCTTCAATCACGTCAGTTAATAGTTTCGGGCACCTTATTAAGTTTATTTGTAGGTGTTTGAAATTCTTGAATACTATCCTACAGAATTCCTCGTAAAAATCCGGAACGAAATGTATCAAATGCCTCGTTTTAGGGGCCACATATGATTTCACAAAATTTATTATTTCCTCTTCCATATTGTTTTCGTTTATTTCTGCCGTTATTCTGATTTTGGTTTCGAAAAATTTTTCGATTTTTGGTTTACTGGGCGTTCCGTTTACCTTACTCAGAATTATCTGATTCTTTCCGTGATTCAACGGACTTTCGGAGGTCGGGATTGTAGCACCTTCGTTACCTAATGCATTTGAGTGTATTGTAATGTTTGAGCTATTGGAGTTAGTTGGGACCGTGCTATCTCCTAAAAACGCGATCATTGATTGATTGTCCGTATTTGCGTCAATATCGGTTCCCAGCACCATTTTGATTTCTTCCGGGTCTTGGATAAAGTTTTCCGTTTTAATTTCCTTCAAATCTTTGGTTGTTTCATTATTATTTAGTTCTACTCTGGACAACGCATCTGCGTTCATATTTTTCTTTCCTTTCTTGTAACAAATTTCGAAATTAAACGCTGCTAAATTTTCCCTCCACCTAAAAAGTTTGGAACTAGGATTTTTAATCGAGTCCAACCATTGAAGTGGTTTATGGTCAGTGAATATTTGGAATTTTCTTCCGAACAAATACGGCTTGAAGTATTCTGTAGCCCAATGGATAGCTAAGCACTCTTTTTCGATGGTTGAATACCGTTTCTCGGTTTCGTTCAACGTGCGGCTAGCAAAGGCTATTGGCAAATCGCCCCCGTTCTATTTTGGCTCAAAACAGCTCCCAAGGCTACGTTACTAGCATCCGTGGTTAAATTAAAGGCTTGTCAAATTCAGGGTATTGAAGTATGGGGTCGTTAATCAAAGGTTTTTACAGGTTTCAAATGCTTCAACAAAATCTGGATCGTTTATGTTAATCTTTACGTTTTTCTTCAATCTAGAGGTTAGAGGTTTAGACAGGTGGGCCAGGTTATTGATGAATTTACGGTAATATCCCAGGAGGCCTAAGAAGCTCTTGATTTCGGTCGCAGTTTTGGGGATTGGGTAATTTTTATGGCCTCAACCTTCTTCGGATCAGGCTTGACTCCTCAGGTGTTACTAAATGCCCTAAGTAGTGTACCTCCTTACACAAGAAATTCGTCTTGTCGGTTTGGACCTTCAGGTTTGCTTTCCTCAATCTTTCGAAAACTCTCCTAAGGCTTTGGATGTGTTCTTGCAAACTGGTGGAGTAAACGAGTATGTCATCTAAGAAGACAGTGCATATTTCGTTTTGTATGCCTCGTAGGACGTTATCCATCATTCTCTGGAATGTTGGTGGGGCATTTGAGGCCAAAGGCATTCGCAAGAATTCCCAGTGCCCACTTTCAGTGGAGAAAGCCGTTTTTCGATGCTGTCCGGGTGCATCTCGATTTGGTGAAAACCCGACTTTAGATCGATAGTGGAGAAGTATTGGCAACGACCGAATTTATCTAACAAGGAGGAAATGTCTGGTAGAGGATACTTATCGTCTACCGTTTTGGCATTTAGTCCGCGGAAATCGATAACCAACCTAAACTTTTGTTTGCCCGAGTTGTCAGGTTTCTTTCCTACGACCCACACAGGACTATTCAGGGTGAAAAACTGGGACGAATGATTTTTGTCTTTCCATCTCCTCTATTTGCCTTTTTACTTCCTGTCGGTAAACCTCCGGATACCTGTAATTCCTAGAGTAAACGGGTACCTCGTCCGTTGTTCGTATGAAATGTTTTACCCCATTAGTGAATGACAAATTTTCCTCACCGGTTTGGAATATATCTTTAAATTCGTACATTAATTTAGTTATAGCTTCCTTTTCCATTTGGTTCATGTGACTCATTTCGATCTTACTTGGGTCGAATTTAATTTTCTCGCAATCGTAATAGTTATAATTACTTTCATAAGTTCTTTCTTCCAGGGCTCTACTTGAATCGTGTTGAGGTCTATAATTTCTTTTTCAAGGCCCGTGTTAATTATTCCCACGTATGCGTAGTTATTTTCAATTTTCACAATACTTTCAGGGTTTTCGATTTGGTTCTGTTTTTATAATGGACTATCCCTTCTCCGTTTTTATATTCTTTACTGGTAATTTTGCCCTAGTGAACATTCTTGGTTCTAATTCGACACTTGTTTCAGTTTTAGTTATTACCTTTTTCTCGTTATTAGCTTTACAGCTTTTGTTTTCAATCATTATTTTCCTCTTTTCAATTTTTTTAATTCTGTGGCCATATTCCCTGGCTCATTAATAATTTTACTACATCCGTTCCCACTAATTATTTTTTCTTTTCAATTTGTTTTGATCCTGTGGCCATATTCCTGGCAAATTTGATTTTTCCTCAATTTTATTGTGACTGCCCTCTAGGTAGTACAAAGGCAAAGTGGTGTGGGGTAAACGGAAAAGATTATTCTCCAGATCGATTGTTGCCTTCAAATATTTTAGATGGTCCATTCAATCAACATGTCGAATTGGTCGTGAAATTTGAAGATTTTGAAAGGCAGCACCAAGTTCGGAATTTCAAAGAGCTTCCAACACGGTATTTTTGTGGAATACCGTTCACAGGATATTCCATGTGCCGTACGTATTTCAAATGGGTCTTCCCTGATATTTTCGGAAAATCTTTCGTTGGCTACTTCAGGGTTCACGAAGGAACCCATCGAACCACAATCTATAAACAGTTTCAGGCCTGATGTCGGAGAAATTAAGTAAGGAGGCTATTCGTTTTCTGATTCAAGTGCATCAGACTAAATTGTGGGCATCTTCCTTGCTGTCGCCGTCTCCTAAAAAGGTTGCTCCGGCTCGGATTCGTTTGAGTACGACTTTAGTTTACTATCCGTTTCAACGTAGTTATAATTGGGTCTCGTTGTTTGCCATGACATGTGCGAATCATTACGTGGCTGCTTAAAATTCGACTGTCCACTAGGTGGTTGCGGGGTTCTTTGAGCCTGATATTGAGGCTGAAAGTTTCCCCTACCGCGGAATGGAATTCTCGCATTATTTCCTGGGCGACGGAAATAATTAGAGCGTCCGTAGTCGTAATTAGGATTTCTGGGATTTGGTTGCCACGACGATTTTCCCGTATAAGGAGTCTTTACACTGCTCATTTGCTTGGACATTTCCGATATTTGGAAATCGTTTGTCATCATTGAGAGCGCCTGTCCCAATGAATCCGGTTGTCGATTCCTCAGAAAACTACCCATTGGGTCCTTTAAATGGAGGAGTAAAACCCTTAAGGCTAACTTTTCATAGTGTCTAATGAGTGTAGTGGATTCGCCTTCGTCGTGATTTTGCAAATAGGCAGTTATGTTATTTAATTTTTTTTGAATGTTTTCAAAGAACTTGAATGAAGTTTCCCCATCTTTCTGCTTTAACTGAGTCAGTTCTATGTTAAGGGTGAGAGCGTCTTTTTATTCGTGTATGTCTCTAGTAACGCCTGTTTTACATTCCCGAAAGACTCTAAATTTTTCGATAGGATTAAATCGGCGGCGGGTCCCTGTATTTTGGATATGACTGCAGCCAGTAGCATTTCGTTTTGGAACCCATCTGGGTCCTGTTCGTCGAAATATCTGTCGAACAAGCGTTCGCAGACGTGTAAAAACCTCTGTAGCAGCTCGGGCTCGCCCTTGAATACCGGGATTAGATCGAGGTATTCTCTGGGGACTCTAGTGATCATCTGCTCCCTCGTATTGTTGAGGTGTAAGGATTGCATCCTACTTTGCAGAGACTCGATTATCGCTTGCTGGCTTTGCACTTGCTGCAACAGGATTTCCTGAGAAACTTGTGCTTGGGATTGGGCCATGATTGGTTCGTCAGTTTCAATTATGGGACCTAAGGATCGGAGTTTGTAATGAACGTATGTTTAATTGATTTAGGAATTTTGGCGTTAATGCGTCCCTAGTTTCTCAATTATAATATTGAAAAATGTTATTATTTAGAATTTACTTCGTAGTGTGCAGGTTATTATTTAGAGCGGAGAATTCAACAAACGTTGGCGTGAGTTTATCAGAAAGGAAGTTGACTCACAGTTTCCTCATGTAGTCGGCTTCTGCAGGAGTGCTGACTTGTGAGAAGATTAGCGACGGAGATTTCCTGACGTCGAAGGGCTTTGCTGGATGAGCAAAACTTGAGGATGCGTAGTAGTAAGTTGAGGTCGACGTCGAAGGTCGGCGATGAAATGAGTTGTCCCTTTAACTCTGGATGAAAGCGAGCTGACCAATTAGCTCGGAAATTTTTCTTCAACCTGTGTGAACAAAAAGTGGAAAATAATTATTGAAAGGCGATGTTATGCCACCGTCGAAGAACCGTCTTTCAGGATTTCTTAATTTTTTGACGGGGTGTCTTGTCTGCGCTGGTTTTCGGTCGGTCTGTCAACGTTGTCTTCCCTTCTTCGTAGGTTCCCGAATTCAGGCTCCGATCTTGGATATGCGGTCGAAGATGAAAGCACTGCTTGGTTCGATATGCGCTCGAAAATTCGGGTCCGGAACGACTGCGCCAGTTATATTTTGTTAAAAGACGAGGGGCTTTTTAAAAATGATTTTATTCTTTTACAAGAACTTAGGATCAATTTACAACAGAGGGGAGACTGGGAGGACCGACACGTACAGTATGGCAGCGAGACTAGAACACACCGAGCTGCGCGAAGGTGGGGTGCTTTATAGGTTTCCCTTAGCCGACGCAGCGGCTTTACATCTTAGTCAGCTATATTATTGTAAACAGCACAGTTTAGTACGATATAACTTGAATATTCGACAAATCTCCTTTTCTGAGTTAATTTGGCTTATATCTCCGTTCAACATATACAGAAATAATTATAGAGAACGAAATGTGGCTATGGGTGACTAAAAGACACTCCATTAGAATTTATTACATCTGGTGAAGAAGTTACCGTGGAATTGACGGAAATGTTCGAAAAAACGTAATTTTCGACACATTTTGATTTTTATATCTGTTCAATGGACTGTCAGAGGAAAATTTATTGAGAACAATATGTAGGTATTGACTATTTGAAAACATATTGAGAGTTTGATGATAATCGTTCGAGTCGTTTTGCCAAAAAGCGTAAAAAACCTATTTTTGCTTCATAGACCTATATCTCAGTTCACCGTACTTTCATGGAGATATGTATGGAGAAGAAAAGTTAGGTATTGATTAGTAGAAGATAATTTGAAAGTTTGATCAAAATCGTTAGAGCTGTTTTCGGGAAAATTGCGAAAAACACTAGTTTAAGGTACATTTTCGTCCCGGAATCCCGTACCATCTGGGAGGAGTTCTTAATCTGGTTTCGTACCTCATCTAACTATTTACTTGGGTGGCAAGTTTCAAAAGGACACATCAACTATGACGACGTTTCTTAGCCATCACCTTCTTCGCGAACTCTGCAAAATGGTAAAAGGCTTGCTTTGTAGCAGTCAATGCTGCTAAGTTCGTTTGCCCTCCCAACAACCGTCGCTCACTGTTGTAGAAACTACAGTGGAGTAGCACCCAAGTAGTCCAAAGTGGGGGAAGCTCCCGTTTCGCTCTCCACTTGTCAACCATGCACTCAACGGCCAAACCAACACGTAACTGACCAGTGATCACCTGGAGTGCTTCTGTTGATGCAGTCTTGTAGGCCTTGGTGATCCACAGGTGCACAGCTCTCTGTGATTGGGCTAATACTCTCTTTTGATTGACTGTTAGTTTGCTACCCCAGACAACGGGGCAGTAGCCAATCACACCTAGATAGATGGCCTTATACATGAGGATAGTGTCATGGTAACACACACCCCAAATGGCCTTTGTAATTGCACCCAGTGAAGCAAACCTTGCAATGGTAGGGCCTTTAAGGGACTGGAGGTGTTGGTTGAAACCCCCACCTCTCACCTATATTCACTCCTAATTACTTGACGTGCTTTTCAAGAAGGAGCCTGTGGCCACCAAAGCGTAGTGTGGGTGGATTATTCACTTTCCCTCTCAAGAGGATTAGCTGGGTTTTTTCCTCACCACCTGGCACCGTGGGATGACAGTGCGGAGCACGTGGTGGGTTTTTCTTCCAATTTGGCGAACTGACTCTGCAAAGATCAGCACAGTCAAGTCATCCACATAGGCGTATGGCTCGCAGTCAGTCTCCATGAGTCTCCTGAGAAGACCTTCGAAGAAGGCATTCCAGAGTGCTGGTCCTAGGACCGAGCCCTGTGGGCACCCCTTCTCAATCTTTCTCTGGACGGAGACATGCCTGCTTTCGATTGTAGCAGTTCTGTCTGTCAGGTAACTTCTGACGAGCGAGTACAGGTTGCGGGGGATTCCCCTACCTTTGAGCTCATTAAGGAGCGCTGGCCACCAAAGGTTATCAAACGCTCCTCTGATGTCAATCAGAACTGCCACGACGTACTTAGCCGGTGCCAGCACTGAAACACGCCGAATTTCGACAATCACACCCTGTGTGGACCTTCCTTTGGTACACCCGTATTGCCTGCCTGTGAGGTTGCGGCTAAGGACTCCTTCGAGAGACTGCAACATCAAGATTTCTAGTGTTTTGCCTAATATGGAAAGAAGGCTGAGCGGTCTCCATGATCGTGGGTCTGACTGATTGTGGTCTCCTCATCAGAAAAGGGGCCTAACATCTTGCGGCTCAGGGTGACACACACACACACACACACACACAGATCTGTTTGTTTATATGATGACTGTACCTAAACCCTCGACGAGGGTTATATCAGTCATAGAAGTTGCGGTTTCGCTAATATGCAAGAGGCCGGCCCCTGCAGCATCCACCGAACTCAGACCTGTGGAGGTACGGGTATGTGGTCGTTAGCCAGTCTCACCGTAGAGAGCTGTTGCCCGTGTGTTACCGCGCGGAGGTGACCACCTGAGGAATCCCGTACCATCTGGGAGTAGTTCTTAATCTGGTTCCCTACCTGATCTTACTGTTTACTTGGGTGGCAAGTTTCAAAAGGACTGATCAACTATAACCACGTTTCTTAGCCATTACCTTCTTTGCGAACTTTGCAAAATGGTTATAGGCTTCCTTTGTAGCAGTCAAAGCTGCTAAGTTCGTTTGCCCTCTCAACAACCGTCGCTCACTGTTGTAGAAACTACAGTGGAGCAGCACATGGTTTCTTGTTTCCTCCGCACTGGAGGCACAAGACGTGCATAATGGAGAGTCTTTCAGAGAAAAGAAGTGGAGCCGCGCATTGAAGTCACCATGTCCCGTGAGGAACTGGCTCGTCCAGTGGTCTGGCTCAACCCATTTTCTAGAAAGACGTTCACGGATGTTGGGGAAGAACTCATACGTATCACGTCCCTTTGACGAGGATTCCCATCTCGCTTGCCATTTCTCTAGAGCCCATTCATCGAAGGCGGCAAGTTTCTGTTCTGTGGTGAGATCTGCACGGAGTTCAGCCCAAAGCGGGGGAAGCTCCCGTTTCACTCTCCACTTGTCAATCATGCACTCAACAGCCAAATCAACTGGTAACTGACCAGTGATCACCTGGAGTGCTTCCGTTGATACAGTCTTGTAGGCCTTGGTGTTCCACAGGAGCGCAGCTCTCTGGGATTGGGCCAATACTCTCTTTTGATTGACTGTTAGTTTGCTACCCCAGACAACGGGGCAGTAGCCAATCACACCTAAATAGATGGCCTTATACATGAGGATGGTGTCATGGTAACACACACCCCAAGTGGCCTTACTAATGGCACGCAGTGAGGCAAACCTTGCAATGGTAGTGCCTTTAAGGGACTGGAGGTGTTGGTTGAAACCCCACCTCTCACCTATATTCACTCCTAAATACTTGACGTGCTTTTCAAGAAGGAGCCTGTGGCCGCCAAAGCGTATTGTGGGTGGATTATTCACTTTCCCCTTCAAGAGGATTAGCTGGGTTTTTTCCTCAGCCACCTGCATCTTGACGTGCTCGCACCATTGGTTGACAGTCCGGAGAACGTGGCGGGTTTTTTCTTCAATTTGGCGGACTGACTCTGCAAAGATCAGCACAGTCAAGTCATCCACATAGGCGTACGGCTCGCAGTCAGTCTCCATGAGTTTCCTGAGAAGACCTTCGAAGAAGGCATTCCAGAGTGCTGGTCCTAGGACCGAGGCCTGTGGGGACCTCTTCTCAATCTTTCTCCGGACGGAGACATGCCTACTTTCGATCGTAGCAGTTCTGTCTGTCAGGTAACTTCTGACGAGCGAGTACAGGTTGCGGGGGATTCCCCTACCTTTGAGTTCATTAAGGAGCGCTGGCCACCAAAGGTTGTCAAACGCCCCTCTGATGTCAATCAGAACTGCTACGACGTACTTAGCCGGTGCCAGCAGGGAAACGCGCCGGATCTCGACAATGACATCCTGCGTGGACCTTCCTTTGGTACACCCGTATTGCCTGCCTGTGAGGTTGCGGCCAAAGACTCCTTCCAGGGACTGCAACATCAAGATTTCTAGTGTTTTGCCTAATATGGAAAGAAGGCTGAGTGGTCTCCATGATCGCGGGTCCGACTGATTGCGGTCGCCTCCCTTTTGAAGAGTGACAACGCGCGCAGACTTCCACTGAGTGGGGAACTGTCCGACCTGCAGACAGTCATTAAATAAATTAAGAAGACCGCTGGAGATTGTCCGCTCAGCCTTCCTTAGCATATTGCTTTCTATTTTATCTGGCCCAGGAGATTTGTTGGGCTTTAAGGTCCCAAGAGCCCTGCCGAGGTCGCCTGTTGTCCACAATGGGATGTCGGGCTCATTCGGAGGGTCCATGATCAGCTCCCTTGCTGCCCTCTGGGCTTCAGTGTCTCGAGCTACTTGGTCATCTGGGAACGCCTTCTCAAGGAGGGTTTCCAGTGAACGTTCGATGCTGCAGGCCCAGCCTGACTCATTTTGCATCGCAGCTAAGACCTGCTCTACATTTGCTTTTCCTATGGAGGACTTGTAGTGTCTGCCCCAGGGGTTCTCAGAGCTCTCCGCTTCCACGAAATTTCGCCAGCCTTGCCGTTTGGCTCGTTTGATGGCGCGGTGGAAGGCCTTCTTCTCGTGGATGAAGGCAGTTCGGAGTGTTGCTCTGGCATCAGGGTCACGAGTGTTTTGGTACATCCTTCTGGCTCTATTTGCACTTTGCTTGAGGGGATTTAGTTCCTCAGTCCACCATGGGACTTTGATCGCCCTGTGCTTCTGTTGGCCAAGTACAGAGAGCCCAGCAGAGTGCAGTGCTGTGGTAAATATGTCCACTTTGCTGTCCACCTCTTCAGGTGTGTATGCTTGCGCTATTAGGTCGGTGTCCGCGGCACGCAGTTCACCTACCAGTACCCTACAGAATTGTGGCCAGTCAGCATTTTTTGTGCGGAATCGCTTTTCACGCGTGTCTTTGCAGAGGATGTTGTCATCCGTGATGGCAAAGTCAATAACCATGTGGTCGCTCTGCGTTGCACCTGGTACGACTCGCCAACCCTGCAATTTGAGTAGCAGGGTGTGAGACACAGCTGTGACATCTATACACGACATTCCTCCCGGACCATCATAGGTCGCCTCAGTCATGGGGTCGTTGACAACAATCAAGTTGTACCTGGTGAGCAGCTCTATATACGCCTCGCCCGCCCCATCCAGGGTTGGGGATCCCCACAATGGTGATCTGGCATTTGCATCGGCACAGACTATGCAGGGTCGTCCTGATAGGCCTGCTAGAGCCCGCTCGAGTGGTTCAAGGCTGTTGGCAACTGGTGCGCCAAATTGCCTGTAAAATGATATTACAACCAGCTCAAAGCCACCGGCTCGGATGAGCACAGCGGCCAAGTGCTGGCTGTTCAGGTGAGTGAGTGCGAGCATGTCAATGGACGGGTCGATGCAGGCCACTGCGGCCTTGGCTCCCGTTCTTGCTCCAGCCACCACTCGTGCCTGCGATCCCAGACCAAGAGTTTTGGATCCTATGTATGGTTCCTGTATGGCGAGAACACTGCAGCGTTTCTTGAGTGCATTTTGCAGCAACTCAGCCATAACTGGGCAACTCTTATTGGTGTTGTGCTGAAGGATTCGAACTGTTTTTGACCTATTCATAATCCACTCGTGACTCCTGGAGGGCAATTGCTCGCTGACGAATGGTACAGCGTGCGTCTCGTGTAGAGTGTGCAACCTGTTGGATTTTGCGTTCGACGCAATTGGCACACTTGAGGGGAGCATCACGCTTGCATTCCTTACTCAGATGTGGCAAGGCGCACCAGGCGCACACAACAGGTCGTGTACAGGCCACTGCCAGGTGGCCATAGCGCTGGCATTTGTAGCACTGAGTGGGGGCTTGGTACTTTCGTATGGCGCACCGCTGCCAGGCTATTTGGAGGTGCCTTGCCCCCTCTAGTTTTTTGTATAGGCTGGGTGATACCTCAAGCCACGCTTTTTGGTGAAGAGAGGCCTGACGTCCTGCGGCTGCAAGCCTAACGCAGGGTTGTGCTCAACGACTTGTTGGGCCAAGTCCTCTTTTTGAAGGTCAGTGCGCACGTTGCGCAACAGCAGGCGTGGGAAACGACCCAGGGGGGCTGACGCTTGGAGCTTCAACTCCTTTTTTGTGGAAATGTGGCTCGTGAGCGCCTTGGCCATTTCTGGCGTTTCCGTCACAATGACGGCGCCACCTCCTACTGCGGTGCGGATGTCTAGCACTCGGACGCTTAGAGCTTGGAGGTTCGTAGCAGGGACACCCCGCATAAGCGCTTGTATTGCATCAGGGTTGGAGGGACCAGCCTCTCCTTCCTTAAATGTATGCCTTACCACTACCACGTTTTGTCGTGGGTTTTTAGGGGGGAGTTTGGTAGGCGGTGGAGGCTTTTTATTTTTGTTTTTATTTTTGCCCTTGTTTTTGGGCGGAGGCGTAGGTGGGGCGCTGCCCTCGGCCTGCACGTCGTGCTTAGTTGGGGCCTTTTTCTGCTTCCCCCTCCGCTTCCTGGCCCTGGCAGACTGCCATTCAGAGTCAGCTCCTTGAGGGAGGGAGGAAGGCGCAGTGGCGGCTACTGCCGCATATGAGGGTCCTGGGGTACTACCCTGGCTCGTTAAAGCTCCTTGGGTTTGGGGGGCTGGTGGCACTGGCTGCTGGGCAATTGCCCTACGCAGCTCTTCCCTCACGACGGTTGAGTCTCACGGATCGTGAGACGAGACTGGGAGGGGATTTTACCTATCAAGCATTTTTATTATTGTGACTACGTATTTTTTGGTCACTTAACTTACACAGGTCTGTTTCTGCCAGCTAAACAGTTCAAACGAGGCTACTTCAGAGGTGAATGAGACTATCATTCTGATTCAAGCCGAGTCAAAATACTGTAAATATTCAAAAAACACTTACCAGTTCCAAGTCCTTTTAGTGTTAATAAAAGGTTTAAGTTCAATTAAGCACACGGAGAAATAGGAGAATATAACTCTGTACTCGTTAGAAAAGTCAGTTTTCTATATGACACAATACCGAGTGAGAAACATGAAACATTTTCGAACTTTAATTTAAAATTTTTAGACACCAACAAGATTCATGAGCGAGTAATTGTGCATTTTGTTCATGAAAAGGGTACTCAAAATTTCATCTTACATAGCAAGAGGAAATATGTTCATATTTCTCACTGCGCCGCTTCTGCTGGTATCAAAACCTGAGCCTAGGAGTTTGGCCTAAGAATGTGTTATCTCTAAAAGAGCACGACTGGATGCCATCGTCCCGCAAGGTCAACAGAATGGACTTGACAGGAACGAGTCCCAAAATGATTTTAAAAACAAGGCCGATTATCAATTCTTGGTAGGGTACTCCTCTACAGTGACTATATTTTCGTTCGTCGTTTTTCCTGCGCCTAACCATTTATAAATGGTCGAGTCAAAGGATTCTCAGGCCTTTTAACCTCCGAGGACCAAGGCCCGATGCAAATGTCCTCTGTTCAGACACGGCCCATTTGATTCTGGTGTAGAATAAATCCGATTATCCACGTCAAAATCGGGTACCCTGAAAACGCCGAGTAGGATACAAATTGTGCACTATCGGTTTGTGGTCAATTAATACAAGTTAATTAAGTGTGCACACCAAAACCGATCTTTACTCGACTCGGGCTAACGACCAACAAGCGTTATCGCGTGTCTGGGCACCCATGGATTTTGTTGGGATCAAAATCGCATGAGCTGTACCTAGGGTACTGGAGACAGGAAAAATTCAAATACGACGAACCTGTACGGCTCCAGAAAGCAAAAGGGTCGTGGTTGGCCATTCTCCACAATTAAAAAACCCTGTACAGAGTCACTGTCAAATTGCCTAACAAAGAGGACAGAAAGAAAAAAAAACTTCCCAAAGAGGACAGAAAACTAATCCGACGATGATCTCCGATGATATTGAATCGAGTCTAACCAAGGAAATCAGAATACGAAATTTCAAAAATCGGCGAAAAACTTCTGCGGCCATCTTGTCTTGTTGTTGAGTAAAACGTCATTTTCTAACAGGGAGGGTAAAAGACGGCAAGCATATTGAGGAGAGCCCTACAACAAGAATCGGCAAAATCAGGCGACTGCGAAGTGTAATTGGGCTTTTACCGGAATACGGATATTATTCCAAGCAAAAGCTCGTTTTAGAACGCACGTAGCCAGGATCCCTACGATATCGTGCCAGCTAAACGGTTCAAACGAGGCTACTTCAGAGGTGAATGAGACTATCATTCTGATTCAAGCCGAGTCAAAATACTCTAAATATTCAAAAAACACTTACCAGTTCCAAGTCCTTTTAGTGTTAATAAAAGGTTTAAGTTCAATTAAGCACAGAGAAGAAAAATAGGAGAATATCACTCTGTACTCGTAATAAAAGTCAGTTTTCTATATGACACAATACTTAACGCAAGCGATGCGAGAATAAGAATGGGGGACGAGGCGAAGATGAGACACCATCGGGAACCGAACCACCTGAACATCTGGTAATCACCTACTAGAGTGCGTCACACATTCCACATGTGAGTCAAGTAATACATAAGAAATATACCATGCACCACAGTAATGAACAACCATTCAGGGTCAATTATTCGAACGAGCAAATAATCCAATCCAATCCAATTCAAAAGAGGCTCAAAGTACTAATCACTCGGATCGACTTTTGATTGAACCGGAATCCCCTACGGTTGTCCGAATTCGGACTATGCCTCACTTTGAGGACCTTATCCCGACACTCCCTCCTCCTCAAAGTTAGCATACTGGGGCCACCGTCAAGATACGACAGTTTTGATGGAGGACCGACGATCTAGTAAATTCCTGGAGGCTGGAGAGCGTCGAACCAGAAGGTAGGCAGAGGTTCTCAGCGAAGTTGTTCTTGAAGCACTGGAGAGCTAGTTCCTGGGCTCCTCATCGCCTGTAAAAATATTTCAACACACAGTGAAAACAAAATTTTTTTTTCTCTTTTTTTATTGAATTTTTTTTTTTTTTTTTTTCAAAAGACAGAGCCATTGTAAAACAATCGGCAATCTGCTCATTTGTCGAAAGTACAAATCACTCGGATCGACTTTTGATTGAACCGGCATCCCCTACAGTTGTCCAAATTCGGACTATGCCTCACTTTGACGACCTTATTCCGACAGTTTCCTTATTTGATGACTGTACCTAAACCCTCGACGAGGGTTATATCAGTCAAAGAAGTTGCGGTTTCGCTAAAATGCAAGAGGCCAGCCCCTGCAGCATCCACCGAACTCAGACCTGTGGAGGTACGGCAGGTATTTGGTCGTTAGCCAGTCACCCGGTAGGGAGCTGTTGCCCGTGTGTTACCGCGCGGAGGTGACCACCTGAGGAATCCCGTACCATCTGGGAGGAGTTCTTAATCTGCTTTCCTACCTGATCTTACTATTTACTTGGGTGGCAAGTTTCAAAAGGACGGATCAACTATGACCACGTTTCTTAGCCATCACCTTCTTCGCGAACTTTGCGAAATGGTTGTAGGCTTCCTTTGAAGCAGTCAATGCTGCTAAGTTCGTTTGCCCTCCCAACAACCGTCGCTCACTGTTGTAGAAACTACAGTAGAGCGGCACATGGTTTCTTGTTTCCTCCGCACTGGAAGCACAAGACGTGCATAATGGACAGTCTTTCAGAGAAAAGAAGTGAAGCCGCGCATTGATGTCACCATGTCCCGTGAGGAACTGGCTCGTCCAGTGGTCTGGCCCAACCCATTTTCTAGAAAGACGTTCACGGATGTTGGGGAAGAACTCATACGTATCACGTCCCTTTGACGAGGATTCCCATCTCGCTTGCCATTTCTCTAGAGCCCATTCATCGATGGCGGCAAGTTTCTGTTCTGTGGTGAGATCTGCACGGAGTTCAGCCCAAAGCGGGGGAAGCTCCCGTTTCACTCTCCACTTGTCAATCATGCACTCAACAGCCAAATCAACTGGTAACTGACCAGTGATCACCTGGATTGGGCCAATACTCTCTTTTGATTGACTGTTAGTTTGCCACCCCAGACAACGGGGCAGTAGCCAATCACACCTAGATAGATGGCCTTATACTTGAGGATAGTGTCATGGTAACACACACCCAAGTGGCCTTGGTAATGGCACGCAGTGAGGCAAACCTTGCAATGGTAGTGCCTTTAAGGGACTGGAGGTGTTGGTTGAAACCCCACCTCTCACCTATATTCACTCCTAAATACTTGACGTGCTTTTCAAGAAGGAGCCTGTGGCCGCCAAAGCGTATCGTGAGTGGATTATTCACTTTCCCTTTCAAGGGGATTAGCTGGGTTTTTTCCTCAGCCACCTGCATCTTGACATGCTCGCACCATTGGTTGACAGTGCGGAGCACGTGGTGGGTTTTTTCTTCAATTTGGCGGACTGACTGTGCAAAGATCAGCATAGTCAAGTCATCCACACAGGCGTACGGCTCGCAGTCAGTCTCCATGAGTTTCCTGAGAAGACCTTCGAAGAAGGCATTCCAGAGTGCTGGTCCAAGGACCGAGCCCTGTGGGCACCCCTTCTCAATCTTTCTCCGGACGGAGACATGCCTGCTTTCGATCGTAGCAGTTCTGTCTGTCAGGTAACTTCTGACGAGCGAGTACAGGTTGCGGGGGATTCCCCTACCTTTGAGCTCATTAAGGAGCGCTGGCCACCAAAGGTTGTCAAACGCTCCTCTGATGTCAATCAGAACTGCTAAGACTTACTTAGCCGGTTTTTCCCCCTCCTCATTCCGAAGGCCGCACCTATATAGGGGATCGCTCATAGGTGTTAGAATTCTGTTCCACTTTCTGAGGGGGGTGTGTTCTGCGATCCCGGCTCAAGGTAGGGGGTTCCCAGAGTGTCATGTATGTGAATGAAGTATAAAATATGTCCCTTTTAGTCCGGTATACGAAAACGCAGGGAGTACGGCAGTGGAATTCTGGACCCCCAACAGCAGGGTGAGCACAGTGTGGCGACAGAGTACACTGTGACGCCCAGCCACAGTTAAGCCTCGTAGGATGTAATCCTGCGGGAACCTCATAGAGGTGAGGTTGTCATTCCGGCTGGGCCAAACCAGCTGTCCGTTTTATTCGGCTCATACGACACGCATGGAATACGTCAGCAGTATTCTGGACCCCCGACTGCAGGGTGACGCACTTGAATTACACACAGGTCTGTTTCCTTATTTGATGACTGTACCTAAACCCTCGATGAGGGTTTTATCAGTGCCAGCAGGGAAACACGCTGAATCTCGACAATGACATCCAGCGTGAACCTTCCTTTGGTACACCCGTATTGTCTGCCAGTGAGGTTGCAGCCAGAGACTCCTTCGAGGGACTGCAACATCAAGATTTCTAGTGTTTTGCCTAATATGGAAAGAAGGCTGAGTGGTCTCCATGATCGTGGGTCTAACTGATTGCGGTCGCCTCCCTTTTGAAAAGTGACAACACACGCAGACTTCCACTGAGTGGGGAACTGTCCGACCTGCAGACAGTCATTAAATAAATTAAGGAGGCCGCTGGAGATTGTCCGCTCAGCCTTCCTTAGCATATTGCTTTCTAGTTTATCTGTCCCAGGAGATTTGTTGGGCTTTAAGGTTGCAAGGGCCCTGCCGAGGTCGCCTGTTGTCCACAATGGGATGTCAGGCTCGATCGGAGGGTCTATGATCAGCTCCCTTGCTGCCCTCTGGGCATCAGTGTCTCGAGCTACTTGGTCATCTGGGAACGCCTTCTCAAGGACGGTTTCCAGTGAACTTTCGATGCTGCAGGCCTAGCCTGACTCATTTTGCATCGCAGCTAAGACCTGCTCTACGTTTGCTTTTCCTATGGAGGACTTGTAGTGTCTGCACCAGGGGTTCTCAGAGCTCTCTGCTTCCACAAAATTTCGCCAGCCTTGCCAAATTGGCTCGTTGGATGGCGCGGTGGAAGGCCTTCTTCTCTTGGATGAAGGCAGTCTGGAGTGTTGCTCTAGCATCAGGGTCACGAGTGTTTTGGTACATCCTTCTGGCTCTATTTACACTTTGCTTGAAGATTAAGTTCCTCAGTCCACCATGGGACTTTGATCGCCCTGTGCTTCTGTTGCCAAGTACAGAGAGCCCAGCAGAGTGCAGTGCTGTGGTAAATATGTCCACTTTGCTGTCCACCTCTTCAGGTGTGGATGCTTGCACTATTAGGTCGGGGTCTGCGGCACGCAGTTCATCTTCCACTACCCTACAGAATTGTGGCCAGTCAGCATTTTTTGTGCGGAATCGCTTTTTACGCGTGTCTTCGCAGAGGATGTTGTCATCCGCGATGGCAAAGTCAATAACCATGTGATCGCTCTGTATTGCACCTGGTACAACTCGCCAACCCTGCAATTTGGGTAACAGGGTGAGAGACACGGCTGTGGCGTCTATACACGACCTTCCTCCCGGACCATCATATGTTGCATCAGTTATGGGGTCGTTGTCAACAACCAAGTTGTACCTGTTGAGCAGCTCTATATACGCCTCGCCCGCCCCATCAAGGGATGGGGATCCCCACAATAGTGATCTGGCGTTAGCATCAGCACAGACTATGCAGGGTCGTCCTGATAGGCCTGCTAGAGCCCGCTCAAGTGGTTGGAGGCTGTTGGCAACTGGTGCACCAAATTGCCTGTAAAATGATATTACAACCAGCTCAAAGTCACCGGCCCGGATGAGCACAGCGGCCAAGTGCTGGCTGTTCAGGTGGGTGACTGCGAGCATGTCAATGGACGGGTCAATGCAGGCCACTGCTGCCTTGGCTCCCGTTTTTGCTCCAGCCACCACTCGTGCCTGCGATCCCAGACCAAGAGTTTTGGATCCTATGTATGGTTCCCGTATGGCGAGAACACTGCAGCGTACTCGGGGAACTCTTATTTGTGTTGTGCTGAAGGATTCGAACTGTTTTTGACCTATTCATAATCCACTCGTGACTCCTGGAGGGCAATCGCTCGCTGACGAATGGTACAGCGTGCGTCTCGTGTAGAGTGTGCGACCTGTTGGATTTTGCGTTCGACGCAATTGGCACACTTGAGGGGAGCATCAAGCTTGCATTCCTTACTCAGATGTGGCAAGGCGCACCAGGCGCACACATCAGGTCTTGTACAGGCCACTGCCAGGTGGCCATAGCGCTGGCATTTGTAGCACTGAGTGGGGGATTGGTACTTTCGGGTGGCGCACCGCTGCCAGGCGATTTGGAGGTGCCTTGCCCCTTCTAGTTTTGTGTATAGGCCGGGTGATACCTCAACCACCCAATCCTTTTGTCTGCCACGCTTTTTCGTGAAGAGTGGCCTGACGTCCTGCGGCTGCAAGCCTAACGCAGGGTTGTGTTCAACAACTTGTTGGGACAAGTCCTCTTTTTGTAGGTCAGTCCGCACGTCGCTCAATAGCGGGCGTGGGAAGCGAGATCCGCACGGAGTTCAGCCCAAAGCGGGGGAAGCTCCTGTTTCACTCTCCACTTGTCAATCATGCACTCAACAGCCAAATCAACTGGTAACTGACCACTGGTAATCAACTTGGGATGCATTAGGGTTTTTACCTGTGAATTTTGCTATCCTAAAGTCCTTTGCGATCGCACCTAGCTTTCGAGCGCCCGAACTGGTTTTTGTTTCTTCAAGCAATGTCTTCAAAAGCTTTTCCAACACTGGACTCGAGCCTCTGGGGGAAGGTTCGGCGTCAATTGTTTTATTTGTAATTTCTTCGAGATAGATCTCGTTGAACTGAATATTTTCGTCATCATCCAAATAGGTTTTGGCCAGGTCCTCCGTTAAATTGATCCAGATTTTTCTGGTCTGATGCCGTTTTGTTAATGATTTCTTTATTTTGGCGAAGTTTGAAGTGCTTGTGATTACGCTGTGTTGACTTACCAGTTGTGATTCGGGTGGTATCTCGAAGACCTGTCCGGCGGGTAATTAAGCAAAATTCACTGGTAAAAACCCTAATGCATCCCAATGGATCGAAGACTTTAATGAGGAATGCGTCTGTTTCCAAATCAACGATGACACCAAGAAGACCACTATTTTCAAACAGTTTTTGGAAAACGCCGGTGGGGAATGGTACACCTGCATGATGGTAAAATACACCATCGAATCCGAATGGAACTTATGGGAGGAGAATTTTCTAAAAACGTTCGCAAAAAAAGGATGGTCACCTATCCGATATACATTTGCTTCCAAGTATCAAGCAGGTTCACTGCTTGAGTACGCAATAAGAAAATAAAGACTCGTGCTGGAGGTGAGGTCATTAATCGACACAGGTACCTTTATAGACCTTATCGTTTTCGGTCTACCAAACTATGTTGCGGATAGGATCGACAGAGAAGCGTTGTAAGGTACAGAAAATCTCTACCAAGAGCTAGGGAAACTGGAACATCTTGTGGGGAAAAGCAGGTACGAATCAAAGAGCATCGTTAAATCTGACTCAAAACAACATGGCATAGAAGAGAAAAAACCTTGCTGATTTTGTCTAAACGAGAAAAAAGGAAAACGTTTCCATGCAGCAGATCATTGTTGGTTCAAAGAGAGAATCCCTAAATCATTCGTGAAACGGTCAATCACTCCGAATTGGAAATCGGACTTAACAACACCGATCCAAAAAACTAGATGTGCCACCATTGATAACAGTCAAGTTACTATTGGATGATACTTTAACGGTTTCAGGAATTTATGATTCTGGATCGAATGTGTCGCTGATTAACGCGAAATTATTAAGAATAAAACCGCAAGAACACACAAAAATATGAAACTAGTAAACTTGAAAACTATCAATGGTGAAAAGAAAGCAAACGGTATCGTGACCATGAAAATAAAAATCTTCAACATCCAAAAAACTATGGATGTATTTGTAGTGGATAGTAAAAATTTCCATTACGACTTTTTAATTGGATTAGATTGCATCAAAAACTTCAGATTATTGCAGAATGAAGAACTACACATCTCACAGCAGAATACCCCAGAAGAAAAGATGATCTCGAATGAAGAAGATACTCAGAAGATTCACATCAGAGGACTGCAAGTAGAAAAATCGGAACTCTCCAAAAAGGAGGGATTTACAGCTGCATCGAATCTTGAGGTACCGCAATCGCGAACTGAAGGGGTGTTGATGTCAAACTTGGAGAACCAAGACACAAAACTCAGTGAATGCGAAGTAAATTTTAATGAACACATAAACACGGAAAGCTTTGAAATGATCGTAAACCATCTAGATTCCCGACAACAAACAGAAATAGATAACTTAATAGAACGACATAAATCAGTTTTTGCCAAGGACAAATATGACATATAGAGAAACAAATATCGGCACTACTAGAAAAAAATTCTAGCAAAAGGAAATTCTGAAAAGACATCTGAGCGCATGAAAGACTTGTCCATCATGTCCGAGGTGATGAAGATACTCTCTGGGGTAGATCGGCTTTCAACAAAAGGCAAGGGGCAATTGAGAAACCCGTTGCCTCTAGGGAAATGTTTACGTTGTGACGAATAATAACTAAAAATTTAGAAAGAACGGAAAAATAGCTGTAGCGGTCGAATCCCACCCGAAATAAAATTATAAAATGGTATACTTAAAGAAATTAACGGGAAATAATAAATGTAAAATAACATTTAATTCAGAGAAAAATAAATAAATGTAATGAATGACAATGTCACCCATTAGGAGTGCGTCACATTTTGAATCTGCCGCGTGATCGAAGAGCCAACTCGATAATCGATGTGGACCGCAGTCGCGGGGACAGATGAAAGATATGCTATCATAGTGCACCGCGTTGTCTAATTGAAGTGACATTAAGTTAACTCTACAATTGAACAATACCAGAATAGGATCTTTAAATGTAGTTCCTCGTTATTTCAGGTGAGATAATCTTTATATTCTATACAATACCCTACACAATACCCCCTTTTGTAGAATCGTTTGTAAAATAAAAGCTCGTTACTAAAGTTAACGTACCTGTTAGGTGAGTCCGTCTCCTCTGGCTGGTGAGTTACTGTGGGCAAGCGCTTTCGATGTAAAGACATCATCGTCTGGCCGTTAAGTCAGTACTGGAGTCAGTCGGTTAGTCGTGGTCTTTATGTACAAAGAGAAAGGTGAAAGGTGTGATGGAGCGTCGGGGAAGGGACGGGGAAGGAGGTCATGTACCTCAGGGTGAATACCCCTAGAGATAAATGGGACGTGTTGGATGGTCTGTCAATTGTGGAATTTACGTCTTTTCTGTGTAGGGTGGTTGACAGACCATCCAACACGTCCCATTTATCTCTAGGGGTATTCACCCTGAGGTACATGACCTCCTTCCCCGTCCCTTCCCCGACGCTCCATCACACCTTTCACCTTTCTCTTTGTACATAAAGACCACGACTAACCGACTGACTCCAGTACTGACTTAACGGCCAGACGATGATGTCTTTACATCGAAAGCGCTTGCCCACAGTAACTCACCAGCCAGAGGAGACGGACTCACCTAACAGGTACGTTAACTTTAGTAATTTGCCTACTGGCGGACACAACCCAATTTCTTTAATACCTAAAAGCTCGTTATTTCAGAGAAACGCATCTACATCCTTATTCCATTGACGGAGATCGGAGAGATATTATAAAACTACATTTTCTGCGACTAATTCTCGGAAGATGAAGAAGTTTAGATTTGATTTCGTTGTGGAGCAAACGGCGGATGGGAAATCGAATGTAATGTGCATCACGTCTATAATTATGCTGAATCGATTATCGAGTTGGCTCTTCGATCACGCGGCAGATTCAAAATGTGACGCACTCCTAATGGGTGACATTGTCATTCATTACATTTATTTATTTTTCTCTGAATTAAATGTTATTTTACATTTATTATTTCCCGTTAATTTCTTTAAGTATACCATTTTATAATTTTATTTCGGGTGGGATTCGACCGCTACAGCTATTTTTCCGTTCTTTCTAAATTTTTAGTTATTATTCGTCACAACGTAAACATTTCCCTAGAGGCAACGGGTTTCTCAATTGCCCCTTGCCTTTTGTTGAAAGCCGATCTACCCGAGAGAGTATCTTCATCACCTCGGACATGATGGACAGGTCTTTCATGCCCTCGGATGTCTTTTCAGAATTTTCTTTTTGCCTGTCTGAGGGCTTTATTATACACTGTGGGGGAACCCCTGTCCCACTCACACTATTTCTTCGCCCGTCAACCGTCACATCTCACGACTATCCCTAATTAGAGATTTTAAAATGATCTTCATCCACGATTCCCAGTTCATGGCAGATTGGACATGAGTCAAGGACATGGACATGCGTCGAGGCTTGGCGAGAGGCTTCGTCAACACATCGGCCAGTGGATGCTCCGTTGCTATTTTCTCAACTACAATTTCTTTGTTCATAACCTGCTCACGAACGGAAAAATGTCGAGTGCGAATATGTTTAGTGCGCCGACGAAACTCTGGATTCTGAGATTGCAGCTTCATTGTGAACATGTAGACCCGCGTTTCCCTGAGGAGTACTAATTCTAATAGCGGGCGCTTTAACCAGTTGACTTCCCTTGCAGCTACCACTTCTGCTTCGGTTGTCGATATTGCAACTGACGTTTGTTGCGGACTTGACCAAGAAATGGCTCCTCCAGTGTACATGCAAACGATGCCAGAAGTTGATCTCCCGGTTTTGGTGTCTCCTGCGGGAACTGCGTCGCTGAAGCTCTCAAGTCACCAAATTTCCGTTGATAGCACTCAACTCGCTCATCTCATAAGTTAATTTAGCGTAATATTCCACTGCGAGCTAAAAGCTAGTAACCTCATATATAGAGTTGGGACTCTGATGATGTGTGGCAGCCTGAGAGCTATTGATAAACTCCGATAGTACTACATAGCTGGGGTGATTCAGTTGCGATTGCACCATACGCGTCCTTAGCGTTGTGCCCCACAAGGATTATTTCATTGCTGCCCCACTTGATATTCGTATACTACAAGTTTACACTACTCTTCAACTATGATTCATTCGTGGATAATGTCTGATAGTTCTGTTGATACGACCAATAGTGACCTCAGGTCATCTCCGGTTTCGTTTATTTATTTATTTATGTGGATAGGGGACAAACCCAATTACACAAGACACTAATGACACCGATAATACGAAAAGCAGAAATTAGCACCAATAGCAGTTCAGTCTAGAGCTGTTAGGAAGAATAAGAGTTGGATGCAGAAAGATTTGATGCTCGACTGAAGAGATCGGAGAAGAGAGAATGTTGATGAGGTGAGGAGACGTGGAGAGAAGGTTAATTTCGCCAGGAATACAGCAGAAAAGAGGATGGTACATACAATTGGTCTTTTAATTTTTTTTTTTGCCATAACACCATTGCTTTGTCCGATCGGATTGCAGAGCAGGCAGGAATAACTATATGCCGAATGGAATTTAAGTGTGGAAGATCGGATTTTTTAGTCCACGTTAAGGACTAAAGTTACGTTTAAGTTATAAAACGGTCCTGACAGCGGACGGGCGTTGCAAATTAGGAATCCCGATGGCTTGAAACGTTAAGTGTTAAATTTTTAGGGGTGGTTGGAAAAAAGGTTTTCCTGTACGGAAACATAGGGTTATTATTAAAATTGAATAATTAACGAAAAAACTAACTTCGTCACAATGAATCGTACAATACTAACAACTGTTAACGGTCAATGGCAACAATAACACTAGTAGCCTTAAAACTTAGAAACGTATGGCATTTTGTTGTAGACTTTCGGAATTCAAATTTATCTCGTATTATACAACCGAATTGATATGTGGTTTTGGGATGGTGTTAGAGCTAGAGTTAACGTTGCGGCGAAGAAAGTAGTTTATGCCGAAGGTGTTGTGGCTAGCGTCGAAGCTACAGTGCTCGCTATCATCGTATGTACTGCTATCGTCGTAGGCATATGTGTACTTGCAGCGTTCACAAATGAATTAGTACCACAACAGGATTGTTCGCCCACTTTTCCCGAGAATAGTTCCGTGGATTCGTCGTACGATTCTTTAATATGCTTACTTGATTTCCTGTATGCTGACAAAAACGACGATTGCTGCAGCAGATATTTACGTGAAGAGGGAATGATAAAAGCCAGACGTACGAAAAGCTGCCTGACCACTATTGAGAAGTGCTACGAGAACCGGCGGGAGAATCTCACTCCTCTTTTACAAAAAGAGTGCCAAAACTGTGCGGAGCTTCTTAATGAAGGATGTAAGTGCACTAAAAACTTTTTAGATTGCAAGAACGAGACAACACAGCCCTCAAGCAAGTACACAGAGACAAAAAAAAAGTGCTGCGAATACTGTTTAAAGTTCTTCAAACTAGACCGCAAAAACGAATTTGGTCCTTGGTATTGTCGTGACTGGCGGAGATGTCCAAACGATTTCGTATTTTATAGAAGATTTTATACGCTTTGCTGTGAGCGACATTTTTCTAAAGACGAGTTAGTAAAATCCGAAGAAGAACATTCGTGCTCGAAGGATTCTGCTAGTTGCGTAGGACGAGCCAGATACGCTTCACGGGAGCATGAAAAACGCTGCGTAGACTGTACAATAATGCTTGGAGCTGCGTGCGATTGTTTAGGAAATCATAATCACTGTCAGAAAAAAATACCTCGCGAAGTAAAACCAACCAAAACAGAGGTGTGTTGCAAATACTGTTTGCATAACTTTGCCGTAAACCGCGAGAACGTGTGCAGTGATATTGTCTGCTCGTGCGAAGAACACAGTAATAAATTTCAAGACCTCTGTCAGAACTGTAGCGAAACTTTCTTCGATATGAAGTGTAAGCCCAGAACTGTTTATGTACATAATTTAGAGCTGTTACGCAAATATGATCGGGAACACTATGTATCGCTGCGTATACACACATGGTTAATCAGTGACCTACATCCTGGCCGAAAAATAGAATTTCATGTTAAAACCATGGCTCATAAAGTAGAATTCAACTGTGTTTGTCAACTATACAATTATGGTCATCAAGAAGACCAATGCCTCACTTATTGCAAATTATTCCGAACGGCTCTAAGGTGGTGGATGGATATTGTAGTCCCACGATCGAGGGTTCGGTCTAGGGCGGTGGTGACACTGAGTGGGGTGACACTCGATAAGGATTCCAAAGAACCCACTAATGCCAGCAATTCAACCGCTTCTTCGATTTCGATATGCCTACGTCTTTCAATCGCACACAGGGAGCAACCTTCATTCCAAAAGTGCGTAGATACCTGCCACGAATTGTTCTCTCGTACAAGAAATTCGTATTCAACCATGTTCAACCACTCATGCAAATCGAGCGTGGAATCAATCAAGCATTTTGCAGCTGGTGCTGGTACAATTTGCGTTTTGATCACTGCGCAGAGTCCAGCAAATATCACCGAACCAACTATAGCAGTGAGACAACGCAACTATATGTGCTCATACTACACTCAACACATGCTTTTCTCACGCTCTTATTATTTGCGGTATTTTGTGCCAAAGATAACTACAGTGTCATTTGCCTGAGTGTTCTGAAGGTGTTGATTATCTTTCTGTGTATCTTATCAATCGGATACGCCTTTGGAAGGTTCGTTTTTGGGCCGGAGCATTGTCTTCAAATGGTGGAGGGATTCGCACTTTCGAAGGGAACAATTGTTGCTGTTCTTTGGTTGGGAGAAGAATTGGAAGGAGGAACTCGCATTACTCGTACCGCCGCAGTGCTCGCATGAGAAAAGTTGACCATGACTGTCACCAACAAATCTCGCGGCTTCAGTTAAATCCAACAGAACGTCACAACCTAATAAACTTCAATACACGTTGCACACTGACATTTCACTACAAATTCTTTTTGGTATCTGGAGTCCAAACAAACAAGGGCGGAAAGAACCGGGCAAACCGCGTTCATCTCCCCCTTCTCCCCCTAGTAGCCCGGGCAACCCGGCTACTACAAGCACACGACACAGCGTGGACCCTAAACTGTCGGACATGGAGCAAATTTGCGCATACGTCCAAATCATCCACGGCCAGCTGGCACGGATGAGGGCCAACGCGACAGGACCTATGCGGGACCTCGTAACTAGTTGCCTCTTCGAAATTTCGAAGCTGGCTATAAAGCTAATGCCCCCAACGACATCGCCCCCTGCCACTCCCCCCCTACGGGAAACTGTGGCGGCTGTCGTGAGGGAAGAGCTGCGTAGGGCAATTGCCCAGCAGCCAGTGCCACCAGCCCCCCAAACTCGAGGAGCAACGACGAGCCAGGGTAGTACCCCAGGCCCCTCATATGCGGCAGTAGCCGCTACTGCGCCTTCCTCCCCCCCTCATGGAGCTGAGGCGGAATGGCAGCCTACCAGGGCCAGGAAGCGCAGAGGGAAGCAGCAACAGACCCCAACAAAGCAGGAAGTGCAGGCCGAGGGCAGCGCCCCGCCTACGCCTCCGCCCAAAAACAAGGGCAAAAATAAAAAGAAAAACAAAAATAAAAAGCCTCCACCGCTTGCCAAACTCCCCCCTAAAAACCCACGACAAAACGTGGTAGTGGTTAGGCGGACATGTGAGGAAGGAGAGGCTGGTCCCTCCAACCCTGACGCAATGGAAGCGCTTATGCGGGGTGTCCCTGCTACGGACCTCCAAGCTTAAAGCGTCCGAGTGCTAGACATCCGCACCGCAGTAGGAGGTGGCGCCGTCATTGTGACGGAAACGCCAGAAATGGCCAAGGCGCTCACGAGCCACATTTCCACGAAAAAGGAGTTGAAGCTCCAAGCATCAGCCCCCCTGGGTCGTTTCCCACGCCTGCTGCTGTGCGACGTGCGGACCGACCTTCAAAAAGAGGACTTGGCCCACCAAGTTGTTGAGCACAACCCTGCGTTAGGCTTGCAGCCGCAGGACGTCAGGCCTCTCTTCACCAAAAAGCGTGGCAGACAGGAGGATTGGGTGATTGAGGTATCACCCAGCCTATACAAAAAACTAGAGGGGGCAAGGCACCTCCAAATAGCCTGGCAGCGGTGCGCCATACGAAAGTACCAAGCCCCCACTCAGTGCTACAAATGCCAGCGCTATGGCCACCTGGCAGTGGCCTGTACAAGACCTGTTGTGTGCGCCTGGTGCGCCTTGCCACATCTGAGTAAGGAATGCAAGCGTGATGCTCCCCTCAAGTGTGCCAATTGCGTCGAACGCAAAATCCAACAGGTTGCACACTCTACACGAGACGCACGCTGTACCATTCGTCAGCGAGCGATTGCCCTCCAGGAGTCACGAGTGGATTATGAATAGGTCAAAAACAGTTCGAACCCTTCAGCACAACACCAATAAGAGTTGCCCAGTTAAGGCTGAGTTGCTGCAAAATGCACTCAAGAAACGCTGCAGTGTTCTCGCCATACAGGAACCATACATAGGATCCAAAACTCTTGGTCTGGGATCGCAGGCACGAGTGGTGGCTGGAGCAAGAACGGGAGCCAAGGCCGCAGTGGCCTGCATCGACCCGTCCATTGACATGCTCGCACTCACTCACCTGAACAGCCAGTACTTGGCCGCTGTGCTCATCCGAGCCGGTGGCTTTGAGCTGGTTGTAATATCAATTTCCAGGCAATTTGGCGCACCAGTTGCCAACAGCCTTGAACCACTCGAGCGGGCTCTAGCAGGCCTATCAGGACGACCCTGCATAGTCTGTGCCGATGCAAATGCCAGATCACCATTGTGGGGATCCCCAACCCTGGATGGGGCAGGCGAGGCGTATATAGAGCTGCTCACCAGGTACAACTTGATTGTTGCCAACGACCCCATGACTGAGGCGACCTATGATGGTCCGGGAGGAAGGTCGTGTATAGACGTCACAGCCGTGTCTCACACCCTGCTACTCAAATTGCAGGGTTGGCGAGTCGTACCAGGTGCAACGCAGAGCGATCACATGGTTATTGACTTTGCCATCACGGATGACAACATCCTCTGCAAGACACGCGTGAAAAGCGATTCCGCACAAAAAATGCTGACTGGCCACAGTTCTGTAGGGTACTGGACGGTGAACTGCGTGCCGCAGACACCGACCTAATAGCGGAAGCATACACACCTGAAGAGGTGGACAGCAAAGTGGACATATTTACCACAGCACTGCACTCTGCTGGGCTCTCTGTACTTGGCCAAAAGAAGCACAGGGCGATCAAAGTCCCATGGTGGACTGAGGAACTTAATCCCCTCAAGCAAAGTGCAAATAAAGCCAGAAGGATGTACCAAAACACTCGTGACCCTGATGCCAGAGCAACACTCCGAACTGCCTTCATCCAAGAGAAGAAGGCCTTCCACCGCGCCATCAAACGAGCCAAACGGCAAGGCTGGCGAAATTTTGTGGAAGCGGAGAGCTCTGAGAACCCCTGGGGCAGACACTACAAGTCCTCCATAGGAAAAGCAAATAAAGAGCAGGTCTTAGCTGCGATGCAAAATGAGTCAGGCTGGGCCTGCAGCATCGAACGTTCACTGGAAACCCTCCTTGAGAAGGCGTTCCCAGATGACCAAGTAGCTCGAGACACTGAAGCCCAGAGGGCAGCAAGGGAGCTGATCATGGACCCTCCGAACGAGCCCGACATCCCACTGTGGACAACAGGCGACCTCAGCAGGGCCCTTGCGACCTTAAAGCCCAACAAATCCCCTGGGTCAGATAAAATAGAAAGCAATATGCTAAGGAAGGCTGAGCGGACAATCTCCAGCAGTCTCCTTAATTTATTCAATGACTGTCTGCAGGTCGGACAGTTCCCCACTCAGTGGAAGTCTGCGCGTGTCGTCACCCTTCAAAAGGGAGGCGACCGCAATCAGTCGGACCCGCGATCATGGAGACCACTCAGCCTTCTTTCCATATTAGGCAAAACACTAGAAATCTTGATGTTGCAGTCCCTCGAAGGAGTCTTTGGCCGCAACCTCACAGGCAGGCAATACGGGTGTACCAAAGGAAGGTCCACGCAGGATGTCGTTGTCGAGATCCGGCGTGTTTCCCTGCTGGCACCGGCTAAGTACGTCGTAGCAGTTCTGATTGACATCAGAGGGGCGTTTGACAACCTTTGGTGGCCAGCGCTCCTTAATGAACTCAAAGGTAGGGGAATCCCCCGCAACCTGTACTCGCTCGTCAGAAATTATCTGACAGACAGAACTGCTACGATCGAAAGCAGGCATGTCTCCGTCCGGAGAAAGATTGAGAAGGGGTGCCCACAAGGCTCGGTCCTTGGACCAGCACTCTGGAATGCCTTCTTCGAAGGTCTTCTCAGGAAACTCATGGAGACTGACTGCGAGCCGTACGCCTATGTGGATGACTTGACTGTGCTGATCTTTGCAGAGTCAGTCCGCCAAATTGAAGAAAAAACCCGCCACGTTCTCCGCACTGTCAACCAATGGTGCGAGCACGTCAAGATGCAGGTGGCTGAGGAAAAAACCCAGCTAATCCTCTTGAAGGGGAAAGTGAATAATCCACCCACAATACGCTTTGGCGGCCACAGGCTCCTTCTTGAAAAGCACGTCAAGTATTTAGGAGTGAATATAGGTGAGAGGTGGGGTTTCAACCAACACCTCCAGTCCCTTAAAGACACTACCTTTGCAAGGTTTGCCTCACTGCGTGCCGTTACTAAGGCCACTTGGGGTGTGTGTTACCACGACACCATCCTCATGTATAAGGCCATCTATTTAGGTGTGATTGGCTACTGCCCCGTTGTCTGGGGTAGCAAACTAACAGTCAATCAAAAGAGAGTATTGGCCCAATCCCAGAGAGCTGCGCTCCTGTGGATCACCAAGGCCTACAAGACTGTATCAACGGAAGCACTCCAGGTGATCACTGGTCAGTTACCAGTTGATTTGGCTGTTGAGTGCATGATTGACAAGTGGAGAGTGAAACGGGAGCTTCCCCCGCTTTGGGCTGAACTCCGTGCGGATCTCACCACAGAACAGAAACTTGCCGCCATTGATGAATGGGCTCTAGAGAAATGGCAAGCGAGATGGGAATCCTGGTCAAAGGGACGTGATACGTATGAGTTCTTCCCCAACATCCGTGAACGTCTTTCTAGAAAATGGGTTGAGCCAGACCACTGGACGAGCCAGTTCCTCACGGGACATGGTGACATCAATGCGCGGCTCCACTCCTTTTCTCTGAAAGACTCTCCATTATGCACGTCTTGTGCCTCCAGTGCGGAGGAAACAAGAAACCATGTGCTGCTCCACTGTAGTTTCTCCAACAGTGAGCGACGGTTGTTGGGAGGGCAACCGAACTTAGGAGCATTAACTGCTACAAAGGAAGCCTACAACCATTTTGCAAAGTTCGCAAAGAAGGTGATGGCTAAGAAACGTGGTTATAGTTGATCTGTCCTTTTGAAACTTGCCTCCCAAGTAAAAAGTAAGATCAGGTAGGGAACCAGATTATGAACTACTCCCAGATGGTACGGGATTCCTCAGGTGGTCACCTCCGCGCGGTAACACACGGGCAACAGCTCTCTACGGTGAGACTGGCTAACGACCAAATACCTGCCGTACCTCCACAGGTCTGAGTTCGGTGGATGCTGCAGGGGCCGGCCTCTTGCATATTAGCGAAACCGCAACTTCCATGACTGATATAACCCTCGTCGAGGGTTTAGGTACAGTCATGAAATAAAGAAACAGATCTGTGTATGTGTGTCTGTATTCGATTTTTAGAAAAAACGACCGTACCAAATCCACTCAAACTTGATATCTAGACCAAAAGTCACTATGGGACGCCAAAATAAGGGTATAAACAAAATCCACCGAAATTTAACTATAGTTATCATAGTGATCAAAACTCCAAATATTTTTTTCTCAAAAACGGCTCTAACGATTTTGATTAAATTTTTTATATTGGTAGCTCCAAATATGGCAACTATACTATGAAACTCCCATTTATGGGATAATGACTAGAGCAGCACAATAAATTACCAAAACTTTCGACGAAATCGGTTTTAGCGCGGTTTTTAGAAAAAACAACCGTACCAAATCAGCTGAAACTTGATGTCTAGCCTACAGGTTACCATGGGACGCAAAGATAAGGGTATGGGCAAAATCCACCGAAATTTAACTATAGTCATCATAGTGCTCAAAACACCAAATTTTTTTTCTCAAAAACGGCTCTAACGATTTTGATTAAATTTTTTATATAGATAGGTCTTAATAAGATAATCATACCATAAAATTCCCGCCTGTTGGAAAATGACGAGAGCAGCACAATAAATTATAAACATTTTCGACGAAAAGCGTTTTTGCCGCGGTTTTTTCCTTATAAACTCCGCTGGAATGTTAGTAGATGTTTTTAAAAAATTGGTATTGTAGTCCTATTCAATACCTATAGGGTGAGTGTTTAAAAACCCTCATGAGATACATGGGGCTCGCTCCAGAAATTCCTGAATTTCAACTACCGCCGTTTCGCTTAATACCAGTTCTAACAGTTATTACCCAATAACTCTGCCAAAGTGATTACTACCCTTCTTTAACAAATTTGTGTTTACAGTCTCATTGATTATCTGTGTACCAACTGCTTAATAGTGGTCCTGCAATGAGTACGAGCAGCACAATAAATTCCAGAACTGTAGGCACTACCGCTTCCTGCTGCTGTTTGACCAAGTTTAAAGAAACTGGGTGATTAATGAATTGATTAGATCGAATTAGCCATATAGAAAGTGAATTGACGTAGAGCTAAGGAAAGTTGTGTGTTGCAACGCACCAGATATTTTTTTTTTTTTCATGGAACATTGTGTCAAATACGAAGCTTCAAGGATACCAGGCGACCTCCTTGCAGTAAGTAGCCTTGTCACGGCATGCGGGACTCTGCCATGATCGACTGTGTATTACCCTAGCTACTCGCGGGAACATGAATGAGGAAAATCAAATAAATTTGAACATTCAGGAGCTTAACCTAGCTTAGGAAGAGAGCCTGCTATTGAGTCCCTCCTCAGTGATGGAGGAGGAGGTCATGGACTTGTGCTGTGACCTCCCTGTTGTAGAAGGAGGTTCAGCTACGGCGGATGGAGACGCAAGGTCACATTCTGCGAGCAGGCAGCTTCTGGGGGTTCCTACTGCCGGGGCGCTTCTCGATGCTGGGGGGTGCTGGCGCTGGGCCTCCTCAGGGGCTCCTGAGAACCAGGAGAATAAAGGCTTGGAGCTGTTGATCGAAGGTTCGGATGCGAGGGCGCCATGTAAAGTTTACTGGCTCACAGAGGCGCAGGTTTAGAGCTCTCCTGTCAGAGGGTAAGAGCCTGGCTGATGCCGGGGCTCTTGCAATGAGTGGAGGGCAGACAAGAGAGGTTGAGGGGGGCCAAAAAACAGAGCGGCCTTCCCCTGGAGACACTCCCAAGGAGAGGAAGAAGGTAAGGCGCTCCTTGGGAGTAAGTGGGGGTAAGACGCGTGGGGGCGTGAGTTCCACGTCTGTAATCCACCCCAGTGGGGGTGGTTGCTCCGGGCGTCAGGGAGTACCTAAGGGCGGCCCTGGCAGGCTGCCACCGGGCACACATAGACCAGCTGTGTTGGGGGTGAAGCTGCGGGTGTTCCATGAGGACTACCCGGCATAGCTCCTCACAGCAGAGCAGATGAAGGCTGTGGAGAAAAGCATGGTGGAGGCTGTGTTCGCTCTCGACGAGGATGAGAGGCCAAAGCTAGGGTTCACTGGTACCATGTGTAGGAGGGGGTGGTACGCAGTGACCTGCAAGGATGAGGGCACGGCAGCATGGTTGAGGGAGCATTTTGCCACCTCACCGCCTTGGGAGGGGGCTAGGCTGATGATCTGTGAGGGCATGGACCTTCCAAGACCAAGGAGGCTGTGGCGTACCTGCCGGGGTGTGAGGATGAGCCAGATGCGAGGATCCTGGGCTTTCTGGCAAAGCAAAACAGGAGACTCTGCACATCGTTCTGAACGGCCACAAGGAATCAGCGGTACTTCTGGGCCTGCTCATCGATGAACAATCTGCCCAGGCTTTGGAGGCTGAGCCAGCAGTCTTCATAAAGTGAGGAAGCAGGGCTTTGGATAGGTGCCTGCCTTGAGTGTCCCTTCCTTGAGTGCCCCTGAAGATGGTGGAAGGGGCAGAGGGAGCGCTGCCGCTGCGGGGTTGTCGGGTGGTGGGGCTGCTGGCTGTGGGGCTGTGGTCTGTGGCAGCGACCTAGGGTCGCGCTGTGCAGTCCTGGGTGCCTCAGTGGGAATGGTGGGGGCTCCTGGAAACAGCGGTGCTGGGGTCCTGGTGGTCCCTCCCCCCCTCCTGTGGCTATGGCTTCGGCATTGGCTGCGGGTGATGTGGGGGGGCTGGCGGGTCGAGAATCGGCAGGGAGGGCAGGGAGGACGTCAAGGTCCTTCCACACCAAACTGCAGAGAGACTGCAGGCAAGTCTGCAGGGAGGTCCCACGGGGGTTGGGTGGTCGACGTGGGTGACGATGAGTGCTCATCACATTGGCTTCCTCCACATCAACCTGCACACGGCCAAGGCAGCACCGGGGGGAGGGGCGTGATGTGGTTGTGCTGCAGGAGCCTTGGATGGACAGCAGGGACGTAAAAATATATACCTGCTAGTACAGGTAAGTTGGTTCACTGTGGCACAGAAGGTCGTCCTAAGGCGGCTGTTTTGATAAGACACAACTTGCATATTCTAAAAACTCCCGAGTTATGTCACAGGGATTTAGTGGCGGTAATGCTGGAAGCTCAAGACAGTAATGGACTCCGTGTGAGGACAGTGGTGGCGTCTTCCTACTTCCCAGGTGATGACGCTGAGGTCCCCCCGCTGATGATGCAGCAGCTGATCCATTATTGCAGAAGGGAAGACCTTCAGTTGATTGTCGGGTGCACACAAATGAAAGAGGTGGTGGTTGATAGGAGGAACACGCCAACTTTTGTTACGCACAGGCGGAGGGAGGTGCTGGACATTACAGTCTCAAGTACCTTCTATGCCAGCAGAATAACAGATTGGCATGTCTCTGGGGAAACTTCAATGTCTGACGACCAGATGGTGAGGTTCAGGCTCATGTTCTCTAATAGTGTGACAGAGACATATCGAAACCGCAAGAACACGGATTGGGTTCTGTACAGCTGAGTGTTGGCCACCAGTTTGGAGAGCTACAGCTGTGAAATGTAAACTGTTGAAGGTGTGGGGAGGGCGACAGGGGAGATCTGCATAGCTATGGTAGGGGAGTATGAAGAAAGCTGCGAGTTGAAAACCCGAAGATCCAATAGGGAGGTGTCCCTTGGTGGAACAAGGAACTGGGAAGGCTTTGGAAGGAAACGAGGAGGCTCTTTAACAGAGCAAAAAAGAGACCTGGAGAGACTTCTGCGGGGGCATGAAAGACTTGTCTACCATGTCCAAGGTACAGAAGATCCTCCTGTCATGGACTATCGAGGAACCCGCTGCTAGCCGCTGCCACCAGAGAAATGTTCACACTTAATAAGGTTAAATGGTTCATTGAAACCTTACAAGGCTCCAGGTTCGAATGGGATCTTCCCAGCCATGTTGCAGCATGGTAGGGAGGCTCTGGGTCCGATACTGGTGAGGCTTTTCAGGGCAAGCTATGTCCTTGGGTACATACCCACTATGTGGAGGAAGGTGAAGGTGGTCTTTATACCAAAGCCGGGTGGCTCCTCGGCCCTGACTAAGGGCTACCGCCCCATCAGTATCACGTCCTTCGTGTTGAAAACAATGGAGAAGATAGTGTGCCTATCAATAAAGGAGTACTATCTTACTCAGAACCCCATTCGGAGTTCTCAGCATGCCTATCAGAGGGGGAGATCCACTGAGACTGCTCTGAAGGAACTGGCGACAGTGCTGGAGGATACTCTGAGATCCGGAGTGATTGCATTGCGCTGCTTTCTGGATATTGGGGGGGATTTTGACAATACGTGATATGCCTCAATTACAGCTGCGGCTGATAGGAACGGTGCAGATCCTTACCTAATCTCTTGGACCAAGGAGATGCTGAGTAGCAGGGTGGTCTTTTCAGAGTTGGTGAGGGGGGGGGGGGACACTCACCAAGTGGTGCCCATGGGGCGCGGGGGGGGGGGGGGGGTGCTCACCCCTCTCCACTGGTTACTGGTCGGTGGTTACTCGCTGACACCCTTCTCGAGCTGCTGGAGGAGGGCTACAAGGTAATAGGATACGCGGATTACCTGGTAATTATAGTCAGGGGTAAATTGGCGAGTGTAATCAGTGAATGCATGCAGCATGCACTGAAAACCTACAGAGATGGTGGAATGGGCGAGGACTGTTTGTCAAAATGAGCCTGATCCCGTTCAACAGAAGGCGCAACCTTGCGCTGCGGGAACTCAGGCTGGGTGGTTAGGTGGTCAAGATCCAGCATGAGATCAAGTACTGGGGAGTTTTCCTTGGTTGGAAGCTCACTTGGGCCACACAGGTCATAAACCCTTACAGCAGGCGTCAGTGGTGATGTGGGCAGCTCAGAGAATGGTGGGGAAGACATGAGGCCTGAGGCCTGGGATGATCCGGTGGCTGTACACTGCCATTGTTAGGCCTGTAGTCACCTATGGAGCCCTGGTTGGGTGGACTAGGGTGGAAAACAAAACAGTGCAGTTGCAACTAAATAAACTGTAGGGCGTTTCTGGCCATTACAGGTTGTCTGACTACATGCCCTATGCCTACACTAGGGGTCTTGCTGGATTTAGCTCCACTCCACGTACGTGTAAAAAGGATGGCGTTCCTCCAGGCTGTGCGTATGTTGGAGTTGGGTCTGATCATGCGGGGGAGGAGAAGTTCCTGGCACTTGATCCTTGACAAGGTGAAGGTGGGGGGGCCCAAATTGCATGTGGTAGACTCAATTCCCGTGAGATTAAACTTCGTGCTACCCTTTCGGATACTCATTCATGAGCGATCCAGGTGGGTAGGGGAGTTCCCGCTTTCGAAGCTGGGGCCCTGGTATACTACACTGATGGCTCGGTGCAGGGTGGCCTTGCAGGGGCAGGCATCTTTGGGCTGAGAATCAGAGCGGTGATCCCATTGGGGTCGCTGGCCACAGTTTTCCAGGCAGAGGTGGCTGAGGTGATGGCCTGTGTGCAACGGCTGCTGCAGAGGGGACTGAAGGGGCAGAGAATTTACATCATGGTGGACATTCAGGCCACTCTCTAGACCTCAGCATCATACAGTCGTACATCACAGCCCGGCAGGTGTAGAAGTGTCTGACTGGACGGAAGGCTGATAGGTTGGCTAAGAAGGGATCAGCGCAGATCCCTATTGACCCTGAGCCCTTTGTTGGGACTACCAAGAGCCACCTACGTAGGGAGGTTGGCAAATGGGAGGACAGGTGCAGGGCTGCTCATTGGCAGGGGCTGCCCGGCCTTAGACAGTCAAAACTCTTCATCCGGCTCTCCAGAGAGAGGTCCAAGGAGGTGCTTGCACTGGGGAGGAAGGAAATGAGGATCATATGTGGCCTGTTCATTGGTCACTGTCCGCTGAGGTACCACCTTGCAAATATTGGCAAGTGCGAGGTACAGGTATACAGGTTCTGCGAGGTAGGGCTAGAGACGGCAGAGCATGTGATGTGCGTATGCAATGGACCGTTGTGCGTTTGGGAGGCCCTTTCTTCAGCCCGAAGAGGTGGCAAATGCAGAACTTGCGGATATCCTTCGCTTTGTGCAGGGGTGGTGGGGGCGCAAAGGTAACGTCACACCAAGTGCGACCAGTGCTGTGGGGCCCGGAGGTGGTGCCGGGGGGCCATGATCTGAGGATCATGGACGCCCTTACAATAGGCCCGTTTGAGGCTGCGGCGAGGGTATTGCCTGCATCCACCGTTTCAAGGAAAAAAAACCTTCGTACAAGTTTCGAATAAAAATCTAGTTAGCAGTTAACCGAACTTGATGACGTTATGCCCCTGTAAATAGTATCTTCAATAGCTGCAAAAGGTCTAGTGGAGAAGAAGCAATGAGTCTGAATAGACGATTAATCGAAGAAATACATCGCCCGCCGCGTAAGCGTTTTCCCACATCTCGGGTGATTTTAAAAGGTGTGTTGGATGATTTAAGGCAAGCGGATCTAGTCGATCTCACAATGTTCCCCGACCAACAATATAAGTATCTATTGACGGTTATAGACGTGCGGAGCAAGAGGGAATGGATTGAATCTCTAAAGCGAAAGACAGGCGCAGGAAGTAGGGAGAGCCCCAGGCCGCATATTTGAGTCAAGTCGTCTAGTCCTCCGCTACCTCCAAACTGATAAAGGATGCGAGTTTTACAACTCGAGCGTGAAAAAGCTGTTGACCGTATAAACGTTAAGCTGTACAGCTCGCATAGTGAAGGCATCCATTGTTGAAAGATTTAATAGAACAATAAAGCGATGGATGTGGATGGAATTTTGTCATCAGGGCAACCGTAAATGTGTACAGTTGATACCAGATCTAATGAAACGCGAGACGAACTTGTTATCCTCCAAAGATCGCTCATCTTCGCAAAAGGGACCATCTCAAGCCTCGTCGAGTCCCACGTTTCAAAATCGGGAATAGCGTAAGAATCTTTAACAGCAGAAATCGTTTGACCAAAAGTTATCTGCCAGCATGGACCAATGAACAATTTATCGTTACTAGAATTAGGCTAGACGATAATATACCTACCTATAACCTCCAAGATGTCTACGGCGAAGATATTGAAGGACGGTTTTACGAACAGGAAATTACCGAAACCAACTACCCCGATCATTAGAGAAGATTATGAGACGAAAAGGAAATAAAGTGTTGTCCAATGTAAAAAACGTCAAAGGTCTGTAACACGACCCATTATCGACATTTTCATTCTCATCTACAGATATATTAGCAGCGGCAACAGCAGCAGCAGCAGAGAAAAATTATAAAAGGGTGTTAACGAACAAGACGTTTCGGCTCCGAATCTTCGACCACCCTAACCTCCTCGCCTATCGATGGACGAGCGGAGGCACAGCATGATAACAGAGAGGGGACCGTCTCCGCGAGCCAGAAATCCACGACCCCGAAATAATGAAGAAATGGCAAAGGAAGAATTAAAAAATCAGATTAAAAATACGATCCCAAGTTTAAAGTGGAGAATATATTTCGAACTAGAACGGAGAACATTCACCAGAATCGAAGTCCCAGTGGACAATATTAAAAACGGAGAGGGAATAGTTCAATATCTAAAAGCAAATAAAATTGAAATTCCAGAGAGCATAGTAAAAGTGAAGAATAATTACGCGTACGTAGGTTCCGTTAATACAAGTGTAGAGAAACAAGTATTGAGCTTTGAGAAGCCAATTACTTTGGAAGAAATGCCCTATGAAGAAGAACTACGAAATAGACCCAACTTTAATTCCTATGATTGCCAACAAATTAAATTCAAACTGATCAAAGTTGTAACAGAGCACATGAACCCCCTTGAAAAAAGAAATAATGAAATTATTGTTTGAATCCAAAGATATCTTCCAAACCAATGCAGAACCTGTAACCTTTAAAAAATACTGTAAAACGCTACTGATGAAATCCCTGTATACTCACGAAATCACCGGTACCCAGAAATTGACAGAAACGAAGTAAAATATCTGGTGCGTAGCAACACACTACTTTCCGCCACCCCCGTAAGTTCGAACGCCACCTACATATGCGGGTGCTATATCTTCGTTCAACACATTTCTACAGAAACATTTATGGAGAACAAAATGTAGAGACTAGTTAGCTGAGAGTACTCCGTAAGTTTGATCGAAATCGTTAGAGCCGTTTATGAGAAAATTGGAATACCGATAAATTAATAATCGAAAAATCTCCTTTTCTGAGTTAATATGGCTTATATCTCCGTTCAACATATATATACAGAAATAGTTATGGAGAACGAAATGTTGGTATGGGTGACTAAAAGACACTCCATTAAGATTTATCACATCTGGTGAAAAAGTTACCCTGGAATTTACGGAAATGTTATAAAAAACGTTATTTTCGACACATTTTGATTTTTATCCCTGGTCAATGGACCGTCACAGGAACATTTATTGAGAAGAATATGTAAGTATTAACTATTTGAAAACATCCTTTGAGTTTGGTGAAAATCGCTGGAGCCGTTTTGCCAAAAAGCGTAAAAAACCTATTTTTGCTTCAGGGGCCCATATCTCCGTTCACCGTATTTTCATGGAGATATGTATGGGAAAGAACAGTTGGGTATTGATTAGGAGAAGATAATTTGAAAGTTTAATCAAAATCGTTAGTGCCGTTTTCGAAAAAAATGCAAAAACCCTAGTTTTTGGTACATTTTCGTCCCCCTCCCCCCCCCCCTTCCGATCGGCCGAAATCGTCCATAACCGTATTTTGGTGTCTACAAAAAATAACGAACAAAACAAAAAAAGAACCAGCTCAATCGGATCAGCCGTTCTCCCGCAAATCGAACTACAGACAGGTCTGTTTCTTTATTTGGTGACTGTACCTAAACCCTCGACGAGGATTATATCAGTCATAGAAGTTGCGGTTTCGCTAATATGCAAGAGGCCGGCCCCTGCAGCATCCACCGAACTCAGACCTGTGGAGGTACGGCAGGTATTTGGTCTTAGCCAGTCTCACCGTAGAGAGCTGTTGCCCGTGTGTTACCGCGCGGAGGTTGACCACCTGAGGAATCCCGTACCATCTGGGAGTATTTCATAATCTGGTTTCCTACCTGATCTTACTTTTTACTTGGGTGGCAAGTTTCAAAGGACAGATCAACTATAACCACGTTTCTTAGCCATCACCTTCTTTGCGAACTTTGCAAAATGGTCATAGGCTTCCTTTGTAGCAGTCAATGCTGCTAAGTTCGTTTGCCCTACCAACAACCGTCGCTCACTGTTGTAGAAACTACAGTGGAGCAGCACATGGTTTCTTGTTTCCTCCGCACTGGAGGCACAAGACGTGCATAATGGAGAGTCTTTCAGGGAAAAGAAGTGGAGCCGCGCATTGAAGTCACCATGTCCCGTGAGGAACTGACTCGTCCAGTGGTCTGGCTCAACCCATTTTCTAGAAAGACGTTCACGGATGTTGGGGAAGAACTCATACGTATCACGTCCTTTTGACGAGGATTCCCATCTCGCTTGCCATTTCTCTAGAGCCCATTCGTCGATGGCGGCAAGTTTCTGTTCTGTGGTGAGATCCGCACGGAGTTCAGCCCAAAGCGGGGGAAGCTCCCGTTTCACTCTCCACTTGTCAATCATGCACTCGACAGCCAAATCAACTGGTAACTGACCAGTGATCACCTGGAGTGCTTCCGTTGATACAGTCTTGTAGGCCTTGGTGACCCACAGGAGCGCAGCTCTCTGGGATTGGGCCAATACTCTCTTTTGATTGACTGTTAGTTTGCTACCCCAGACAACGGGGCAGTAGCCAATCACACCTAAATAGATGGCCTTATACATGAGGATGGTGTCGTGGTAACACACACCCCAAGTGGCCTTGCTAATGGCACGCAGTGAGGCAAACCTTGCAATGGTAGTGCCTTTAAGGGACTGGAGGTGTTGGTTGAAACCCCACCTCTCACCTATATTCACTCCTAAATACTTGACGTGCTTTTCAAGAAGGAGCCTGTGGCCGCCAAAGCGTATTGTGGGTGGATTATTCACTTTCCCCTTCAAGAGGATTAGCTGGGTTTTTTCCTCAGCCACCTGCATCTTGACATGCTCGCACCATTGGTTGACAGTGCGGAGCACATGGTGAGTTTTTCTTCAATTTGGCGGACTGACTCTGCAAAGATCAGCACAGTCAAGTCATCCACATAGGCGTACGGCTCGCAGTCAGTCTCCATGAGTTTCCTGAGTAGACCTTCGAAGAAGGCATTCCAGAGTGCTGGTCCTAGGACTGAGCCCTGTGGGCACCCCTTCTCAATCTTTCTCCGGACGGAGACATGCCTACTTTCGATCGTAGCAGTTCTGTCTGTCAGGTAACTTCTGACGAGTGAGTACAGGTTGCGGGGATTCCCTATCTTTAAGCTCATTAAGGAGCGCTGGCCACCAAAGGTTGTCAAACGCTCCTCTGATGTCAATCAGAACTGCTACGACGTACTTAGCCGGTGCCAGCAGAAACACGCCGAATCTCGACAATGACATCCTGCGTGGACCTTCCTTTGGTACACCCGTATTGCCTGCCTGTGAGGTTGCGGCCAAAGACTCCTTCGAGGGACTGCAACATCAAGATTTCTAGTGTTTTGCCTAATATGGAAAAGAAGGCTGAGTGGTCTCCATGATCGCGGGTCTGACTGATTGCGGTCGCCTCCCTTTTGAAGAGTGACAACACGCGCAGACTTCCACTGAGTGGGGAACTGTCCGACCTGCAGACAGTCATTAAATAAATTAAGGAGACCGCTGGAGATTGTCCGCTCAGCCTTCCTTAGCATATTGCTTTCTATTTTGTCTGGCCCGGGGGATTTGTTGGGCTTTAAGGTCGCAAGGGCCCTGCCGAGGTCGCCTGTTGTCCACAATGGGATGTCGGGCTCGTTCGGAGGGTCCATGATCAGCTCCCTTGCTGTCCTCTGGGCTTCAGTGTCTCGAGCTACTTGGTCATCTGGGAACGCCTTCTCAAGGAGGGTTTCCAGTGAGCTTTCGATGCTGCAGGCCCAGCCTGACTCATTTTGCATCGCAGCTAAGACTTGCTCTACGTTTGCTTTTCCTATGGAGGACTTGTAGTGTCTGCCCCAGGGGTTCTCAGAGCTCTCCGCTTCCACAAAATTTCGCCAGCCTTGCCGTTTGGCTCGTTTGATGGCGCGGTGGAAGGCCTTCTTCTCTTGGATGAAGGCAGTTCGGAGTGTTGCTCTGGCATCAGGGTCACGAGTGTTTTGGTACATCCTTCTGGCTCTATTTGCACTTTGCTTGAGGGTTAAGTTCCTCAGTCCACCATGGGACTTTGATCGCCCTGTGCTTCTGTTGGCCAAGTACAGAGAGCCCAGCAGAGTGCAGTGCTGTGGTAAATGTGTCCACTTTGCTGTCCACCTCTTCAGGTGTGGATGCTTGCGCTATTAGGTCGGTGTCTGCGGCACGCAGTTCACCTTCCAGTACCCTACAGAATTGTGGCCAGTCAGCATTTTTGTGCGGAATCGCTTTTCACGCATGTCTTTGCAGAGGATGTTGTCATCCGTGATGGCAAAGTCAATAACCATGTGATCGCTCTGCGTTGCACCTGGTACGACTCGCCAACCTTGCAATTTGAGTAGCAGGGTGTGAGACACGGCTGTGACGTCTATACACGACCTTCCTCCTGGACCATCATAGGTCGCCTCAGTCATGGGGTCGTTGGCAACAACCAAGTTGTACCTGGTGAGCAGCTCTATATACGCCTCGCCCGCCCTGTCCAGGTTGGGGATCCCCACAATGGTGATCTGGCGTTTGCATCAGCACAGACTACGCAGGGTCGTCCTGATAGGCCTGCTAGAGCCCGCTCGAGTGGTTCAAGGCTGTTGGCAACTGGTGCGCCAAATTGTCTGTAAAATGATATTACAACCAGCTCAAAGCCACCGGCTCGTATGAGCACAGCGGCCAAGTGCTGGCTGTTCAGGTGGGTGAGTGCGAGCATGTCAATGGACGGGTCGGTGCAGGCTACTGCTGCCTTGGCTCCCGTTCTTGCTCCAGTCACCACTCGTGCCTGCGATCCCAGACCAAGGGTTTTGGATCCTATGTATGGTTCCTGTATGGCGAGGACACTGCAGCGTTTCTTGAGTGCATTTTGCAGCAACTCAGCCATAACTGGGCAACTCTTATTTGTGTTGTGCTGAAGGATTCGAACTGTTTTTGACCTATTCATAATCTACTCGTGACTCCTGGAGGGCAATCGCTCGCTGACGAATGGTACAGCGTGCGTCTCGTGTAGAGTGTGAGACCTGTTGGATTTTGCGTTCGACGCAATTGGCACACTTGAGAGGGGCATCACGCTTGCATTCCCTACTCAGATGTGGCAAGGCGCACCAGGCGCACACAACAGGTCTTGTACAGGCCACTGCCAGGTGGCCATAGCGCTGGCATTTGTAGCACTGAGTGGGGGCTTGGTACTTTCGTATGGCGCACCGCTGCCAGGCTATTTGGAGGTGCCTTGCCCCCTCTAGTTTTTGTATAGGCTGGGTGATACCTCAATCACCCAATCCTTCTGCCTTCCACGCTGTTTGGTGAAGAGGGGCCTGACATCCTGCGGCTGCAAGCCTAACGCATGGTTGTGCTCAACAACTTGTTGGGCCAAGTCCTCTTTTTGAAGATCAGTCCGCACGTCGCACAATAGCAGGCGTGGGAAACGACCCAGGGGGGCTGACGCTTGGAGCTTCAACTCCTTTTGTTGAAATGTGGCTCGTGAGCGCCTTGGCCATTTCTGGCGTTTCCGCCACAATGACGGCGCCACCTCCTACTGCGGTGCGGATGTTCAGCACTCGGACGCTTAGAGCTTGGAGGTCCGTAGCAGGGACACCCCGCATCAGTGCTTCCATTGTATCAGGGTTGGAGGGACCAGCCTCTCCTTCCTTACATGTATGCCTAACCACTACCACGTTTTGTCGTGGGTTTTTAGGGGAGTTTGGCAAGCGGTGGAGGCTTTTATTTTTGTTTTTATTTTTACTTTTGCCCTTGTTTTTGGGCAGAGGCGTAGGCCGGGCGCTGCCCTCAGCCTGCTTAGTTGGGGCCTGTTTCCGCTTCCCCCTGCGCTTCCTGGCCCTGGCAGACTGCCATTCCGCCTCAGCTCCATGAGGGGGGGAGGAGGGCGCAGTAGCGGCTACTGCCGCATATGAGGGGCCTGGGGTACTACCCTGGCTCATTGAAGGTCCTTGAGTTTGGGGGGCTGGTGGCACTGGCTGCTGGGCAATTGCCCTACGCAGCTCTTCCCTCACGACAGCCGCCACAGTTTCCCGCAGGGGGGGAGTGGCAGGGGGCGATGTCGTTGGGGGGGCATTAGCTTTTATAGCCAGCTTCGAAATTTCGAAGAGGCAACTAGTGATGAGGTCCCGCATAGGTCCTGTCGCGTTGACCCTCATCCGTGCCATCTGGCTGTGGATGACGGGACATATGCGCAAATTTGCTCCATGTCCGACAGATTAGGGTCAACGGCGTGTCGTGTGCTTGTAGTAGCCGGGTTGCCCGGGCTACTAGGGGGAGAAGGGGGAGATGAACGCGGTTTGCCCGGTTCTTTCCGCCCTTGTTTGTTTGGACGACGAGTAGATTGCTCATCGTCCGAAGAGGGAGGGGTCGAGCTTGGCGAGCCCGAGGAAGAGGCGCAGGTGGCGTTTTTATTACCTGCAATTGTGTTATTTGACTTAGTCATGTTTTTTACTAATTTTGAGGGGGGGGGGGGAGATTAAAGAAGCAGACTGGTGTAGTGTATCCTTGTGAGTTCATTTGTTGTGTGTGTTAGTGGTATGAGCGAGAGGTGCTCGGGAGGCCGTGTTCTGGAAGCTCCCCCTCAGGCATATTGATTCTAGCCCCTTTCGCTGGTCCGTTGAGGGTCAAAGGGAGGCCCCCACATGCGCCGCAGCTGCCAGTCCGGCCACCCACCGGGACTAAGACGCATGAGGGATTTTTCGGCTGCTGCTCAGAGTCAGCCCTCGGCCACTGGTGATGTGGTGAGCGGGACACACGCTATCAGCCGCCCCAGGAACGCTCAAACCTGGTTTTTCCCCCTCCTCATTCCGAAGGCCGCACCTATATAGGGGATCGCTCAAAGGTGTTAGTGAGCTACCTCCAGGACTGTCTTTCGCTCATTATGAGTGTTTTAAGTCAATATGTTCTGCCACGCAAGCCGTTGCAGTGTATTTTGTATCTGGAATATGTTGTGTGTGTCAGTGTCGTGAGCTTTAAGCCCCTTTAAGGCCGGATTTAACGACCACGCAGAGGATACGGCAGGAGAATTCTGTCCCCCTTCCTGCGGGGGGTGTGTACTGCGATCCCAGCTAAAGGTAGGGGGTTCCCAGTGTGTCATGTATGTGAATGAAGTGTAAGTTGTGTCCCTTTTAGTCGGCTCATACGACACGCAGGGAATACGTCAGCGGTATTCTGGACCCCCGACTGCAGGGTGAATCGAACTACAGACACACACACACACACACACACACACACACACACACACACACACACACACATACACACGGACCACGCCCCCAAAATTAGGTTTTTTAGACTCAGTAGGGTCTGAAACGTAAAGATCTGAAGAAAACCCAAAATTTTTTTTTTGGGCCGATTACTATACTTTCCTTCCCTTCGAGTAGCGGAAAGTAAAAATCAAATCGAGGAAATGTTGAGTCAGGGAATAATAAGGCCTAGTTCCAGCCCATATAATAGTCCGATATGGAAGGTTCCGGAAAAAATAGATAACTCAGGGAAACCAAAATTCAGGCTAATGATAGATTTTGGTGGACTTAACGCAAAAACAATAGATGACAAATATCCATTACCAGATATTTCTTCATTACTAGACAAATTTGGAACGCTGTCAGTACTTTTCAACAATCGATCTAAAATCTGGATTTCACCAGATCGAAATACAACCTGAAAGTGTAGAAAAAACGACTTTCTCAACTGAAAATGGTCATTTGGGAATTCGGACTAAAGAACGCACCCCCGACCTTCCAGAGGATGATGGACAACGTTCTGAGAGGTTTTCAAAAAGAAACTTTCTCCACGACATACTCGTTTATTCGACCAGCCTCTAAGAACATGTCCAGCGTCTAAAGAAAGTTTTTCGAATGCTGAGAAATGCCAACTTGAAAGTCCAATTAGACAAAACGAACTTCTTGTGTAAGGAAGTGCACTATCTAGGCCATATCGTTACACCTGAGGGAGTTAAGCCTGACCCAAAGAAGGTTGAAGCCATAAGAAAGTATCCAATTCCCAAAACAACCACAGAAATTAAGGGATTCCTGGGATTACTCGGTTATTATAAGCGTTTTAATGCTAACTTGGCAGACATCACTAAACATTTAACACTTAGGCTAAAAAAGAACTCTGAAATACAGATCACTGACCCCGACTACGTTACAAGTTACATTTGAAACTTGTGAAATTTTATTAATGAATGACCCGATACTTCGATTCAGATTTCGATAGACCTTTCAATTTGACTACAGATGCGAGCAACGTAGCTTTAGGAGCAGTATTAAGCCAGGATGTGATGGGAGGCGATTTTCCTGTCGCTTACGCTTCCCGTACTCAGAATACTACAGAAACAAAGTATTCAACAATAGATAACGAGTGCCTAGCAATCCATTGGGCAGTTGAATATTTTAAACCTTACCTCTTTGGGAGGAAATTTAAAGATTATTCGGACCACATGCCCCTTCGGTGGCTAATGTACATTAAGAAAAACTCAAAACTTTTCCGATAAAGGGAAAATTTAGCAACGTATAATTTTGAAATATTGTATAAAAAGGGTATGAAAAATCTGAATGCAGACGCTTTGTCTAGGGTGGAAATTAACATTAATAAACTAACTGAAGAATTAAAACGGATGGAAATAGAAAAATTCATCGAGGACCCAAAAGAAATTAAAATGGAATCTTAGGAACGGAAACTGGCGAAGGCTCTCACGACGCCGACGACCAATCTATGATTGCATTCCTAGGAGATAGTATGGTTCCAAGCATCGCTAATAGTTCAAACACCACTGTACGTTCCAATGCGTTTGGGAATGAAGGCACTACAATCCCAACGTCTGAAAGTCCCTTGAATCGCGGCAAAAACCAAATCATACTGAGTAAAGTTCACCGTCAGCCCAACAAACCGAAAATCGAAAGATTATTTGAATCTAAGACAGTTGAAATAAATGAGAATAATTTCGAAGAAGTAACCGATTTCATTAAATCGTACGTGGCCCCTAAAATCAAATACTTGATACATTTTAAAGCGGATTTCTACGAGAAATTCTGCAAAGTAGTTTTCAAAAATTTTAAAAACACCCAAATTAAGTTGATCGAATGTTCGAAGCTACTAATAGACGTGTTGGACGAATCAGAGAAATACAATTTAATTGACCAATATCATACCGGTGGAACCATTCATCGAGGTATTAAGGAAACGTGTGAAAAATTAAAGAGAAATTATTTTTGGCCCAATTTAAAGAAATCAGTACAAACATATATCAATAATTGTGAACTTTGTCAAGCATGTAAATATGAGCGGTGCTCACTCAAGCGAAAATACAATATAACGCCGACACCGACTAAGCCCCTAGAAATTTTAATCATGGATAAATTATCTATTGAAGGTTCAAAATTCCTCACGATAGTCGATGCGTTCTCCAGATATGCACAAGCATATTCAGTCAATTCCTCTGACAGCCTAGAAGTAGTGAAGAAACTCATACAATTTTCTTTGCCATCATGGCGTTCCAAAAATAATTAATGCCGATAATGGCGCAGAATTTAAAGGTTCGCTGATGAAAGACTTGTTAAACTTACACAAAATTAAAATCCATTTAGTAAGTTCTCAACACCCAGAGTCGAACGGACCAATCAAACGTTTCCACTCAACGATCATTGAACATTGCTGATTGCTTAATAATAGAGATGAGTTTAAAAAGGACAACATCATGGATAAAATGGTCTACGCCATCTTAACCTACAATAATAGTATCCACGCGCCTACCAAACTCACACCCTTCGAAATCCTTTACGGACACGTGGAAAATGATCCTGTACCTGAAATAGACTCGGAGGAAACCATATTAAATAACTACATCGAGAAAAATTAAGGTCATTTACGAAACGGTTCATGAAAAGAGTAAATTGGGCAAAGAAAAGGTAATTGAAAAATTGAATGAAAGTCGTGAGGAAATCCCGGAACTCCCTAAGAAAGTTTTTATAAAGAACAAACAAATCAAAGAAAAAACTAAAGCTAGGTACATCAAAGAGGACCTTAAAGGAGTCAATAAAGAATTTAAAACTGCCGAAATCGAACCCCGACGCCATAACACTCAAGAAAAGGTTCACATAGCAAATATCGAGAGACCCCGCAAATATGTAAAACAGAATGTACAAACGGCTTGGGATGAAGAACTAAACCAGATTGAGGTGTTAGTAGAAAATTTCAAATTAAAACTAACACGGGAAGACTTGATAACAATTAAACCCAGTAACTGGCTGAATGGCAATGTAACAAATTTTTACCTATCAATGATAGAAAACCACTGTGAAAGTAACAAGGAATTATCTAACACATTCGTATTTAGTACATTCTTGTACGTATCTCTAGTAGCTGGAGACTACGAAAAAGTGAAAACATATTCTAGAAAAAAAGATATTTTCGAAAAACAGCTTCTAGTACTCGTAGTACCTATCTTCAAATCAGCCCATTGGAGACTTATTATTGTAACAATGAAAGACAAAAGAATACTTTACCTAGATTCCCTTAACATGGACGGTACCGACATACTAAATGAAATTGAATGCTATTTAATCGAAGAGTATAAAGCCAAAAACGGACAGAGCCTTACACCCACGTGGAGTAAAACTCAACTTAGACATATTCCTCAACAAGCGAACTCAGATGATTGTGGTGCCTTTGTTCTTAAATATGCCAAATCTTTCGTGACTTCAGGATTAATTGATTTCAAAACAGATGCAATTCTGCAGTTTAGGGAAGAAATTTGTTCCGAAATATTATAGGGCTATTTGAACTAATTGTTTCAGGTCATGTTCTTACTATTGTCTATCACATCCGTTTGTACAACTGAAATTCGAGAACTAACTTCAAATCCGGGAATACTCCCAGCTACTTTGTGACCTGTAGGAATAATCGACACTTCGACGCACTATTATTTACTAAGTGAATTATACGATCAAGTAAATCTATTCAAACATAATTACATAAACGTTCTAGGCTCAATAAAAAACCAACTGGACGAGACAAATGGGGAAAAGACAGACATGCTGCCAACCTCGATTAATTACTATTTACAAATTATAGATCAAAAGTTGAAAAATAGTAAGGTGCCAAGTAATGAAGTTAGAACAAAGAAAAGTTTGATAAATGGTCTGGGAAGTTTAGTGAAATTCATTACAGGAAATGTAGATGCTGAGGACGGAAGAAAATATGATGAAATCATAGCTCATTTAAAAGAACCCCAGGAGGATTTTCAATCTCAATTAGACTCTCAGTATTCAATCAATGAATAGTGTACTATAGTACGACCCCATTTTTCCCCTACTCCTGATTCTTTGAGTCGTCTAAATATCTCTCCAAGTAGCTTGCAATGTTGCTTAAAGTCGGACGTTCATAGCGAAATATCATCGAGGAAAACGACGACTTGTGGATACATATCGATAAATGTGGTTTCAGCGAACCATTGAAATGTAGCCGGAGAATTTGTAGTAGTCAACATTGACCCAGATGAAGAACTACTAGACCTTAAACACGACAGCAATTCGAACACAAACCCAGACGATACAAACACAGAAGCCACAATCCACTCCGACTTAATTGGTAACGTATTGTTGCCGCCCCTATCAAGGATGAGCCAGTTTACAATTGCAACCACCAAATCAAAATAAAAACAGTAAAACGACTGATCACAAACGCCATCAACATCGAGAAACTTTTCGGGATCAAAACCAGACTAATTGTACAAATCTCATCCTCAAACTTAGAAGCAGAACTCGTAAAATTCGTGAAGGAATATATTTCCAAGACGACATTTATGAAGACTTCGTCCGCATCCTATTAAAACGTCTTCATCTTCACACATTGTAATGACAAAATACACGAAAAAACTAACTGGCGTTCCCGACGAAACTGAACTACGTGAGCTAGTACAGAAGAACCTCGAAGGTGTCACAAACCACTGGGGAATAAACAAAACATACCAACATCTAAAGAGGACTCAATATTGGCCCAATATGAAAGTGACCATACAAAGGTGCCTCAACAAATGTGAATTCTTAAATAGAAACAACATCTTCATGTGAAGTTGAGTTCCTCTGAACTGAATCAACAAAAAATGCAGTTATACAGTGTTATATATTCCGAATAATTTAGTTACCTTTCTCCCCAAAATAAACTAATGCCTTCTTGGGTTCCCCCACACAACCATGTAAACCTATCATCAGATGTTGGATAAGAACAACACACACTGCGAGGAATATATCTCGTGGAACTTTATTAGCAGCCCATAGAAGTACAACAGGCACACCACTCATAAAAAACAACTTCACAAACAAGAAATTTACTTCCAACGGGACTCCGAAACGAAAATTGTTTTGAGAGACATAGAATTATCCTCAGTAAAAATTTAGTCAACCAAACCTCAGTCATCTCAGAGCTCTCGCGATACAATCGTCTCCCAGTTCTCCGAGCACACGCTCGTTTCACCTCTCATCGACGTCTAATTCGGATTTCTTCAACCTTCCCGACAACCACTTTCACGCCGCCTTTGGTCGCGCTTGTGTACTCAAATCATACCCTGTCACAGTCTGCCCAACTGTTACCTTTTGAACGATACATATTAACTTGCCGACTTAGTTCGTAACCTTTATTCGTCCTGGCGAAGTAAGGCTCTTTTTTCTGGAGTGCACCCTGCTGCTTCGTTTTCCCCTCGGTTCCAAGTGTAATGGTGTTTGGGAAATTACATTCGTGTTTTTTAAGTTACACGCTTTATGTTTTATGGAAATAATGCGCGAGTTGAACTAAATAGTATTTCAGTGAAAACCCAAATACAAATCACTTTGTTCAGTCTTGGTCTCACCCTGATGATCCCATCCACAACCTCATACTGACTGTAAGCTCGTGAGAGCTTCAACCTAGTTACAAATAAACAGAAGGCAGACAGGCTTCGTGAACAGGCGATCCCTGACGTTCAAAAAAACTGATTCTTTCGTGATTTTTTAAAGTGTTCAAGACCGACCGCAGAAAGCATCTACTTCCATCTTCAACAAATTTCACCTTACTCTCGGGAATTTTGTTGATGGCTTCCTTATAGAAAAACTTGGAACCTGGAGAAAGGAACAACGAACGTGGAGATCATAGTTTTGTTTCCTGGCCCCTCAAAGCAAAACTCGTTTATTGTGTTTTTCAGGTTTGAGAACGCCTCGCTGCTACTCTTTCCCTCACGCTTTCAATCTCTTCCATTGTTTTCCTTAGTCTGTCTATCGCCGTTCAACAGGATGTTAACTGAAGTGTTTAAGTCTCAAAGTAGCAGTTTGAGCGTGGCAAAACCAGCGAACCCGTCGACGGGTTCCTTCTTCCTTCTTAAGAACCTTCTTCCACGTACTTCTTTGTGTGCGTCGATTTCGATTTGGGCTTTGCCGGACTGATCCCTGATTAATCCATTCACTTTTGTTTGATGCCTGTAAAATTCCGATCACCAGGTAAGTACTGCGTATTAATCATTGATTGAACTACGAACCCAGTATCAACGGTGCCAAAAAAGGTTTGCAACAGCCCGTGGTTGCGCCAAGACGTGTCAAAGATTATCTTTGGCCTCAGGAGTAGTGCCCCAACGGAACACGTCATAACTGCTGGTGTGACCCACATTCGGTAGCCAAAATGGGATTTGTCGAAGTCTTTAGCGATACGTTGTTTCTTTTCTTACAACCAATCTGGAAGTTCAAAATTCCAGTTGCAATTCGTAGCCGGAAATCTTTCAGTCACAGTCTACTGTATAGGTTCTCTATTTTATAAACCGACCAACTGTTCACCACATTCAAGTTGAGTAAATGAGCGAAAATCCTCATATACCTTTTGTATGTTCTCAAAGGAGTCTTGTACAGGATAACGAGCTTGCCGGTTCTGTCGAATCCGCCCATATGCTTGTTGTATTCGACGGTATTAGGTTTAAGGTACTTTATCTTTCCTTTTTTCTTGTTTTACCCATCTTCCACGCATTATTTGATATGCGCTGCAACACGTAGAGGCAACCATAACTGGCTAAGTGTCTTACCACTTGACTATGCAAACAGCTTCCTCATTATCGCAGACTTGATCCAATGCACCCCTGCCCTTTTTCTTCAATTGTACGTCGCTGATGAGGCTTCAGCTGCTCCGGCAGTATGGCTTGCTTTACCGTCCCTATACTCACAATTCCAAATTCGAGTTGAAGTTTCAAGTCGTTTTTCCAGATCTTGTTTTCAACTTCCTCTCCAACATCATCATAATCTGTTTTTGGGTCTGAGGAAATCCATGCCTTTGAAACCAGAGCCAGCACCCCCGATCATTGTCCCCTATAATGAAAAATGAGTTTCAAGAATGATATGCATATTTGTATTGAATTATATATATTACGTTTCGTCTTCAGTGGAACTTGAAAAAAAACTTTATTCGAAAGTTCCACAAGGAAATTTGTACAGGAATTGAAACTTATGAACTTTAGAGGGACGAGCAGTACAGCAAGAAGTCTGGAAGAGAACACACCGAACTGAGCTCGAGTGGGGATACTTATAATGTTTTACTGCCGACGCGGCGGCTTGACATCTTAGTTGACGTCATTACTGCTGTGTATTCTAATTGGAATTACATAAGTCCTCCCCCCCCCCTTAGTTAAAAAAACAATTAAATTACATTGTGGATCACAATATTAATAGGCTACTGTATGAAATTACATAGAAGTTTACATATAGTTTACAAAAATTCAAAAAAAAGAAAATACGAAGATTATGAAAATCAATTAAAATTTTACACCCTTAAAACAATTTTCATTTTGTACAATAAAGCGCTCAACTCTTACATGGAGTCTATATTTGATAAGGATAAAAATTATGAAAAACTTACACATGAAGTACAACTCAATTGTCCAAACACTGGGCATGCCAAGTTCTGAGAGCAGAATCTCCTTACAAAATGGGCGTTACTGGAAGTTGTTGAATTTAACACATGGTCCTTTAAATTTATTTCCCAATCTGCCCGTAAAATATTGTTGATTTTCAGATTGGTAGCACTTATTATTATCGGTTTCCCGAAAGTAGTTTCATGCGCGGCAAACAAGGTATCATTACGGTAAGTAACGCAGCCAATGCCTGGTTTCACAAGGAAAATTCCACTTAGAGTGATGATTTGGGTACCTGTCTCGTCGTTAATCGTTATGGCATCTTCATTTGGAAAAACTAAAAGAAATTGGTTGATCTAGGGTATTAATTTTACGAAATTTTCATTAATTTCCACTTTAACAAATTTGCAGCTTTCTGCAATTTTCCCATTTTCTACACGAAGTTGTTGCGTTCCCAAAATGCTGGTGTGGAGTCGCCCCATCCTACAAAACGTTAGCGGCGCTTCAATATATTGAACAACAGTTATTAGAAGGTTTAACATGATTTGAAAATGTTCTAATAAGTCATTGATTTCTTGGGCATGAACTGCTTCCCCGGTAGTCGAAAGTTGTAAATATCGAAGTTCTGTTTCTAGCTGATGGTTATTATGATTAATGGTGGTTACTGTTTTGTTGATGTTTTCCAGCATTACTGTGTTAATTGAGTATAAGGAATTTAATTGCGATTGAAAGTCTTTTTGATTGGCTTTCAAATGATCAATTATTTCGTTATATGTCGGAATAAAGTCCCCAAAGTGAGACATAGTCCGAATTTGACCCTGGATGTTTGTTGATTGCTGGGGTGCGTGGTATATTTCGTATGTACAACTTGACTCACATGTGAAATGTGTGACGCACTCTAGTAGGTGATTACCAGATGTTCAAGTGGTTCGGTTCCCGATGGTGTCTCGGCTTTGCCTCGTCCCCCATTCTTATTCTCGCATCGCTTGCGTTAAGTATTGTCAGATTGATATTCTCCTATTTCTTCGTGGTGTTTAATTAAACTTGAACCTTTTATTAACATTAAAAGGACTTGGAACTGGTAAGTGTTTTTTGAATATTTACAGTATTTTGACTCGGCTTGAATCAGAATGATAGTCTCATTCACCTCTGAAGTAGCCTCGTTTGAACCGTTTAGCTGGCACGATATCGTAGGGATCCTGGCTACGTGCGTTCTAAAACGAGCTTTTGCTTGGAATAATATCCGTATCCCGGTAAAAGCCCAATTACACTTCGCAGTCGCCTGATTTTGCCGATTCTTGTCGTAGGGCTTTCCTCAAAATGCTTGCCGTATTCTACCCTCCCTGTTAGAAAATGACGTTTTACTCAACAACAAGACAAGATGGCCGCTGAAGTTTTTCGCCGATTTTTGAAATTTCGTATTCTGATTTCCTTGGTTAGACTCGATTCAATATCATCGGAGATCATCGTCGGATTAGTTTTCTGTCCTCTTTGGGAAGTTTTTTTTTCTTTCTGTCCTCTTTGTTAGGTAATTTGACAGTGACTCTGTACAGGGTTTTGAATTGTGGAGAATGGCCAACCACGACCCTTTTGCTTTCTGGAGCCGTACAGGTTCGTCGTATTTGAATTTTTCCTGTCTCCAGTACCCTAGGTACAGCTCATGCGATTTTGATCCCAACAAAATCCATGGGTGCCCAGACACGAGATAACGCTTGTTAGTCGTTAGTCCGAGTCGAGTAAAGATCGGTTTTGGTGTGCACACTTAATTAACTTGTATTAATTGACCGCAAACCGATAGTGCACAATTTGTACCCTACTCGGCGTTTTCAGGGTACCCGATTCTGAGTGCCGACGTGGATAATCGGATTTATTCCACACCAGAATCAAATGGGCCGTGTCTGAACGGAGGACGTATGCATCGGGCCTTGGTCCTCGGAGGTTAAAAGGCCTGAGAATCCTTTGACTCGACCATTTATAAATGGTTAGGCGCAGGAAAAACGACGAACGAAAATATAGTCACTGTAGAGGAGTACCCTACCAAGAATTGATAATCGGCCTTGTTTTTAAAAACATTTTGGGACTCGTTCCAGTCAAGTCCGTTCTGTTGACCTTGCGGGACGATGGCATCCAGTCGTGCTCTTTTAGAGATAACACGTTCTTAGGCCAAACTCCTAGGCTCAGGTTTTGATTCCAGCAGAAGCGGCGCAGTGAGAAATATGAACATATTTCCTCTTGCTATGTAAAATGAAATTTTGAGTACCTTTTTCATTAACAAAATGCACAATTACTCGCTCATGAATCTTGTTGGTGTCTTAAAATTTTAAATTAAAGTTCGAAAATGTTTCATGTTTCTCACTACCATACTGGCCGAACGAGAGACTGCGATAATTAGTCGGGACAAAACGCAAATCGGATGTCAGCCTTTCTTTGTGTGCACGCCAATAAGTTTTTGTATCTTTTATCTTGATATTCAGAGAGCAAGTGTTTGAGGCTATCACGTACCTTGGGTTGTGTTACACATATATCTGTTTGATAATAACCAGTGGATGTTACAGATTTCTACAATACTCGCTTGCATTTACGCCGGCCGGCATACAACAGTGACATGAAGTCTCATTCTACTCTGAAAATAATCTTTCATCCATGGGGTTCTTTCGAAACAAAAACTAATTTGAACTTTTTCCAGGTATCGGAAATCGTGAATTTTTGAGTCCAGATTGTACTCTTTGGAGGATGTATCTCTGTATGGATGTGTTAAGGCAAACGTTTTGGCCATTCTCCATTACATGAACCGGAGAGCCAATTGCTCAATCACAGACTTCTGATACTGAGGCCCTCAGGGCATTAAACACAAAATCACCCGACGCGGGTTTTGTCAGGTATCTTGACGGTTTAAAACAGCAGATGGAAGTGAGCTTTGAACAACTAAATAAAAAGCTATCTGATTTGGACCGCAAATATGTAGAGCTGTCCCAGCATGTTCTTATGCTCCAAGCTCAGGCATCAGCCTCATTGGATCATTCTGCTCCTTTGAATCGTGCTCATGATCGTGCTACCTCATTGCCTTTTGTCTCAAATTTACTTTTTGTCTCAAACTTGTCTCTTGCCTAAGGCAACGTGGATGGTGGCATGAGCAATAATTTTGAATCTGTTACCGAGGTTGATTCCTCACCTTGTACGACTGGACAGGCAGCGTCTCTCTGGTTTTCCTATGCGTCACTTGAATCATCTTGAGCGCTCTGGATTATTCTTGAAAAACCTTACTATTTATGAAACATACAGGGCGCGCAAGATAGACGTCCGTTTTCATCCTTTGGATTATAAACCGAATAAGAAGGACTAGTTCGAATATTTGAAAAGAAGTGTTGTCGGGCAGATTGAGACTCAAGCATGTATTTTCCTTCTTGACCCGAGCGAATCTGCCTCTGCTGCTTTCTCTCAGGTTAGGTGTAAGAATGGTCGAGTACGACCAAATCTCGCCAGATGTATTAATGAGGCCGTCATTCATTCATTCAGCATGACCGTGTCGTAGCTGGAAGAAAGGTCTAGTATTTCATTCTTGAATCCTTGTCGTCATATATCCAGGATCTGGTACAAGACATCACGGTAGGTAGAAGAGAGAAGATCTACCTACCGTGCAAGACATTACAGATCCAAAGAAGATCATGGATAAGCTCCACAGGACCTGTGATTCTCTCTCCACAGTTCGGCTTTAACGTCTAATAAGTGAGTTCAACTCAATACGTTTTGACCCCAAACATGAAAACGCCATTGGGTTTCTGAGCCGTTTTGATGAACTACGGAGGAGGTTAGCCTTCTTGCATTCGATTATGCTGACCCCCGACTGCGGAATGACCATTTTCGGGCTGTCGATCGAGGGGACTGTCACGTACCAGAGGGCTGAACTACATGGGTCTAGATTCTCCCAGGCTGAGCTTCGTGACATGCTCCTCGAGGAGCAGCTGCGAGGAGGTCAGTCGTTGAGTGGGTTCAGCTTTAGCCTCATTCGATCGAGGATAGCTTCTTCCTTGGGTGGAGGCGAGAAAAAAAGGCGTCAGTGGAGGTGGGATCCCGGACAGGCCAGCCGGTAAAAATACTAGTAAATTTGCCAGTAGGATTGTCCGGAAAGTCTCATCTCTTGCCTTAGGAGCTTGTTCATCTTCGCAAATCGCTAAATAGACAAAGAAACTAGTAGGTACGTACTGTAAAGCGACTTGGGATGTCGGCTTCAGAGCAAATAAGATTTGTTTTAAATGTGGTCTTTCAATCTACATGTTGCGGCTGATTGCCGTAGTCCCACGTCTGTTTCTTTACGTTTGAAAAACCTTCTGCTAGGATTTCAGATCCTTTCTTTTTGGAAAGACTTCATTCAAGATTCATCAGGAAAGATTATCGAAACTGGTTACTTTAAAGATAATCTCGAGTGGATTGATTGCCCATTTGCTCTCCCACCACTAAAAGGGTAACCTGCGTGTTACTCTTATTAAAAAAAAAAAGAAAAAAAAAAGGGAATGTAAGGTTGACTGAGTTTGGCCACTTCTCAGGATCAGCCTTGTAGCTCCACTAACTCGACAGGGTGCCTTCGAGCAGTGATCAGGTGGGAGAAAGGGAGTCTGAGACTCAACGTGATGTGGATCTTGCAAGTCTGGGAGGGAGGAAACCTGAGAAGGTCTTGACAGCAGATAACCTTGATCCCAAACTTGACTCCTTGGACCTCAAACTGTCAAAATTTCATACAGATAATTTGAATAAATCTTCACCACAGAGGTCAGGCATTCTGTGGCATTTGCGCTTGAAACATGCCTCCATGCAGTACCTTGAAAAAGCCAAGAAAGTACTACCTGAACTCGAATATGTCAATTTCACAAAAGATATTTTGAACTGTGAGAACTGTCATCGGGCAAACACAATTGGGAAATCGCAATCTCAGGTTAGACGTCGGGCTGATACACCATTTGCAATCTTGAATTCTGATGTAATGGGTCCTGTTAGTCCGAATAACTTTAGATCAACAGATTCCTATATTGTGATTTTTGTGTGTGACTACTCCGTTATCTATTTGCATACACGTTCAAAAACAGGAGAGAGGTTCATTTGGCGCTCGGGAGATGTCTTCATTATGTCATGAATCAATCACCTTCATTCGAGAAAATGTCTTTAGAATCAGGTCTGACTGAGAATTGGAATACCAGACCACCGACATGAAGAGGGTGATGCACGATGAGGGTATTGCCTGGGATCCAGGTCAACCTCATAATCCTGAACAGAATGAACGTGCTGAAAGAGTAAACCAGGAACTGAAACATAAGATCAGGGTGAACTTGCACTCGGCTAAAATGCCCTATTCTTTCTGGGGTCATGTCTTGAATTATGTGGTCTTTGTTTACAACAGGATGCCCCACTCCTCGAATACGTATGTTAGTCCTTTCGAAAAGGTCAGGGGGTCCAAACCTAATTTGAAATTTCTGAAACGTTTTGGATGCCTTGTACACTATGTGGATGTAACTAATAAGTTAGTTGGTTTGCTCCTAACGCTAAGAAGAGTTACTTGCTTGAATGTAACGAAACAGGGTATGTAATATTTTCTGAACAACACAAAACCCTCGTGAACTCGTGCAATGTGAAATGCATTGAGACCATAGTGTATGGGGACAGGACCATGGATTATCCCAAACCGTCCGCTGATACACTTGATTTGGGTGACCATGCCGACCTGATTGACTCACTTAGTGACAACCCTAGGGACCCCACAGCTCTTCAATGAACTGGTCAAGGCGAGTATCTGGAGCCTTCATCTTACCAGGAGGCTATGCTGTCTCCTGATAAAGACTTGTGGGAGGAGGCTATTCGCAGCGAGCAGCTTGAATCTCTTGAAGAGATGGGGACTTGGGAACTTCTACCCAAGAATAGCCTGCTCCCACGGAACAAAATTATCAAGTCACGGTGTGTACATAAAAGAAAATTAGAGACAGATGGGTCATACCGATACAAAAGTCACCTTGTCATTAAGGGTTTTGCTGATGTAAACGATTATTTAATTTCAGAGATCTATGCGCCTGTGGCACGTCTTGCTGATGATCGTGTTTTTTTGTCAGTGGTAAACAAACTTACATCTATATCAGTTACAACTGCTTTCTTGCATGGATTTCTTGAAAACCCCGTTTATATGTATGTACCAGAGGGTCTTGAGGAGCTTGCCAATCAGGCACTGGAATTGAAAGATACCCATGTGTGCTCCCTCAAGAGATCTCCGTATGGTCTAAAGGTATCGCCAAATTTATGGTATAAAAGGTTCAGCAGTATTCTGACAGGATTAGGTTTTGAAGTATACCCATTTCAGACTTGCATCTTTAAATGGCAAATGGATGCCAAATATGTTTTAATCATCATTTATGTCGATGATTATCTATTAGCAGGAAATGACAATGATAAAGTGTTGGAAGTCATTCAGAACTTGACTAAGGAAATAAAAATTAAGAATATGAGATCCCCTAGAGAATTCCTTGGTTTTGATATTGTGAGAGATATGTTCGATAAGACTCTTTTTATACATCAGAAAACTCAAGTAAAGAGTATGTTGGATAGATTTCTCACTTCTGAGGAAGGGATCAGCCAGATACCTATGTCTCCTAATACTTGTACCTTGAACGCCCAAATGAAATTAACTGAGGACTCGGAATTATCTCCGGATGATCCTTATCGGGAAGTGATTGGGACTCTCTTGTATATTCAAAATGGAACTCGTCCGGATATCTCTTTCGCAGTTATTTTCATGAGTAGGAAACAATTGGGTTATACGTGGTCTGATTGAAAAAGTGTCCTAAAATTTTTGAAAGATCTCAAGGGCACATTGGATCTTGGAATTATGTTCTCAGGCAAAACTGAGAACTTACTTGCATTATCAGACTCATCTCTTAGTACGAGCTAGGGGATTCCAGTTCAATCAAAAGTCGATCCGAGCGATCAGTACTTTGAGCCTGCTGGCTCTTTTGAATTGGAGTACTATTTTCTCGTTCGAATAATCGACCCTGAATTGCTGTGGTGCATGGTATATTTCGTATGTATTACTTGACTCACATGTGGAATGTGTGACGCACTCTAGTAGGTGATTACCAGATGTTCAGGTGGTTCGGTTCCCGATGGTGTCTCGGCTTCGCCTCGTCCCCCATTCTACTTAGTGTACTTTGAATATTTACAGTATTTTGACTCGGCTTGAATCAGAATGATAGTCTCATTCACCTCTGAATTAGCCTCGTTTGAACAGGTAGCTGGCAGTTTTGTTGATGATTTCCAGCATCACTGTGTTAATTGAGTGTAAGGAATTTAATTGCGATTGCAAGTCTTTTTGATTGGCTTTCAAATGATCAATTATTTCGTTATATTTTTTATCGTCTTCTGCTTCCAAGTTTCCCGTCAGGAATTTGATGAGCGATCCCATTCCATTCATCAACCCTCTTTTGATCCTACGATTGTTATTCTGCAGCTCAATATTTTCTAATTTCTGATCTAATATATTAAAAGTGTAATTTAATGATGTAATTAGCATGTCTGTTTTCTCGCTATTGTAAGATTCGTCTGCAAGTGCCGTAAGTGTTTGTTCGTAGTTGTTTCTGAACTTCAGAATTTGTGTTCGCAGCTCGTCCAGTAGGTAGCAGTGTGTCTACCATACGCCCCAACCTCTACTAGCTTGGCCTTCCCCATTGTGGCTGACAATAAGCCTGGGTTTGTGTTGACATTTCTGATTTCGATCCCGTTCACAAGTGTGAACAGTAAGAATATAATTCTGCAACAAACGAACGTGAGTGTAGTTGGGAGGTTTGTATTAGTTAATGTGTTTGTGTAAGATTTCCGAGCACATTACTTCTCAGAAATCGCTGATTTCTGTTGGCTCGAAATTTACTGTTTTTGATTTAGTATATAGTTTAGCAAATTTACGTACAAACGCGCCACAATCGTCCGAGTTGGTTTGTTGTGGAATGTTGGTGAGGTGTATTTTCTGTCAAGATTCCTGACTATTTGTACTTAATTTGTTTTTTACTTCTTCATTCAAGTACAGTTCAATACTGTCCGTGATGTCTTTCCCTTCTTGATCCAAAGAATCCGGATATATTATTTTCCTTTGTTGAACGTTTACTACAATCAATCTCCAGTGAGATGACTTGAATATCGGAATGAGTAACGTATCCAACTCGAAGATGTTGGTTTTTCGTGAGTAGCTCTTTACTCTTTCGTAACCACCACCTACGAGGGACACCTACAGGAACGTGCTGAAGATGAAGACTTTTGGACTATATTTGGTTTCATTCATTTTTTCTAAGAGCATTGCGAGACAGAAATTTATTATGTTGTCGTTCAACCAATTTCCGTGTTTAATTGTTAAAAGGTCTTCTCTTGGTAATTTTAGTTTAAATCCTTCCACCAAGACTTCTGATTTATCTAGATCTTCATTCCAGGCTGTTTCAACGCTAGGTACAGTGTACTTCCGGGGTCTCTTAACGTTCGCTAAATGCATTTTTGTTTGTGTGCCCTGGTTCGATTGCTGCAGTTTTACGTACCTTATTTACTGACTTTTACAGTTTCTTTCACGTAGTTGGCTTTTGCTTTCTCCTTAATTTGTTTATTTCTCACAAATATCTCGTCTGAAACATACGGAATTTCTTCCCAACCTTTGTTTAGATTTTCAATAGTTTTTCCTTTATGTGTTTTATTTTTATCATGTACCTTTTCCCGGTGTTGATTTACATAATTGTTCCTCACTACTTTTTCAGAATCTGCTTTAGTAATGGGGTTACTTTCGATGTGCCCGTTTATTATTTCAATGGGCGTTAGTTTTGTAACTGAGTGAATACTATCATTATAAGCAATTATGGCCGTTCGACGCAAAGCGTCGAAGTGGTCCGAGTCTTTGACCTCGGACTTCCCGCGTCATTGTCTCCGACCGCCTAATTGTCTCCAACCATTTCAATACCTGACCCTCACCTGCGAAAATCCCTTAGCTGCGGGCCCCCAGCCCCCTTTTCTAGGTTTCCCCTTTCTTTCTCCCAATTTCATTTTCCTATCGATGACAGAGCTCTTCCAAAATCATTCTGCTTCCAACTATCACCCCAGTAACTTCTCACTTTCTCATATAGTTGCCCGCGCCAGTTCACGCCTTCCGAGTACTGCCCTTGTGTCGCCCAGTTATACTCCACCTCACCTCAATTTCAATTCTACTCAACTCCGCACGCACTTATAATACAGTCCTCCTCACGCTCACCGAGTTTCAGTTTTGTTGCGATCCTCAGCTCCCCCATTCTTGCACCCAACAATGGCGTACATCATTTTGATTTCAATGTTATCCCTTTTAAATTCTTCCCGGTAGCAAAGTAACCTAATATGCTCGATCAGTGTTGAATGAAGACGTTCAACAAGGACATTGGATTCAGGGTGTTGCGAGCTGATGAAATGGATTTGGATCTTGTGTATATTCAACAAGTCTTTCAAGAGTGAGCTCTTAAATTCTGCACCATTGTCTGCTATTATTGGATAAGACTCTTGACGACCACCAAACTGTTCGACGAGGCTACTTGGTATGCTTGTGCGTAACGGGAAAACGCGTCTATGATGGTGAGAAATTTGGAGCTTTCTACGGTGAATTTGTTGATGTGCAGTATTTCGAAGGGTTTACTAGGTATTGGTGTAATGTTGTATTTTGGTTTCCACGGCGATCTTTCGTATTTACAAATTTGATAGATCTCACAGTTATTAATGTAGGTCTGAATTGATCCCTTTTCTTACTTACTTACTTAGCTACCGGGAAGAATTTAAAAGGGATAACATTCAGATTTGGCCAAAAGTATTTGCGTCTAATTTTTTCGTACGTCTCAACAAATCCGCGGTGATTCGTTTCACGAGTGTGATAATGGTTGATTGGTTCATACCTTTCAGCTTCGTCGACCACGTCGGTTAATATTGTAGAACATTTGATAGCCTGATTTCTGAGTTTTTGACATTTTTAAACACAATACTACAGAACCGCTCGTAGAAATCCGGTTGAAAGTAATCATATATTTCATTTTGGGTGTTACAAATGATTTGACAAATTCTATTACTTCCCTTTCTACGTTATTTTTGTTAATTTCGGCAGTAATTGTAGTTCCCTCGTTTCCTAAGGCATTGGAGTGAATAGTATTACCTAAGTCGCTAGACTTAGTCGGAACTTCACTGTCACCCAGAAATGCAATCATGGATTGTTGATCTAATTCAGGGTTCTGTTTAGTTTCTAAGATTTTCTCGATTTCTTCCGAATCGTTTATAAAATCATCTGGGTTTATGTTATCAAGGTTGTGAATTGTTTCATTTTGGTTTATTTCCACTCTTGATAGTGCATCTGCGTTCAGGTTTTTCTTGCCCTTTTTGTACCAATTTTCAAAATTAAATGCTGTTAAATTCTCCCTCCACCTAAAAAGCTTTCGGATTCGAATTTTTGATTGAATTTAACCATTGAAGTGGTTTGTGGTCCGTGAATATCGTGAATTTTCTTCCGTACTGGTATGGTCTGAAGTATTCTGTTGCCCAATGAATCGCAAGGCATTTCTTGTCGATAGTCGAGTATTTTTTCTCGGTATCGTTCAAGGTTCCACTTGCATAAGCAAAAGGCAGATCACCACTGTTTACGTATTGGCCTAGGACTGCACTCAGTGCCACGTTGCTGACGTCTGTTGTCAAGTTGAAAGGCTTGCTAAAGTCTGGATATTGAAGTACTGGGTCATTGATCAGTAGTGTTTTACACGTTCCAAAAGCCTCAGTGTAATCCGGGTCACTGATATTAATTTTTGCGTTCTTTTTCAGCCTAGGTGTGAGTGGTTTTGTTACGTCTGCTGAATTATTTATAAATTTTCTATAGTAGCCAAGTAAGCCTAGAAATCTTTTAATTTATGTAGTGGTTTTCGGTATAGGGTAATTTTTTATGGCAGCAATTTTCTTCGGGTCAGGCTTTACTCCTTCAGGTGTAACGAGATGGCCTAGGTAGTACACCTCCTTGCATAAAAAGTTAGTTTTGTCAAGTTGGACTTTTAGATCGGTCAAATCCTTCCTTTACTTTCTCCTTCTAGTGCGCAGCAGCTTTATTTAGTTTATTATAATACATGTGTAAGAGCCTCTTTGATATATTTATTTGCATTTTGACGTTAATTTCATATTGTTTACATTTGATTAGTACCTAATACAGCCCATTTATTTTATTTTCCGCTATTTCTATCTGATATATCTGATCCGAATATTTTGGTCGCTTCGAGCCGAATTCTTTCAAATAGGTTTGAACAATAATTAGCATTTAATTAGTTGAAGTTCTTATTAACGAATTGATTCGCATTGAAGGGAACAGCATTGCGTCATCGCGGCGCACGTCTTGTACTGTATGTGTTCTCATTGTTCAGATCAACATCACGATTAACGCTGTGTTGTGGGTTAACTGTTTTATACGTAAAGTTTCATGATTTTTTGCTTACGCTTAATCGCCGTAGGACTTTTTAGCTGTTAGACGAATTTTTCGAAATGATTATCTCTGTCCATTCGGTCGATTAACGTTTCTAAATTAGTCATTTTGGCAGTTATTGATACTCAAACTTCTATAAAGTATCCTTGAAATGACTGATCATCGATGTGTTTGGCAATGCAACTAGCTCAAGAAAATGAAACTTGTGTTTCTGACTCTAATCTATCCTCCCTTAATACTTACAAGTTTCAGACTAAATCGTTCAAGTCTAAACCCAACTATAACACACGATCAAAAACTACACTTTTTGCAAGCAGTGCTAATGTCGATAAGAGTGATGTCAAAAAATAATTACAAACCAAGCTCGAACTCTAATAGCAATTCTACTAAAAACCAAGTTTGCTACGTGTGCGAACAAGCACAGCACAAAGTTTTGGATTGCTTAAAATCTACAGAAAGTACTAGTTCCCAGCGCATAAATTGCCTAATTGGTTGGGAGGGATGTAGAAATTGCCGATCTAGTAATCACAACTCTGCATCATGTAAGTCAGATTGGCACTGCCGGTTTTGTCCAGGACGACATCATGCGTTACTTCACCCTGCTACCAAGATAATAGCTACTACCAGTAACTCTTCCACATCATCTCAATTCAGACACGCGCTACATCGTTCATCCCAACCTACTGCTACTCTTCACACTCACGCAATTTCATCAAAGGGATCTCAAGTGCTCTTGGGCACAATTCTAGCAGAAATAGAAGATGGTCATGGCAATTACCGTCAGATTAGAATCGTAATTGACAGTGGTAGCCAGAGTTTCTTTATTACAAGCAAGTGTTTGAACACATTAGGCCGTACTATGGTAATACCATGTATGAGGGCATAAAAGGCCTAATCACTTGTAGAATCAAACCTAGACACAGTCTTCATCCTACCTTTATGACTGATGCAATGGTGGAAGAGAAATTACCAAGAATCTACCGAACGCCTCGGTGGGGTCTGAGGATTGGCAAAAGTATGTACATTACCCTCTTGCAGATGACAAATTTTGGGAATCCCGTCCTATTGGTTTTTTAATGAGATGTGACCTCCCCTCAGACATTTGGACCGAGGAAATAATAACTATTGATGACGACTCGCCTAAATTATTCTCATCAGTATTTGGCTATGTGGTGTGTGGCAAAATTAATTCGAAAACTTCATCTTGTCAGTATACTTCTCTATTCACGCTAAACGCTCCTGAATTACAAAACGAATTGCAAAAATGTTGGGAGCTAGAAGAACCTACTTGTCGAAAACAATAAATTATGGGACTGATTGATAATATAAAAAACCTATCCGACTAAAAAAAAACACTGAACTTTATTTAAACAACGATTGAAAACAAGAAAACAAGGGGCGACTTATTAAAAACACATTAATAAAAGGATTCGTATGCGAGTCAAAAGGTCCCCGTGAGAAATACAATCACAAAACAGGGTGCGCGCGCAACAACTTAATAAACCCGGCGCGCAGTTGGCGCATGCGCGTATTAGTCCGAAAGCGCGATAAGATTAGGGAACCGCCAATTTCAAATTAATGTTCACAACATACTCCCACCTTGAGTACAGAGAATATATTTTGAAGTACTCAAGAAACACTTTACTTCAATTCTGGTGAGCTACAAAGTCTACCATATAATTTAAAAAAAAGATTTTAAATTCACCCAATGCAAATTCTTTAAGTCTGCCCCTCACTGTTTGACGAAATTTCACTGATACCTCACAGGAATATTTACTTTTCGACCACATTTTGTGGTAATTTATCTTCTTAGAAATTTCTTTGGTTTTGGAGTCTTGAAGATGTCTTCCAGGGATGACCCATGGGAGAGTCCTGTGTTTCTTTGATCTTCAGATTTTTCATGGATGTCAGCTTCTTCATCCTGGCAGTTGGTTTCTTCCTGAGGTTGCTGATCTTCTGAGTCGACGTCTTCTGTGGTGTAGAAAACTTCAAGAGGGTACACTCTTTTCACAGAACGACACAAGATACCGTCGGCAGTTCTCAGGTGTACAACACGTGTCTTGCCATCAGTCCCTGGCAAGATCTTCTCGACAACGGCAATCGGCCAGTCAACACGTTTCTTGTCATACGATCCAATGAATACAATTTCTCCCACGACTGGGGCTCGAGTTTCTTTAAATTGTTGACGTTGTAAAATCATTTGGCCCAGATATTCAGATCTGAATCTCTTCTTCAAATCGTCTCTGACCCTTTGACGATACCTTTCACTCTCTTCTCGAGGCTGGTTGATTCAATGGAGTCGCAATCAGGGAGTCCGTTCACTGTCAAGTCTTGTAAGAACATCATTGGGCTTATTGGGACAGGGTCGTTTGGATCCTCAGAAAAATGTGTGGTCGGACGCGAATTTATGAGGGGCTCACAGTCAGTCACCACAGTGTAGAGTTCCTCTCGGTTTAATGAACTGTTACCAAGAGTCTTTCGGAGAATGTTCTTCATTAGGCCAACCATTCTTTCCCAAAATCCGCCCCACCATGGTGCTGACGGCGGCGAAAACCTCCACTCAACTCTCTCAATTGACGTGTCGTTGGCAACCTATGTCCAATCGACTGTACCCAATGAGTTGCTAAATCCTCGTAGGTTCGTCCCATTGTCACTAAAAATTATTTTAGGCCGTCCTCGGCGAGCCACGAACCTTCTAAAGCCATCATAAAGCCATCTGTTGACAGTGACGTCACCACATCTATGTGGACAGCTCTGTAGACAGCACATGTGAATATCACCAACCAGACTTTTCCATCACGAAAGTATAATGGTCCAGAGAAATCACAACCCGATATTTCAAATGCTCTAGCGTCACGTACCCGTTCTTCAGGGAGAGGGACATTCAGATTTTTAGCGTTGAACCTTCAACACCTAACACACTTGTTGACAACTTGACGAACCACTTTCCTGTTGCGCAAAATCCAGTACCTTTCACGAAGAATGGACAACAACGTTTGTCCAGAAACGTGATGGTTGGTATTGTGGACTTGTTCAACTAGTCTTACGACTACAGGGTGATCTGAGGGTAAAATCATTGGCAATTTGAAGAATCGTCGTCAGCTCATGCCTTAACCAGATTGACAAATTTGGAGAGGAAGTGGCGTCAAAGTACTGATCTTAGCATGCAATACTTGAATTTCATGAAGGAATACCTTGACTTAGGTCATATGTTCCCCACCACTAAACCTGATAAGTACATAATTCCGCATCACTCAGTCTCCAAACAAGATGAAACATTACAAAACTTCGAGTAGTGTTTGATGCCAGTGCTCATACTTTAATGGGTTCCTTAAACGACAAACTTAGAGTAGGACCCAAACTTCACACTGATATAAAAGATCAACATACTGGAGGTTCAATTCTACGGAACCAGTGGGTGAATATGAGTTGGGAACTCTCACTTATGGTCTAACCTCCTCGCCTTATTTGGCTCAACGAGTTATTCATCAACTTTGCAAAGATGAAGGTTATGGGTTCCCATTGGCAGCCAAGGTAACCCCTAAGAATATGTACATTGACGTCGCAGTCACTGGAGCAGATTCCTTAAAAGAAGCGTTGGCACTCCAACAGGAGCTCATAGCTAATGTGTTTTCTAATGGAGGATTTACTCTTAGTAAGTGGGCTAGCAACAGGAAGGAATTGTTATCAAACGTTTCAGTGGGAGAGCAGAGTGAGTCATGGGCATTCTCTAATAATGCAGAACCTAGCATCAAAATTCTGGGTTAGCGATGGAGCTTACAAAATAATTCCTCTGAGTATTCTATACTCACCCCTCCAAATGTTCACAAAACGTTCACATCTCCCCGCTATTGCAAAGATTTATGATTTCCTAGGCTTTCTTGCTCCCTCCATATTTGTTGAAAAAACTTTAATTCAAGCCACGTGGAAGGCTAATCTCGATTCGGACGAACCTATTCCAGATAATGTAAAGATAAAATGATGTGAGCTCATCACTCAATTACCTGAAGTGTCCTGCATCAAAATTCCTCGTTTAATTTCAAAAGAGAAGCCACTCTAATTCCAAATTACTGGGGTTTGCGATGCTTCTGAGAAAGGTTATGGAGCCTCAATTTACATACGAGTTATTGATGGTGCTACAATAAATCCTCAACTTTTGATTACCAAAACTCGATTAGCTCCAGTAAAGACTCAAACCATCCCACTGTTGGAACACGTGCAGCCCCCGTGCGGTCAAGTGTACTCAAGCCTCACTTCTTTTCTCAAAGCCTTACCTGAACCACACTTAACTCCTTGTTTCTTCACAGACTCCACGGTTGTTCTAAATTGGAAAAATACCGATGCTTATCTAATAAAGGCATTTGTAGCTAATAGAGTGACGACCATTTTGAGTATCATCCCTCCCAATCAGTGGATCATGACTGCACAGGCTTGAGCAACGGCGTTGGTCGTAGGGCCTTGTTAGGCGACTGGAATCTAGCATCCGTGGAGGAGGCCCCAGAGTGATGGGTCCAGGCGGTTGGGGCGAAGGTTGGCGTCCGTGGAAAAATGTAGGCCATGGAGCGCTGTGCCTCGGTTGTGGGTTTAATGGCAGGTGGTTGGCATCCATGGGAAGCGTAGGCCATGGCGCTTTGTGCTGGAGAGGAGTGTGAGGAGCTGCGAAGGAGGTCGTAGTTCGTAGTCGGAGCCGCAGCGGCGGACACGGGCGAGCGGTAACGGACTGTAGCAGAGCGAACACAGGTTGAGTACAGGGAAGACGAAACTTGAGACTAAGAACAAGAGTAGAGTGGAAAGTACAGATAGACGAAGGCCTACTGAAGGCGATGACCCAAAAACCAGTATCGATGACATGCAAACAATAAATTCGTTACCTGGCCTGTTCCACAAGTACTCATGTTGCCTTCGTACTCTAATTTCCTTATGATACTACCTCTTAGCTCAAAACCCTTAGCTGAATTGCTTTCCTGATCTCCTTGTAAACTCACTTAGTATTAGACATCAACCCAAAACTGTACAAAGCATTTGTTAAAAAAACAACAAATTAAACAAAATTATACCCCTTAGGTTTAACATGCAGCATGCAGTCACAAAAAAACACATAGCTACTGCCTTCCCTCTCCCCAATAAAACTTTCACCCTCGAAAGTTAATTTGCCTTGTAGGAGAAGGAAGAAGAGGCGGGGGGTTTCGCAGTCGTTGTACAGCAGGGTGTGTGGGTTTCTGAAACAGAACATGTACACATCCAAAAAAAAATGACGGGCGCAGGGCCGTACAACGAGACATAATTCAAGATTTTTATGTACAAAGGTAATAACAAAAGAAATTATTATGTATTATGTACCCATGCCTGATTTACTGGGGTCTGAGGGACGGGTAGAGCACCACGAGAGAGACTTCATTGTCTGTAGGACCAGTTTCCTAGAAGATGCAGGAATGAAGGAAGAAGTACATATTGGTTAGGGCTTACCTGTTGGACGATGGCGAGGTATATTTGGTTTATATAAATATGACACCGTTACATGACCTGGTGCAGTAAGTACATTACTTTAATGATAAATTTGCGCAGCCTGTAACATAGTCAGTATTAGTGACCAAGAAACAATAGACAGGTAGAAGGAACAGGGTAAGCATATGAACAAGCTCCCGTTTGTTGATGTGTAGGCCAGGTTAAGACCTGGTCTCTTGCCTAGCGTGTGACCCCTGTTGAGCTTGTTCCCTTTTATTTCTTTTTTTTTTTTTTTTGAAGGGAGGAAGGGACCGTCAGATACGCGAGTTTGCCCGTCAGTGACTACTGGTAGGGAAGGGGGCGGGATCACACTGCCCTTTCGTGCGTCATGGTGCCCAGCTTTCAAGGTCCCACCCCTGTCAAGCTGGGGGGCATGCTTCTGGCAGTGTTCTCCCTTGGCGGTTGAATTAACTAAAATCGTGGTTCAGTGAGGGCAAGAAATACCCTCGTACCCTTGCATCCACAGTGGCAGCAGCGCAGGCTACTGGCTGGGCAAGGATAATTTCCCAAGTAGATGGGGGAGGCAGTGTCTACGGCCTGACTGCCGATTTGTGGGTGGTCCAGGAGCACAGGGAGGGTAGCGTCGTTCCAGGACTCTTCATATGGCCAACGACGCCGGGGAAACAGGCGACATAAGGGCCCTTAGACAGGCTCGCCTTCCGTCCCCCTCACCTGTGGACAGGCTATCTCTGTGTAGATTAGGGGAGGGGGGGGGAGATGGTTAAACATCTCTGAAAGCAATTGCAGTCTGTTGATATTGTACTACAGTTTCGACTCACATAGTGCGACACCGCCCTCAATACCAATCCCCCTTGTAACATTCAAGCAGGTATGGTAGGGGGTAGTCGCTGAGGACAGGTTGAGCGGAGTGGAGTGACGTAAGTTCTAGGAGCCATGTCCACGGTCCGAATGCCGTTTGCACCCATGGGAAAAAAATGAAGTGGGAGGCGCGACGGGAATGACCTGATATCCCGATCTTGTGAGAAGTTTGGGAGCAAGGAAGAGTTGGCGTCGGTCCAGGACCCTCCATAGGGCCAACGACGCGGGGGATACAGGCGACATAAGGGCCCTCACACGGGCTCGCCAACCCCCCCCCCCCTTAACAGTGGACAGGCTTGAACGGAGCAGTGGCAGGCAATGCGTATTCTGTTCCTCTGAGACGGTAACAGGTACGATAGGGGTAGTCTAGAGCAATGCAATGCATGTACAGTTACACCAGGCCAATGCTCTCCCCCTGGCATTTGAAGTGAGGTGAAGTGCAATGCGCCCAGCTCATGGAAATGTGGCTCATTCTATCAGTGACGGGATGGCAACCCTCGGTGGGCGCTGGTACCACAGGATGGTCTTACATACTAGAATAGCTACTCCTAGAAAGACTGATACAGCTATTGTTGAGCCTGCTGTTTTTACTGTGTTTTGACCTGAGCGCTCGCAGTTTTTCTGCGCAGATCCTTAGCATGGTCCCCGGGATCAGTTGCGCGACCTCGACAGCCGCCAGCTGAACCTGGGAGCTGAGAGCCCTCTTCAAACGAGCTCTCAAATCCGCAACCGTCCCAGTGCCTGCTATACCCCTCACGCGAGCTCGAACGCCAACTCATCCTTTCGAAGGTGGTTGACCCTCATCCTCAACCTGAAAGCGTCGTTGCACGACATGACTATGAGCGGGTGGCACCAAAACTGAGGACCGACGACGTATCGAGTCAAGTCGAACTGATGACACGTTAACCGTGGCGACGATGAGAGGCGATTTCGTCTGGAAAGTCTACGGGCGGAAACGAATGTGGAAGCAAGGGTAGGCGAAGGGCGGAGACACGTAGGCACGCCGCAGTTCTCGGAAGGAAGTCGCTTCGAATTCAAAAATGAAAAAGGGCTGAAATGATTCCTTAGTTACGGATAACTAATCAATTCAGCCGGGCAATAGGTACGAGATTTCGACTTGAGAGCTTGCCGGCACACGTGGAGTGAACAGGTAGTGAATTCGATTTCCGAAATTTCACTCGCGGAGAAAATACTGAATTCACCCCAGTTCTTCCCCAATAAAACTAACGACCCAAATTCCTAAACAAATTTTCGAAAGACTCGCGAACAAAGACACGTGTCAGGGAGCACATTAAATCTGCCGTTCAAGTCACGAGTAAGGGCAGAAATTTCAACAGAAATGTGAAATAAAAAGGAATTCGTACTTATGTGCAAATTCCGGTGTTGGGCGCCCATGTCATTGTATGGTATCGGGTCTTTCTCAATAATAACCTCCTTCTAACATCGAATGGTATATTATACAGGTCCGGAAAGATATAGCCCACGGATAGAAAGGTATGGAAGGAGCGACATTAGCTCAAAGTGTAGCTGCAGGCGTCCGGAAGAGGAATCCCCCGATCGCCTCTTTGCGCGCTGCGGACCCGATTTTCCTAACCTCCCGATGATGGCAATCCGGTCCCCCCTCTCCCTGTCCAGCAGTAGTTTTCTTCTCCATCAGATTTAATCGGACATGCTGCAATAATAAACGAAAAAACTAACTTCATCGCAATAAATCGTACGACACTAACAACTGTTAACGGTCATTGGCAACCATAACACAAGTGGCCTTGAAACTTAGAAATGTATGGCATTTTTATTTGACTTTTAGAATTCAAATTTGTCTTGTATTTCCAACCAAATTGTTTAGGCTTCAACAAGATGTCGTGGTGGGGCGTTCTTAGAGCTACACTTAAAGCAGCAGCGACGGCGGTAGTTTTTGCCGCTGTTGCTGCAGTTGCTTCAGTTGCGGTGCCCACTATCATCGTATGTACTGCTATCGTCTTTACCGCAGTTTTAGTTAAAGAGCTCACAAATGAGTTTACACCACGAGAACGGAGTTGTCCGCCGCCTCCCGCGAATAAGTCCGTGAATATACCCGGGAATAGTTCCGTAAATATACCCGTGAATCCGTCATGCGATTCATTAATATGCGTACTTGATTTCCTGTATGCTGACCAAAACGATGCTTGCTGCAAAAAATATTTAGAGGAAGAGGAAATGATAAAAGCCAGAAGTACGAAAAGCTGCCTGGCCACTATTGAGAAGTGCTACGAGAACCGGCTTAATAAGCTCACTCCTCTTTTCCTAAAAGAGTGCCAAAAATGTGTGGAGCTTCTTAATGCAGGATGTGAGTGCACTACGAACCTTTTGAATTGCAAGAACGACTCATCGCAACATCCAAGCAAGACCTCAGGTACAAGAAAAAAGTGCTGCGAATACTGTTCAAAGTTCTTCAAACTAGACAATAACCTCCCTTGGCGCTTTTGTGCTTGGCGAAGATGTCCAAACGATTTCATATTTTATGGAAGAAATAAGCTTTGCTGTGCGCAACATTTTTCTGAAGGCAACTTCACGAAAAACGTAGATGAACGTTCCTGCTTGACGGATTCGGCAGGTTGCGTGGGACGAGACACTTATGGCTCATGGAAGCACGAAAAACGCTGCATAGAATGTACAAAAATGCTTGGAGGTGCGTGTGATTGTTTTGGAAATCATACTCACTGTCAGGAAAAAAGGGGAACAACTCTCGAAGTTGAACAAACCAAAATAGAGGTATGTTGCGGATACTGTTTGCAGAACTTCACCGTAAACCGTGACTACGTGTGTAGTGATGTTGTCTGCTCATGCGAAGAAGCTTATGAATTTCAAGACCTCTGTAAGTACTGTACAGAACGTTTCTCAGCTCTGAAGTGCAATCCCTCACATTCAACTACAATTTCTCATTCAGAAGAGGACTGGAACGTAACGAACAACCTACCAGAGATAAATGAGATTTCTATTGTTGAATTAGTTAGTTACCTAAACCCCCATAGAACAATAAGTATGAAGATCACAGGGCGTCAACATATTAGTTACATCACATGTATTTGTGAACTATATAATTATGGTCATATGAAATCCCAGTGCAACGATTTCTGCACACTTTTCCGTATGGCTCTAAGGTGGTGGATGAATATTGTAATGCCGCGATCGTGGAAGCCGTCCTGGAAGCCGTCTAGGGCGGTGGCGACACTCGATACGGATTCCAAAGAACCCAGTAATGCCAGCAATCCAACCGCTTCTTCGATTTCGACCTGCCTACGTCTTTCAATCGCACACAGGGAGCAACCTTCATTCCAAAAGTGCGCACATACCTGCCACGAATTGTTCTCTCGTCCTAGAAATACGTATTCAACCATGTTCAACCACTCATGCAAAATCGAGCGTGGAATCAATCAAGCGTTTTGCAGTTGGTGCTGGTACAATTTGGGTTCTGATCACGGCGCAGAGCCCAGCAAATATCACCGAACCAACTATAGCAGTGAGACTACGCAACTATATGTGCTCATACTACACTCAACACAAGCTTTTCTCACGATCCTATTATTTGCGGCATTTTGTGCCAAAGCTAACTACAGTGTCATTTGCCTGAGTGTTCTGAAGGTGTTGATTATCTTTCTGTGTATCTTATCAATCGGATACGCCTATGGAAGGTTCGTTTTTGGCCCGGAGCATTGTCTTCAAATGGTGGAGGGATTCGCACTTTCGATGGGAACAATTGTTGCTGTTCTTTGGTTGGGAGAAGAATTGGAAGGAGGAACTCGCATTACTCGTACCGCCGCAGTGCTCGCATGAGAACAGTTGACCAGGACTATCACCAACAAATCGCGCGGCTTCAGTTAAATCCAACAGAACTTCACAACCTAATAAACTTCAATACACGTTGGAGGGTCAGCAAGACCAAGCTTTCGGGATGAACAAATTTTACATAATTCTATATGATTGATATGAACATAAATACTGACATTTCACTACGAATTCTGTTTTGGTATCCAAGTTTGACGTTATCGTTCATTTCGCCACATTTTCCGAAAGCACCTAAAGACTACTACGTCTTCTCACGTGACCGTTAACGTCTGAAAGATCACAGATGTCCATAATCATGACACTATAACACTAGTAATTACAGTGCCCAAAATAAAGATGAGTACTATAGAATAAAAAATACCTTATAGAAAAACTTGGAACCTGGAGAAAGGAACAACGAACGTGGAGATCATAGTTTTGTTTCCTGGCCCCTCAAAGCAAAACTCGTTTATTGTGTTTTTCAGGTTTGAGAACGCCTCGCTGCTCCTCGTTCCCTCACGCTGTCAATCTCTTCCATTGTTTTCCTTAGTCTGTCTATCGCCGTTCAACAGGATGTAAACGGAAGTCTCAAAGTAGCAGTTTGAGCGTGGCAAAACCAGCGAACCCGTCGACGGGTTCCTTCTTCCTTCTTAAGAACCTTCTTCCACGTACTTCTCAGTGTGCGCCGATTGCGATTTGGGCTTTGCGGGACTGATTCCTGATTAAACCATTCACTTTTGTTTGATGCCTCTAAAATTCCGATCCCCAGGTAAGTAAGTACTGCGTATTAATCATTGAGTGAAATACGAACCCAGTATCAACCGTGCCAAAAAGGTTTGCAGCAGCCCGTGGTTGCGCCAAGACGTGTCAAAGATTGTCTTTGGCCTCAGGAGTTAATAATTGTTTGGCTCAAATATCCGGGGTCACGTGGTCGATTTTGCTCCATCTTGAGGCATTTGGTAAAAGGTTTGGTCATCGTGGCCAAGTCATTAATAAATTTCTTATAATATTCTAGAAGACCTAAGAAAGATTTAATTTCTGTATTTGTCTTAGGTAATCGATAATTTAGGATCGCCTGCATTTTGTACGGGTTGGGCTGGACTCGGTTGGCGGAAATGACATGATAGGCGATTTCCTTACGAAGGAATTCGGTCTTGTCTAGTTCGCTTTGCGCAGACGTTTGAGGATTTCTTCCAACTACATGAGGTGTTCGGCTAGTGTGGTAATTAAGATGATTATATCATCTAAGCACACACAGCAATATTCGTTGGCTACCCCACGTAGGATGGAGTCCATCATACGTTGGAAGATTGATGGGGAGTTCTTCAAACCAAACGGCATTCTAGTGAACTCGAGATGGTAGTTCAGAGTGGTAAAAGCCGTTTTACTGTCGCTGTCTTGATGCATCTCTGATGAAAACCACATTTTAGGTCAAGGACGCTAAAATACTGGCGGCGCCCAAGTTGATCGAGAGGCTCCGATATTTTCGGTAGCGGATATTTATCTACTATAGTCTTCTCATTGAGCTTTCGATAGTCGATCGCTATCTTAAATGTTGGCTTGCCGCTGGCATCGGCTTTCTTGGGTACGATCCAGATGGGACTGTTGTCACAATGCCTTGCTCGATTTGGTTGTTTACCTCTTTTTTTAAATCTTCTGGGAATCTTTAATTTTGAGTATAAATGGGTCGGTCATCCGTTGTCCTAATTTGGTGTTTGCGTTGTTTGTGAAAAAAGGGGTTCTTGGTCTTTAGGGTAGACGTTTGCGTAATTCGTAACTAATTTTGTGATTTTGTGTTCCTCTTCGGTGTTCATGTGATCAAGTCTTAATTTGGATGGGACGGATTATGAAATTAAAATCTTCGGGGTAATAGTTATGTAGTTATTTAAGTTCTCAAATGGTACGACGAGGATTGGTCTGATCTGTACAGGTTTTTCTGCAACGCTAATCGGGTTCAGGACTCTGACGTGGGTTTCGTGGTTAGTTATGCGTACTAAGCATTCAGGAATATCGATTGTTCCTATTTTTTTTTTATAATGGGTGATGGCGTCTCCGATTTCCACGTTCTTTACTCCGAGCCTAACTTATGGCAGGGATCTTGCTCGATGAGATTCAAGTCCGTAAATTTAGAATCTAAGTATTTGATGGGGAGGTCTGTTTTGGGGGGTTTAAAGATTATTTTTCAGGCCAATATCGCTATTGAGGATCTTCAAATTATCTACGCCTAAAAGGAAATCAAACGCGGTATGGAAGTTAAAAACAATGAATTTCAAGTTCATGTTGCAGTTGCGGAAAAGTTCACTGCACGTGGTGGTGTTCTTACCGTTGGATGATCCATGTGCGGTTTAGACCACAGATGGTTCCTTTTGGTTAACTGAATAATAACCCTATGTTTTCGGCCATTACAAATTTTTTACGACCACCCCTCAAAATGTGATACTTTATGTTTCAAGACGTGGGGATTTCAAATCTCCAATGTCCGTTCGCCGTCTGCCGTCCGGGCCGTTTTGTGCCTTACCGTGGTCTAAAAAATCCGTTCTTTCGCACAAAAATCCCATTTGGTATTTAGTTGTGCCCGCCATCTCAGCAATCCGATCGGATGAAGCCCATGGTTGATATGGACAAAAAGTAGTTACGAAAATTAACAAAACGCAGTGTAATCGCAAATACGCCGTGTTTCATATTGTTTTAAACGTATTGTAAGAAACAAGAAATAACAACAAGAAAAATTGTGGAAGTAAGAACTCTTCGATTTAACACCAATTCAAAAACCGTAACAACAATCTTTTCGTGACGCCCAAACAACAACTAAAATGCAACATATGGGTAGCTACCACATTACTCCCCCGACGATTCAGGCTCGACCTCGCGCCTCACATCTGCCCTCGCAAGACGATTTGAATGAAGTCGGCGAGTGGTCTTTCCTAGGCGAACGTCAAATAAAACATCGTTTATTTGTTTTTTGATCACCCATGGTCCTGTCCACGATGGCTGCAACTTTGGACAATATCCCTTTTTCCGTTTTGGGTCGAAAACCCATACCCAATCTCCCTCTTGCAGAGTTGGACGCTGCGCATTTCGATCAAAGGCTTCCTTCTGCGTTCGCATTCGTAGTTTCGCCTCTTCCCTTGCGAATTCCCTGACTTGTTCCAAGTGTTCCCGTAGACGAATAGCATATTCGGTGTTCACGCGCACACGCTCTGCCGGAGGTGTTGCCAAACTATTTGGCAAACGAAGATCTCTTCCGTATACCAACTGAGACGGAGACAAACCAGTAGTACTATGCGGTGTAGAGCGGTATGCCATTAGAAACAAAGGTATCTTTTCATCCCAGTCTGATTGATGGGAGTTGACAAACATAGCTAAGTGTTTGGTCAATGTTCGGTTTAGCCGTTCAACTAACCCCGCAGATTGAGGATGCAGAGAGGTAGTTCTCGTGCGGTGAATACCAAGGAGATTCCCAATTTCTTTCATCAGCACAGACTCGAAATTTCGACCTTGATCGGTATGTATTTCTAATGGAATTCCGGTACGCGAGAAAACATGGAGTATGAGCATGGTAGCGATGGTCTGGGCTTCTTGGTCGGGTATAGCTATGGCCTCTGGCCATTTTGAAAAATAATCTGCCGCAACCACCACATACTTATTGCCATTACGAGAGCGAGGAAATGGCCCCAATATGTCTATCCCCATTCTTTCAAATGGAGCTCCCACGGCCAATTGTTGTAATGGGGCAAGCTTTCTTGATGGTGGGCCTTTGTATTTCCGACACGTGTAGCAAGTCCGGCACCATGAACGTACATCTGAGGACATTCCAGGCCAAAAGTACTCCTGCCGTATCTTTGCCAACGATTTCCAATAACCAAAATGGCCTCCAGTTGAACTGCTGTGGCATTGCTCCAGAACTCTGCTGATGCTTCCTCTAGGCACCACCCACTGTAACCACTTTGTATCTTTTTTACCTTCCCATCGGTGGTACAGTATGCCATCATGTACTTCCAGAGACTGCCATCGATTGACTAGTTGTCTCGTGCGTGGATCGCAGCTCGTGAGTTCCTCTCTCGTGGGTTTCGATCCAAGGCATTTCCACTTCATAATTTGTTGAACGATGGGGTCTTCTTTCTGAAGATTGTGGTCAACCTTATTTAATTCCAAAGTACAGATGTTTTGGTCAGTGTCGTTGGCCTCTTTGCGTCGACAGTAGCTGCATTCCTCGTCACAAGGTCTACGCGAAAGTCCATCCGCATTTAAATGTTGCCGACCTGCTCTATGTACAATTCGAAACTGATACTCTTGAAGCATTTCTAACCACCTCGCCAGTTGCCCTTCGGGACGTCGGAATGAAGTTAACCATACTAACGCCGCATGATCAGTTCGCAATGAAAACTCTTTCCCGTAGAGGTATTGGTGAAAATGGGAAATACTACTGATGACTCCTAGTAATTCTCGGCGAGTTACACAGTAGTTCCTTTCTTGCCGATTGAGAGCTTTGCTGAAGTAGGCTACAACGTGTTCTTGTCCATCCAATCTCTGTGACAGCACAGCCCCAACAGAATGTGCACTCGCATCTGTGTCCAAAATGAATGGCTCATTCAAAATTGGAAAACTCAGAACAGGGGTTGTTGTCATTGCTTCTTTCAGTTTATTGAAGCTTTGTTGGCAGGAGTCGTCCCAAATAAACGGCGTACGCTTTTCTGTCAGCCTTGTTAGAGGGCGTGCAATTTCTGAAAACTTACTAACAAAGCGTCTGTAATATGAATAAAAACCATGGAACGCCTGTATGTCTTTTTTGGACTGTGGTAACGGCCAGCTTCGCACTGCTTCAGTCTTTTGAGGGTCGGTGCGAACGCCATGCTCAGAAATGATATGGCCCAAGTATTTTGTTTCTTTTTTGAAGAATGCGCATTTTTCTCCATTGATTTGTAGATTCGCTTGACTGAGACACTGTAGAACTCCTTTTAGCTTCTTCAAAACTGTGTCAAAGTCTGGACCATGTATGATGACATCGTCCAAGTAGGTCATTGCTAAGTCTTTAGGTATCACAGCTTCCATAAGACGCTGAAACGTAGCTGGGGCATTACATAACCCAAATGGCATTACTTTAAATTGCCACAATCCACCTTGATAGATAGTGAATGCCGTTTTCTCCTTATCTTCAGGTTTCATTTCAACTTGCCAATAGCCACTTTTTAGATCAATGATACAAAACCATTTGGAGCCTCCCATAGCGTCTAGCATGTCCTGAATGCAAGGTACGGAATACGAATCTTTTATGGTAATTTTATTCAGCCTTCTGTAGTCTACACAGAATCTGGTTTTACCATCTTTTTTTGGTACCAATACTACAGGTGAGGCCGATGGACTTTTTGATGGTTCGATTATACCTTGCTGGAGCATTTCGGTTACCAATTTATTTACATGGTCCTGTTGCGAATAAGGAATACGTCTTGGAGCCTGTTTGATAGGCTTCTGACTGCCAACGTCAATGGAATGACGTACTACATGAGTTCTCCCCAATGGTATTTCATCTCGCGAAAACGCCGATTCGAACTCCTTGAAGAGTTTTTCAACGATTTGAAGTTCTGAAGAACCAGGTGGCAAATCAGATTTTTCCAAAAGTTGATGGATCCAATCACCTTCCTTGTGAACTTGCGTGACTTTCTTTGTAGGCCAGTTTTTTGTATTGTTTCCAATAGCTGTCTCGTTGGTGCTATGAAGTGCTACTGACAATACACGCTCAACACACTGCCATCTACGCAATAAAGGAATTCGTCGTTTTCCTATCTGCAAATAGCTTCGGGCAATATTTACACTTGCACCGACGATTCGGAGAAAATCGAGACCCAGGATTGCTTTGTCGCGAATGGGAGCGACCAAGAATTGATGCGTTCTCCACTTGTCTCCCAGATGAATAGGGAGTTGACATTCTCCTGTGATTTTCATGCATTTCCCTGATGCAGTACGTAACCCAGAGTATTGAGACGATTTCATGGGTAGTTGGTAGTCTCGGGCAGCATCTGGACGTAGAATAGAGACTGAAGCACCTGTATCAATTAGCGTAAAACATGCTTTGTCTCTTAACCGAGCTTCAACGAAGAGTGCTGCTTCCCCAGTACGAGCTGACCTGATCCTAGCTAAAGGGCGACGACTTGGTGGAGCTGGGGTATGCCCCACTGCCCTAGCTCCAATTAGTTTTCCTGCCCAGTTTGTTGGACTCGTACATTTCTCCTGGGGCACTGGTTCTTACGGTGGTTAGATCCACCGCATCCCCAGCATGTAATGGGGGGTGTTGGAGATGATGGTATTTGACTTTCCATCAGTTAGGCCCTAGTCAACGCGTCCTGTAATGTAGTGGGAGCTGTTCCTAAAAGAATTCTGCTCATACTTTTATCTTGCAGGGATCTTAAAAATGAATGTAGTGCTAGCTGCTCTCTGCAATGATCGGGCCAATCAGGTATTGCTTGACGAATTATACGCTCAATATCTGTAGCCAATTCGACTGCTGACTCGCCAGGGCGCTGTCTGCGAGTTTCTAATTCGTTCTGCCACTGAAGACTTAAATGGTTCCGCCCAAATTGATGTTTCAAAGCTGTAACTAGGCTATCGTAGTCAATGCGTTTTTCAAGAGGTACTGATGCTAATATAACTCCAAGCGCAGTACCACGTACCGCACTGGCCAACGTTTTGCCTTTTCTTTCATGGGACCAACCATTAGCTAACGCCATCATTTCGAAATGCCCAGCATAATCTTCCCATGCGATTTCACCATCGTAGTTCATAACGTTACCCTCAAATTTTTCAACTGTCTCTGATTGCCTTGTCACAATGCCACTGTGGTTTGCTCTACTTTGTTGTTCCAGCAAAGATTTTAGTCGTTCATTTTCTTCTTGTACTCCCCGAATCCTGTTTTCGAATGACTCTAGTAGGTCTTGTGATTGTTGTCGTTGACTTTCCAGAGACTGTTGCAACGTGTAAATGTTTTGTTCTAACGAAACAATTCGAGAGTCCCGTTCTACGACCTCATCATTGACATCATCTTCAATGTAACTTGCAGGTCTGGCACGCGTTGAAATCGTTCTAGGAGAGGTTCTTGCTATCACGCGACGTCTTCTCATTACTCGATGTGTGTATTAATCCCGGACGGGCCCCCAAATGTAAGAAACAAGAAATAACAACAAGAAAAATAGTGGAAGAAAGAACTCTTCGATTTAACACCAATTCAAAAACCGTAACAACAATCTTTTTGTGACGCCCAAACAACAACTAAAATGCAACATATGGGTAGCTACCACAGTATTTTTACATCCTGGGTCGAATGGAATAAATCAGACGTGTACAATTGCGTATAGCGAAATTACAGGAATTATAGTGAGCCAAAGTCAACTAATTGAAAGAACTCGAGGGAACTACAGCGGAAGTGAACGTTTCGTCGTTAGTACTCCCTCCCTCCTGTCACATCAAAACCACCCGCCCCCTCGACTCCCAACGTCCTGCCAACTGCCGAGGGTTTGCTGGAACCCCGACTCTTTTTGCTCGACAGGGCGGAGGAAGATTAGGGCCACTTCCTCCACACACCCCTACATCGGATCATAAATGCCTATAGACATTTCCGGGCACTTGTCGTCGGGAAAATATTTAGTTTCTGTAGTTTCATTGTAGTCAGGTCATATTCCATATGGTTTACTAGTATTTTTCGATGCTGCATCGAATGGGATGGGTCTCGGAGCAGTAATACTTGGTCAAGCTGTTCATGATAATAATAAACCATTGTGTATTAATTTGCAGGGTTTTTAGTTTTTCGTGAGATAGGGATTCTGCCACGTTTGGATTTATAAGGCTCTTTGTGCTGCTGGTATCTATTAACATTTTTAAAGTTAACTTGGGGATTTCAATGTAGGGTAATTCGCTAATTGTTTTGCGTTCTAGATTCATTAATTCAAATTCGGGTGGTCTTGTAGGAGGCTGGTGTCGTCGAAAAAAGAATCGTTGTATTGTTGGGTTTGGTCGGGTGGTTCGTTAATGTTTTCGATGTATTTTTGTTCTGGACCGAAGTAAAGGGTCAGATGAAGATTAGGGTTTGTGGTTGGACAGGACATCGGGATGATGCTTTGGGCACTGGCTGCATGTTGTGTGTGGAAATTCCTCCAGTTAGTGTTGTTAGGTGCAAGAATGGGGGAGCTGAGGATCGCAACGGAACTGAAACTCGGTGAGCGTGAGGAGGACTGTATTATACGTACTTGTGGAATTGAGTAGAATTGAAATTGAGGTGAGATGGAGTACAACTGGGTGACACAAGGGCAGTACTCGGAACACGTGAACTGGCGCGGGCAACTTTATGAGAAAGTGAGAAGTTACTGGGGTGATGGTTCGGAGCAGACTGATTTTGGAAGAGCTCTGTCGTCGATAGGAAAATGAAATTGGGAGAAAGAAATAAAGAAAGGGGAAAACCTAGAAAAGGGGGCTGGGGGGCCCGCAGCTGATGAATTCCTGCAGGTGAAGGATTTCCGCAGGTGAGGGATTTCCGCAGGTGAGGGGCAGGTATTGAAATAGTTGGAGACAATTAGGTGGTCGGAGACAATGACGCGGGGAAGTCCGAGGTCAAAGACTCTGACAACTTTGACGCTTTGCGTCGAACAAGTTTTTTGTGGTGGGTATTTTGGTAAAAAAGTTGGAGCCTGTGGTTTTGTGTTGGGTTGCGCGTATTGGGGGGTTTTGGTTTCCAGAGGAATTTCGATTCGGTGGGTTTGGTGTATTAATTTTGTAGGTTTGGTGGAAATTGGGTGTTGGTTGGTAGTTGTTTTGAGGTAGTCCGAAGTATTACGTGTCTAACTAATAGGTTTTGTACCATTTCCTGTAATTGCTGAATTCGATTTTGCTGGTGATTGATGATTAGTGTATTTTCGCTCATTGTCTGCTCGTGGGCGATGTTTTGTGTTGGTGGCTCCATGACCGGGCTTTGGGGTACTGTGGGGAGGTTGACCTTATATTTACTCAAACAGTCGTCGACGTAATGTTTTAATGATTTGGGTATTTAGTCTATGTTTCGTTAAAGTTAGGAGAAAACTTTGTAGACCGAAATGTTATAGAGCGCTGAAAATAATGGTGGTTAGACAATCGAAAAAAGTGACAAAATAAGAGCTTATTCGTTAGAGTTAAGCGTAAATATTAAATTGTGATAAATAGCTGCAATGAGTAGCTGCTGAGGAACTCCACGTGAAGTCGAGAGATGAACGCCGACTACGCTGACGAAGCTGGAGTCAAGCGCTGAGGATAGAAAAAAAGAAAACGAGACGAATGGACGAGTATGATTTGCTTGCACTTGCTTCCTCGTTCATCATAATGGATTGAGATGTAAAGCCAACTTCTGTTCCGTGATTTGAGGAACGAATACGTTCGTTCGGTGCTCAAGTTCACGTGAGGAAAGAGACGAAAAAGTTTGAACAATAAATTTGAAGTTCAAGTCTTCAAGTCGGATTTTTCAGGCGGAGTGAGGGGTCGATATGCTTTCGAACGGACCTGAAGACTCGCGAGGAAAAGTGAAACGAAATGTTTAATAGTTGATGCATTTGTAGAAAAATTGTGTCTCGGTGATACCTCGGAATCAATTTCTTTGTTCATTATTTGATTTGGGTTAACTTACAGAATGGTGCATGCGACGTGTTTCTCTTAGTCCTGTGTGGTGTTTCGTCGATGTACTTTCTCAGAAATCGGTTCTCCGTCTTCTACGTCCTAATTTGGGAGCACAAGTTATAGATTGAGCCCACACGAATGTCTTTCTAAAAAGATTTATCTACAACGGACACAAACACTTACAACAAGATAACAGAAGTGAGACTAATGACTGAGAGGCAAGCCTCTCCTATTTATAAGGGCGCATTGCATCATCAGCACTCGTCGTCTGATAAATGCTTACATAGCTATAATAAGTGTTGGTACATTGATTTAGGGATATGTAACTTAACCTGCCAACCCGGAGGTTCTAAACCAGAAGGATGGGAGGCCTTCAGTGTCTCGGTTTAATTTCATCAACCGGTAGCTTGTGTACGTGCCTTGTAAAACTCTAGGCCCATAGAAATACATTGTAAATCAGGTTAATTAGAATACCGTCTTTGATGAACTAAATTTTATATCCGTATATTTTCATACAAAACGCTTCTCATTAACAGCCGTACAGTCTGACCAAAACTCTATGATTTCCATTCACTAATAGACACTTAGTACAAGTATTATGTATTACACAATAATAGCAATATTTAATTTTTATAAAAATGGTAATGTTACGGCCACGAGAGTGTCAGTTACTTTGTTTTCGTTTCCTTTCTTTATTTATTTGGTTCTTGATACCACGGAGCTTCACAAGGATCGCCGGCGCATCGAAGACCGGACCGGACCGGACCTGACGGCCCCTCCGCTCGAGGACGTTCGCCGGCCTGGTGGGCTCGAATCTCCGGCCATGTGCGCTCGATAGCTACGAGTAAGAGGTTGATCGAAATCGCCCCTTTTTTTCTGTTTCTCAACGCGAATAGTGCTCCGAAGAGACATTTACATTTGGTATACCCTCCAAATTTAGCAAGTCGCTTACTGCAGTCACGCAACACAGAGTCGACTCTCCTTCGTTGTTGTTTTGAGCAAGTCAAAATACATTGACCTCAGTTTTTCCCAACATCACAACATTTCCGTTTTTGGATCCGATAATCCTTATACCTGCGAGTCGTCCGGCTCTTAACGCTTGGAGTTCCCCAATTAGTTTTCCAAGCGCCTCAAAATGCCTCACCTCTGGGATTACCGTTCCTACTTGTCACTTTGCAACAATAGGCTTCAGATTCCAATACCACAAAACACAATAGAGCCCCCGACTAACGAGCTTTCATTTTCTCAAATACTTACTGTCCCCATCCGGTCACCCCTCCTCTGGTCACAACCATCCTCAATACGAAACCAACCAATCGGAAGAATTTATACCCCTTCCAAAGCGACAGTTCCCCCCCCCCCTGTCAAGGCACTCAGAACGATTTTACCTTATGTTATGTTAACTCACTTCTCGTCTGTACCTTCAAGTGTTCGAACCTTGTTGTAACTTCAACTCTCCAATTACACGTTTTGTGCTTCTTTAAACCGTGTTCATTTAAGTCTATCCTGGTCAATACATTTTTGGTCCTCCGGGCCGGATAGACAAATAGTATTTTCGCGGCTGAAGCATTCCGGGTCCAGCGCGAAAAGTGATCATTCTCCTGTACGAAGCTCAAGATGGTATACACACGAACTGGGGCTGGCGTGGCCGATGAAGAACTTAACGACTTCTCACCTGCACTGGACCACGAAACCGATGTCCATCAAAGCTCTTCAAATGACACGCCTCTTGCTTCATCGGAAAACTCAGGGGAAGTAAGTTACAACTTTCATCTCCCGTCAGACTTCGTCATCAATGACTCAACGCGCAGGCTCTTCTGTTACTCTCGGAAGCTATACAATATAGAACGCTCTGCTGTTCATCTGGACACGTCCTCAGCCTCTGCTGCAGTTGATGCCAGTTATTGGCTCCGCTTCTTCGCTGAAACCCGAGAAGAATTCCCCGAGGTTGAGAATTACGGGTTCGGAATCAGCGATGCGGTTCTCGCCACTAAATGGATGGGCAAAATCTCTTCCCAATTAGAAGAAACGAATCGCATTATTGAACTTCGCATGCGCCCGCTGATTCCTTTATCTGCTGACTCTCATTAGAAAGGGGTCTCAGTGAATAGACAACCTGAGCGGCCGACTTCTCAAGAAGCTTTAATAATAGCGATGAAGCATCACAATTTTTTAGCTGGGACCATACCGATGTTTTCTGGAAACATTACAGAATTCCACAGTTTCCGCTCGAGTTTCGAAAACGCTGCTCACCATCTGAACATTCCGACAGCTAAAAAACTAGCTTGCCTCAAACAACACTTGTCAGGGTACCCCTTATCAATTGTTGAACATATTGGCAATACAGATGCCGACTACGAGAGAGCTTACGAGGCACTAGTTGGCGAATATACCGGAAGAAGAAGAACGGCTATGGCAACATTCAAGGTTTTTCGCGAAACTGCTTCGTTGAAACCAAATCCTGATGCAGATGACCTCAGCTGTTTTATCTCTAAGCTCCACAATACGAGGAATGCGGTAAATAATCTTAACATCACCGACCCAGGCGACTTCAGAGACTTTTACGTTGCATACTCGAAACTCTCTCCCGACCTTTGTGAAGAGTTCCAGAAAGCATTCCCGGATCGTGACTATATACCCACGTTTCAAGACTTGATGAAGTTCTTGGACCAACAGAACGAACAGCGCCTTGCCCGAAGCATTTTCAACGATCAGCGGACCACTCGAAATCCATGGGCACCTTCCAATCAGCGGAGAAGAACTGCAACCCCACCGAGAGGAAGGTTTGGTGCTTTTAGGAACTCCTTCGCTGCTCTTCAGGACGATGGTGAGTCCTATGATCCCGTAGAATTGGCAAATGTCGAATTGTGTAACGCCAATAATTTTGCTTCTAATGTTAGCGTTAATCAGAGTAACAAAGGTAGGCACAATTTCCAAAATACGGGTAATAGTAACAGTAGTAATTCTCCAAATATGTACAGTTCTGTGGTGCGTGGCTTTCAAAAACCTGTTGCAGTAGGTTCCCCCCAAATCCGATTCCCTTGCCAAATTTGCAAAGGATTACACGCACTAAGAAAGTGTCCCGAGTTCGGACGCATGTCAGTTGTTGCGCGTAGGGACTTGGTAAAAGGTTGCAATCTTTGCTGAAACTGTTTGGCGAGCACGCACGCCGTTAGAAACTGCCTCTCTAAGTCAAACTGCTTCCATTGCAACGGCCGTCATCACACCTTCCTCCACCTTAATGACTACATCAATCCCAACTCCGTCAACAGATCTCAGCACTCCTCAACCGCATGTCCTGATCCCCAGACCGGACAAACTCATCTTCCAACATCAAATCGTTACCACACTCTTCAAAATCCCGTAAACCGGACTTTCGCAGGCGACCCGTTAAGATCACCCTCTGGCCCTTCCGCTCCTGCTTCCCAACCACTAGGAAACGGCCATTCTCCTGCTTCTATTTCTTCCTACTACTCCCAAAATCAGGTAGCGATAGGGAATGACACGGAAGCAAGGGGTCTCTGGCCTTCACTCCCAGGGACCACGAATAACGTTCCTCCACCGCATTCGAGGGAGGCAGAACCCCTGAAACACATCAGCTCACCTCCCCCAACATCCTCGTGGGATCCTACGCAAGTAGATTAGCGGTATGGCCGACCGATGCCCTTCAATCGAACCAACTTCGTTGCTAAAACATCTTCCCTTTCGACTCTTCGACACACCCCTCTAGATCTAGCAATAATCCCCACAGCGGAAATTTCGATTCGCAACGCTGGTGGTAAATGGCATCGGTCTAGGGCCATACTGGATACTGGTAGTGAGCTGAACCTGATAACACAGGAAGCTGCACTCAGAACTGGCATGATAATCCTCCCCTCGCCGCTTATCAGCATTTCTGGTGTTGGAGGCACCTCTAGCTCAACAATTCTCGGAACCACTTCCCTTTGGCTTCGTCAACCTACTCGACCCGACCTTTCCATAACTCTTTGCGTTATCACCAGGGCTACCAATGATATCCCAACCTCTCCGTTGCCGCACCACCTTTGGCCGCACTTCAACTCCTTAGAGCTTGCTGACCCCAAGTACTTCCAACCTCTGCCAGTGGAGATCATTTTCGGTAGCGCCGTATTCGAGTCAGTTGATCTTCAAACTGTAATATATCCAATTCAAGGGTCTCCAACGGCACGCCGTACTAAACTAGGATGGGTCATCACGGGCAGCTACTTCACCCCCTCCCAAAAGAAAACCGTAAGCTTCCACCCATCCGTTCTGGAACACAGAGAAAAACTGAACGCCGTTTGTCGCACTAATCCTTCAACGAACTCTATTGAAGAACTCGTGGCTGATCCCTCTTCAAGCTTAATTCAGACCCCACCTCCTTCTCAATCTGATCATCCCACCTCAACTACCAAACCTAACCATTCTCTGATAAAGGTGCTTCCACTCCTCCCTCATAAACCTTCTATGTTTTGTGGCAGTGCCAGCGCCGTCAAGATACACACATCATCTTTCCCATGCGCTCAGTCCCTCAACACACCTACTAGAAAAGCTGACTGCGAACTTCATTACCTCTTAGCACGCCTCTTTCAGCTCGAGACACCCCCGACTAGGAGCCAACTTACTCCAGAGGAACTAAAGGCTGAGAAAATATTCACTTCCACTACCAGCCGCCTTCCTGATGGTCGCTATGTAGTAGCCTTACCCTTCAAACATCAACCATCTCTCCTTGGGGATTCCCGCGCCGCAGCACTTCAACAATTATTCAAAATTGAAAGTAAGATGCGTCGTAAGCCGGAATTGCGAACTGCATATAACCAGTTCATGGAAGACTACCTGGTTCAAGGCCACATGGAACCCACTGCTCGTCCTCCTCCGGGAACTCCTAAGTATTATTTGCCGCATCACGCTGTACATCGACCGGGTGACCCATCCGACAAGATTAGGGTAGTTTTTAATGCCTCACAGCCATCCACCTCGAGTTACTCCTTAAACGATTTACTTTTATCAGGTCCCCGTCTGCAGCTAGACATTGGTGACGTTGTCACTCGGTTCCGTATGAATCGCTACGTTTTCACCGCAGACATACGTCAAATGTTCAGGCAAGTCCGACACAGGGAAAATGATTCAGACTTTTTGCGCATCTTATGGAGATTCAACCCCAACGATCCCATCACTGACTACTGGCTGAAGACTGTCACTTACGGAACAACCTCGGCCCCGTGGCTATCCGGGCGAGTACTGAGGGATTTGGCCGCAAGGCATGCTGATTCCCACCCTCATGCATCTCAAATACTACGTGAGAAGACGTATGTTGATGATGTTAACGGAGGTTCAAACTCTGTTAGTACTGCTCTCCACGTACGGAATGAGTTATGCCATCTTCTTTCACTAGCTTGTCTCAAGCTTCACAAGTGGGCCTCAAACCACCCTGATCTTCTCCAGGGAATTCCTCGTGATCATATCCTCCCTCCCTCCGAACCCTTGGAGTTCAGCTCTAACATTGATGATTCGATGGGGGCGCCACCACTCAAGTTACTGGGACTGTGTTGGGATCCTTCATCAGACACATTTTTCTACAGGCTGGCAGCTAGCAGTAATGTTCACACAAAGCGAGAACTCATTTCTCAAATCGCGAAGATCTATGATCCACTGGGCTGGTTAATTCCCGTAATTGTGTACGCAAGAGTTATTTCTCGTCCGATCGCCCAGGCTCATTTTCAGTGGGACGCACCTTTGCCACCGGATACGATCGTTACTTGGAACAAGCTTCAGACCCAGCTTCCCCTTCTTGCTGGTTTACATATTCCCCGACATGTGCCGATAACTGACGGCCCGATTTATCTAATTGGCTTTGCAGATGCTTCCAGAACAAGCATATGCTGCCGTGGTGTATCTCGTAGTTGTCCGTGCCCCTCAGAATGTTTCTAGACTCATATCAGCAAAGGCAAGAATGTCTCCAATTGGTAAAAACATCACAACCATCCCCAGACTGGAACTGTGTGCAGCCCAACTTCTCGCTAAGCTGATGTCCAAGGTATCCCCTTATTCCCAAAACTCAGCGCTGAACACATACTAGCATTTTCAGACTCCACGATAACACTCTCGTGGCTGACCGCTTCGCCAGCTCCAACATGGAAAACCTTCGTGGGGAATCGGGTCTCTGACACTCTGTCTCACATACCAGCTCAGCAGTGGTTTCATGTGGGAACCTCCGAAAATCCAGCGGATGTTGCCTCGCGAGGGCTCACACCTCAGCAACTTCTTGATCACCGTCAGTGGATGGAAGGGCCAGCCTGGATTAAACAATCACCGTATGAGTGGCCCCTTGTTCGAGTTCGTCCTGAATTGTCTAACCCTAATGTCACGTTTGAAGTTCGCCCAAACACGCCAGTTTCCTTAAGCATGACTCCGGTTTATGACGACACGTTTCATCTGCTTGAAGAACGTCGCTCCTCTTTTGTCTCACTCCGCAACATAACCGCCTGGATATATAGATTCATTGTAACGGCTCGCAGATCCTCTGACCCACACTTCGTCAACGCCGCTCTCACATACTTTCACTAATGTCGCAGCGCACTACAATATCTGCCTTCATCCAGTCACACGTACCTCCCCTTACTCTTGCCGAGTCGAGGGAAGCAGAACGTATCTTGGTCCGCCGCGCTCAGCTCCATGCCCTCAGTCCCCAGCTGAAGGAAGCTCGTTCAGGCTCCATCAAATCCCATCTTGGTAAATCCTTAGCCTATTTTATTAGCTCCGAGGACAATATTCTACGGGTAGGGGGGCGATTGGCCTCATCAAATTTAGACTTTGACGCCCGGCACCCCATACTATTGCCATCCTATCATTATCTGACCCGTCTACTAATCAGTGAAGCTCACATCTCCAACCTCCATACTGGACCCTCCTCCACCCTAGCTTTCCTCCGTAGGAAGTATTGGATTGTGGATGGGAAACGAGTTGTCCGACGTCAGCTGTCCAAGTGCAACAAGTGCTTCTCCTACCGCCCTACACCATTCCAACCACCAATGGGTCAGCTCCCCTCCTCTCGAACAAAGCCAACAGCACCATTCCAAATAGTTGGTGTGGATTATGCGGGACCATTCACCCTTACATCATCCTTTCGATCATCATCACGTTCAACCCAGAGCAAAACACGCCAGGCTTACATGGTAGTCTTTGTTTGTTTCACCACCAAAGCAGTGCACCTTGAGTTTGCTACTTCCCTCTCCACTCCGGCTTTCATCTCGGCCTATCGTAGATTCTGTGACCGTCGAGGAAATCCAAGTGCCATATACTCCGATAATGGAACAAATTTTGTTGGGGCTGCCGGCGAACTCCGCCGTCTTCGATCCCTCCTCTCTTCCGAAGTCTACAAAACTGCTGTCAATAGGGAAAGCCTCGCACATGGGACACAATGGCACTTCATTCCCCCTGCCGCTCCACATTTTGGTGGACTCTGGGAAGCAGCAGTGAAATCAGCCAAACGATTACTTCGCACAGGGCTTCGAAACCAGGTTCTGACCTTGGAATGTTTCATCTCTATTCTCACTCGTGTTGAAGCAATTCTGAACTCTCGGCCCTTGGTAGGTGTTTCCACGTCCCCAGACGACCTGCACTTCCTGACTCCTGGACACTTCCTAATTTTACGTCCCATATTCTCTGAACCACCACCATCTGACAACACGCCACCTTTGCATAACCCCTCTGGCAGCTCAGTGACACCCTCAAACAAGACAATGCCGACTCCTCCACCATTGCCCCCTCCTCCACTTTGTTCTGACAACACTCTGGATGCCAGTCACAATTTGGGATCAAGGTACAAACAAGTGATTCAGCTGACCAAAGCCTTCTGGAAGAGATGGACAGTGGAGTATCTCACAACTCTACAAGATAGAACAAAGTGGGGTAATACACGGACAGGGATCAATCCTTCTCCCGGGCAAGTAGTGATTCTCATGGAACCTAATCTTCCAGTAACACAATGGAGATTGGGTCGTATCACCCGTCTTTTCCACGATAGATCAGGCATATCTCGAGTAGCTGAAGTAGCTACCTCATCTGGCTCCCTCACACGTCCACTGAGGAAATTATGTCCCCTTCCTACCCAGTAATATCCTGCAATGTCATCATCACAGTGCGGGGGAATATGTTTTGAGCAAGTCAAAATACATTGACCTCAGTTTTTCCCAACATCACAACATTTCCGTTTTTGGATCCGATAATCCTTATACCTGCGAGTCGTCCGGCTCTTAACGCTTGGAGTTCCCCAATTAGTTTTCCAAGCGCCTCAAAATGCCTCACCTCTGGGATTACCGTTCCTACTTGTCACTCTGCAACAATAGGTTTCAGATTCCAATACCACAAAACACAATAGAGCCCCCGACTAACGAGCTTTCATTTTCTCCAATACTTACTGTCCCCATCCAGTCACCCCTCCTCTGGTCACAACCATCCTCAATACGAAACCAACCAATCGGAAGAATTTATACCCCTTCCAAAGCGACAGTTCCCCCCCCCCTGACACGGCACTCAGAACGATTTTACCTTATGTTATGTTAACTCACTTCTCGTCTGTACCTTCAAGTGTTCGAACCTTGTTGTAACTTCAACTCTCCAATTACACGTTTTGTGCTTCTTTAAACCGTGTTCATTTAAGTCTATCCTGGTCAATACAGTGGTTTCATGTGGGAACCTCCGAAAATCCAGCGGATGTTGCCTCGCGAGGGCTCACACCTCAGCAACTTCTTGATCACCGTCAGTGGATGGAAGGGCCAGCCTGGATTAAACAATCACCGTATGAGTGGCCCCTTGTTCGAGTTCGTCCTGAATTGTCTAACCCTAATGTCACGTTTGAAGTTCGTCCAAACACACCAGTTTCCTTAAGCATGACTCCGGTTTATGACGACACGTTTCATCTGCTTGAAGAACGTCGCTCCTCTTTTGTCTCACTCCGCAACATAACCGCCTGGATATATAGATTCATTGTAACGGCTCGCAGATCCTCTGATCCCACACTTCGTCAACGCCGCTCTCACATACTTTCACTAATGTCGCAGCGCACTACAATATACTTCATCCAGTCACACGTACCTCCCCTTACTCTTGCCGAGTCGAGTGAAGCAGAACGTATCTTGGTCCGCCGCGCTCAGCTCCATGCCCTCAGTCTTCAGCTGAAGGAAGCTTGTTCAGGCTCCATCAAATCCCATCTTGGTAAATCCTTAGCCTATTTTATTAGCTCCGAGGACAATATTCTACGGGTAGGGTGGCGATTGGCCTCATCAAATTTAGACTTTGACGCCCGGCACCCCATACTATTGCCATCCTATCATTATCTGACCCGTCTACTAATCAGTGAAGCTCACATCTCCAACCTCCATACTGGACCCTCCTCCACCCTAGCTTTCCTCCGTAGGAAGTATTGGATTGTGGATGGAAAACGAGTTGTCGGACGTCAGCTGTCCAAGTGCAACAAGTGCTTCTCCTACCGCCCTACACCATTCCAACCACCAATGGGTCAGCTCCCCTCCTCTCGAACAAAGCCAACAGCACCATTCCAAATAGTTGGTGTGGATTATGCGGGACCATTCACCCTTACATCATCCTTTCGATCATCATCACGTTCAACCCAGAGCAAAACACGCCAGGCTTACATGGTAGTCTTTGTTTGTTTCACCACCAAAGCAGTGCACCTTGAGTTTGCTACTTCCCTCTCCACTCCGGCTTTCATCTCTGCCTATCGTAGATTCTGTGACCGTCGAGGAAATCCAAGTGCCATATACTCCGATAATGGAACAAATTTTGTTGGGGCTGCTGGCGAACTCCGCCGTCTTCGATCCCTCCTCTCTTCTGAAGTCTACAAAACTGCTGTCAATAGGGAAAGCCTTGCACATGGGACACAATGGCACTTCATTCCCCCTGCCGCTCCACATTTTGGTGGACTCTGGGAAGCAGCAGTGAAATCAGCCAAACGATTACTTCGCACAGGGCTTCGAAACCAGGTTCTGACCTTGGAATGTTTCATTTCTATTCTCACTCGTGTTGAAGCAATTCTGAATTCTCGGCCCTTGGTAGGTGTTTCCACGTCCCCAGACGACCTGCACTTCCTGACTCCTGGACACTTCCTAATTTTACGTCCCATAATCTCTGAACCACCACCATCTGACAACACGCCACCTTTGCATAACCCCTCTGGCAGCTCAGTGACACCCTCAAACAAGACAATGCCGACTCCTCCACCATTGCCCCCTCCTCCACTTTGTTCTGACAACACTCTGGATGCCAGTCACAATTTGGGATCAAGGTACAAACAAGTGATTCAGCTGACCAAAGCCTTCTGGAAGAGATGGACAGTGGAGTATCTCACAACTCTACAAGATAGAACAAAGTGGGGTAATACACGGACAGGGATCAATCCTTCTCCCGGGCAAATAGTGATACTCATGGAACCCAATCTTCCAGTAACACAATGGAGATTGGGTCGTATCACCCGTCTTTTCCACGATAGATCAGGCATATCTCGAGTAGCTGAAGTGGCTACCTCACCTGGCTCCCTCACACGTCCACTGATACGAAACCAACCAATCGGAAGAATTTATACCCCTTCCAAAGCGACAGTTCCCCCCCCCCCCTGTCGCGGCACTCAGAACGATTTTACCTTATGTTATGTTAACTCACTTCTCGTCTGTATCTTCAAGTGTTCGAACCTTGTTGTAACTTCAACTCTCCAATTACACGTTTTGTGCTTCTTTAAACCGTGTTCATTTAAGTCTATCCTGGTCAATACAGTTGTCATCGTTCCAACAAGGTCAGAACTGCCCGAGCAGAGCACCACCAAACCCGCAGAAGACGATTATCTGCTTCGCTCAATGAGAAGGTTGCATCACATATCTACTCCTGAACAGAACGAGCTGCGTTTCAAGAAGTTTGAAGATTACGTCCACCAGAAATTGAACGCCGTTAAAAGTGTACAAAAAGAAGTGGTGGAGAAGGAGGAGGACGAGCGGAAAGCAAAAAGCATGGGCGAGTTTTTGGAAGGTGTTGATCCTCTACATACTATGAAAGATGAGGGGGGAGAAAAAGATGGAGAAGAAGAAGAAGACCGAGTGGGAGAAACGGTTGGGGGGGAGGATAACAGCAACGCGCGAGGACTGCTCTCTCAAACACCTACATACGCTCATAAATTTTTACGCTATCTAGCTAGTGGTGAGTATGAGGGTGGTATGGGGGAAGATATCGATACGAAGTTTGGTCCAGTCCTTCAGGGTCGAAATGGTAGAGTCACCCTCGGAAATAAACAGATATCATTCGATGATTATTACGTCTACCTAGGCGACCGCACATATCTCGCTAGTCCAGGAGTATACAATTTGCTTTTCCTAGTAGATCCGGAAAGAGGGGAGGGGGGTTTCACACCCGAAGACTTTGAAACATACATCGACATCGTCAAGTACAGCAATGTAGCTCATCGTCATTTCTCTAGATCCAAACCCATTCGTGCGATGGATGGAGGAATTAAATACGAGAAAATCGTGTCACGCATTTACCCGCCAAAAAGGGGTAGGACCCTCCGCCCCGTCTCAGAGCTCGAAGGAAGCGGTATTCACCCAATCTTGCGTGATTTCAATGCGGTTGGGTCAAATCCGTCTCTGGCTCTCGGAGCTTCGACCCTATTTAATCATCGCATCCCCATTAGCGCATATTCATTACCTATCAGTCCGTCGACTGGCGTGAACCCCAATCAGATAGTCAATCGGTTAGAGTTGTCACTAGCTTCCGTTAATGCCGGGAATAGCCGCTTACTAAGCCACGTCAACTACTACATCCATATCTTGAAAGAATACGGATATATCCATTAGGCATGCCGTACAATTCGTTGGCAATTGCTAGCTCGCGCATAGCGCGAACGCCCACCCGCCATTCACACATAGCCACCAAGGGATATGTTGACGCAACGCTCGTACAAGCGGTGGCTAAGATTGACGATGCAAAGAAGGATCTACTTGGAAATGTGGAGCGTGGACTCGGAGATCTCAAACTACAGCTGGATTCATCGGTTAAATCGACGTATGCATCCCTCGACGCTGTTGCGGGGGAGCTTAGGAGTATGCATGATTTGACGAAAAAAGAAGTGAGTAAGAAAATAGAGGGCAAACTCGGAGATCTCAAGCTACAGCTGGATTCATCGGTTAAATCGATGTATGCTTCCCTCGACGCTGTTGCGGAGGAGCTTAGGAGTATGCATGATTTGACGAAAAAAGAAGTGAGTAAGGAAATAGAGGGCAAACTCGGAGATGTAGCAACTAGGCAACGGGAGATGATCGCGAAATGTGAAGTGATGGGGGGTAGGTACGATGAGGTGAAACAAAGGTTGTACAACGACCTGCGAGTGGAGTTTATCAATATGGAACTTAAACTACGCTCGGCAGCTACGAAAGAGTCTGTGTCAGCTGCAGTTAACACCATCAGATTGGAGCGTGACGAAATAGTACGAAAATTAATCGAGAAGGAAGCGCAGTCACTCTCAGCTCTGGAATCTCGCATTCTCTCAACTATTGCAGAAAAATTGGGGGGCAGTTGAGGAGAAAGTTTTGACGACTCATATTCCAGTAGATAGCCAGCGGCAGTGTTAATGATAGCTGCAATGTTTGAGTAGAGGGGGGAAGGTCGATGTGAGATGCTATATATCCCCCCCAAAAAAAGAGTTTTCCATTCAGTCGTCCTCATTCATCTCTCGTTCATCTTCCGTTTTACCTCATCATTCACCTACGAAGCTGTAGGCATGGAATATAAAGGAGTGAGAGTCATCGACTGCACGCTCATGTGTAAGAAGTTTGTCAAGGAGTTGAGCGTAGTCAACCTCGACGACGGCAGCGAAAGATATTTCGTTTTTCGAGCCCCTGAGAACCTCGCTACCTCAACGCTGAACTGCTATCAGAGTATGTTCATCAAGGAGTTCATCCATGGTCTCGACTGGTCCGTAGGCGACTTCAGCTACGAGGAGCTTCCCAATATTCTACGCGAGGGGATCGCAGGGGGGAGCATCCTGTTCTGCAAGGGGTCGGAAAAGGCGTCAATATTGGAGTCGATAATCGCTCAATCCGAGCTCCAAATATTTGATTTGGACCTCTTCGGATGTCCGAAACTCTCATCTATCGTCCCATCGATGAAGACACTGCCGCGTGAGGAGCTCTCCCCACCTACCCCCTGCCGACATCATGCTGATCTACATTCGAGCTATTGGAGCGCTTGCTCGATAGTGAAATGTAGAGCTCTAGCGAAATGGGTGAAATTGAATCCGAACAAGACAAACTTGCACGACACGCTTCCTAGAATGGCTACCTACGGATTATGCAGATACGACGAGGATGTCTACGAGCTAGCTGCAAGTGGTTTCGTACGCTTCGCGAAAATTAAACGACGAATCCAGTGTTTAAGATGTAAGTCCGTATTGCGAGATACCGACTATAGCCTCCATTCTTGTCTCTGAGGTTCATTGTCGTCTAACATTATCCTATTCGCTGATTATTGGTGAACTATGTTATCGCTGTTACGAGGTAAGCGCGCAATTAAACGTTTTCAAGATAATAAAACAAATTGATGAAACTTACCTTTTTTTAATTGTCCTCCTCTCCTTTTCATTATTCTCCCCTCTCCAACTGAAGCATCAGGGTTGCACCTCGCGATCCTCGTCGTTAGTTACTGTGAGAACAGGGTGGAAAAACGAAGTATTAATCGATTGTGCCTAATGAGTGGCGAGATAATAAGGAAGGTGGGGAATAAGCGAATATATAGACGCAATTTAAACTAAAAGTGAGGGGATAAAAAGGTTACCTACCAAATTCTAGACGGAACGCTGGTCCGTCGAACCCCTTGAAAATGAGGGAGAGTGAGTTCCTCGCGTAGTCCTTCAACGAATCTGGCGTTATCCGCTGGCGATACCTATCGGGGAGCCATACGAAAAAAGACTCTCCGCTCCTTGCATCCGATATTTGAGCTCTCAGGCTAAGACCATGGATAGTGGGCCTTAGCATGAGTGTATGTATCGGATACGGTACACTCTCCATCAGGTTTCTTATAGATGTGTACCGTGGATTGGCGCCACCGTTGAGGAGAACTTGAAGTTTTGAACCAGACATCTGTTAATGCAAGTGATTGATAAGTGGAGGGAGAGACTTCACATCGAGTAAATTATGAATGGAAGCATACTTACGATTGTGGTACTGCTCTGACGAGAATAATTTCCCACTCTCGGAATCAGCCTTATAAAGTCGCTTTGTCCTGCACATTAACGGTGAAACTCGCCGATTGTGTATGGGTGGGGAAAGCCGGCGACTTGTGACAAAAACAAGTGGTTTTCGTAGTTTATGAGACTGGAATTTCACCAAATGTTGAATCCAAGCTGCGACAACCTTGAAAGTGTTTACGGCGATCGGTGAAACTCGCCGATTGCGCGCGCGCGAAAAGCCGGCGACTTGCGACAAAAACAAGTTGTTTCCGCCGTTGACGAGATGAGGGGAAAATGTTTGACGGAAAGTGTTTACGACGATCGGTGGAAAGGAATCCCATTAGTCGATAGTACCGTAGTGGCGCGCGTTTACCCGCATCTTTCATCCCCCCGTTTTTACTATAATTGTACGCGTTTTTACGCGACTTACTACGTAATCATCCCCTACAACTCTGCCTCCATCCATTGACACCTCTCGCGAGCTAAACGGACCGCTGGAACATCCCATTAACCCCCGCGGAAACGATGTGTTGTTGTTTTTCGATAGTAAGACACTAACTACGGCCGAAATCGCCTCCGGCAACCCGCCGGGGCGCCTCATCGTCTAACGTCCTTCGTAGTATTCGCCCCTTTTTCGCGACGGACGCCCTTTAAACGTCGAGGTGAGTATCCTCCGCGATGCTGGGCCATTTAAACCCGCGTTTACGCGCGTCTTCTACCCCGTTTTTACCTCTTTTTTACAATAATCGTACGCGTTTTCACGCTACTTACTACGCCATCCACACCTACACACCCTCCTCTATCCATTGACACCCCCCACGACATAATTGGGTCACTGGAACATAGTAAATTCACAACTTATACTCCATTGTTTACCTCTGTCCGTGTACGTGACATTTCTATCTACTCCGGCCCTCCATGGGAATCCAACGCTTTCGCCGATTCACGAGAGAATGGGAGTTCCGACATAGCAAGTCAAGCCCATACCATAGTCAAAGTAATAGCCAGGCAGAATCGGCAGTTAAAATTTGTAAAAATATATTGAGAAAATGTAGCGACCTGGAACTGATTATTATCTAGCGTTTCTTCACTACCACAACACGCCTAAAGAAAACTTAGACCTACCATCACTTTTACTGATGTCGAGAAGACTTAAATGTGTTCTTCCCATATGCCCGAAACTATTAGCTCCAAAACTTGCCAATCATAGGGAACAACACCGATGCTACAAACCCGTCAGGTCGCTTACAAGAGGCAGTACGATAGGGACGCCAGAGCCCTATCGAAATTGACGTTTGGTCAAAATATTTACTTTAAAAAACTCCTACTAGCCCGTGGTCTCCTGAAACAATATTGCAAGTCCTTGATTCGCGTACCTACCTTCTCCGGAACAAAGAGGGAGCCATATATAAACGAAATAGAAAATTCATTTTAGAAAACCCCAAGCCAAATCTTAAGTCTAACACATCTGAACCCCAAACTCACATCCCTCAGTCAATCCGTTTCTCTATTCTAGGAAAAACAGCTGGTATCATTCCTAGTTACAAGAAGTTTGTCAAAGCGTATAATGAGGACGTACCTGCAACTAGTAGCTATTATACTACTCAAAGCGGTAGAAGAGTAGTTAAGCCCAAGCGCTTTTCTTTCTCTGAATTTGTAAAAAACAAACATTTAAAAAAAAAAAGTTGTATTATAGTGTATTTTGGAAAGATTATTTTATTTAAGGAAGTGTATTATTTTATAATTATTTTTAAAAATGATAAAAATAATATGGCAATGCCATATAAGTAATAGTTCATGTAAGCAGAAGGCAGTGATTATGTAGCTCTTGCTTTTGTTGTTCTTTTTCCAAGATGACCGAATAAAAGAGTCAGTCATTCGTCTTCCAGACTTCGTATATTGTATTCTCCACAAAAACAGTCATCTGTTACGACAAAGTCAATAACTATGTGATCGCTCTGCGTTGCACCTGGTACTACTCGCCAACCGTGCAATTTGAGTACCAGGGCGTGAGACACGGCTGTGACGTCTATGCACGACCTTCCTCCCAGCCCGTCATGAGGCCGTTGGCAACAACCAAGTTGTACTTGGTGAGCAACTCTATATACGCCTCGCCCGCCTCGGATACATGGTCGGTGATCCCCCACAATGGTGATCTGGCATTTGCATCAGCACAGACTAAGCAGGGTCGTACTGACAATCCTGCTAGAGCCCTTTCGAGTGGTTGAAGGCTGTTGGCAACTGGTGCGCCAAATTGCCTGTAAAAGTTTCTACAACAATGAGTGATGATTGTTGGGAGGGCTAACGAACTTGCAGCATTGACTGCTACAATACAAGACTATAACCATTTTGCCGAGTTCGCTAAGAAACGTGATCATAGTTTATCTGTCCTTTTGAAACTTGCCACCCAAGTAAATAGTTAGATCAGGTACGAAGCCAGATTAAGAACTCCTCCCAGATGGTACGGAATTCCGGGACGAAAATGTACCTTAAACTAGTGTTTTTCGCATTTCTCTCGATATTGATCAAACTTGGGGGAGACTGGGTAACGACCAAATACCTGCCGAACCTCCGCCAGTCTGAGTTCGGTGGATGCTGCAGGGGTCGGCCTCTTGCATATTAGCGAAATTGCAACTTCCATGATTGATATAACCCTCGTCAAGGGTTTAGGAACGGTCATCAAATAAGGAAACTGACCTGCTGGTGCTCACAATCTGGCCTTTATCTTCCAAGAGACTGGAACGACGACAAGTTTAGGAAGGCTGGTGAGAATTCAGTGGAGCTATGAACCACACTGTTCAAAGCAAATTGGAACTCTCGAATGTACATGTCTCATACTGTGTGCGTGTCTGACCAACGACGTGTCGCCAGGTGACGGATGTTTCGATTGACTCTTTCAGTAGGGTTGGTCTGGCAATGGTATAGTGGAGTGGGACGGTGTTGGATGTCACAGGCCTTGGCTATCAATTTTACTGCAGAGCTCACGAAGTTGGACGCATTGCCAGTAATCAGTACTGAAGGGCAACCAAAACGACTCAGAATAATCAGTCAAAATTTAGCGAGAATAACAGAAGAAGAGGTACTGCGTAATGGAATAAGCTCCACCCATTTGGTGAAAAGGTCTTCAAATATGTAACGGTGTAATCAACGATGTAACGACCCCATAATATCGGCCGATACGGTATGCCAAGGAGTAGTTATGTACCGAGGCGGTTTTCGTCCCTCTGGTTTTCATCAAATAGAGATTGTTCGAACCAGGTAGAGGTATGGGAATTTCGCATAACCAATTAACTGTGGCTCTGAGTAAAATAAGTGTAACTCATTAAAGATAAAACAAAAAAGGAACTTGATGATCTGGTTTCATCACAAGTGTGGCCCTACCTATGGAGCTCCGTAATCATCAAATTATCAATGCGTCTTATACGATGAAGAAAAACGAAAAACCAGAAAATTCAATTTGGCCTTAAAATAAGTCGACTTCAACGTGAATGGAAATAAAGGAAAATGAAAAGGAACGTGCTGACCAATAATTTCGACCACGTGGCGTCAGGGTACACGCAACAGCTCTCGTCACCTGTCGTCGTCGTTAGAGACCCTGGGACAGGATGTCTTCCGGGAAAGGTCGGACTCCAAGCAGTTTCCAGAAGGCGGATGAAGGTAATCGACTTAGATGATGAACAAACTGTGTGATGACTGTTTGACGAAGTGGTCGATGAATGTAAATTGCTGCCAGGAATCATGGACTTATGATAATGTTACGATTTAAGGAGCTACGAATGCACGATATGGTGGCTGAACATCAGACTTATGTCGGAGCGGAAGAAGATGAAGAAGAAACTCGACCCCCCCCCCCCCCACAGTGGCGGCAAAGGACTTGCACGGGACTGCTCGTGTTCACTCGCTGCCGTGTAACGCGTCTAAACGCCTGCGTTTAAAATACGGAAGGCTTCCGAACAGAGATGCATCCAGACAGCGTCAGTAGAACGGCTTTTAGCACTCTGAACTACCATCTCGAGTTCACTAGAATCCCGTTTGGTTTGAAGAACTCTCCATCACCCCTACAACATATGATGGACTCCATCATACGTGGGGTAGCCAACGAATATTTCTGTGTGTGCTTAGATGATATAATCATCTTTATTACCACACTACCCGAACACCTCATGTAGTTGGAAGAAATCCTCAAACGTCTGCGCAAAGCGAACTAGACAAGACCGAATTCCTTCGTAAGGAAATCGCTTATCATGTCATTTCCGCCAACCGAGTCCAGCCCAGCCCGTAGAAAATGCAGGCGATTCTAAATTATCGATTACCTAAGACAAATACAGAAATTAAATCTTTCTTAGGTCTTCTTGAATATTATAAGAAATTTATTAATGACTTGGCCACGATGACCAAACCTTTTACATGCCTCAAGATGGAACAAAATCGACCCACGTGACTCCGGATATTTAAACTGTTTCGAGACATGCAAGACAATACTGACGAACAGTGTGTGTCCGTATTTCGACAAACCATTTCACTTAACTACAGACGCAAGCAGCGTCGCTATCGGAGCTGTGTGTTGAGCCAAACAATTAATGAGCTGACCTTCCCATAGCCTGCGCTTGTCGACAACGAACGATAACTCTCTACAACTGAAAGAGAGCTGCTCGCCGTCGTATGGGGCGCCCAGTACTTCCGACCCTATATCTATGGAAGAAAATTTCACACCTTTTGTGAAATGTTTTTCACATCATAGACCGCTCCAATGGCTATGTTCGATCCGTGAGCCCTGTTCGAAACTCTTCAAGTGGAGAACTAAACTAATGGCATACTGCTTCGACATTATTTACAAAAAAGGCTTACTAAACACCAACGCCGATGCTCCTTCGAAAGTTAAAATCCTGAACAGCAACGAGGACTCAGATGACAAAACAGACGTGTCTTCTTGACGACTTTTTTTCCTCATGCACACCCAACACACTAGAAAAATAACTAATTTACCACTGACTGACGCAGACGAAACATAATCAACGAAACATGGTCATGCTATTGTTGCCGCCCCTATCAAGGACGAGCCAGTTTACAATTGGAACCACCAAATCAAAATAAAAACAGTAAAACTACAGATCACAAACGCCATCAACATCGAGAAACTTTTCGGGATCAAAACCAGACTAATTGTACAAATCTCATCCTCAAACTTAGAAGCAGAACTCGTAAAATTCGTGAAGGAATATATTTCCAAGACGACATTTATGAAGACTTCGTCCGCATCCTATTAAAACGACTTCATCTTCACACATTGTAATGACAAAATACACGAAAAAACTAACTGGCGTTCCCGACGAAACTAAACGACGTGAGCTAGTACAGACGAACCTCGAAGGTGTCACAAACCACTGGGGAATAAACAAAACATACCAACATCTAAAGAGGACTCAATATTGACCCAATATGAAAGTTACCATACAAAGGTGTCTCAACGAATGTGAATTCTTAAATAGAAACAACCTCTTCATGTGAAGTTGAGTTCCCCCGAACTGAATCAACAAAAAAATGCAGTTATACAGTATTATTCCGAATAATTTAGTTACCTTTCTCCCCAAAATAAACTAATGCCTTCCTGTGTTCCCCCACACAACCTTGTAAACCTATCATCAGATGAAAGATAAGAACAACACACACTGCGAGGAATATATCTCGCGAAACCTGCGGACAGACACTTACAATACCTCAACACAGCTTTATTTGCAGGCCATAGAAGTACAACGGGCACACTACTCATAAAAAACAACTTCACAAAAAAGAAATTTACTTTCAACGGGTCTCCGAAACGAAAATTGTTTTGAGAGACATAGAATTATCCTCAGTAAAAATTTAGACAACCAAACCTAACGGAAAATCGATGTGTACAACTAAATAACCCCCAGCTTATGGTCCTTACTCTAGTACATATATTTTCTGGAGCGGTGGGAAACTGTTCCACAGCACTACAGACCGTAACGTAAAGACTGGCTGTGCCCCAACCCATTTCCTTTCAGATGCCATTTTCTCCCTACGAGTAAGACTTTCCGACTTAATCATGCCTCTATTCTGAAAAATTGCTTTTCCTCCAACCACGTTCCATCAACTTTTGGTTTATTATTCATTCTGAACAATAACCCTATGTTTTCGGTCACGAAAAATTGTTTACAACTCCCCCTGAAAATTCGATATTTTACGTTTCAAGACATGGAGATTCCAAATTTGCAATGTCCGTCCGCCGTCCGGGCCGTTTTGTGCCTTTAACGTGGTCAAAAAAATTCGTTCTTTCGCACAAAAATCCCATTTGGTATCTAGTTATGCCCGCCATCTCGGCAATCCGATCGGACGAAGCCCATGATTGTTATGGGCGAAAAACGGTTAAAAAAACTAACGAAACGCAGTACAAAGCAGGAACTACAGTGGAAGTCAACGTTTCGTCGTTAGTACTCCCTCCCTCCCTCCTGTCTCTGCTCGACTCGCAACGGGTTCACTCGAAGCGCCCCCGTTCCAATGTCCCCGACCCGACGGGGCAAAATCATCAGATGTTTTGTTTCCGTAGTTCCATTGTAGCCAGGTCATGTTTCGTATGGTTTACTAGTATTCGATGATGAATCAAATGGGATGGAGGAGCAGTAATAATTGATCAAGCTGTTCATGAGAATAATAAACCATTGTGTAATAATTTGCAGGGTTTTTATTTCCCCTACCACTCTTTGCATAATCTTTGATCGCTTAATCTGAGCCACCGGTCACACAACATTCCTCAACCCCACTAACACTCGTATTAATCTATGCCCATCTTTCGTAAAGGAAAAAACGATGTTGCGAAACCAATTGTAACGGTTTTCATTCAATTTGGAGTGGGAGAAGTAAACCGCACCCCTTAACGTATTTTACCGTATTCTGTGTGCCACTACCCAGCCGTTCTATTTTGATCTCATTCCTTATGAGTGTTTCTCCTTGACTATATTTGACAAGAACAGTTGCAGTGGTACCGTGCTTGGCACTCTTGATCCAGATGGTTTCTAGACAGCACAAAATGCTTGTGAGTGAGCCGCAGTTTGGACCTCCATATTCTGAGATGCAGAACGATGCAGAGTTAGCAAAGCTCATAAGTGCGATAGCAAACTATGGTGTCTCTTATTGCATTCTTTCATATGCGAACTCTCAGAAGATTGGAATGAGGAGTCAAGCTGCTTCAGCGCTAAACGGAGAAACAAAATTTCCTAGACCTTCAAAATGCTTGTTCTCGGTTCGACAAAGCTACGAAGAAACTGCTCAAGCCCCATTTCGGATTCGCGTGGTAATGATTTGTTATTTGAACGTTTTTTCCAAACAAGTGGAAGTGAGCATTTTCTTACCTTCGTAACTATCTATTAGTACCTGAAGAATGAGCGAATAATTTTCAGCAGTCGTAGGGATAGGTGTGCTGACTGCCTTGTCTGCACCTCCTATGTTCCACGCATGCCGAATTAACTGGGTCTTTGACCTTCAAATGTTCGCACATGCCCTAACGGGACTCCCTGCCCCTAACAGTAAAGTCATTGTTTCCTCAAACACCTTCTGCTCTCAAGCCCTCTTGTTTACCTATAGAAAATCCACCTCTTCAGTTACTTCCATTAACAACGGATTTCCCCCTTTTCTGGACTTTTCAATGCCCTTTTCCCACCCCTCTCTTTACTTCTCCCCACAGCAGACAGCTCCTCCCAAACTCATTTACCTATGAGTTCTCTCGAAAATCAGTCGTCTCTCGTTTCTCCCAATACACAGTCAGTCATCTCAGAGCTCTCGCGATACAATCGTCTCCCAGTTCTCTGAGCGCACGCTCGTTTCACCTCTCATCGACGTCTAATTCGGATTTCTTCAACCTTCCCGACAACCACTTTCACGCCGCCTTTGTTCGCGCTTGTGTACTCAAATCATACCCTGTCACAGTCTGCCCAACTGTTACCTTTTGAACGATACATATTAACTTGCCGACTTAGTTCGTAACCTTTATTCGTCCTGGCGAAGTAAGGCTCTTTTTTCTGGAGTGCACCCTGCTGCTTCGTTTTCCCCTCGGTTCCAAGTGTAATGGTGTTTGGAAAATTACATTCGTGTTTTTTAAGTTACACGCTTTATGTTTTATGGAAATAATGCGCGAGTTGAACTAAATAGTATTTCAGTGAAAACCCAAATACAAATCACTTTGTTCAGTCTTGGTCTCACCCTGATGATCCCATCCACAACCTCATACTGACTGTAAGCTCGTGAGAGCTTCAACCTAGTTACAAATAAACAGAAGGCAGACAGGCTTCGTGAACAGGCGATCCCTGACGTTCAAAAAAACTGATTCTTTCGTGATTTTTTAAAGTGTTCAAGACCGACCGCAGAAAGCATCTACTTCCATCTTCAACAAATTTCACCTTACTCTCGAGAATTTTGTTGATGGCTTCACTACGCTGCTCCATATAGTCATCACGTTGTAGCAGAGCGTGTTTTCCCGTGAAATGTGGGACTAGGTACATATTGTGGCTTTGTATTCCACCAAAGACGAAAAAACCTCTATAGTTTCACTAATTTCAAACTTTTTCAACAATTTTATTGAGTCACCAAATTTCCGTTGATAGCACTAAACTCGCTCGTCTTTTAAGTTAATTTTGCGTAATATTCAACTGAGAATTAATAGCTAGTAACCTTATATATTGTAGAGGTCGGGCATTTCGTTATTATAATACCGAACGGAATTTATGTGTGAAATAACGGATTTTGTTGTCCTTATTAAGGGCATAGAACGGTCGGAGGGGTATTGCAGATTTGGAATCCCGATGACAGGATCGTAAAGTGTCAAATTTTGAGGGGTGATTGTAAAAAGGTTTTCCTGTACGAAAACTTAGGGTTATTATTCATAATGCATTATGAACCAAAAATCAAACTTCATCACAATAAATCGTACGATAATAACAACTACTAACGGTTATTGGCAACAATAACACAAGTAGCCTTGAAACTGAGAAACGTTGGCATTTTTCAGTAGACTTTCGGAATTCAAATTTATCTGGTATTATACAACCGAATTGATTAGGGTTCAACCAAATAATGTGGGGGTTTGACAGTCTTATAGGAATAGTTAAGACAGCGGTAATTGTTACCGCTGCTGTTACAGCTGCCGTTGTAGCTACGGTGCCCGTTATCATGGTATGTACTGCTATCGTCGTGGCCGCAGTTTTAATTGCAGAGTACGCAGAAGAATTATCAACAGAACAACAGGATCCTTCGCCCACTCCCAGGAATAAGTCCGTGAATATACCCGTGAATCCGTCATGCGATTCATTAATATGCGTACTTGATTTCTTGTATGCTGACCAAAACGACGCTTGCTGCAGCGGATATTTACAGGAAGAGGAAATGATAAAAGCCAGACGTACGAAAAGCTGCCAGACCACTATTGAGAAGTGTTACGAGAACCGGTTTAATAAGCTCACTCCTCTTTTCCTAAAAGAGTGCCAAAAATGTGTGGAGCTTCTTAATGAAGGATGTGAGTGCACTACGAACCTTTTGAATTGCAAGAACGACCCAACGCAGCATCCAAGCAAGACCCCAAAGACAAAAGAGAAGTGCTGCAAATACTGTTCAAAGTTCTTCAAACTAGACAATAACCGCCCTTGGCGCTTTTGCGATTGGCAAAGATGTCCAAACGATTTCATATTCTATGAAAGAAATGAGCTTTGCTGTGGGCAACATTTTTCCAAAGGCAACTTCACGAAAAACAAACAAGAACGTTCATGCTGGACGGATTCTGCTAAATGCGGGGGACGAGACACTTATGGCTCACGGAGGCACGAAAAACGCTGCATAGCATGTACGAAAATGCTTGGAGGTTCTTGTGATTGTTTTGGAAATCATACTCACTGTCAGGAAAAAAGGGGAACAACTCTCGAAGTTGAACAAACCAAAATAGAGGTATGTTGCGGATACTGTTTGCAGAACTTCACCGTAAACCGCGACTACGTGTGTAGTGATGTTGTCTGCTCATGCGAAGAAGCTTATGAATTTCAAGACCTCTGTAAGTACTGTACAGAACGTTTCTCAGATCTGAAGTGCAATCCCTCATATTCAACTACAATTTCTCATTCAGAGGTGCATTGGAACGTAACGAAGACCCTATCTGAGATAAATAAGATGTCTATTGTTAGATTAGTTAGTTACCTAAGGCCCAATAGAAGAATACTTTTGCATATCGTAGAGCGTCGACATACTAGTTTCACCACATGTATTTGTGAACTATATAATTTTGGTCATATGAAATCCAAGTGCAACGATTTCTGCACACTTTTCCGTATGGCTCTAAGGTGGTGGATGAATATTGTAATGCCCCGATCGCGGGTTTCGTCCTCGAAGCCGTCTAGGGCGGTGGCGACACTTGATACGGATTCCAAAGAACCCAGTAATGCCAGGAATTCAACCGCTTCTTCAATTTCGATATGCCTACGCCTTTCAATTGCACACAGGGAGCAACCTTCATTCCAAAAGTGCGTACGTACCTGCCACGAATTGTTCTCTCGTCCTAGAAATTCGTATTCAACTATGTTCAACCACTCATGCAAAACCGAGCGTGGAATCAATCAAGCTTTTTGCAGTTGGTGCTGGTACAATTTGGGTTCTGATCACGGCGCAGAGCCCAGCAAATATCACCGAACCAACTATAGCAGTGAGACTACGCAACTATATGTGCTCATACTACACTCAACACAAGCTTTTCTCACGATCCTATTATTTGCGGCATTTTGTGCCAAAGCTAACTACAGTGTCATTTGCCTGAGTGTTCTGAAGGTGTTGATTATCTTTCTGTGTATCTTATCAATCGGATACGCCTATGGAAGGTTCGTTTTTGGCCCGGAGCATTGTCTTCAAATGGTGGAGGGATTCGCACTTTCGATGGGAACAATTGTTGCTGTTCTTAGGTTGGGAGAAGAATTGGAAGGAGGAACTCGCATTACTCGTACCGCCGCAGTGCTCGCATGAGAACAGTTGACCAGGACTGTCACCAACAAATCGCGCGGCTTCAGTTAAATCCAACAGAACGTCACAACCTAGTAAACTTCAATACACGTTGGAGGGTCAGCAAGACCAAGCTTTCGGGATGAACAAATTTCACATAATTCTATATGATTGATATGAACATAAATACTGACATTTCACTACAAATTCTGTTTTGGTATCTAAGTTCGACGTTATCGTTCATTTCGCCACATTTTCCGAAAGCACCTAAAGACTACTACGTCTTCTCACGTGACCGTTAACGTCTGAAAGATCACAGATGCCGTTCACAATCATGACACTATAACACTAGTAATTACAGTGCCCAAAATAAAGATGAGTACTATAGAATAAAAAATACCTTATAGAAAAACTTGGAACCTGGAGAAAGGAACAACGAACGTGGAGATCATAGTTTTGTTTCCTGGCCCCTCAAAGCAAAACTCGTTTATTGTGTTTTTCAGGTTTGAGAACGCCTCGCTGCTCCTCGTTCCCTCACGCTGTCAATCTCTTCCATTGTTTTCCTTAGTCTGTCTATCGCCGTTCAACAGGATGTTAACCGAAGTGTTTAAGTCTCAAAGTAGCAGTTTGAGCGTGGCAAAACCAGCGAACCCGTCGACGGGTTCCTTCTTCCTTCTTAAGAACCTTCTTCCACGTACTTCTCTGTGTGCGTCGATTTCGATTTGGGCTTTGCGGGACTGATCCCAGATTAAACCATTCACTTTTGTTTGATGCCTGTAAAATTCCGATCACCAGGTAAGTACTGCGTATTAATCATTGATTGAACTACGAACCCAGTATCAACGGTGCCAAAAAAGGTTTGCAACAGCCCGTGGTTGCGCCAAGACGTGTCAAAGATTATCTTTGGCCTCAGGAGTAGTGCCCCAACGGAACACGTCTTAACTGCTGGTGTGACCCACATTCGGTAGCCAAAATGGGATTTGTTGAAGTCTTTAGCGATACGTTGTTTCTTTTCTTACAACCAATCTGGAAGTTCAAAATTCCAGTTGCGATTCGTAGCCGGAAATCTTTCAGTCACAGTCACAGTATAGGTTCTCTATTTTATAAACCGACCAACTGTTCACCACATTCAAGTTGAGTAAATGAGCGAAAATCCTCATATACCTTTTGTATGTTCTCAAAGGAGTCTTGTACAGGATAACGAGCTTGCCGGTTCTGTCGAATCCGCCCATATGCTTGTTGTATTCGACGGTATTAGGTTTAAGGTACTTTATCTTTCCTTTTTTCTTGTTTTACCCATCTTCCACGCATTATTTGATATGCGCTGCAACACGTAGAGGCAACCATAACTGGCTAAGTGTCTTACCACTTGACTATGCAAACAGCTTCCTCATTATCGCAGACTTGATCCAATGCACCCCTGCCCTTTTTCTTCAATTGTACGTCGCTGATGAGGCTTCAGCTGCTCCGGCAGTATGGCTTGCTTTTACCGTCCCTATACTCACAATTCCAAATTCGAGTTGAAGTTTCAAGTCGTTTTTCCAGATCTTGTTTTCAACTTCCTCTCCAACATCATCATAATCTGTTTTTGGGTCTGAGGAAATCCATGCCTTTGAAACCAGAGCCAGCACCCCCGATCATTGTCCCCTATAATGAAAAATGAGTTTCAAGAATGATATGCATATTTGTATTGAATTATATATATTACGTTTCGTCTTCAGTGGAACTTGAAAAAAAACTTTATTCGAAAGTTCCACAAGGAAATTTGTACAGGAATTGAAACTTATGAACTTTAGAGGGACGAGCAGTACAGCAAGAAGTCTGGAAGAGAACACACCGAACTGAGCTCGAGTGGGGATACTTATAATGTTTTACTGCCGACGCGGCGGCTTGACATCTTAGTTGACGTAATTACTGCTGTGTATTCTAATTGGAATTACATAAGTCCTCCCCCCCCCCCTTAGTTAAAAAAACAATTAAATTACATTGTGGATCACAATATTAATAGGCTACTGTATGAAATTACATAGAAGTTTACATATAGTTTACAAAAATTCAAAAAAAAGAAAATACGAAGATTATGAAAACCAATTAAAATTTTACACCCTTAAAACTATTTTCATTTTGTACAATAAAGCGCTCAACTCTTACATGGAGTCTATATTTGATAAGGATAAAAATTATGAAAAACTTACACATGAAGTACAACTCAATTGTTGAGAGCAGAATCTCCTTACAAAATGGGCGTTACTGGAAGTTACTGAATTTAACACATGGTCCTTTAAATTTATTTCCCAATCTGCCCGTAAAATATTGTTGATTTTCAGATTGGTAGCACTTATTATTATCGGTTTCCCGAAAGTAGTTTCATGCGCGGCAAACAAGGTATCATTACGGTAAGTAACGCAGCCAATGCCTGGTTTCACAAGGAATGTTCCACTTAGAGTGATGTCCCTGTCTCGTCGTTAATCGTTATGGCATCTTCATTTGGAAAAACTAAAAGAAATTGGTTGATCTAGGGTATTAATTTTACGAAATTTTCATTAATTTCCACTTTAACAAATTTGCAGCTTTCTGCAATTTTCCCATTTTCTACACGAAGTTGTTGTGTTCCCAAAATGCTGGTGTGGAGTCGCCCCATTCTACAAAACGTTAGCGGCGCTTCATTATATTGAACAACAGTTATTAGAAGGTTTAACATGATTTGAAAATGTTCTAATAAGTCATTGATTTCTTGGGCATGAACTGCTTCCCCGGTAGTCGAAAGTTGTAAATATCGAAGTTCTGTTTCTAGCTGATGGTTATTATGATTAATGGTGGTTACTGTTTTGTTGATGTTTTCCAGCATTACTGTGTTAATTGAGTATAAGGAATTTAATTGCGATTGAAAGTCTTTTTGATTGGCTTTCAAATGATCAATTATTTCGTTATATTTTTTATCGTTCTTTAGGGCCTTGGTCCTCGGAGGTTAAAAGGCCTGAGAATCCTTTGACTCGACCATTTATAAATGGTTAGGCGCAGGAAAAACGACGAACGAAAATATAGTCACTGTAGAGGAGTACCCTACCAAGAATTGATAATCGGCCTTGTTTTTAAAATCAATTTGGGACTCGTTCCTGTCAAGTCCGTTCTGTTGACCTTGCGGGATGATGGCATCCAGTCGTGCTCTTTTAGAGATAACACGTTCTTAGGCCAAACTCCTAGGCTCAGGTTTTGATTCCAGCAGAAGCGGCGCAGTGAGAAATTGAACATATTTCCTCTTGCTATGTAAAATGAAATTTTGAGTACCTTTTTCATTAACAAAATACACAATAAAAATTTTAAAATTAAAGTTCGAAAATGTTTCATGTTTCTCACTACCATGTTGAATCATCTTGAGCGCCCTGGATTATTCTTGAAAAACCTTACTGTTTATGAAACATACAGGGCGCGCAAGATAGACGTCCGTTTTCATCCTTTGGATTATAAACCGAATAAGAAGGACTAGTTCGAATATTTGAAAAGAAGTGTTGTCGGGCAGATTGAGACTCAAGCATGTATTTTCCTTCTTGACCCGAGCGAATCTGCCTCTGCTGCTTTCTCTCAGGTTAGGTGTAAGAATGGTCGAGTACGACCAAATCTCGCCAGATGTATTAATGAGGCCGTCATTCATTCATTCAGCATGACCGTGTCGTAGCTGGAAGAAAGGTCTAGTATTTCATTCTTGAATCCTTGTCGTCATATATCCAGGATCTGGTACAAGACATCACGGTAGGTAGAAGAGAGAAGATCTACCTACCGTGCAAGACATTACAGATCCAAAGAAGATCATGGATAAGCTCCACAGGACCTGTGATTCTCTCTCCACAGTTCGGCTTTAACGTCTAATAAGTGAGTTCAACTCAATACGTTTTGACCCCAAACATGAAAACGCCATTGGGTTTCTGAGCCGTTTTGATGAACTACGGAGGAGGTTAGCCTTCTTGCATTCGATTATGCTGACCCCCGACTGCGGAATGACCATTTTCGGGCTGTCGATCGAGGGGACTGTCACGTACCAGAGGGCTGAACTACATGGGTCTAGATTCTCCCAGGCTGAGCTTCGTGACATGCTCCTCGAGGAGCAGCTGCGAGGAGGTCAGTCGTTGAGTGGGTTCAGCTTTAGCCTCATTCGATCGAGGATAGCTTCTTCCTTGGGTGGAGGCGAGAAAAAAAGGCGTCAGTGGAGGTGGGATCCTGGACAGGCCAGCCGGTAAAAATTCTAGTAAATTTGCCAGTAGGACTGTCCGGAAAGTCTCATCTCTTGCCTTAGGAGCTTGCTCATCTTCGCAAATCGCTAAACAGACAAAGAAACTAGTAGGTACGTACTGTAAAGCGACTTGGGATGTCGGCTTCAGAGCAAATAAGATTTGTTTTAAATGTGGTCTTTCAATCTACATGTTGCGGCTGATTGCCGTAGTCCCACGTCTGTTTCTTTACGTTTGAAAAACCTTCTGCTAGGATTTCAGATCCTTTCTTTTTGGAAAGACTTCATTCAAGATTCATCAGGAAAGATTATCGAAACTGGTTACTTTAAAGATAATCTCGAGTGGATTGATTGCCCATTTGCTCTCCCACCACTAAAAGGGTAACCTGCGTGTTACTCTTATTAAAAAAAAAAAAGAAAAAAAAAGGGAATGTAAGGTTGACTGAGTTTGGCCACTTCTCAGGATCAGCCTTGTAGCTCCACTAACTCGACAGGGTGCCTTCGAGCAGCGATCAGGTGGGAGGGAGGGAGTCTGAGACTCAACGTGATGTGGATCTTGCAAGTCTGGGAGGGAGGAAACCTGAGAAGGTCTTGACAGCAGATAACCTTGATCCCAAACTTGACTCCTTGGACCTCAAACTGTCAAAATTTCATACAGATAATTTGAATAAATCTTCACCACAGAGGTCAGGCATTCTGTGGCATTTGCGCTTGAAACATGCCTCCATGCAGTACCTTGAAAAAGCCAAGAAAGTACTACCTGAACTCGAATATGTCAATTTCACAAAAGATATTTTGAACTGTGAGAACTGTCATCGGGCAAACACAATTGGGAAATTGCAATCTCAGGTTAGACGTCGGGCTGATACACCATTTGCAATCTTGAATTCTGATGTAATGGGTCCTGTTAGTCCGAATAACTTTAGATCAGCAGATTCCTATATTGTGATTTTTGTGTGTGACTACTCCGTTATCTATTTGCATACACGTTCAAAAACAGGAGAGAGGTTCATTTGGCGCTCGGGAGATGTCTTCATTATGTCATGAATCAATCACCTTCATTCGAGAAAATGTCTTTAGAATCAGGTCTGACTGAGAATTGGAATACCAGACCACCGACATGAAGAGGGTGATGCACGATGAGGGTATTGCCTGGGATCCAGGTCAACCTCATAATCCTGAACAGAATGAACGTGCTGAAAGAGTAAACCAGGAACTGAAACATAAGATCAGGGTGAACTTGCACTCGGCTAAAATGCCCTATTCTTTCTGGGGTCATGTCTTGAATTATGTGGTCTTTGTTTACAACAGGATGCCCCACTCCTCGAATACGTATGTTAGTCCTTTCGAAAAGGTCAGGGGGTCCAAACCTAATTTGAAATTTCTGAAACGTTTTGGATGCCTTGTACACTATGTGGATGTAACTAATAAGTTAGTTGGTTTGCTCCTAACGCTAAGAAGAGTTACTTGCTTGAATGTAACGAAACAGGGTATGTAATATTTTCTGAACAACACAAAACCCTCGTGAACTCGTGCAATGTGAAATGCATTGAGACCATAGTGTATGGGGACAGGACCATGGATTATCCCAAACCGTCCGCTGATACACTTGATTTGGGTGACCATGCCGACCTGATTGACTCACTTAGTGACAACCCTAGGGACCCCATAGCTCTTCAATGTACTGGTCAAGGCGAGTATCTGGAGCCTTCTTCTTACCAAGAGGCCATGCTGTCTCCTGATAAAGACTTGTGGGAGGAGGCTATTCGCAGCGAGCAGCTTGAATCTCTTGAAGAGATGGGGACTTGGGAACTTCTATCCAAGAATAGCCTGCTCCCACGGAACAAAATTATCAAGTCACGGTGTGTACATAAAAGAAAATTAGAGACAGATGGGTCATACCGATACAAAAGTCACCTTGTCATTAAGGGTTTTGCTGATGTAAACGATTATTTAATTTCAGAGATCTATGCGCCTGTGGCACGTCTTGCTGATGATCGTGTTTTTTTGTCAGTGGTAAACAAACTTACATCTATATCAGTTACAACTGCTTTCTTGCATGGATTTCTTGAAAAACCCGTTTATATGTATGTACCAGAGGGTCTTGAGGAGCTTGCCAATCAGGCACTGGAATTGAAAGATACCCATGTGTGCTCCCTCAAGAGATCTCCGTATGGTCTAAAGGTATCGCCAAATTCATGGTATTAGAGGTTCAGCAGTATTCTGACAGGATTAGGATTTGAAGTATACCCATTTCAGACTTGCATCTTCAAATGGCAAATGGATGCCAAATATGTTTTAATCATCATTTATGTCGATGATTATCTATTAGCAGGAAATGACAATGATAAAGTGTTGGAAGTCATTCAGAACTTGACTAAGGAAATAAAAATTAAGAATATGAGATCCCCTAAAGAATTCCTTGGTTTTGATATTGTGAGAGATATGTTCGATAAGACTCTTTTTATACATCAGAAAACTCAAGTAAAGAGTCTGTTGGATAGATTTCTCACTTCTGAGGAAGGGATCAGCCAGATACCTATGTCTCCTAATACTTGTACCTTGAACGCCCAAATGAAATTAACTGAGGACTCGGAATTATCTCCGGATGATCCTTATCGGGAAGTGATTGGGACTCTCTTGTATATTCAAAATGGAACTCGTCCGGATATCTCTTTCGCAGTTATTTTCATGAGTAGGAAACAATTGGGTTATACGTGGTCTGATTGAAAAAGTGTCCTAAAATTTTTGAAAGATCTCAAGGGCACATTGGATCTTGGAATTATGTTCTCAGGCAAAACTGAGAACTTACTTGCATTATCAGACTCATCTCTTAGTACGAGCTAGGGGATTCCGGTTCAATCAAAAGTCGATCCGAGCGATCAGTACTTTGAGCCTGCTGGCTCATTTGAATTGGAGTACTATTTGCTCGTTCGAATAATCGACCCTGAATTGCTGTGGTGCATGGTATATTTCGTATGTATTACTTGACTCAAATGTGGAATGTGTGACGCACTCTAGTAGGTGATTACCAGATGTTCAGGTGGTTCGGTTCCCGATGGTGTCTCGGCTTCGCCTCGTCCCCCATTCCTATTCTCACATCGCTTCCGGTTAGGTATTGCGTCGTATCGAAAACTGATTTGTCTTACAACGAGTATAGAGTGATATTCTCCTATTTCTCCGTGTGCTTAATTGAACTGAAACCTTTTACTATCACTAAACGAATTTCGAACTGGTAAGTGTACTTTGAATATTTACAGTATTTTGACTCGGCTTGAATCAGAATGATAGTCTCATTCACCTCTGAATTAGCTTCGTTTGAACCGGTTAGCTGGCAGTTTTGTTGATGTTTTCCAGCATCACTGTGTTAATTGAGTGTGAGGAATTTAATTGCGATTGCAAGTCTTTTTGATTGGCTTTCAAATGATCAATTATTTCGTTATATTTTTTATCGTCTTCTGCTTCCAAGTTTCCAGTCAGGAATTTGATGAGCGATCCCATTCCATTCATCAACCCTCTTTTGATCCTACGATTGTTATTCTGCAGCTCAATATTTTCTAATTTCTGATCTAATATATTAAAAGTGTAATTTAATGATGTAATTAGCATGTCTGTTTTCTCGCTATTGTAAGATTCGTCTGCAAGTGCCGTAAGTGTTTGTTCGTAGTTGTTTCTGAACTTCAGAATTTGTGTTCGCAGCTCGTCCAGTAGGTAGTAGTGTGTCTACCATACGCCCCAACCTCTACTAGCTTGGCCTTCCCCATTGTGGCTGACAATAAGCCTGGGTTTGTGTTGACATTTCTGATTTCGATCCCGTTCACAAGTGTGAACAGTAAGAAGATAATTCTGCAACAAACGAACGTGAGTGTAGGTGGGAGGTTTGTATTAGTTAATGTGTTTGTGTAAGATTTCCGAGCACATTACTTCTCAGAAATCGCTGATTTCTGTTGGCTCGAAATTTACTGTTTTTGATTTAGTATATAGTTTAGCAAATTTACGTACAAACGCGCCACAATCGTCCGAGTTGGTTTGTTGTGGAATGTTGGTGAGGTGTATTTTCTGTCAAGATTCCTGACTATTTGTACTTAATTTGTTTTTTACTTCTTCATTCAAGTACAGTTCAATACTGTCCGTGATGTCTTTCCCTTCTTGATCCAAAGAATCCGGATATATTATTTTCCTTTGTTGAACGTTTACTACAATCAATCTCCAGTGAGATGACTTGAATATCGGAATGAGTAACGTATCCAACTCGAAGATGTTGGTTTTTCGTGAGTAGCTCTTTACTCTTTCGTAACCACCACCTACGAGGGACACCTACAGGAACGTGCTGAAGATGAAGACTTTTGGACTATATTTGGTTTCATTCATTTTTTCTAAGAGCATTGCGAGACAGAAATTTATTATGTTGTCGTTCAACCAATTTCCGTGTTTAATTGTTAAAAGGTCTTCTCTTGGTAATTTTAGTTTAAATCCTTCCACCAAGACTTCTGATTTATCTAGATCTTCATTCCAGGCTGTTTCAACGCTAGGTACAGTGTACTTCCGGGGTCTCTTAACGTTCGCTAAATGCATTTTTGTTTGTGTGCCCTGGTTCGATTGCTGCAGTTTTACGTACCTTATTTACTGACTTTTACAGTTTCTTTCACGTAGTTGGCTTTTGCTTTCTCCTTAATTTGTTTATTTCTCACAAATATCTCGTCTGAAACATACGGAATTTCTTCCCAACCTTTGTTTAGATTTTCAATAGTTTTTCCTTTATGTGTTTTATTTTTATCATGTACCTTTTCCCGGTGTTGATTTACATAATTGTTCCTCACTACTTTTTCAGAATCTGCTTTAGTAATGGGGTTACTTTCGATGTGCCCGTTTATTATTTCAATGGGCGTTAGTTTTGTAACTGAGTGAATACTATCATTATAAGCAATTATGGCCGTTCGACGCAAAGCGTCGAAGTGGTCCGAGTCTTTGACCTCGGACTTCCCGCGTCATTGTCTCCGACCGCCTAATTGTCTCCAACCATTTCAATACCTGACCCTCACCTGCGAAAATCCCTTAGCTGCGGGCCCCCAGCCCCCTTTTCTAGGTTTCCCCTTTCTTTCTCCCAATTTCATTTTCCTATCGATGACAGAGCTCTTCCAAAATCATTCTGCTTCCAACTATCACCCCAGTAACTTCTCACTTTCTCATATAGTTGCCCGCGCCAGTTCACGCGTTCCGAGTACTGCCCTTGTGTCGCCCAGTCCTCCACATCACCTCAATTTCAATTCTACTCAATTCCACACGCACTTATAATACAGTCCTCCTCACGCTCACCGAGTTTCAGTTTTGTTGCGATCCTCAGCTCCCCCATTCTTGCACCCAACAATGGCGTACATCATTTTGATTTCAATGTTATCCCTTTTAAATTCTTCCCGGTAGCAAAGTAACCTAATATGCTCGATCAGTGTTGAATGAAGACGTTCAACAAGGACATTGGATTCAGGGTGTTGCGAGCTGATGAAATGGATTTGGATCTTGTGTATATTCAACAAGTCTTTCAAGAGTGAGCTCTTAAATTCTGCACCATTGTCTGCTATTATTGGATAAGACTCTTGACGACCACCAAACTGTTCGACGAGGCTACTTGGTATGCTTGTGCGTAACGGGAAAACGCGTCTATGATGGTGAGAAATTTGGAGCTTTCTACGGTGAATTTGTTGATGTGCAGTATTTCGAAGGGTTTACTAGGTATTGGTGTAATGTTGTATTTTGGTTTCCACGGCGATCTTTCGTATTTACAAATTTGATAGATCTCACAGTTATTAATGTAGGTCTGAATTGATCCCTTTTCTTACTTACTTACTTAGCTACCGGGAAGAATTTAAAAGGGATAACATTCAGATTTGGCCAAAAGTATTTGCGTCTAATTTTTTCGTACGTCTCAACAAATCCGTGGTGATTCGTTTCACGAGTGTGATAATGGTTGATTGGTTCATACCTTTCAGCTTCGTCGACCACGTCGGTTAATATTGTAGAACATTTGATAGCCTGATTTCTGAGTTTTTGACATTTTTAAACACAATACTACAGAACCGCTCGTAGAAATCCGGTTGAAAGTAATCATATATTTCATTTTGGGTGTTACAAATGATTTGACAAATTCTATTACTTCCCTTTCTACGTTATTTTTGTTAATTTCGGCAGTAATTGTAGTTCCCTCGTTTCCTAAGGCATTGGAGTGAATAGTATTACCTAAGTCGCTAGACTTAGTCGGAACTTCACTGTCACCCAGAAATGCAATCATGGATTGTTGATCTAATTCAGGGTTCTGTTTAGTTTCTAAGATTTTCTCGATTTCTTCCGAATCGTTTATAAAATCATCTGGGTTTATGTTATCAAGGTTGTGAATTGTTTCATTTTGGTTTATTTCCACTCTTGATAGTGCATCTGCGTTCAGGTTTTTTTTGCCCTTTTTGTAACAAATTTCAAAATTAAATGCTGTTAAATTCTCCCTCCATCTAAAAAGCTTTCGGATTCGAATTTTTGATTGAATTTAACCATTGAAGTGGTTTGTGGTCCGTGAATATCGTGAATTTTCTTCCGTACTGGTATGGTCTGAAGTATTCTGTTGCCCAATGAAACGCAAGGCATTTCTTGTCGATAGTCGAGTATTTTTTCTCGGTATCGTTCAAGGTTCCACTTGCATAAGCAAAAGGCAGATCACCACTGTTTACGTATTGGCCTAGGACTGCACTCAGTGCCACGTTGCTGACGTCTGTTGTCAAGTTGAAAGGCTTGCTAAAGTCTGGATATTGAAGTACTGGGTCATTGATCAGTAGTGTTTTACACGTTCCAAAAGCCATCAGTGTAATCCGGGTCACTGATATTAATTTTTGCGTTCTTTTTCAGCCTAGGTGTGAGTGGTTTTGTTACGTCTGCTGAATTATTTATAAATTGTCTATAGTAGCCAAGTAAGCCTAGAAATCTTTTAATTTATGTAGTGGTTTTCGGTATAGGGTAATTTTTTATGGCAGCAATTTTCTTCGGGTCAGGCTTTACTCCTTCAGGTGTAACGAGATGGCCTAGGTAGTACACCTCCTTTCATAAAAAGTTAGTTTTGTCAAGTTGGACTTTCCGATCGGTCAAATCCTTCCTTTACTTTCTCCTTCTAGTGCGCAGCAGCTTTATTTAGTTTATTATAATACATGTGTAAGAGCCTCTTTGATATATTTATTTGCATTTTGACGTTAATTTCATATTGTTTACATTTGATTAGTACCTAATACAGCCCATTTATTTTATTTTCCGCTATTTCTATCTGATATATCTGATCCGAATATTTTGGTCGCTTCGAGCCGAATTCTTTCAAATAGGTTTGAACAATAATTAGCATTTAATTAGTTGAAGTTCTTATTAACGAATTGATTCGCATTGAAGGGAACAGCATTGCGTCATCGCGGCGCACGTCTTGTACTGTATGTGTTCTCATTGTTCAGATCAACATCACGATTAACGCTGTGTTGTGGGTTAACTGTTTTATACGTAAAGTTTCATGATTTTTTGCTTACGCTTAATCGCCGTAGGACTTTTTAGCTGTTAGACGAATTTTTCGAAATGATTATCTCTGTCCATTCGGTCGATTAACGTTTCTAAATTAGTCATTTTGGCAGTTATTGATACTCAAACTTCTATAAAGTATCCTTGAAATGACTGATCATCGATGTGTTTGGCAATGCAACTAGCTCAAGAAAATGAAACTTGTGTTTCTGACTCTAATCTATCCTCCCTTAATACTTACAAGTTTCAGACTAAATCGTTCAAGTCTAAACCCAACTATAACACACGATCAAAAACTACACTTTTTGCAAGCAGTGCTAATGTCGATAAGAGTGATGTCAAAAAATAATTACAAACCAAGCTCGAACTCTAATAGCAATTCTACTAAAAACCAAGTTTGCTACGTGTGCGAACAAGCACAGCACAAAGTTTTGGATTGCTTAAAATCTACAGAAAGTACTAGTTCCCAGCGCATAAATTGCCTAATTGGTTGGGAGGGATGTAGAAATTGCCGATCTAGTAATCACAACTCTGCATCATGTAAGTCAGATTGGCACTGCCGGTTTTGTCCAGGACGACATCATGCGTTACTTCACCCTGCTACCAAGATAATAGCTACTACCAGTAACTCTTCCACATCATCTCAATTCAGACACGCGCTACATCGTTCATCCCAACCTACTGCTACTCTTCACACTCACGCAATTTCATCAAAGGGATCTCAAGTGCTCTTGGGCACAATTCTAGCAGAAATAGAAGATGGTCATGGCAATTACCGTCAGATTAGAATCGTAATTGACAGTGGTAGCCAGAGTTTCTTTATTACAAGCAAGTGTTTGAACACATTAGGCCGTACTATGGTAATACCATGTATGAGGGCATAAAAGGCCTAATCACTTGTAGAATCAAACCTAGACACAGTCTTCATCCTACCTTTATGACTGATGCAATGGTGGAAGAGAAATTACCAAGAATCTACCGAACGCCTCGGTGGGGTCTGAGGATTGGCAAAAGTATGTACATTACCCTCTTGCAGATGACAAATTTTGGGAATCCCGTCCTATTGGTTTTTTAATGAGATGTGACCTCCCCTCAGACATTTGGACCGAGGAAATAATAACTATTGATGACGACTCGCCTAAATTATTCTCATCAGTATTTGGCTATGTGGTGTGTGGCAAAATTAATTCGAAAACTTCATCTTGTCAGTATACTTCTCTATTCACGCTAAACGCTCCTGAATTACAAAACGAATTGCAAAAATGTTGGGAGCTAGAAGAACCTACTTGTCGAAAACAATAAATTATGGGACTGATTGATAATATAAAAAACCTATCCGACTAAAAAAAAACACTGAACTTTATTTAAACAACGATTGAAAACAAGAAAACAAGGGGCGACTTATTAAAAACACATTAATAAAAGGATTCGTATGCGAGTCAAAAGGTCCCCGTGAGAAATACAATCACAAAACAGGGTGCGCGCGCAACAACTTAATAAACCCGGCGCGCAGTTGGCGCATGCGCGTATTAGTCCGAAAGCGCGATAAGATTAGGGAACCGCCAATTTCAAATTAATGTTCACAACATACTCCCACCTTGAGTACAGAGAATATATTTTGAAGTACTCAAGAAACACTTTACTTCAATTCTGGTGAGCTACAAAGTCTACCATATAATTTAAAAAGATTTTAAATTCACCCAATGCAAATTCTTTAAGTCTGCCCCTCACTGTTTGACGAAATTTCACTGATACCTCACAGGAATATTTACTTTTCGACCACATTTTGTGGTAATTTATCTTCTTAGAAATTTCTTTGGTTTTGGAGTCTTGAAGATGTCTTCCAGGGATGACCCATGGGAGAGTCCTGTGTTTCTTTGATCTTCAGATTTTTCATGGATGTCAGCTTCTTCATCCTGGCAGTTGGTTTCTTCCTGAGGTTGCTGATCTTCTGAGTCGACGTCTTCTGTGGTGTAGAAAACTTCAAGAGGGTACACTCTTTTCACAGAACGACACAAGATACCGTCGGCAGTTCTCAGGTGTACAACACGTGTCTTGCCATCAGTCCCTGGCAAGATCTTCTCGACAACGGCAATCGGCCAGTCAACACGTTTCTTGTCATACGATCCAATGAATACAATTTCTCCCACGACTGGGGCTCGAGTTTCTTTAAATTGTTGACGTTGTAAAATCATTTGGCCCAGATATTCAGATCTGAATCTCTTCTTCAAATCGTCTCTGACCCTTTGACGATACCTTTCACTCTCTTCTCGAGGCTGGTTGATTCAATGGAGTCGCAATCAGGGAGTCCGTTCACTGTCAAGTCTTGTAAGAACATCATTGGGCTTATTGGGACAGGGTCGTTTGGATCCTCAGAAAAATGTGTGGTCGGACGCGAATTTATGAGGGGCTCACAGTCAGTCACCACAGTGTAGAGTTCCTCTCGGTTTAATGAACTGTTACCAAGAGTCTTTCGGAGAATGTTCTTCATTAGGCCAACCATTCTTTCCCAAAATCCGCCCCACCATGGTGCTGACGGCGGCGAAAACCTCCACTCAACTCTCTCAATTGACGTGTCGTTGGCAACCTATGTCCAATCGACTGTACCCAATGAGTTGCTAAATCCTCGTAGGTTCGTCCCATTGTCACTAAAGATTATTTTAGGCCGTCCTCGGCGAGCCACGAACCTTCTAAAGCCATCATAAAGCCATCTGTTGACAGTGACGTCACCACATCTATGTGGACAGCTCTGTAGACAGCACATGTGAATATCACCAACCAGACTTTTCCATCACGAAAGTATAATGGTCCAGAGAAATCACAACCCGATATTTCAAATGCTCTAGCGTCACGTACCCGTTCTTCAGGGAGAGGGACATTCAGATTTTTAGCGTTGAACCTTCAACACCTAACACACTTGTTGACAACTTGACGAACCACTTTCCTGTTGCGCAAAATCCAGTACCTTTCACGAAGAATGGACAACAACGTTTGTCCAGAAACGTGATGGTTGGTATTGTGGACTTGTTCAACTAGTCTTACGACTACAGGGTGATCTGAGGGTAAAATCATTGGCAATTTGAAGAATCGTCGTCAGCTCATGCCTTAACCAGATTGACAAATTTGGAGAGGAAGTGGCGTCAAAGTACTGATCTTAGCATGCAATACTTGAATTTCATGAAGGAATACCTTGACTTAGGTCATATGTTCCCCACCACTAAACCTGATAAGTACATAATTCCGCATCACTCAGTCTCCAAACAAGATGAAACATTACAAAACTTCGAGTAGTGTTTGATGCCAGTGCTCATACTTTAATGGGTTCCTTAAACGACAAACTTAGAGTAGGACCCAAACTTCACACTGATATAAAAGATCAACATACTGGAGGTTCAATTCTACGGAACCAGTGGGTGAATATGAGTTGGGAACTCTCACTTATGGTCTAACCTCCTCGCCTTATTTGGCTCAACGAGTTATTCATCAACTTTGCAAAGATGAAGGTTATGGGTTCCCATTGGCAGCCAAGGTAACCCCTAAGAATATGTACATTGACGTCGCAGTCACTGGAGCAGATTCCTTAAAAGAAGCGTTGGCACTCCAACAGGAGCTCATAGCTAATGTGTTTTCTAATGGAGGATTTACTCTTAGTAAGTGGGCTAGCAACAGGAAGGAATTGTTATCAAACGTTTCAGTGGGAGAGCAGAGTGAGTCATGGGCATTCTCTAATAATGCAGAACCTAGCATCAAAATTCTGGGTTAGCGATGGAGCTTACAAAATAATTCCTCTGAGTATTCTATACTCACCCTCCAAATGTTCACAAAACGTTCACATCTCCCCGCTATTGCAAAGATTTATGATTTCCTAGGCTTTCTTGCTCCCTCCATATTTGTTGAAAAAACTTTAATTCAAGCCACGTGGAAGGCTAATCTCGATTCGGACGAACCTATTCCAGATAATGTAAAGATAAAATGATGTGAGCTCATCACTCAATTACCTGAAGTGTCCTGCATCAAAATTCCTCGTTTAATTTCAAAAGAGAAGCCACTCTAATTCCAAATTACTGGGGTTTGCGATGCTTCTGAGAAAGGTTATGGAGCCTCAATTTACATACGAGTTATTGATGGTGCTACAATAAATCCTCAACTTTTGATTGCCAAAACTCGATTAGCTCCAGTAAAGACTCAAACCATCCCACTGTTGGAACACGTGCAGCCCCCGTGCGGTCAAGTGTACTCAAGCCTCACTTCTTTTCTCAAAGCCTTACCTGAACCACACTTAACTCCTTGTTTCTTCACAGACTCCACGGTTGTTCTAAATTGGAAAAATACCGATGCTTATCTAATAAAGGCATTTGTAGCTAATAGAGTGACGACCATTTTGAGTATCATCCCTCCCAATCAGTGGATCATGACTGCACAGGCTTGAGCAACGGCGTTGGTCGTAGGGCCTTGTTAGGCGACTGGAATCTAGCATCCGTGGAGGAGGCCCCAGAGTGATGGGTCCAGGCGGTTGGGGCGAAGGTTGGCGTCCGTGGAAAAATGTAGGCCATGGAGCGCTGTGCCTCGGTTGTGGGTTTAATGGCAGGTGGTTGGCATCCATGGGAAGCGTAGGCCATGGCGCTTTGTGCTGGAGAGGAGTGTGAGGAGCTGCGAAGGAGGTCGTAGTTCGTAGTCGGAGCCGCAGCGGCGGACACGGGCGAGCGGTAACGGACTGTAGCAGAGCGAACACAGGTTGAGTACAGGGAAGACGAAACTTGAGACTAAGAACAAGAGTAGAGTGGAAAGTACAGATAGATGAAGGCCTACTGAAGGCGATGACCCAAAAACCAGTCTCGATGACATGCAAACAATAAATTCGTTACCTGGCCTGTTCCACAAGTACTCATGTTGCCTTCGTACTCTAATTTCCTTATGATACTACCTCTTAGCTCAAAACCCTTAGCTGAATTGCTTTCCTGGAGCCAATCGTCCACAGTTATCTCCTTGTAAACTCACTTAGTATTAGACATCAACCCAAAACTGTACAAAGCATTTGTTAAAAAAACAACAAATTAAACAAAATTATACCCCTTAGGTTTAACATGCAGCATGCAGTCACAAAAAACACATAGCTACTGCCTTCCCTCTCCCCAATAAAACTTTCACCCTCGAAAGTTAATTTGCCTTGTAGGAGAAGGAAGAAGAGGCGGGGGGTTTCGCAGTCGTTGTACAGCAGGGTGTGTGGGTTTCTGAAACAGAACATGTACACATCCAAAAAAAAATGACGGGCGCAGGGCCGTACAACGAGACATAATTCAAGATTTTTATGTACAAAGGTAATAACAAAAGAAATTATTATGTATTATGTACCCATGCCTGATTTACTGGGGTCTGAGGGACGGGTAGAGCACCACGAGAGAGACTTCATTGTCTGTAGGACCAGTTTCCTAGAAGATGCAGGAATGAAGGAAGAAGTACATATTGGTTAGGGCTTACCTGTTGGACGATGGCGAGGTATATTTGGTTTATATAAATATGACATCGTTACATGACCTGGTGCAGTAAGTACATTATTTTAATGATAAATTTGCGCAGCCTGTAACATAGTCAGTATTAGTGACCAAGAAACAATAGACAGGTAGAAGGAACAGGGTAAGCATATGAACAAGCTCCTGTTTGTTGATGTGTAGGCCAGGTTAAGACCTGGTCTCTTGCCTAGCGTGTGACCCCTGTTGAGCTTGTTCCCTTTTATTTCTTTTTTTTTTTTTTTGAAGGGAGGAAGGGACCGTCAGATACGCGGGTTTGCCCGTCAGTGACTACTGGTAGGGAAGGGTTCGTGCGTCATGGTGCCCAGCTTTCAAGGTCCCACCCCTGTCAAGCTGGGGGGCATGCTTCTGGCAGTGTTCTCCCTTGGCGGTTGAATTAACTAAAATCGTGGTTCAGTGAGGGCAAGAAATACCCTCGTACCCTTGCATCCACAGTGGCAGCAGCGCAGGCTACTGGCTGGGCAAGGATAATTTCCCAAGTAGATGGGGGAGGCAGTGTCTACGGCCTGACTGCCGATTTGTGGGTGGTCCAGGAGCACAGGGAGGGTAGCGTCGTTCCAGGACTCTTCATATGGCCAACGACGCCGGGGAAACAGGCGACATAAGGGCCCTTAGACAGGCTCGCCTTCCGTCCCCCTCACCTGTGGACAGGCTATCTCTGTGTAGTTTAGGGGGGGGGGGATGGTTAAACATCTCTGAAAGCAATTCGCGAACAGAACTTCTTGTTCAAATTGCAGTCTGTTGATATTGTACTACAGTTTCGACTCACATAGTGCGACACCGCCCTCAATACCAATCCCCCTCGTAACATTCAAGCAGGTACGGTAGGGGGTAGTCGCTGAGGACGGGTTGAGCGGAGTGGAGTGACGTAAGTTCTAGGAGCCATGTCCACGGTCCGAATGCCGTTTGCACCCATGGGAAAAAAACGAAGTGGGAGGCGCGACGGGAATGACCTGATATCCCGATCTTGTGAGAAGTTTGGGAGCAAGGAAGAGTTGGCGTCGGTCCAGGACCCTCCATAGGGCCAACGACGCGGGGGATACAGGCGACATAAGGGCCCTCACACGGGCTCGCCAACCCCACCCCCCCCTTAACAGTGGACAGGCTTGAACAGAGCAGTGGCAGGCAATGCGTATTCTGTTCCTCTGAGACGGTAACAGGTACGATAGGGGTAGTCTAGAGCAATGCAATGCATGTACAGTTACACCAGGCCAATGCTCTCCCCCGTGCATTTGAAGTGAGGTGAAGTGCAATGCGCCCAGCTCGTGGAAATGTGGCTCATTCTATCAGTGACGGGATGGCAACCCTCAGTGGGCGCTGGTACCACAGGATGGTCTTACATACTAGAATAGCTACTCCTAGAAAGACTGATACAGCTATTGTTGAGCCTGCTGTTTTTACTGTGTTTTGACCTGAGCGCTCGCAGTTTTTCTGCGCAGATCCTTAGCATGGTCCCCGGGATCAGTTGCGCGACCTCGACAGCTGCCAGCTGAACCTGGGAGTTGGGAGCCCTCTTCAAACGAGCTCTCAAATCCGCAACCGTCCCAGTGCCTGCTATACCCCTCACGCGAGCTCGAACGCCAACTCATCCTTTCGAAGGTGGTTGACCCTCATCCTCAACCTGAAAGCGTCGTTGCACGACATGACTATGAGCGGGTGGCACCAAAACTGAGGACCGACGTATCGAGTCAAGTCGAACTGATGACACGTTAACCGTGGCGATGATGAGAGGCGATTTCGTCTGGAAAGTCTACGGGGGGAAACGAATGTGGAAGCAAGGGTAGGCGAAGGGCGGAGACACATAGGCATGCCGCAGTTCTCGGAAGGAAGTCGCTTCGAATTCAAAAATGATAAAGGGCTGAAATGATTCCTTAGTTACGGATAACTAATCAATTCAGCCGGGCAATAGGTTCGAGATTTCGACTTGAGAGCTTGCCAGCACACGTGGAGTGAACAGGTAGTGAATTCGATTTCCAAAATTTCACTCGCGGAGAAAATACTGAATTCACCCCAGTTCTCCCCCAATAAAACTAACGACCCAAATTCCTAAACAAATTTTCGAAAGACTCGCGAACAAAGACACGTGTCAGGGAGCACATTAAATCTGCCGTTCAAGTCACGAGTTAGGGCAGAAATTTCAACAGAAATGTGAAATAAAAAGGAATTCGTACTTATGTGCAAATTCCGGTGTTGGGCGCCCATGTCATTGCATGGTATCGGGTCTTTCTCAATAATAACCTCCTTCCAACATCGAATGGTATATTATACAGGTCCGGAAAGATATAGCCCACGGATAGAAAGGTATAGAAGGAGCGACATGAGCTCAAAGTGTAGCTGCAGGCGTCCGGAAGAGGAATCCCCCGATCGCCTCTGCGCGCTGCGGACCCGATTTTCCTAACCTCCCGATGGTGGCAATCCGGTCCCCCCTCTCCCTGTCCAGCAGTAGTTTTCTTCTCCATCAGATTTAATCGGGCATGCTGCAATAATAAACGAAAAAACTAACTTCATCGCAATAAATCGTACGACACTAACAACTGTTAACGGTCATTGGCAACCATAACACAAGTGGCCTTGAAACTTAGAAATGTATGGCATTTTTATTTGACTTTCAGAATTCAAATTTGTCTTGTATTTCCAACCAAATTGTTTAGGCTTCAACAAGATGTCGTGGTGGGGCGTTCTTAGAGCTACACTTAAAGCAGCAGCGACGACGGTAATTTTTGCCCTTGGTGCAGTAGTTGCAGCGCCAGTTGTGGTGCCCACTCTCATCGTATGTACTGCTGTCGTCTTTAGCGTAGTTTTAGTTTCAGAGCTCACAGATGAATTTACACCACGACCACACAGTTGTCCGCCCCCTCCCGAGAATAAGCCCATGGATATACCCGGGAATAGTTCCGTAAATATACCCGAGAATCCGTCATGCGATTCATTATTATGCGTGCTTGATTTCCTGTATGCTGACCAAAACGACGCTTGCTGCAGCAAATATTTACAGAACGAGAAAATGATAAAAGCCAGACGTACGAAAAGCTGCCAGACCACTATTGAGAAGTGCCACGAGAACCGGCTTAATAAGCTCACTCCTCTTTTCCTAAAAGAGTGCCAAAAATGTGTGGAGCTTCTTAATGAAGGATGTGAGTGCACTACGATCCTTTTGAATTGCAAGAACGACCCAACGCAGCATCCAAGCAAGACCTCAGGTAAAAGAAAAAAGTGCTGCGAATACTGTTCAAAGTTCTTCAAACCAGACAATAACCGCCCTTGGCGCTTTTGTGCTTGGCAAAGATGTGTAAACGATTTCATATTCTATGAAAGAAATATGCTTTGCTGTGCGCAACATTTTCCTAAAGACAAGTTCTCGAAAAACGTAGAAGAACGTTCCTGCTTGACGGATTCTGCTGGTTGCGTGGGACGAGACACTTATGGCCCATGGATGCACGAGAAACGCTGCATAGAATGTACAAAAATGCTAGGAGGTGCGTGTGATTGTTTTGGAACTTATAAACAGTGCCAGGAAACAAGGGGAACAACTCGCGAAGTTGAACAAACCAAAATAGAGGTTTGTTGCAAATACTGCTTGCAGAAGTTTACCGTAACCCGCGACTACGTGTGTAGTGATATTGTCTGCTCATGCGAAGATATAAAAATAAGTAATAAACTTCAAGACCTCTGCTGGCACTGTGAAGCGCGTTTTCCACATATGATGTGTAAGCCCACAGATGAAAGTTCAATTAGCTTTTCAGAAGAGGAATGGAAGACAGAGAACATTCAACCTGGCATAAATAAGGTTTCTATTGTTAAAGCAACGAGTTACCTAAAGCCCAATAGAAAAGTACTTTTTATTTTGACAGAGCGTGAAGGAACAGAGCGTCAAAGTACTACTTCCTCCGCATGTAGTTGTGAACTATATAATTTTGGTCATATGGAACCCCACTGCAACGATTTGTGCACACTTTTCCGTATGGCTCTAAGGTGGTGGATGAATATTGTAATGCCGCGATCGTGGGTTCGGTCTAGGGCGGTGGCGACACTCGATACGGATTCCAAAGAACCCAGTAATGCCAGCAATTCAACCGCTTCTTCAATTTCGATATGCCTACGCCTTTCAATTGCACACAGGGAGCAACCTTCATTCCAAAAGTGCGTACGTACCTGCCACGAATTGTTCTCTCGTACAAGAAATTCGTATTCAACTATGTTCAACCCCTCATGCAAAACCGAGCGTGGAATCAATCAAGCATTTTGCAGTTGGTGCTGGTACAATTTGGGTTCCGATCACGGCGCAGAGCCCAGCAAATATCACCGAACCAACTATAGCAGTGAGACTACGCAACTATATGTACTCATACTACACTCAACACATGCTTTTCTCACGCTCTTACTATTTGCGGCATTTTGTGCCAAAGCTAACTACACTGTCATTTGCCTGAGTATTCTGAAGGTGTTGATTATCTTTCTGTGTATCTTATCAATCGGATACGCCTATGGAAGGTTCGTTTTTGGCCCGGAGCATTGTCTTCAAGTGGTGGAGGGATTCGCACTTTCGATGGGAACAATTGTTGCTGTTCTTTGGTTGGGAGAAGAATTGGAAGGAGGAACTCGCATTACTCGTACCGCCGCAGTGCTCGCATGAGAACAGTTGACCATGACTATCACCAACAAATCGCGCGGCTTCAGTTAAATCCAACAGAACTTCACAACCTAATAAACTTCAATACACGTTGGAAGGTCAGCAAGATCAAGCTTTCGGAATGAACACATTTTACATAATTCTATATGATTGATATGAACATAAATACTGACATTTCACTACAAATTCTGTTTTCATGTCTCAGTTCGACCTTATCGTTCGTTTCGCTACATTTTCCAAAAGCACCAGAAGTCACCGTTAACGTCTGAAAGATCACATATGCCGTTCATAATCATGACACTATAACAATAGTAATTATAGTGCCCAAAATGAAGATGAGTACTGTAGAATAAAAAATACCTTATAGAAAAACTTGGAACCCAGAGAAAGAACCAACGAACGTGGAGATCATTGTTTTGTTTCCTGGCCCATCAAAGCAAAACTCGTTTACGTTTATTGTGTTTTTCAGGTTCGAGAACGCCTCGCTGCTCCTCTTTCCCTCACGCTTTCAATCTCTTCCATTGTTTTCCTTAGTCTGTCTATCGCCGTTCAACAGGATGTAAACTGAAGTGTTTAAGTCTCAAAGTAGCAGTTTAAGCGTGGCAAAACCAGCGAACCCGTCGACGGGTTCCTTCTTCCTTCTTAAGAACCTTCTTCCACGTACTTCTCAGTGGGCGTCGATTTCGATTTGGGCTTTGCGGGACTGATCCCAGATTAAACCATTCACTTTTGTTTGATGCCTCTAAAATTCCGATCCCCAGGTAAGTACTGCGTATTAATCATTGATTGAACTACGAACCCAGTATCAACGGTGCCAAAAAGGTTTGCAACAGCCCGTGGTTGCGCCAAGACGTGTCAAAGATTGTCCTTGGCCTCAGGAGTACACAGCCCCCAACGGAACACGTCATAACTGCTGGTGTGACCCACATTCGGTAGCCAAAATGGGATTTGTCGAAGTCTTTAGCGATACGTTGTTTCTTTTCTTACAACCAATCTGGAAGTTCAAAATTCCAGTTGCAATTCGTAGCCGGAAATCTTTCAGTCACAGTATAGGTTCTCTATTTTATAAACCGACCAACTGTTCACCACACTCAAGTCGAGTAAATGAGCGAAAATCCTCATATACCTATTGTATGTTCTCAAAGGAGTCTTGTACAGGATAACGAGCTTGCCGGTTCTGTCGAATCCGCCCATATGCTTGTTGTATTCGACGGTATTAGGGTAAGGTACTTTATCTTTCCTTTTTTCTTGTTTTACCTATGCGCTGCAACACGTAGAGGCAACCATAACTGGCTTAGTGTCTTACCACTTGACTACGCAAAAAGCTTCCTCATTATCGCAGACTTGATCCATTGCACCCCTGCCCTTTTTCTTCAATTTCAACGTCGCTGATGAGGCTTCAGCTGCTCCGGCTGCACGGCTTGCTCTCACCGTCCCTATACTCACAATTCCATATTCGAGTTGAAGTTTCAAGTCGTTTTTCCAGTTCTTGTTTTCAACTTCCTCTCCAACATCATCATGATCTGTTTTTGGGTCTGAGGAAATCCCTGCCTTTGAAACCGGTGCCTGCATCCCCGATCATTGTCCCCGATAATGAAAGATGAGTTTCAAGAATGATATGTATCTTTGTATTGAATTATATGTGTTCAACGCAAAGCGTCGAAGTGGTCGGAGTCTTTCACCTCAGACTTCCCTGCGTCATTGTCTCCGACCACCTAATTGTCTCCAACAATTTCAATACCTGCCCCTCACCAACGGGAATCCCTCAGCTGCAGTCGGTTGTTTCTAACAGCCCCCTTTCCCAGGTTTTCCCCTTTCTTTATTTCTTTCTCCTAATTTCATTTCCTATTGAACAGAGCTCTTCCAAAATCATTCTGCTTCCAACTACCACCCCAGTAACTTCTCACTCTCTCATACGGTTGCCCGTGCCAGTTCACACATTCTGAGTACTGCCCTTGTGTCGCCCATTTGTACACCATCTCACCTCAATTTTAATTCAACTCAATTCCGCACGCACGTATAATACAGTCCTCCTCACGCTCACCGAGTTTCAGTCTTATTGCGATCCTCAGCTCCCCCTCTCGTGCACCCAACAATATGTCTATTCTAGGATATATAATGCTGTATATTCATTCTGGAATAAATATGGGAGAGCTGTGTGGAGAAAACTATCGTCTAAATGGTAAGAGTAAAGGGATTTGAAAAAAGAGTAGGCGAGATGATCCCTCAATCTAAGGAAAACTCTGCCCAGTGTATCCTGGAAGTTACAAATTGTGACAACGCTTGCCCAATGTGGATCTGACGATGGGGATACATCGTCAAGCTGGTTGATTTCTTATTTATTTTGAAGCTTCCCGGGAAAACCACGTGCTAGAACATAACTAGAGGAGTTTTTCATCGTGATGATCGAAAGGTTTTGGGAATAAAATGCAATTATCTCAGTACACTCAGTTGATAAACTTACCGAAGGGCCGGGAATGCCCTTGATGGCTGGCAAGCCGTCGACAACTGGAACGAACTGTTTGTTTCGGTTCCTGTCACCTTCTTACTGCTTCTTAGTGTTGCCAACTGTTCTGCAGCATTCCAGTGTACCAGTGAACTAGTGTAAATCCAGTTTACGGGGAAAGTTCCCCATATGTTTTTTTTTAATTTCCCAAAAGTCGTGTATCTCCCAGTACAAGGTGGGATAGAAGAAGAAAGGCAGTTAAGGGCTCTGATGACCTCAGTTTGGACAACTTGAGAGCCCACATCATCCGTAATATAGCAAGGTTTTTGTAAAGATGCCGTGCCTACTTTCTAAGAATTAAAATTATCTCGACGCGATAAGAAACATGACCTGACGAATTTGATATATTGTAGACCTCTGTGGGTGCCTGTAGGCAATTGCCACTACATTACGAGAGAGAATGTAAACGATGAAACGATTACTTTCGCTGTATCGTCACGCGAGTTCTTTCAATTGATCCATTGATGAGAAAGGTCTATATTTAGTCTTGGGGTGTCAAGAAGAACGTGAGCTGGTTGCTGCTTGAAGGTAATTTGGGTTTTAGCTCATGCAAGTAATCGGTCTCGAGTTTACGATAGCTTCTATCTGAGTGAGAATGTGTAATATTCCTCGAACGTAAACTTTTGTTCGCCAGTAACTCGAACCAAATGCTTCCTGACAGATTTCACACCTGCCTCGACCAACCCAGTCATGTGAGGGCTCCCTGGCGCATTCGGCTTCCATGATATGCCTTTCTCTCAAAATTATCTAGAGACGGCTGAATTGTACTGTTTGGTTCCATTAACTTCGTACCACTGTGCCAGCTTTCGTTTGGCGCTGACGAAATTCGTCTGAGATAGCACACAAAATTGGAGATGTAAGCCTTATTAAACTTGGCGTTTCGAATTTGCCCTGATTTTATCATAACTGGACCTGCATAATCAACTGCACATCGATTAAATGCACTGATTGCTTCCAGTCGAGCCGTAGGCAATTCGCCCATTAGGTGTTCTGTAACGGGACGAACCAAACCCTTCGATTCAGCAGTTGCTCGTCCGGGGCATTTATGCTGACTGGAGTCTTCGCTGCAGTCAGTTGTAACCAAGCCGGTTCCCTCGTCGCCGTGTTGCGTCGCGTTCGCTCCCACTCAGTTCCCGGTCTATGGTGGTAAAACTTCTCCGAATGTAATTGAGAATAAAACTCTGTTCCAATTGCATTCAGCTTGATATCGTACTAACTCCCCAACTCTCTTAGTGTATCGCTTCAATATAAATCCCCCCCCCCCGCAACAGTTCTTATTCCTTGGGCTTAGCTCCAAAGCAAGTGACACATTTGGTCAACTGGTTGCGAATTACCCCTCTCGCATTCAGTATCTGAAACTCAGCTTGAATTACGCTATACACCTGCAATGGACCAACATGAAAATATCCGTTGTGCACGTAATCGATAATGACTTTGGTCAGGTGATGGTCTTTTGGCAGTAGTACGGTGTAACGTTCAATGTGGTGGGGAGGAGAATTTCCCTTTGAACAAAACCCTTGAATCACACGATGTACGTGAGATTTATTAACAAAAAAGAAATTATTGTCTCCCTGAATAAAATAAAACAGGAATTCCTACAGGCACAAAAGAAAAGAAGTCCACAAACTACACTGCCCTTTTACGTTTGACCTGAGGCGTCTTCTTCAGGTTGACTTCGATTCTGAAGAAATTGAGGCGATGAAACTGGATATACTTGCAGCTTCGAGTGTCCAGTTGTGGCGAGCTCGTGATAGCGTAAATGTTCGATTGGATTCCTAATCGGTTGCGCGGAACTGCTCACTGGGGATTCCCAAATACACTTTCTGGATTCCCAGGAATAACAACTAGAAAAATGTGCGGGTGACCAGACAAATTTTCGGGCAAGAACTGACCAGCTTGAAGCGTGAAGGCACTACGCTTAATGTCCCTTACGTAATGTACAAAAGAAAACAAAGAAAGAAACAACAAAGGAAACGAAACTTATAGACTAAGAACACTCAAGGCAAGGAGTGACCTTTCCGCCAAGAAACATTGTCCATTTTTAGATGTCGAGTAACTGACGCTAAAACATATGGGTTGTTTTCGATCAGCTGATATTAAATTCGATTTCTTCAACCACCCACCACTACGGTTTATCATTCTCTTGAACAGCTTTACCTACTCTCACACCTACGAGACCCATCCCATTTGATTCATCACCGAAAATACCGGTAAATCGTGTAAAACACCCGGATTACTGAATTTGAATCAATAAACGGATTTAGTTTCCGAAGTTTGGATGGGACAGGTTTCTCCGTTTTTAAGTACTTAATTTCAGTTTCGCTTTACGACTTCTTTTTGCTGTACGATAAAGACCAATCCAACAGTAGCTAGACGTAATTCATCAGATGTCGGTCTGTTGAATGAAAATTCCATATTTTTTGGGGTTCCTAAGGAATTTGAGGAATCTTATTCAATAAGCGGTGAAGCGCCTCAATTTTTGATACGAGGAGAAACCAGAAATCCAGCTATCGTTTGGCTAGATGCCAGAGTGGGTAGGGTGACGACACGAGATTCAGTGTTTACCTCGTCATACCCCTCCAGAACTTCGGAGATTTTTGGCCAATGGGACGGATTCTTTCTTAGCCACTCCGGCCCATGTTGCCCGGATCGTCTAAAAGTTGTTGGGGTAATACAACACGAGAAGTAATATCGCTGGGATTTATGGTGCCGGGAACATGGCAAAAATTGGAGGGAGACTCAATCATGAATGTGGCTAGTACGATTAGCCACGTAGGTTTTCCACCGATGGGGAGAAGCCTTCACCCATTGAAGAGTGACCATGGAGTCGCACCATGCTGTAATGGAGTAAATACAACAACGCCTTTCTAATATTTGTCGAGTGTAGTCTAGCAAGTCCGCCATTAGGACTGCCTCACACAATTCCAATCTAGGAAGCGATTCTCGCTTCAATGGCGAGACTTTTGAATTGGCTATCAACAATGAAACCGAAACATGGTGATTTTTATCGACAATGCGCAGAAAAACCAATGCTGCAAACCCTCCTTCACTAGCGTGCGAAAACCCATGTAACTGCACGTTGACTGTAGAGTCCAAATTTGAGTACCTGGGTATCGAAAATTGTGACAAAAGTGGGATTGCGTTTCGATACTGGACCCACTTTGATACTATCTCCGTTGGAGTGTCATCTCCCAATTCCGTCCTCCATCCCACAAATGTTGCGTAATCCATTTTCCATACGTGGTAACCGGACTCAAGGACCCTGACGGATCGTACATCCGAGCTATATCTGAGAAAATTATCTTCTTGGTTGTCTTCTCGTTCCTATTGAGCTGTATTCGATATGAGAAAGTGTCAGTCACCGGATTCCATCCTAACCCCAATATAACTACTATACCAGGATTAATGGACCCATCCGTATCCTGGAAGGAGACAATATCCTTATTCATGGCTCCGTGCCCTTCAGGCACATTTTCCAGGATTTCTGCTCGGTTGCTCAGCCACTTTCTTAATTCGAACTTCCCCTTGCCCAAGAGTTCAGTCCAATCTTTCTGGAGGTCTATGGCTTGTTCGAGAGTGGGAACTGACATACATATGTCATCAACAAAGGTGTTTTCCAATTCTACACGTGACACCATGGCACAGTCCTTGGCGTGTTTGGTATCGTTTTGTAGGTATTTTTCGATGCTGAGTTGAATGGAACGAGTCTCATCACAGTAATTATAATGAGCCAGAGTCTACTAATTGAAAGAACCCACGGGACAATGCAGCAAAAGTAGTCAATTCATCATAGTCTAACTCCAACCACCCATGGCATTTCACTCCTATACTCCTAAATGCATGATTAAACGAGATTCACAGAACTAAAAGCTCGTTTCGGGAAAATAGCTGTTCCGATTTCGATTTAACAGAGAATCTACATCATTTACTTTCAGCCATCAACTACATTTCGTTCTGCTTACGTTTTCCACGACAAGCACTCCGAACGAAGATATGGCCAGCCTATTTAGCGTATTATCGAATTTACTGTGGGTGAGAAAAGCTCTGTGATACGTGGAACCCGATATTTAGTAGAGTGGACTCTCAACTTGCGCGTCGACGATTTTTGAGTAGTAAATACTGGATTAGTTCTTGACAGTGAACCATCCTTACCCAGCGGAATACTGTATTAGGGGCGAACAACTCAGGTCAGTTTGAGGAGGACGACCTTCCAGCAATTGGTCGATGAACAGAGCCCTCTTTCTTCAGAGCTTGTATTAAAGAAGGCGACTCTAGGAGGAGAATTTCCTTGCTCGCCCTGTTACCGCTGTTTTTCTTCAAAGCAACTTTATGAAAGGATTTTAAAGGCCGTAGAAAGGGGGGGAAACGAAAGAGAAATGAAGAGGGAGAAGATGGAAAAACGATGATTGGGAATAAGTAAGGAATTTCTCTTTACCGATCACATTTTCCATGGGAATTTGTTCAACTTTCCTCGTTCATTTTCATCCCTCCAACAACTAATAAACTCTGTTTTGCACCCAGTTAATATGAACTTGGTCAACATAGTTTTCTTGAGAAGGATTATGTTCACTGTTGAATTCGGGAAATAACTGAGATGAATGATAGCACCCGGGAGACGAACAATAGACTCGCCCATAACAGAACATTATTGTATGAATCTCGAAACATCGTGGAATAACAAGTTGAACCGTGTGAATTTGATTTGATTTGAATCGTTTACAGCCCTCGATAGTTTTATATCATCCTCTACAGTAGTGAGTGAAACGATAGTGGTTTGAACACCGGAATTTCTGGAGTTGCTCCTAACTATCTTATAAACGTTATTGAACGTATACCATGCAGGTAATGTATTATGAGGAAAAGCACGGCGATAAAACCGATTTTCCACGACTCCGCTTAGTATTCGCGAGTTAGGCGAGAGTGAGCTAAGCTACAGATGGCATCCTTAGTAGATATTACATTTCTACGACATCACTACCTACTACAATTACAACAAGACTGGCAATGTAATGTTATGGGCGGTCCCTGTCGTGTCTGTGCTTACCCGTTTGAACCCCTCAACCATGTGACGCAGCAACTCCAGAGTACAAAGCGGAAAGAAAGCAGCACAGACTGGAGAAGGATTGAGACCTGACATCGTTCAGTCTTCAGCGATCTGCAATGGATGTTCGGGTTGTCTGTGGGAGTCAGGGGTCTTGAACTCACTTGGCAGGCCAGTCAACAGGATTGATGGTTTGAGAAAGTCAAGTATTTAGGAGGCACTTAAAGGCACTACCATTGCAAGGTTTGCCTCACTGCGTGCCATTACTAAGGCCACTTGGGGTGTGTGTTACCACGACACCATCCTCATGTATAAGGCCATCTATTTAGGTGTGATTGGCTACTGCCCCGTTGTCTGGGGTAGCAAACTAACAGTCAATCAAAAGAGAGTATTGGCCCAATCCCAGAGAGCTGCGCTCCTGTGGATTACCAAGGCCTACAAGACTGTATCAACGGAAGCACTCCAGGTGATCACTGGTCAGTTACCAGTTGATTTGGCTGTTGAGTGCATGATTGACAAGTGTAGAGTGAAACGGGAGCTTCCCCCGCTTTGGGCTGAACTCCGTGCGGATCTCACCACAGAACAGAAACTTGCCGCCATCGATGAATGGGCTCTAGAGAAATGGCAAGCGAGATGGGAATCCTCGTCAAAGGGACGTGATACGTATGAATTCTTCCCCAACATCCGTGAACGTCTTTCTAGAAAATGGGTTGAGCCAGACCACTGGACGAGCCAGTTCCTCCCGGGACATGGTGACTTCAATGCGCGGCTCCACTCCTTTTCTCTGAAAGACTCTCCATTATGCACGTCTTGTGCCTCCAGTGCGGAGGAAACAAGAAACCATGTGCTGCTCCACTGTAGTTTCTACAACAGTGAGCGACGGTTGTTGGGAGGGCAAACGAACTTAGCAGCTTTGACTGCTACAAAGGAAGCCTATAACCATTTTGCAAAGTTCGCAAAGAAGGTAATGGCTAAGAAACGTGGTTATAGTTGATCAGTCCTTTTGAAACTTGCCACCCAAGTAAACAGTAAGATCAGGTAGGGAACCAGATTAAGAACTACTCCCAGATGGTACGGGATTCCTCAGGTGGTCACCTCCGCGCGGTAACACACGGGCAACAGCTCTCTACGGTGAGACTGGCTAACGACCAAATACCTGCCGTACCTCCACAGGTCTGAGTTCGGTGGATGCTGCAGGGGCCGGCCTCTTGCATATTAGCGAAACCGCAACTTCTATGACTGATATAACCCTCGTCGAGGGTTTAGGTACAGTCATCAAATAAAGAAACAGACCTGTACTAAACAAACAAAAGTACGAGTTTGTTCGGTTCAGCCGTTTTATCGCAAATCTGACTGTAGGTAGAAATACATACAAACCACGAGCTGAAATTAATTACAGTTGGAAAAATATCAACTTTTCGTAGCTCTACGTCAACTTACTTGTGTTCACGGTTTTTTCTAGTTACTCAATTTATTTATCACTCAGTTCGTTTGAACTTGGCCAAATATCACTTCACGGAGGCAGTAAGCGGTAGCGCTTACAGTTCGGGAATTTATAGGGCTCTCTTACTCATTCCCGGGCCATTATTGAGCAATCGGTACCCAAAGAAGGCTGTAAACACGATTTTAAAAAAAAGGATAAAAGAGATTCCAGAGTTATCGGGTAAAAACTATTAGAAATTATAAGTGAGACGGCGGTAGTTGAAATTCCGGATATCTTATAAGCGTTTTTAAACGCTCATCACACAATTATTTCATTGGATTACCACACCGATTTTTTGAAGATTCTTGTAACATTTTATGAGGAAAAACTACGCTAAAATCGAATTTCGTCGAAAAGTTTGGTAATTTATTGTGCTGCTCTCGTAATTTTCGCACAGATAGGGATTTTATGGTATAGTTGCCTCATTTAGATTTGAGAAGAAAAAATTTGGTGTTTTGATCACTATGATAACTATAATTAGTTTTGGGCACGATTTTGCTCACACCCTTAATTTGTCGGTCCATAGTGACCAGCGGGCTATACATCAAGTTTGAACTGATTTGGATCAGCCGTTTTTTCTCAACCGTGTTCACAGACACACGCACAGACCATTTTCCCAAACAGTGTTTTCGGACTAAGTAGGGTCTGTAAAGTTTTTTTCCGCCGATTACGTAACTTTCCTTTCTACTTCGTAGAACCTAGGAAAGTAAAAAGGTTGACCCTTATTAGGTATTACCTATTTCTAATGTTAATTGAGGAGGTTTCAAAACAAGAAGAGGTGACGAAAGCTCAACTTTTTTCTTACTGACTACAGTTCTTGGTACACCTTTAGAGTGCTAAATGTAATGAGAGGAATTTTGGTAAAGTTAGAAATGACATAACAATAATTAATGAACAGAAATTCCGTTGGATAGTACGCGTATGAGGCGTCAATAGACAAGTTCCTATCAATACCAAACTGCCACAAACATACTGCCTACATACGATTAGGTCGATTGCTGATTTCAGGAGTTCAATCCCGGAGTTAAGCGTGAACTCAGCTCGTGGAGAGCTGGAAGTATCTGAGGCGTCAATCCCCTCTCACGTCCTCTCCGTCAAATATCTGCTAAGAGGGGAAGACGTCACGTCCGCTTCGACTTCCTCCAACGCCTGCGACGAGGGCCCACGGGGCGAAGTCCTTGGGGGAAGGGGCCCCTAGACCGGTCCTCTCCAGTTTGCCGATCAGAGCAACTATAACACCTTCGAGGGTCTGATTCCTAAACTTGAGTTTGGGGGGAAGGGGCATTGTCGGATCGCGTGTGTATCAAAATTGTAACCAAATGTGCAGCAACATGTTTGGATTATGTTGTTTCCTCATGGCTGCGTTGGCTATTGTCGAGAGTATCACTATAGCCCCTGATCCAATCGGTAAGTCCGTTTTGAGTTTCACCAAACGTTCGTTATCCTGAAGTCCGTCTAGACTTATCTGTAGCCGATACTCTTCACCCGATACTTTTCACCCAGTCTATAAAAAAATTGATACGGCCTCGAGGTGTTTACTTGATGAGAGCGTGTTTGGAAGTAAGTTCAACCCTTGACTCATCACATCACTCTAGGCCTTGAAATGTCTGAGACATTATGTCAGAGTAGTTATACGTAAATGAGTTGAGTGAAGTAAAATCAAATAGAAAAAGTTGCAAATTATTACAGAACGGTTTATTATTCTCTTGCACAGCTTAACGTAGTCTCACAACCTACGAGTTCGATCCCATTCGATTCAGCATCGATAAATATCAGTAAACCATACGAAACATGACCTGACTCGATGTAACGACGAAAACTAAATATTCCAGTAAAAAAATCGAAAACAGGTGTATTATTCTGAATGTTTAATAAACCAAAACAAGAGAATTAATAAAATGTAGACCGGTTCTAGAGATACAGCCGTCCTCAGCGCAATTATCAAACTGAACTCTAATTGTACTCAGGATGGCCTAACCGCTGAAAACACTCTACATTTTATGAATCGGTGTTCTGTTGCCCTTGTTTCGTATGGTTTACTGGTATTTTTCGATGCTGAATCGAAGGGGATGGGATTCGTAGGTGTGAGACTATGTCGAGCTGTGCAAGAGAATAATTATCCATTGTGTAATAATTTACAGCGTTTTTTAACGTTCAGATTAAGTGCAACTTCTTTCAACCAGTTCTTGTTCAGTTGTCAATATTCAGTCCCTCCTCTAGAACATCATAAACCCTATTGTGAAGGTCCCATATTCTTGAGAAGGAAGAGGGAACCCGTCGACGTTCGCTGGTTTTGCCACGCTCTAACTGCTACTTTTGCCACGCTCTAACAGCTACTTTTGCAATATAAACACTTATATTTATATATTGTGGGACGGCGATAGACAGACTGAGGAAAACAATGGATGAAATTGAGAGTGTAAGGGAATGAGGAGCAGTGAGACGTTATCAAATCTGAAAAACACAACAAACGAGTTTGGATTTGAGGGGACAGAAAACAAAACTATGAACTCCACGTTTATTGTTTCTTTCACAAAGATTTTTTTATAAATTATTTTTTATTCTATGGTACTCATCTTTAGTTTGAACTCTATAATTACTGGTGTTATAGTGTCATGGTTGTGAACGGCATAGGTGATATTTTAGGTGTTAACGGTTACGTGGGATGTCGTAGCAGTCTTTTGGTACTTTTGGAAAATGTAGCGAAACGAACGATAATGTCAAACTTAGATACCAAAACAAAATTTGTAGTGAAATGTCAATATCTATCCGAAATTTCACGGGAGGTCGATAATTGTTTTGTAGCTACATGTTACTTTTTAAACTACCACTGTGTAGGTAACTTGTTGGTCTACTTACATTGTTTTTTTTCTTTTTGTAGAACGCTAGTATTATATAAACCATATTTATAACGGAAAACTCATACTAAAATCGACTTTCACCGAAACATGTCATTGTATCGATATGTCATTTTGAACTGTTCACAAAAACATTATCGAATTCGTTGAAGCTGTTCTTCAGAAAAACCTGTAGTGATATTATCACTATAACTATAGGCAGTTTTGAACCAATTTCGCTCGAACACTGTCTTTGACGCTTAATGTTGATCTGCAGGCTGAATATCAAGTTTGAGTTGATTCGTTTCAACTGTTCTCAATAAAAAACGACCGACAATGGCATTCACACACACACATCAATTTTTTTCTTCGTAATTAGCCGTGTAGAGGAACATAATAACTACAGTTGATAAATTCGGTCGAACACGATGCCCGCAGTTACATCTTCACAGACTCACATGCCGATTCGATCATTTGGCTCATCACTTGCCTTTCCTTGCACCATTCACACCTGCTACCGGGCTAGGTCGAGGTTTTATTGTTCCGTGAGCCACAGAACAGTAAACCATAGATGATATGACAGTTCATTAGATGAAGGGCTCAAGAAATCGAATAGCGAAATACAATTTGTGAAAAGTTGAAAAGTTACTGTATACAAATGCAGCACTTATAGAGGTTTTTGTAAATGTCGTATAGAATTTCGAGAGGTTGATGGACGGGGAGGGGTAGGGAGTTAGAACTGGATCAGGATAAATAGGTTAACAGCTATTGTTGGGTGAAGTCGAACTGAGTGAGTGTGATCTGGGGGAGAGTAGAGCAGTAACGAGGTTGAAAAATCAGAATAAAGGAAGGTGGTTACAAGAAAATGCACTGAACAATTGTGAAAGCTAGTATGTGGTAAAGTACGTCGCTAGCTCTAGGAATACTCACCCCCAATATCAAAATAAAGAAATTGATTGACGAGGTTGTTCGGTAGTTTGCCTCTACGATTAAATGGCCGGTGAAAACCCAGCAGTCGGGGCAGCCCGAACTCAGGGACTCAGTTCTAAACCGCTATACTGATTTCTTATATTAGCTAGGAGAACAACACAATATGCACAGCTGGCATTTGTTCTAGTCGACCTGGCGGGCCTGATTAGATCATTCGAATAGATTCGTCACTGGACAAAACATTCGAAACGTTTCGTTTCGTCAAACACACGAATATGTTTTCATTGAAGCAACCTTACGAGAATATAAACGCGGAAACAGAAAACGGCTGCCGATCGTGAGGGGATCTCGTTAGTCCCAAGCTTGAGATAACACCATGTTAACGACATCAAAGAAATGATTGCGAGGGCCTGGCAGTATTATTTACTTCGCAGACGCAGGCAGGGCTTACAATGAAACAAATCTCGACAGAGAGCATCAAGGTTATTGAATCAGCTTTATACGAGTCCGTGTCGTAGCGATTTGTTAGGAAGGGGGAAGGGGAGCCTGGAATCTACGTGGGTTCTCTGAAATCGTATTTTTCGAACTCAAAAGCCACGAAGATTCGAGAGAAAAAATCGTTAGCCGATTACGTAGGTTTCCCTCTTACTTAGTAGGACTAAGAAAAGTAATCTGAAAAAAAATGGTCTTTTTGAAAACATAATCTTTTAGAGAATGCAGGAAAAGAAGGCTCAGACCAACGCATCAAAAAACGTAATGAATGCCAGTCAGGGGGTTTGTGCAAAAACTGTCATTCCCGGCCGATTGAGAGGAAGGCCATCGCTGGAATCGTTCACCTTCGCTTATGTCAGACGACCTCGAAAGCTAAATCCAGAAATCACGTTTTGCGATCTGTAAGAACTGAGTCATTATCCTCTTACTCATCAGGCGGCATTCAACGCTCGGATTTCGTAATATTCGGGAGGTTAAATCCAACCATATTTTCATAGTTCCTTACCCATTTTACAAGCAACCAATCACAGCAATAGACTCTATCTCTTAGCTCTATAGGGAGATAGAGATCAGATCGTATAGGTGGCAGAGGAGCATGCGCCTTTTTCGGCACCAACGATGAATTCAGAACGAAACTTTACGAAACTTGGATCGAACCACACTCAATACGTAGTTAAGAAGCCCAATTCGATGTAGCAACGATGCTAACCTGATTGTTGATACTGACGCTGCATATGGCCGAACAATCGTGGTAAAAGATTCGTAGAACACTATCACGAATTTAAAAAACCTGAAACGCTCCACTCGACTTACAGCCGTTGAAAGGGACGCCACTCATGAAATCATTAGATAAAGATCAAAGGTGATATTTTACGCTAGATTAAAGGGCAACGAACTTAGCGACAGGAAAACAGAATGAGCTGCTGCCCTAAGAGCTATCTATGAGGCTGATCATCCCCAACCTCTGGATACAAGATGTTGGCCCAGCTCAAGCTGAACTGGTCAGTGTCCTCGGCTCCTAACGAAGATCAAGCCTTCCCCAACTTTGTTCTGTTGTGACCAATCCTTAGATACCGGAGCCTCTGTCAGTCTACTTTGTTCTTCTACTTTTCTGAGCTCTGCTGACACAAGGATTAAGGATTATTTCAGGAGCCAAGAACGTATTTTATCAATTACAGTTTCCCCAATGTCTAGCGAGTGTTTCCTTTGATCACCGCTCCTCATCCCACTTCTTGCCCTTTAATTTCTACCAAGAACTCAAACTGTCTCTTTCTATCCCTCCCTCCTCTCTCTCTCTCTCTCTCTCTCTCTCTCTCTCTCTCTCTCTCTCTCTCTCTCTCTCTCTCTCTCTCTCTCTCTCTCTCTCTCTCTCTCTCTCTCTCTCTCTCTCACTCACTCTCTCTCTTTACCAATTTACGGTTGCCTAAAGCCTTGGAGAATCTAAAAATCGTGCACGATAAACGTAAATTCGTCGAAAAAAAATGTCATCGCAGAAGCCAAAGAATTGAATTGGTCAACCATCTTACGGGAGCCTGATATCAACAACAAGGTTGACAGTTTCACTAAATTTATTGTTACTTATATGATAAACACTGTCCTTCGCACCAGATAAAACCTAGGCATTTACCTTCTCCATGGACTCCTCTGGAGATCAGGGGGCTGATGGCAGAACGTGATAAGGCATATAAAGCCTATTGTTGGACAAATGAAAATAGGAACTCGTTTAAGAAAATAAGAAATAAAGTGAAGTAAACGCTCAGAAATGCGAAAATCCGTCACTTCAAGGCTCTATTTGGAAACAATGTCTCCTCCAGGGATCTGTGGAATATCGTTCGAGGACTAGAGCTGAGCCGAGATAAAGGTAGCACACCGTCTGCGCTACCGATCTCATTAGAACTTCTAAATGACCACTTTGCTGGGAGCGTTCCTCGGAGTGATTTGTCGAATGTGGCTCAGAAATATCTTTCGAAGCCGGACAAGATCGAGCAGTTTACTCTGATTACAGTCACTGAAGGAAGGGTACGAGAGGTGCTTTTGACGATCAAGTCAAACTCCCTAGGGGCCGGCGTATTCCAGCAAATGTGTTGCACATGCTGGTTTACGTGGTATCCCCTATTTTATGTCACATTGTCAATGCGTCTCTCAAAGAGGGACACCTTCCTTCCCTCTGGAAAAAAGCGATAGTGCTTCCACTGAGGAAGACCCAAAACCCTAAATCAGCCAATGAGTTCCGGGGGATAAACATACTCTGTGCTCCTGGAAAAGTTTTCGGTAAAATAGTATACGAGGCGCTTAACCAGTTCGTGCTAGACCATCGCTGTGTTAGGGATCTCCAATCAGCCTATAAGAGAAGCTATAGCACTGAAACGGCTTTGAATCATGTACTAGACGACGTCAGGAAGGCAATGGATGAGCGACGAGTCTCAGTTTTTCGTGGGTATCGATTTCAGTTGGGCGTTCGACTAGTTGAGACACGATCTTCTTCTGGCTATCTTAAAATCGATCGATCTGTCAACAAAAGCGGTATATTGGTTTGCATCCTACCTGTCTGGCAGTTCACATTGTACGAAAGCTCCTGATGGTTCATTGTCGTCGTGGAAGAGCGTTGACATAGGGAGCCCGCAAGGGTCCGTGCTTACACTCCATCAGTTCGGTTTGGCAACGAAATAGTGGAAGTAGTCGAGTCGTTCAAGAACCTGGGTGTACTAATGACCAGCACACTTAACTGGAACGTGCATGTTGCAGACGTTTGTGGAAAAGCGTACAAGAGTCTGTACCAACTGCGGAGACTTGCCATAGACTTTCCACAATACCTAAGAGCACGGTTAGCCCAGGCACTTCTGCTGCCACTCTTCAACTACGCCTCCCTTGCCTACTGCGATCTTCGTGCGGGGCAGATCACGACGCTGCAAAGAGCTCGCAGTTCGATCGTGAGATTTGACATAACTCCGTACTTTGCGAAGCTTGGCTGGCTTAAAAAAAGGAGAGAAAGAAGCTCGCAGTGGCTGCTATGCTACTTGAAATTCTAAAGTTCAGGAAACCGAAGTATTTATTCGAGCAATATATCTTTCAATGCAATATTCATGATGTTAATACTCGCCATGCCTCATCCACTCTACAAATTCCGTCCCATAGAACTAATTTATTCAGCATGTCCTTCTTAATGCAATCCATCAAGTTTTATAATGACAACGCCGACCGATATGATCTTACAATTTCTGCCAGAAGTTTCCGAAACTGTTATAGAAAAGATCTCCTCAAGACGTACGAGGACCCAACTTGATCCACTTCTATTTTTTCATTTCCCTTGTATTAGAATAAATCGTTTCATTTGACGATTGATTGCTTGTTTTTTTACAGTTCTGTATAATACTTTATGTTTCAAAAGAAAACTGCTTACACTGATTAATAGTCCGCGTGGAATTTTATTTTACTAATTACAGGATAGATGTAAGAGAGGGCCTCATGGTCCTAATCTCATTCCGTTTTTGTAAATTAACGCCATACATTCTCTCTCTCAGATAGATACCATGTGGAAACAACCTAACATATCATTCGGGAAACCCAGCTGCATATTTTTCGGCGCATGTCCGTGTGATATTGATAAGGAGACAGACCTGTGTGAGTATCTGTAGTTCGATTTACGGGAGAATGACCGAACCGATTGGGACGGTGTCTTTTTTTGTAGAGGTTACAGGCGATTTTGATCGATTGGAAAAGGGGGTGCAGGACGAAATTGTACCAAAAACTAGGATGTTTCGCATTTTTATCGAAAACGGCTCTAATGATTTTGATTAAACTTTCAAATTATTGTAAAAGATAATTTACTAGTTAGTTTTTACATTTTTTGGTAAAACGGCTTTAACGGTTTCCACCTAACTCCCAGGATCTCTTTAAATAGTTGGTACCTACATATTTTTCTTAATAAATGTTCCTGTGACAGTCCACTGTGCAGAGGTAACAACCAACATGCGTCGAAAATAATGTTTTTCTTTTACGTTTTCGTGATTTCCATAGTATCTTTTTCTCTGTATTTATTGACGCATACACAGCGTATTCTAGCAACTGCAGTCTCATTTTATAGTCCGTAATTATTTCTGTACCAATCTGTCAAACGGACACGTAAGCCATGATTACTCGGAAAACGAGATTTGTCGCGTATTAATTTATCGGTTTTCCAATATCCCAAAAACGGCTCTAACGATTTCCATTAAACTTACAGAGTACTCTCAACTCACTAGTACCTACATTCCATTCTCCATAAATGTTCGTGAGCGTTGAACGAAGATATTGTGCCCGTATAGGCAGGTTGAGGAAAGTTGTGTGTTGCTACACACCAGATATTTTTTAAGTGCACTGAAATCAACTTCTATGGACATAGTTTACTCTGCTGCTTTCATCATTTCCCGCTGCAGAAAACTGCACGTTGTCGCGTTATTTAGATCTGTCAATTGAAAAAATTTAAGCAAAATCGTTGCAGCGGCTTTGAAGAAAAAAATATTTGGTGCTGTGGTCATTATGATAGCTATAGTTGGTGTTGGGCTGTTTTTGATCAAAACTATTATTTTGGCGTCCTGTGTTAGTTTGTAGGCTGAATATCAAGTTTGAACTGATCTGGTTTAGCCGCTTTCTCTCAAAATCTTCTTTAGTTTGTAGCCCACCCTGAAGCCCAAATAACCAACTAAATAAATTAAGATTAATGAAAGGGGGCTCAGACGACCCTACGTCAGCTCTAGATATAGATTGATTGGGAGGGGAACGTGCATCACTTGAAATACGTACCGAGCAACTGCGAGGGGTGATGCCTCTTAGCAGGCCAGCTGATAGATCCAGCCGACTCACTTCCACAGTACTTTTCTTGCACTACACACCACCCTAAGGCTGGGTCCATGCTGCTATCCTTATCTGCCTCAACTCGACGGGCTTCAGACACCGCCATACGAAGATAACGTCCTGTCATATTTGCACTTCTTGGCTTCCAAGTGAGCACATGGTTCTGGTTCCTGAAGAAAACCGGCGGAATTTCATGTCTCAGTCCTTTTCTGGAGACCCGGTAGTGCTGCCTCCACTTCCCAGCTCGCTTGATACAGGCCACCAAAATGCAGTGCATGATTGACTCACATTCAGATCATTTTCGTTTAACATTCCTTCCTACATTGTAGGGCTAAGGAAAGCAATATCTTCTTCTACTGCCGTTTAGCCAATAACCTTGAACATAAGGCAGCATTCAGCAAAAATAGAATCTGAGGGGAGGAGGTCTTCGGTGGCTAAATTAAATCAAAAGACCTTAAACGGAAACATGCCTTCTACCGTGATGCAGCTCAGTTTAGCTGTGCCCTGGATGTGGATTACATTGAACGAGCAATTCAGTATTTCAAAGCAGTCATTGTACCTCTTTTCAACTCACTCGAAATCAGAACGGTCTGATTAAAATGGGCAAGTCCTCGCTCCCTTTAATCCGCACCTCACTTGGGAAGCTCCTCCATTACAATGTTCTCTCACATTATATGGATGGGAAACTCTCATCTGTTTACGTTCGATTCCAGCGTCCTCCATTATGGAAACCGCCTTCTCAATAGAGGGAGGCTTTTATCAATTCAAAAGGCCCCTCCGCAGCTCAACCAACGAGTCTTCACCGCTTGAAACCCTTCAAGAGCTCATTTGGCTCAAACAGAGAAACGCTCGAGAGCTGCATCCATTTCTGAAATTTTAAATTCGAAATCAATATTCCCTTTGTGTCTCGATAACCACAAATGAACTTATTTGCATAACTGAATATCTCTTTTTCTCCCTTTCTTTGGTCTTCCAGCTTCTTTTAGCCGTTGCATACAAAATTCTCGCATACATTTATTTGGTGGAGTGCATTACTTTTAAACCTCTATTGGTTGTTTCATATACACTTAACGTAAATGAGTATGTTGGAGAAGGGAAAGAAATTTAAATTTTGCAACGTTACAAGAACAAATGAACCAGTTCAAAAACCCTGCAAATTATTACACGGTTTATTATTCTCTTGAACACCTCCGAGACCCGTCCCATTCGATTCAGCATCGAAAAATGCCAGTAAATCATGTAAAACATGACCTTACTACAACAGGACGACAAAAACTAAATATTCTAGGCGCCCGTAGTGGCCTGTAGGTAAATGGCACGACGTTGCGAGTCAACTATCGTTGCGTTCACCAACTATCTATCCTCGCCACATTCGGGAATGAACTGATTTTAAATGCATCTCAGGTAGAAGTGAGGGAGGGCACCATTCAATGCAACGCCTTCCGTCACTTAAATCTACGCCGAGCTCAAGAGAGCCTTGAGACGACCCAAAAGGCCAAAACTGTGGTATAAAGCAAGTCCTTGTGTTTGACAACGTCCATTACCGCCTCTGAAGAAGATTGCTGATATTGGCATTTGCCTTTCACCCTCAAATTAGCCTCGACAAGAAGATCAAAAAATAAAAACTAATTGCGGAAGTGCTGCAGCTCAATTTGGTGATCGTTCGATAAACTGTTCGTGTTATTGAACATCATTCGTAACCATTAAAATCCGTCTAATGCGAAAGTAAATGTCGTTTTCCGTGCGCCCCTCTACTTGTCTTCTTGCTCGAATCAAGCCCTTGTACGAGAGCAGACATTCAGCGTGTACCCTGGAACGAAAAAGTAAATATGAGGAAGGCCTTTGAGAAATTACGAAGAGAGCTAAACGATGATTGGTGCTTTGGAAGCCCTATTAGGTGGAAGACGGGCTAAAGCGGAGAGAAAGCGTATCTGATGAAGAGGCAGGGACTGAAGGAGAAAAATGAGAAAACAAGATTACGGCTGAGGGAGACGGGTAGCGATTAGTGTTACCAGCCAAATCTGTTTGAGGCTGGATGGGTTTGTGACTGAAATGTCTTGAATTCCCAAGAGGGTTTCTCCACGATTTTTTTTTTCCTTCTTTTCCATGTTTCGCCCCATACTATGCAATAATTTTCACAAACTGGAAGTCTCTTCTTGAATGACGGAGACCTTTCTACAAAAGCTGGATATATAAGAAGCTTTCTGCAATATCACGAAGAACTGTCTCTATCAATATATCCCGTCAATAAACAAGCCTGACGTAGCTATTGATTGTGATAGGGCCGAACTTTCTGCCGGAAATGAAATTTTGTTTATTCACGGTGTATTTTACACCGTAAACTGAAACCAAGAATAGTGAACCTTTTTGCCTTTGTCATAATTTGAAACAGAATTATATGTTCTTGATTGTATAACTAAATGAGAACTTGATCTTTCCAGAGTGCAAATTCCTGTGCGATGACACAAAATGCATCGACAGCGCCAAAAGGTGTGACGGTGTTATGGACTGCGACGACCTGAGCGATGAAAACGGTTGCGACAATAGTAAGCTGCCAATTGCTTTTCATTTACAAGTTTAGCGTACGTTCAGCTTTAGATAATAGAAGAAAATAATAATATCTAGTGTGTTACAGAGTGTGAGTTCATGTGTGACGTTACGAAATGCATTGAAAACACGAAGAGATGCGACGGTGTGGACGACTGTTTCGATTTGACGGACGAGAGGAACTGCGTTCAATCTGGTAATATCCGTTCTTGTATTTAGCAATATGTGGTTGAGTGTGATCGCAAATCACCTTATTACTCCTCATGTAACTGTGTGAACAGATCAGAATGGAGTAGTGCCTCAACAGCCGCGTTATTTTTATCTGACCCTGTTTTTGACCCAACGCTTCTAGCAAAAAACTGAACGTGTAGTAATAGCGACCAAGAAGTTTGACTTTGAAAGACGTTGCTGAAAGGGGGAGAAGACAACGCAAGATGCCTGTTTTTGTGATTATACTTCACACCAGCCCAAATATTTTCATACGGTTCTTTTCGGCCACCTATATGCCAACTACATGGGTTCGATTGTTGAGGACTGCTGGGACATTTTTCAAGTACATTAACAGTTCTTGTTTTATGGTACACATTTTCTTGAAGTTCAGTTTGAACGTTTTCATAGTTTCGTCTAATTTGAACGGCTCAGTATGACTATAGTACGAGTATATTTGGAACTCTCGTACAACAAAGGATCTTTAAACAAGTGCGGTACGATGGATCTGGTGTTTTTGTCGTTGACGTTTGTCAAAAAGACGCGATCTTTCACGAGTAGAGATTTTAAATGTGAGTATTCTGAAAACCTTGGCTGCGTGGCTGTGGCAGGAAGCCTTTTCAGCTCTCTTATCTTCAACAAACCTAATTTTAATTGTACAAGGGTGATATGTTCGTGGACCTTTAAGTGCAGAATGGAACGAACAGCAGCGTTTTGAAATAGAGGGATTTTGTTAGACCACCCGGGAGAGTTATTACCCTGAAGACCCCTTTACCATCCTCTCTCGCTACAATAAACCTCCACCCCCTGATTTCACCACGATCAACTAAAGTAGGTGCACTCTACTACATAATAATACCATTTACGGCTATGTACACTGACAGAAAAAATATAATTCGTTAGCATTGTTGGGCGCACAAAGGAGGGAACTTGAACCTGAGAAATAAATGGACGTGGTGAGCGTGAAGGAGGATTGTATTATACTTGACAGAATAGCGTGAGTGTGAGTATATAAAAGCGAACAACGGACTCTAAATACACGTGAACTGGCTGTAAGACTCTAAGTGGAGGGAGAGAGAGAGAGAGAGAGAGTTGAATAGTGAGTAGTGCGAGCTGAGAGCCAAATCGTAGGGACAACTGGGAGACGACTGTCGTTTGCGAGTGCTGATGGATGGCTAACTTGGAAGGAGCTGCCTGTTGAGGAGAGAACAGTAAAAAGCAGGGTAGGAAAAGAATAGTTTTTGTAAAGTCCAGGAAAGGGGGAAATCCGTTGTCACTTGAAAATAACTGAGGAGCAGGACTTCCCACAGGTACAAACAAAGGGAGTCAGTGCGAACGTAAAAGACAGCCCAGCTATTTCGACCTGCCGAACAAAGACATTATCCTTACATCTATTGGTCTAAATACCTAACTGCTCAAATTAATGACGTTCATTATTATATACCATGTAAATCCACAGAAAACAAACGCTGCCGTTTCTCTAAGTTTTTACCCGATAATTCTGAAACAGGGATTATTATCATGCCCAATAATGGTCAGGGCATGAGGATGGGCAACATAATAAATTTCAGATCTGTATGTGCTACCACTTTCTGCCACCGTGAAGGGGTGCTCAAATGAACGGAGTCAAAAATAAATTAGTAGCAAAAGCCATGAAAAAGAATGAGCCAGTGAATTATCGTAGAGCTAAGGAAAGTTGTGTGATGCGGATACAAATTATTTTTTACCTTCGTTCAGTCTCTGTTCTTTATTCTTCCTTTTAACTTCACTGTTTTTTGTTTTTATTTTCATTTCACTGAGCCTCCGTCTTTTCATTTACTTTGTGCCCCTTCCCTATAGAATATTTTGTCTCTGGTGATCCTTCAAACCTTGAATGAAGTCCGTGTGATGAGTGGATTAATAGCTAGAGCGATAAAAATCGTCAAACGAACGTGGTGCTGAGGAGAGCTGTTTTTTTAATGCAAAATGAAACGAAAAAAATTATCCTTTCCACTCTTGGAGTCATTAGAGTTTGTTAGTCGTACTGATGATCGCTGTATCGCCCAAACTCGTGTACTCTTAACAAAAGTGTGGAAAATATCGTTTCACTTGGTTTTTATTCTTTTCATAATGGCGTCCTGCCATTTCTCCGCGAATGTTCTATCTTAATCGTGAAGTATGTTTTCACTAGAATTTTGCCTTGCAATTCGCTCTTTTCAAAACGAAACTCGAATCAGCCCAAAGTCATAGCTTTTGGCCCTCAGAAGGCCGCCGAAGAAATCGGGGGTTTCCTATTACCAGGGGTTTCTGGAGCATCAAACTTGTCTAAACAGGAGTTGTAGCTTTCTTTCAATAATTCCTTCAAACGACTATAATTTCCCATATCACGACTCTACCCCCCCCCCATCCTTCGTAAGTTCCTTTTGTCTTTCGCTCTACATCCAGCCACCAGTGAAAATTCAATGTTGTATCTCTGGCGAAGTTAGTTAGTGCCGATGGCAGAGTTATTATTATAAAGAGGAAAAGCGTGTGATCTCCGAGAACTGGCCGAGGTAATGTTGCCGTTTTCACGCTTACTTCGCGCCTTATTTCATTGAACGTTCGCTTTGCCACAAACCGATTCCACTGTTCAAATACTTGAATTTGAATTTCCAATTTCTTTCACTAATACTCTGAGGATTAGGAGAGTAGCCGTCAAAATAGCTAATGAGATTCATTAACTCCGCTCTGCCTCGAAAGACGAGATATCCACAAATGAACGTCTGAAAGCCACACAAAGAGAAATGACGAACAACAGAGTCACAAAATGATGTAAAGTGCGTACAACGAACTTTCATGCTATTTAAGCAATCCTGACTGTCCTGTAATCCTGTGACTGTCTGAAAGAATAGGAAGACAGGAAAATAATGTTCTTTTTACAAACTTTTTATTATGCCAATGAGATCAGTTCCTACTGAGAGACTTTTTTCCACAAAAAAATGTAAACGTCGTTCAAATGAAAACAAGCAGATTGCGGATGAATATGTTGGAAAAACGTTTTCCGTAGAGGATCAGAGAAAGAGTATTGGTTGCGAAAAGTAAAACCAGTAAAAATATCTCTTGTTATTGTATTTATTTTCTACGGTTGCACACCCGTAGGCACAGGTGCCGGTCTTTACGAGGAAAACCCTAGGTGTAGCTCCTCACATTTTGGCCGTTAACGCGAAAGCAGAGACTACTCATCCACGGGCACATTCTCGCATTCTCTCATAGAACCAGGCTGCAACATTTGACACATTAAGGGCCTCAGCGGCCCCCGCCATAAGTTTCAGGGAGGTGCGGAACTACTTCAAGACTCATTATGCCTTGTGAAAACGTAGAAGGATTTCCCTTGATGGGAGGGTACACTGGAGAATACAAACTCTCTGACCTGTAAGGGCTTTGTGTCTCCTTTCATTGAACTTGAGATACAAACGTTGTTGTTAGATTTGTATATATTTAACGATTGCTTAGAATGATTATTTTTAAATTACGGCAATAATACCAAATATTTCATGGCGTTCATTTACAGCAGTGAATGGAACCCACGAAGCGCAAGACAGCAAAACTCTAAGCCACCTGATGCCTTTTTTTCGGCCCAAAGTAAGGTTCTGTTACCCTTATATTCTATTGAAATTAATGAACTGCAAGGTGTCCAAGACAAAAAAACGCCGTAATAAGAAACACTTTCATTGAACATATAAAAAAAGTATTTCTTTGTTGTAGTTAGCTTTACGAGTATTCTTTTGTGTGATGACAGCCTTGTTCATTTCAGGGAATAAAAAAACGGTTTTTTTCGAATTAACTAAAAGTTGACAACAAGCGCTGAGAGAAGCATACAACTTGTCCCCAAGAACCAGAGCACTTGTCTCCTGATTTGTTCAAATAATTGATGAATTTGTTTTTACACAATAGTCAAAATGTTGAACTCAAGACTTATTCAACCACCTGGAACGAGTCCCGTTCCCCCTTTATAAGTTTTCTCTCCTTTGTCTCTACTAGTTTCCTTTCCCTTTTGTTAGTTTATTTATGTAGTGAGCTCCTGTAGGAGGATAAAACGATGGAGTTTAATCATATTTACTTTCCAATTTAATTAATTTGCTATTAATTTTTTTTTGACTAGAAGAAATAAATGTCTACGTTTTCTCAATGTATTTGCGACAGCTCCCTGAGATTGTTTCTTTCATTTCACTACAATACTTTCGTTCATTTAATATTGGGATTCATACTCTAAGAACACTTCTCCCAATAATTAACCAAACAGAGCCCATTTCACCACGATGGGCTATCCTGACTGAAACAGTATGCAGCGTATGTAGACGATTTTGGTGATTAATGCACGACCGCTCTGTCCACAATTGACGAAATCTTCCCATTATTATAAAACTGTCAATGTAGGGCGCTTCGTCTCCATACATCCCGTAATTTAACAAAGTACCAACCAAATGAAAGCTTGACACATCATTTGCTTTGCAGTACCGCGACTCGAAGTGCGTTGGAGCCAAAAACGAACCTGGCCGGTGCGTCCCTATCGAAACCTGCGTATTGAAAGAGTTGAATGAAGACTACATTAAATACAAAAACTATTTTTGCATCACGCCAAATGAGTGAGTTTTCAAAATTCAAATTGAATAATCTTACGGTTGGTTATTGCCATTCTAAAACCTAACACCCAGAATTACTTTCCAACCCTCGAAGTGTTCCCGTTCCAACATCACACAATAACTCAAATCAAAACAATAACTCGAGTCCCGAGCTCGCTTCTACCGTACCTATTGGCGGATACCCATGGAAGTTATTTCGCTTATTGAAGGGAAATGCTTTCTAACAAGAGTTTTAGTTTCTTTTATCACACTTGGTTATTGAAAAGAAAACTGGGATGAGTTTAATACGCAAACAGAATGAAAAATATCAAACTAGAAGGGACGACGCGCGTGGACAGACGTACAGCAAATCGGTTGCGGCAGAATTGAAGGCGCTCGGCCTCTCCGCCTTGTATAGGCTGTGTCTGCTGGTTAGAGCAGCATATATATATGTATACTAGTATCTTGAAAAATCTAGTGAAGTTCGTTCGTCTAATGCAAAATGGGAAGAGGTTAACTTGAGCGAACGCAAGGATTAGTGGGGAAACTGATAAATGAACACGTAAAACACTTGAGATCACGGCGTAAGAAAGTGCAGAATGAAGTCACTCAGAACGGAGACGCGACACGTTTCACTATGCTGATACACGAGGGTAAATTTGAAAGAGACTCGGGTTAGTCTAACTGATGTTGCCCACGGCGAACGAGAGAATTCTTCAGGCGAGAATGGCCAGGGGCGATAAAAAGAGCCCATATATACCTGCAGTCCGTGGGAAAACCGTAACGGGGAAATCCGGGCGGGGTAAAACCGGCGACAGAGGTTTTCGTGGTAAAAACACGGAAAGTCGTTGTTTATTTTTCCACACTTTAATTCAATGCTTATCTTTAGTAAGGATACTGAACAGCTCAAAGCACGTTAAAGGTAAAACTCACTGTGAATTATGACAAAGTTTATATAAATCAAAATTGGCAAAAAAACATACAAAGTGAAAAATTCGATTACCTACAAAGACAAAACCCCGCAAATTATTACACAATGGTTTATTATTCTCATGAACAGCTTGATCAAGTATTACTGCTCCCCCATCCCATTCGATTCAGCATCGAATACTAGTTAACCATACGAAACATGTCCTGGCTACAATGGAACTACGGAAACAAAACGTCTGATGATTTTGCCCCGTCGTCGGGGAAATTGGAAGGGGGGTGCATGAAGCGAACCCGTTCCGAGGCGAAAGGGGAGTTGAGTGGCGGCGTCGTTGGGAGGCAAGCGAGCGGGAGGCGAGCGCGGTTGCTTTTTTAATGATACGGGCGGGAGAGGGAGGGAGTTCAAACGACGAAACGCTGTAGCTCCCGCGTTATACTGCGTTTCGTTAATTTTTTTAACCGTGTTTTGCCCATTACAACCACGGGCTTCGTCCGATCAGATTGCCGAGATGGCGGGCACAACTAGATACCAAATCGGATTTTTGGGCAAAAGAACGAATTTTTTAGACCACGTTAAAGGCACAAAACGGCCCGGACGGGGGACGGCAGACGGCGGACGGACATTGCAAATTTGGAATCTCCAAGTCTTGAAACGTAAAGTATCAAATTTTGAGGGGGGGTTGTAAAAAATTTTTCGTGACCGAAAACATAGGGTTATTATTGAAAATGAATAATAAACCAAAAATGGATTGTGGGGCATAATAATGGGGAAGAATTAAAATCTCGAAATGTCACTGTATATGTGTCGTTAGTGGCTGAACCGGTGCAATCGTTTTTTGAAAATTCGCTGAAAATTGATCAAGTGCTTACCAATAGTGCATACGATCACATTCAATAAGGTAATGGAAAGGGCGGGGAGGTCGTAATTATTTCATGTACCGTTTGTTTTTTTAATAAAATAAACTAATTACACGTGACTACAAACATTTTTCTAACCAATAAATCAATATGTTTCGAAATGGCATCTAATAGACCGTTGCTGTTTTTCGTTTCCCAGGCAGGTTGGAGTTTGCTGTCCAAATGATCACAGCTCTAGGATCAAAAGACAGACGACTGCACCCCCTATCGTGGTTAATGTCGATGATACAAACCAAACTCCAAATGGAACGGGAGTTAACTACACTTACCTTGGCGAGCCCAGCAGTAAGCCGTCTCCTTTGTACAGAAATTACTATGCATGTTGGGTGCAGGAAAGAAAAAGATACGAAGTTAGAGTACGAGCCAAGAATAAGTTGATGTTGTTACGATGGTTAATTGGACGTTTTCTTGAAATATGATAGAGGTAGAGTTCAGAGTTGTGTACTTTGTGTCAAGTTCAACTGTCTTAGGTGAGGTGAGGGAAGGGGTTGAGGAAAACCCAACAGAACATTGGGAAAACTTTGAGTGACTAAATACGTTATCGGCTCCAGAAATACCAATACCTGCGTCAGCAGGGCTCAGAATAGTGAAAGAAGCAGCATGAAGGAGTTTGACAGGACTGCCAAAGTACCGGATAAGCTACGCTAAATTAACTTCACTAAATATACATGGATGTATGTACATCTTCTCATCAGTTTTGTGTGTTTCGTAGTCTGCGGATTCAGTAGCAAGCAGTTGGCGAGAGTGCAGCGACCACAAACCGCAGGAATGCGAGATTACCCCTGGATAGTTGCTCTTATGACGACAGATTACTTCCACTTCTGCGGCGGTGCCATTATTGCTTCTCAACACGTTCTGACTGCTGCGCACTGCGTTCCCCCGTAAGTCACTCAATTCTATATTAACGATTACCCGAGAATAACGTGAGGAAACTCCTAACAAGCAGTACACAAAGGCACGCAGTACAAAACGTCTTTGTTTTTATTCCTAATTTTGTTTCAAATGCAATTTACTTGCTAATAAACACCTTTTAATTAGGAAGGAGAATCTGAAAACCTGAACAGTTGTACGAATTGTCCCGGTACCATCTTGTTCTATCCTAATCCCTACGACGTAGAAAGAAAATGTATATAATACACTGAAACCATTTATTCGTCCCTACGCATCTTCACGGTTTAAGGACGTTTGAGTCCGAAAAACAGCACTTGAAGAAATAGTATGTGTGTGTATGTGAACGTACTAGAGCGAAAGAGGCTAAACCAAACCTATAGTTACACTATAGTTATCATAGTGATCAAGACACCAAATTTTTTCCAAAAAGGGCTTGAACGGGTTTTAAGATTAAATTTTTATGCTAAAATCTCCAAATAACTGAACGGTACCATGAAACTTTCATCCGTGGCAAAATGACGAAAGCAGCATTATGTACTATGACAAATGCCGTTTAAATTCATTTCACTGATTTTTACTTTCCTTGGCTCTACAAAGTAGAAAGGGAAGTTATGTAATCAGCTGGAAAAAAAATTTTGAGTTCTCTTCAGATCTTAACGTGTCAGACCCCCCTGAGTCCGAAAAACACTATTTGGGAAAATGGTCTGTGTGTCCGTGTGTCTGTGTGTATGTGTGTCTGTGAACGATTTTTAGAGAAAACCACCGTACAAAAACAGCTCAAACTTGATATCTCGCCCGCAGGTTACCATGGAACGCCAAAATAAGGGTATGAACAAAATCCACTGAAATTTAACTATAGTTATCATAGTGATCAAAACACCAAATATTTTTTTTCTCAAAAACGGCTCTAACGATTTTGATCAATTTTTTTATGTTGGTAGCTCTTAATAAGGCAATCATACCATAAAATTCCCATTTGTGGGAAAATGACGAGAGCAGCACAATAAATTATCAAAATTTTCGACGAAATTGATTTTAGTGCGGTTTTTAGAGAAAACCACCGTACCAAATCAGCTTAAACTTGATGTCTAGCCTACAGGTTTTTTTTTTTTTTTAATTTTTTTTTAATATATTAACGGTGGATGCAGGCAATACCCTCACTGCAGCCACAAACGGGCCTATTGTAAGGGTGTCCCTGATACTCAGATCATGGCCCACCTGCACCACCCCCAGGCCCCACGGCACTGGTCTCACCTGGTGTGACGTCACCTATGCGCCCCCACCACCCCCGCACAAAGCGGAGGATATCCGCAATTTCTGCATTTGCCACCTCTTCGGGCTGAAGAAAGGGCCTCCCAAACACAGAACGGCGCGATGCCGCGAGTCCATCGCATACGCACAGCACGTGCTCTGCCGTCTCTAGCCCTAACTCGCAGAACCTGCATACCTGTACCTCGCACTTGCCAATATTTGCAAGGTGGTACCTCAGCGGACAGTGACCTGTGAACAGGCCACATATGATCCTCATATCCTTCCTCCCCAGTGCAAGCACCTCCTTGGACCTCTCTCTGGAGAGCCGGATAAAGAGTTTTGACTGTCTAAGGCCGGGCAGCCCCTGCCAATGAGCAGCCCTGCACCTATCCTCCCATTTGCCAACCTCTCTACGTAGATGGCTCCTGGTAGTCCCAACAAAGGGCTCAGGGCCAATAGGGATCTGCTCTGATCCCTTCTTAGCCAACCTATCAGCCCGTTCGTTTCCCTCTAAGCCTACAGGTTACCATGGGACGCAAAAATAAGAGTATGGGCAAAATCCACCGAAACTTAACTATAGTTATCATAGTGATCAAAACACCAAATTTTTTTTCTCAAAAACGGCTCTAACGATTTTGATTAAATTTTTTATATAGATAGCTCTTAATAAGATAATCATACCATAAAATTCCCATTTGTGGGAAAATGACGAGAGAGAAACACAATAAATTAACAAAATTGTCGACGGAAAGCGTTTATGCCGCGGTTTTTTCCTTTTAAACCCCGCTGGAATGTTACTAGAATGTTTAAAAAAAAGTCGTGTTGTAGTCCAATCTAATATCTATAGGGTGAGTCTTTAAAAACGCTCATGAGATACATGGGGGTCACTCCAGAAATTCCTGAATTTCAACTACCGCCGTTTCGCTTAATACCAGTTCTAACAGTTATTACCCAATAACTCTGCAAAAGTGATTACTATCCTCCTTAAAAAAATTTGTGTTTACAGCCTCATTAATTTTCTGTATACCAATTGCTCAATAATGGTCCTGCAATGAGTACGAGCAGCCCATAAATTCCATAACTGTAGGCGCTACAGCTTCCTGCTGCTGTGACGTGTTGTTTGACCAAGTTCAAAGGAACTGAGTGATAAATGAATCGATTAAATAGAATTAGCCATTCACAAAGCGAATTGACGTAGAGCTAAGGAAAGTTGTGTGTTGCAACGCACCTGATATTTTCTTACATTTTTTTCAGTGGAACTCTCGCTGAAAATCTTATTGTACGTGTCGGGGAATACGATTTTCGCACGGCTAATGACTCTCAAGTGGCGGACTTACGAGTGGCACAAATTTTATCTCACCAGGAATATGATACTGGCACTTACGAAAACGACATTGCTATCCTGGTCGTCAAAGATCCAATCACTTATGGGATCTACGTTCAGCCTGTCTGCCTTCCAACGAGACCTGAAGACCTTGCAACTAACTTTCAAGACACCACTGCTGTAGTTGCTGGTAAAACCTTTGGTGCTTAATGACTTGAATTATCTAATATTGTTTTAATGCGAAGGTCAAGTCACCCACACAGTAACAGTAGCCCTACCTTGAGAACTGTTACAACTAAAAAAATAGAAGCAGAGAACCCCACTCCTAAAAGTAACACAGGCAATATTGAAAACCTAACTTCCTAATCCTGCTGCTAATAGTACGTGAATTCTCGAAATAAGAGGATCGCCTGAGGTTTACCATAATCAGTAAAGCAGGAAACTTTCCTGAAGGTTACCAGAATCCTGAAATTAACGACTCAGCAAAATCTAGGTCCTCAGCCAGTAAATCAATGAGCTGCAGAACCCAAAACCTAAATCTTAAGTCTACTAACTCAATTGAAAAAAAAGAAGGATAAAAGGATAAATCCTTAAAGTAATGATATATGACTTCAAATATTAGCATAATGTGATTCCTTTGTACGCAATAGTTGTTATCTCAATCATAAGTATAACTGTTTAGGTTCATAAAAGTTGCAGCGCCTCAATCCTATGTTGATCTTATGAATAACTGTACTCCTGAGGTTCTTACAGCAACAATTTAATCGAAAGTGCAGCAATATCTATACCTCGAGTCAGTTTGTCAATAGAAAACGTAAATGTATGTGTTTGTAGCACCTCAATCCCAAAGTTAATAGAAACCTATCCATTGATAAATAGGTGGTTAACTTGAACCATAGTCATCCCTGTATTTTATTCGCCAGGTTGGGGGACGACAGAATACGGAGGCCCGATGAGCGATATTCTCATGGAAGTACCAGTTCCCGTTTGGGAGCAAAATAAGTGTGTCAATAGTTTTGCGCAAACTGTCTTCGACACGGCAATGTGTGCAGCAGGCCACGATGGTGGAAAGGATTCGTGTCAGGTGAGAAATTTGTTTCACTTTAGTATTTGATGTTGACCTGCGATATGTTCCTTTTGGCCCCACTCGTCATTGATCATCATTCATTGGCATCATTCAGTGAGTACGAGTTCGCTACTTGATTTGGTAATCGTAAATGATATTAGTGTTACGAAGGGTTTGGAAAGTTTGGAGATGCTTTTGAAGAGCTGCTGACTAAGGCAAAAATTACGGCAATCGCGCCGGAGATTCGATCCACAATCCTCAACTTACGTCGAGAATTATGAATCGACTGTCTTAACCGCTAGACCACGATCCAAATCCAAAAAGTTTATTGACATAACATTTACATTTAATAATAATAATAATTAAATTACATAATATAGATAATTAACAATATCAGCATATGGCTGCCTCTCTTGCATAAACATAAGGGGTATATGGGTCACAGTCATTAATTAGTATACATTTAACATAAAACTATACCTAGGAAACTTTAAAGGCGAAAACCTAGAATCTTAAGTAAGTGTTGCTTACAACTAAATATTTACACACAGTCATACATCATTCACCCATTAAATACATTCGACCATTCACACAGTTTGACAATATGTACAATATTTACAATTATTTACAAGAGCGGCTCAGATCCGCCGCCCTCGCCTTGCGCTCCTCCATTGAGGTCTCCTAAGGGTGTTCAGGTTTCTTACTAGTGGGTTAGGGTGTGAGGCAAGTTTGTCTGTGTATGATTGTGTGATGCGTGTGATGTGATCTGATATGTGTTCCATGTTGTGGAGTTCGTGTAGTCGTGATGTGTTTGTGCGGAAAGGGCTGTTTGTGGCGATCCGGAGGCATTTGTTCTGTGTTACTTGTAGCTTGTGTATGTTAGTGGGTGCCGCTGTGTGCCAGACAGGACACGCGTATGTTATTGTGGGTCTGATGATGGCTTTGTAAATGAGGAGTTTCAATGGTGTGCTCAGTGATCGTGATGTCAGAAGGTTGTAGTATCTGCCAAGTTTCCCAAGGGCTTTTTTGTTGACCTCCTTGATGTGGTCCCCAAAGGATAGCCGTTTATCCAAATAAACCCCCAGGTACTTGACAGACTTGGAAAAGGGAATTTTGTTGCCCCGGATCGTAATGAACTGTGGTGTCTTATGTTTGGCAGTGAAAAGGATGGCTTCAGTTTTGGCAGTATTGATCTTGACCTTCCATCTCTCCAGTTTCTGTATGACCTGATGCGCGGCATTTTGCAGTCGGCCTGTCGCTTTATTTATGGACGTACTTGACGTATAAAGCGCCAGGTCGTCTGCAAAGCCTGCTATGTGAACGTTAGGTGGTAAGTTCTCAAAGGTCTCGGATATGTACAGTTCGAAGAGGATGGGAGACAAGACTGATCCCTGAGGGACGCCTGCAGGAATCAACCGCCTCGATGAAACTGAGCCATTTACCTTAACTTGAATGTGGCGATCTGTTAGATATGAGTGGATGATTTTCGTGATGCCTAGTGAGAATTTGTACGTGTGTAGTCTATGTATGAGTCCCTCTACCCATACCGAATCAAAAGCCTTCTCAGAGTCCAGCAAAAGTAGAGCAGTTGAGTGTGCTTGGGACATCTGATGTATAATGTGTTGAGTGACTCGACTTAGTTGGTGTGTCGTTGCGTGTTTGTGTTTGAATCCCATCTGAGAGTGTGGAATGATTTGGAGTTTGGTGATTTCCTTGTGAAGCCTGCTAAGTATCACTTTTTCGAATAACTAGGACAGTGTAGGTAGCAGGCTTATGGGGCAGTAATTTGATGGGTCTGAAGACTGTTTGTTCGGCTTCGGTAGAGGGGTGATGGTGGCTGTTTTCCAAGATGATGGGAAATAAGCCAGACGCAGACAAGCATTGTAGATCGCTGCCAGAAGGACCACACCCCGGCAGGGCAGGTTCTTCAGTGCATTGTTCTGAATGCTGTCATGCCCCGGAGCCTTATTCCCCTTCAGCTTAGATATGAGTTGGCTGATTTCTGAGGGGGACGTGAATTTGAGTTTGTCAGTGGTGGCATGTAATGGTTTGTTCGTGATTGTTTTGGCGAGTTTGTGAATGTGTTGTTTAAGTGAGTCGTTCCCTCTCGCCTCTGCATCCTCGTGCACCTTGATGAACTGGTTCGCTAAGGCCTCTGATTTCTCCGCATCCGTTGAGGCGGTGGTGTTACCTACTCTGAGGGAAGGAATTCGGGATTGGGACGGGTTATTGAAATTTTTGGTGAGTTTGAAGATAGACTCCCTGGTGGTTGATGCCAGTTTGTCGTTCCAAGTGGACTGGCGCCAAGTGAGAATTTTCTCACAGACCAGCCTCTGTAAGAAATTGAATTGACGTTTGTGGCTGGTGTGTCTGGTGTGTTGCCACATCCGTCTGACTTGGTTTTTGGTCCTAATCAGCACCAATATATTATCAGGGAGTTGAATGGAAGGGGGGCGGTGCTTAAATTTGGGAACGGAGGTGTTGAGCCCATTTTGGATCAGCAGGGTGAGATTTTCCACCTGACCATCAATGAGCTCGTGAGAGGTTAATGCAGGATTGGAGGAGGGGATGTTAGAATTTAAAAAATCTCTAAACTGATTCCAATTTGCCCTACTATAGTTGAATTTGGTAGGGATGGGAGTGTTGAGCGGAGGAGATGAGATCTTAAATGACACAGGAACGTGGTCACTGTGCCCTTGTGTCAGGGTGGTCATGGAGTTGACTAGGTGGGAGTGTGAATGGAGGACAAAATCGATTGTGCTCGGATTTTGTCTGTCACTCACAGGGAAAAATGTAGGGGACGAAGGGGCGGAGAAGCCAATAAGGTCCTGCGTGACCAGCTCATGCACAACCTGTCCACTGTCATTTTTGCGTAGACAACCCCACATAGGGTGTCTAGCATTCCAATCAGCCGCAAGAACGGTTGGATTGGACGGACTGAGGAGCGAGAGAACTAGGTCTCGACTCAACTTAGTTTTGGGGTAATTGTAGAGGCCTATAATATGAATGTGGTGGTGTTTGTACGGAACTTGGATGCCCACTATATCCATCCCATCGCATGTTGGTGTATCAATTTGTGAGTGTTGAAGAGACTGTTTAATTGCGATGAGAACCCCCCTGTGTGGTTTGTCGCTACGGTAAAGTGTGTAGTTTGGAATCTTGGGTTTTGCGCGTTTGGTGAGTTGTGTTTCTGTAAGGATGGCAATGTCTATGTCGTGTTGTTGTAGAATGTGAGTGACTTCTGAGAGGTTTTTCATCAGTCCCCTCACATTGTACCAAAGTAAGTTTAGTGAATCCCTAGCTGGCTTAGGGGCGATTCTCAAATAGAGGAGCGTATTTCGCAATAATAGAAATTTTGTCAAAAGCTGAAGTAGCGGATCTGAGGTCACTCACCATTCTTCGTAGCTCGGAGATAATTTCCGGGATTCCCATCGCCGAAAGTTCGTTGAAGATCTCCTTGGCCTCCTCAATGAGCCGGAAGGTACCGGTGTTTCCCAGAAGCCCTCCTTGCGGGATCGAGGATGAAGTACCTGCGAGCTGAGCGGCGGCCGGGGGCGTCGATTGGGGTTTTCCGCGAAGGGCTTCAGCGAAGGAGGGCGTATTGTCTTTGAGACGAAAGTGTTTCTTGCCTGGCCCTGGAGCGTTGACCCATTACTGAGGAAACAGTAAGAGGAGCTTTGTTCAGCGTGCAGTCGAAGTTGGTAGGTGCAGATGGTATATCAATTGAGGCGCTACACGTTCTCACTGACGCTGTGATTCTGATTTTGACTCATATTTTCAAACATTTGTTGCATATCGGAGTTTACCCCGATATTTGGAAGAAGGCCATTGTTAAAGTCATAGCCAAAATCTAAATCATCTGACACCCCAAGCGATATTAGAGCGATCTCGCTTTTATGTGCCACAGGAGAAGTCCTAGACAAAATTGTCTATAGAGCACTACTAGCCTATATTGACCGGCACAGTATCCTCAATGACCAACAATCTGCCTACTGCTCTGGTTTCAGCACAGAGACTGCACTCATCAGGGTACTGGATGATGTAAGAGAGGCGATGGACCACGATAAAATAACGGTTGTAGTCCTTGTGGATTTCAGTACTGCGTTTGACCTGTTGAGAAGGAATCATGCTGGCAATTCTTCAATCAGGTTGTTCAGGATGGTTCGACTCATACTTGTCTGAAAGTTTGCTGGCTGTAAAGGGAAACTGCAGATAGCTGTCAGAATGAAGGGCTCTAGATGTGGGAACTCCACAGTGATAAGTTCTGTTAGCTCTGTGTTTCATTCTTTACACGACTTTGCTAGTGTTTTCAGAGGGCACTTCTCATGTTATATGTGGACGACCTACAGTTTTACAGGTCCTGCAAAGTAAGCGATATAACAGCGAAAGTGGCTGTTTTGTCTAGAGACATAACGAAGGTGGCAGGTTGGTGTGAATGAATTTTATATACGTTTCATGAAATGAAAATTGATGCAGACAAAGGCAATGATTATTGGCTATCCTGAGATCTTAAATAAAGTGGACATGGCAGCAGAGGCCTCTACTGAGCCCTCTTCCCTCCCTCATGGAGCTGAGGCCGAAAAAAGCAAAAATAAAAAGACCCCAAAAAGCAGAACGTGCAGGCCGAGGGCAGCTCCCCACCCACGCCTCAGGCCAAAAACAAGGGCAAAAATAAAAATAAAAAGGCTTCTCCCCTTAACAAACCACCCCCTAGGCTAAAAACAGTTCGAATTCTTCAGCACAACACAATTAAGAGTTCCCCGGTTATGGCTGAGTTGCTGCAAAGTGCTCTAAAAAACCGCTGTAGTGTCTTTGCCAAACAGGAACCACACATAGGATCCAAAACTCTTGGTCTAGGATCGCAGTCACGAGTGGTGGCTGGAGCAACAATGTGAGACAAGGCAGCAGTGGCCGGCATTGACCGGTATATTGAGTTGCTCACCAAGTACAACTTGGGTGTTGCCAACGTCCCCACGACTCAAGCGACCTATGATGGGCCGGGAGGAAGGTCATACATAGACGTCACAGCCGTGTCTCACACCCTGCTACTCAAATTGCAGGGTCGGCGAGTCGTACCAGGTGCAACGCAGAGCATTATTATTGACTTTGCCATCGCAGATGACAACATCCTCTGCAAAGACACGCGTGAAAAGCGATTCTGAACTGCGTGCTGCAGACACCGACCTAATACTGCAAGCTGCCACACTTCTTGAAAAGCACGTCAAGTATTTAGGAGTGAATATAGGAGAGAGGTGGGGTTTTAACCAACACCTCTAGTCCCTTAAAGGTACTACCATTGCAAGGTTTGCCTCACTGCGCACAATTACTAAGGCCACTTGGGGTGTGTGTTACCATGACACTATCCTCATGTATAAGGCCATACATATGGCATGATTGGCTACTGCACCGTTGTCTGGGGTAGCAAACTAACAGTCAATCAAAAGAAAGTATTGGCCCAATCCCAGAGAGCTGCGCTCCTGTGGATCACCAAGGCCTACAAGACTATCAACAGAAGCACTCCAGGTGATCACTGGTCAGTTACCAGTTGATTCGGCCGTTGAGTGATGGTTGACAAGAGGAGAGTAAAACAGGAGCTTCCCCCACTTTGAGCTGAACACTGTTTGGATCTCACCACTGAATAGAAACTTGCCGCCATCGACTAATAGATGTTAGAGAAATGGCAAGCGAGTTGGGAATCCTCGTCAAAGGGTCGTGACACGTATGAGTTGTTCCCCAACATCTGTGAATGCCTTTCTGCTTCTTCGATGCTGCAGAGACCAGCCTCTTGCATATTAGCAAAACCGCGACTTCCATAACTCACATAACCCTCGTCGAGGGTTTAGGAAGTTATCAAATAAGGAAACAGACCTGTTACTGTGTGAATGTTTGCCACCTGATCTAACTATTTACTTGGGAGGGAAGCTTCATAACACGAAATTTGAAACCATATTCCTCTTCCTAGTTGTGGAAATATGGTGTTGAGAGGTTTTCCGATTCAGAATTTCCGAGTGGAATCACAAGCAAGCCTATCCCTCTTACGATCCATCCTGAAATAGGAAGCTAACAGCCCTTACAGCACTTTAACCCCCTTCAGCGGGTAACATTACTTCAGAACATCTGGTAACTAGGTGGACTTGAAAATGAAGGTACGTGTTCTTTAACACATGTCCTAATGTGTGCGCGTATCAAATCATAACCTCGTTAGATACTTTTCAGCTTTCTGCCAAGGCTTGGGTTAGGTACGAGCTAATTTCATTAATTTTAGAGCAAGGCTAAGGTTTTTTTATTGTGATGTATGTCCTATAATTTCATGGAACTTTTCCTTTGCTAAACTAAAGTGGAATCCTGAAAGAAACAAGTGATGTCAGACCTAAGGACACAATAGGTTGAGCAACCTGCCAAAGTAAAGCCGAAATAGGCGCTGTACAAGAATGTTTTTGCCCCATTACTAGCACTGATAGAACGATATTGGGTTACATTCAATGTAGCTCTGTGTCCAGTTAATCTGCAGCTGTGTTATGAGCCTTCACTACTTTAGTTGGTGTATGGTTGTCAAATCTCTAAAAATCATTTTTCGCGATTTTGTTCTGATTCAAACAACAACTAACGATTTTCATGTTTCAGGGTGATTCTGGTGGGCCGCTAGTTACTCAGAGAGACGATGGCCGATGGATGACGATTGGAGTCGTTTCCTGGGGAATAAGATGCGGGGAAAAAGGGAAACCTGGAGTTTACACCAGAGTCAACAACTACATTCCTTGGATCGCATCCCATATGAATCAAAACTCTTAAAGTGCAATAAGAAAATCGCCGCAACTTTGGTGGAAGTGAATTTTATTTTTCAGGGTAATGAGTTGCACGAAGGAAATTTTTGTGTACTATATAAATTTTATACTGTGATTTTCGATGCTCTGATTGTGGCGTCTTTCCTATAACCCTGTAGCTGTATTTATTATATTTGTCGACGTTTAGTCAGTTTTTGGGAATCCTAAGCCCATCTTTGCTTGTGAGTAATAAATGTTTTGGTTCTGAGTTTTATGAATTTATTGTGTAAATAACCAAACTTAAACCTAGTTGAGATGTTGTGTTTCACTATTGAGTCTAGCATTTTAAGTTGGATTTCTGCTAGTTTCTTTCCAACTAGTCCTCGCATTCTCAGGGTGCCTGAGAAGAGTTTAGAGCTATGCTGTTTCATTGATAAAACATTATTTACCTACAATGGGTTGTCAGAGTTTGTTTGATTGCATGGGCTGGAAGGAGCATGATGCAACTTGGTCTTAATTTGATGAGCAACAAATATGTGGAATGAAGGAGACCTTCCCAATGAGTCAAACCACCCAATATTCTCGTGGTGCATATCCCAGTTGTCTCTTCTCCATTATAGCTGAATCATTCTGTCTTCTAGGTTTAAATTGTGGACTATGGCTTTCAGCAGCCATTACTCCTGGGGTTTGCATTGATTCTAATGTTGATTATCTTGCCAATCTGTCTCTACTTACTTAGATACTTACACAAACTATTCCAGATACAATGTTGTATGCAAATATAAAACCGACGTATCTAGATAAAATATACTCACAAAAAACCTATAAGAACTCCATACTACAGTACTTACAATAACAATACCAGAGAGAACTTATTGAGTGTAAATAGCCCATAGATCTAAAGCAAAAACGGTTTAAATAGCTGTAGGTTAAACCTGACGAATAGACAGCCGAGACCTCAGGGTCATTACAAGCTTGCATTACCGCCAAACAGGTCTGTTTCCTTATTTGATGACTGTTCCTAAACCCTCGACGAGGGTTATATCAATCATGGAAGTTGCGGTTTCGCTAATATGCAAGAGGCTGGCCCCTGCAGCATCCACCAAACTCAGACCTGCAGAGGTACGACAGGTATTTGGTCGTTAGCCAGCCTCCGGGTAGAGAGCTGTGGCCTGTTTGTGACTGCCTGGAGGTGACCACCTGAGGAATCCTGTACTGTCTGGGAGGAATTCTTAATCTGGTTTCCCGCCTGATCTAACTATTTACGTGGGTAGCAAGTTTCAAAAGGAGAGATCAACTATGACCACATTTCTTAGCCATCACCTTCTTCGAGAAATCTGCAAAATGCAGGTTATAAGCATGACTTGTAGCAGTCAATGCTGCTACGTTCGTTTGCCCTCGCAACAACTATCGCTCACTGTTGTAGAAACTACAGTGGAGCAGTATGTGGCTTCTTGTTTCCTCCACACTGGAGGCACAATATGTGCACGAGGGAGAGTCTTTGTGAGAAAATATGTGTAGTCGCACATTGAAGTCACCATGTCCCGCAAGGAACTGGTTCGTCCTGTGGTCTAGCTCAACCCATTTTCTTGAAAGGCATTCACAGATGTTGGGGAACAACTCATACGTGTCACGACCCTTTGACGAGGATTCCCAACTCGCTTGCCATTTCTCTAACATCTATTAGTCGATGGCGGCAAGTTTCTATTCAGTGGTGAGATCCAAACAGTGTTCAGCTCAAAGTGGGGGAAGCTCCTGTTTTACTCTCCACTTGTCAACCATGCACTCAACGGCCAGGTCAACTGGTAACTGACCAGTGCTCACCTGGAGTGCTTCTGTTGATACAGTCTTGTAGCCCTTGGTGATCCACAGGAGCGCAGCCCTCTGGGATTGGGCCAATACTCTCTTTTGATTGACTGTTAGTTTGCTACCCCAGACAATGGGGCAGTAGCCAATCATGCCATATATATGGCCTTATACATGAGGATAGTGTCATGGTAACACACTAAGTGTAATGGTAGCCAGTCTCCCAGTTGACTCCCGGTAGAGAGCTGTTGCCCACGTGTGACCCCGCAGAGGTGTCCAACTGAGGAATCCTGTACCATCTGGGAGGACAGCAATACAACTGAGTGCATTGGCGAGAGTTTTCTGAGCAGAGCTCTTCGCGGTGCGTGCAGGACATCTTGTGTTCGGGTCTGAAGCAGAAAATAATATACATTTGTTGACAGTCAGGCTGCACTTAAGACCCTAGCTTCCTATGCCATCACATCGGGGCTGGTTTGGGACTGCCTGCCTGGCCTGGAGACCTTGGCAAAGAAAAACACATTAACACTGTATTGGGTGTCAGGGCTGGCAGGAATAGAAGGGAATGAGGAGGCCGATAAACTCGCCAGAAAAGGATTCGGGCTTCCCCCCGTGAGACCGGAGCCCTTCGTAGGGACCACCAAGAGCCACTTGATCAAGAAGGTTGAGAGGAGAAGTACAAGGCTACCTATTGGCAGGATTTGCCTGGCCAAAGGCAGTCAAGGTTGTTTGTCAGACTCTCCAGGCAGGGAACAAGAGAGATCCTCAGCCTGGAGAGAGATGGTACATGGATAGTATAAGGCCTGTTTACAGGTCACTGTCCACTAAGGTACCACCTGGCCAAGATTGGCAAGTCAGAGGTACAGAATTGCAGATTCTGTGAGGTGGAGCTGGAGACAGCGGAGCATGTACTGTGTACGTGTGAGGGGCTGGCTGCTGTTGCATGGATCCTGACAATATCTTAGAGACAACAACAACAATGTTATCATAAGAGCCAGACTAGAAGTAAGATGCAGTTGTCGTATCATTTACATGAATAAAAACATTCTCAATTGTTCTCAATAGTTTTCGTTGCTATTTGAATAACATAACAGCTGCAGCATGCCTCCAAGTCCTTAGAGTTCATCAGCTGCAACTGGGGAAGGTTGCAGGGACAGTCCTCAAGGTTGTCTTGTGTTCTGTGCAGGAATAGTGGGTACGTAGTGTGGACATTGCATCAGAGAACACCAGCTCCACAGGAGCTAATCAGTGAGATTGAAACCCGCAAGCTGAAGTACCTGGGTCACATAATGAGAGGAAAGAGGTATGAGATGCTTCACATGCAAAATAGAAGGCAAGTGAAGTGTAGGAAGGAGAAGAATCTCCTGGTCACCTAACCTGAGGGAGCAGTTTGGCTGCTCATCAGTGGAACTGTTTAGATCAGCCATGCAGAAAGTTAAAATTGTCATGATGATTGCCAACCTTTAGAAGAAGACGGCACTATGAGAAGAGAGAGAAAGCTGATGTTTAAATTATGTGATAACTTTGATATTCTTTATTTTCACATGTTAACTATTGAATAATGTCATGGTTTGCACTAGAAATCAACTATTGTAGATAAATGTTCTGTAGATTACACTTCAAAACGGATTGCTGGCATTCTGGATTTTTGCACTGAGGACGTGAAATACGACTATAAATAACGTTTTTAAATATAATCACAGAAGGTTTTTTGTAGAGCAACATGAAGAAGGCTGAAGATAAAAGGTTCACGCAGGATTAATCAATTGAAGTGTCAATGGATTTGTGTCCAGCAGAATATCTATACTTTGCGATACGTGAACTGAAGAAAATCTGTCTTCTATGGTATATCTATAGCAGGAAATATCCCTTGAACAGGCCACATACCATTTGTATACTTTCTCTCGGCAGACTGAGGTCCGTCTGGGATAAGTGCAGATCTATTTCTACAGAGTTTGTGAGCCTCCTCTTCCCGTTTTATTCCTCTATAACCTGTCATCAACACAATGTTTAAGTGGTGGGGTCTTCAGACCAGTCAGGTAGTCCCAAACCATCACAGACGACATATTATAAGAAGGCAGGGCCTTCAGTTCACTCTAACTGTCACATATAATATAGATCTTTTACTATTTCAGCCCCCTGTGTAGGTGCTGCATGCAGAGCACACTTCCAAAGAGCTCTGTCTGAAAAACTGTTGCCAATGCACCTAATGGTATTGCTGCCCATAAATTCCTGCGCCTGCTAAGCCACCTCTAACTCCACCTACTTAGATGACCTCTCACTGACCTCACCTCCAGTGGCCCCAGCCTCGAATGTGGGACAGACCCCTCCCTACCAGGATCTTTCATGATTAAGTATCCTGAGGTGTAGTTCGAAGTTGACTTCATCTTTACTGAGTCCCTGACATTCAGAGTAGCCCACCTCCTCCCAAAATTAACCCTGCCTAATATCAAATGATAGTGCCCCCTTCTACCCTGCCTGAAAAGGTACAATTTCAGCATACCACAGGCCTACAGCAGCAGCACGCTTGTAAGTAGGCAGCTCTCTCCCACATCTATGTGAAGAGGCAAAAGATGCAGCAGAATGTGCACAGATGTGAAGGTTGTCTGTATACAATCTGTGACAGCTACGTAAACCCTGCCCAGCAGCCTACTCAGCTACAGCTGCACTGTCTTTCCTCTCCTTGACCACCAGTACAGGGCACCATTAATGACCACATGCCTAACGATTGCCTTGTACATCCACAAGACCATTCTCAACCACAGCTCAGGACTGAATATTCGTACCAGACCAATAATTCACAAGCAGAGCTGACACAGGACTAGTTAGTAAGTTCTTACCGTTTGAATGTGTTCTTAGATAATTGGAAAGCCAACTTCGAATGAAGCTTCAAACATTGGAATCTGGTTTCCTTCGTTTTTTCAAGAGTGCCATTCTAATCGATGACTACAAGAAAGGCGCTTGCACTGTATCTCCCCCCCCCCTCTTCCATCACACACTTCAAAATATTGTCGTTTTCAAATTATGTTCATTTGGATGGATAGAGTCATGAAATCTTGAATGGAGCGTCTTAGCCATTATGCAACCATTGCCAAAGGTTTTTTCTGTGTTTAAAAATTGGCCTACACATTTTTCTTCAAAGACTTGTACGAAGTGCCCTGAAAATGAGAAGGGCACTTAAGCTAACTAGTATCTGCATGATTCGTCTTTATAAGCGCTTCCGTAGAAATGCGCTGAGCGAAGGTATATTGAACTTACACGGGTTGAGGAAAGTTGTGAGACGTTGAGTTCGCCTTGAGCGCCTCTAGCCTCTACAGTTGGCCTTAGGGTCCGTTGTCAAGTTACTGAACCCAGACCTCTCTGCAGGACTCAGCATAAACCACTGTCAACTGTCATAACCTTCCTCTCAGCAAACCCTCCCACAATTGAATATTTTGGATAACATTGTGAGATAAATCCGTGAAACTTGCTCAGTTTTTAAATATATTTGTGTTCGTTTCGGGGTTTACTTGAGGGCGTATAAAAAGCAATGCCTGCGCCTCCTGTGGTGACGGGTGTCTCGCCTAATGAGGGTCCTCCAGGCACTCGAGTCACAATTAGAGGAGAAAACTTGGGCAACAAACAGGGAGATATTTTAGGTATTTTCGTGCTCTTATTTAGTATTTAGAAATCAGATGGAAAGCGTTTTAGTAAAATCTATTGCCCATGAAAATCGGTGTGTGATCTTTAATGCATTGCACATTAAGCAAACATTTTTTTTCCTAAACTGAAGGGTATAAGACATCAATTAAAACTGATTTCGTACGTGTTACTATACAGCAGGAACAGTGTCCTCCCCCCTCCCCCCCAAACTACTAAGAAGTTGTTTTTATACATCTCAAAATACTCAAGATGTTTTGTGTTTTCAGGGGTTGAAATATGCGGCTATGATTGCACACTTTCCACTGAATGGAAGTCTCAGAACAAAATAATTGCTCGCTCTGGGCCGGGCGTTGGTTTGGGACAAATTATCATTACAACTACATCAGGAGGTCGAGGTAAGCTGGAGTGGAGTTTTTTGAGAGGCGGAAAGTGTGTAAAGAGTTGTCTGTATAGATATAAAGCATTTTCAAGGGCATCTCAAGTTTTCGGAAATCCAAGTTAAAGGTCTGGTACGAAGCTTCACTCATCTTTCCACAATCTCTGTAAATTCGATAGTTCGCTGTATACAAAGGAACTATATGTAAGTGCAACGCATTTTTCCGGAAATGCGTGCAGAGAATAAATATTAAATGTTACCTGAAGCAAATGTGTTTGAAACTGATTTTTTGGATTCAAAGAATTCAATTCCTGCTATATTTTGGCTTATACTTCTCTTTAATGGACTGACAGGAGAATATTTATGAACCACAACATATGTCACTGTGAATTCGACGAAAGTCGTTGAAGCCTTTTTTCAAACACTTGTTGAAAAACCCTCATATCGCTTGAAAACCCCTCGTATTGAGTACATTTTATCTCCACCTATGATCCATGAAAATAGCTCATATCCTTATTTTTGCGCTTTCAAACAATCAGGAGTTATGAGTTAAAAAAAGCTGAAACTGCAAATAAAATTAATGACGATGGCCTCACTATACAAATAGATTTTTTATATGCACCCGTCCACCAACCCCAAAGATTTGAAGAAAACACTACTTTTTTTACACAATCACCCTATGGGTGGTAGAGTCTTGTTTCAATTTGAACGGGTCTGTAAAGGTAATGGTTGGGTTTATGAACTTGACAAACGTGGACAACTGATTGCAGCACTGAAACGACATGCCCTCACCCTCATATCTCTAATACCTGCAGAACGAGAGTATGATGAGATAATAACGGCACTGATGAGATAATAACAGTACTGAAAAAATAACGTTATGCGGTTGAAGGACAAGAACTTCTACGTATGCATAGACTTAGGGATGTTTTCACTAGCTGCATTGATCCCGTTTAGACTCGATTAACAGTGCCTAACTGCCTCCCGCCACAAAAACGGGTTTCGGTAGATTGGGTTAAGCTCTAGCCCTGCTCAAGCGCTAACCCCCAAAAATTATTAACCGGTTAGCTCTTATCTTTCTTCATCATATCCTGATATTTGTCCACCATTACCGTGCTCCATAGAGTTTTTTATTCTATTATTGTGAATAATTTACATATGTTTTGGAATAATAGTAATAAAAACAAAGATGCTAATTACAGGTGCTATTATAGCTTTTCCACTACGGTGATAATCTAATATGTTAGGTTATCGTCATCTCAGCCGGCGCTTCAGAAGGATATGAGAGTGTTCCGTCGACTTCAAGATGTATGAATTTAAATTCTGTTGCGAACAAAAGTATTACTATTGTAATTACTTGCAATTACAAGTTGTTGTTCGCGTCAAGATATCCGAAATTGGTGTGCATGGTGCTTCATTTACAGAAGCAAGTCACAGGGTCACAACAAGGGACACTCCAATTGAGGTTTTCGGGTGCTCCGTTTGAACAAATACGAGTTGAATCGCTCTATTCAAGACTGTTTTACTAAGTGGCCTGAGGCAATAGAAGGCCTGACGAGAAGTCCTCAACAGTTGCATGAGCCTTAGTGGAGCACGTAGTTACGCGATTTGGAGATTCACTCCGACCAAGGGAAGAGTTTTGAGGGAGGAGTGTTCCAAGAGGTAGCAAAATCGTTAGGGATACATAAGACCCGAGCAACACCATTGCATCCTCAAAGCAATGGCTTAGGGGAGAGATTCAACCAGTCTCTGTGGCAGCTTTTGTCCAAGATGGTTTCGGATCCCCGAAAAGATTAGAATGAGCACCTACCAGTGACACATCTGGTATACAGATCTTCTGAACACGCCAGTACCACGATTTGCCTTCTCGTATGATGTTTGGTCGAGAACAGCGTCTTTCAGTGCATATGCTTATTAGAAAATATCCGAACGTCACAAGTTTGCGCGATGATCTTAGTTACCAATGTATAAATAAGTCAGTTCTAGTTTGAATCTTCATTGCTCCTGTTCCATTATTATTAATAGTTTAGTATTAATTGACTTTCTTGCGCAAAATCTAACAGTATGCTGCTGTTCCACTTACTGTGAGATTTGAAAGAAGAAAAACGTTGTTGTAGAGTGCCGAGATTTTTGTTGAGGTCTGCACGATCGCTCATGATGATTGGTCACGAGGGGCTGTGGTATGGCCAAAGCGGTTTTGTAGTTCAAAAATGATCTTAACTGGCAGGAAATGGTCGCATGAAGGACCGTTGATTCTGTTCATTAGAACTAATTTTCGATCATATTTTACTGAGATTTGAGCCGCCAGTCTTGCCTAAACATTTGATCGGGCAGTTTTAGTTCATCATAATAATTGACGTACAGTTGTCATAAAACGGAATGAAACTTCTTATTACACTAAACAGTGTTTTTCTAACCCGCCAAGCTCATTACACGTTATGAATGATTAGAAGTCTCATAAAGCCTCAACTTATAAATTAGTTTGAAGTTTCAACTTGAATTTAATTTTGAGCCTGAGTAATTACAATTTGAGGTCGTTCCAGGGACATGCACGGTCGAATTCAAAGGTTATATAGAGAGAATCGGCCCGTTGAAGGAGTCTGCCGTTTGGGCAGAAGAAGCGAGTCCAATGGGAGGCTGGTCCAAAGGAACCACGTTTCAAATCGAAGATCCTCTTGGAATAAGTGTGGAGCGTGATGACGAGTAAGTTAAATAACATTCTCATCCCAGTATATACGCAATTTGTTGACAACACAGGGCATAGTGCAGAGTTATTACCATCCTCATAACACCCAACCAATAAACCTGATTAACCTTCTCGCCTCTACATTTTCAGTAGTCTAGCATCCTTAATAGCTTGCCCTTTCTTCACCCAACTGTCCAAACCGCAAATCAGTAAATAACCAAACGATTAGATTTAAGAGCTGACTCACAACACCCCCTGGGAAAATGAACCAGTTCTTCAATTAGGACTATCACTATTACAATCGAAGGCAACAGGATAAAAAATGCTGCAAAAAATTACGCGATGGTTTATTGTTCTCTTGCATAGCTCTCACTCCTCCGATACCCATCCCATTCGATTCAGCATCGAACAATACTGGTAAACGGTACGAAACATGCTCTGACTACAACGGATCGAAGACAGTTGACATATTCTAGGCGTCTGAAGCCAATTGGCTCGAAGCGACGGGTAGTTGGAGTGAGATGGGAAGCAGCGCAGAAAATGAGAGCAGGCTGAAAGTAACGAGCTTTCGCTGTATTGTCTAGAGAGATTAGTAGACTTTGGCTCACTATATTTACTGTTATTTCACTGTGTTCCTTCTAGGCATAATCCTACAACTGCGAGACCAATCCTATTCATCTAAGCATCGAAAACTGCCTTGGAAACTATACCACACAAGACGTTATTGTGATAAAACTACAGCAATTTCGTTGTTCATGGGCTTATTAAAAAAGATTTGTTTAGTTTTACAATCTAACTTGAATATAAAACTTGAACAGACTCCGAATGACTTTACAAACATGACAGAGGGGCCCTGAGGGGATGCGATCAGCAAGAAGTTTGATGGGGAACACACAGAGCTGACCATGGGCTTATAACCTAGCAGCTGTTAGTCATCACAGACTGGCTCAACATGTTTGTTCGTGGTATTACGAGTTTCGTATAACTTTTATATATCTATATTTGTTACTTTCCTTGCTCTACGAAGTAGAAAGGAAAGTTATGTAATCGGCTGAAAAAAAAATTTTGAGTTTTCTTCAGATCTTTACGTACCAAATCAGCTCAAACTTGATATCTCGCCCGCAAGCTCTCATGGGACGCCAAAATAATGGTTTGAACAAAATCCACCGACAGTTAACTATAGTTATCATAGTGATCAAAACACCAAATATATTTTTTCTCAAAAACGGCTCTAACGATTTTGATTATATTTTTTATATCAATAGCTCTCAATAAGGCAATTATAGCATAAAATTCCCATCCGTGGGAAAATGACGAGAGCAGCACAATAAATTACCAAAACTTTGGACGAAATCGATTTTTGCGCGGTTTTTAGAGAAAACCACCGTATCAAATCAGCTGAAACTTGATGTCTAGCCTACAGGTTACCATGCGACGCAAAAATAAGGGTATGGGCAAAATCCACCGAAAGTTAACTATAGTTATCATAATGATCAAAACACCACATTTTATTCCCAAAAACGCCTCTAACGATTTTGAATAAATTTTTTATATTGATAGCTCACAATAAGGCAATGATACCATAAAATTCGTATTCGGGGGAAAATGAAGAGAGCAGCACAATAAATTATCAAAATTTTCGACCAAAAGCGTTTTTAGCGCAGTTTTTTCCTCATAAACTCCGCTGGAATTTTTGTAGAATGTTAACAAAAATTGGTATTGTAGTCCAATCCAATACCTAAAGGGTGAGTGTTTAAAAACGCTCATGAGATACATGGGGGTCACTCCAGAAATTCCTGAATTTCAATTACCGCCATTTCGCTTACTACCAATTCTAAAAGTTTTTTTTTAGTTTTATTTGTGTTTACAGCCTCATTAATTATCTGTGTACTAATTACTCAATAATAATCCTGGAATGAGTACGAGCAGCACAATAAATTCCGGAACTGTAAGCGCTACCGCTTTTTGCTACCGTGAAATGTTGTTTGAACAAGTTCTAATGAACTGAGTGGTAAATGAATTGATTAAATAGAATTAGCCATGTACAAAGTGAATTGACGTAGAGCTAAGGAAAGTTGTGTGTTGCAACGCACCAGATTTTTTTTGTTGGAAACTCACATTGTCAAAGAAATTTACTCTGGAGTGATGTGATCAATCTGAGTGTACCAAAAACGAGACGATGCCTGCTTAGTAAATTGCACATTGTCAGCCTGCTTTATCTTTTAATAAGAAGTGCCAGTGTATTAACTGACAGCTAGTCATTTTGGCACTGATTCACTCACTACACTGGCCACTATGCAGCGAAACCTATACCTGGGTATTTGTGAAACCTTGACCATATTATCGAAGTCGAGTCCTAGGCAGTTTACATAGGAAGGGAAAGTGCTTTCTAAATATACGAAGTAATCGAAAACCTAACGAGTATTTGAAAGATTTGAAGTGAGCATGCTTCAACCTCTTCAAACAACCCCAGTTTATTGTGTTGGGAACCAAGGAATTCCATCGCTTAAAAATCAGTCTGCTGTTTAATATGAAGTTGGAGTACAAAGTTTGAAACAAAATGCGATCAAATTATTATTAAAAGTTACGTTTTAATTCGTAGCAACAAAAAGCTGCCAGAAATCGATCTCCAAGAATTGTTTCCCGGCTGCAACGGAGACCTCTCGTCAGAACAGTTTTCCCCAGGGTGGTTTCTTCTTCAGCACCATCGAACCACATCTTTTGATGACCTTCGCGTCGGGTTATCCTGCCTTAAGAGAAAAGTAGAAGGGCACAAAGAAGGTCAATTGTCATTTCTCAAGGTACAGCCAGATGAGCAGATGTTGCTCTTTTTCGTTTAATCGTTTCACGTTGGACTGCCATTTTAACGGTGTACGTGTTACAGGGTAACGTTTCTTCAGTGGTTGAGCAGTTGGAAGTGTTGGAAGCTCTTCAAATCGCGTTTCAAAAAGATCTTGACGATTTTGGGAAGGATAGAACTGCCAAAATTGTCGACGCCATTATGAGTGCGTTGAATCTATTCAAAATTTTTATTGTTAAGTTACGTTTATTTTAATTGGATAGTAAAGTTGTTGTGAAGCTGCACGAGCAAACTAAATTAAAATTAGGAGCTGTTTCACTTTGTTGCTGGCAGTTTGACCTTGTGATGTCACCGTATTCCATCACACTGCGTTCGCTTCTGATCTACTTTTCCCTGAGGGGGCTAGCTGCATTATGATGTTGTGCTACAGCCTTCATCCTCAGAAGCGTGTGAACACCTTGTTAAGTGCATGGCCATACGCAATTAGCGTGAGCAGAAATTGCTGATCAGGAAGCTACACGCCTGAAATGATTCTGTTTGCAATCCCCATTGGACGTGAGAACAACTGTTTTTAAATGCGGTTCCTCATAATTTTCTTACAAAAATATTGCACGATTTTATTCTGTTCAGCCAGGCTACTTAGTCAATACCAACATGTTGTTCCCCGTAAATATTTCTTTCCTCGCAATAGATCTTTAAGCGAGCAAAAACATTCTACATGCATCCTTCAGGGAATTTTTGTCTCGAACAGAATGCATCAAACGGTTTGAATCAAATTTAATATTTACGGGAGCACTTGGCTGTTGACTGTGCACATTGTATACGCTCATCTACAGCTTATTTGGAATGACCTTCCTGGCTTCGCAGGTTGCCTTGTGGCCCTTCCATGAGATGGTGTACGAGACCCCCCCCCCTTACCAGTAAGATTTGGCCAATCTCTGTGGGCCAACTAAAAAAATTGTTGAGATGAACCTATACCTAGGCACTAACAAACGTGAGATTTGGTGGTATCTGATTTTTGTTGTGTGTCGCTGTTATTTGCAGAATCACTTGATACTTTTCAGAAAGTAAGCAAGAGGGGAAAGTGTTGTTCGATGGCGTTCTTAAAGGAAAAGAAAAGGCAGACAGAACAAGGAACTCGCTGGGAGTTCTCCAGAGGTTCAAATTTCTCTTTACTCTTCCTGCTGCAATCGATCGCAGTATGCAACGTTCTGATTATGACGCAATTATTAGCGATTATTCTCGTGCCAACAACCTTTTTGGAAAAACTGATGTGAACGTAAGTTCTTGATTGTACAAAAACTATTTTCATCTGAATTTCGAAAACTTTTGATGTATTTCATACAGTTATATGTTATCGTCGCGAGACGTGTTAGTTTTACCCTATCGACGAACTGTCATTAATCTAGTAATCTTGCTCAGTATGAGAGGACCTGCAGGTGCAGACGCTACGCAGACTCAGTCGACTGGCCAGTGGTGCAATGCTACCAATCATGGGATTATGCCTGATCGCTCTAAGGTCCAATCCCAACTATTAGCAACGATAAAGCTTCGAGTTTCGTGAGTCAAAATGCCCAAGTCAATGTGACTAATTCAAGGGCGATTGTGTTATCGCACTAGTCCTTTGAAGCACCAGCTCTATTGTGGTTGAATGTCAGTATACTGTGTGAATTCCTTCACGGGAGTTCGATGTTGTGACTCTGAATCGTTTGTACACGACTTTCATGCAGGGCATAAAGGCAGTTGCATCGCTGCGATCTGTTGTGACTCAGCCCAGACTAGGTGGATTCGTCCTGTTTTGTAAAGGGCAACCTAAGAGCTGGAGGCCTTTTTGTTACGGTTAGGTGAGAATTGTAACCCCCATCTCCCCACTCATCCTCATTTGCTCACTGAAGAGTCTAATAGATAGCCGTTGGCTACTTACATCCCTGCCTTGCACTTCTCTTCCTGCCTTCTACCGGCATCTCATCTTTGGATGACCCAGCACCCAACACAAAGTCAGACTATTCTGCTTCAGAAATAATATACGAGGCCAGGCTTTGATAGCAGCCTGACTACAACCTGATTCAAAGCTCTGCACTGCTTGCAGATATATAAACTTTTCATTGTATATGTGGAACAGAGCTAGTTCTCGCAAAATATCGAATGGAGTTGTATTGTCTAACTAGAGTCCTTAGAAGTGTGAGGAACATGAGGTTTGTATAAAGCCGAATGAAGAACGAATCCTATGAAGATTTATCCCAATACGCCCAGTGGACTTCTTCTCCATGAGAAGAAGTCGTATATTCCACAGAATGAGCCTGAAACCAGAATGTTTCAAACCCCTCTCATTTACGTCAATCGTCTGATCCTAGAGTTTTGCAACTGACACCACAGTTCCAATGCCTTTTATGTGCTGGAGATTCAACAAGCACAGGATTGATCGCCCTTGTTCATACCTTATACAAGGAGGCTACAGTGTCCAGTGAATGGTAGAGATAAGCAAATGATCACAGTTACGTCTGACCCAGCCTGAAGCAGTGTCTGCATACTACCTTATGTTCGGTTGCAATACGTTTCCAAGCGGCCAGTGGGGGTTGCATTCCCACATCTTGTTCCCTATTTAAAAATAAAACACGTGCAGGCGATGGGTTTGATTAGCTTTTTTCTCCGTCGTTCGTATTCTTCACTTTATACAGTTGGGAGGAACATCATCACAACCAAATTGACATCACCTAATAAGTAGAACCTTGTAGCAATAAAGCAATGTGGTAATTTTTTGAATCTCGTTTCGTATTTTAGCTGTTCAGAAAAGTATTAGCCGAAGTTGAATTAAAGGTCGTTGAAATCAAAACAGTATTGAAGAATAAACTACATACGATGCCGACCACTTTAGAAGCTCAGAAAAAAATTATCAGGTGAGTATTTTTGGTCTTGAATAGTATATTAATTAGGGCTAGCTTGCCCTTATAAAAACCAGTGCTTTCTTGTTCGTGTGAATATCGTTCGCTAACAGTATTTGTTGTTGTTGTTTGAAGGAATCTAGTGCAGTTAGAATACGAAGGAGATCCTGGTTGGGAGGCCATTAACGTCCATGTCAAATACATTAACGGCCAATTGAACGAGTGCTATAAATTTCACATGGCTAATCTTGAAAAGCTCAGTTCACCCGGTACTTGATCTTTAGACGATCAACGTCGCTTAAAAAAATTAGATCGTTGTGCCTTATTTCTAATGAATTTTTTTTTCAGATGCGAAGCCTAAGAGCAGCAAGAGAGATAAAAACGCAGAGAAACAGGTAATAAATTCGATTTATTTTGTGTTATTTATTTTATTTGGCTGCACATTATACTATATTACTATCTACCGCCAACAGAACAGTGTAACGGAGAGAGTGGATTGCATTGAAGATCTATGTGACATCATTTCTTTACTTCTGCCAGAACTTTGGTCGCTGGGTCAGTCATATTTCAGCGGTGATCTCTACATGAAGCCTGACCAAAATAAGTTGCCAGAATTTAAGGTAATCACTAAAACTTTATTCCGTTCGTGTTCCTCAAGCTATAATCACGCCAGTTTATACCCCTTCTTTTCGTAAGTACATTCCCCCTTCACCCTTGTGTGGATAGCAGCACGCCAGGAATTGAGAGCGGATGAGCTGGCAAAGGCTGGATTGGAATCTCGATTCCATGGGCCAGACGACCCCAATCACAATGACGGCAATAAATAAAATAATAAATCAAGACGTGTAGGGCACATAAAATGTAGCCTGTAATCAAATAAAATTAAAATAACAAAGCAAATAAACAATTGAACAACTAGAAACAACTTCTCAGGGAATGGTAAAAATAAACTAATATAAACCGGTAAAAATAAATTTAAGAGCAGCTTTGTCAAATCAAAAAATTTAATACGAAATAAAAGTGAATTTTAGGAGAACAAGACAATTGTGCTGCATGGAAAACGAAATCTTCAATAACTTCCGTCGAAAATTCGAATCCGGTCCAATCAACCGCAACCACTTCTCTGATCGTGTCTAATGACAATGAAGCATTAATTTAGAAACCTTTAGTAAGACCAATGTGGACATACGCACTACCAGTCTGGCGCACCTGCTATATGTCAACGCATTTCGTGCAACATAAACCACATCCTTGAGAAATAAAGCTGAATGAAGCTTTCTAGAAGACACTGCGTCAGGTTGATAAAATTCAGTTTGACACAGTCAAAAATGTTAAAATGTGAGAATTTTTGGATTTTATCAGCTTCTCAGTGGAACATTTATGAAGATTATGTGGTTGAAAACGTCTGGCAAGTTTGACCAAAATTATTGAAGCAGTTTTTGAAAAAAGTTCAAAAAATCTGATTGCACATTATGTTCATTTCAGCCCCCACTCCTTTTCTTTGATGGAAACTGTTTCGAAAAAGTAACTAACACGACTAAAACAAGAACGAGCCATGAGCTGTGTACTTTTGTTGATCTTTGAGGAATCTGGAAAATGGGTAAGGGAGTAAAGAGATTGAAAACGGATTCCAAGAGGAAACTCCCCAATTTAATGTGCGTTAGCGTAAAGGTCGTGTTTTATGGATATAAATCAGACTTTTGATTTCAAAGCGTTCAAAGTGTCGGTGTAAAGATGACCTTTGTTGGGAGAAACCTGGCGAGGAGAGTCAGTTTCTCAGGTGCTGCATTCTCATTGCAAATCCGACCAAGACTGGCCATGGGAGAAGCAGAGTAGTGTAAAGTGAGAAAGAAGAGCTGCGGAGTAGATGAGTACTTAAAGCCTTTGAAGAATTGTAATTAGGATAAAAGAATAATAGGAGCCTTGCCTTATTCATAAAAAAATAGATTCCTGAAGATGTTTAACGTATTTGATTCTTTCAAATAGTGCGTTTGAAAGAAATGTGTTGTATTAAAACCTTCACGAATGCATCATTCTATTCAATTTTTCTTTTTCATAGAGCAGTACGTTGGCTTGTATATCAGAAATGTGTCGCTTGGTGAGAACGAGTGTAGGTCAAGGGAAGACACCGTTGATCGGCTGGTTCCCTCATTGTCTACAATGTTTGAGAGCAGTTGCCAGTCAACTTTCACAAATTCCTCACGATCCGCTCACTGCTCTCATCCACCACTTCAGGTAAAACTTCCCTCGAAACCTTTCCGTTAAATTGCTGTGAAGTTGAAGGAGTCATAATTGCTCGAGTTCTTGAAACCCATTTCTATAATCTAAGTATCATACGTTCATGTGATGTTATGGTGACATTAGGTGAGTTCGTAGGCAAACCACTTTTCTAATAAGAAGAGTATACGATAGAATCTAAATTTCCAGTGTCAAGACGTTGCAATCATGAACGGTCTTCCCACCATGTCTCCATTCTTCATCCCTGCCCGGGCAAATTGAGCAACACTCCTCCAGCTATCATCAGAATTCAACATGGTGCAGAGGCAAGAGTTGGCCTACTGTATCCTCCACCAGCCTCCCCACCTCTGGCAAGAGAAGATGGCAGTTTGGGCTCAAAGCCTTATTAACACTTTCGCTGCTAACGACCGAACCCCTGTGTAAGACCACGGCTAAACAAAACATGGAGGCGCGCGGTAAAACTGCGCTTTTGGGCGTAGCCACTCGCATGGAACAAAACGTTATTTTTCTTTCCTACTACTATCGCGGGGTAAAACCGCGCCTGCATTAGCTGGATATTAGGTATCGAAACCGGCCTAGACATAATATGTGATAACATTATTATTCTGGATATATGAACCAGAAAGGAAAATATATTTTAATTGTCTTCGATTTGTTTCAAACGTGCCGCAAAACTACACTATTTTACGATTATACCTACGAATAAGTAGGTTGGGAGGTCAGCAGGTACCTACTAGAAATACATATTACAGACAAATACATCCATATCACAAAATAATAATAATAAATTTATTGTCACAAACCATTCATATACATGCTTTCATATAACACTTATTCAAAAGTTATAATATAATATATTAGTAAACTTTTGGGAGGTAGCAGTCGAGAAACTTGTGGAGGGTTGAGGCTCATCCTGATTACGGGGTCTTTTGAGACCCCTTCGAGTTTTAACCATGTTTATTCTGGAAAATATCGCAGATAAATAGCATGATGGGCGAAGAATTGAAACATACATACGTGTATAACATCTAAGGGGAAAGCACAAAAAGCAGGCCACTAGACAAGTGAGATGGGTTTAGACATCCACATACTTGTTTTCGATCCTTCTCTCAATAAATTCCATAAATATATGCACATTAGTAACAGTAAAAAAGAATTGTATAGTAAAATATATAACTTACCACAAAAACAATTGCCGAAAATGCAGGAGAAATGCGTTCCGTTGAGGCTGTCGTCAGACTGAAAATAGAAAACCGTCGCTACCTGAACTCCTCGGCGGATGCTCCCCGCTCATTTAGAAGGGTCTTTCCCACTACTACCTGAATTGAAAAGGGGTTATTGAACTACTACCGTTTCAATACGGGCTTGGATTGTTCGGGGTTTTGCCGAGGTTTGAGAGCGGTTTTACCGCTCTAGTCATGGAGTAGAACATGAAAGCACGGTAAAACCGCGCGTAGCAGGGAAGGTGTTAATTAGATGCAGGTACATGGATGTCTTGTGAGGAGCTGGTTAAGGTTGAAATGCGTCTCCTGTAGAACTGCCTGAGACTGAGACAAGTAGAGTTAACGTTTATTGGATTACTGGGCATAAAGGGATCATGATCAATGAGAGGGTGGACCAGCTGGCCAGATTTGGTTCGTCTACTGTACTTATAGGACACCTCCCTACTGTGGGACTTATCTGTCTCTAGTCAAGAGGACTGTGGGAAAGTATGCCTGAAGAATGTATCAGATAATCTGGAATGCTGTGGGAGTAAGGCAGTCCAAATGCTTTATCTCAGGACAAACACAAGAGATAAGATAGAGCCTGCTGATGGCAGAGAGGAAGGACCTATGGCAGGTTGTGGGAATCATCTTGGGCCGCTGTGAAATGAACAGACGTGTTTATGTTATGGGCATAGTCGACACCACCTGCGCTGAGGGGAGTCTTCCCTTGCTCATCCTAGTCCAGTGCTGAGACTTGGGAGGAACCAATTTCTGGTCTTCGGTACTACTCCTATGGTGGGCATCAAAGAAGACTCTCATCCCAATTTTGGGACAGTTAGAGAGATCTGTATATATTGGGCCGTACTCCAATTGTTTCCTCGATAGGTACAGCTCTTTCTGCTATGCTGCCAGAAGGTCAATTGGGACAACCTCCACTACCACCAACGCTGCTTTCTGAGAAACCATGAGGTACAAACAAGCAATGAAGAGGGTGCACTTCTTCTGCACCACTGCCATGCCATGTGCATGTACACACATTCAATATAAGAGGATTGTGTGTACAGTCCTCATAAACATCCGACGCATGCTTGCCCCTCATCTTCTGGCGTCGATGCAAATAATGATGATCGATGCGCAGATCTAGGTACTGATCTCACAAGGTAGTTGGAAGCAGGCTCGTACAATTCGAAAAAAGTTTTGCCCTGTGTCAATGTCTTACTCGTTCACATTTCAAATTGCTTGACTTTCAGAATGGAATGTGTCAAAAGCGTTTTAATCAACGCAGCTGACCAGGTGAAGGAATTGGCAGAAAAAGAAAACTGGAGTCAACTTCACGAACCCAATTACGGCCTCCTAACTCAACTGGTAATGTGATTTACTAACTATTCTCATTTAGATTGCTAAATGTTGTTTATTTTAACGTCAACTATAAAAATATCTTGTTATCAACAACAAGGGGTTACTGCACTAGCAGAAACAACCTTGGGTCACTTCATACATCACTTTTCGCTGAGTAACCCATTAATGAGGTGCTGATCTCTACGCTCTGCCCCTACTCTCTCTTAACACACATGATACGATGTGACCCGTATCAAACCTGTGTATTTGGGTGTTCACTTCGCTGTGCTCATCACACACCAGGTATGTGAGGGGCTCTGCGTAAGTAAAATGATCTCCTTTATTTACCAGACTGATCAAGCGGCTTGGTCTTTATTTTGAGCCAGGCAGAAACCGAAGTCGGAGATAGAAGTTTCCTAAGGTATAAATAAAACCCTGCAAATTATTACACAACGGTTTATTATTCGGATAATCAGCTTGACCTAGCATTAATGCTCCGAGACCCATCCTGTTCGATTCAGCATCAAAAAATATCATAATGAAACCCAAAAAAGGTCGAAAAGAACTGAATCGTAATATTAAAATAAACAAAAAAAAAACGAAAGTATCTAGAAAAAACTGAATTTTAATATGAAAACATGCATGCTAAATACTAATATTAAAATTTAACCAAAAATCTATGAAAAAACCAAAATGAGAATGAAACGAAAGAATCTAAAAAAATTGAATCGTATTAAAACCAAAACGTCGGGGAAATTGGAACGGGGCCGCTCGAAGCGAAAGGGGAGTTGAGCGGCGAGCGGGAGGCGGAGTCGTTAGGAGGCAAGCGAGCCCCGACCGCGGTTGCTTTTTTAATGAGACGGGCTGGAGGGAGGGAGTTCAAAGATGAAACGCTGTAGCTCCCGCGTTGTACTGTGTTTCGTTAATTTTTTTAACCGTTTTTTGCAGTCTTGAAACGTAAAGTATCAAATTTTGAGGGGGGGTTGTAAAAATTTTTCGTGACTGAAAACATAGGGTTATTATTCAGAATGAATAATAAACCAAAACGGCTATGCAAATTCACTCAGTAGCGATTCATTTCCGAAGTGTTTTGCACCAGTAGTTTTACTTCGTTTGTGGTCATCGCAGTGTTTCTCGAAGTTATTTTAAAACATCCTAACTTCTGAATCTGTAAATAATATTGTTCCACGTTCGTTTATATTTATCCCATCCGCTTTCAACGTGTTCTTTTCCCAATTTTTCTACATATTTTGTAACTTTATAGCGATCAATATGGTGCTCATTTTTTTGTAAGTTGTCTGATGATTTCACCTCGTCATCAAAGATAGAAGAAGAATCAACCAATTGATCAATATGTTAATATTGACTTCAAAGTACTCATAACATGTCTTGCGCATGCAGCCCAGCTTGGCTCGTTTGCCTAATCAAACATAATTGAGCAGCAAACGTGTTAATGGAGTGATGGAAGTCCCACTCCACCCCGTGAACTTTACTACGCCACTTAATGCCTTTTAACATTTTCGACAGCCCACACGAAAAGTGAATGTCAAATAGCGTTACACGTTAATAGTCAAATCACTCATGTATTGGTATGTTCTATTTTACAGCCTGGGAATTTCAAGGTGTCAGTCGATGCAGCAATTACGACTCTCAAAGAGTCAGCTCTACAAAAAGAGGCGAGGGAAGCAGACTTGTTTGACAGTGAGCCAATGCAAAGGGAATCAGGTCAACTCGTCCTGATCATCTTCAACAACTATATTCAAGCAAGTTTCGATTAGATTGAATATTATATATTTCGGTATCCTCACAAGAATCACACATTCTCCATATAACTGCCCTTGGCTCGAACCAGCTCTAACTCCTAGATTTTAAGTGTAAATAGTAAAGTTATTATCGCAAATAAAATCGAAGAAAGAAACTTTAGTGAAGACGGTGGTAAGCCTAAAGCTGATTGGTACGACGTTTTAGTTGCCCTGCTTTAATTTATAATTGTTTGCAAAACCCGTCGCTAACTACGAAGTAACATACCTGTATGTATCCGTCATTAGACTCGATAAGAGTGAGCTCGAGGATTCAAAAATAGTTTTGGCATAAAAAATATTAATGTTCTTCACTCAAAACATTGCTAATGCATCGGACACCCAAATGTGAATGTAACTGTAAACTACATTGCTTACCACTGTTGTGATACTTGGTGGCATTTCATACCTGAAGTATGTCGATCATTGTGCAAATGATAAGCTTTTCTATTCATCTGTCAACAGGTTATTGACCAGCTGTCTGCCAATGGTGAAGAAGAACAATCGCTATCAGTGTCCCAAATGGGAGCTACCCCTTTCAGACAAACTCAATCTTCTCTAGTAAGTTTCAAAATATAGTAACAATCGTTGGCAGTGATGTAATTGTTTTGTGTTCGCTTCTTCACACCTATTTTCTCCTGTCTGAGAACTCTTAAGTTAATGGCAGGTTAAATTCGCTTCATTGAATCCTTAATGGATTTTGCAGAGTTGGGAAGAAAAATTGCTTTGTTGCGTCTGCAACGTTAAGTTCTCTTGTGAGTTGGTTCTTCCTGAATTGTGTGCCACTGCAACTTCAGCTGGTTTGCCGTCATTGGATTGGGTTCTCAAAGAAGCAGTGGGATCTCTGGGTAATTATTTTCGCTTATAAGATCGCATCTTGACTTTAAAAAGAAACGTGCACATTTTTTCATTAGCTCATGGTGTTTAAATTAACAAAGTTCGACATTCGTTCACTAGATGTGGTATCCACAGAGCCATCCATAATTCTGCCAGAACTCTCGTTGTCTAGTCCCATTCGATCAGCCTAAATATCGTTAGGCAGTAGACCCATCACTAGCGTCGCCATGTTCGCAATAACCAGTTGACGAAGAATATTCTACCTTATGATTCCTTCTATTTCCACCAACTCGGCATTACAGAACTCTTGTATTTCCCACCAGGGGTGTCAAACTATGTCGAGGACATGACGTTTGAGTGATCTCATTTTCTTTGAAAAAAAATACCTTCTACATATCAAGTGAACAAATGTGAACCCATGTGAAGTTCAATTATGACTGTAAACTTCTCTACAAAGCAACAACCGTTTTGAGGCTGGACTTGACTGACTTTTGGGTTATTGTTCATTCTGAATAATAACCCTATGTTTTCGGTCACGAAAAATTTTTTACAACCCCCCCAAATTTGATACTTTACGTTCCAAGACATGGAGATTCCAAATTTGCAATGTCCGTCCCACGTCCCCCGTCCGGGCCGTTTTGTGCCTTTAACGTGGTCTAAAAAAAGTTTCTTTCGCCCAAAAATCCGATTTGGTATCTAGTTGTGCCCGCCATCTCAGCAATCCGATCGGACGAAGCCCGTGGTTGTAATGGGCAAAAAACGGTTAAAAAAATTAATGAAACGCAGTACAACGCGGGAGCTACAACGTTTCGTCGTTTGAACTCCCTCCCTCCCGCCCGTCTCAATAAAAAAGCAACGGCGCTCGAGGCTCGTTTCCCTCCCAACGATGCCGCCACTCAACTCCCCTTTCGCTTCGAGCGCCCCCGTTCCAATTTCCCCGACGTTTTGGTTTTAATATGATTCAATTTTTTTAGATTCTTTCATTTCATTCTCATTTTGTTTATGATGAACCACAGAGTCACAGACAGTATGTTCAAAGTGTTACTCCATTCTTCATTTTATTGAACAGTACCTGAACTCATCTGTCCAAATAATGAATTTTTCTATGCTCAAATACAAGTTTTGTTGTTTTCATCAGGAGCATTGCAATCCCGACTTGAATACATGTACATTGAAGCTAGAAGCGATCCACTGGTTGGCACTATAGAACCCTCCATGTACATTGGCCACTTTGATTGGGACACAGACCTTTCGCCCAAAGCTGTGAGGCCGTACGCGAATGAAATCATTGCCAACTTGATCGCCGTTCACGCACAAGTTTGTATTGGTTCTTTTTTTTTAATGAATAATGCGAGGTTATTTAAGAAAACTGTACACAATAATGGAACTTGGCATACTAAAACCAAAAGCTAGCTTCAAACTTCCACATGGTTTAGGTTTATTAGAGCCCAATTATTTGTGTGATGCAAGCACGCTGCTTGGAGCAGTCAACCTTTGTAAAGCTGGGGCTTGACGAGCATCAGTTGATGATTTACAACCCTATAATGCTCATGCCGCACTGATTTATTTATTCAACATTTCGGGGATAGAAGCCCAATTAATCCCATAACAAATAATTATTTGATTATAATCCAACGGATGGGACATAAGTATCGTTGAATAGCATGGCCAAAAGTATAGCAAAAGAAAAGTGGTAACGAGCAACAAAATAGATTATGCATTCATCATCAAGTAATGTTCCTTCAGTGTATGCTTCACTTTTTGTGTATTGACACAGGAAACATTGCACTCAACTGAGATGACGTTACATGAAGTGAGGAATAGGGTCATTTGGCTTGACTGGCCATAATTGGTGCTCCAACACTTGGGGGCAAAAATGCTGCTTCCCGTGGCATATGACAGCACCCTAAGGGATACCAGCTTGAAAGGTCCCCCCCCCCCCACCCAACCCCACTTATATAAGCCCCATGAGGAAACGTGCATTGTCAAAGGCCAATCTGCTTAAGGTTGTTCAGAGCCATGGAAAAACATCAGCGAGGCCTCGTTAAATATCCTGGTTAAATTTGGGAGGAGATGTTCTACTTCACAATGCCGTTGCCTTGGGCGAGACTAAAGTCTAACCTTGCACAGGAATATAATAAAGTTCTACAAGGCCTACAATTCTTCTCTCAAATCTGTAGATTGATACCTACTCGTCACTTACCAACATTTCCACTCCCTGCGTTTGCTCAGAAGTGGAGTGTTGCATTACTTACTTTTCAATCTTTATTCTGTTTTGGTAATCAGTCTGACTATCCACTCATCTATTGTACCAATGTACCACTTCTCGTATTTGAAGTTACACTCCAAACAATGTCTGAGCCAATTTCAGTGATTTACCAACTATCAATAAGGAATAATATGATATATTGGTCGTGATGCTCTGACGCACACGCCTCTTTCTGTAACTAAGTGAGCACTTAATGTTTGAATCGTACACCACTTTAGGCGTTTTCCTCCCACCATTTTAATTAATTTTCGATTAGGAGTGAGTTGTAAAACAAAACCATTCAACAAACACATTTTATTTCAAAAAACTTTTTAAAGCCAAGAAAAGTCCAATTTACCCTTTTTGGCATATGCCAGCATTTGGACTGCTAATTCGGGCGCATCAGGCCACCCAAACCCACCGACATTTGTGACAAAATTTTTCATTCAGCGCCTTGGGCATGTGAAAAATTATCTACTAGCGAAAAACATCAAATATGTGCAGCTAATGTTCACCTGTAGAACTTTTGACGCTATCCAAAAGCCCGCGGTGGGGCATCAAGCAAATAAAACAAGACTTATTTTTTTTAAAACCTGCAAATACCACAACCCAACATGTCAAACGAAAAGGAAGAGGTTGAGATAATTCAGCCCAGGAATCTTTCAAGTTTAAAAATATAGACCTTAACGAGTTCTGAACTTACCTTGGTGTTAAGTGGACAATGTTGGACACATTGCCGATCACTTTTATCGTAAGTGGGGGCGACCTATATTACCATTTATTCATTTATGAAATCAAGCTTGCTATTACACGTAATGCGTAAGTAGTTGTAGCGTGAATGGAAAATTTAAGTAATTTTTTGTTGCCATCAATTAACCGACAGCTCGAGAGATGTTGCAACTGGTTGAAGGACTCGGCACTTACTCAAATAGTTGAAACAGTAACCGAAGAAGTTTCTCGACTGATCCTTTGTGCAGCTAAAATGTCGAAAGAGGGAGCGATGCAAGCCAAACTAGACGTCGCTGCTTTGCAATACGCGTTAGCGCGCTACACCAGCTCTCATGCTCAGTAAGTCAGAAGGGTACATGCACATGAAATGTGTACGCAGTTATGTTGAATATACTCCAATCTTTGTTGCCTACTCAAACTATTGCCATTTACTTATCACTACCCAAAGGGTAATTGTAAAAAAAAGTTGGGTTTTCTTCAGACTTACATCCATTGGCTCTACGAAGAAGAGAAGAGAGCCTTCACGATAAAACGTACAGCTAGACAAATGCATCTCTTTTTTGATAAGTTTTGTTGTTTTTGCAGGAGGTTTTTTGCTGAAGCTTTGGAAGCGGTGCCATCTCTAAGTAAAACAGACCAGAAGTGAGTAACTCAAAAGAATTTTTCTTCCCCTTAGCCTTTGATTCCTTTCTGGTAATTTCATATTTCTGTTTGAACCATGAAAGCACACGAGTGTTGTTCAAAAATACTGGTTACTGCATCAATCTGACTTTTCAATGTTTTGTTGGTATTCTGTTCTGAAGAATGCCCTGCCACTTGCCTCGTCCTGGGCCATAGCCCCTTGTGTGTGCTATCACACTTTTTTCACTCAGTGGCAAAGAACACTGTTGAGTACGTCCCATGATTAAAGATTAAGATCCATATTCTGAGGAAAGTCGAGATTTGGTTCAGAGCTGTAATTATTGCTAGAGTCAAAGGCTCTCCAACAAGGAAATTCCCTTATAACATTTTCGTTGTGTTAACCTAATTTGCTGCATACCAGGTTTGGTAACTGATGGAAAGCCGTGTATCCATCATGACACTGATTAGAGCAAGTGGAAATCATGCCAGAACCAAAATTAATAAGTAAATAAAAACTTACATGAAATTCGAAGGAAAGCAATAATAGTTCATTGGGAAAACAGGAAATTGAAATCACACAAGCGAATAGATCTCAATTTAATAAGGAAATAATGAAAATGAAAGTAGAAAACTCTGTTTTAATATAATATTAAAATATAAGCTGATATGAAATACAATAAAAGAGGAACAATAGGGAATTGAAATACACTCAGCAATTATAAGCCAACCAGCCACTCACCTTGATTCACAGCAACAGGAAATAGAAAAAAAACCCTGCAAATTATTACACAACGGTTTATTATTTTCATGAACAGCTTGACCTAGTATTACTGCTCCGAGACCCATCCCATCCGATTCAGCATCGAAAAATACTAGTAAACCATACAAAACATGACCTGACTACAATGGAACTATGGAAACTAAATATTCGCACATGTGTAGGCATTTATGATCCGATGTAGGGGTGTGCGGAGGAAGTGCCGGCCTCATCGGGTCTAACCTTCCTCCGCCCCGTCTGGGAAATTGGGACGGGGACTACTTCCAGCAAACCCTCGGCAATTGGCACGACGTTGCAAGTTGAGCGGGCGGGTGGTTTTGATGAGATGGGACGGAGGGGGTACTAACGACGAAACGTTGACTTCTGCTCTAGTTCCCGCGAGTTCATTCAATTAGTTGACTTTAGCTCACTATAATTACTATAATTTCACTATACACAGTTGTACATGTCTGATACCCATTCCATTTGACCACGAATGTAAAAATACATTGAAAACGATAACACGGCGTTATTTATTTTGTTAATTTTTTAAACCATTTTTTGTCTATAACCATGGGCTTCGTCCAATCGGATTGGCGAGATGGCGGGCACAACTAGATACCAAATGGGATTTTTGTGTGAAAGAACGGATTTTTTAGACCACGTTAAAGGCACAAAACGGTCCGGACAGGGACAGCGGATGGACATTGCAGATTTGGAATCCCCGTGTCTTGAAACGTAAAGTATCCAATTTTGAGGGAGGGTTGTACAAAATTTTTCGTTTATTATTCAGAATGAATAATAAACCAAAAGATGTGTCTGGAGCTTGAAGGTGGGACACAGAACAAGCTAATACAAAGTGCAGTTAGTTAAAAGCTGATTCAATGCTAGCTATGCATGATCCACCATGAGTAAACTGAGAAAGGAGAGGCCCGACGAGCATGTCAATAACCCCCCCCCCCCTAACTGCCACAGGGATAGGGATAAGAGAGCACTGGGAGTGTTATATTCTAAGAACTAGCATTACATTTAGTTACGTGTTGTTAGCAGCTCTGGTGCTAGAATTAGCTTTTGGTTTATTATTCATTCTGAATAATAACCCTATGTTTTCGGTCACGAAAAATTTTTTACAACCCCCCCTCAAAATTTGATACTTTACGTTTCAAGACATGGAGATTCCAAATTTGCAATGTCCGTCCGCCGTCCCCCGTCCCCCGTCCGCCGTCCGGGCCGCTTTGTGCCTTTAACGTGGTCTAAAAAATTCGTTCTTTCGCCCAAAAATCCGATTTGGTATCTAGTTGTGCCCGCCATCTCGGCAATCCGATCGGACGAAGCCCGTGGTTGTAATGGGCAAAAAACGGTTAAAAAAATTAACGAAACGCAGTACAACGCGGGAGCTACAAGCGTTTCGTCGTTTGAATTCCCTCCGCCCCGCCCGTCTCATTAAAAAACCAACCGCTCTCGAGGCGAGCGAGTGCGGCCTCCCGCTCGGCCTCCCGCTCGCTTCCCTCCCAACGACCGGTCTCTCCCCATTCGCCTTACTCTTCCAATTTCCCCGACGTTTTCGTTTTAATACGATTCAATTTTTTTAGATTCTTTCGTTTCATTCTCATTATGTTTTTTTCATAGATTTTTGGTTAAATTTTGATATTAGTATTTAGCGTGCATGTTTTCATATTAAAATTCAGTTTTTTCTAGATACTTTCGTGTTTTTTTTGTTTATTTTAATATTACGATTCAGTTCTTTTCGGCCTTTTTTGGGTTTCATTATGATATTTTTCGATGCTGAATCGAACAGGATGGGTCTCGGAGCATTAATGCTAGGTCAAGCTGATTATCCGAATAATAAACCGTTGTGTAATAATTTGCAGCGTTTTTCTCTCTATTATCTTCGTCACATATTATCTCCCTGTCACTACAAATAATATCCCTCGACATCATTTTGATCTGTCATACTTTCCCCATTGTTGAGATGGCAACTTATGTCACAATCGCTACTTCCATTTTTTGGTGGGTATTAATGAACTAAAGCATTAATCCCAATTCTCACATCTCTTTGATGAACTAACCATCTGCGGCCTTATCATTTCCTAGTTGAATCTAATTGTACTCCATAGACGTAATTTGTCCGTTTTGAGTCTCTTTTACCTTAACCTGATCATATCAGACGAGATTGGTTTGAATGTTGCCAAAAAGTGTTATTTGACGTATATTTTTTTTATTGCCGTTTGTCGCATGTTGGATCTCTGAGATACGAAATATGTTCTTGTAAATTTATGTGAACAAGTGTGGGCGCTTATATATTACGATGACGCTAATTTTTATGACTTTCCAACATAATTTGACGTGAACTCTTGTTTTAGGACTGTGGACGAATTAATCGACAATTACAAAGAACGAATGCACCTCCAGCTGTACGCATTTACCCAAATTCATTGATCGACCTCCATTTGTTGGAGTAATGACCTGTTCAATAGCTTCTAAATGAGTAACAATGTAAATTTATTTCGTTGTTAATTATTGTTCATCAAGCCACTATACTGTAATTATCGTTTTTGTATTTAACCTATAAAAAGTTATTTATTTATCAGTCGTACTTCTTAAAATATTCCTCATTGTTCGGCATGCTTTTTGCCAAGCTGCTTTTACAGTGTCACTGCCACCTGAAATTCCCTCGCCCCACTGCCAGCATGGTCTTCAGTCATATAATTGTCTTTTATAGCCTCTTGTCAGCTAAAATGGAAAATCTTCTCACATCCGCCGTATCTGTAGCCCAGTTGAACAATTGACTAACTACTATGTGACGTAGAAAATCCTTGACTCGCCGCACCTGAAATTCAAATATCTCGAGCGTATCAACACTAGACTTTCCGCATATTTTCTACATTCGAGCCGTTTTTTAAGAAAGAATTTGTGTTTTGATCACTATAACTTTCGTTAATATTGGAACAATTTTTCTCAAACCCTTATTTTGGCCTCCCATGCTGATCTGCGGGATAAGCAACTTGGGCTGATTGTTTGAGTCATTTTCATTCATCGTGATCACATACCCTTTTATCGAATGGTATGTGAAGAAAGATCTGAAGATTTCACTTTTTGTGTATCTTTAGAAGATTATGTAACTTCCCATTCTATATCGCTAGGCAAAGGAACTTCATCCGATAGAAATGTTGAGGGGTGGTCTGATTAAAACTCAGCAGATTAAAAAACGCACTTTATTCTAAACATACTATATAATCTCCATTATCACGTGCATCGCTCCCTCTGCTTGGGAAATATAAACAAGGGTTCTTGCATAGTAGTAAGTTGGCCACGTATGGGATGGGAGGGTTAGGATCTCCAACCAACGAAGTGAGACTTTTTGATCAAACGAGTATTAAAAACGACTTCAATTGCCTCCTGACTCAAGGAACGATATATCTATCTCTCGCTGTTGATAAATTATCATGCAGCGTCTACTGCCCTCGCAGATTTTGTAGTACCTCAGAGTATTTGTGGCATATTGGTGGGGATTAACCTCCGACAATGATGCCGTGAGTAGTTCTAATATTTGTTACCTCATACCCTATTCACAGGCAGGGCTCAAGAACAAATAAGCGAAGAAGGTTATAGCTAAAAAAAATATGAGGTGCGCCTCATCACACAACTTTCCTTAGCTCTACAAGAATTCACTGGTTTTCATGGCTTTTGCTACTAATTCAATTTATTTTTCACTCCGTTCAGTGAAACATTGTAAAACGTAATATTACGTGGCGGAAAGCACTAGCGCTTACAGTTCCAGAATTTATTGTGCTGCCCGTACTAATGCTCTGAGAATTAATGAGGCTGTACACAAGATTTTTTGAGAAGGATACTAATCACTTTTCCAGAGTTATCCAGCAAAAACCTTTGGAAATTGTAGCAATTGAAACAGCGGCGGTAAAAATTCCAGAATTTCTGAGGTATTCTCTATATATCTCATGAGCGTTATTAAAGAATCATCGTATAGATACTTATTTTGAGTACTACAGATGTTTCCAAGGATTCTACTACTTTCTGAGCGGAATTTATAAGGAAAAAACTACGGATTTAAAAGTTTTTTGGAGCTGTCGATACTAATAATTTAATCCAAATCGTTAGAGCGGTTTTCAAGAAAAATATTTAAATATTTTGATAACTATAATCATCATAGTTTTGAGTGGATTTGCGTACTAGATATCAAGTTTGAGCTGACTTGGTTCGGCCATTTTCTATCAATTGTGTTCACAGACACATTCAGACCATTTTCCCAAACAGGAAAACCTCAACCTTTTTTTCAGCCAATTACAAAACTTTCTTTTGTGCTTCATAGAGCCAAGAAAAGTAAAAACGAGGTCACCGTTGAACCCGATTTGACGTTTGCCACGAAAGTACACAATTAGATCTGGGTGCAGTGGCTGCCAGAATATAGATTGATCTAAAAGTATACTGATACGACCGCTTTGTAGACGGTTATGGTATGATCTCAGTTAGAAGGTTATGGTATAGCCACCATGAGATAAAACACTCCTGTACCAGCTATTCCAACAACCAAAGGAGGGATTTATTGAGTTGCGTGCAATGGTAAATGCACCCAGCCTGACAGAATACCTAATACAAGAAACAATGTCAGCCTGGGTTCTGTAAATTATAACTGTAACACGCCAAATTGTTAGGATGGCTGCAGAAGCAATAGAGATCATCTATGCTAAGAAGGACCTGATGAGCTCATTTCCATTTGACATGCCTCACACGCCATCCCCACCCCAGCGTGGCGCTAAGCCTAAACGCAAAATGTTTTTTTTTTAAATACTGAAGTTGATCGAAGATGTTCAACAAAATGCATGAAATCACTAAAAACGTACAGTGAAGGCAATTTTTGACAAGAGTTGTGAGTCAAAAATGACATTTTAGATGTTCATAGTATGTTCGTTCCTTACAACTACAAAAACGAGTTCGATTTGTTCATAGTAAATTAAGGAAAACCTGTTCACAATAGGACGGTGGACTAGTGTCGAGGGAATAATTTGATGAACATCTCATCCTGTAGAGCGTCACACCTTCGGAACGTAAAACGACGTAAGAGTATTATCACACATCGGGATATTACCCGGGTTGCTTACAGGGTTGCCAATTCGGTTGAATGTAAGAGTTGCATCGAAAACTGCGTCATTTCTCTTCAAACCCAATACAGCCGTTAAGTTCATCTGAAAGTTTGAAAATATTGTGAAGTGAAACATACGATGCATGACACGATAAAAAGCTGCAAATTATTACACAACGGTTTATTATTCTCTCGCATGCAGTTCTACACCTCTGAGAACCGTGCTATTCGACTCAGCATCGGAAAATACCTGGGAAACGATACTAAACACGACGTGAGTACAATAAAACTACCAAGATGCTCTTCACTAATTTTTTAAACCATTTTTTCGTCTGATCAGATCGCTAAGCAGTCAGGCACAACTAGATACCAAATGGAATGGGAAAGAACAGATTTTTTATACCACATCAAAGGCAAAATATGACCTGGTTGGTGGAGGGACATTGCAGATTTAAAATCCCCATGCCTTGAAACGTGAAGTGGCAAATTTTGAGAGGGCGTTGCAAAAAAATATTCCTGAACGAAAACACAGTCGCATATTTCAGAATGAGTTATTAAATTAAACAAAAATTGTGGTGAAGCTGAGCATGAAAATGGTTCAAGTTTGCCACTCAACTCTTTCACCACTTTATTCCAAGTTAGCCCCTTCCGAAGATTTCCAATAGTTTTTACACAACTCCCAGAAGTTTATTTTTAGTGAATTCCACGGCGTTCCCGCTATTTTCCAACAGCGATTTTTCGAAGATTTTCCGTCAGGTTTTACTCAGTTTCCACAAAAGTTTTTACTGAACTAACCCAACTTTTTACTCGAATTCTACTGATTTTTACATAATTTTATTCACATCAACACGTTTCAAGTCCTACTGAGGCCGAAAAACACTACTTGGAAAACAGTTTGAAAACGGCTGAACCAAATCAGCTCAAACTTGATATCTAGCACCCGGGTGACCATTGGACGCCAAAATACGGGTATGAACGAAATAAACCCAAAACTAACTATAGTTACCAGAGTGATAAAGAAACAGCTTGCATTCCACAAGATTTATTATTGTCCAAAAACTTACCGATCCTTGTGAAGAGAAATACGAGGGAGAATAACATTTGCTCAAAGACGTCGATCTCAAAACTACACCCGTAGACATGCTTTTGAGGGTTCGTGCGACGACGATGGACAAATGATTGGGAAGCGGAGAACCATAGCTAACGACAGGAGGTGGTCCAGCTCGAGAATCTCCAGTCCAGATTAGACGGCTTAAAGGACTGGTGAGGGTTTCCATGGACACGTGAACCAAACCACTCAGAGCTCCCCAAGAAGATTTCTCAATCTGAAAAAAAAATTCAATGTGACACGTATCAGGTTACCACATAAAGCAAGTAGGTCACCAATGGTAAGGACTAAGGAATCAACTAAAGAATTTTTCACTATCTCGCAGAATTTTCAATTTCAAAGAAGAAACCGCACGACTTTCGACACAAAAATTGACATATCACGAGTTACTCAGACTCTACCTCTAAATTGATAACTAAATGATTCACCACTGGCTAAGAGATAATGCTGCCTAAATAGTATGTTTGTCTGTTTTTGGGGTTCATCCTGAATAATACACCTATGCTTTCGTTCAGGAATATTTTTTTACAGCGCCCCTCAAAAATTGACACTACGTTTCAAGGCATTGGGCGAAAAATGGTTAAAAAAATTAGCTTCAGCAATTTTGACAGTTTTTTGCATTTATGTCGTCTGGTATCGTTTCCCAGGCATTTTTTCTGATGCTGAGACGAATAAGTCAGGTCTCAGAGGTATAGGCCTACGTCAAGATGAAAAACAGTGAAATCGCAGTACATATTGTGAGGCAAATTCTAGTACTTAAGAGAACTGGTGGGACGATATAGCGTAAGTTATGTAGCGTGAATAATTCGTAGTCCCGCCACTTTCATCTTTCGCAGTTCTCGGCGCCACCTGTTCCAGTCTTCCGCCAGATGGCAGTAAATGCGTACAGGAAAATTATGTTTATTTCTTTTCCAGCCATTGTTTCCAATTAAGAAGTGGGACAGTTATTTTCTGTAAAATATATTCTTCAGAAGAAAAAAAAAAACACTGATAGGTCCAGAATTCGTTGATGAATTTGGAGACAAATTGTTGAATCCATCGTGTGCTGCTACCTGCAGGAGATTTGGGAGAACAGGCCCGGCACCACGTTTCAGAGTTCTATTGTTCTTTTTCCGCCATCCAGCATTGACGTATCTACAGCTCATCAGTATTCCCGCCTCTTCCAAAATTTCACCCTTGTTGGGATCGAAAGAATATTTATTCACCAACTGCGTAGCTTCTGCCAAGATACCCACTCATCATGTACCGGTAGGTGGTACTAATATTCGTACACCTCTCAAGCTCTTCTCAAACCACATCTCGGAAACAGCATAATGAGGAGGTCCCTGTCTTTTGCTCAGTTTCAGGTCGGAGCTCAAAAGCTAGATCACCGACTGCTCCAAACCCGAAGAATACATCCAGTACTACGTTTCTTTCCCGTTCCATTTCATTGGATAAGTCCCTATCCTTGGGAAGTACTAGTTAGTAAACTTATAATATACTCCACGGCCGTTGGAAGTAGTGAGTACCCGCTTAATTTTAGAAATCTATCGTACCTACCATGTATATCTGTGACAGAGATCTGCCCTGAGTTGTGCCTACTTAAAGATAAAGTTAATTTTTATTTTATTTTTTTGATTTGCTTAAATATAGCGACACCTATCCTAATCAAGTTTATTTTGTTGTTTTCCACTTACCTATATTATATTAACCCTTGATTTACCTTGGGTTCATCCCCACAAAATTTCAATTTGTTTATATCGTCACAGTTATCATTTCTCTCTACGCTGCCTACCGCGTCACTTCAACCACTCGTCATATCGTACCAATTGTCTAGCTAGAAAACGTCATTTTTCGTTGTTCTGTTGCAGTCAGGTCATATTTCATACCGTTCACTAGTATTTTTTGATGCTGAACGGAATGGGACGGAGTCGTGAAAGTGCTCTTCAAACATTGTCTCGATACGAGTTATTTGCTGTATTGTTGTTGTAGTTATGTGGGGTATATTCTTAAATTTTTTCAACGTTTGATATGCCTGTGCAAGAGAATAATAAACCGTTAAGTAATCATTTACATCTGTGGGGAGGGGAGGGGGGGGTTCACTATAGGGCAAACAGGATACTCCCTTCCCACTCATATCCTTCCTGTATATTATGTTGGACTGTTGAATTTGAGTCAATTTGGTTCAGCTGCTCTCTCAATTGCACTCAAACGCACACACTAACACCAAATTCTCAAATGATGTTTTTTGGATTCAGCAGCCCTTGAATCTTACAGATTATAAGAAATTACGCCTATTAGCTTTCATCCTTACTCCAAGGAACTCTAAAAATATACAATACATAATTAATATAACTGTATACTCTATAAATATACGTATTACCTTGGTTCATTTTCAACAAATATCATATAACACGAGAGCACCCTCCACTTTTGCTAACATGCTGTTATTTGTCATTTTGTTACCCCCCACCCCACCCACCAAAAGTTTGTAAATTTAGCAAGTAAATGCATCTAGATGATGTGTCAATTTTTGGCAGAACAGCCAATATTTTTAATTCTTGCTGTTTCGCGGTTTCGTGGAGGGCTCAAGTTGACTGTACATGAGTTAGTTGATTTGGTAGAGAAAAGTTGAGACCGGGAGACTGGGAATGGGAGACAATACACCTAACATAGCAACCCTCGCCCGGGATCACCCTGGTTGACAAAATATGCATGGTATCCACTTTCAGGGGGCGCACAATGTTTGTTCTCTAATTCCAGATTCCAGGTCATTATTTGTATTTAATTTGCCAAATAGAGTTGAAATGCTCTCAGATTCTTCTATATAATATTGAGTCAATTGAAATGGTAAAGATAAGTCCTTGGCACTTGGTGAAGCGCTCAAACTATTCAGCGCGAATATTTAAACTCTGTTTACCTCGCAACCTGGTTCTTTAGGTTCCAAAAATAGTCTAAAAAGTCCCAAAGTAGGTCTGTTGTCCATTACACCTTGCTCCAGCCCGCGATTGTCATCTTGCATCAAACGCCTGTCTTGTATGATCTGGAAACAATATAAAGATGATCTCATGAATCGAATAGAAGATAATCAAATAGTGCAGAGAGAGCTCGTGCCAAGCTGCTTTTGGATGATGCATTCAGGATCAAGCAGTACACACAAGAAGCTGCTTAAACTTTGGAAATGTTTACTGAAACTCCACACCCCATATAACGGCCCTGCCCCTCTGCATTAAAAGACGCTAAAAATAACCATTATAGAATGTCAAAAGCAAACAAGAATTTTTGGAACTCGAAGGCTGGGTGGAGAAAATAAGGTAGCCGAAATCTATATGAATATTGAGGCTGGGGATCCCAGGGATAATTTCTCTTCACTTAACCACATAACTATTCAGCTTCGTTTGAAGTGAATCGCCATTTATCTTTTTAGTAGTTACCTATTTTGTGAAGTGAACATCAACAGGCAAGGTAGATATTTCTCCATACACTGACAGACCAACAGGTTTATATTTCTCCTTCCTCGCATGACCAACACCTTTAACTGCTCACAGAAGAATACTTTTAAATTTGGGGATGATGATGATCACAGGGAGGCAGCCTTCAGGAGCACCGACTGCAGCGTATGCAATGAAGCTGCGGGAGCAATGGCAGTTTGCCATGGCCAGCGAGGGGCCCATGTCCCAACTCCCCTTCACGAGCCTGTTGGGAGGCCAGCACAGTTTCCCGGCCTATTGCCAGTACCCATTGCCTCACCCCCCTGGGTTAGGAGGAGGGGGTGCCTGGTCAGGGATCGAACCAGATTCCGCTAGTTCGATCCCTGCCTGGCTCGTACAGCCTCATGCCCCAACACGCTCAGCCACCAAGCCCTTTAAATTTGGTGATAAGAAGGTTATTCTCAAAGTATCACCAAAAACATCAAAATCTCCAGTGTTTACCAGTGAGTTTACAGCCATTTGGACGATCTGAATGGTGTGTAATGGGATTCAAACCCACATCAACCCAATATCCTTGACCTTAATCAGTTAGCATATCAAACTTCAAAGCAGAGACAGTGTTGATTGCAGTTTTGGATGAAGCGAGGAACGCGAAAGATAAGGTGATGTCGACGATTATGGTAGATTTTACATCTGCATTTAATAATGTTCGTAAAAACGCACAGAAATCAGCTACTCTGGTTCCACTTGTAAGTGCAATTGGTCTGAAAGGCAACTGGATGAAAAGAAACCCCACAGAGAGTTTCCCAGGAGAGGTTGCTCAGCCTTGCATTCTACCAGGTCCTGTACTCTAGCACTGTGCATCAATTAACTGCCTAACCTAAAGTGTTATCTAAAACCAGATGACTCACAGTTTTACACATCTTGTTACTTCGACAGCTCGATTGACAGTCAACATGAAATTGAAATTTGTGGTATTATGCTGTAGAGATCATGTAATAGCATCAAAATTCACCTCAGTTACAAAGGTGCGATAATTAACCAGTATGTTTTATACAGGGTGAGCCATAACAAATGGTGCAGTTTCGAAGGGGTGCTGCATGCCTTGTAGTGGGGTTAACGACCTGGGAGGGGTCTCATTGTGCCCGGGCAGTGGTCCCGTTTTCAGTCGTTACAATGGTTTGGAGCGGAGAGCAACGAGGTTTCGTCATTCGCACGTTTTTTGAAAGTGGCCGTTCGTTCATCCCAGCGGGCCTTCCGACTGCGTTACAACATCCCACGTCGTGATCCCGTCCCTCACCGCAATGTTATCGAACGTTGGGTTCAAGCATTGGAAGAAACTGGTTCCACAGTAAGGCGTAGAGGTGCGGGAAGACCAAGAAACGCAAGAACACCTGAAAATTTGGCTCGAGTGAGAGCAGCAGTGGAACAGTCGCCTCGGCGCTCTGCTCGGTAGCATTGAACATCTCAAACACCTCACTAAGGAGGATTTTGCACATGGACTTGTCATTTCATCCGTACAAGATTATGATTGTTCAGGAATTGTCACCTCCAGACTACCAAAACCGCTTGAATCGATGCCACGAGATGATAAACCGCATCCCATCAACGTCCACTTTTTTCAGTTCGGACGAAGCCCACTCCCATCTCTCTGGAGCGGTTAATAAACAAAATTTCCGCTATTGGTGTGACCGCAAACCAAGACAAATTCACGAGAGACCTCTCCACTCCCCGAAAGTCACTGTCTGGTGTGCCATTTCAAAATTTGGGGTGATTGGGCCTTACTTTTTCGAGGAGGATGGAAGGACTGTTACCGTCAATGCTCAGCGTTATCTTTTCATGCTGGAAAGATTTTTTGAACCCGAATTGAACCAGTTAGCTGAAGAAGAGGATCTGGGGGATATTTGGTTTCAGCAAGATGGGGCTACGGCCCACACAGCGCAAATCTCAATGGTGAAACTGCGGCTGATGTTCCCCGCACGCCTCGTCTCTCTCAGGGGTGACTTGGGGTGGCTGGCAAGATCGCCAGATTTGAGTGCGTGTGATTTTTTCCTGTGGGGCTACTTGAAGGAAAAGGTATTCAAACATCGACCTCACACTCTGGAAGACCTCAAGATTTGAATCAGGGAAGAAATCGCTGCGATTCCCATCGAAATGTGCCAGAGGGCGGCAAACAATTTCAGGAATCGCCTACATCAGTGCGTCGCTGCTGAGGGCGCCCACCTTCCTGATGTAATTTTCAGGACTTAATCTACCAAAATTGGGTGATGTATGGCGTTCAATAAAACAAACTGTAATCTTCTAAGTTGCACCGTTTTTTTTTTAAATCGCCCTTTGAAACTGCACCATTTGTTATGGCTCACCCTGTACTAGTGACTGTTATGTACTGAGCGCGTAACTATAGCAATGTAATAAAAATACGTACTTCTATCTGCCCTGGTTGAAGAGAAGCTACCCCTAAAGCTTGTCCTGAAACTATGGACATTCTCATTGAAGAATCCTCAATATAAACTACACCGGGCATAGGATAAAAATTGGCTTGCAAGGGCAATTTAGGTAGAGTTTTACGGCGTATCATCTGCAACAAAAATTCAGATCAGTAAGAAAGGGGGAAAAATAGTAATTCTTAGCGCTGGAGTTCTATGATGTCCTTATAATATCATCCCGTTTGTTGTTCTTCATCTCATCTTGTTTATTTCCTGTACAGGCAATGCTTCCTGTACTGGCCTTCTGTCTGCTCAAGGCTAGTTCTCACCTTGCAATAAATGCCTCCAGAATGTAGGTATATGCGTAAATGAACATATGAATCATTTGTATTCACTCCTTGAATGGCTGCACTTCTCTGCAGTTAGTTGCAAAAATGCGAAACCATACCCTGTTGTACTTGCAGCCCTGTGTTAGGCTGCACGCTCTCGACATAGTCAATGAATTGGGTTCCCTTCTCCTCCCAACGTTGTCAAACTAGGAATTTGAGCCCTTAATTGTCATCTTCCTTCTTGTAATAGGTACACATTGTAACCTGTACCGTGCTCAAGTAGAGGAATTACCCACATGAAAGGCCATGCCCCTTGAGAACCTGTGTAAAGTAATAATTTACTCCATGGTGACGAGGCTCCAAGGCTGGATATCCACAATGAGTAACCTCGTCCATCACCCATGACTCTCCAAATTCCTTTTGCCAGGGCTGTCGAGTCCTTTGCTCATGACCATCTTCGATCTGGGTGCCTCCTCCTTCTTCCTTCCTTTCTTTACCCTTTCTAAACTCCAGCGATACACAGGGACATCCCCGGTAACAAAGCCAGTCAGTTCAGAGAAAGTTCTGAGAATGAAGGTCACTCTCAAAGCTGCTCATCGTTGCAGTGCAGTAAGCAACTTCGTATGCTTCTTGAACCCAAATGGGCGAGCCACTGTAGAGCTCAAGGCTTAATGCATGAAAAGCATTTGAGAAGATGAATCAGCTGGTTGCGTCAGCGGGTGTTCTCAATTTTTGTATTTTTGACTATACTTTCAAATATTTCAAACTACTTGGCTAATATTTACAACATGTACAGTTATTATCGGGTTAATTTTCCAGATAAGTAGCTACTTGGTAGGCAAATTGCTTCTCTACCGATGCACACAGCACTCAGTGCCGAAATTTATTTCCTATGACTACGACTATATTTTAGGCATGCTAGTCATCAACACAGTCAGTATAAAGCAATGTATACACCACGCCCATTGGTCCTTCCGAGTTTTTCTTTACCTGCAACGCATTGAGATCTGTGAAGAACACATTTTCGTTTTTTATATTCGTCGAGATCCTCATTACTAATTCGTAGTTGTGGTTTATTTTTGAAATGTCCACCAAATTTTGAATGTCGATCCCTCTTCCTTCTGCCCCTAAATCGTTCAAGGTGACAGCGTTATATATTTTTCATTCAATTTCCAACAAAGCAAATGTGTACACAAAGTGAACGCCCATTTACCTTTCGTCATGTGAACTGTGACTACGTGAACGAAATGTTCGAAATAAACGAACACTTCAGATTTCAATTTCCCTTCCAAAACAGCGACGTGGGGCTGCACAGCTGAGTCGTGGTCACTAACTTTCACCGCTGGTCCATTGGGGAGGAAAAGGTAAGCACCACTTTTGTCGCCATAAGCTCTCGTATTATACCTGCGCATAAAGTAATTTCAAGCCTCGGGGTATACAGCTCAATTTTTTGCAACACTCTTCGATCTATCAAATGACTTCCCAAGGCACCAGCATGTCAGTAATGACGAGGTCCACTACTTTGAAGCCAACGCTGATTAATCAATTCTTGGGGAATTTCCACACAGAACAAAACTGTCGCAATCGAACAAAACATGACTGCGAACTTTTGCAGCAAAATCCGTTCCTCCATAACCATAGCAAAGCTCAGAGTTTAAGGTTTTAAGATGCGTATATATACATTTTGAAGTTATGATCTGAGCTTCTCTGTCTTTCCTCCTTTGCCAATTCAAATCAGTATCCTGTTTGCGACGAACAACGAACTGTGATATTTATGAGAGTTAGGGACTCAAACGTAATTTTCACAGCTATTTTGACGCACTCTGATGTAGGAGTACTGTGGGGTGACTAATTTTCTTCGTCAAACGCCCAGTACTTCGTTCTATCTGCCGCCTTCCTGCGTTAATCCAACCTTCGGCAATTAAAAATTTCGTAATACACTGTTGTTGGTAGTCAAGCACACAACCAATAAATTCAAAGTGCACCAAAATACCAAGTCTGTTGACCTTTTCCAATTTTACTCAGCAAATGACAAATTGCGTTTGATCAATCTTTAACAACCTGTACCCACATTCCGTTTCCTCCAAACTTTGTTTTTAATTAAAATAAGATTCGCCAAATAACAAGTTCGTTTTTACAATTTTCTCAAAAATGGCTCCTACTATTTTGATAAACTCACACAGTCCTTTCAACTAACTAGTACCTACATTATGCTCCCCATATGGGTTCCCTGAATGCGTTTAGTTAAGATACAGCGTACCAACAAACCCTCATTGCGGTGGGGGTCTGAGGAAAGTACTCGTACGTTAACGTCCCAATACATTTTACTCAACTAACTATCAATTTTACTCGATTTTTACAAAACCGTTATGTAATTGCGCTTTAATTTGTTTCTCAATTTCCGAGGTAATTTGCCCACATTACATTTTATTCTCAATTGCCCCAGCTTCTCTTTTAAAATGTCTACTTGCAACTGTATTTCCCAATAGTTTTCTAGATTTCTAAGCAACCCTTCCCTTTTGGTTTATTATTCATTCTGAATAATACACCCATGTTTTAGGTAAGGAAAATGTTTTTACTATCCCCCCTCAAAACGTGACACTACATTTCATGGTATCGGGATTCAAAATCTGCTGTTTTATCGCAATCACGTCGAGTTTGGCATCGTTTCCTACGCATTTTTCGATGCTGAAACGAGTGGATGTGGTAAACACAGTGAGCAAAGTCTACTAATGAAAAGACAAATACAGAGAAAGTTATCACGTCAAGTCGTCCAAATTGCTTAGTATCACCTTGAAAATGTTATTTTTCGTGGTTCCATTGTACTCAAGCTGAATCAAGAATCAAATGGGATGGGTCTAGGTGTGAGCCTGGGCCGAGCTATGTAAGAGAATAATAAGCCATTGGGTAGAAAGGAAAGTTGGCTTAAAAAAGTGTGAGTTCTCTTAAGAACTTAACATGTCTCTGCTAACTGAGTCTGAAAAGCATCATTTGGAAAACGGTCTGTGTATTTGTGAGCACGATTGAGCGAAATTGGCTGAACCAAACCAGCTCACTCAAACTTGATATCTAGCCCGCAGGTAACCATGGAACGCCAAAATATATATGAGCGAAATACATCCAAAACTAAACATATTCATCATTGTGAACACTAAATATTATTTCTCAAAAAGGCTGTAACGAATTTGAGCACCAAATGACTCAACAGCACCATAAAATTCTCATTTGTGGGAAATGCCGAGAGAGAACAATAAATTATCAAACTCTAAAATCAATTTTAGAGCAGTGTTTTCTTTATAAAGTCTGCTCTAAGAAACATTAAGGAGGTAATCGAATCAAATGCCACTGTCACTTTCTACCACCGTGACGTTATGTTTGACCAAGTTCAAATGAATTGAATTAGTAGCAAAAGCAATGAAAACCAATGAATTTAAAGAAACTTGTGTGATGCTTTACATCTAATATTTTCACTGAAATTCCTAACAATCAGCGAATTTCCCCTGTCTGGTCAGCTGAACTACGTTGTTAGCGCAATATCTATGTTCGGGGGAAAGAGTAATAGAAGCTGAGTAACAGGAGAAGGATATATTGTCAATGTAGATTATTGTAATATCAAGTTAGGTTAAAATTAACGTAATCTGAGCACGAGAAAAGTGGAAGTAAGTTCTACACTGCACTTGACGTTTCAAATTAGCGTGAAACTGGTCTTGTAAATTAGTGTGAACTGGGTAAAGAGGCGAAAGGTTGCGACTTTCTGAACAAGGTTTTGTGTAGCGTCAAATGTCAAGTACCTAATAAGATATTTAGTAGCTACTCCACAAATTCCCACCCCCGCTGTTTCACTTAGTACCATTTCATAAACTCGTACTTAATTATTCCAAAACGATGAACACCATCCTTCTCGAACAAATCATGTAGACAGTATCATGAATCTCCTGTGCACTGATTGCTTAATGATGGTTATGGCATAAGTAGGAACAATACAATAAATTCCGAAACCTTAAGCGTTACAAGAGTCACTAATGCACGTGGGACCAAGGAAAGTCGTGTAATTTTTCTAAGAGTATTACTCATTATATTATGTTATAGCAATAGTTGAACTATTCCCCATTTTGGTTTATTATTCATTCTGAATAATAACCCTATGTTTTCAGTCACGAAAAATTTTTTACAACCCCCCCTCAAAATTTGATACTTTACGTTTCAAGACATGGAGATTCCAAATTTGCAATGTCCGTCCGCCGTCCCCCGTCCGGGCCATTTTGTGCCTTTAATGTTGTCTAAAAAACTCGTTCTTTTGCCCAAAAATCCGATTTGGTATCTAGTTGTGCCCGCCATCTCGGCAATCCGATCGGACGAAGCCCGTGGTTGTAATGGGCAAAAACGGTTAAAAAAATTAACGAAACGCAGTACAATGCGGGAGCTACAGCGTCCCTCCCTCCCGTCTGAATAAAAAACAACCGGTGGCGGGGCGTCCTAGCCTCGCGGGCGGGGGGCTAAACTCCCCTTTCGCCTTTCGCTTCGAGCGCCCCCGTTCCAATTTCCCCGACGTTTGGTTTTAATACGATTCAATTTTTTTAGATTCTTTCGTTTCATTCTCATTTTGGTTTTTTTCATAGATTTTTGGTTAAATTTTGATATTAGTATTTAGTGTGCATGTTTTCATATTAAAATTCAGTTTTATCTAGATACTTTCGTTTTTTTTGTTTATTTTAATATTACGATTCAGTTCTTTTCGACCTTTTTTTGGGTTTCATTATGATATTTTTCGATGCTGAATCGAACAGGATGGGTCTCGGAGCATTAATGCTAGGTCAAGCTGATTATCCGAATAATAAACCGTTGTGTAATAATTTGCTGGGTTTTCAATAGACTTTTCAACGATTATTACTCGTTTGTATCATATTTCCTTCACGCAATTTCATAACGATGTTAATTTAATTTCACCACTTCTTTTACTCTGTTTCTCACATATTTTTATTCTATTTTCCAACTAACATTTTTACATTTTATTCAGTCCACCTAGTGTTTTTTTAACCCAGTAGTTTGTAACTGGCAGCGCCCTAGTGCAGGTCTACATTTTTTCGAGCGTGCAACTGACAAATGAAATGAGTCAACGAATTTTGGGGCTCACCTGAAAAAGGCTATACTGACGGGAACAGTCACCAAATTATCTTCCGTCTTCAGCGTAAGCGCCTCGAGAAATCCGTTCTTACCAAAAGTGGCCGTCAAATAGTCGTTTTCCAACGAGAACTTTCTCGGCTCCGGCTCAACTTTTTTTTTCGGCCAATCTTCGTACTTGTAGGCCCATTTTGAGTCGAAAATTAAAACGTTCGCTAGCGGCTCGTGATCGACTCGGGAGGATTCAATGATGTAAGTTACGAGGCTCAGTGGCCCTATTTCTATTTCAAAAGATAACTGGTAGCAAGTAGCATCCAACTCGAACATAGAGCAGAAGGCGTTGATTTGATGAGGAATGATTTTACCGTGACCATCTTTAACCTGCAAAATACCGAACAATTATGTATCTTCCAACTGCTCGAGAATTTTTAGATCATTTTACGCTTCACTATATCGAAAACAGCGAACTGCACTACACTATAATGAACAGTTTAGTAATTTTGCGTAATTGACGTAATAACACTTTATGAAATGATACAAGTAATTAATTAATTCGTTCCCACACAAGTCGCCTGAGTTGAATTAATTAATTATTTACTTATTTTTGCGCCCGCGTTTTCATGTTAGCGTATTTTTATATTTTTACTGTGGTTCATTTCATAGTCACTACTTTTGACAATAATGCATCCTTTCTGCAAGGACTTCCACTGCACAGTCTAAAATATAAAATTGTCATTTTGTTGAAACACTTTGGAAACTGATGAAGAATGTTTATTTTTTGAGTACGGCAAACGTGGCTCACGTACTGCTCATCCCCCCCCCCCTCGCCGTCCGAACTCTCAGAGTTTATAAATTTAGCAATTCAATGCATCTAGCCGAAGAGCAGTCAGTATTTTCAATTCTTGTCGTTTCACGGTTTCTTGGAATGCTCAAATTGACTGTAAATTTAGGTCGTTGATTCAGTAGAGATAAGAAATGTAATGGGGGGGGGGGGGCATTGTAAAGTTAAGCTCTTCGCTCATTTTGAGGTTCATCTCTGTTCAACGCACTGCCGGTAAAACATTCAAGAAGACTACATAAATATCAACAAGTTGAATTTGTATGTTTGATTTAAATCATCAAGCCCTTTGGGCCAAAAGTAAAAGAAACTTTTTTTTTCGAACAAAATTTAGGTACCAATATTATTATAGAGGTAGCAAGTGCGCTGTAAGTTCAGTTATTTTGAGTGTTGTTTTCGAAACAATAAGAAAAACACTCGTTTTTGTATCTGGCTCCTCCTTTCTTTCTTTCCCCTTACTGGAAACTGTTCCTAACCTCATTTTCGCCCACCAAAAAATAAAGGTACTTAATCAGTTCTTTCACAATGTTGCCTGTAGACAACCTACAAGACCATCCGCCGAAATTAAACGTATTTTACGAAAGAAACGTGGAGATTTTGTGACAACTTTTGTGTTACTGAATTGTATTCTGTACTTTTCCCCTCGGGTTGAGGAAAGTAAAACAGGAACACCACAGAGGACGAATGTATATACAGAAGTCATTTATCTGCGTCAGAAAGTCGAGTGAACTACTCCAAAGTGGACTGTCCTCCGCATATTATAAATGTGCTAATATTATGGCCCCAAGAAGCTGCGAGCCACACATATTTGAGTAGGCGTCTCTCAGCCATAAGGCCAAAATGGTGATAAAATAAAAGGTCTAGGAAAGCACTATCAGCCAGCAAACACCAGCTATAATTTACAAGTAGTAAGGGGAATGAACGGGTATTACGTATTTTATGCGTACGGAAGAAAGTTACCTGAACAAGAACATTTTGTACTCGAAGATTGATAAGTTCTCTTCGGGGGAAAGTCAAGGTGTTGATGAACACGACGTGTTTTTCCTGAACTCCCGAATAAAACGAAAGCAAAGTGGCAGGCGACTGGGTGATCAGACGGTCGTCATCTTCAACGATAAAAAAGTCTTCATCCCCACTTTGTGGTAGATCCTGGAAGGAAAAGACAATGTTCACACTTTTACAATAAAATTAACTTCATCGTAAATTTTCCATGAGCTGCCTAATAACTTCGAACGCGCAATTACCATGAGCTAGCTCACAATCAAAGATAACTGTAGAGAAAGGGGCTTTTCTGGACAAGAGAAAACAGTTGAGTAACATGCGAAGATCAGAAATAATGTGCATTAGTAGCAGATCAGAATTTATTTGATGTGAGCACACAAAAGTAGAAATGGGGAGAAAAGATCAGTATCACACACGACGCTTTAACCAGCACATCACTTTGTACATCTCTGAAAAGTGCCAATTGTTAAGTGTGAAGAGTCGAGATAGCAAACTTACTGGCTAGAGGATAGAAAGAGCTTTTCATAAATAGATCGACAACAAAGCAGGATGTCATAGATTATTTAATTCAGGTACTCAAGCAAAGCTCAGCCACGTTTTTAAAACTCCGTCCCATATTTGGGATTAGCACTGCAGCCTCATGTCCTATTGTAACAGTCCTAATGTCTCACAAGTCCATGCCTAGCTTCCTAAGGAATGTCAGGTACTTCCTGTAAGAGTCTTCTTCGATGTCTACTCTTGAAGAAGCTGTACCAAAGACCAAAAATCGCCCCCTTTCAAGTCTCTAGTACTCAGCAAAGACGTGATAGGGGGTTGCCTCATCTGTCCCACACTACCCACACCGGGTGTCGACTATGCACATAACGTTCATGTATTTATTCAGTTTGCAGAGTCCCGTGATGATCCCCACTATCTGCACGTCCGTCCTCTCCATCATTAAAAGGCTACATCTTATTTCGTGAGTTTGCACTGAGATAAAGCGTTTGGAATGCCTCACTCCCGCAATATTCCAAACTGTCTGGTGCATTCTTATGGCATATTCTCTCACTGTCCTCTGGACTAGCGACGAAAATGTCAAGTACAGAAGTGGCCCTGAAGGTACAGTAGACGAGTCAAGTCTGGCCAGATGGTCCCCCCTTTCATTTCCAGTGATCCCTTTATGCCCAGGAATCCAATGAACATTAACTCCTCTATTAGTCTGCTAGAGCCAAATCCTGCATTCCATCATTAATTTTGACGTTGTGCAGTAAGTCTTCAACCCCTTGCAAGACACTTGACTATCAGTCATTATGTCGATAGTGTATTGCTATAGTCTTTACGATCCATTATGATAGCATAAATCTCGGCTTGAAACACCGTTGTAGTAGGACCTAGGGCAATGTACGCCCCAGGTGCCCTCCAGGGTTTTAGATCCTTCCGTATAAATGTTGATACCGTTATGAGGCTGAAATCAACGACTTTAGCTATTCGCTTCCTTCTGGTACCGCCTTGTATTTCCTATCAAACTCGTACCTGGGCACCATCATGACAGTGACCATGCCGAGCTCCATGAAGGTTTCCAAGTTCCTGAATACAGCATACCACTGGTAGGTGAGGTTTTCATCACCCTCACTATTAGTAAGCACCCCACCCAGCATAATCGACCCATAGAGTATTGGTCTCACAATGGCCTCATAAAACCAGAAGGCCATTCTAGGCTTTATGCTCCAAGTCCTTCTGCATATTCTTTGATACATCCTCAGGGCCACTCTCGCTTTCTTAGTCGTACCCAGATATTTGAGCTGCTCACTGATTTGAAATGCTTAGCCCATTACTTCCTGATGTCTCAGTCTGTTAGACTGTGTCGGGATGAGTAAAAAAGAAGTACCAATTAACCCAGTCTAGGAAATTTCTTTATGTGCAATCGATATTAACAAGGAGAGAGGGAGAGAGAGAGGGAGGGAGGGGGAGAGAGAGAGAGAAGAAAAAATGACCTAAATACTTTGAAAAGGAATAATTAAAAAAAATTAATTGCTAGATGAGAGCCTATAAAATAAAGTTAAATTCTACACTTTGGAAACAAAATCGTCTGACCGTTTTCATCCGTAGCACACGCGATCACAGTCCCTGTGGTGGTTCGACGAGGATGAGAACAGCGTTCGAAGAATTGAGAACACAACTCCAAGTTATACGCTGGCGACTGCGATGTAAAAAAACTGGAGACAGGTTTTGAACAGGGGCGGAATTCTGACGATCCTACAGCCCAATTTATACCGAAAAGGAATAAATGCTGGAACTTGAGCAATTGCGGTCGTTTGCAGATCGAGCACTGGTAAACGTGAGAGACCGATTGCCGTAGAAGCCGCCCCTCCCCCAGGGGCAGGGGGGCGTTGGTAGAGACGCAATTGCTGGCAATCCGCTACAGGTTGATTCCGGGACCTTTTTTGAAGCGAACAGCTTGATGAGTCACTGTTGATCACCGATGAAATAAATAATAAAACAAAAAAAGGAAAAGACCTAAAACGTCTATAAGACCTAAGACGTTGTGAAACGAGCCTAAGGCTCCTTCTGAGTTGCCTGAACACAGTTCTAACAATTGTCTTGTCTGGTAAATGGCACTATGATCGTTTTAGCTGAGTTTATGGATGGTCTCATCTCCCTACACCACGAGCATAACATCTATAGAGCTGCCCCCATTAGGTCAGATAGCACACTTTGCACTCTGCCCTGAATGACTACAGCCACATCATCAATATATCCTTGGACGTATAACCCTGCTGCATTCAGTCTCCCAAGTAGAGAGTCCATCACCAGGTACCACAGGAATGGAGATAGGACCCCACCCTGAGGGCATTCCCTCACACTCCTCGCCCTATGTGATCAGTTTCCTAGCGAGATTTGAATGTTTCCGCTACTCAACACAGCAACATTGATGTTCCCATTGAAAGTGAGATAGAAACATGTTGAAAGTATACTCACAACATCCTCAGACAGTAGGAATCGAGCTGCTTGTTGAATAACTCGCTGGGACACTCGCACAGCTTTCAACATCCTATAAAAGGAGGAAGACGTTAATAGATAGATAAAACATAAGTGTAGCCAGCAGGGACCATATTTATCAAGAATAATAACTAACTATTAATTACGATGACAATATGATAATACTTCTATTCTGAATAAATCGTAATCAAACAACACACTCTCGTTCACTGGCCCCCTCTCAGTCATTAAGCTGGACTGCATGCACCAGGTGTCTGATAGCACTGTTAATTAAATTCTAGTATATTGGCCAACTCGTTGATTGTTTTTGTAAATCTTTGGCAAGGCGGGATCATCACACATCTTAAAAATATCTGGTGCGTAGCAACACACTACTTTCCGCCACCCCTTTAAGTTCGAACACCATCTACATAGGCGGGCGCTATATCTTCGTTCAACGCATTTTTACAGGAACATTTATACGGAACAAAATGTAGGGACTAGTTAGCTGAGAGCACTCCGAAAGTTTGATCGAAATCGTTGGAGCCGTTTTTGAGAAAATACGAATACCGATAAATTAATATTCGACAAATCTCCTTTTCTGAGTTAACGTGGCTTATATCTCCGTTCAACATATATATACAGAAATAGTTATGGAAAACAAAATGTTGGTATGGGTGACTAAAAGACACTTCATTAGAATTTATCACATCTGGTGAAGAAGTTACCCTGGAACTTTCGGAAATGTTCGAAAAAACGTTATTTTCAACACATTTTCATTTTTATCTCTGCTCAATGGACTTTCAGAGGAACATTTATTGAGAACAATATGTAGGTATTAACTATTCGAAAATATCCTGAGAGTTTGATGATAATCGTTGAAGTCATTTTGCCAAAAAGCTTTAAAAACCTATTTTTGCTTCATAGGTCATTATCTCCGTTCACCGTATTTTCATGGAGATATGTATAGAGAAGAAAAGTTAGGTATTGATTAGGAGAAGACAATTTGAAAGTTTAATCAAAATCGTTAGAGCCGTTTTCGAGAAAAATGCGAAAAACCCTAGTTTTTGGTACATTTTCGTCCCCCACCCCCCCTCCCATCGGCCGAAATCGTCCATAACCTTATTTTGGTGTCTACCAAAAATAACGAACAAAACAAAAAAGAACCAGCTCAATCGGATCAGCCGTTCTCCCGCAAATCGAACTACAGACACACACACACACATACACACACACATACACACACGCGGACCACGCGCCGAAATTAGGTTTTTTAGACTCAGTAGGGTCTGAAACGTAAAGATCTGAAGAAAACTCAAATTTTTTTTTTGGGCCGATTACTATACTTTCCTTCCCTTCGGGTAGCGGAAAGTAAAAAATGTCATGTGCGACTTATCACACAATTTTCACTAGTTTTCCTGGCTTTTGCTAATAATTCAATTCATTTCACAAGTACTCGGTACACGCTCAGCTGACTCCCCCCTGCCTCACAGAATCTGCAACTCACTATCTCTGATTAACCAATCTTGGTTAGTTTGTATCTTAGTGGACAGTGTCCCGCACGCAGAACGCGGATCTGTGATCTCAGTACATATAAATTAGTACACATCTAAAGCTGTTTTGTGAGGCCGTGTATATACGAAATAGTGATATCAAAACACTGTCAGGTGCAGAATGTCTAATTTTGAGTGGCACATAGACAAGTTAATTATAGTCCAGCTTGTTCAAGAATTATCGCTTACTTGTCAGAATAATCCATGACAACATGGTCTTTGGCAGTTCCAGTGATGCCATCATGGTGCTGGAAAAGCGAATGACTTGCTCTAGCTTCTGAAAGGTTTCCAAGTAGACTTGGCCAAGCTTCCACATTTTTATTGCGCCTCACAGCCAAAGAGAGAAGTATTTCAGCGCTCCTGAAGGCCATCATGAAACAAATATTTATAACATAACAGCAGATGTGTATAGAAAGTCTGAATGTTAAACTTCTGAAAGTCCCAAGCCAAATGAAGCTTTGAAGGTGAAAATTCAATTAATTTTCTGACAGCATTTGACTCATTCACAGCTCTAAGGCGTTTGCGTAATCCTATTACCTTAATGCAGACATAAGAACACGATCCATACGCTTGTAGAAAGGCCTTGATGTGTAATACCCACTCCAATAGTGATCATCCCTGTCGGCATAGGTGAAGAAGTCGCCAGATAACGTTGGGAAGTCATGGGTTGGTTTAGATTCCCTGAGCGCCGTAAAGTAGTCTGATAAAGTTCCAAACGAAGCCTGCAAAATAATGCTATTACCAAAGCTGTTCCAGCAACTAGGAAATGTTTCACAGTAGTTTACCACGGACTTCTTTGGAACAGTCAAGTTCATGGACATGTTATAGGCCTTTTATTGAAAAACTGGAGTGATAAATATATTGCATGCATTCACAATACAGTCCATGGCCTAGATGAAATAAGTTGGTTCTGGGCGTTAATTCCAAATGCAAGGTTGAAGTGAGGCTTGGAACGTATGCTGCCAGCAGGTGAGTCGACCACATATTATATATGCAACCCTAAACCCACGTGTACTCATAATCTATATACACAACAATAAGCCACAAGTACATGATAGACAATAACATTTCAATGAAACTAAACAAGTGTTGAACAATTTCATATTTATATATTATTCCTAACTAATTCTCCCCTGTTTACATGATCAAGCTTCTCTACTGGTCCTGCGTGTACAACACATATATAAAATGTGACTGACTGATTTCCGTGCGTCCTAACCACCCTGAACCACCCTAAACACCCTGAACTCTCTTAATACAGGGCATTCGTGAACAAAGCGTTAAGTGTTGTCTCTTTCCATTCTGTTTCATAGCGAACATGAGTATATTCTCTCTACAAAATGCGACGAATTCTCGAGTCTGGGATCCCCTGATGCTGCGAAAGTTCCAGCGCGAAGGGAAAAATGGGCGACGTGCCTACTGCAATGTGAACGAAAATACTTTCCTTGTAGCCCCTCGTTCCTCGAATCAAAGATCGGATTTTCCGGGGATTCGCTCAACTCTCAAAAGTCCGTTCATTAAAATCGTCCGCTCCAAGAGCAATGGCTAACAGCGAGGGGGGGAGATGTACCGACTGACTCCCATTAAAAGGCACCTTCGCGATTGTAGTCTAGTGGTTAAAGACGATGGTTCATAATCTCGACGAAAGTTGGGAAATGGATCAGAGCTCCTCGCGATCGCTGTAATTTTTGCCTGAGTCAGCGGATCCCCAAACATCTCCAAACCCCCCTCGTAACAATTATACTTCGCCTATGTATAATTCCTCTCATCTGTCAAATAGCTGTGTTCAAGGTCCTTCTCTCCCTAAGCCCACGCCTTTTCTCCCATACCCTGCCACAAGATCGCCGAACCATTGAATTGTTTTAAAGTTGGATTACACTTTGACCTACTAAGTTGGTGGCTATAACCTTGGCTGCACTTTAGGCACATTGCATATTGTGGCATTGTGGGGAGGCTCTACAAAGAATTCGTCCTATTCTCTTCAACTATTTGATCAATTTTTACTTTTCTCTACCCAAAGAGTAAGGAAAGTATGGTAATCGGGTAAAAAAGAAAGGTTTTCTTCAAATTCTTACGTTTTAAGACCTACTAACTTGAAAAAATCTATTTTTGGCTCGTGGTTTGTAGGCGTGTCTGTAGTTCAATTTGCGGAAGGACAGCGGAACACCCAAGGAAGGATCAACCGCTTCAAGCAAACAAAATGAGAAATTAATTGACGCATAGTAGATTGATGAATCAGCGTGTGCTTTGACATTTTCTGGGAAATGTTCATACGTACTTCTATCGCTCACAATGCGTAAATCGTATGAAATTACGTCGCTTCTAAGAGTAATAACCGAATTTTGTATCCCCCAGGAACACCAAATGCTTGGCTCAGATTGGTGAGTGATAATTTGCTTCCTTACTTTTACTTCCTAGTTGGTAGATTCACCAGAGGTAAGCAAAGTAATTCTGGAAGCAAACTCAGTACAACTATAGTTGGGAGAGACTTTGCCCATTCTCTTTTTTTACAGTCTACTTAAATAAAACGAAAGCGACCGACTACCCTCCCTCATTGTCCCCACAGCCCCACATGCATTCAGTGATTTTCATCTACGAACTAATCGAACCTTTTCTTCATTCAGTTTATATGAACTGGCGGTGGTTAAGATTAAGGCGTTTATTGGGTTCCCCAATTTATGTCACGAATGACAATCAGCGACCATTACATAATCGTTTTTTAGACAATTTTTTGGGTTCATCATTCACTCTGAATAATACACCCATGTTTTTGGTCACGGCAATTTTTGACGCCCCCCTCCTCTCAAATTTGACACTTCACGTTTCAAGGCATGGACATTCCAAACTGCAATACCAGTCTGCCATCCTCCATCTAAGTCATGGGATTTAAAAAACCCGTTCTTTCGTGCCAAATTTCCATTTGGTATCTGCCCATGCACACCTACTCAACAATCCGACTGCAGTATATGTTGATTATTAGTATTCCTATTAAGCTTTGTACGTTTTCGTAACACATTTTTTGCCATTCTCATAGCCTCTTCTCGAGCCTTTCTTTAGCATCTTTCGTTTCGTAGGTTTTCAGTGGTGCTTCATTTTTTATTTTTTTGCTGTTTTGTTTGTAAATTCCTTGTACCAAACACCGTTTTGTGGATTTCTTTTTTTGTACCTTTTTCAACATATTTTTCGTTACGTTTTGAAGCCTTTCTTTTATATTTTATTTTGTGGGGCCATTTGGCCTGAAACCTTTCTTGGATTTTTCTTGATTGGTTCTGGCTTATTAGATCTGTCGAGCTTAGTACATGATTTTGCGTCCTTTTTTAACTTTATTTATAGTGTTTCTTTTCGTTTTTATTTGAAGGTAATTGTAACTTGTGCATGTTATTATTCATTTGCTTCAAAACTCACCTACATTTTCAGCAGGAAGTTGTTTTTTAAAATAACCCCCCCCCCTTTTTTTGACCCCTTACGTTTGAAGGCATGGCGATTCCAAATCTGCAATGTCTGTGCGCCATCTTTACCTTAAACCTGATCTGAAAAATTCGATCTCTCTCGCACAAAAACTCGATTCAGGATCTAGCAGTGCCCACTTACTTGGCAACCTGATTGGACGAAACTCGTGTTTGTTATGGCGATAACGTGTTTATAAAATTAGAAAAAACGAAATTTTGGTAGTTATATTGCGTCATTAGGAGTATAGTTTCTGCTATGTACATATTAATCTAGTAGAGCTCAGCGACTGAACGAACATCTGGTTTTGCATTAAAACTCCACGTCGCAAGAAGTGATCAGCCGTTCAAGCCGAGTGCAACATGTTTTATTTTCAGTTGTAGGTAAAGTACGATGATTAAATGTTTCAACACTTATTCTAAATTGTTCACCAGAATGATAATAATTATAATTGATAACACAACAGTTGCCTAGGTATTTTTCGATGCTGAGCCGAATAAAGTGTGGCACTGGGTCTAAATGGAAAACAGTGAATATAGTGAACAAACTACTTGAAGAAACTCGAGGAACAAAGGGGTGAAAGTTATATTTTCTCCTTGGCCTGCGCTAATTTCCAGTTCTACCTCCTGTCTCACTCCAACTGCATGGATCCATGGATGGTCCAGTTGGACTAGAAAATGTCAATTTTCGATGTTCCTTTGTAGGCAGGTCATGTTTCGTATTTTGCTATTATTTTTTCATTCTGAATCAAATGGGATAGCTGTGCAAGAGAATAATAAACCATTGTGTAATAAGTTGCGCGCTTTTGCATAAACATAGGTTGTTTTGATCACCCTTGAGTGCTAAGGAAGATTTTGAACTAGTTCAATTCGAAGACTTCACAAAGTCCAAATTCGAGACATTGAATAGCAACTGTCAATCATGCTCTTGATGCTGATTTAAACCATGCACTGAAAAACTTACGTTCACGTTGTAGTTGCTGTTTGCGTTGATATGATTGAACAATAGTTGATAGTTGCCAAATTGGGAGTCCCACTCTGTCTTGTGATCGTACCTGAAGTCATCACCCAAAGGTACTAACAGTACGTTGGTAGAATACAGCTGAGCTTTCTTTTTGTACTGATCAACTAGCATATCAGACCTGCAGTACAACAGAGAACAAAAGACATTGGCATGGATTTGAGTTTAACCTTTTTCAATGGGCTAAGTAGGAACTTTGGCCGTAACATTACTGATAATACAGTATTGGCTAGTTGAAGACGCCAATATCTCTGTTCATCATACTAGCACACAAATGTGTACAAAGAACAAAAGTTAGGGATTGATAAGTAGAAAATTCGTTACAAGTTTGATGTAAATAGAGTTACAGCCTTTGTCTAGAATAAGGCGCAACTTCTGGTGCATTTTGCACCCCCCCCCCATCACAATTTCATAGAGGAAAACTGCTCACAACCACAATTTCTCACCTTGAAAAATAACAAAAAAACCAACAACAACAAATGCAATCGGAACAATTGTTCTCCCTCACAGTTGCCTAGAAACATACGCACAGACAACATACTGAAACCAGGCTTTATTGGTTCGTTAGACTTCAAAACATGAATTCAACTTAATTCAAAGATAAATAACAACAAACACATCTTAAACAGTACAAGATTAGAATCGTAACGCCCCTAAAAACTGTTGATTAGGCCTCAATGCTGAGGAACTGCCTAGACCTCGCTCTCCCAGTACCAGTCATACGAGGTAGTACAATTGGCACTACAACTACCCATCAGCTTGACTCGTCATGTTGTGCTAATCTCCTAGTGTCACCGGGAAAATGTCAAATCTCGTCATTCAGTATTAGTCAGGTCACGTTTTGTATCGTTTACTAGTCTTTTGAATAGGATAGGTCCCAACCATGCTGTGCAAGAGAACCATTGCGTAACCATTTGCAGCGTTTTTCTGGGCTCTTAGTTGATTACTCCAGAGCCGCTGTCTCTCATCATCGCTCCCAATACACAACCAACAAATTAATTAGGCTTTGTTGCCATGCGTAAACACCACACCATTGAATACGAATACCTACTTGGCTGCCACATTTTGTTTGTTGATCATCTTCGGAGGTACTCGCCACGGGCAAGATAATCCGAAACCTGGGAGCCTCTTGAAGTCAAACTGGCAACATATTTTCGGATCAGGGCCACAGGTATGAGGCACATCATACGAGTAGAAAGGCATCATATGAGTTAACAAGTCTGTGTAGCCGCTGCCATCTGTAATATTAGAAAGTCGGGTCTGCGTTTACTCTCGAAAATTCCAAAAGAACATACAACTCCCCTTAATCCCGCCCACCGTAAATTAGGGTATTTTTCTTAACCTCCTGATGGATGCCCATACCCCGCTTATACCCTGTTTTTATATTTTTATGTTATAACAAACACTTTATTTACTTTATTTCTCTTACCCCAAGTTTGGCGCCATCTAAATTCCAGCTGCTTATTCATTGCCAAATGTTTCTTCACAGAGTAGTGAGATCGCTGAACAGCCAAAGCATCGAAACCAGATTTGCCGAGAATCATTGGGAACGATGGCGACAACCCAAAAGGGTCAATCGACCAACTGATCCTGAAGAACAATACATGTTTAGGTAATGATGACGATTTCCAGCGGAAGTAACATGCCAAGATCAATATATTCCACCAACCAATTACCACAATAAACCACAGTATTAGGCACTACAGAGCTACCCAACCCAGCCCTTGAGCTCCCAGATTTCCCCATTCAGTTTTCCTGAATTAATGAAATTGAGATTAATGAAATTATTTTAATTAAAGGACCAATGGATAGAAGTATTGTTGCTACATTAATTGGAGGTTCCTGTCATGTACAACCCTTCCACTGCTATCAATGCAGAACAGATGTCAAATGTTACTAATTGCTGCTAACACTGCCTATAATTGCCTAGATCCATCCAATTTCAAATATGCCGCTAGTGTGCTGTGAATCGATAAAAAGTTGACAATATTCTCGAAAACAACCGTACATTTACCTTCTTTCAGAAGGAATGAGATGGATAATGGAACTAACTGAAAGATACAATTCGCGAATATACGACGTAGTACCTCCAGTGGCACAGAGCTCACCATAACCTGGCTGCTGAAGAGTTCAAACTCCCTTCACTTCACTGTTTGGGGTCTGCTACCAAAAAACATCCTTGACATACTAGATTATGAACAGTCTTGCTGCAAAGCCTTCACATGCAGGCAGGCACGAGGCCTGTGGGTTCATTTTTTTATTTATATATTCAAGTTTTTAATTGTATATTCTCAAACATAATTTCTGTTTTACTACATATATTTCAAATCAGCCACCGTAATGATGTTTTATTGAAATTTGACTATTTTACCCACCAGCCATGTCAATGATATATACTACACCTAATCAAAATAAGTAAACAAAAAATCCATGGGAATGAACCAAATCACCAGTTTATTAGCTATTCCCAATTGCAAAGTGCATTGGTCGAAACTTCCCCAACAAATAGTCGATGGGGCCCCAGAGCTGGATGAGCAAACGAGCATTTTCCTACTAAGAATAGGACGCTAAACTTCTAAGTTTTGCCGAGAAAACAACACTCCTTAACATCTCGAATGCAGCAGTTGCCCAAATTAGCCCTGATCCCCCATCTGCCATATCACCATTCTGCAGATCCTTCTGAGCTTGTGAGATTGTTTTTCCCTTTAAGCAATAGAATAGAAAAGGTTTGAATAACTCGAACCAGCATTTTGCAGAACCTGAGGCCCCTTCACTGGCTGAGGTCTCACTTACTGCCCCTGCATCATTTCCTTTGATTCATTCAACGTTCTTCCAAGAATAACACAATCTTGTTTGAAAAGTTCTGCATTTCCCGAATCATTGTCCATTTTTGTTTATCAGAGAATTTTTCGTGCACTACATTTGACTGTTTTGCCACTTGGAATTTTAATAGATATTGATACATAGGTGCTGGTGCACTAAGAACAACTTTGCAACTTCGCTTTTTTCCCCTATTCCAGTCGAAGCATTTTTGCTATTTTCCTTTTCCGCAAACCGGAATTTTCTTTTCGATACCTCTAATTCATTGACTAGCTTGTGAACACATCCCCACACAAACGTTTGACCGATACCAAGTGAACGTTTTGAGCAGGCGCATAAGTGAATCACAACGCTCTCCCAGATTTGACCAGATCTGATAGCCAAGGAAATAAGGAATCTGTGTGTAGCAGCTCCTGATGAACCAGATCCAGAAGTTAGGCCAAAGCCAAAGGTCTTTTTAGGTAGGCTATTTGTTCGTGTAGTAGGCTAATTTTCCTGGAAAGGCTTGAATAAATAAATTCACCTGCCTTAATTAATCCTAGAACAGGTTAGGAGGGTTCTCAGAAAGTCACTAGACCATACCAGGCAACCTTCCACATCAGCGTAGGAAAGTTCATGGTATAAGGACATGGCTTGATTTGGGTAACCTTAGAATGCCAAAGGTTTGGCAGCAGCGCCACACACATCCCTAGTACTTAATTTCATTATGGCCTAATACTTAGTTTCATTATTAACTAAACATATAATTCGTGACTATATAAAATCTTTGCTATAAACTGTTACCTGGGCCGGTAGTTCAAATGATCCATAAGCCATTGATGTCCATCAGTGAGTTGTTGCAGAACGGAATAGAAATGCGAATTGGCTTCGTCAGCCATCACCCAGCCTCCAGTGACAATTTCAAGCTGCCCATTTTTTAAATACCTGATCGACAAAACAGAAACTAATCGTCATTTTAAAGAAATGTAGGGCGATGGAAGAGCAATGGAATGAAGCAAGCGATCTTAGACAACACAAGTCTGACATGTACGCTTAGCCACATCAGAAACACCAACATTGAGCGAAATTCACTAATTGTTGAACATACGTTTTCACAATGAGAGCTCATGAGCCATTCTTCCTTACAAGTGAGCAGGTGGAGGGGACCTCAATTCTCTTCAACACTCAACCAGACAGTCAGGGTTTGCCTCAGAGCTGTCAGAGTTGGCAGACACTCATTTTGTATTACCTCCTAATAAAGATTCAACCTTTAATGTAATGGTGACACGAAGCAATGAGTAATAAAACGATAGAAATACTTCAAAAGTAATGAGGTATATTTAAAGAGCTCGTTCTAGAACCATTCTATGTGACCTGAGCAGAAGTCCTATCAGTAAGACGTCAATTTACGAAGATAGCAGGGAAAATAAATAAAAACATTCGCAAAGTGGACATGCCAGAAGGTTGTGGTGGAACGCAAAATGCGTACTGTTACATCCAAGAAAATCTCAGGAGGGAGGGATTATTAACGTCAGAACTTATCAAAGGAAAGAGGATGCTTCTTTGAAAGCTTCACGCTCAAATGAGGGCTGTTAGTGATGCTAGATGGGAAATTGACATTTTGAACGCACATTCGTAGAGCCACAGATACAACAGCGAGAGTTGTAAGTAGCCTGGGTGAGTTGATAGCAAACATTGGTGGCCCATCGTTGTCCAATGGTGGTTACTCAAGGGAACAGAAGCCCATAAAGCAGGAAGCCATCCTGCTTTATGGAACACGAATGTGGGCAGGTACACTAATACTGGCAGGAGTAATTCCAGTTGATCTTATGAAGTGTAACAAAGTTAATGAGCTCTGTATGAGAGGGGAGAGGGACGAAACAATCTAAAGATAGCAGGTAGTGCAGAACTGTGAGGCAAATGGACTGCAACCTCGTGATGAGTGGCCTGGAAGTTAGGATCAAAAGAGAACACAGAGAAAAAAAGGGTCTTTTTATGCGCAGGCTGTGGATATTTTAGCTCCAGCCTGGTAAAAATAGACATGGGATATCAATGGCAGAATACAGTGCAGCAGACCCAGTTTGTGCACTGTCACACATGTGAAGTGATCTAGAGGGATTCATAGAGCCCCTTGAACCAGGTACAAACTGATAACAAGCTAAGAGACCTGACCAACTGTACCTACGCAATATCCAAAATTATTTAATTAATTTCCTCAAACGTTTAATCACAGTTTCTAACAACTTTACTGAAATTCCTTATGATATCTGGTCCTTACTCTCTAACACGGTCTTTCGACGCCTGGGACGTTTCTGTCCACCAAAGAGCGAAATATGAAATTTCCGCCCAGATAAATTTACGACGATCGTCAACTCCTAGCTTCTCGACCATGTGATTCAAAATGTCTCGAGTTTGACTCTTGTAGTAATCTTCAAACGTCTTCTTCCAGCCTGAAATGAAATGATAATCGATAACGTTCAAGCCAAAGCAGAACGAAAATTCGAACAGCAAAGTGTGAGTCGAAATCCCTAACCTGGGTCATTATGAGAGTGTGGAACAACGAATACTCTCAATTTACGATTAGGAGAAAATGCACTTTCGTCGTATGTAATGGGCCAACCTTGCTTCCAAACTCCGCCATTATTATTATCGAATTTTAACGCATCATATACTTCGCCCATCTGCAACCAAAAGATATGGAAAGGATGATCGGGTCATCATATATAGTTTGAATGCAAACGTCTATTACTCCATCCATCCCTAGTGAAAATATGTGGTTATAAGCACCACACAATATTTCTTGACGTATCGCAAGAGTAAATGTTATTTATAAATACCTGAACGTCAACTATCGGGCGAGACACAGGAGCAGAGCATTGAGCCATTTTCCAATCATGCTGGACATTAAACAACATATTATACAGTAGCGATTCAAACATTATAAAATACGAACACAAATGTTATCATACGACTACTAAGTACTACAAAACTCATACTACCAAGTACTACGACAATTCAAAATAACACTTACGTAATTCAGGTTGGAAATTGGTGAACCGATTTTGGTGGCATTGATATGAGAAAGGAGGGCACTGCTCTTCACGGAAAAATGAGCAACATTTTCTTTCATCTGCACCTGAAATAAGAGGGAATGAAATGAAACGCAGAACAGATGGTTGAGTAACTCGAAATGGGTCTCTCCCACGTTCGTCAGAGACCCAGTTATCCGCTCTAGAGGGAAACCAGGGCCTCCTGAACATAGACACACGCTTAAAGAATACTCCCAAATAGTGTTTTCCGGACTCTGAACAAAAAATGTAAGGACCTGAAGAGAACACAAAATTTTGTTTCAGCTCTTTCCTTCAGAGCCAAGAGAAGTAAAAATGTCAGCCAATTGCACAACTTTCCATCCTATATTTCATAGAGCTAAGGAAAGTAAGTTATATCAATTAGTATCTAGTAGAAAAATAGTGACGTATTATTTACTCAACTCTGATCTCAACGACAGTTGACAATCTGGCAGATGAGATTGCTGTTAACGACCCGACCACACTCTTAATTCCACCCCACAATCCATTCGCTTTTTGGATTAATTACCACTTCCAGACCTCGGGTATGGCTGCAGTACGCAACTTTCACAGAAGCAATGCACACAATAGCCATCCACATATATTCACCAAAAATATTTTCAAGAGCTTAAAACTACGTTAATATCAGAACGATATACTCCTAATGCATGAATTAATGATTCTGCAAACCACAAGAATCGCTATTCAACACCATTACCTTCCTTCTGTCTTGGCTGAGTGTTCGATCCAGTAGTAAATACAAGCCCATGCACACCACAAGTAGAACTAGGGTTCCAAAAATCAGCAACCTCTTGAGTCTCATTGTTCATAGAATTCGGTAACTACAACAAGAAAGTGATTCGTCCGATTATAAAACGCACATTATAACTTATAACACGTTATAAGAGGAAGTGTGCTTACCTTGGCATATTAATCAATCTTAATCCACACAAACCGACAGTTAGAGAACTTCAGTCGCTGTGCAGCACACCACCCGCAGAAACGATTCAAGTTTTGACAAGTAAAATTTAAATAACATCGCGAACACCCAATACGAACCGCAGCAGACCGGTTGTATTCCAAATCTTATTGCCCAGTCAGGCGTGAAAAGTTAAGAACTGTGGACGTTGGGCAGGATGTGCGGGTGTACTCGCTCGAAATGCGCGCAAGCCACTCTAATCTAAAAACCGTCTGTATTTCAAAATATAAACGGACTAATAATATCTAATTTGGGTATCTAATAGATACTGGGGATGGCTATCGATGTTAGATGTTAAATAACCATCGATGTTATTCGTCGAGAGAGGGCTGTTACTATTCGGCTGTGTCCGGAACGCTTCGGAACTGATCGCGTTCAGTATCAAACATCACAGAACCTTGCTCATCTGTGGTTCGCTGAGTCCAGGCCAGACTCATTTATTAGTAAGAAGCTTGCAGTTAATGCACTTATAAGAATTAATTTATTAATAAAGTCAAATGAAACGTAGGCTAGTTGCTCTTGGGGCGGCGTAGCTTACCAGTTCCGAATGGGTGCATGGTTCCGAACCTATCCACTAACGACCCTTTCAGAACGCTGTTTTCCCGAACAGCGAACGTTACAATGAATTTTCATAGAAAATGAAGGGGTAAAAGCAAAGAATATGGACCGCTCCCTCTGGTTAGGCAATATATCGATATATCACGACCGAGGTCAGGTTATCGATATGCCACACATCGCTCATAGGCTCTCCCCCACCAACTGCGCCGGTGACGCATATCGATACTTGCAGTCGTAGCGTTCGAGCGAACTATCGATACATGCAGTCGTAGTTTCGAGTGAACTATCGATACATGCAGTCGTAGCGTTATCAAGCGGTCGGTCCGTGTTCTTTAGTTCACCCAATGAAGGCATTACGGCGACTAACTTAACTTTTTTGTAATATACATAAATCAGACATTGACATGGTCGTTTTTTGCTCGTACGCTCATGAAGATATTCGGGAACTGTCCAACACAAAAATCGAATTTTAATCCCACATTTCGGGTAATTTGTGAAGTTGACTGAACAATAGATTTTGCATTTGCAAACAGCCGTTTTCCGTACCTATGAAAATTGGAAGGGAACGTTTCTTTACTCTTTCTTTGATCATTCTCAAATCTTTCTGATACACATTGGAAGAAATAAAATCTGCAAATTTAGATTAATCGAAAGCAAGTACTTGACCGAACAGACGAATTAACCAAAATGTTGCTCTAAAAAATATTTCTTTGTCACATACTGATCCTCAAAACGTACAATAATGCGGGGTTCATAATAAAACGAGTTATCAATATAATAATAAAATACCTGAAGTATTAAACTATTCATAATAAAATATAAATATTTTTGTGCCCACTTCTTAAATTTAATAGTTCAGTTTGAATGGCACACGAAACAAAGATGAGAAAATAACGCGAAAACAAGAGACAAAACTATTATTTGTGTTGGCAAACGTATCCCTTTCTGTAGTTTCCTTATCAATTTCCTACTCCTTTCTCCATTTTTCCTCCAATATGAGTAAGAACTCACCAGTTCAGTCTCAACTTAATTTTTTTAGTTTTGTAGGTGTTTTGTTTCTGTTGTATTTTCCCGCGAACCTGTCCCCTTGTTTATATTCGTATTTTCTGTCCACTGTTTGTAAATATGTATAACTTTTGATGAGAATGAGTTAGGTGGTTCAAAATTTGGTTCCCCAAGTCAAGCTCACTAAACCATGGCTTTGACTACAAGGAACTATTCCAAATTTGATTAGAAATATTTCAATAATTCGTAGTCTTGGCAATGGCCAAAAATGTTGTGGGACGTCACTTTTCATCATAGCAATGCTAATAACACCTTCATCGATAGTTTACAGTGATCTGGAGAGAGTTACTGTGTATTCCGCCCAATTTTTACTTTCCGCTACCCGAAGGGAAGGAAAGTATAGTAATCGGCCCAAAAAAAAAATTTGGGTTTTCTTCAGATCTTTACGTTCCAGACCCTACTGAGTCTAAAAAACCTAATTTCGGCGCGTGGTCCGTGTATGTATGTGTGTGTGTCTGTAGTTCGATTTGCGGGAGAACGGCTGATCCGATTGAGCTGGTTCTTTTTTTGTTTTGTTCGTTATTTTTTGTAGACACCAAAATAAGGTTAAGGACGATTTCGGTCGATGGAAAGGGGGGGGGGCGAAAATGTACCAAAAACTAGGGTTTTTCGCATTTTTCTCGAAAACGGCTCTAACGATTTTGATTAAACTTTCAAATTATCTTCTCCTAATCAATACCTAACTTTTCTTCTCCGTACATATCTCCATGAAAATACGGTGAACGGAGATATGGGCCCCTGAAGCAAAAATAGGTTTTTTACGCTTTTTGGCAAAACGGCTTCAGCGATTTTTACCAAACTCACAGGATGTTTTCAAATAGTTAATACCTACATATTCTTTTCAATAAATGTTCCTGTGACGGTCCATTGAACAGAGATAAAAAGCAAAATGTGTCGAAAATAACGCTTTTTCTAACATTTCCGTAAATTCCAGGGTAACTTTTTCACCAGATGTGATAAATCCTGATGAAGTGTCTTTTAGTCACCCATACCAACATTTCGTTCTCCATAATTATTTCTGTATATATATGTTGAACGGAGATATAAGCCAAGTTAACTCAGAAAAGGAGATTTGTCGAATATTAATTTATCTGTATTCCAAATTTCTCAAAGACGGCTCTAACGATTTCGATCAAACTTTCGGAGTACTCTCAGCTAACTAGTCCCTACATTTTGTTCTCCATAAATGTTCCTGTAGAAATGCGTTGAACGAAGATATAGCGCCCGCCTATGTAGGTGGTGTTCGAACTTAAAGGGGTGGCGGAAAGTTGTGTGTTGCTACGCACCAGATATTTAATGCTTTGTTTTGAGCTGTTCGTTCATTTTTCACGTCCAGAGGTTGACTCTACGATGATTTATAAGAATTAGCTCGAGATATTAGCACAGATATTTTCTTTCCCTATTTAAATCTTAGAATATATCAAGTTTCACTTCAAATATTTCAGAAAAATTGAAATGTCCACACCTATTTAAACGTATACTTGGGATGACCTTTCAATTTCATGTTCTAGCAACAATCACGAACACATAAGACTGCTTTGGCACGAATTGCTACTTAGACACCCCGTGTGTTGGATTTTCAAAGTTGAAGCAGATGAGTTTGCACAATTGTCGAAGAAGTTGTTTGTCGTCTCGGATCATTGCACACTGTAATGTTGGAATAGTTTACATAGAAATATTGATCAGCTAACAAAATGCTGTTTGCGTCAACAAAAAGTACAAACTCTCCGTTTTGATTTTGCGCTTCCTTACTCCATGGATGAAAATAGTTTAAAACTTATATTTGGAGTTATACAAAAATTATGAAAAAATATACGCAGAACGACATCAATCAGATTATCCTTTCTCGTGGCAACTTAACAACAGACACGAACCACTTTTTACAATCCATCGTCATTTTATCTAAGTATCACGTCAAGAGGTTTCTTGAGTGGGAATGTGTTTCCTTGTTGCCTTGACAAGCAACAACGCTGTTTGTTTTTAGCCTCATTACTGAGGTGGCAGAGTAACCGGCAGAAATGAAAAAAAAAAAAAAAAAAAAGGTTGATGCCAAGTGTGAAAAGACGTAAAATCAGAAAGTTGTACAAACGTATAATACAAATAAAATTATTGGTAAAACAAAAGATAACTTTATCTCTGGTGGGCCATGGACTCTAAAACGTCTTTTTTCGCTTCTAGTTGTTCCAAAGTAAGAAGACTGGTGCCAAGTTGATCTTCACGACTGAAAGGCTGAGCCATCTGTCGCAGCCACTTCTTCATTATTTGAATAGCCTCTTCAGTGGACAAATTACACAAATATTCTGCCAAATGCTCTTGTATCCATTTAGGTAGCTTACTTTTTTTATCAGACCGCCCGAACCGTTTGTCTGCAAAAACCATAATTCCGTAGTCAGTTTTACCACGAATGGCTCGACCGACGCATTGGGCAGCGTGTCGCATTGCGTCAAATGTGAGAAAATCCGCTTCACGGATTTGAAACTGATCCCGCAGGTAGTCCAGACGAGCTCTGAGAATTCGGGATTGTGTGTAAACATAAGGGATGCCAAACATGAGAACAGCGCGACCCAGATGATGATCAAAGTCGACTCCTTCAGATACTTTGCCGCGAGCGACTGACAGTAAAACTGCACCTCTTCCACTTTCACAAGCTTTGATGTAGTTGAACAAGGCCAAAGACGTTTCTGCAGCATCTTGCGTTTCAATAAACAACAATTTCTTCCTTTGCAAACTGTCAATGACTCCCTGATCATACCAACTAGCTACCACACTTTCCAAATACATGTATGAAGTGAAAAAACACACCACACCATCAGGAACTACTGTGCAAATTTCGACTAAAAGTTGACCATAGTTTCGAACTACAGCGACATCTTCACGAGACTCGAATTTAGATGTCATAGCTACTTGGTCACTCCCTTTAGCGACGATCATAGGCAGTAGGCAGGGGCGAGCAAGTGTCATGGTGAATGATTGGCAGACCACTGGGTGGAAGTTGAGTATTTTAGGGAACATATCAAGAGGTGATAAGGTTCCTGAAGTGATCACAACTGTTTGAAACCGATCAAAGACGGGTTTAACAGCAATGGAGGCATCTAGACAACTAAAATGAAAAAGTGGGTTTGATACTGTTGGTTTATTGTCTTCAAAAGGTTCAATTATGATTGTGAACCCTTTGGTGTAAGTAGAGACCAAAGTAGCAAGATGTGTGATCAATATCAAGGGAGAAAAATCAGTCTGATCAGCGATTTCTAGTGTTCGAAGAAGTGAGGCTAAGCGTTCAGCACAGAACCGCAATGGCTTGCGCTCAATGCACACTTTGGATGAAACATCTTTGAGGAAAGCAGCAGGTGATTCATGAACAACGTGCTGTGTCCGTAACCGAGTCTTGACGTATTCCAGAAACCGTTTTAAAAACCCAACAAAATGATCAGCCGTCCGAATGTTTCCGGGAATGACTTCCTTCAGAATTTGATCAGGAAGGACAGGATTAGATAAAATGACGTCAGTCTCACGGGCTTTGTGGGCGTCTCGAAGTCCCTGAACCAATTTATTGTACTCATCCCTTAACTTGTTCGCGTTGTCTTGTTTGGATTTAACGATGGTGTTCTCTAACACTTGTATGTTAGCAGCACTTTTGTCGATTAGTTTGCGGTTTATTTTGACGCTCATAGAGTCAATGCAGACATTGTCGATGTTGTGTGCTTCATCGAATATGACAACCGAGGATTTGGTCATTTCTTTTGACACAACTTCGGCGATTTTAGGGTCGAGCAAATAGTGGTAGCTGTATACCACGACTTGGGCTCGTCCAACGGCATGACGAGCGTAGAAATAAGGGCAATAGTTATTCCGCTGGCCAAATCTTTTGAGATCATCGATGCTGAAAACGCCTATCGGAAGGGCGGCTTCTCTTCCCCTGGCGTCAAAATTTTCGTAGAAATTGCACAAGGGGACTTCGTTGTTGGTGGCTGCTCTGTCACGAACGTAGGAAGCGGTAAGACTGTGACAACGACCATCCACAACTTTCCCTTCGCGCTCACGACTCACCTGAGGGTGAATGCACAGGTTTTTTCTCGAGCTGAGAACAAGACCGAGGAAATTCAAAGCGCGGCCGTGGGAGTCGTAATAATCGAAGAGTTTCCTCAATTCTTCGATAACTTTCTCAATTTCCGGGATAGTTCGGGAACAATAAATCAATTTGGTCAGCTCTAACGGGAATTCCGCCATATACGCTACAATAAGAGCGAGAAGAGTGACTGTCTTGCCGGTCCCCGAAGGCATTTCAAGAAGACAATGTCCCTTGGCGTCTAAGCCTTTTTTCAGCTCGCACATGTAAGCGTACTGCTCAGGGTAAATGAATTCATACGGGAATAGGACGGGCAAGCCGTCCACATCGACGATCATCGTTAGGTGATGCCTGACAAGAACTTATCAACGTACTCCGTTAAATCTCATTGAAGGTAAGCTCTTAACTTATCTAAAAGTGCACTGTAATAAAGTTAAGTACGCAGACAATATAACAGAAGAGCTGCTTGAGATGTCCAGATAAAAAACCGGGCACGATGATGCACTGTTTACCAATTTATGTCATCGGACACCTGCACAAGTACCGCGAACTACTCTTTGTGTACCGCATTAGGATCCATTTTAGAAGCGGCTTTTTGATACGCAAGGAAAAATAAAGCAATAGCTATAACAGTAAACAAAAGGTTACTGTTACTGGTCGCATGTTGCACCTTATTCTTGTTCATGGTTTCCGAATCTGACGGCTCCTTTCTATATTGTTGACAGAAGTTAATGAAGTGAACGAAATTACTTTTCACTATATTCCACTACCCTAATTTGTTATAAATGAGAAATGTAGTGGCCGATTTCATTGTGCGACTGATGTATGATAGAACCTACTGGGAACTAAGCTTATGTGGTCTCCATACAATACGTAATTACAACTCCTGTAAACATGCAGTTACAGGGCTATGATGTTGCAGGATTCGATAGCAGATGGCGCCTGACCAACCTGTGACGTTATATACTAGTTAACAAACTTACCATGAATCAATTCTGCTTCTTACCGTTATTATTTGCTAAGAGTTGTGAATAATTAACTAAGTAATATAAATATTTGTGTTACTGCGAGGGATATCATGTCCAAAAGCAGATTTCTTAAAATACGACCAAGGGCTATAAAGCAAGCCTATTATGCTTATTTTGTAGTATTTACATTAGAACAAACAATGCGAGCAATCATGTCTCCAAAACTTGAGTACATATCTTTCCAAAGATAAAATTATTTGCTTTCAAAATCATGTGCTTAACCTTTTAACTAAGAACATCGTTTACAGTCTGGACCTAGCTGATAAATGGGACTACAAATGGAAAGGTAAATGCTTAAGTAGAATGCAAAAACGTTTGTTAGAACTACTGCCAGCATTGATACTGGAGATTGGAGTTAATATAGGACACCACAATTACAGAGAGGCTTGAAATATTACTCTGGGGCTTGTGCCACTCTGTTCATTGTTTTAAAGAAGTACAATATGAACCATGGGCTACATTTAAAGGAAATAAGTAGGCTGAATGGTTGCCATTCCACAGGCCATTGAAATTTTTTCCATGTTTTTGAAAGCTACACCATACTTCTTTCAATAGAAACAAGTGAGAAAATGACGAAGTTTAATTTTGGTCTGTTAAACAGTTCAGTTTAAATTTGTGGTCTGTATGATCAAAAAACTATATATTTGTGGTAAGGAATATATAAACAAGAAATAGGAAAACACTTTACTATAAACGCGAGAGTAGACATACAGCAACTATGGCGACACAATACAATATTTTTGCTCTTGCAGACATTTCCAAGTCAGCCTGGATCTGAACATGTGGGGTAAGATGGCCTTCAAGGCAGATGTTAAAGGTATGAAAAGTCACTGATGGGCTTGACCCTATCAGACAAAATTATCAATGTTGTCCTTCTTGTAAAAGCACGACAAACAAAATAACATTGCAAATTATTACACAACGTTGTATTATTCTCTTGCTCCGCTTGACGTAGGCTTACACCTTCGAGATACATTCGATTTGATTTAGCATCGAAAAACACTAGAAAACTATACGAAACTTAACCTGACTACAATGGAACAACGAAAACTAAATATTTCTGGCGCCTATAGGATTCGCACACGAGTCGAGCTGGCGAGTGGTTTCAATGAGATAGGAAGTAGTACAAACAATGAAACTATTACTTTAATTAGTTGACTTTTGTTCACTATAATTACTGCGATTTCACTGTCTTCAGTGCAGACGCTGTCGTTCACCTCTGATACTAATTATATTCGACTCAACATCGAAAAATACCTAGAAAACAACACCAAACACGACGTAATTGTAATAAAACTGTCAAAATAGCGTTTCTGTTAATTTTGTAATTCGTCCAATCAGATTGGCGAGCAGGCGGGCACAATATAGCGGGTGAACTAAAGAACATGGACCGACCGCTTGATAACGCTACGACTGCATGTATCGATAGTTCGCTTGAACGCTACGACTGCAAGTATCGATATGCGTCACCGGCGCAGTTGGTGGGGGAGAGCCTATGAGCGATGTCTGGCATATCGATAACCTGACCTCCATATATGAGCGGTCCATATTCTTTGCTTTTACCCAAATAGCTACCAAATGGGATATTTGTGCGAAAGAACGAATTTTTCAGACCCCTGCAAAGGCACAAAACGGCCTGGACAGTGGACAGACATCACAGATTTGGAATCCCGATGTTTGAAGAACCTATGACCAGTTCATGTCCTCACGCTGCACCGTCGCGAAGTGGAAAGCTGTCGGCAACAACAACAACAGTCCCGGTTAATTTATCACCAAACGCATTGATAACAAACCTTGCACCAAGTTGAAATGTCGAGTTCTTGAATTAGCTTACGATTTTGTGCAGATTTTGAATTCTATGATTCCTTCGGCAAGAAATGTCGCTCACGTACATTTCCACCGTCCGTAAAATATTAAAGAACCACCTTACAGTAATTTATCGTTTCGTTAGTAGTAGAGAAAATGGGGAAAAGTTTGAACGAAACGAAAATAAGTTCGTTCCCGTATATAGGTAAACTCATAAAATTCCCAGTGAAGTTGTTACTTGCAAATAAACAACCTTCCGATTTTACTTTATCTAATTTATATTCGATACGTTTTACGTTTATCTAAGTGAACGATAAATTAGTAACTGTGAAATGTTACAGGATGCCTAATATGTGGGCCTGCGCTCTAATAAATAAAGCCAAAGGCTATCAGCTGGCTGCTGCAGGTATCTCAATTCCTATTGCTCTTGGCTTGCAGGCGGTTGATTTGTTGAGCAGCTCTTCGTCTTACACGTACGCTTTTGTTGGTAAGATTTTCTTCATATTATTAGTCCAAGTGTTGGTAGCCGAGTAGTACATTTGATAAAATAATAGATAATTTTATTGAATGATTAAATCGAATACAGTTGGGAACGTGCGGTATATAACTCAGAATACTTTGTATTGTGAATAATAGTCCTACATAAAATTACTCGAGGTGGAGAGTGTAGCGTTTCCTTCTCAGGCGAGTAGACCTTGGAAGTTTTCGTTTCAACTCGAAACGCTTACATTGTGATGATCACGCATCGAGTCATGTAGATGATGGTGTGTGTTGGTGCGGTCTCTTCGCTGATATGGGGAATGCCAAGTGTGCGATGGAGGACTTAGTTCCTTACGCACCAGGGTGCACACCTGATGAGCGTGAGCACTCTGATTTGTTGCACCTGAACTCTATTAATTTGTGCAGCACAAGCTGATCACCAAAGTGTACGGGTTTTATAATGAGAGATACAGAAATCGTTTTGTGCTAAAAGTGAGAGGAAAGTGGGAACCCAGCAGTGGTTCAACACATTCAATCCAAGCCTAATTTTACCTGTTCTACCTCAGGATCGGAAGTGAGAAATACCATTTCATCGCTTTAATACCACGAAATGTATGGTATGTTACTAAAATGATTAATTTACCATAAATTCTTGTTGACATTTAAATTCTAAATTGAATTCTGATTTGCGTCCTCTCGGCTTTGGGCCCAAGGACATTCATATTCAGTCAGGCAAAAGCTACAATACCGAAATTTCTTGATTTTTTTGTCTCATTTTTTCATAGTTCCTACATAAAAAAAGAAGGAAGAGTTAGAATTAAACTAAATCCCACGTAAAAAAGAGCAATTTTTATTTTGAGAGGAAATATATCATGGGAATTAAAAAAAAGTAAGGATTAACATAAAACTGAAAAAACTTGCATATGGGAGGGTATACCAGGAATTGAAGAATTGTTAAATAATACGTACAAGAAATATTGTAAGCTAAGAAGTATAAATATCTGGTGCGTAGCAACACACGACTTTCCGCCACCCCTTTAAGTTCGAACACCAGCTACATATGCGGGTGCTATATCTTCGTTCAACGCATTTTTACAGGAACATTTATTCAGAAGAAAATGTAGGGACTAGTTAGCTGAGAGTACTCCGTAAGTTTGATCGAAATCGTTAGAGCCGTTTTTGAGAAAATTGGAATACCGATAAATTAATATTCGACAAATCTCCTTTTCTGAGTTAACTTGGCTTATATCTCCGTTCAACATATATATACAGAAATAATTATAGAGAACGAAATGTTGGTGTGAGTGACCAAAAGACACTCCATTAGGATTTATCACATCTGGTGAAAAAGTTACCCTGAAATTTACGGAAACTTTCGAAAAAACGTTAATTTCGACACATTTTGATTTTTATCTCTGTTCAATGGACTGTCAGAGGAACATTTATTGAGAACAATATGTAGGTATTAACTATTCAGAAACATCTCTAAAGTTTGGTGATAATCGTTGAAGCCGTTTTGCCAAAAGGCGTAAAAAACCTATTTTTGCTTCAGGGGCCTATATCTCCGTTCACCGTATTTTCATGGAGATATGTATGCAGCAGAAAAGTTAGGTATTGATTAGTAGAAGATAATTTGAGAGTTTAATCAAAATCGTTAGAGCCGTTTTCGAGAAAAATGCGAAAAACCCTAGTTTTTGGTACATTTTCGTCCCCCCTTCCCATCGGCCGAAATCGTCCATAACCTTATTTTGGTGTCTACAAAAAATAAGAAACAAAACAAAAAAAGAACCAGCGCAATCGGATAAGCCGTTCTCCCGCAAATCGAACTACAGACACACACACATACATACACACACACATACACACGGACCACGCGCCGAAATTAGGTTTTTTAGACTCAGTAGGGTGTGAAACGTAAAGATCTGAAGAAAACCCAATTTTTTTTTTTGACCCGATTACTATACTTTCCTTCCCTTCGGGTAGCGGAAAGTAAAAAAATGTGAACACATTGGTTGTCGGGCTGAATGTGTAAAGTTTGTGTGCAAGCAACTGATGCTTTCCACAAGCTCGTCAGCGTACGCCATATTTTTGTCAAGGTATACTCACAGGTTGCGCGTATAATCTGTTTCTGGGACAGGATTGAAGTCGAGGCTGGTCAGTATGTAAAAACGGTATGTTTTAGAAGATTTTCCCACATTTACTGTCATCCACCATTTATAGTTTCATTCTTGGACAGCTGCTATGTGAGATTGGGGGTTGTTGGAACATGCTTGGTGATTAAGGTTGATGCTAAGGATGGTCAAATTGCCAGAAAACGTTGCTATTTATGTTTTTGGGAGCCAAAGCTATGTTGCTTACGTAGATTAAGTAAAGCAACGAACTCAAAACGCTTCTCAGGGTTGTCACCAGAGTCAGTGACTTAAAGCTGTTACACTTCATGTAGAATGTTCCCCGTAAAATGTAAGATTGGAGGGTACTATAAATGCTGTCAGGTAATGATGGACACACTCCATCAAATGCCTGTGTGGGGTGTCAATAAAGACCCTGCAACAAACTTTTTCAACTTTTAAAATAAATTTTCCATCGTTACTACCATGGCATTTCTGTAGGGCGTAATTCATTTGTAGTGATTAGTAGCTATGCAACTTCAGTGGAAACAGATTTGCTCAACGTGTTCTAGTGCCAGCATTATCAGTTTAGAATGTTTTCCATGGGTGCTTTCGCCTACCAAAGGTTCTTATCGCTTCTGTCGTCCCTGCTAACAAAAATTTTGCTCAAAATTTAATAATGAAAGTATTCATGGGGAAAAAATGTTTAGTGGGATGAAATGGATTCCATTAGTAAGAAGGACTCCAAGAAATATCCCAAACTGCTCTCTAATCTTATCAAGTTTCACTTTAATGGAATGTAACACTATTGTGTTGTTTTGCAGCATTGTAATATTTGTATTTATTGTAGCAGTTACACAAAATATTATTAAAAATAAAGAAAACTTATTTTTCTCTAGGTGTCGCTTCGAATGTCGCATTACTTACTGTCGGTCAAGCATTCACCAACTTAGTCGGAGCCGTGTACGTCTCCAATGATAACTCCACCGTTAAAATATCGTACCTGGACTTTTGGGGGCGACGCCACAACAAGATAGTCACTTCTGAGCAGATTCTTGGCGTCACCCACCTTCCTGTTGTACCGTGGAGCCGACTCAAAATAATCAATGACAGCACTTCATACAAAATATCCTTGCCATTGGGGGATGTGCTTGTGACACCCTTATACAAAAATGCCCTCAAACATGATCCTGATGTCAGATAAATTTGATTAGGCTTACAATGTAAATTATGAGGATTGATAATTGTTTGTAAATACAAACTTCATTATTATTCATTGCCACTCCAAGAGCCAGTATTACATAGTCACTGGTCTATGTATTGTGCAGAGCTTAGTCATGGCTAGATATTAATCACCCAGGCCTGGGCTCGCTTGAGTTTGACTTTAATTTATTAAGTTTCACATAATCCAGGTTTACACTACGAAACAATTTCATATATTACAATTGAGCCAAGTCAGGTGAAGCATGGAGAGGACCCCGAGCAACTTCTTCCACACTCCTTGGCGTAGCAAAGTTGGACGAAGCTAAGTGATGTTCGTCTCTTCACATTCTCGCTCCTCAGACTGCTCTGTGAATCTGGAAGGGCCTTGCAGTTGTGCACATCCACGCTCCTCCTTGAACTGTGTTGGTTATGAAGCTCCCACCTTGTTCAATGGAAAAAGAAGGCAACTGTTTTCCTAGACAGCAAAGGACGTTTCCTGCTGGCGAAACGCGCTCACATGCTTCAGGAGGTGTCATCACCCTCTACAATGAACATATTTAGAATCGAGTAATCTCTCATTACGCTTTGCCCTGCACCATGCTCGTTCGTTTTGTTAGCCCCCTGTTCTTCCCAATGGCATAATGTTTTCCTTTGTTTTCCTGTGTCTCATGATCAGTATCAAATGGGTTTTTAAGCAGGTATTCATTTCTGAGGAAGTTGTGTACACATGAAAATAAAATATCAATAGCAGTCTCAGGTTTAACGTTAATGGGTGTGAAAAAAACCGAACACAAAATACTGAAAGCGTTTTCAGACACCATACATACTTTGCTCAATGGAGAGTTGAATCTCAGAACAATAGAAAGTAGTATTTGTAGTTGAAGTATAATAAACATCCGGTATGATTAGGTGCCACAACCCTTACATGCTTCCTGTTTATAGCACCAATGATGGAAACTACATCTCCAGAATTCTTCTACCTTCATTTTCCAGTCAGACCATCTGACGTGACGGAAAAAACCTGTCGCTAGGAAAACTCACCTTAAACATGACGTTTATGTGCATACGGAAAAGATTGTGGTAAGAGATTCATATCAATTACTGTTTAATGTGCGTGGCAGCGAACCTATGACAGCTGCTCACATTTATATTCCCACAGTGGTATTGGCTCGCACAATTTAACATTTCAGCAGATACCCACTCTTTAGGGACGTAGTCATGAACCCTGATTTCGAATCGGTTTCTACATTATGGATAGTAGAGAAAATATCTGGTGCGTAGCAACATACAACTTTCCACATCTTCGTTCAACGCATTTTTACAAGAACATTAATGCACAACAAAATGTAGATGAGAGTACACCGTAAGTTTGATTGAAATCGTTAGAGCTGTTTTTCACAAAATTGGAAAACCGGTAAATTAATGTGTTTGACAAATCTTGTTTTCCGAGCTATCATGGCTTATACCTCCGTTCAACAGACAGACACAGAAATAATAACGGAAAAAAATGTGGGTGTAGGTTGCTAGATGACACTCTGTTAGATTGATCTAATCCAGTTACTCAGGACATTACAAAACTGTTCGAACAAGCATTATTTTCGATGCATTATGATTTTATCTTCGTTTAAAGGAATGTCAGAGGATTTTTATTAAGAACAACATATAGATATCAACTATGTAAAAACATTCTGTGAGTTTTTTTGCCTAAAAGCGTAAAAACCCTTATTTTTGCTTTTTAGGCATATAAAAACATACATATATATCTCCGTTCTGTACGTTTATGGAGATGTTCATGGATAAGAAAAGTTAGGAACTAACTAGCAGAAGAAAATTTGACATCGATAAGCTGTTTTTGAGAAAAGTGCGAAAATGTTCAAAAACGAGAGTGACACAACTAGCGGCGCATGACGTAACTACTTAGCTCAACCACGTCCGATACATTGCGGCAAAGGCGTTTTTCAAAAGTAGAGCGCATAAAAGTCAGTTCGTGAGCTGTTACTGTTAACTTCTTGTGAATTGCAAGGGCTACTTGTTTCTTGATTTCTTATAAATTGTACTAATAACGTTCTACATGAATAAGAGGCAATCACATGGCCCTCATCACTCATTTGTTAACGGCCTCATCTCTTCCGTGCCAGTTGCGTTATATACTATCGTCAAACACCTTCTACCTCTGCCAGTTTCCTCAAAAACTCATATCAAATGTCGTTAGACTCTTGGAAAATCTCGGGAGGTAGTCCAATGAAGTGGCTGTACGATGAGTCTTCAGTAACGCTCATAAGATATACAGGGGCTACACCAGAAATTCCAGAATTTCAACTCCCGCCTTTCCACTTCCTACCATTTCGGTAGTGCTCATAGTACGGGAATTTATTGTGCTGCTCGTACTCATGCTCCGACGATTATTGAGCAATTGGCGCGCAAAGGATTAATGAGACTGTAAACACGATTTTTTTCAGAAGGAAAACAATCACTTTCCCGAGTTATCGAGTAAAAACTTCAAGAAATGGAAGTAAGTGAAACGGCGGGGATTGAAATCCCGGAATTTCTGGTGTAGCCCTTGTGTATCTTATGAGCGTTTTTACAGACTCGACGTATAGGTACTTTGTTGGACCACCTGAAATGTTTGGTAATTTATTCGCTGCTCTCGCGATTCCCTCACCATCTCATTTGAAGCTGTTCGCATAAAAGATTTAATCAAAATCGTTACAGCTGTTTTCGAGAAAAAAATAATTTTTGGAGTTTGTGCTAGGGGTTTTTGCCTTTTTCTTGAAATCGGCTCTAACGATTTTGATTAAACTTTCAAATTATCAACAAAACGATTACAAAAGTTCTCATCCCTATACATACTCGTATCTCCATGAACCACCTTCATTGGCCTATGAAGCAAAAATAGGTTTTTCACGCTTATTGGCAAAACTGCTTTAACGATTTTCACCAAACTCACAGGATGTGTAAGAATAGTTAATACCTATATATTATTCTCAATAGATGTTCCTCTAACAGGCCATTGAACAGAGATAAAAAGCGAAATGTATCAAAAATAATGTTTTTCAAACATTTCCGTAAATTCCAGGGTAACCGCTGCACCAGATATGGTCAATCTTAAAGAGTGTCTTCTAGCCACCCATACCCACATTTTCTTCATAATTATTTATGTATATGTTTGTCGAACGGAGATATAAGCGAAGTTACCTCAGGAAAGGAGATTTGTCGAATATTAATTTATCGGTTTTCGAATTTCCTCAAAAAAGGCTCTAACGATTACGATCAAACTTACGAAGGACTCTCAATTAACTAGTCCCTACATTTTGTTCTCTACAAATGTTTCGGGGGTGGCGGAAAGTTGGGTGTTGCAACGCACCAGATATTTTCGAACTCAGTAGGGTCTGAAACGTGAAGATTTGAAGAGAATTCAAAAACTTTTTTTCTGCTGATTACATAACTTTCGTTTCTACTTCGTAAAGCCAAGGAAAGGAAAATGAACAGTACCGAGGAAATGGGACACATTCGTGTAAATAACACAAAACCAAGGCTCGAGAACAAACGAACGAGCACGTCAAGTACTAAATTTTATTTCAATATGGGAAAGCATTTTTGATCTTACTGGCTAATTTCAATGACAATAGAAAAAGTAATCTAATGAAAAGTTGATCCTATGAAGGTACTAATGTTTGATTTGCTCAAATCAATTCGTTCGGTACTACTCGGAATATACTCCTTGAAAACTAACCACTGAAGTTATCATTTTAAAATAAGGTAACGTAAGCATTGAAGTTGTACATAATTGTTAAGTCAAACAAGCAAGTATGTGTCTGTGGGAACCAAATGTTTAATGGTAGTGCATCTTAGTGTTAGATTATCGAAGAATTTTCACATTTGCCACCAGCTTAGTCAACCTCCGATCTAATTACATTGAAGGGACTCAACCAAACACATCAATATTTTGAGTTTTGGAACCAGAATTCATTTCCTCACTCAATGTTTAAGTGCGAACTGCATCCTCACACCCCAACCACAGCATGTAAGGGACAGTGGCATTAACCCTGGAAATTTTCTCAAAACATACCTCATACTACCCACTTGCAGAGTTACGTAACACGTAAATGTAGGGAAAGTGAGTTAAAAGTTAGCAAATTAAAAATCGATGAACAAATTTGTAGAAAATTTGGGCGAAAGTTTTTGGGAAACAATTTTGTGGGGAAACTCATGTGACTATTAGTGTATTATGAAATGAAAATTGGGGGAAAATGTAGAAAAAATATCTGGTGCGATTCATCAGACAACTTTCCCTGGCCCCACGTGCATTCAGCTTTTTCCATGACTCAAGCAGATAGTCAAATCAAATCTGTTTTTCACTCTGTGGCTCATTAGAGCAACCCGTGCGCAGGTGATTTGGGAGACTGTCAATGTGATTAGGGGGGGGGGGGGATCGTGTTTTATATCGCGGCAATTTATTGTGCTGATCTCGTCATCTCTCGTATGGAAATGTTATGGTATCTGTGTGTTATTAGGAGCTGTCCATACTAATAATTTAATCCAAATCGTTGGAGCCATTGTTGAGAATAAAATTTAATGTTTTGATAACTATTATCCCTATAGTTAATTTTGGGTGAATTTGGCTCATAACCTCATATAAGTTGTTGGGAACTCAAGTACAAATTTTTTGCGATAAAGTAAAACTTGCAAGACTGAGAATTATTATTATTGGACGCCTTAGTAGTCTCCAGAGCTTGGGCCACATTTTCACTCGTCAACTTCTGGTTTTCCAAGTTTGTTTATTATGAAAATGTTTAAAATTTGTTTAGTTGTTATGCTAATCAAAGTTTTAATCAGTTCTTGTGTTCTAATGGATATTGGAAGACATCAAGTGACACCTTTGAGCCACATTTTAGTGGACTGTTTGATCATAACTACTCCCTTATTGGCCTTACATAGCCCAGCTCTCAAATACTAATATGCCTTAAAGACGTCCATGTTTGTACAATAAGTCAGGTTTTTTTACGTCGAACCTCATTACATGAGCTACATTCTCTAGGCAGTTTCCTCTGATCAGAATTTACGGACTATTGCTTCTTGGGGACTATTGGGGGATAAGAGTTCAGCAAGAAGAGGTTTGAATGCTGACATCTCAATAGCGGCAGAGGAGCTACATACGGATTTCAGCTTCATAACAGAAGGGACAAAGCAGTAAACCACAGTTGACTCTTGTATCAACTAACAGTTTATAGCAAATGCAATAATTAGGTGAAAATTTGAAAGAAAACCCGGTGCTAACTGATGATGAGAAAGTACCAGTGCCTAGGCATAGTCAAAGCCATCGTATAAAACGCTGAGGATTAACGTTAAATTGAATTGACTTAACAAGAACAAAATGTCCAATTACATATTCAATAGTTCTGATAAAACATTTTGTTGAAAAAAAAAAAAAAACAAACAAAAAAAACGAACCTCCACAAAAGTCTGCCTTTGTGCGAGTGAGTTATGCCACCTTTCAACATTTTAAAACATATACTACCTAATCCCTCAATGCGATTTGCTACCATTGCCCAATATGGTTCATCTTGGTACTATGGCGTTTCACATGCTTTCATCATAACAGAAACTGTTGTAGCTACTTTGTCGGTGACAGTATCAAACAGCTCAGTTGAAGATATACGAAACTGTTTTTTGAAATCACAACCCTCTGACTAGTAGTTTAGTGGAAAGGCGAAGACCCAATTTCCTTTGGCTATGCATAAGACTGAGGTCGTGGTGAATGCAAAGCGCCATCTCTTGAACACCAATGCAAGCCAAACTGAGATCAACGCATAGGCAGCAGCGTAGTACCATGAGGTTAGCTAGCTAATAGTGAATACATTGGGCAAAAAGTAGTGTGCATGGTTGTTCCTTCTAAAAGCAGTGGTCCTGCTCTACATAGCAGACATGTGTTTCCCTCCTTATGAAACATCACCAAAACAACCTTTGCCCACTAGACTACATTTACTAGGGCGCTACATGTGTACACAGCAAACGTTCTCTAATGGCATTACGAGGGTTTCATTGTTGGAATTCAATGAGCTCTTCCAGTGGCAAAAGTCCATCCATCAGTCACTGCTCTTGGAGATTAAACTCGTTCAAAGTAATCTAGTAACATCTATGCTTGATCTTGCTACCCCTACGATGTTTTCTAGCTTGTGCGTTTCAGTTTGTGTAATCAATTTAGGTTGAAAGTGCTTTATTAGATAGGGAATCAGCTCTTAGTTCTTACCTAGTGGCAGTAAATGTATGCTAGGAGCTTACATAAAAATTGAGAATAAATCATGCGTCATATAAAATACAAATGTCTGTCAAGGAGATGATGTGAATAGGTATATACGAACCAGGAGTCCTGCTGTTCCAAAACTTCCCCTGAGTACCTTTAAGAATGCCACTTTTTGCTCTCACGATTGTAATTGAATGTGAACAATGCGGGATAACTTAGTTTTTTTAATTGGAACGTCCACTTATTTACGCCACGTTATTACTAAATGTCTCATTTTTTTCCAGCACTCAAAAGAAGCAATCTTACACTTCCGACAATGTCAGAACATGTCATTACAAGCGTTTGATAATTGCGACCGATTGCAGTGCTTCCTCTCATTACTTCACAATTATCCACTGCAGTATGTGCACTTCCTTCATAAAGAGCTGTACTTGAGGTTTTGAGGGCGTAAACTCTCAAATGATGTAGATCCACAAAGTCCTATTTGCTTCTTTTGCAGACCATTTTCACACGTGGACTTACTATGTTTGGGCGTTCACATGCTTTCATCATAAGAGAAACTGCTACTTTGTCGGTGACACTATCAAACAGCTCAGTTGAAGATATACGAAACTGTTTTTTGAAATCACAACCCCGGTACTGAAAAGCCTTTTTCTATATCCCCTCTGTGCCAACGCATTATGCACACCACCAATTCTGCCTGAAAATGGGCTTAAGGAACTCCCGTTGTGAGCCTAACCTTTCATTTCCCCAACAAATTCGGTTTTTGCACCACCCGTTTGAGCGAATTTTAGTTGCTTTTCCTCCACACGGTATCTGCCCTGTTTGGACAGCTGTTCATTTAATAGTTGAGCTGCTGCTGAGTTTTACTGTTTAATGTACTATTTATCCTTTCTCGTGGAAATTGCGCCATATTATGCCCGACTAGTGCTCAACACCAAAACGATCTCAGACAGTCGTACACGAGACTGAAAGAAGAGCTAGTGCAGGTGGTATAAGGGCTATGAGGAGAGCAGGCCTGTGATTGTAAGATTACATATGAAAACTTTTTCAAGGTAGGAGTGCACAAATTGCAAAATATATATTTTGCTTAGCCATTATCACATTATTCAGCGAAAGTAAAGTTAATTTCAGTGACCCACAGAAATGCTTTTTTTTGCATTTAGAGCACACGCACACGACAAGGGTGTTTAGCACACTCAACAATTTAATCAATTTTCCGGATAAAATATAGACTTAAAAAAAAAGTGGGACCCATTTCATTAAAAATTAAGTTATGCATTGCGCAATTGTGCAAACAGGTTGTACTTAAATTCTACACAAAAAAAGAAGTTGTTAATTAGACACTTTTACGAGTTGAGACGTGGGATATAATAAAAAAGAAGCAGTATTTCTGAGATATGACACAAATACTCAGTTGCTGTTGACTAGAAAATGACTAAAAAATCTTCGACTCGCGCACTTGAATAATTTTGTCTTTCAAACAACTTATTTTTGTTTGCAATAATTAAATGACAAGGACACGACGATTGCTAAAAAAAACAAAACAACAAAAACAATATGAAGATCAACGATAGGCAAAATGTGGAGTATTATGAGTCAACTCAATAAAGTATGGTCTGATTTTTGTACAGTTGAATTGATTTGTAACCGTTGGGTTGGTGCTTTGCTGAAGATGGAGTCACGACGACTTCTAGCTCTTGCATTTGAAAGAGCCTTTGAACGTCTTTATCTTTCCTGTAAAACAAAGTATACAAAATCGCCTGAGTACAAGGATGTTTCATACTTGTACGCTTTTAATCAGTTTGGTTTCTGTACAATCAAAACGAAACACTGATGACTGCTTTTTGTCACGTTTCACGTAGTTGGAATATTCTAACCAGCCATCATCGTTAACTTCCAGCAATTGATATCGTTTACACATAATTTGTAACACGATTTTCATTTTAGTCAGCAAGTTCATGTTCGCTGTTCTGGAATTATAAGGGCGCGCATCACACAACTTTCTTTAGGTCTACGTAAATTCACTCGTATCCATTTCAATGGCGTTCCCAACTAATTCAATTCATTTTTCACTCAGCTCATTGGAACTTAGTCAAACATAACTTCAAAGTCGTAGAAAGTGGTTTGGCTTACAGTTCCAGACTTTTTTGTTCTGCTTCTACTCTTGCCCCGACCATTATCAAGCAATTGGTACGCAAATAATTAATGAGGCTGTACACAAGATTGTTTTGAGAAGGATGATAATCACTTTTCCAGAGCTATTGGGTAAAAACGTTTAGAAACGGTAGTAAGTGAAACGGCAGTGGTTGAAATTCCGGAATTTCTGGGGCACTTGGGTAATCCCTATATATTTTATGAGTGTTATCAAATGCTCATCGTATAGGTACTTGATTGGATTACCACCTCAACGTTTTTTGGAAGATTCTACTACCTTTTGATAAAAATTTATAAGGAAAAGACTCCGCTACAATCGATTTTCGTCAAAGTGTTTGGTAATTTATTGTGCTGCTCTCGTCATTTTCCCACAGATGGGACTTTTATGGTATTGTTATGTTATTTGGAGCTGTCCATAATGATAATTTAATCCAAATCGTTAGAGCCGTTTTTGAGAAAAAAATATTTGGTGTTTTTTCTCAATTAAGTTCACAGACTGTTTTTTAAATAGAGTAAAAAATAGTTAACTAAATAAATATTAGTTAAGGAAATGACCAGACTATCCTACGCTGGCTCTAGGGATAGGAGGATTGGGAGGAGAAAGGAAAGATGGATAAAAGGATGTTCCACAATAGAACTACCACCAGTTCAGATACAACCCGTGCAACATGCGGTTGGTGATACCTTGGAGAATGCCTGCTGACGCACCCACCCAACGCATCTCCTTAGCACTTTTCTGGCGCCACATACTGTGCCAGGACATTGACGGTGCTACAAGCCAGATGTTACCTGCCTCCACTCAAAGAGCTTTCGAAACTGCCATACAAAGATCCGTCCTGTCATATATTGCCAAGTTAGTGCAACATTCCAGCTGTTAGATACTACCTGGGCATTCAGGATCAGTCCTCAGTCCTTCTCCAGAGACAACCCAGTAGTGCCGCTCCCTCTGCACTTCGCAGCCTTAGATGACAATGTGCCAGCAACCTGCTTGCACACCCCGTGTTGACACTTAACGCAAACCTCATGAGTATGCAGGCACACTTGCTCCAACTATGTTGGTTACCAAAGGCATGTCAGCGAGCATCCATAATGTTACAATCCAACCTGTACACCTCATCACTGTAGGCAGCAATGCTACGGGAGGAAAGTGCCAGTAATCCCTTCTATGCCTGGCCTCTGAAGCCCACTCCAACCAAGTCTAAGAGTAGGGGGAGGCGGGACATTGCCCAAGTTCCAATCCACCACTGGGTCATGCAGAGCAGCAGCAAACTCAGAAGGCTAACTGGACTAGGGGCAGATGGAGTTGCCATGTCACACCATCGTAGCTGATCCCGAATGAATCCAAGGCCAGCCACAGCGGGTGCAACATCCCAGACAGATACTTGCAAAGCAAGCCAGCACTTACAGTGCAAGAACCGTACCGTGGTGGAGAGAGATGGAACACTGAGTCCCACAGATCAAACTGGAGCGTAATGGGATGTCATGTGGGAGGCCTAGCCAAGCACCCAATGCCATTCTGTCGAGACTTATTAGCCTTTGGACAACCAACCAGTCTGTCATAGGTCGTCTTAAGGAGCAAGTACGTCTGAAGACTAGGCAATTTCCCCAAATTGTAGACTTTAAAACGTGAAGATTTGAAGGTAGCTCAACTTTTTTTTCCAGCCAATATCATAACTTTCCTTTCTACTTCATACAGCCAAGGAAAGTCAAAATAAGTTAAGGGACGACATCAATTTGAATTTCTTGGGTTGTTCCTAATTATTTTAAAGGTGTTAGTAGACTTCCATCGTGCTGGTAGATTGGACTATGTCATAAGAGAGACTTTTAAGTAAGACTTTTTCGCCTGGTTGTATTTCAATTTCGATTTGATCCTATTACAAGTCAACTATTCCCCAGTCACCTTATATTTCTAACAGAAAAAATGAATATAATGAAAACAGAGCTTTCTGAATTCGGATTTAGTAAATAGATGAAGCTCGTACTGCCCCTGGAACACCCACTAACGGTGAATTATAGGAATGGATGCGTACCTTAACATGGTGTTTGGAAGCTTTCGTATGCGAACAACTTGGGAAGCATTCAGACCGAGTTCCTCGCAGCAAACCCGAAGAAGAGAGTAATACGTCAGTTCATTTTTAGGTATCTCGATTTCAATGAAATCTGGATCCCCTCCATTGGCTATTTTCACTTTTAAGACCAGCTCTGAAAAGATTCAAGAAATGGTAACCATTTTTGGTTGTTGTGAAAGTCGAAGTCTTAGAACAAACTTTTACACATGGAGCACGCAACAATTTAAGAGAGGTACGCCATTCCTAGTAAACCCCTCCGCCAAACGCACATCATCAGCAATAACTTGGATCTTGCTCATGTTTCTCTTATAGCACACAGGATGAAGGATATTTAAGAGTATTAACAAACTCTTTGGCTTTGTACTTCTTACTCCGCAAATCTGGACAGTGCAACAGGGAAGTGCCTGGCATGCATGATTGTGTTCTTATTTACCTTCTGCTAATATTGCTACCACCACTCCCTCTCTCTGTTCCTCAAAACCTCCTTCTCATTAATTCCAATTTCCAAGCTTAGTAAAACATACAGCGCAAAGGGGGGGGGGTCTCTTTCAGAGGAAAACGAAAAGTTGTTGGAAAATCTTAGTTTTAAGCTTATAGCCCCCCTAAAAATTCGACACTTCACGTTTCTAATAAGCTATGCCCGTCTTAGCATATTATGCCTTTAACGTGGTCTACAAAATCCGTTTTTTCTCAAAAAACAATTTGGGATCTAGTTGAGCCCGCCTACTCAGAAATCCAGTTCGACAAAAACCTAGGTTGCTATGGGCGAAAAATGGTTTAACAAATTACCCCCCCCCCCCCAAACGGTATTCCGGCAGTGCTATCGCAATTACGCCGTGTTTGGTATCGTTGTACAGGTATTTTGCGACGCTGAGTCGAATAGTACGAGTATTAGAGGTGTAGAACTGCGTCTAGATGGAAAACAGTTAAATCTTAGTAAATTTAGTAAGGCAAATTCTACTACTCGAAGAAATTTGTGGGACAATTGCGAAAGTTATAGTTTCTCTATGGCCTGCACTCGTTCCCTACACCGCCTCCTGTCTCATTCCAAGCCTCCACTCATCTGTTCAACTAGTTACATCGTGCTAGTTGCCAAGAAAATGTAAATTTTAGCCATTTTGTTGTAGTCATGTCATGTTTTGTATCATTTACAAGTATTTATCTATGATAGGTCTCAGTTATGCTGTGCAAGATATGCAAGAATCTATCATTGTAAAATAATTTTCAGTGTTAATAGTACTAATAAATTTTCCTGAATAATTAACCAAATGTGACAATTAAGAAAGAGAACAATTAATACACATACATAAACACAAAGGAAATACTGACAAGTAAAAAGGGGGTTCACGGCAGAATGTGTCGCATGAGCTTACAAGAAAGATTTGCAACGAATCACACGTTATATTTCTTCAGTACTTAACGTTTCATCCAATAACTTACCATCAACTGTATCCGATGATTGCGGTGGTTGCCTCCGATGTATCGAGCCATTGCCCCAATGAGATCCAAAATCGTCTTTAGGGTTCAATGGAGGATTTTTAATGTAATTGGGAGTGATGGGCAGATTATTCTCATTGGTAACTCCATTCATGTCGGAGGAGCCCAATACTTTCCGGATTTCAGAAGTCGATGCTAAATCGGCGGGAGTTTCTCCGTTCTCAGTCAACACCGTCGGGTCAGCCCCTTTTTCCAGAAGGTAACGCACGATTTCAGCTCTTCCCCGTTTGGCCGCCCAATGGAGAGGAGTCCTAGACATTAGATCAATAAGAGAATTTAACCAATACTAGTAAGTACTAACAGTTTACAGTGAATTGAAGTTCCTGGTTAAAATTTGTCAATGTTTAAAGACTGCCATTGCTGCCAGTTGAAAAACTGAGTAAACCACCCTTACTTTCCAAGCCCTAACTTTATATTTTAAATCTCAAGACTGAATTTATTCTTTTAGGAGAATGTAAAAGCTGTTGTCAGTGCTAAACAAACTTGTGATAATAAAACCTGAGTGGTAAATTGGAAGGTGCCTAATCAACTATTAAAACGCTTCAATTCAATTCAACGCCTCCTCGTACGTTTTATTTTAACGAAAAACCCGTTTTCGTGACAATTCCAAACGAATTTCTCCTTTTCCTAGATTTTTAATTTTTTGTATACTAGAATAATAAAGTGATAAGTCACAAACGAGAGAGGTACTTAAAGACAGGTTATTAAGAAGCAATACAGAACACAAATAAACAAAAACAAGAGCTTTACTCTCGATTTGTAAATGAGTAGAAAGTGGGAAATTGTCCAGTTGGAAACTATCTTGGTTTTCTTTATTGAATGTTTAGTCCCTTCATTAATTAAAATTATTTGCGCTTATAACTTTTTTTACATCTGTCTTCCCATAACCAATTTTGAAGTGTACAGTATGCAAAAAACGGAAAATAAAACAGCAATATCTATCGCACTTCAATATTGGTTATGAGGAGATAAAAGGTTATAAACATGTCAAAGGAAGGCTGGCTATTATAGGAAGGCTATTAAAGGCTGATAAGCACAATGTTTCCTGTAACCAGCTGACGCACAATGTTATTGTTATTGTTTATGGTGCAAACAGTGTGTCAGTGTGTTTTGAACTATCAAAGCCCCTTTTACCAGTGGTAATTGCATCTTAGTTAGCTCAGTCTGTTACAAAACTGGTGGAGAACACTTTTTTCACAAACTCCTCAATTTTCGTCGTTCAAAGCCTTTTCTTGTAACAGCACGCCACCTACTCCAGTTTTCGCTACGTTCTCTTTCACTACATACCGCAGAACCTACAGTTAGCCTAATTGTTACTGAGAAAGGCTGTACTTCATATCAGCTTAGAGGGAGGTTGTTCTCCGTATTTCAATTGATAGCAGGAGAAAGCAGTTTGTGCAGAGCGCACTTCACACTGTGAGGGAATAGTCAGAACGGATCGGTCATATCACTATCAAATTAACAGCCAGCAGATACTATCATCACATGGTAGGAAGCAGGAATGGAAGCGATAGACAAGTTTTTCTCCCGTACCCCCCCCCCCCCCCGGGTCACGCTCAAATTTTAAAATGGGCTAAACGCCCCAAAACGTGCACACAAAGCTGAGTACGTACATAAAGACAACTAATACGCCTGAACGATAACTAAATCCTTTCGTAACCAGATATAATCAGCAAGCATGAACTAGAGAATAATTACTACCAAATACAGGTTTATACTGCTGAAAGGCCAATTAACGAACGTACCAGAGGATTACTGGCACGACCAATTGAAAAGGCTATTAACAAACCAGGACCAGTAACAAACGCAAGGCGATATTAAAAAACTACACCGCTAACTTACCTATTTAACACATTTTCTAGTCTACTTTATAAGCAAGCGCTACTTACCAACCGTTAATAGACTGCCTCGCATTAACATTGGTGTTTTTCAAAATCAACTCAATAACTAAATCAATGTTGCCATCGCATGCAGCTTTACGCAAATTGTCTTCCAGTACCTTGTGCCTGTCCATACTTATTCCCCACGCGATATTCTTCTAGACATTCGTACTCATACCGTCTAGTTGTATAATTATATTCCCAAACAAATTATGGCTGAGCGTTGGCTCACGCGATAACGATTTAATGATTGTGAGATGATAAAAGAGATAACACGTTCAGATCGACAGACGTGAAACTTGCAACTCACACGGGGCTCAGGTATGCAACATGCTGAGCAAAGCTCGTCGATTGGGAAGGCGCCTTTTATTTAAAATTAAACTCAAACGTTTAACAGATGGTATTAACGAGCAAAGCTTGTTTTTTAAAAATTTAGTTGAACCTTCTATGGTTAATTTTCCTACGGAGCGCATGTACAACAAAATATATTTACAACGACGGGAGAGATTTCCTCTTTGGGTGTACAAAAAACCATTAAGCACTAAAATCAAAGCGTCAAATGGATTTCGTGTTTTAAAACACCTTTGGCTGTGTGTGATTAATATTTTAATTGACACATATTATGAAGGATTTAATTGATTTAAGTCACTTCTATTCCTTTCGTTAGTCTGCATGCAGTCGGCTAGAGTTGATGGAAATGTGACTATGCAGCTCTTGTGAAAGTGCAAGGGACTAGAGCCAGTTTACCCAGGCTTATTTTTACTTTCCTTGCTCTACGAAGGAGAAAGGAAAGTTATGTAATCGGCTGAAAAAAAAATTTTGAGTTCTCTTCAGATCTTGACGTTTCAGACCCCCCAGAGTCTGAAAAACACTATTTGGGAAAATGGTCTGTGTGTCTGTGAACAATTTTTAGAGAAAACCATCGTACCAAATCAGCTGAAACTTGATATCTCGCTCGCAGGTCACCATGGGACGCCAAAATAAGGGTTTGAACAAAATCCACCGAAAGTTAACTATAGTTATCATAGTGATCAAAACACCAAATTTGTTTTTCTCAAAAATGGCTCTAACGATTTTGATTAAATTGTTTATATTGATAGCTCTCAATAAGGCAATTATACCATAAAATTCCTCTTCTTGGGAAAATGACGAGAGCAGCACAATAAATTATCAAAACTTTAGACGAAATCGGTTTTAGCGCGATTTTTTCTTTTTAAATCCCGCTGGAATGTTACTAGAATGTTTAAATAAATTGGTATTGTAGTCCAATCCAACACCTAAAGGTTGACTGTTTAAAAACGTTCATGAGATACATGGGGCTCACCCCAGAAATTCCTGAATTTCAACTACCGCCGTTTCGCTTAATACCAGTTCTGACAGTTATTACCCAATAACTCTGCAAAAGTGATTATTATCCTCCTTAAAAAAATCTGTGTTTACAGCCTCATTAATTTTCTGTATACCAATGGCTCAATAATGGTCCTGCAATGAGTACGAGCAGCACAATAAATTCCATAACTGTAGGCGCTACAGCTTCCTGCTGCTGTGACGTGTTATTTGACCAAGTTCAAAGGAACTGAGTGATAAATGAATCGATTAAATAGAATTAGCCATGTACAAAGTGAATTGACGTAGAGCTAAGGAAAGTTGTGTGTTGCAACGCACCAGATATTTTCTTACGTTCCTCTACCCAAAGGTAATACAGTTAGGTTTTCTTCAGATCTTTACGTTTTAAGGCCTACAGATTCCAATCCAATGTGTGTACTGCCTGAGCTGTTTCATTTGTTATCTTTTTACAACGCGAAAATAAGAATATGAACGATTTACATCAAGATGAAATGGTTAGGTGATGGGGGGGGCTACCATCCTAACCAGGGTTCTCGCATTTTTCTCGGGAACAGCTCTGACGATTTTGAGCAAACTTTCAAATTATATTCTACTTCTACTCGTTAGCTAGTAACTTTTCTTATCTTCATGAAAGTTCAGAGAGACAAACACAAGGGTAAAACTAGGGTTTTCTCACTTTTTTTTTGTTCTAACGATTTTCACCAAACTCACAGCGTCAAATAATTAATACCTTTATATTGTTCTCGATCAATTTTTTCTGACAGTTCATGCGCTGAAATAGTTTTTTGAACATTTTCATAACATTTATAGTTACTGCTTCACTGGCTTTGATCAATCTTACATCTCTCGTAGCAACCCCCCCCCCCCCCCCATTATTTCTGTATCTATCTGTTAATTAGAAATATAAATCACGATAGCTCGGACAATGAGATTTTCCCTACAGTTATTTATCGTTTTCCAATTTTCTAAAAAATAGGTAAAACGATTTTAAACCAACTAACAGAGTACTCTCAACTAAACATTTTGTTCTCCATAAATGTTTCCATAGAAATGTGTTGAACGAAGATACAGCACCCATGTATATGGCAGGTCATCAAATTTATGGGAGTTGGAGAAAGTTGTGTATCAAATATTTTCAAGTGAGCAGCAGTCTAAAATGACTGCTCTTCAGTTTTGGGTTTAGGTTTAGTTCAGATGTGATAAAAATATATATAAAACAAGTTTTATGGAGAATACACCGCGTTGATTTTGCATCGCTAACCTTGTTGACAACATAGCGCCTACTGCTCTCACGGGTCTTGTTCGATTCGTTTTCAGAACGCAGCAGAGCAGCCTTATTGAACACCCCACATTTATAAATAAATAAACCAAAAATGGGAAAAAATTGAGCTATTAAAAATAAAATAAAATTGCACAAGTAAAAATAAAACAGACGCACAAGTATTTTGTTTATTCCTAAACAAATTTGTAATCTCCGTTGTAGAAATAACATAAGGAACATGAGATCAAAAGTCGGTGATCATTGGTGTCTCAAGTCTCACTTCTTGAAAACACTTACAAATTGCTTCTTCCACCTCATTGTTTGACTACATGTTGACCAATTTTGTGCTCTAAATGTTATTAAATAAGGTTGTGATAATATTATTGGTTATTTTTGCACACAAATACTGTCAACATGATATTTCCGGCCAACTAAGAATGTTATGAACAACACTGTCATTATACTTAAAGCACACAGTTTTTACACTTTGTCGACAAATGTACTAGTAGGGGGTTATCACAATTGAGGGCTTGAAAGAATTTGCTTATTAGAACTGCTTTAAATCCAGTGCATTGAACTTTTGCATTGGGGCTGGTTGTGTATTCTGCCTGATCCAATCCATGTAATTTGATAGTTGAGTGAAAACTGCCATTCCTATGCCCGAGCTGCTCTCAATTCCAGCAAGATGGCCATCACACATCAAAGGTTTTCCGCTGTCTTGCTCACTTCCCTGCAGAATAAACAAACTTGTTATCAACAGTGTTTAATGACGATAATCTTATTAATAAACAATTTTCTGTTGTTGTTCTCTAATGCCAGGAAACTGATAGCATTGATTTTTGAGCAGTATTCCTCAAAATGAGCAATAAGTTTCGGTTTTACTCAGCATTTCTATAAACACCATTCAACTGACTCCTTCGTCTTCCCAGAGTTCCCGTGAAACCTCCATTCCAAGAAAACCAATGCCCACCTTTTGATTCCACCTGTACTGCCCTGATCCAATGAATATATCATAAATAATTGCTGCGAACACGACCAAGTATTACCAAGTATCACTTAGTATTGCCAGTGGTCCTCAAAATAGTGATTGTTGGCTCTGCACACAGACCAATGTAAACCATTCTAAATAATTGCTAGCCAATAGCAAAGCATTCTTCACAAAAAAAAAACAAAAAAAAATCGACAATAACCAAAATTAATTTCTAGTTTCTATCTACGAGTAAGCGCTATTTTGGCCCTAACTTAGCATGGCGTTCTTGAAGGGTTCAAGAATGCCCTATTTTGCTAGTGAACAAATTGTACATCATTAGGGGGAATAAAAACCATTTGACGCAATGGGTCGCACAACGTTGCTCAGCCTGAGGTGCATTAAACGTTTTTTATGGCCCAACCCTACAGTAATTTGTATTTGCTAAAGTAACACACAGTAACTGTAGAAGATTGGGGAGCTCTCCACTGGAGGAGTTGTTGTGGTTGGCTCTCTTAACCTACCGTTTTACTGTAAAAAACAGCGGGTTCCCTTTTATCGGCGAATTGTATAAGTTGTGTCTTTTTCGAAAAGTAACAAAACATTTAATAGTACTTTCAGTTTCCTCCTATTTTGAATCGTAATTGTTAACGTTGTTTTGTTTAATAGGTAAATTCCCAATACAATGGCCACGGGTACATTCGCGTGGAACTTCGGTTCGCGATTCGGAACGGTTTACTGGCGTCACTGATACTGGTGAGCGTAACAGTAGCAGTAAGAGTTGAGCAAAGTTTTGTCGTATAAGTGGATGTAAACAACGCGCGCGAAAGGAACGGGAAGAATGTAAACAATAGAATACGCGCGAAAGTGAGTCAACGTGGACAAAAAAACAATAAGTGCGCGCCTAATGCAACATACATTGAAGACCACAAAAATAACAAAAAATATCACTCACCTCTCAATTTACGTATCCGAACTTTGAGGGGGATAGGCTTCTTCCCGACAGAAACTCATCCAGTCGGTCACGGTGTTCTTGGAAACATTCCGATCTATCGCACTCTTCTCTGCCGGTAATCTCATTACCCAATTAAGGGTGAGAAGCATGATGTCAGTCATACTCAGCTTACTCAGGCTGAACCACGACCCCTTACGAATTGACCGTTTGGAGTTGTGGCCATCCCGTCTACACCTCCATTCAAAACTATCCAAGGAACCAGCCTTTGGAGACAATTTCATCCACGCACCACATTCAGGACATTCATACTTCTCTGAGATAAAACCGACACGCATACACCAATCCACAACACTCCGTAAGCCTTCCACTCTCAATCGATGGATCAAATCGGTATTAATTGGCCCATCCCAATATCACAAAAATAAACGCGAAGAGGGTAGTGGGGAAAGCACTAAAGCAGGAGAATCCGGACGGGCGCGAAAAAAATTGGATACGTAACCAAGAAAGATCGGAAAAAGGCGCATGCGGTGGCGGCAACTCGACAACTGAAGGACAATATTTCGGTTACAACGGAAATTTACCGAAGGGTGGGATTCGCGGAATGATTCCATAGTTCAACGGTTAGTCGAACGATTTAAGTCATATTTTGAATAATACTAGCGCTAGAAAGTTGCCAGTGATGAAAGTTGTAACTAGCATCAGTATCAGTGACGCTCTTCAACGTTCCGAATCGCGAACCGAAGTTCCACGCGAATGTACCCTTGGCCATAGTATTGGGAATTAGCCGTTTAATACAATAAGTAGATTTCGGACGTTTGTGAGTGTTTGACCCCAGTCAGTTGGTTATTAAAGGAAGTGGAAAACATTTTGAGTGACCACAGTAACATTTCTCAGCTACTTGGGGTTTATACAGTTATGAGTTGCATTTAACCGTGGCAATTCGAAAGCCCTGCTTTAACGAATGGTTATACAGGCTTTGTGCTTTGGAAGTACTTGAAACAATCAAAAGTTCTGCCATTTATGAAGAAGTGGATGCAATATATGAATAGAGGAGTGGACAAGGACGTTTGATCGACTAAACATGGGTTCTGTTGAGACAATATAGTGAATTATACATGTAAACACACTTATATTCACTTTCTGCCCCAAATTTGAACGGATTAGGTTGAGCTTGGTTGAAATAACTGAGGGATTGATTAGCTGAACACCATCTTGGAAATGAGATTGCTCCCAGCAGTACCTTCATAAAGGAGGGAGTGATGTAGCAGAGTGTTGGCAGCTACTACCCAAATACCCAGATTTACTGAATGGTAGCCTGGAGCTCTCAGCTAAGGCACATCAAACTCCATAACCATCCAAGTAACATTGGTATCATCAGTTGCTTTCAAGGTGCTCACAAATCCTCTCCACGTTGCAACAAAGAATAAAACCCTGAATTCTATTTACATCTGGGATACCGTAAATATTGTTGCGTATCTACGCATTCCTTACTAGAATGTTAATGAGCTATGAATTTAGGATAACTCTGTCTAAGTATAAGTGCGAACCTTGTTGAATGTCAGAACGTTGTGAAGTGAAATGTTACTTACAAAATAACCCGGAGGTACCAGTGAATCACAAGTAGCGGTCAGAAATTCTTCATGGCCTTCCCCAAGCATCGTTTCCACTTCCGATTCGCAAACATCATCTTAAAAACAAAATGCTTTATGACGAGTACAAAATATCTCATCCCAAAACATTCCTTAGCCCCACAGACATTCAGAAATGTTCATGGCTTTAGTTACTAATCCTATGTATTTTTCACTCAGTTCATTACAACTTGGTAAACAATGTAGTAGCGCTTAAAATCCCAAAATGTATTGAGTTGCTTCTATTCCCACTATTAAGCAGTCAAAGCACAGGAAATCCTTGATTTTTTAAATAGAAGGATCGTGTGATCTTGCACCTTATAAATACTGTGAAAAATGGCAGTAAGCGATAGGGCTGTGGTTTGAATTTTGGACTTTCTACGACTGCTCCTAATTATCTTACGACCGTTATTAAACTCCATCGCATATGCAGTTCATTGGACTACCATTCTAATTTTTCTGACGGTTCTAGTATTATTTGAACGGAATTTATTAGGAAAAAACTGAGTCAAAAGCTATTTTCGTCGAAATTTGTAAACATTTTTTGTGCCACTCTCATTATTTTTCCACTTATGAGAATTGTATGGTATTTTCGTATTATTGGAACTCTTCTTGCCAAAAATTTAATAAAAATCATTGGAGCCGTTTTTGATAAATAAAAATTTAGTGTTTTGATCATTGTGATAATTATCGTTATGTTGATCATTTTGGTGTCCTGCGGTAGCTGCCCGCTTAACATAAAATTTGAGTTGATTCACAGACACGCATAGACCGTTCTATTAAATGGTGTTTTTTGGACTGAGAAGCCCTTGAAACGAGAATTCCAAATATATTTTTCACCCGATAACTTTCCTTTCTACTTCGTTGAGCTTAGTAAAATAAGAGCAAAAAAGATATCAACCTAACCCACATTTAATGAAATCGCGTGCTACGACACACATTAATTGGAGCATTACACAATGTGATAACCAGATCAGCCAACTGAATCTTTGTAAATACCTGTCTCAGATGTGTTGTTTAATGATCGACAAATTTGTCCTCCAAATTTTTGCCCTTTGATAGGAAGGCACGGGACACATCTTCCATCCATTGTATCGTTCAATTGTATCAGTCCTGCGCGATAAAGTTGAGAGTTAACGATCAGCTGATACTGGTACCAAAAGTCATAAAAAATATCGATGTTGCTACAATAATTAATCAATAACGAAGTAACGAACAGTGCATTCAGAGAGTTGGCACATCTGGCCCTCATCCTAGGAAGGTTGACAATCAAGACAATTCATAACATCAGCAATAACCCAAAGATTGTTATTGTTGTTGCATTCATTGTTTTAACAGACTTCCATGTTAAGCAGGAAGGCCACTTCAGCTACAGACGATGGTCAGCTCGAGAGATAAAAATTGAGAGATGTTGAGTAGAGCAAACTGTATTACTATCAGGGTAGAGATAGTTTTATTCCATCTCCGTCCAACGGATGGCTAAGAAAATGATTTGGAATTTTGAAAAGTGTATGTGTATATCTATGAAAGATTTGTTTCTGGACTCTTACTGAAAACAAATTAAAACATTTAAAACAAAAGTTTTTGGGTACATTTTGTCTTTTATCTCAGTTCTCATTTGTAAGAAAAATGTTTATGGGATGCACCATATAGGTCTTGACCAGGTAAAGACATTCTGTAAGTTTAATTAAAATTCTCAACGCCGTTTTTGCAGGGAAGAAAAACACGCTTTCGACGACTTTTCTTTTGATTAGTCGCAAATATTTTGGAAACTTAATCTAAACTGACACAACCATTTTTGAAAAAAAGAAAACTCCAGTTTGGTGCGTTTACTAACAATGGAAATGGCCCATAATCTTATTTTCGAAACTTGCCCGTATTTTTGAATTTACTTTCAGAAGAATCAAGAGGAAAAAAATGCTAGCTAATGTAAATGAATCAATTCTTTTTTGGTTCATTTTTCACTCTGAATAATACATCTATCTTTTCGGCCAGGAAATTGTTTTTACAACTCAGAATTGGCATTTCACATTTTGAGATTGATTTCAAATTTGCAACGTCCGTCCGCCATCCATATTTTTCCTTTAACGTGGTGTAAAAGATCCATTCTTTCGCACGAAAATTCCGTTTGGTCCTTTGCTATCCAAACGGATGACACCCACAGTTGTTAAGGGCGAAAAATGGTTTAAAATATCTGGTGCGTTGCAACACACAACTTTCCTTAGCTCTACGTCAATTCACTTTTTACATGGCTAATTCTATTTAATCAATTCATTCATCACTCAGTTAATTTGAACTTTGTTAAACAACACGTCACAGCAGCAGGAAGCTGTAGCGCCTACAGTTATGGAATTTATCGTGATGCTCGTACTCGTTTCAGGACCATTATTGAGCAATTGGTACACAGAAAATTAATGAGGCTGTAAACACGAATTTTTTTAAAGAAGGGTAGTAATCACTTTGGCAGAGTTATTGGGCAATAACTGCTAGAACTGGTAGTAAGCAAAACGGCGGTAGTTGACATTCAGGAATTTCTGAAGTGAGCCCCATGTACCTCATGAGCGTTTTTAAACACTCACACTTTAGGTATTGGATTGGACTACAATACCAATTTTCTTTAACTTTCTACTAACATTCCAGAGGAGTTTATAAGGAAAAAACTGCGCTAAAAACGCTTTTCGCCGAAAATTTTGATTATTTATTGTGCTGCTCTCGTCATTTTCCCAAAAATGGGAATTTTATAGTGTGATTGTCATATTGAGAGCTATCAATATAAAAAATTTAATCAAAATCGTTAGAGCCATTTTTGAGAAAAAAAAATTGGTGTTTTTATCACTATGATGACTATAGTTAACTTTCGGTGGATTTTGCTCATACCCTTATTTTGGCGTCCCATGGTAACCTGCGGGCTAGATATCAAGTTTGAGGGGATTTGGTACCGTCGTTTTCTCTAAAAACCACTCTAAAATCGATTGCGTCGAAAGTTTTGGCAATTTATTGTGCTGCTCTCGTCATTTTCCCATTAATGGGAATTTTATAGTATGATTGCCATATTAGGAGCTATCAATATAAAAAATTTAATCAAAATCGTTAGAGCCGTTTTTGAGAAAAAAAATATTTGGTGTTTTGATCACTATGATAACTATAATTAACTTTCGATGGATTTTGTTCAAACCCTTATTTTGGCGTTTAATGGAGACCTGCGGGCGAGATATCAAGTTTGAGCTGATTTGGTACGGTGGTTTTCTCTAAAAATCGTTCACAGACACACAGACCGTTTCCCCAAATAGTGTTTTTCGGACTCAGGAGGGTCTGAAACGTAAAGATCTGAAGAAAACTCAAAATTTTTTTTTCGTAGAGCAAGGAAAGTAAAAATTGAGGTAAACGAAATTTCGGAAATTTTGATGCAGTATTGTCGCTTCCTTAGTACTTTTTGATACTGAGACAATTAGGACGAGTCTCAGAAGTGTAGGACTGCGACTAAATTGATAAAAGTGATATCACAGTAAATATACTGAGGCAAATTGTACTACTCTGAACTACAATGTAGCGAAAGTTATCGTTTCTTCCTGGCTTGCGTTGATTCGATTGGGTGCACGACAGCTATAGCTTAAAATTCCCTAGAAGCTAGATTGCCACTAGAGATTGAAAAAAAGCGAAACAAGTTATAACTGCAAGAATTGAGCCTAAAGTTACGTTATATTGAAACTGCTTCTTTGGTTCCAACCTAAATTGAAGGCTTCGGGAAGAAAAACGTTGGAAGACGACGCTCGATAATTTTCGTGGATAACGATCGCTTTTATTGTAGATTCAATTTCTGGTTCTTCAACAAAATTTGCCACAACATTGTTCTTTCCCATCCTGAAGGTTCTGTAAAATGTTCATTTAAATGAGCTTCGGAGAAGCGAGCTTAAATTATTTAAATTCATATAACATCGAATAACTGATACGTAGGAACTCACATGGTAGCGCAAGTGGCTGAAGTGACAACCCAACCTTTTCCTATGTGACTTCCAAGGCAGAGTTGACCAACGTTAGCTGCGAATTTAACTGTACTGTTGCAACCGTCGCATGTATTAAGAGGAGAAGAATCAATCGCTTCAGCATCCATCACATTGATATCTGTAGCAAGGCAAAGGTGACATAATTTATTAAGAGGAATCAATAAACTTTTCTCAAATAACCGTAATTTTGGGCCTCCAAAAACTAACGGGTAAAGTAAGAAAGAAGGACCTTCATGGGCACGGCCATCATCCCACAAGTGGAGTACATACACAGAGCTCATGCTTCGGAATTTGGGTTTTCCTAATCAGAAGGTCTTAAATCCTAAGAATCTGATGAAATCCAATGTGTTTTCATTGAATAACACACTTTTCTTCCAAATATGGTATTTTGATCTTTATGATACCTATAGTTAGTTTTAGACCGATTTCACTATCCTTTTACTTTTGTTCAACCGATTACAAACTTTCCTTCCGTCTTCTTAAGAATCAGGAATGTATAATTTAGACCTTGCGTGAGGCGTTAGGTAGAAGAATGCGAACTTACCGTTGTTGTCCAGCATCAAATAATCTTTGACTACTTCCAACGTAGTGGCTTCCGCTTCCTCTTCGGTGGTGAGGTCTATTGATTCAATGTCTAAGTGGTCCTAAAAAAACGAGAAATATAAAGCGAAGATCTAATACATTTTGAAAGCTAACTAGCTAGCGTTGCCTGTGCAGCGCATTAAGGAAACGTTGAGACATTTCCTGTAATTTATGAACTTTGTTACGAGGAACAGGTTGAAGTTGATCTATAGCTTTCTGGTGCAAAGCACGCGCTTTGATCACCTAGGTAACTTTGGCAAATTTTGGAACGATGTTGCTCATTGCTAACTATGAAATTCGAGCCAATTTGATTCAGCCGTTCTCTCTCAATCGTAATAGCAGAAATACACACACACAAGCCATTTTCTCGAACGGTGTTTTTCAGATTCAGAAACTTAAAGATCTGAAGAAAGCTGAAAATTAGTTTATGTAACTTTAGTTAAGAGTCTGCAGGGGTAGGGAAACTAAAAACTTGGTATTTTTGATTGCCTCTCTGGTTTCCCCTCCAAGATATCTCTGGGAATCAAACCAGGGCCTTTCAAGGGCACTTGAGCGTTAAACCTTTATTATGTGTGGTAGACTGCGTGCACGTCTGTACGAATAATTTATATTCTATTGTGCTTTAAGAACCAGCGAGCTGCTTGTGTTCAACATTCCTAATCGTACAAAATAATAAAACTAGAATGAAGAGAATATCATTTACTTTGATGTCTGGAGCTGACGTTGAAGTTGAGCTGCTTGAGTTTCCAGGCTCAACTTCGTTGTGTTTTTTTCTATCAGAACAACAAACGAAGTTTGCAGCAGGAGTGAAAGCGTTTCTCAGCCCTGCACAGTGGCCAGTTTTGTCTCCTACGAAGTCTTCGTCTAGAGTACAATCCGACCCCAATAAGCAGTAACCCGTTCCGTTACCGCACGTTTTCACTCCCGAGATGACGAAGAGACCTGGAAAACGTGTGATTATCAGCAATAATGTAAATGACACCCAATTCCAACCCACAAATTAGTAATTATGTTTTGAACTACACTCTGTTTTTTTTTTAATATTATGGCCAGAGCACTTGGTAGTAATTATTTGCTATGTATTCGAAGTACGTACTATGTAGACGAAAAACTGCAAATTATTACACAACGATTAATTATTCTCTTGCTCGTAGAATTGTTGAGCACGAGAGACATGAAATGCTACAGTGAGGCATGCCTGATGAGTATCGAAATTCCCTTTATTGATGCTTCGAGTTGTGGCTCTGGAAATGTTTATCACTTTCAACAACTTGTTCACGCCATTTTGAGAGTGGAGATGTTAATATGACTCACGCACCTTTGCTTGAGAACCCTGAGGTTGAATTGATAGGAGAGCAGCTCAGAAATCACACGAAATTAATTACGAATAAAATATTTTGAGAATTCGTTTTGTAGTTAAGTTGGAAATTACAACCTATCAATATTTTTACACCAAGAGGAACCACCGCTATAACTTAGGAGCACACATAAAGGCTTAGTGTGTTGGAACATAACTTGAAGGAAATGAAGCCAAAGAGAGAAAAAATAAAAATAAAGAATGATTAACACAATTAAACTTGGCTACAGGGCTAAGTGACATTCTCCTCCCTCCACGTATTTGCCACGGACAAAGATAGACAAAGATGGTCTCTGGGGAAGCCGTGGAATTCGAGACTGCCGTGACCACCCCCATGAGGACTCGAATGCCCGAAGAGGTTGTACTGATACACGTACTAGCCAGCTTATCGTTTCGAAGATTGCCGCCCCCAGTGTTCGTATACCTGTTTAGATATCTATTACCAAGTTTTCTGGAGCTCACTTTTCAGGCAACGGTACTTTAGGAAGTACTTACAAAGTGGTTATTCGTAACTTGTTTGATGTTATTCAATTTATCTTATTCCCTTGTCGGCATAATTTTTATCAACCTCAATTAGTGTCGTCAAAAGGCTTGGAAATAGCTACTAGCGTTCACGTTCCATGATAAGGGAATTGGGATTTACAATGAGAACCCCTACTGGAGGGATTGGCACTTACAATAAGCAACTCTCTGTCCGCAATCTATTTTTTGCTCAGGATAATTTCAGTGTCTGTCCGCTTCCAATCATTTCGGCGCTCAGTACCCGCGTGATTACTTGAAATAGTGTTCCATCCTCTCGGGAGATTGATTCCAGGCCGAAAAAAAAAACGATTCGAAACGAGATGTGAGCAATTTGTGAAGAGTCGAGAAGGCAAACAGTCTGAAACTGGTCTCATCAAATATCCACCGTTTCATGGAGCAGAAGAGGGAAATTAAGAACGGAGAGCAAAATAATGAGGAGAGGTCGTTGTACCGGTGAAGCGGAAATGTTGCCCGAGCTTCCTCGCACGTTGACACTGACTCGATGCAATTTATAGTTTTCATAGTAAAGTGCCCAATTACCTGGGTCGACAGTGGGGAGCCCGTATGTGCGTAGGATGAGTAAGAAACCCGACAACAGAAGATACGATGACATTTTTCATCTGAAAGTGGATAAAAAGAGTATCACATATAAAAATCATTAAAGAACGATATTAATCCAATATAATGTTGTGGTCATGGATATGATTGAAGACACGAAGAGTTTGATACAAAACGGTAAAAATCTTTATTGAATGAACAAAAAACAAACTACAACACTTATCTGGTGCTACGAATCACACAACCTTCCTCAGCCTCGCGTACATCCAGTGATTATTACCGCTCAAGCAACCAACCCAATTACCCAGGCTTATTTTTACTTTCCTTGCTCTACGAAGTAGAAAGGAAAGTTATGTAATCGGCTGAAAAAAAAATTTTGAGTTTTCTTCAGATCTTTACGTTTCAGACCCTCCTGAGTCCGAAAAACCCTATTTAGGAAAACGGTCTGTGTGTCTGTGAACGATTTTTAGAGAAAACCACCGTACCAAATCAGCTCAAACTTCATATCTCGCCGGCAGATCATGCTGGGACGCCAAAATAAGGGTATGAACAAAATCCACCGAAATTTAACTATAGTTATCATAGTGATCAAAACACCAAATATTTTTTTTCTCAAAAACGGCTCTAACGATTTTGATTAAATTTTTTATATTGATAGCTCCCAATATGGCAATCATACTATAAAATTCCCATTAATGGGAAAATGGCGAGAGCAGCACAATAAATTGCCAAAACTTTCGACGCAATCGATTTTAGAGTGGTTTTTAGAGAAAACGACGGTACCAAATCGCCTCAAACTTGATATCTAGCCCGCAGGTTACCATGGGACGCCAAAATAAGGGTATGAGCAAAATCCACCGAAAGTTAACTATAGTCATCATAGTGATAAAAACACAAAAGTTTTTTCTCAAAAACGGCTCTAACGATTTTTATTACATTTTTTATATTGATAGCTCCCAATATGGCAATCACACCATAAAATTCCCATTTGCGGGAAAATGACGAGAGCAGCACAATAAATAATCAAAATTTTCGGCGAAAAGCGTTTTTAACGCAGTTTTTTCCTTATAAACTCCGCTGGAATGTTAGTAGAAAGTTAAAGAAAATTGGTATTGTAGTCCAATCCAATACTTAAAGTGTGAGTGTTTAAAAACGTTCATGAGGTACATGGGGCTCACTTCAGAAATTCCTGAATGTCAAATACCACCGTTTCGCTTACTACCAGTTCTAGCAGTTATTACCCAATAACTCTGCCAAAGGGATTACTACCCTTCTTTAAAAAAATTCGTGTTTACAGCCTCATTAATTTTCTGTGTACCAATTGCTCAATAATGGTCCTGAAATGAGTACGAGCATCACAATAAATTCCATAACTGTAGGTGCTACAGCTTCCTGCTGCTGTGACGTGTTGTTTAACAAAGTTCAAATTAACTGAGTGATGAATGAATTGATTAAATAGAATTAGCCATTTACAAAATGAATTGACGTAGAGCTAAGGAAAGTTGTGTGTTGCAACGCACCAGATATTTTCATTCACTCTATGTGAACATGCTAAACTGAACTCAACTTTCTGTAGCAAGAAACTGGTAGAGCTTCACGTTCCAGAATTCGTTGCATTGTTCCTACTTATGTAACGACTTCTATTGATCAAACAACGTATGGATAATTAATGGAACTGTCAGCGAAATTTTTTTCGAGGAACGTTCGTGTTTATTTTTCTGGAGCTATGAAGTAAACACGATGCAAAATATTTTGACAATGAAACGACATTAGTTTGAATTTCTGAATTTATCGGATTGCTCCTAATTATCTTACGGCAATTGATAAACTTGGTCGTAGAAAGGTAGACAATTAAACTATCAGAACGGTGGTTGAGAAAATGTTAGTAGCTTCGTATGAGCTGGAATGTATGAGGCAAAACGACTAAAATCGATATTTGTTGAAATTGTTGCTAATTTATGATGCTGGTCTCTTAATTTTTCCCCAGATGACAATTTTAGTTTTGCGTCATTTGGAACTGTCCACAAAAAAAGTAAACAAAACCGTTAAAGTTGTTCTTAGGGAAAAATGTTTTGATCACTATTAGGTTAGGTCCTTACCGAATTGGTTCATACCCTTATTTTGGCGTCCCGTGATAACCTCTGACTAAATATCAAATTTGAGCTAATTTGGTCCAGCTGTTTTTTCACCACTTCGATACATACAGATCCGTTTCTCAAATAGTGTTTTTCGGGCTCAGGAGCCTTGAAATTGTTAAGACTTGAGGAAAATACCAATTTTTTCGCCAATTTCAGAACTCTACTTCCTACTTCGTAGGGCTAAGGAAAGTAAACAGAAAAAAAAAATTAGCTCATTATGCGTAGATTTTCGAGCTAACTTAACATAAACTTTCTTGGATTACTGGAAAACGTGTTGACGTCTTCTTCCCGAATTTCAGTTTTCATTTATTCCATCAAATCCCAATGTACAATCATCAAGTACAAACGGCCCATTCTATTTTCTCTTATTGTCGGGCGAGGCCACGACTAAACTCATCCCGAATCCATTGTGAGTATTGTATTACCTTCTGCTGTGCTAATTGTTCGAAGGCAACTATTTGTCATCTGCTCCGATAATATCGACGACAATCAGATTCTTCAGAGCCTGACAGTCAAGTTGTTTCTTGTCTCACTTGCTACGCCACGTTAAACTTCTTATTGAAGCCGTTATGCGCTTAATTTGTTTAAAAACGTCAACTTTTGCGAGTTGGAGTTTTAAATCTCCACGTTTCGGAAGCCAACGATGAATGATGTAGGCGTGAAGCGAATGTTGTCTGAAGGAAGTCGGTCGATTAGATTTGGAGCAAATTAGTCAAGGTCAGCACTGTTCTGACCCAGTATTCCTCCAGAGGGATGTCTCTGAGAATCCAACCATCTTGTGGGAGTTCCACGACTCTTGGAGCATTAGGATACACCGTCAACATTTTCCAGCCGAAGCGGATGCCCTTGATAGCTCAATCAAAATATTCCTTGTGGATTGGCACGGTGGAACCGTCGTTCGATATGATTGGCGCACTGAACTGTAGGTTCACATTAACTCCCTGCAAAATGTTCACTTCCGGCTCCAACATCGAAATTATTTGGCTGTGGTGCCTACAGAAACTATGAAAAAAGGTCGTATTGAGTACTAAGAAGCAGGAATGCATCGTTCAAGGCTCCAACATTTCCAAGAAAATGGAAATACGTTGATATTTCATGGAACATATTTTTTATGCATCCAAAAAATCAGATCGGGACCCCCCCCTCCCTCCCACTCTTAAAATGTAGCAAATAAGTGAATTCCGAGTATTTTAGAAGACGCTGTTTTGAAGCAGAAAACACACCTGTCAAAGAGGAGGGAGACTCGTTCCTCTCCTCTTACTTTACGGGTCAACTCTTTCACTAAATCCTTGAACATCCCCCTCAATTCTCTTGTTCGTTGCACCTGCCATACGTCAGCCCACACTATTGCTTCGTCAAGCAGCCTATCCTCTGAACATATGGTCTCGCCATTGACGAGTGGTTCATCAGCTCATGTCATTGAGTGCCTCTACCATTACTGCCTGGATTTGGGCCAAGTAGCTCTTTGTACTGAAATACCTCATTGCTGGTTTCTCCTGCTATAATGTGCACGAGTTTGGTATCTGATGCTTCGATATCACCACCACAGTCCCTTCGTCTTCTGCATTACCAAGCTGAGCCCATGTTATCCATCGGTCTCTCCTGGGCTGCCTCTTTGGTGCGAGCCCTAATGGCAGACACATCGTTGGTGTTGCACGCCAGCAGAACCCTATTCGTATTGCTGCACTAAACTGACTTGTCAATGTGCAGATTAGTGCAGTTGTGGACCAATCCCCGCACAGCTGTTTCATTGAGCCTCCTGGTGTGCCTGCCCTCGAAATCAGCATACCAGTCTGTAAGGAAGTTGCTCACCATCCTCAGGTACTCTGGTTTATTATCAGGTGCACGGAGGTTCCTGGAATGTTAGGGTATTTCACCATGTTTAAGGCGCCCAAAAACAACACTAAAGGGGTGTCAGGAGTCAGGGGGAGGGGGAGATGTCAATTTAGGGAAACAGTCGTGAAATTTAGACGTAATGTAAGAAATTAAGCGCAAATGTTTAACGTCCCTACATCTTCCTCTGGAAGTGGGGATGTTTTGTAAAAATTGTTAGTTGGTAGGGAAGGGTAGATGAGTGTAGGTGTAATGCTTCTGAGGTGTGGAAGGCACTCTATTGCAAACACATTCATGATCGGGCAATATCGTCAACACTTTCATCATTCTACCTTCGAAGTTTCGGATTTTAGTTATGTTCGCGGCTTCTAGTGAAACTATTGACGTCGGACTGCCAGTCCCCTTCGAGTCCGGGTACATCGGGTTCCCCATTGTCTGGCGCCTCCAACGTGATTTCTCTTCAACGGCATTCCAATCGGAATCGGCCGCACCTCGCACTGTTGCGGCACGTGCTACGTTTAGAAAAGAGCGAACTGTCAAATCATTTCGATGGAGCTTCCTTTCGATGAAAATGGGCAAACTACTTTCAAAACGAATTTCTTTCAATCGTAACTATAATTAGTTTTTAGTTCTTCTTAGCCATACTCTTATTGTGGATCCCCTAATTTCACCAGTCTGACATTGTGTTCTCCGACTCTGAAGCCATTGAAATGTAAAGATCTGATGAAAACTCAAAATAATTTTCAACCCTGTTAATTTCTTTTCTTCCTCCATCGCAGTACTAAAGAAATCAAAAAGTGTTTACTCCGCTCTATCCGAAGGAAGCGTGTAGCTTAACTTCAATACATATGAGTTTTCTTAAATTATTCACATTTTGAGATCTTCTGGTGCTTAACTTTATGGGAGAATGGCTCAACCCGTTGAGTTAATCCTTTTGGTTTTGTCATTTCAAAGGTTCAGCTGAGTGTTGAGTTCAGCTTCTAAAAGAACATGGCAGTTTTAATAGATAGTTTCTATAAATAATTCTCAAGTTTGCCAAGAACCCCCCCCCCCCTTAAACCCGCTTCGGTACCTGCCACCAACCTATACAAGTACATGCGAACCGAAAGAACAGATAAGAACGGAAGTGAATTCACTGCATTCTTCAGTTTTTTGCCAATAGAGGGCGACACGTTACCGTTACAAGGAAGAAACAAAGCTCAATCGGTTGAAAAAGTCAAAAGTCAAATAATAAACAGATCCACCGCAAGTTTCATTTTAGATGTTCCATGTAATTACATTCTGAACCCATTTCTCATAAAATGCAGAATATCTTGAAATGATCGTCCTATTTTACTTTCGGCGCCTGAAGGGCAAGGAAAATGACGTAATAAGTAAAACAAAGAGTTAAGTTAACATCTCGGGGTTTGGAGACCCGTTTAATCTAAGAACCCTCATTCGGCGCATGGCCTGTCTATCTGTAGTTATCCTACCGAGAAAAAGGTTAGTTCTTTTATCGTTTCAAGTTTTACAGTCCACGTCCAACTTGCCTAGGGGCTATGAATCATTTCCGTCAGTGGGAAAGGAGGCGGAGGACCGGAATGTACAAAAAATGAGGAGTTTTCGTATTTTTATAGAAAACTGATGTTTAAGATTATATTATCTTTTACTATTTAGTATCTAAATTTTCTTCTTTATGAATGCATCTGTGAAAATTTGGCAAACAGGACGGATTCGACGTAGGCGAATGAGGAAAAATGAGTTGATTAAATTGGAAAAACGACTCCAACGTTTTTCATCAAACTCTCAGTTCGTCTTCAACTGGTTAACACCAACATATCAGTATTCATAATGTTACTCTGACAGCCCACTGAACGGAGATTACAACCAAATTCTGTCAAACAACCGGTTTTTTACGTTTTCGAAATTTCCAGAGTAACTGTCTAATTAAATTTGATTGAACTGACTGTCTTATAGCAATCGCTACCCACATCTTGTTCTCCTCAAATATTTCTGAATCCGTCGATCGGAGATATAAACCACGATAGCTCGGAAAATGAGATTTGTTTTGTCGGAAGAAACGATCGTTTCTCTCAGTTCTTCATCAACGGCTCTAACGATTTCGATCAAACTTACGGGGCACTCTTAACTAACCAGTACCTTCATTTTGGTTCTCATAAAAGGTTTCCGTGGAAATACATTGAACAAGTAGAGATCTTCCGTATATGTAGCATAACGTTTTTTGAGAGATTTGATGTTTATGTTATCGCTGGTGTGTACAGATTCCGACGATATAAAGACACTGTTCTTAATGATAATTCCACCCATTCTGCATAAGTTTTCCAAAGTATAAACTAGAATCCAGGAGTCGCCTAAAAGATCTGTTGGGAGGTTGAAATTTGACGCATCGCCATGGACAGACGCTCTGTGTCTTACAACGCATTTCTACAGAAATAGTTATGTGGTGCATAATGTAGGTAAAAGTTAGTTGAAAGTACCCAGTGAGTTTTGATCGAAATCGTTGAAACATAAACTTTTAACGTTTTAATCAAGAGACTTTTATTTTGTTGGTGTACATGGGTTTATACCTCCGTTTAAAGAGCAGTTACAGAATAAGTTTCCACGAAGAACATGTGGACGTAGATTGTTATGATAGCGGGGGGGAGGGGGCTGAGATGATCACACTCAGTCTAGCATTTATTATAGTAAATTTTGGAGGTTCGGCGCACTCACAGGTAAAATTGTGATGATATACAGGGGTGTTGGTATAGTTTTGGAAAAAACATATTGGCTCTTTTTTCATCGAGATATTGTTTTATAGTAAAGTTTGGGCAGTGATTAGTGAATGATACTTTGTACATTTGATCAAAACTTTTGACGCTGTTAGCGGGAAAAATATCAAAAACACTTATTTTTGGTATATTTCGGTCCTCCACTTCTTCTGATGTTGGACACTGCTCACCCTACTGCCTTACCCTTTGGGTTGGAAAAAAATTAGCTTCAGTTTGACGTATCATTTGTGGTTCAAGTCGTATATTTAGATAATATTAGAGTAGAGAGAGCGGGAGAGTACTGACCTGTTGATTCCACAGACGAGCGACTAATGTCAATCGATCGAGCGGGGGGAACAGACGACTGTTGACGAAAACGTCCGAACTTCAACGAAGAGATTTTCCCTTGTCGACTCTCCTTCCGTTCGGAAACAAAAAAAAAGAGAGTGAGAGAGAAAGAAAGAACAAAAAATTGGACCAAAAGTGGGGTTGAAACTGGGTGAGGCAGCGCCCGGACACAGTTTGAACGGTTCGGGTGTCCTGGGAAGGGATGGCATGGAACGAGTTGGGTTGCGGTATTCATATTTAAATAGGAGGAACCGGGAGGAAGCGAAGATTCTGTTCGCGCTTGTACTGGTGACGTCGCAGCCAATTTTTGAAACTTGAGCGAAATTCGGATTCTTGGAAGTTACGCAAAAATATCCACTCACCGTCAAACTCACTCGGCTCTTCAATTTCTCTTTCGTAAATACCACTTTCTTAGATTGAAGAGTAGCGAGGGATACCCCAAAGGTGTCAGCTGGAAAAGGAAATCCGATACTCCAAGAATCAGCGCCAGATTCAATTCTGCACACATTTGCACAAACTCATAGGAGTTCTCCAAACCAAATTCCCAAACGACTGTTGAAGTAAAATTTCATGGATGGTTGCCGAGTTCAGTCATAAATAATGCTGGTTTCCACCAACTCCTAGCTGTATTTCTCTACCATTTCAAGGCCTATAGAGAAAAAATGGCATTCAGTGCTGGATAAAATAACTGATTGATACAATTATGCTAATTTTAAACTATGTGGGTGAGGTACTTACAAATATGAGCAATAGGACCATGATGCATTGGAAATTATTTAGTGACATACGAACAGTATTTTGTGTAGTAGATTTTAAGATATCGGCAGTGAGATGGTGTAACTCCAAATGTGAAAAGAAGTAGTTAAAATAGACTTTTTTTAAAAGTTGAAAAAGAAATTTGAAAAGATGTAGTTTATTCCAGTAGGAATATCATATTTGTACATGTTGTAAATGGTTTCTTGTAAATAAGTGGCCGAAATCAGCTTAAAAATATAAAATTCGAGAGGAAATACAACAGCATACGACTTTTCAACTTTATCCTATTCCAAACGTGCTGTGTGTGCGAATACACCTCATTACGGGGATTTGACCGGAACCGAGAGAAAACGGAAGGGCTAAGGGATCAAAGGGCAAGTCAAGTTCTCATCAAATCGTATTGATGAATACGTTTTGAGTCCTTCTGAATAAAAAACACTACTCATTCCGGTGGTCTGTAGTCAACTTTACAGGAGAACTTTCAACCCGTTTAATCTCTCTTTTTGTTCATCATTTTTTGTGCGAGAACAAGGAGGGGAATAAGGAGGTCAATAAATCAATTGAACATCACACCGTACCAAAAATATAGAGGGGCATTTTTTCTCTAAAACGACTCTAACGATTTTGGCTAACCTCACATAAATATTCGACTCTTCGTTCTCAGTAAGCACATCTGCAATAATACGGGAGAGAAGATGTAATTTTTACAAGAAGAGATTTAATTACTTCAATCGAACTCGCAGAGACTCTGAATAGAAAATACCTGGACAAAGTTGTCAATAAATGATTCTCGGATAGTCCGTTGATCGTAAATAAAACCCGAAATGTGCAAAAAATATATTTTTTTCGTTTTCGAATTTTCTGCAGTAATTCAATTTCGGTCTGCCTGACGTTGCGTCTTCTAGAAATTATACCTACATTTTGTTCTCAAGTACAAGAACATATGAAAATGAGAATTTCCTTTTTTTTTTAATTTCCTCAAAAACAGCTGAAACGATTTAGAATAAAGAACAAACTGCGTGTCCGTAAAAATGCGTTAAACGAAGATTTCATGCAGATTTTGTATATTTCATCAAGTTTACAGGGATTGAGTGAGGAAACTTGTGTGATGTTTGACGAACGATATTTTTTATTCTCTATTACGACTAAGGTAATTTTACTGACCGAAGATTCAAGTTGTGCTTTGGGGCAAATGTGGTTATTAACTTGTTTGTCTTTTAACTCTTTCTTACACTAACTGTTTTTTCAACTTACTAACGTCATCTTGATTTGAACATTGCATACAAAAATTAACTTAATCAAAAAGTTTACTTTTGTACTCGTGTACTTCAAGTAAGTGGGTGTTCAGGGGAGTTAATATTTAAATTTAAATAGTGAATCCCGATCGGAAAGAATATTTGGTTAATTATTTGGTCTGGTAAAGAACGTGTAAATTAAACCAATATTTAAAACTACTTTCAACGGCGGTAAAGATCAACTTTTATCATTACACTTAACCTCATACTCATACTATTTGTCGGATTTCTACAATGCGGTTTTCCACAACGCTCGACGAACGCACGAGTATACACTTCGGAAAAGCTTGCGTGCACGGCAAGTCATTGCATAACCACAGCGCCGTCGCCCCGGCAGTCCTACTGCGTGAGTTTGGAATTCATAATTCCTATTGTGTAATTTCGAGCAGTTTCTTCGCAGCTTGAGCATGTACTGTTATTAACGAAACACTTATCAGCGTACCAAAGGAGTTATTATCTAGAATTTTGAACTAACTAAACTGTGAACACGCTAAAATCCCTCGACCCCAGTAAGTTACGTTCTATAACAATTTGTAAGAATAACAAAAATTTAGATTTTTCACATTTTACAACGATTCTTACTACCTCTAAGACATGTTCATATTTTTGCCTTGTGTCTCTGTTAATCGAACTGTTCTTACGTGTTTTGGGTAAGAACGTCAAGGGTTTTAGGAAGTTTACGGTTTAGTTAGTTCAAAATCCCAGGAAATAACTCCTCTAATACTCAGATAATCAATAGTTCGTACTGAACGTTTTTAGAGAACTAAACGTAGGTACGTATTGTTACAAGACTGCGTGAGTTTGATAAATTATTTAGAGATTTACCGTAAAATATCAGTAGATTCGTGGAGGCTTCGTTTAACACATTTCAATGGAAACTCTTCGCTAGTCAGCTTGAAGTATCCTGAGATTTAATCAAAACCGTTTTAATTTGATGTTCGCCGAATCACATGTGGATCTAAATTCATGTTGCTGGCACTGTGAACAATTGGAAAATGAATAACTATTTTTGGCACCTTTGTGTTCTGGTTCTGTCTAATGGACTGTCACAGAAAAAATTAAGGAGAACGATAAATAGATATTAATAAACTAAGAACGTTCTGTGAGTCTGATACAAATCGTTAAGGCTGTTTTTGAAAAAAAATGCATAAAATAATCCTGCTCCTTTAGCCTATACCTCCGATCACCAGTATTTTCGACGATATGTTTATTGAAAACAAGAGTTAGGTATTAATTATTAGAAAGAACTATCAATGTTTAATCGATACGAATCCCATTTTTTAAAAGTTCTCTTTAGAGGCATACGTGTTAAGGCCTACCGAGTTCGAAAAACACACCATTTAGGAAAATGGTCTGCGTGTCTGTGAACGCGATTGAGAGAAAATGGCAGAACCAAATCGGCTCCAATTTCGTATTTAGCCTGCCATCGGAGTTACCATGGGACTCCAAGAAGAGGGTATCAGCAAAATCGACTCAAAACTATAGTTATCATAGCGATCAAAACACCTCATTTTTTTCCTCAATACCCGCTCAATTTTCATAAAATTCCTTTCCTTGGCTCTACGAAGTAGAAAGCTATGTAATCGACTGAAAACAGAGTTCTCTGCAGACCTTTACGTTTCAGAGCTAGCTGAGTCAGAAAAACACCATTTGAGAAAGTGGTCTGTGTGTGTATGCGTAATGTCCTAATAATATCGCTTGAATTCTCAGAAAGATCATAATGTTAGTCCAGTTTATTGCCTACATGACGAAATTTAATAACATTCGTAAAATAATTATTAGCAGCCCCAGAAATTCAGAAACTCAAATCACCGCCATTTCACTCATTAGGGCTACGAATAGCTTTTACCTAGTTATTTAAAAACAGAAACTTCCATAAAGCAAAAACATTCCACGATATTTTTGAGAAAATGTTGAAAACGTACGTTTTCAGTATACAGTTAGGACCCTGTATCCATTTCAAGCTGTTGAAAAATGTTGTAGTGTATGTTAAATGCGGTTCAGTTTACGCGCGACGGATGTTATGGGATGCGTTGCATCAGATTTTTCCTGGTACCTTTAAAAAACGAAGGGACTGCATTAAGAAAGTTAAAGCTCATACTGGTTAAACAAACTCCGTCTCGTTCCATTCCGTAACTAATCCGAGTTCCATAAAGTTCAAAAAATATAAGTGATATTTGATAGAAACCACTGAAGGTGAGGCTGCGTTGCCTAAAATATTTTTGTTCGTTTCAGTCCAGTGGTTGAATTGTGCAGCAAATCTCAAGAATTCTTAAATTCGTCGCAGGAAGGAAGGCAAATAACGTACAATCAAACCATTCTCACAGTTTTGCACAGGCTTTCATCATTTCTTCATTAAGGCAGTGAAAATCGTGGAGAGAACGAGATGTTTGTGCGGATTTGTCGATTATTTTTCGTTCGATTCAGTTTCCTCTCTGTTCGAGTTCAAAAGTAAATGCAGAACCGAAAGGTAATCTTTTTGATACTTATGTCCGATTTGGATGATTGGTTCAGTTCGACAATGAAACATGACAGTGCGTATGTACTTAAATACAGTTTTCTGACAGATTTTGCTTTAGTAGTAGCACTATACTGATGGGTTCTGAATTGAATAGCATTGAAATAACGAATGATTGGAAAGGTCACGGTAGTAAAATTCAGAAGATCATTTTTGCCTACTAACAAAATAGCTGTGCTATCAGGTCCAGATAAAGTGCAACACTGACGAATATCAAAAGAGAAGAATAGAAGAGTGTCTAAGCACTCATAGCACTGATATCGAGAAGGAACGTGATGGCAGGTTGCTATGTACGACATACATGGAGGTCAGTACCCTTTAGCATTACATAGGACTCCTTGGAACAAACTGTTTGTCAGTATATAACATCTAGTAACGACAATAGGGTTATGAACTATTTCAGTGAAATCTCTGAGGGAAGTGCGGTGCTTTGCGTTAGTTGATTCCAAATGAACTCGCCATTCGTAACTTCAATAACGTAACTGCGTTTGGCGATTTCAGGCGTGTAGTATTATCGTATAGAATTTGTCCTGAATGAGGTGACAAGGATGAATTTTTCCACTGTCTAGATATCAATTAAACAAGCTATTCCTTCCCGCAGCTCGTTGGACTGCGGTGAGAGAATGGCTGTCAAAAATAATTAGGCGCCGATCAGATGCGAAAGTGATTCCTTCGCTGGGATGGTAACTTGGGGAGGCCCAACGGCGGAGTTGAAAGACCTCCGCGTGCGGTAACGGTAAATTCTCCTTCGCCCTGACCTCTCCCCGCTATCGTGGACAGACGGACGGACAAACGCCGCCTTATAGACTCGGTATCTATGTCACGTGCTGTCACCTCCTTTTAAAGCGTCCAACGGGGTAATAACGTACAGGAATTTGCCCGATATATTCGTATGGACCTGCTCTTTAGGTTCTTCAGACTCACAATTAGCTTTTTGAAACTCCTCGCACCTTTGTTCGGGGAAATAACTAAAATTTGCAAACAACGGCTTAGCGAGCTTGGAGATACAAGCGCAGTAATTGATTGGCTGGTGTAATGGAGGGGAGGGGGTGAGTTTTAGGTTTTGAAATATCGAATATTGAACCTTTCCAAGACGCAGATTGTCTAGACTCACTTAAAGTTGATAGCAGAAGCAGAATGACGGCCAAATAAATCATCGTTCACTTCCTCATCGTAAGAAGGGCAGGACGTGTAGCTGAAGCCAACAACAGGCCATCTCCCCTCCCTACCCAACCAGCCAAACACAATCCAAGAGTCAAATCCGTTGGAAATGGTTAGGTTTCTCCCCGTTCCCTCTCAAACTAACTTGTAGCAGAGAGGTTTCTAAATAGGCAGACTCGAGATATCAAACATCTTCGCTTTTTAGCCAATAAATTCAGACGGGAAAGTATTTTATTAAGTTAACTGAACGATGGCTCAAGCCCCCAACAAATTGCTGGGCAGAACACGGACTCCTGGAAGAGCCTTCTCCAGTATTTCAAAACCCCCTCAGCAGACAGCCCTCCTGATGAGCGAATTTTAACGTGTCAACGCGGAATAAGCTTCAAAACTTATAAATACACAAACAGCTCTCATCATTGCATTTGAAAGTTGTATAGAAAACATGAACTAACGTATAACCTGAAAGGCTCAGACTATCGAGGCTTGACTAAATTTATTGGATTTTTATTTTTTTTAACTCGAAGAACTCCAACTTTTTTTAGGCATGCTCAAGAGTTTACGAATATTTGAAGTTTTAAAAATCAACTTTCAGCACTTCCTGTACCTTTTTGGTTAATGAACTTAGCCTAAGGAATTGCAAGAAATATTGTTGTCTCCATTTATAGCAAAGCTCGATCGAGTGAATTAGCTGGTAAGTAAACAATGCCAAACATGATAAAATGTAGGATAGGAGAAGGCGCAAACATTTTCGAACATTTCCCCCTCTAACACGACTGTAAGAGCTGAATTTTTTGGCAAGATTCATTGCGCACATACCTTCACTGGTGCAGGTGTTCATAAATAGATATACAGACTCAAATCAGCATAAAGTTTGGAGTCGGATTTATTGTTCGTTGCGGAATACTTGATCGGTAGTGAAGCATTCCAGCGTAGCCCGATCTATTTTTAGTTGCAAAAAAATGGAAAAAAACAAATACACAACAATGTATGTAGCTCCATAACTGGGTTTTATATTTTTCAGAATTTCAGTTATCTGCAGTGCTATCATGTTTCGTAAATAAACCAATAGTAGTGCAAATGTTAACAGTTCCACGTCATCTTCATCGTAAATCACAGGAAGAGGGTAAAAGTGGGAGTGTAAAAGGTCGAAAAAAAATAAAAGAGCGGCACAAAGAAAGAAGAAGAGCAAGAACAACAGCGGAGAAAGAAGGAAGAAGGTTCCTGGCGCGTGAGAAGTGGAGCGGGAGAAAGGAAAAGACCCGACGGAGGAGCAGTGGGGGAGAAGCGGCAGTCAGTGTCTAGTTGTGCAGGGTTCAAGAAGGAAGTTCGTGCCATGCTCTTGTATTCGTGGCTACCCTTTGGTCTTGTCTGCCTGATGACGGTCAGGGCCCAAGACGGCGAGTCTTTGGCCTCCAGCTTTTTGTCAGGTGAGCTATTACGAATTATCGACGGACCCAAAAAAAAAGTCAGAAAGTGGTTCTCCCAAAGTCGAAGGGATGGAGTTTATGGAGTAGATCAGACATGCGAAGAACGCAAAATGTGATTCATTACTTCACGACGACTGTCTGATCAATCACAACGAGTTTTCCCTTACAAATATTATTTTAACGTAAATTTGTGAAACCGTCGTGATTTTGTGAGATGGTCGACAATGCTGATCATGTATTAACCTAACATTTCGCAGACGTATAGCTTTAAATACTATCAAACAAGTTAAAAACACGCTTTGATTTTTGACTTCTTACAGAGTTTCGTGATTTTATTTTCCTCTGTTAAACGTTGTTAGGTTTCCAGTAATGCATTTTTGCTGAAGAATTACTGACAATACGAAAAGAAGTTCAATTTTATTATGTTTCGTTCAGTACGACTGCTATTTCAGATATTGATCAAGTTGAGAAATGATCATTAAAATATTTGGTTCGACGCATCATACAACTTTCCTCAGCACCACATTTGTGTAGCGACTTTTATAACTCTACGAACCAGTCTAATCTGTTTTTCTCTCAGTTTAAATGAACGCGGTAGAACTACTGAAACGTTCTGTATAAAAACTGGGGGGAGTCATTTTAACAACGAAGCAGACCTGCTTAGTGTTCAGAAATGTATCAGTTGCCACCACTCATATCGTGCTCACGTTCACTGTTCCAAAATAGAACACAGTAAAAACAAAGTTAGCCGCTCAAAATCCAAAATTTCGTAGGTTGTACGTAAAAATTTCATCGCCGTTATTAAGCTTTTATCATGTAGATAGTTTATTGAACGACCATCACGAGTATTGTGAGGATGTTATGTGTTACATGAGCGGAATTCGTAAAGAAAAAACATTTGATTTTGTCGAAATATTAAACACTTTCGTGTTTCGTGTTTTTTCGTTCTGTACTGATCGTGATTTTCCCACAAATAAACATTTCATTGCCGCCCGGTGTTTGTAATAGTCCACAAAATCAGTTTAATCAAGATTACAACTATAATTAGTATTGCATCGACTTTTCTCCTCCTGGAAAGTATAAGATCTGCAGCAAACTTATTTATAAAAATAAAACTTTATTTTCAGCCGATTATATAACTTTCCTTTTGCTTCGTAGGGCTAAGGAAAGTGAAAATCCCCCCCTTCCAGCCTTAAGAACGAAAGTAGAATGTCGATTGTAGAACCAATTTCTTCAGATCAAGTGTTCAATGAAATGCACTGAAACGTATCTAAGTTTTCTTAAATTCCGGGAGACGCATAAAAAATTGTTCTGCCGAAGGGATTGTCTTTACTAGGTCACCTTAAGTAACTTGGTTTATTGGTTAATGTGCGAGCAAGATAGTGTGACTTGTTAGAATGGGATCGTCTCAATGGAATTCTTCAATATCCCTACTGTGGATTTTAGGAGTAAAACCACCAAATTGAATACGCCTAAATTAATACCAAATGGGTTAAATTACTAAGTAACCCGTAATGGACGCGTTTTAGCTCTTTTGAAACGAACCAGTTTAAAAGCTACCGCGCCTAGTAAAAATGCGTCTTTTCAATTTTGCTGGAAATAATATCAGGGGGTCATTGCGAAGGTTGAGGAATGCATTCAACGATTCAATGGTCTTTAAAACATTTGCAACTCGGTCTCCTTAACTCACATTTTACAATTCATTAGAGTTCGCCATGTTATGTTGTATCAGGTGAATTCGTTCTGCTTTTTTGTTTGAAATGTTCTGAAAATTAGAGCAATTCAAACTCTTTAAAATTGTAACGTATTTGCTTGACAAAGTAGTTACTGGCTGAAGTCCGAAAGGACTCTTTAGAAATGCAGTGCTTCAGATTTCATCCTCCTCCAAACCGTTCAGTAATTTCTGGCCTAAATAGTATGATCTGCGCACCCCCAAGCACTCGAAGGTGTGGCAGGAAGGGAGCGACATTGAGGAGCCTTGCGTCGTGACCGGCCGTTCAAGTCTCCTCCATTCACAGTCCGAATCAGAAGACGGTGTAGCCGGCTAAAATATAAATGATTTTACCCTCCTTCAAGGAAATAACAATTCTGCTGCACGTCTGCTATATTAACTAAAAAGTTTTTCGATTGATTATTGAATTACGGAAGTTACGTTTAGTTCATGAAATGTTGGCCTTGCCGATCCAAATGGTGCTGGAGGTCTTCGCTGTAAAATGCCCTCTACAATTAATATTCTGACAGAGGAAAATTAAATGGGTGTTATTTCAGTTGCAAATACTGGCCATTTCACTATTTGCCGACAGTTTAAAAAGTATTTATTGGCAATAATGTACTTTCCAAGTGCATTCGGCAGCTTTGGAAAAAAGGTGAGTTTGATTCATACGCTTGCACTGACGAGGTGTAGAGAATGCAGCGTGGATGAATAGAATATGCGAGAAAGAATGTATTATGTGGAGCGTAAAACTGTAGATATGGGACTATTGTGTAACTCGTGTGTGAGTCAGAAGTCCAAGTCTTTGGGAATTTCCATCTTTTAGCTAATGAAAAGAAGTTTACACAATTCTTCAACGGAGAATCATTAACGTATCTATGTTCTACAGTGAGTAAGTTAACAAAAACAAACTTTCAGTAAAAAGAAGGAGTATTCAGAATTTGAGTTTAACTAGGGCAAAGAAGCGAGAGATTTGTAGTTGTTGGTTCGATTTTTCGAGGCATCGAAACGAGTCGCTCAGGATGGATTGAGAAGAGACAATCGTTTGCAACGGCTGTTTTAAAGTGACACGCAGGTTTGAATGAAATGAAATGGAGAAAGTCAACACTCGATGAAGGAAGTCTCGAAGAGGTGGAATTAGTGTTAGTGCGACCTATAAAAAGTTTATCCGAGATGTCACGAGACCTCGTTGACCCTCCTGCCACGCCTTTGCCATTATGAAAATTCTCGAAACCGTCTCTTTAACTTATTATAGAAAGCGGCTCGAAAATGAATAGCCGAAGACGACAACGCACAAGATCGCCGTTTAAAGTTAATTGCGAGTGTCGTAGGAATTAGGAGGATCCTCCGGCTAATACGTTGTAAATGAAGAATTGAAACTACAAGTTGGTGAAGGAGTGAAAGTAGCATTAAGTTGCATACCTAATGTTAAATCAGACTATAGAACGTTACTTAGAAGCTGCGCGTAAGAATGTTCATGAACTTCTACTTCTATAGTCTTCCATAACTTGCAACACTTAGGGTAACTATAATAGTTAATAATAATACCCTAAATAGTGGCTTGGAGCTCTCTATGTATTTCATTCTTCGCCCGATCGTACAGGTTCATCCCTGACTTCCATGCGTTTATTTGATAGACTCTTGCGTTCCAATATTCGCCGTCTTCGTTATTCCAATTCGGGCAATAGATTTTTAACTGATTTACAAGGTATCATTCAAATTCTTTCTTTTCTTCAACTCAAGGGGATTATATTTTTGTGTATAACCCATCACCCGGCTTTCCAAAGATGTTATTAATTTGGGTTTTCTACGTAAATTTCTGTTATTTATTTCATTCGTTATATTTAGCCCCCCCTCCCCTCCCCCAGGACGTCTGTAATATCCGAGGTGGCTTTGTACTGCTTTAATGTTGCTAAGCTTCTTTTCTTACTGATTGTACAAAATGCACGCACAGTGATGTCATATTGAAGTACGAAAAGAGCCAATTCAAAGGTCTTGCTACTGAAATAAGACAACTTGGTTGGATGAGTTGAAAAAAATTTGACCATTTTTCAACCAATTAACACAAATAATTCGAGAGAAAGTGCCATTGACTTGCCGCGCCAATGAGGTCCGTCATTAGAATGCGGCTCAACGTCTCGGCTTCTCGAAAACGAGGTTATTTGGCGTGGAAGATAAATTGACGTCTTATCGAGAGGAAAAAAAATCGTGAATAATTTCCATAATTGCCACCTTTCAATTAAGATCAAATTTCTCAATGAGAAACGGTATTCGCTCGCAATTAACGCCTCATTCAGACGTACACATCTATCCAGCAATAGTGAAATGCGCTCTGGCATATTTCAAGCTCAAGAGTTTCCAGATTCAATTGCCCGGACACTTGGTTGGCAGATTACGTCTTTACTAGGTTACTAGAACGATTTGAGGCGATATTTGACTGCTATTGGCGAAAATGACTAAGATGGAACATTTGGACAAAAGGTTTGCAGACTGTAGCTTCACAAAGGTGATTTACTCAGCTGTAACCTGCTTTGTCGGTTATTTCCAAATTGACTTAAAACGTGCCGCAAGGATCGTTCATCACCAGCTGTTTCAATGCTTTATTACAAGTTGAACCTGATGATTAAAAAATTGGATTATTTTGGGGTTAACACATGACGAGAACTAAGCATTCGTGCTGCATTCATCATGACATAGTGCACAGTGACGTGAGTTGGATGAGATACCCCAGCAATTGAATATTTGTGCAAATGACCATACTGCTTTTCTAAAAAAAGTTATCTGCTTTTATATACCTTTTGCAGTGCTTTCGTTCACGAAACTGTATCTTTGCGAACCTTTTACCAAGGGGTCTGCTTCTTATTTAAACTTGTATTATATTCGAAGGTAAAACCTGAGTGTCAAACATCTGCGATGCTGTCTTGTTAAGAAGAAACTTTTTTGGCCAGCTGTTTCTGTTAGGGAATGCACCGGTTTCTAATCCATATTTAAGTTATTGTAAACTGTGTAAAAGTCATTGGGAAATCTAGCAAACGTTGTTGAAGACTTGAGCAGAAACCGTCGGAAACTCGATTAAAAAATGGAAAGTCTAAGAAATGTTAGAAAAAGCTGGTGGTATGTGTATGAAGGCGGGTACGCTTTTCGTTTGCGCTGCGTTCTACAGAAACTGTACAGAGTCAACAATTTGTAGGAGTATTCAATTTGTACCATTGAAGAAGTTGTTGCAGAAAGTAAAAAAACAGGACTCACTGAGCTCCCCACATACTTCTGCTCATAACATCATTTTTGCGCTTTCGGAAAAACGAACAAAAAAAAGAAAAAAGTGAGTGCACTCAAATATGGCCACACACACATTTTTGTTAAACACGGAGCCAACGCGCCGAATGAAGATTGGATTTTTAATTCAAGGGACCTCAATACGTCAAGATTTGATGAGAACCAAATTTTAGTTCACCAGTTACAACATTTTGCTTACCTTTAGATTGCGGAAAGTAAATGTAACGAGTGCGTAAGGGCATATTAGCCATGCAAATCAGAAATTGAGTTTAAGCGAAATTTTAGATTTCGATTCTGCTGACGTTTTATCTTATTCTCTTACTCGTTCTTTAGCCGCACCTTTTCACGTGGCCTTCGATTCGAGAAGACCAGAATACAATTTGGCTGCAGTGCCAAATCGTTTGCATACAAATTATGCTCACGTCGCGTAATGACGATAGATAAATTAAACACTATACGTCTCTTTGTAGAAATCTACAGGGCCCCGGATTACAGTTACTATTGGAGGCTTAAATTTCACCGTAATTAGCTCCCAATTAGCCTTCCCTATGCAATCGATGCTCCCTCCGATTCGGTTTGATTGTGTTGGTTGTTCAATTAAACTTATTAGCCTTCGTTTTAACGCCGCGTCGTGGTCCAAAAATTTTTTGACGCACCGGCTGAAGGAGGATGACCCGACATAAAAGTGAGTCAGTGTGTGAGTCAGTCGTGAAAGTTTTACGTAACGTTAGGGCGAACCCAGTTGCGGAACCTGCAACGGACGAACGCACGCGACGACCAGCCGTTTTCTCATTCGTCAATTTTCGTACCTCAAATTCGACCAGCTGGCCAAAATCTGAATTATCAGGGTGCTGATAGATGAGATTTGGTGTAGATTGAAGTGCGGACTGACAATCTTATGTTGAGAATTCATGATCGCTAAAATATACAACTATTTTTACGATTTAGTGCGACGACTGTAATTGAGATAACAACTGAAACCTCTAAATCATGAGAGTTATGCATTTTAGATTTGATCGACGGTGCGACTGATAGAGGGTGGTTATTTTTGTGCCAGTCTCCAGGAATTTAATGAGAAGAGGGATTCGGAGTAAATTGGACAAACATTCATTAAAACGGCGAGAATAAGTTTCAATAAACCTGCGTGCATCATGCTAATCGACACTTCGACATCGTAGTCCATAAGTTTTTAGACGTTTTAGAAACAGAGTGAGCACCATGTACGAGTATAAACCAAACAGATTTGAAGAAAACAATATTTTGTATTGCTGGCACACGTTGTGTATTTTTTCAATAAACGTTTTCTCTCTCAATTAGAATGACCATTTACCCGAAATAAGTTTTCCACTCCCTCAAGTCACAAAGAAACAACGCAAACAAAGCCACGTGCAGCTCTCCCACCTCACCCAACCAGTCTGTGTAGTCGTTGAGAAAAACAGATTGGATTCTTGGTGGAGTAGTAGGAAATGCTTAACGAAATTGCTGCTGAAGAATCATTATTTACTCGTCTGTTTAAAAAAAAAAGAAAAGATCAACGAAAATGTTTGTCTGCTGTGAATGATCGCCGCGTAGTGGAATCGATGAAGGATCGTGTAGCAGGTGACCTGGTTAGTGGATGTGTCAGATAAGCCCGAACTACTATGAGCCTGATTCTTCTGACTCTTTAGGAACTAAACTTCACAATCCACATTGATTTAGCTGACGATCAGTACTCAAGAACGATACGCTTCCTGAGTGAACCTTAGTCGTTTGGCTAAAAGATTCCCTGGCACAAAACAACCTGGAACACCCAGACACTTGAATGTAGATAGTGAGCATGCGTCAATAAGTCTTCAAAATACTGATAAGCAATGATAATTACATCTATTCTCTATTTTTAGTCTAAAATAGGCTACAACGTTCTTCGTATTCAATGGGACGCGCCTGAGAACCGGGAACGGCATGACCCACTTACATCCATTTTACGGTTCGTACGAGGGAAATATAGGCTGTGGGATTATGGAGGGAAGCGCGTTTATCCAGAACCACCTTCGACTGGCGGCCTTAACCGGGTTTCAATTGGTACGTTGACCCCGAGCAAGGTCGCCGAGGAACATCGTACGGACTTGACTTGACTAACGGTTCTCGTGACGTAACGTGATAACGGTGCGCCTTCACCCACACACGCATCTTTCACCGATCCCCTCAGAAACCAATAATAAAGTTGGACAAAGGTGAAAAACCGTGTGGGAAACCCACGTTTATCCTCTTTCGTTAAGCAATGTTGTGCCTGTATGTTGAGCTACATGATTTCATTTTGGATATTTGTTTGAATTACTGTTGCTGAAATGGCTAGAATCAGCTTAAGTTGCCTGGGGAAACGAATTACGACAGTGTGAGGAACGAGAAAAATCGTAACCGGTACGCGAACGAATAACTGTACAAAACAAGACATTTGTCAAACAAAGTACGGCACACATCCAGAACGCGATAATAATTCGTTGAAACACAAAAAAGTGTTGGCAAATTGTATAAAACTCAATATCCGTGAAACGGAATAAAATTCTTAGAAGTTGTATTAACATGTCACAAAATCGAGTGAAAATAAGGCGTAAATGGGCGACATAAAATAGGGCTGTTTTTAAAATCACTGGAAACTGAGAAAAAGCTGTTGAAGATTGGTTGAAATTTTTGCAATGATGTAAAAATGGAGTAAAGTATATAGGCGAAATTAAATAAAATCTGTTGTAAGTTGTGGGAATTAATGTAAAAGTTGTTGAAAACATTTAAGGGAATCCGTGAGTGAATCTCAAACAATTAAAGAGCGTGTAAAAATGGTTGAAAAACGACGTGAAATTTGTTGGAAATCGATAAAAGCTGTTGGGCAACGATGTAGGAAAGAAGTTTCAAAAAGACTCTTGATGAATTCAGTAGAAGTCGTTGATGAAGAAAATAAAAAAGACAACCAAGGAAAGTAAAAAAGACCGTTAAAGTGCACAGCGAGTCTGCCAATTTGATCTTTTTTTGGAAGGTACGCGCTTACTGTTTTGGAATCATTGGAGAAACACATAAACAAGTCCTACTGCAGTAGTTTGAATTCAGGAATTGCTAATTAGTTACTTCTGTCTCATAACTTGTCTCATAAGCGGGTTAGTGCACTATCAAGCAGATTTTTGTGAGAACAGAAGTTTCACAAGAACGGGATTTTTGGGAGAAAAAAGTTTACTTGCAGTAGGGTACTTGCAATTATTTAATAATTCATAGTGCCGCATCCGCAGTAAAGTACCCAGAAACCCCAGTGGTTCCACAAGAGGTTTCAAAACTCTGGCTTACTGTTTTATGAGGGTTGTAAGTTTCGTTTCCTGAGAAGGGCGAGTAGTGGTGGGGAAGAGTGTGTAGGAGAACATGGCTCTAACAGCGTTCAATAGGTAAATAAATAAATGCTCTATCTCTCTGCAACATTAATTCATTTTCTCTGTTGGAAGGAAATTATGGTTTTAATCCTCCCTTGGTAGTTTAAATAGACCATTTTCTCTTTCTCCCTTCTCTCTCATTCTCTAGTTTGAAATCGAGCATTAGCTCAGTTGATTTTGGAACCCCCCTGTTGATGCTGAAACAATTCTTTAAGGCCCACTTTCGACTGAAGTTAGTCCCTTAACGTAATTTTTGTATCCTTCAGAATTATTTTGAGCACGGGTCACACTTCTTTGCAATTTTCGCTATTTTACGAACGCCCTTTATTGTTCAAGAGCGGTTTAGCTGTTTTCTGACGCACTGTTAAGGAAAGTAAAACGGTGGTGTCATCGGTTGTCTTCGAGCTCAAATGCCTTTGAGGAAAACTCGAACCGATTTACGCTACTCCGTGGCCCATTACGCTGATAACCGGCTATGACTCAGTTCAACTTTTACTTTTAAGAAAAAAAGGGAAGAAATAAAAGGCGAATAGGAGGGGGCACTTTCTCTGTGATATCTCCACGTTGCGGAGGATATGACTGCACTTTACACCAACCAGCTCGTCCTGTTTTAAAGGTGAGCTGCAACTAAACAAGCAGTTGATTCTTCGTGGGAACGGCGTTGAGTCATTCGTCTTTCGCAATAATTTTACCGCTCGGCAAACTCAATCTATCACCCAACTTTCTTCCGAGAAAACGGATCGCCGTTAGTTTTCTCTCTTACTGGGAATCAAACTACTGTTTTTTTAAAAATATTGTTCTAAAGTAGAAAATTGAGCGATTTCGTTGACTCACTCATTTTGCCGAGTAAAAGTTGCTGATTTGTGATATTATTGGGATATTTAATGACCCGTCTTGCAGTGTTAATCAATGGCGCCCTCAAGAACCCTACCTTCTCAATGTCATAGAACCTAATGTGAGCCTAACCAAGCGATCGCAGACTTCTCACTGGTAGAAGTGTAAATCACTGCGTAATATCTCCCAATTTGCCCTTATCACCAAGTTTAGATAAGCAAAATTAGTTACTCGTATTTACCTGATTTTGATAATATTAAGTACACGCCTCACGAATTCATTGAGTAAAAAAAAAGAATATACAATTTGGTCGAAAAACGCATCTTAGCTTTTTCACACCCCTCCTCCACTGACGTCATACATTTTTTTAGTTCATAGCTGTCCAAGACCCTACCCTATCATTTACAATGGGCAGTGCTTATTGTACTCAGAAGATTAAGTCTTCCTGATTTGTGGAGCTCCCCTCGTCATGTAATGCATTTCCGTTTTGTTACGCCGTTCTGCACTTGTTATTCATTGTCCTTCAGCAACTCGAAATTCTGCAAGTAGTAGATTAGGTTGTCTAGGAACAGTCTACAAACTGGAGCCTACCTATCTTCAACCTCGTTCAATATAATTGAGTACAAGAATGGAATACTGCAGATTTCGAGAAGATTGACTTAAGCAGGGCCGAATTTAGCAGTACGAGAAACAAGAGATTTTGCCTGAGAGCCATAGGAGGTTGCCAATTTGTGGCCTCCATACGCTAACTCCCTTTGGAAAAAACAGTCCTTGCTGGAGATGTGACCTCCTGGAGGAAGGTGTAGGACTTAGTAAATACTGCTGTTGGAACCAATGTTTCTCCATCCCTAGAATTTCCAAAACGATCAAAGGAATGATAATGAGACTTGGCTAAATTTTTGCACGTCATTTGTTGAAGGAAATTATTCAAAATTGAAGTTAGAAACCAAACCATCTCGTTTGGAAACATATTTGTTCTGGGTGAAGAAGCAAAACGGCTTTTGCACGCCCTGTTTTAACCACCAGTGTTTCTTGTACAAATTAAAAAAAAAAGTCTTTGTTAAATTCTGTAAGTCATAATTTAAACGCACACTCATCATAACCGCTTTCTTTACGTTTCATATATGAGCATTCAATTAAATCTCGTCAAAAAACCCGATTAAGTAACAAATTGCGCATCCCTTTCGAGTTTGAATTTTACGTTCTGCGATCCAAAAACGCCCATGTGGCTATTCGAAACGCCAGCTTCAAAATTCCAACCCTCAGGCTAGTGGGGAGGCGCGGCATTCGGGCCGGCGGTAATTTTGTCACATTCTCATTTAAGCTCGCAAGCAATTTTTTCCTCTTCATAGTTATGTATGAAGTTACTCGGCCGAAGAAAGGAGGCCTTCGTTTAGCGATTCAATGAGTCCACTGACCTAGTTTCTCTCACGTTCGGTTCATCCCAACCTGCTACTCGCCGGCCGAGCCTCGGCTCGTTCTTCTCTATCTTCCCTACTCATTCATTGAAGTGTGTACAGATACGTTAAAATACCTACTTGTCTCCTGGGAATAATAAGTATTTTTTAAACGTTGAGCTGATTAGGTTGTCAGCACAATAAAACTATAACTGTCAGTAAAGTGATGAGATGGGGACTGGTAAACTCGCCATTCGAATACTTTCGAATCTTCACAAATCGTTGGATCAACTAGTTAATAATACTCGTCTGCCTGTGATGCAGACATGGTTTCGCGCTCGTGGGCCATCTGAAGGCTGTCGTGAGGGGAAAGAGTTGCACTATTGGTGGTTTCTGGTGACTCCGTACAACGGTCTTTTGCCATGATGGTGTGGGGGTTGGGGCTTTCCTTAGTCCTACAACCCTTTCGGCACGTGGCCCGTATGTGTGTGTTGCTGCTCGGGTCGTATCTAAACAGGTGGTCGTTCTATTTTGAAAATCCCCTTATCCGACTTTCCTTCACCGTCTCAATCATTCCATCCATCCACTTATGAAGGGGGGGGAGGGGGGCAAAATGTACCCAAAACTAAGGTTTTTCGAATTTTTCTCGAAATCCGCTCCACTGATTTTAATCAAATTTTCGAATTATCTTCTACTAGTTAATGTTCACTTTTCTTCCTCATGATTATTTCTACGAAAATTCGGTGAACGGAGATAGAGGCATAAAAAGCAAAAGTATGTTTTTTTTCACTCTTTCGCAAAACGGTTTTCACCAAACTAACAGGATGGCTTTATATAATTAATACTCGATAAATGTTTCTTTGAAAAAGGAATAAAACCCAAAATGTGTCGAAAATTTTGTTTTTTTGAACATGTTAACCAGTTTCCAGAGTAACTGCTTCCCTGGATTTCTGTACTTATCTGTTGAATCTGTTGAACGGATATATAAGCTCGGATCCAAAATAGCTCGAAAACGAGATTTGTCAAATATGAATTTATCGTTTTTCCAATTTTCTGAAAAACGGCTTTAATGATTTCGCAAGATCGTACGAAGTACTCTCAACTAACTGGTACCTACATGTTGTTGTCCATAAATGTTTACACGTACAACGCCCTTGTATACGGCAAATCGTCGAATTTAATATTCCGCTGGGTTTGCGAAAAGTTGTGTATTGCTACGCACCACATATTTTGAATTAGATTACAATAGCTTCATTTTCTACAAAAATTAGCCGATAATGAAAAACTGCAGGCTGCACTGAAAGTTAACGGATTGTTGGGCCCAAGTCAGCCAACCATTGTTTGGCCTTTGAATCCATAAACGGGAGTTAATTTTCACTTTCTTCGAGCTTTCGATTCGGGCTTCCAGCCAGCCGGGTAGCGGCAGTGATGAATGGAAAGTGACTTACGACGCCAGTAGGCGACAAAGGAGCTGCTGTAATGAGGTTGAAGAACAGGTAGAACCGCCAGGCCCTTCGACCGCGGAGGGATAAGAAGCAGAAAAAAAACCAACCTGGATGGGGAACGTACGCATTCACATTCACGGCGCTCACATTCAACCCCGCATCCCGATTCGTTGAATTCAAATAGGAGTGCCACATTTTGACTCTACGTAGAAACTTGGCTTGCAGTGCTACACTGCATAATTATGTATGAAGGAGGGGGGGGGGGCTCATTACATTTCCACTAGGCTCTTAGTTCCAATCAACGCATCCTGCACCCACAACACAGGAAGACTTTCATTGAAACCTCGTGACGGCCATTTTACGGGTTTTGAAATCCTTAAAGATTGGAATGCGAGCTAGCGTATGTCTACCGGTTGTACATTCGCTTATTTTCTATTACTACCTTTACGGATTATCCGCTGAAACTGGAGGCGACCGTTCTGTATTACTGTTTAACTTCGATTCCCAAACAAACGTTTTTCCGATTTTCGCGTTTGAAAAATGGGGAGCGCCTTAATTTCGATATCCAGCAAAATTGACGTCTTCGATACCAATAGAACTTGTTCGGCTGAAAAAGCTTATGACCAGAGTTTTCTTCAGACTTTTACGTTTCAAGGGCCACTAAGTTCATAAAACACCATTTAGAACTTCGTTAAGAAGAACTCCAATGTAATCCTCGAGATAGATGGGTTATAGACGTGCTTTCTGTCATTCATTCTGTTAAACTCTTCGTTATTCATGAGAATACATTTCCATCTACCGGAGAATTGGTAGATGGATATCGACGTTCTTTGATATCCATGGGAGTATTCTCTTACATTTCTGAGGCAGTTGAGGTGATTTCCTCTGTCATCATTGTGAAGATCTCTCCTCTGTCATTTATTTGGCATCTGTTATCGTTTAGGGGATATCCTTTCTGATCTGTGAATCAATTCTCTGTCAAAAGTTGACTTTTGTGAGTTGAAGTTCTGTGAAACCCAAAGGAGAACCTCGAGAGGCAATGTTTTGATTGAGTAGATCCCCGCTGACAATCTTGGGGTAGTGCTGGCTGTTGTAATTGGAGAGACCTCTTCCGTTATTCATTAAGCCAAATGGGTCGTTGCTATTCTTGAGGATATTTTTAATTCATCAGAAGAATTGAGACAACTATGAGAGGATGTTAAGTGGCATCCACTGAAGTTCATAATTTGGTTCAGGAGGCAATGCTGTATGTCATCATCGACTCAGACACTGCCTGCTAATATTAACGTTAGCAGCAATCAGCTCAGGTATGAGGGAATTTTTTATGACATGATCGCAGTGTTCATTGATGAGAACTTCTCTGTCATTCATGGGATCACGTAGTCAATTATCATTTAATTTACTTTCTCTGTCTTTCACGGGGAAATGCTCTTAGTTATTTGAGAAAATGGTGTGTGTGTGTCTTTGAACGTTTTGTAGCCAGCGATTCTCAAAAAGCTTAAAGGTAGGGGAATCCCCCGCAACCTATACTTGCTCGTCAGTATAGGTGTTGTGTGTCTGTCGTCAGTGACGGACAGAACTGCTACGATCGAATGCAGGCATGTTTCCTTCCGGAGAAAGATTAAGAAGGGGTGTCCGCAGGGCTCGGTCCTGGAACACCTTCTTCGAAGGTCGTCTAAGGAGGCTCATGGAGACTGATGTGGATGATTTGGCTGTGCTGATCTTTGCAGAGTCGGTTCGCCAAATCGAAGTAAAAACCCACCACGTGCTCTGCACTGTCACCCAATGGTGCGGGCATGTCAAGATGCAGGTGGCTGAGAGAAAAACTCAGCTAATCTTTTTGAAAGGAAAAGTGAATAATCAACCCTCAATACGCTTTGGCAGCCAAAGGCTCCTTCTTGAAAAGCACGTCAAGTATTTAGTAGTGAAATATATGAGAGGTGGGGCTTCAATCAATACCTCCAGTCTCTTAAAGGCACTACCATTGCAAGGTTTGCCTCACACCGTGCAATTAAAAGGCCACTCGGGGTGTGTGTTACCATGCCACTATCCACATGTATAAGGCCATCTATCTAGGCGTGAATGGCTAATGCCACCATCAACGAATGGGCGTTAGAGAAATGGCAAGCGGGAGATGGGAATCCTCGTCAATGGGTGACAATTCGTGAACGTCTTGTAAGAAAATGGGTTGAGCCAGACCACTGAACGATCGAGTTCCTTACGGGATATGGCGACTTCAATGCACGGCTTCGCTTCTTTTCCTCCAGAGACTCTCCATCATGCACGTCTTGCGCCTCCAGTACGGAGGAAACAAGAAACCACGTGCTGCTCCTCTCTAGTTTCTACAACAGTGAGAGACGGTTGGTGGGAGGGTAGACGAACTTAGCAGTATTGACTGCTACAAAGCAAGCCTATGACCATTTTGCAGAGTTCGCGAAGAAGGTGATGGCTAAGAAACGTGTTCACAGTTGATCTGTCCTTTTCAAACTTGCCACTCATGTAAATAGTTAGATCAGATGGGAGACCAGATTAAGAACTCCTCACAGATGGTAAGGGATTCCTCAGGTGGTCACCTCCGCGCGGTAACAGACGGGCAACAGCTCTCTACCGGGAGACTGACTAACGATCAAACAAGTTGCTGTTACGCTAATCAGCAGGTCTGAGTTCGGTGGATGCTGCAGATGCCAGCCTCTTGCATATTAGCGAAACTGCAACTTCCATGACTGATATAACCGTCGTCTAGGATTTAGGAACAGTCATAAAATAGGAAACGTTTGTAGTCTTTGATCGCGATTGAGAGAAAACGGTGGAACTAAATCGGCTTAAATTTGATATCTAGCCTGTAGGTCACCATGAAACACCGAAATCTGGGTATCAACATAAAACTAACTGTAGTGATCGTAATGATCGTTCGTGGAAACGAACATCCGGCTCTCACGATTGATTAGTATGTTGTATCGATGGGGAGAAATGACGAGAGCAGCTCAATGAAGATCACAAATTGACCGTAGACCAGTTTTTGTCTCATCAATTCCGTTCATATGATAATCTCAAAATAAAAATCGGAGCAGCAGTTCAATAAACTTTATTGACGGACCAATAAACATTCGCTTTATGCGGTGAAACTTTAATACCGTTCATAAGATAATTAGGAGCAACTTCGTACATGTCGGAATTCAAACCACATTTACACACTTACTCGTATTTCTTATTATTTTCACTCGATAATTTTCAAACACTAAACACAACCATTCTCTGCAAAATGAGGCTGACAGTGTGTTGTGAAATCGTCTATTAATTGAGTACTCAATAATGGTCGTGGTCTGAGTGGGAGCACCTCAATAAATTCTGGAACTTCAAGTGCTACGTAAAAAGCAGTAGTTGCAAATGAACTGAGTAAAAAACACTGGATTAATAGTACCAGGTATTTCTTCAATGTTCTGTCCAATTGATCAAACAACTCCTCAGTCGTGTTATATGTAATAGCATACAAATCGTGGGTAATAGTTTGCTAGAATACACTGTTGAGTTGATCAAATTCAGTTTACCAAAAAGCAGTCTACCACAAATTAAAAAACTTGATAAACACGTTTATCGGAACATTTTGGTTGTTATCGACGAACTGCAAGAGTATCATTTACGCATAATAATATAAGTATTAACTAAGTGAAGACACCTTGAGAGTTTGATGTATGTGGGTAAAGACTTTTCATCGAAAAGTAAAATATACCTCTTTTTGAATCATAGCCCGTTCCCCGTATTTCACAAAGATCCTGAATATTTATCGTTATTATTTTATACACTGCTCTAATTCGTTCTACAATATATTATACTATCATTTATATTAATTTATGTGTTGATGGAGAGATGTAAAACCTATAAGTGCAAGAATAATGTAGTTGTTTTTTATGAATACCGTGCTGAGGTAGAATTCTCTGAAACTTTAACTCAAGATTAAAGTTATGGTTGCAAGACCTGAATCGGACAAACAGATGAAACTAACACAAGCGTTGCCGAAACTATCATTTTCGGGTGGATGTGAGTTCTCGTCACTGATTCTTCAGACTAATAACGTGGACAAATTCGTCAAAATAAACTGTTGTGTATTTATGCTTGAATCATTAAAAATCCTAGAGCAAAGGAAGTCCTATTGGTACATTAAATATCAATTATTCGTGCGCGTATTGGCCTCTTTCGTGGGAATCAAGTCCCGAACGCAGCTCAAAATGTTTCTCGGCCCCAGGAGAACCAGATTATCAAAGACACGTAACCTCTTATCCGATCCCGTTGAGCAACGCGTTGCTCCTCCTCCTCATTTCTCATGGTAAGTTCCCACCCTTGAACTAATTTAAGAAGCTCCGTTGCTTCTGATAGCCTGGGTACCGTAACATCGGCTCTGCCAAAAGGCTTCGATGTGGCAGTTAATACGCCGAGGCCCATCGCAGAAAAAATAAAAATAAAATAAAAATAAAAATTGGCCCATTTTATTTAAAGCGTTTGGTGAGATGCACGAGCCCGCTATGCAAATTGGCGTTCTGGGTGGCTTCAGCATGCTCTTGAGGAAGAAGTTGTTCCACATACGGAATCTAATGATTATTATAATGCTTGTAGCAAAATGATGTAATAAATTAACATTATTATTATTATCGCTCTTGAGCTAATACCGATGGCATCTCTTGACCTTATACAACTTGGTGTTAAGCCACAATGACCATAATTATTTTGATAAGAGCTTTTTGGATAGCTAGCGTTACGGGGTAAACAATGGCTCATAGTGTCCAAAAATTCTGCCCACTCCGAACATTCTTATGACACGTGGTCACATACTACATACCACGGAAACATTGGATACAGCCGCCAAACGCACAAATATACTAATGCCCATTTAACTAATCGTAAAACATTTTTTTGACGATGTAGGACGCGTTTTATTGATTTTACTGCAAAACCGATAAAACTCGAGCAATGATTAGATTATAGTGCGAAGGATCGTACAATTTTCCTGAATCTGTGTAAATTCGATACTCGCAAAGAAAACTAACAAAACAGATATACTAGTTAGCAGAAAGATTCCTGTATGTTTGATATTGCATTGAATGTATGTGTTATCGAGTTTCAACTAACTGAGAGAAACATATATTTTATTAGTAGTCATGAAAATCGTTGCCAGATATTTGTTTCTTAGGCTTATCCATTCACTGGTTCTCCCCTATAGTTCAATTAACATCAAATGTGTATTGGGATGAATGAGTAGCACATAAAGCGGATGTTCGGATGGTGGGTATGGTTAATTCTTGCAGTTCCCTTCAGTTCTATACTGGCTGTGGTGTGCTGCCTATCAAAACGTAGCAACTGGTGCTATCAGTCTGAACCAATTTTTTATTACTTTCCCCGATCTAAATACGGCGTCAACAATTTTCGCCAAACTTACAGAATGTTTTTAAACAGTTAATACTTATATATTGTTTTCAATAAATGTTCTTCTGAGAGGTCATTGAACGGAGATAAAAATGAAAATGCGTCGTTAATAATGTTTTTTTAACCTTTTTGTAGTTTTCCGAGTAACTCATCAATTTCATGGAGTGTCTTTTAGCAACTTATACCTTCATTTTGTTCTTAGTAATCATTTCTGTATCTATCAGATGAACGGATATATAAACTATGTTAGCTCAGAAAACGAGATTTTTCGAATATTGATATACTGGCTGTCCAATTTTCTCAAAAACGGCTCTAACAATTTCGATCAAACTCACGGAGTACTCTCAACTAACTATTATACAAATATAGCGCCCGTATATGTAACAGTAGTACATATGTAGTCGAATTTACGGGGGTTGCGAAAAGTTGTTTGTTGCTGCGCACCAGATTTTTTTATTTAATACGCAATGTTCCGCCAGAAGTGGATGTTTCAATCAGTTGTAGCGACAACTGCTTCTGTGTTCACCATTAGCCATTCCCTGAGATTCTAAAATACTAATCATATAGTTAATTGCAGACAACCTTGCAATTTACCATCTTCGTTACTATTTCATGCTCTTGTGATCCTCTTTAAAAAATTAACTGTTTTATTTATTTTTGCAGGCCTACTAGACACAATTACCACAACTGCAGAGAGCAAAAACTGTCCGGGTGTTTGTGTGCATACTCTAGCCACACTCATTTGCTACGAAGTGCTTGACAATGTGGCCTGCCCGTCGCCTTCTATGAGGTGCTGTATCGAAACACCGCCAGGAAATGCAACGACGCCGCAGTCAGCAGCTCAGCAGAAACCGGCCACTACAACGCATCGCCCATCTCAGGTCCTGATGGGTTTATTGCCTTGCTCGTACTCTACCACATGTTACTCGATGTAGACTTTTATTATTTTTCTTCGTTCACGTATAATTTGTCACTTAGCACAATTATTTTACTAAATTGCTCACGGGCGAGAAAAAGTGCTCAGTCTTATGACATCTTAGATTTTTAGTTGTCGCTTCTGTAGAAAAATTTCCTAGCTTGCACACGAAGTGAGGTTCAATTTATTTCATAAATGGTTACTAGCAGTTTATTTTAGCAATTCTGTTGCTGATGAGGCGCACAAGGCCCAAGAAAAAGGAAAACTAGACCGACATCACCGCTATGATGACAGCCCCAATTATATAGTTATTCTAATCTCAATTCGTCATTTCGGAGCCGTGAATACTTTGCTGCACTCAATACCCCATCCTGTAAAACGTACTCTTAATCTGCCTAATTTCATTAACACCCCAACTTGATAAGGATTGGGTGGCCCATTGTCGCATGGAAGAATTGTGACCCAAGCTGTACCCCATTGATTCATCTAAAGATCAGGTAGAGAAGCATAAATTCGTTTTAGTTCGCCCTGGGCGCATTTGCGAATAATAAGTTGCGTGCTTTGAACACGATGTGTTAGAAATTCTTTTCCTATTGTAGAAATGGAGAGTGGGACACGAGGGGAAAACACATGAGGTTTTCAATGCAACTTATGACATTAAAATTGCGAAAAGTATTCGTTTTTCTATGAACTTTTCTGCGTGGCCATTGCCGCATATAGTTGGGGTAATCTTTTTGAGGCAGTTTTAAATTTTGTACATTTTCAAGTAGCTCTAAATGCCCTTAACATTCGGGCTGTCATCAATCTCAAAAATGTCGTTATATTCACTGCATGAACGCTAAGAAACTATTATCCTGAACTGATGTGCATTTTGTTGAGGTTAATCAATGCCGCCTTGCAGTCTGACAGTGACTTTGACTCGACGTGACCTGACCTGACGATCAATGGACCGACAATAAAAAAGCATCGTCTCAACAATACGTACATGGACAATTCAAGAACAAAAATTTATTTAAACGGTGATCCTCATTAGAGAACTTCTGATTTTTAGATAATAACCGGTAAGCCCATGAACAAGCCAGAAGCAGCGGCCAGCACCATGAACAAGAACGACCAAGGTACTGATTATTCGATGTCAGTTTTGTTTCTAAATTGTTTCAGAATGTAAGTATTATAAATGTACCCGAATGTAAGTATTTGTTCAATGACTTTTTGTTACTGCTAGGTTTTCATGGCTGGTCAGTAGAAGGGTATATGGGGAGTTTGAACTCATACTACAAGGTGTTCTTCAGATGTTGATCAGTGTTCACTAATGTTTGTTTTCATGGAGCAGTAAGGAAATGGGTAGGTGATTTCAAGTTGAGGGCGGTTCATCATGAATGGAATATCCAAAGTTGGTATTCAGGTAAGTTGGAATTCATGTGGACTGTTCATATTTGAAGATATATTAGGGTAAAACGCTGAAAGTCAGTTTACTGGATGATTAGGAGTGAAGAAGATTATCGTCAAAACAGTCGTTGACAAAAAAACGTGCACCGGATTATACAGTGTGTTTGAAAGTTGCCAGTTGGAGGTTGAATCATTTTGGCTCAAGGCCTTTTTGTGGTGGTGACAACGCATTCGGTGCCTGCTTGATATCGGTCATGTGGCGTGGTTGCTGAAGAACCAGGCGTTCAGACTGAACTTGAAGAGTGAGGCTTTTGAATTCTATCCAGTGCTGAAGTGTTGTAACCGGTAAAACTCTCACAAGGTCTTGAATACGTACATGGACTCAATCTCATAGAGCTTGAAAAAAGTGGACTGTCACCATGTTCATTTTTTTTATTATTTAAATCATGGGATGACCTGCGCACTGAAGGAAGGTTTTGTCATCACATGATTGAGAATATTGAGTTTACTCAATGCTTTACCCTGTAAATTAACTTACACCAAGACCCATATATTTATTTCGTGTACAATTAATGTTGATGCGGTTCCAGATATTTGAACTAATACGTAATTATTGAAAGTAACTAATATCTTCCCCTGAATGAGATGTTTTGTGATTATTTAGGCAAGAATTGTCCCGGTGTTTGCGTTGCGGAGAGGATAGCAGACTACTGCGAGGCTGTACTCACTGATAATAGCACCAATCCTGGTAGCGGTCTGTGCAAGGAGGGGCTGCGCTGTTGTGTCACCCGAGATGCCTTCCCTCACGCTCAACCTCCTTCGCCGCATAATAGGAACTCGAGTTACTATCAGCAGTCAAGTTCGACCCCGAGACCAGCCCCGTTGACAACCACGACGTCCTACCCAACAAGAGCGCCTCAACCCCCACAGCAACAGGTGAGAATTACTGCTTACTGTTGAAACATAAATCTTGCTTATGCATTTTCATGGGCCACCATGAAATAGAATGAGTCAGTTCTGGCAGTTTTCTTGCAAATTCCCAACGTCGAAATTCGGATGAGGTGTCTCTGCACGATGACACGTTTTATTCTGCTGGCTGCATCAGGTCAAAAAGCACTGTCACCCCATTCTTGAGTGTTGTGCAGACCTGTATTTTCTCGTCTTTTCAGATCGGTAACTGTATAAGGTGAGTTGCCAGAGGGATTTATTCGACTGACTGTTATTTTTCAAGTCTCATTAGCTCGGTCTTTTACTTCTAATTGTTAATGACGAACCACGAGTCGTTTAATATCTTTCTTCCATTAGATTCAAGTGGGTATACATTTCCACATAATTTCAATCGCCCTTCTTGCAAGAAAAAATTATTTATGTGGTATTACAAGTTAAGTTTGTGTTTATTATTTAATTTACATTTCTGCACAACTTTGTCACCTGGGAGCGCTTTTTGAAGTTTCAAATTTGTTTCCTTTTAAATGAACAGAAGAAATAACATCTTTAGGAAAGCTTACAGATGGAAATTATTCGGGTACGGATCATCAGACAGTTTTCCTCGTCTCCCCCCCCCCTCTCCCGATAATTCGCAGTATATGCAAACACGTCTTCGTTCAACGCATCCTTCGGAAAATCTCGAAGATCAAGTATACATTATTTAACTGAATATACCCTGTGAGTTTGAAAACCAAACGCATTCAGCAAATCTCATTTTAACGGATAATTATAAAGTGTGGGTTCAGGTTGCTGGAAGAGACTCCGCCAAGTCGATCAAATTCGGCTATTCATTTACTGTGAAAAATGTGAAAATGTTGGGGTTTTATTTCTGTTCAGTGGACTGCCAGCAGATCTGGACGTTATCGTATTACGTACTGAACTGTGATAATGTGACGTCCTTATGATGGATGCACTGCTTATCAATATATTTCTCAATTGAAACGTGTTTTTCGCATGAGAAATTCTTTTCTAAACGTCGCCTTAGAATGTTTGACTGAATGTTAGACATTTTTTACTGAATCCCAACTTTCCGAGCCCTCAAACGATTGGGTTCATAAGAAATTTCGGTTTATCGTTCAGCTCAATGTGTATTTGGATCGACGAAGCGACTCTCGGAGAAATGTGGCATAGTTTTGAGGAGGCTGCTGCGTAACTTGGGCATAGCCGCAAATGATGAAGTCGAGAAAACAATGCGAGTAAGTTGTGTCACAGGCTCGTTGACTCCAGTGATGTCAAGCCGTGATTGTATCATCGTCGTTTCCTCAACCATCCAAAACCATTGTTAAGCTTTAGCCCAAGCGAGAAAGTGGAGGACTCGGTAACGATACGATAGGGATATCCTGTACCTCCTACAAGAATACGTAATAAAGTAATTATTTTGTTTCGTTACTTGATGCTGAATAGGAAACAGGAAGCATACGTAATACTTTTTTAAATTTTATTGCGACGCATCCAGTAAAAAAGTTGGCATTTCATCAGAGGAGGCGTTGTGAGGCCTTCTGAATAGGAAAAACCTCATTGTTCATCCGATTTTAAGATCTTGAAATTTAATATCATAAAATAATTGTTTCAGGCTCAAGGCAGTGGTCACAAGTGTCAAGGAGAGTGTGTCTCTGGTTTGTTCGCCTTGTTTTGTGACGATATTGACACTGATGCTGCGTGTCCTGGCGAAGACAGTTGCTGCATCACAAATCCACCTTCAGGAGCAGCTGGTGGAAGCAGTGGTAGCAGTGACCCTCAAAGACGACCACCTCCACCTCCTCCGATTACGACCACCCAACGGCCAACCAGCCCATCGCAGCCAAATCTTCCGAAATGCCCTGGATTCTGTTTCCCCAACATCATGGCTGCTTTTTGTGAAAGGCCTTCCGTTTTAATTCCCAACACTTCGTCTTGCGCTCGAGGTAAAACACTCACATTTTTGACGCTTTTGATGTCTTCAACATTCGCATCCTTTGTTTTCAGTGTCGACAGCACCACGCAAACATCCAGTGCAAGGCACCAAAAACGGTCTGTCTTGACTCTTCTTTTCATTGCCAGGTAAACAATTAGAGGGCGGTGAATTATAGTTTGAAGTCAGAAGGACGAGACCGTTAGAGATTTAGAAAATTGAATCCCTTATCCAAGCTGAGTGTTTTCATAAAATGAAGCGTAAATTTAGTTCGTACAAATAATTATACGGCAGACACAACTAAACGATGTACAGCTGTGTTGGCTATCCTACTTCAATCTTGTTGAATATTGTTGGAGCTATCGAGTGGGCGAATTTTCACCCTTTTTACAGTTAACTGGATTGCTTAAATCTACTGCTCAAATGGTAATTGTTGAATGGTCGGTCAAAGAAACGACCGAAAGGGACCCTGTGGTTCGAAGGTGGCAATTTATGTTGTGTAAATGTTATCGAATTGACCATCACAGACCAGCGGTGCTTAGCCAATCTTTCAGGACGTCATTTCGAAGCTAAATAAAATTGATGCAGGGGATCTAGGGCGGGAGACGACCAAGGGCTGATACAAGATGGAAACCAAATTCGTACCTCCATCTTAAGCCTTTAAAACCTAAAAAGCTTTCCTAATACCGAAATCTTGAAAAATACCATTTAACTGGTTTCTGAAAGTGCGACAGTATGTGTTGCCTAAGGGTTGGGGAGGGGAGGGGACACATCAAATTAAATTTCGCTAATTTTCGTGATTCTTCTTTGGTTCTTTTCAGATTGTGGTGGTGTTAGCCACAAATCTCGGGAATGTTGAATTTAGTTATAAGTGGGGTTTAATAACGTAAATTTATTATATTTTTGGCATTGTTGGCAGATGTTGATGATTCTTTTATGTTTGACAATGAAGTGTGAAGATAGGCTTGTACTCAATGATGTCAGAATCAGATAAAATGTCTAACACATTTTCCCTTTGTAGTGCCGATGTCGTGATGAATACAGAGTTGAAGAGAATAGAAATAGCTTGCGATGAGGAGTTAACTTTACTGAAATTTAGAAGGCTTCTTTGCACCGATACTCGCACTCTGTAGTCCTTAAGCGTGGAAATTTGAGCAAGTTGAAGATCAGTGTATTGTACAGTGAGATAATTATAATAACCGTCAAACGGTCCGCGGAAGTATCTAGGAATTACCATGTAGGCAGAAATGTGTTGTAGAAGAAGTGTGGAGGCGAAATGGAGGCGTCCATGAGTGCTGCGCGGGTTGTAACATTGGGGACTATTGATTGGGTCGAAAGACGAACAGAGTATTCGTGCTTAAGTCTTGACACGACAAAATAGACCGGATGCTTCTGAGGAAACGTCAAGGATGACTCACTACGGAGCTGATAAGGAAAAAAAACCGACGCCTTCCAAAGACTTCTCTTCTGTTGAAGAGAGACGAGGGGACTTGGGAAGGATGTCCTTTGAAATCAACTTCTGTGCCACTCTTAGTGGATTTAAAGTGACTTTAACGTTACTGCCTTGAATTTCACGAAATTGAGCCGTGGCTATTTCAGCTATTTCATCTCCTTCTAGTTGACGTTACCCGGTCACTCTCACATTTTCACAAAACACAATTTGTTTTCACGCTACACTCCAGGCAGTTGTATGTGCCACTGACATGCCTGCTTTCCGTACTAGAATTCAACATTTTATGAAGAAACAACCACAGAAACCCTAACGAGTCTCAGTCTTTTAGTTCAACATGAGGAATGTGTCGAAAGGTTGAGTCTAATTATAGCAAGAGAAAGTAGAAACACCAAGTCGCTACTTTCGACTTCCTTAATTACAGCGCTAGCAATATTTGGTACCGTGATAATAAACGCGTTTCTAACAGTTGCCGATTGTCTTTTATCGACGTTAATAATTTGACACCTTTTAATAATAATTGTGATTGGTAATGCGCTTTTAGTGACCAGTTTAATTCAACTAACGCCTCAACAGAATGATGTAATGGTTGAACGGTGTTGGCAAAAACTTTCTTTTAAAACCTAAACGTTTCAACTTCGCTTTAAAATTAATTTCTCGTCGTACGGCACCATTCAAAGTATATCGAGTACTGCTAGAAAACATGAGCAACCACTCAACATTTTTCCAATCTTGGACGTAACTACATTGTCGTCTCGTGAGGTTTCCAAGTTAAAAGACACACTATGAAACTATGATCAAATTGTGCATACAACAGTTGCATACTCGTACTCTCATCGGCATGAGCCTATTTCGCAGAAATTAATAAAACTTGAAGTTTCAGAACTCATTTGTTGCTTAGGCCACGACCTGTATTGAATAACTAACAAATAGGAATTTATGGTATAGCCAGCACGATTTTTTGGGTTCGTTCATATTCATTGTTCTGGAGTTCTGGGTGAAACGCTTTTAAAAATCCAGAAATTCAGTGAGCGGTTTATAATTCTTTCTCAACCGTAACTAAACTTACGCCTACCGAACTAAAATCTTCTTTTTTTCAAAATGCTTGATACCACGTGAGGTTGAAGAAATTTTTTTAAAACAACTCATCATTCTACTCATTCGCTATTTACGCTAATCGAAACCAATTGATAAATCTCCCAGTGTTTTACATTTGGGAAGAAATCTTCTCTTATCATTGGTGGATCTTTTAGTGACCAGTTCCAAATGACCAAACGGTAATATCCGTGTGAAAATGACTGTTGGGTGTTTGTATTGATACACTTGGTGTTGAATGGTCTCGGTCACCACGATAGACCTCCTTCTGATGAAAAGTTTACTTGATTAGCACAATAGAGTTCTGACGGGAAGGTAGTATGAATTGGGTTCCGTTTGAACGGTCTCTAGATTACCGCAATAGAGTTCTGATTGGGCATCCAGTAGAACTAGTTCGCGTGGTACGATGGGTCTCTAGATATTTCAACAGGTCTTAGGACGAGAGTGGAGAGCTACTAAACACTATGGGCATTGATTATGGACTGCCTTCGTTTTGAGTCGGGTCTAGAAGGTTTTAGTAGGAATGGACAAAGGAGAAGTTGCGAGCAAGTGTGAAGAATGCCTAAAATACCGAGGGAAAACTCCGCTGTCGTCACAGAAATAATGCGGAAAGCCTTTTGTTAGCAGGAGAGGCTAATTGAGCTCCCATGAGGCAAGCAAAACCCACACTTAGGGGCTTTCCCATTAGGGCCATGGGCCACGACCGTGTTCAGCTAGTTCTGTGCTGAAATATGATGATAGCAGAACTATAAATTATTAAGCATTTTAGTTCAATTTTTTCTCATAAATCCTTCTAATATTAAACTAACATTCTGATAGCAACCTGGAGAGATTTCAATTGATCATTGAAAATACACCCAACTTTTTTTGGCCCTTGCGAACAATGGATTGTGCTATAAAAGTTCCTTAAAATTAATGCTCATACAGCATTGAGATTCTCAAACAAATCGTGTTGGTAGTCCAATAAGCACTCTACATGCTGAAAGTTTAGTTTGGAATTCACACTTCTGTCGACTAAACTGTTTCACGGCGTTTTCTCTATAATTCTAGAATACTATACACACTTTCCGAAAAAATCATGTTGGCAGTCCCATAAATTTTTATTTGCTGGTTATCAAATACTGGCCATGACAGAGGTAAAAGCGATATGATAAACTGTTTGTAATATGCTCAGAAAAGAAAAAAACTGGGGAACTTCTCGGTGGTCAACAGCTAACGTAACATCACAATGTCTACGTTATGTTGCTCTTACATTTTATAGATCTCTTCATGCTCTAACCGCATTGTCGATTGGCCAATCACAATTGCGTTTCCGTTTAATCCTTCTCATGAACTAAAGATGCATAAGGGATGAGCGGGGATATCCCTGCTCCTTTGCTTACAAAATCCTGGAAACATTTTTCTCTGCAAAGAAAAAAAGTGTTCAGTTTACACTCCCCTGGCGTCGTAAGGTGCTGCATATTCGTCATAAAGAATACGCTATCTTCTCGCATACAACTTACTTGCGTACCGTCATAGCTTTTGAGTATAAGAAACTGTGCATATAACTGCCTGATTGCTTGAGATAGAACTCTATACCAAATCATCTACAATTTGATATGTGGGCTGCTCATTACCACAAGACGCTAAACTATTGTGTTATGAACGAAATCGACACCTTCATCATTATAAAAATTACAGTGGTACAAGCCCCCCCCCCACCTTCGAAAACGGCTCCAGCTCTTTTGATTGGATTTTTTTGGAGGGATAGTTTCAAATTAGTTCCTTATTTTTTTTCAACGATATTATCTCAAAAATAAAAATCTCATCCATGGGGTTCTCTCCGTTTGAGTAGTTTTTTCCACGTGAACCCCGCCCATATAGAAGTAACGTTCTGACGAACATCAAGTCATGGACCAACGCGATGGATGTTTGACAATGACCTTAAGGTAATCCGGAGCAACCTAAGACATCCCGAAACTCAAACTTCTATCGTTAATTAACTTTGTCTAAATGAGTTGAGAGCTGTATACGAACGTTAAAAAAGTCACATTGTCAGCCCCTTAAGTTAGCTGTAGATTGATCAGTCAATAAAGGTCGAGACATACGCAGGAGAAACCGAATACACTCCAGAATGTTAAGCACTATCTAGTTCTACATAGCTCGTTAAAGTACGCTACACCGATATAAATTGAGAGAACGTATTTTATTAGTTGGTAGTGAGATAGCAATTGCCGAATACACACACAGACGGCTGTGAGGAAAGTCGTATGATTCGTCGTACTATAGTATACTGTTGAGGAGTTAGTGGGGTAGTATTTTTAGCCACCAAGACGTCTCCTTCGACTAGAACTTCAACAGTTTTGTAGATAGCATGCGTGCAACGTCATCGCGAACTTAGTTGCCAAAAGCGTGTTCCCCTCGCGGGTTTCAAGTGGCATAGAGGGAGTTAAATGTTTATGTAAGAAAGTTTTACCAGTTCCTGCAGTTTCACGTCATAATACTTCCTTTCTATTTTCACAAGCCTCCTTCCCTTCATGCTGTTGACAAACAGATACTTACGACTAATGGATATTTATTGTTAGGCTCCATACCACGTAGTTCGCGCTCACATTAAAGTAGCTTAGTGGCCATCTGTGTTCGTGTGCCTCAAGTATAACGGGCAAAAATCAGCAACTGCTAGACCGATCCCTATGGAACTCGTAGCAGCTATGCGGGTCCCCGGAAGGCCCCGTATTGTTACCAGTCCTCTGCACGCGCTGCTTTCTCCGGGACACGTGCGTTCCTGGCTTGCCATCAAAAACATCCAAAGACCTACCGATGCTTGTAACGTTCGAGTAGATTATTAGGGCTCACTTCTTGGGAGAAATGAACCAAAAATTAACTAACTTCACCCGGTCAAAATCGGTTAGAATTCCACAGAAATTCACATTGTTACATGCATTTCTGACCATTCTGCGGGTACGTTCTGGTATGTGCATACATTTCTGTTACCCCTTCTGTCAAACCGTCGAAACTAAGGACCTACCTCAGCATATTTTTTAGCTCAATGGCACGTTGTATGTAACTGGTGACCGACAGTGATGGCAATTCTCCAGGACTATCACGGTTGGTATTTAGCACCAGATACTTTCAACATCGTCTGCACTTTTCTGTTTGTGCATCTGTAGCCACTTGTGATCAGCTCTAAGCTAGTTCATGTTCAAAACCGCAACTGGAACTGAATCAAAACTGTTCGGTCACCCGTACACGCGCCAAAGATCCAGGAATGATTCATGGGTACTGACAGGCTGCTGTACGACGGTCGAGAAAGTCCAGGTGAGTGCAGTTGAACTTTTCTGTGGGAAATGTTCCGTTTGACGCATTACGCAACTTCCTTCGCCACAACTTTTGTATGGTTCAGGGTTTATAACCATTCAACGGATTTTCCGACGACACCAAGAAAGATACATTGGTAGTGAACGGTTAAAGTGTAAGTTTGATCTAAATCTATAGAGCTCTTAAAACAAATATTCTCTCTTCTTGGAGCTATTTATGGAGAACTACAATCTCTTTCTCTGAACTATGAGTAGTAAATACGTAAAGAATAGAGAAAATACAATAAATGATAATTTAAAGTACATGCAAGATTAGGCCATAATTGTCAGGCAGTTCAAAAAGTACAGTTTTTGAAGTGATCCTATGTCAAAGGGCACCTTGGTCAAAACTCCTTCCTAAAAACCACTAATCCATGACTCTAGCTTTATTCAATGGCCTTATATACTAGCCAATGTATCTTAGGCCTTGTGTTCGAGCCCTTGTGATTTAATATTTGTCACGTAGTGTATTTACCATTTTATCCTTAACACAGACCTTGTAACCTAGAAATAACCCTAACCACTGCATCTTAATTCGAGCGCCCTACACACTGTATCGAAATCCTATCAAACTCTCGGGAAAAAACAAAATTATCCCATCGTTCGTACGGTATAAATCAATGTACATATTAATCTATGTTATTTTATTATGCCCAGGTTCCATATGCTGTGACAACACTCGGCAAGCTGTTACTAAACCTCGTCCTCGGCCAACTACAACAACCACGACTACCACTCCTAGACCATCGCCTCCTGATTCGAGACCAGATTGTCCAGGCTCTTGCGTTGTATCCTACTTGTCATTCACTTGCTTCAGTGAGTACATTTGTTCAGATCTTACTTCACCGTGGATGCCACTGAAACAATTTTCTCAGTATTTTGTTTTGTCGATGAATGGATCTTGCTTCGAAGCTAGTTATGGGTATGACGATGAAGCCTTGATGTGCAGGTTGGTGTCTAATGCTAGTTCTTGGGCCTGGCTAATATGTAGTGCTTGCAACCACTGTAGAAGGTGCTTTTTTTGCGGAGTGTCCCTCTTTGAGATTTACGCGGTAATTACGGTCACAGATTCGATTAGCGGAAGGTGAAACACGAGTTAATTATCGGCTCTTCTCTGCTAAGCAAACGGTGAAGATCAATGGGCCATTATTTCTTAGGGCTTTTGGGCACTAAACAGAATCGCTCAAGGGTTAGGACCTGAAACGTCTGCCACAAAAATGGAGCTCTTGCAAATGCAAATGAAAAATGAACGAACAGAACTGTTGCCTTGACTTCACCGTTAAAAGTTATTTACAGTAGTTACTGGCCAGTTGGCGTGATCATTGAATACGCAATGGCATTCTGAAAAGCCATAGTGAAAACTCAAATTCCAACACTACAAAAGCTGTCGGCTGATCACATGAGCGCAAATCGGTAGAGAGCAGTGAATTACTAACGAAATGGCAAGTAAGATGGGAATCCACAAGAGGATTGCTGCCACAGAGCGTGGGGACCAGGGGGCTGAGATAGAGGTTACAGTGGAACGCCTTCAGGGCACTCCCAATATCTTGTGAACAATGCTCATCAACTCGCTCCTCTGCCTTTTACAGGCCCAAAACTATTCGCCAGTTGGGTGTGGTGTGTGTGGACGGCATTCTAACCGTTGTTAGAGCTCCCGATGCGGGGGATGCCTAGATTCATTGGGCAACTAACTGGTGCTGTGTCCTTCCCTTTGAGCTGGCACGTCAGAATTTGGTATGGCTTTTTGAACCCATTGGGATCTCATCAATGGGGCGTACACGTAGTCACTTATAATTACTCTTCATTGATTGCTGCAAATGGAAGAATAATAACTGTTGAATTGTTTAACGCAATGCGAGTGCAGCAACCTCTATTGAGTGCTAATGACCTGTGAAAGTTAAGGTTCAGTCACTTCAGACCCAAACTTGTATTATTTTTTTAACCATCGGTGTTATTCAATAGCCTAGTTAGTTTTTAAGCTATGAGATTTAATCCGTGCTTCAATTCTGAGTCGTAGTTCTTGTTCGTCGATCCGATCCCGCTACTTCCATCTAATATCCCGACCCTATATGAAACGGCCATAACATGCCATCCTTGTACTCACCTATCAATTATTTATATTTCGCAGGGAACGCTGAAATGACAGACCTCTTCAAATGTCGCAAAGCCGGTACTCAATGTTGTGCCCCCAAATCGTTGACGAGAGGCGAGAACAACAACCCCAGTGAAAACGCCATTTCAAGGAATGACACGATCGTATCACAAACTGGCAACTACCCATACAGACCGGCTCCTACTTCTCGACCTAACGTCCCACCACATCATACAACTCAAAGTGAGTACAGAGTAGCTCCAGGTTTGCTAATCGTTACTAATTAACATATTAATCAATTCTTCTTGCTTTGCACGGAAGTCATTCAAGTCCAACGGTAAGTATTACTTATCAATTACTTCTTTCTTGTCTCTCTAAACTGACCAAATTTCGGTTTCAATTTTAAATGGGGAAAAAAGGTAACTTCGCGAATTAGTCTGTAGTTGAAATCCTACTGACCAGCCATGAATCTTCTTCTGACCAGCCTTGTATTAATTTGTTTTTCGTAACAGTAGTGCTTTTTTATTTGCTTTTAAGCTTCACAGGTAAGAGCCATCTAGTCTTCGAAAGTAAGTGAAACGCTTGTACATGACCTGGGCAGCAGTCCTTCTTTCACCTTAACTACTACCTATTGCAGGTTAACCTTTTGCAAAGCATTGTTTAACAATTCTCCAGGGAAATTCCAGGTGGTTGTATCAAATTTTCTTCATCAATTTTTCACTAACGCAAGACCTTGTGGCTCACATCATCGAGATTGAAGTACAGAAGTTCTCCTGAACTGCCCAGAGCGTGCAGTGTTTTGCATGTTCTGCCAGACAATGCCACTGGAATTGAGAGTAAGTTCGTTGTGCGTCTTTTACCGATACAGTTTTAGTATGAAGGTTTAAGTACAACGTCAATGTTAGTTAATAGAAAACCACGAAATTAAATAACTTCGTGGTTGGGCTTTCCAATTGGAATTATACAGTAAATGAAGAACCAGGGGTTACTTATGAGTAGCACTTGGTGTGTAGGAGCTGAAATTTGAGATGCTTTGATTCGAACAATCTGGTGCGAAACACCAAACAACTTGTCTCATCCCTTGCGAATGACATGATACTCAACATATACAGACACCGTATCTTCGGTATCGTCATACGGACTCGTGTTTGGGACATTTTGAAAAATGAACTTTAGTATTCGAAGACTATTAGTTTTTGATGTGTGTGGGGCTTTATCTCCCCAAGTACCTGCGAAGGAACTGACTGAGTTGGACGCGAGCACAATGGATTATATTAATATCGGAATATTAGTTAGCATGACTCTCACAAATGAAGTAGGAAGGAGGAAGCGACAGGCCAGAACCACGCAGTTCTGCTTCAGAATCAATTAATAAGATGTACAGTTGAAACAGACTAACTAAAGTGAGCCTGATCTCACTGCAAAGGATAAGGATGGGGAATCATGGTGAAATAGGAACGTCCTGGGGGAATGTGGTACACAATAGACGGATTTATTAGGGTCAAGAGGACTTTCGTTAGAAGTTATGATGCGTTTAAGTATTGCTTGGCAAAATACCACCCAGGGTTTGTGATGGACTTAAAGGAGCGACTGTAAAAGACTTGTATTTCGGTGGTTTAGAAAACGAAGTTTTCAGGAAGCCTGTTTTAAGGAAAGTACGATGATAACTGCTTTGCACCAAACATGATCCACAGACAGTGCCAACAGCAGAATAACTGTCGGGTTGCATTTACCCATGTGTTAGGACCTGGCGGCTCTTCAGTTGGTCCGTGCCGCATCCCGAGACAGCAAGATGACCTCCACCCTGCACCAGCAGTGTCTCGTGTCCCGCTCGAAGTCACGCGTGGTTATAATTTAAAATATCTGGTGCGTAGCAACACACAACTTTCCGCCACCCCTTTAAGTTCGAATACCAACAACATATGCGGGGGCTATATCTTCGTTCAACGCATTTCTACAGAAACATTTATTCAGAACTAAATGTAGGGACTCGTTAGTTGAAAGTACTCCGAAAGTTTGATCGAAATCGTTAGAGCCGTTTTTGAGAAAATTGGAATTCCGATAAATCAATATTCGACAAATCTCCTTTTCTGAGTTAACTTGGCTTAACAACATATATATACAGAAATAATTATAGAGAATGAAATGTTGGTATGGGTGACTAAAAGACACTCCATTAGAATTTATCACATCTGGTCAGAAGTTACCCTGGAATTTACGGAAATGTTCGAAAAAACGTTATTTTCGACACATTTTCATTTTTATCTCTGTTCAATGGAGTGTCAGAGGAACATTTATTAAGAACAATATGTAGGTATAAACTATTTAAAAACATCCTGTGAGTTTGGTGGAAATCGCTGAAGCCGTTTTGCCAAAAGGGTAAAAACCTATTTTTGCTTCAGGGCCCATATCTCCGTTCACCGTATTTTCATGGAGATATGTATGGAGAAGAAAAGTTAGGTATTTATTAGGAGAAGATAATTTGAAAGTTTAATCAAAATCGTTAGAGCCGTTTTCGAGAAAAATGCGAAAAACCCTAGTTTTGGGTACATTTTCGTCCCCCCACCCCCCTTCCCACCGGCCGAAATCGTCCATAACCTTATTTTGGTGTCTACAAAAAATAACAAACAAAAGAAAAAAAGAACCAGCTCAATCGGATCAGCCGTTCTCCCGCAAATCGAACTACAGACACACACACACACACACACACACACATACACACACACACACATACACACGGACCACGCGCCGAAATTAGGTTTTTTAGACTCAGTAGGGTCTGAAACGTAAAGATCTGAAGAAAACCCAAATTTTTTTTTTGGGCCGATTACTATACTTTCCTTCCCTTCGGGTAGCGGAAAGTAAAAACGCTGCAAACGGTTTATTATTCTCATGAACAGCTTGACCTAGTATTACTGATCCGAGATCCATCCCATTCGATTCAGCATCGAAAAATACCAGCAAACCATGTGAAACATGACCTGAACGACGAGAACTAAATATTCCAGTAACCCTTAATCGCCTGTAGGCAATTGGCGCGCCGTTGCGAGTTGAGCGGGTGGTTTTGATGAAACGGAGGGAGTACAAACGACGAAACGTTTATTTTCGCCGTAGTTCCCACGAGTTCTTTCAATTAGTACACTTTGGCTCACTATAATTACTGTAATTTCACTATACGCAGTTGTACACGTCTAATACTCATTCCATTCTACCCAGGATGTAAAACTACCTTGAAAACGATACCAAACACGGCGTATTTGCGAATAAACTGCGTTTTATTAATTTTTTAAACCATTTCTTGCCGTTAACAACCATGGGATTCGTTCGATCGGGTTGCGGAGATGGCGGACACAACTGGATATCAGATGGGATTTGTGTGGGAAAGAACGGGATTTTTTAGACCAACAAACACAAAACGGCCAGGATGGCGGATGACGGCGGACGGACATTGCAGATTTAGAATGTCTTGAAACGTAAAGTATCATATTTTGAGGGTAAAGCGTAAAGAAAAAAAATTTGCCAACCGAAAACAGGGTTATTATTCAGAATGAATAATAAAACAAAAAGACTCAGTTCCTAGACGAGGACTGCGAAAAGCTAAATGAACACACTTCTCCGACAAATAAAATTTTTTAAACATCGTCTGTCTTCTTCTTCCTCCAGCACTGACTCTACTATTTGGCATTCCGTTGTGTGACACAGTCAACGCAATTACACAACTGACTTCATCGACGGACTACAATACAGAATGAATTGTAGTTTTGGTTGCTCGGATGCCTTCACATTGCAGGGCGTAGAAACAGGTCTCAACAGTTGTGGCGCAAGACTTAGCGCTCATGGGATAAGTTGCGATAGACTATATGAGAGTTCAGAATCATGCTTGACAGTTAGGTACAGTTAACTACGAACTAGCCGTGAAGCTTGGCCGCATACTGAAAATTCTCTATACAGGGATTGGAGTCTTTCCAGAATTTAAGCGACCATTTCCCAGTTGAGGGGGCTTCCGATAGCTTCCTCGGAAGAAAGGATGGCAAAGGGAGGATTATGACAGACGCGAATTTCGGTGGTTTAACAAAGATAAGTCTGACTGACAATGGTTTTGGCAGTATGGGAAGGCCCCAGGCTTTAGGAAAACCGCTGTTAAAAATTCAACAGAAACATGGCTCTTGTACTGATTTTGTTGCTTGTATCAAACATTTCCACAGCGATGCGCCAGTAGTATAACTCTCGAGTTCAGTGATGGGTGGCAGGCAACACATCTCATGTGTAGCATGTGAGTAAGCAAAGCTACATTTAGAGACGGGACAGGCCAATGCTTTGAAGCTGAGTAAAGAGAGGGGAAAATGAGACACTGATCACAAAGGCTGGAAAAACAGGGGCTAGGTCGTAAGGAAAGGCATGCAGGGAGTAGTACAGAAAAGTCTGTTTCGGTCAGTCTGATATTCTTGAAATCTTGAATCCTATCCACTCGCTTGGCATCCACCGAACTCCAACCTGTGCGGCTGGTTTGGTCTTTTTGCCAGTCTCCCGGCGAAGAGCCCATCTGTTATTGCTCGGAGGTGACCGTCTGGGAGGAGTTCTTAATCTGGTTTCGCGTCTGATCTATTTACTTAGGTGGCAGGTTTCAAAAGGACAGATCAACTGTGAACACGTTTCTTAGCCATCACCTTCTTCGCGAACTCTGCAAAATGGTTATAGGCTTGCTTTGTAGCAGTCAATGCTGCTAAGTTCGTCTGCCCTCCCAACAACCGCCTCACTGTTGTAGAAACTACAGAGTAGCAGCACGTACGTGGTGTCTTGTTTTTCCGTATGATGGAGAGCCTTTGAAGGAAAAGAAGTGGAGCCGCGCATTGAAGTCGCTATGTACCGTAAGGAATTGGCTCGTCTAGTGGTCTGGCTACACCAATTTTCTTACAACATGTTCACGAATGTTGGGGAAGAACTCATACGGGTCACCTCCCTTTGACAGGGATTCCCATCTCGTTTTGCCATTTCTCTAACGTCAACTCATCTTGTGCGCCAAGTTTTCGTTCAGTGGAGATATCTGCACGGAATTCAGCCAAAAGTGGGGAAGCTCCCGTTTCACTCTCCACTTGTGCACCATGCATTCAACAGTTATGTCAACTGGTAAGTGACCAATGATCACCTGGAGTGCTTCTGTCGAAACTGTCTGAAACTTCTGTCAGTGCTATTACTGACTGTGAGTTTGCTACACCGTGCAATGGGACAGTAGCCAATCGTGCCTACGTAGATGGAGTTGTACATAAGGATCGTACACACACACTCCCCATTACTAATTGCTCGCAGTGAGGCAAACCTTGAGATGGGAGTACATTTGAGGAGTACATAAATTACGTATTTATTAGTAAAAAACAAAATGTATATATATACTTGGATCATCTTCTCCAAATCGTTAGGAGCGTTTTCGAAAATATTATGGAACTCCTGTTTTCGTAAGTTTCTTCCGCCCCCGCCCCCCCCCACCACGATGGTGGAAACTGCTCATAACTCTCACAACTTGTCAAACGATCTCCCGCAAATGTGACTACAGACGTGCACTCACTGACTTCTAGCTGAAATCAAGTTTGCCGAATTCAGATGATCTCAAAACGCATGGAACCGGAAACAACAATTTTTCTTTCAAAACTTCAATAATTTTGCCCTGAAGGTATTCTTGATTTTTTAAAAGATTTAACAATAAAATAAATTGGTTCCAACTATCTATTCTACGTTCGGGCTTTAGGTAATTGTAAAGCAGCTCTTCTTCCTTCTGATTTCAGGCACGATCGGAAGTACAGCAGCAGCCACACGACCGCCAGTGTACTCCAAGTACGTTTGCGGCGTTAAAGGGACTGACCGAGTGGGACGAGTTGTCGGTGGAGAAGACGCTGGGCCGAGTGAATGGTGTTGGCAAGTCGCGCTGATCAATTCCCTAAACCAATATTTGTGCGGAGGGGCGCTCATTGGTACCCAATGGGTTTTAAGTGCGGCTCATTGCGTCACCAAGTAAGTTCAGATCATAAAATCTAACCCTTCACAGTTTTCGGATTAAACTATAAGGTAAGGTGGAATATTAAGTGATTTTTTCCTCTTCTTGAGATAAAGTTGGCTCAAATTTGAGTTTCTTGGGGTACGCAGGGACGTAACTACAGTAAATCGTTAATTAAAAGGGGTTGTGGCAGCAGGGGGAGGGGAGAATTCAACTTCCATCAATTTAAATGTACCTTTTCAAACACTGACTGAATTAGACGTTCGACTGTATTCTGTTATTTCTGATAAATAATGAATGAGATTTACTTGTACTAGGTGCTTTGCAGTTACAGTAATTGTTCACACACACCAATAACATGGAACGTGTACGGTGATTAGACATTACGAGATATTATTAAGTATAATGATGATGGCTAGCAATTTTTTGAAGTAGGAGTGGAGAGGGGTTGTGCTTGCTCCTAGTCGTTTCGTGAATTCCAGTCTCTGTGGTAAGATTCATTGAACACATTATTGCATCTGGAAGGCTCTAGCCCCTTTCTTTCTCCTTTTTCCCCTCGGCCTCACAAGAATGTTGCAACTTGCTGCCGTTTCCATAATATCTCCTATGCTGTTGAGCAGCTTAAGAGATTCAAAAGCGGCCTTCACTTTGTCTTCATAGGTTCTCGTGGAGCGCTAGTACCAGATATGTAAGGGCCTCATGCTCCCTATAGACTGGGACGAGCGTTTCTGCCGTGAGCTATCCAACCTCCTCCACTGCGTATCGCCAATCTACCCGCCATTTTCAGAAAATTACTCAACTGCAGTGCAATCCCCTCAGGCTGTGGACTTGCCAATTCGACGTAGAAATGAAATACAACATAAGGAGGATTTGTGTGTGGTAGAAGTCAGCCCTGTGGCGACGATGGCCTTATTGGAAGAAACTGCATGGTATATTATTCCTTCTAAGCTGCATTTCACTACTTTTGGCTCCTTCCTAGGGTCACAGTTCTTCCCTGGGAGTTGTTCTCCAGTTAGCCTCTTGATAGCAAAAAAGGGGACTTTTTTAGGGGGTACGTCTCTAAGGCTACTTCTTGATTGACTTGGAGAAAAGGACGGAGTCGATGGTGATGAATACCCACCATGTATTTAACCGTGGGTCTCTTACATTCGCGTTCAGAAGAGAATGAGATGCCATTGATCTGAAGTGGAAAGCGAAGGACAATTTGCTCTCTAGACAGTGATGGGGGGGGGATCATTCTTTGCGTCACCATCATGACTGTCTTTCTTCTGCAAGAAAAGCGTAGCCTATTAGATCCCACCTACTTCCCTCCCTTCACTCGTCGCATTGTCTGTTCCAACTCTCGAGTGTGAGCCTCGTGATAACAATAACATTAATAGGTTAACAGCTATTCTGTGTCCAATGAATGCATTTCCATATGTGTTTCACACATTTTAAAAACTCGTTTGTGTCTGTTTTGCAGCATTGTGAGGTCAGGAGACGCCATATACGTTCGCGTCGGTGATGATGATTTGACTAGGAAGTACGGTTCAGCTGGAGCTCAAACTCTCCGCGTAGCAACTACATACATCCACCACAATCACAATTCGCAAACTTTGGACAACGACATCGCTCTCCTCAAACTTCATGGGCAAGCAGAATTGAAAGAAGGAGTTTGTTTAGTATGTTTACCTGCCCGAGGTGTTTCGCAAGCAGCCGGAAAAAGGTGCACAGTGACGGGCTATGGCTACATGGGCGAAAGTGCGTGCTTCTAAAATGATAATTATTACCATCTTTAACAATGGTTTTATTGTGTATACTGATAGAAGACAGTGAGCTCGATACAATTAAGTGTGAAGATCTGAATCGAATGACATAAGGATGGACTCATGCAAACGTCCATAAAAGTGTATAAATGAATTGAGCTGTTACGAGTTAACGCTTCTGTTCCTCAAACTGTGTTAGTTGTGAAGCTCATTCAGTGAATCACAAAGCCACCACCAGCCACTAGATCACGGGTCACGGGTGATTCTGTAAACTGGGATCAACCTCACTTTCTGGATGAAGAGAGGAGAATAGGCAAAACAGGCTGGTTGGCGTTTTCTGCAACATCGCACAAGCCCGAATGGAGATTACAGCAATATGTGCCACGGAGAGCACACCAAAAGCAGTGATGTATGCAGGTGATGGTTTGCCAGCCTTCAGTACTTCTTCCATGGTGAAGGGGAGGGATCGCTCGTTAAATAGCTCAGGTTTTCTGATTTGGAGAAAAGCAAGTACACGTGCTAATAAAAAGTAAGATGAACCAATAATAAAATACACAGTCGGTTCCTATCCTTGGAGCAGGAAAATAGGGTTTGGAACACATTAAAGTTTTGTTATAAGCCCGGTACTTACGATAACGTTGAGATGCATGCTCGTTCTAACTTCGAAAGAACCGAAGACACCGCTTGTTACTACAATGACGGCATCATAGCGAACCATAATAGTTCTGTTCAGACTGGTAGCACCTGATTTAAGACGAATGGGCTATAGTTTCTCGCAGACAGATTCGCAATGATTCTCAATTCTGTAGCAAGTAATGCCGATTTTATTCTATAACGCGTGCTTTCCAAAAGCGGGTAGAAGAACCTTACAATAAAAGGCTGAACTGAACCTCTAAACAATGTCTACTAAATCAATTGGTGGGTGGGAGGGTGATCTGTGATGGTGAGGAGGTTGGCGGTCAACATGGAGAGGGAAAAATACAAAGCAGAGGGACAATAAAAATGTACCTACACACTATTCAGTGAGAGTAACATATTTTTCATTTAGTGGCCGTTTATCGAAATCTTTCCGCATCTGGCGCAAGTCCATTCCTCATGTCAGTAGGAAGGGCTTTAGAAAAGTGTGTTCTCAAGATCGATAGTCTTCTCTGCTTAGGAGTAATAATTATCTACCTGAGTATATTAAATCATTTATAACATCATACGCTTTTTTCACAGCTGGGCCAATACCTCTTCGAGTTAGGGAGGCTGAAATCCCAATCGTCAGCGACATGGAGTGCATTCGTAAGATCAACGCAGTGACAGAAAAGATCTTCATTTTGCCCGCAAGTAGTTTTTGCGCCGGTGGTGAAAAGGGGAATGACGCCTGCCAGGTACGAATGAATAACTTTCCATTAGGTTTTAGTCATTCGCAAGATCTAGTGTGGTAAACATTTTGCAATTACCAAGCTTGTCCAGAAGGTCACAGATGTTTGACAATGGGAATCGATCATCTATTGTTTTTTCGTTTAATTTACAGAAATCTACGACCAAGCGATATTTACGCTTATTGCTAGCATCTAGCTTTTTCGGCACTATCCAAAGGGGTGCGTTGTACGGGGAGTTGAGAGGGTCTAATAATTTTCTGGGTGACTAGTTTTTCGAGTTGATTTTAGACTTCTTCTTTATAAATGTGGGGATATCTGTAAGGCTTCACGAATACTGGGATCTCATCGCTCGTTCTAATGTGATGTTTTACATCGACAGCGGCAGAGAGGGGTTCATCCGGGTCTTGGAAAAGGTCGTAATACTCTCGTATTAGTTTTTGAATGACCTTCAGTTCTTCCGGGTTCAGGTGGTCAAGACGAAATCTCGAGTAATCAACCCAAGTTTTGGTTGGTGGTAGCCTACGGGGTTCGGGAGCTTCTTCTTCCAGAAACATTAAATCGTTGGTTCGACCAAGTAACGTTTATTTAAATTTAATCGGACCGGTATTTCATTTGGATTTGTCACGTGAATGTAAGCTTTCGAATCTTTAACCGTAATTAAAGAGTTTGGAATTTCTATTCCAGGCTCAGTGATGCTATTGAGGATAGCTTCACCGTTTTTGAGGTTTTCTACTGAAATTTGAACTTGAGAGATAGTTCAGGATTCTATAAAAAAGGTTTCAAAACAACAATTGTTTTTGGGATTTTCGTCTCCAATAACGTAATATTCTAATGGGATGTTGATGTGCGGGGTTTGGAGTAAGTTTTTATCGAGGTTCACTGGGGCTTTTAAGGTTTTCAGATTATCAAGGCCAATAAGCATATGAAAAAAATCGTGGAAATCAAAAAGGATGAATGGCAATTTGAGGTTGTTTTGGTTGAAAAGATCGACACAGGGCACTTGGGTTCTTTCGGTGAACTGTGTAAAACCATGGGTTGTTCGGACTATACCAGTCTCGGGTTCTATTATTTTGGAGAAATGTTTACGAGCTACATCTGGTAAGATGAAGGATCGAGTAGAACCAGTGTCGACCATAATTCTTAAGTTGAGCTTTGGAACGACGACGTAGGGTAAATTTGGGCCTGTTAAAAATAATTCGATAGCATTGCCTGATGGGGGATGGGAAATTGCGGAATTTTTCGGATGAAAGAATTTGGAATTTTGTTTTTAATGGGAGGAGTCCGAAGGCGAGCTTAAGACTCCTGGGATTCCTCTAAAAAATGATGATGGCCCATCTGACTATAGTCCTGAGGCTATCCACAAAAATCAAGAGAACTCGAGCAACCCAAAATTTAGTAGTACTCAAAATTTGAGAGTGGTCAGAATGATCACTGGGGCAATGCGATGTCTTCATCGTTTAGTACGTCACTGACGCCTAGAATAAAATGATGAACTGTGAATACTGATTGATTGCAGCGATTTCTAAATACCCAACATCAATGCCTTCCAACTGCTGTCTTGAGCATAAGAGGCAACAAAATACTCTAAATTCCTATGAGCTGTGGACAGCGAAATTAAATTATTCGTGTATTGTTCTGTGTAGTTCACGTACTGCTGAACTGTTTTATAATCGTGGAATACCGATTTAGCGCTTCAACTGGGTTGTATTTATATACATGTTACATATTACATAAGATGTACCTCCTATATTCTACCTAAGGCTAATATAACCATTATATGCCAACAATATCAAATACGAATAAGAAGAAAAGTGACCCCCAATGAATAAGGCAGGAATCTAGTATTTTCCATTGCGGTAATTTACCTTCATTCCTGCCATACCCTTATCTTGTAATAGTCTTTCTTCACTAGTTAGTAACATTGACGAAACTAACTCGCAAAATATGTTTTCAGGGTGACGGGGGCGGTCCTTTGGTTTGCCAAGACGATGGGTTCTACGAACTTGCTGGGCTCGTGTCCTGGGGTTTTGGCTGCGGGCGGCAGGACGTTCCCGGCGTCTACGTCAAAGTTTCGTCGTTCATCGGTTGGATCAATCAAATAATCAGCGTCAACAATCTTTAGCCAAACAATTGATTTTCGAGCCTCTCGTCAACTATTATCTTCGGAGCCTAATCTGTAGATGAAGAGCACAACGTTCTTATGAGACGAACGGAATTTCACGGCTGATAATTATCAAGATTAATTTTATTTAAACAAATTTAATTCTAACTGAATCCAGTGTCAACAGGTGGTTTCAGATGGTCACGTTCACTCTCGTTTTTTTTGTTTTTTTTTAATTAGATCGGCCGGAACTGAAATGTCACTAATAGCGGTACGAATTGCGTTATGAATCATATTTCAATTTCAGATGTCAAAATCGCCTAGACGTTCATTGGTCGACTATTTTCACGTGTTTGAAAAAGGTCATGCTCAAGTACAAGCGATTTTTTCTCAACCGGTGAAAATACTGATGCATTTGCTGTCAAAAAGACAACCGCAACAGTTTCGACGTCAGTTCCGGCGATCTACAATTGTCTCTATCTGAACCTGCCTGTTGAAAAAATTCCCAACAGTATTACAGTCTCATAATGACTGACGTTATTTGCCATTTCGCTCAAACAGTTAAAATAAAACACGTTCGTCTGAATCCAGGCGACTGTTTTTTTTAAATGTTCACAGCAGAGCGATGAATCGGTTGCTCAATTCTAACATTTAATTGCTTATGAGAGAGAAAATTTAAATTTGAAGCCGCTTTGATACATTTAATATTGTACCTCCAAATCATCAATTCGTTGAGTCATGGACTTGTGTCGAAGCTTCGTTATGGAGCTTTCACACTTCTAGAGCATATTTGCCTGTATATTTCGTTACTTATTTGTGTATAGCTGCATCTCCTCAAATACTCTTTGAATAATGGGGTTCTGGGGGTATAGAAAGAATTATCTCCATCCCATCAGCTGTTTGCCCTTGCCCTCGCTTTATTTCTCGATGAGCCACGATAGCGTACATCCTTATATGTCCAAGCGTAACAACTTTATGGCCCCTGACAGACTCCTCAGTTTTGTCAATCCATTCTTATTTTCACAGTCTCATTCCTACGCTACGTGGAGTTTTATCCAAACACAGGGGAATGGTTAGCTCTTTGGCATTGGTCATTGACCAGGCCTTCTTCTTGTTCAGCATTTGGAAAAAAGTTAGAGAAAATTCAGAGGTAGTCCACTGCAGTAGATAATCAACAGAAGCCTTTTCTTGCATAGTTTTAATTTAAATATTAGAACCAATTCTGGTGACAGTCAGTGCCAGAAGTCAAACGAAAGAATACAATTATATGGATGGACTTGATCTCATGAAGACCTTAAGCCTATTCTGTATGTGGTTTGATGACTCCACATATATAACTTTCCTGTCGGAAAACCCTAATTTCGTTTGGTGGGACGAATTGAAGTTATTCCACTTATTGGTTGAATATTGTGTAGCTAAATACTGTCACAGTTGATGAGGAGGAAATCCAGCTTTCATTTCTTCGCTTACATTGGTCCGGAGACACAAATTTAACCGATAGTCAACAAGACAAAGATGCCACAACACCAATGAATGTGATGATGAATAGCTCACACTGTAGCAAATGGCAAATATGACTTTAGGAATCGTAGATGCGTGTTGGAAGTTTTGCTAAATAATTTGAAAAGGAAGAGAACCAAATCACTCATTGGCAAAGAGTCACTGAATGGAGGCCAATGGAATGGGGTACCTTTGATAAGTGCGTCTAATTCACCGAGAAACGCGGGCATACAGTTTCTGTCACCAGAAAGTAGCACTTAATGTTTTACGAAATTCCTTTCAATAGCGTATTTACTTGAAAATCGAGGTGTCAAGTCATTGTCACGCGCTTCAGTTAAGCACAAGCGACTTCTGAAACCGAGAACCGGATCGAGGCTGCGGAAATAACACATTTGAGAACAAGGCTGAACAAGGCCTTCATTGAATATCACATCGTTTGGAAGCATTCAGAGGGCGTACTGTACTTCAGAGGATCACTAGTGCTGAAAACATTTCAATATAACTAAATCAAAGTTCTTTCACAGTTTTCCAGAAAAGTTTGAGACCCAAAGAGATAGGCCTTCAAACCTGCCAAGCCTTCAATTACAGTTCTGGAGGAATAAAATTAAGTAATTAATTAAAAACGATTACCAACTTGGACGAATGTGTGAATGAACTCCTCAAGAAGTTTTTGGGGGTTTGAGTCTAAGATTGCCCCCAACCACAGTTGTTGTATAACTCAACTTTTTTTCAACAATGTAAACAATAAAACGTGAGGCGCCATAGACCTTGCTGCGAAGGAAGCTGCTAGCTTTAGGAGAAACAAAACCCCAGAAATTGCACTTCCCTAGGCGACCCTTTTTGTGTCCCGAGACTCAGTTGCAGGTTGACCAGAGAAATAGATAACACAATTGAACCAGTCATTCGGAGGGAACCACCATTTTATCGTTGTATTTCAAACGCCAAATATGGTTAGGGAACGATGACCAAAAAATTAACTGAGTGCCTGTAAAAGAGGAAGAATGTAAACAGACTCGAGCCAACGATACTCTTCTTTTTTCATGGTTCAAAAATCATTTCGAAACAATTTTTTCTTTTAAATTTCGTAGTTGACGGGAAACAGAATGGAATTTGGACTCAAGGCTTTCAAAAAATGTTGTCGGTGTTCCCTAAAAACCTCAAATTTTGACCCGTATTTCTTTCGACAGAAATAAGAACAATTCTTCTATTTCCCGTACCTTGCATAGTCCATTTAACTATCTAAATTTTGGAAAACCTCGAGAATTTCAAAAATTGTATTTTAAATTGAATTAAGAAGTATTAGTACAGAAGTATCGCATTTGGGGCTTTCTAGGATATTCAATACAGTTCGTTTTTATAAACACGGTGAGGATTATCCGTATTTTGTAAGTCCTGTTGTGACGAGAAACAAGAATTCACTCATCAAGCGCTGCAATATTTAGGCTGTTGATTGAAAACACCTTTTTAAAGTCCTTTAAAGCATAATATTTTTGTTCGTTTCTTAGTCAACTTTTGAACGAGCTTTTAAAAATATTTCGACGATTCTTTCATTGGAAATGGTTTTCAAATTGGCTAGAATGTTTCGGACGATGGAGAAGGCACCCCCCAGTAAAGTTGTCGAAGTATTTTTACAATAGAAATTCAGAAAATACTAATAGAAAATCTGAGCTCTCAATTATTTCATTCAGTAGGTGGTTGTTGATTGTTGAAATTGATTTGCAAACTCATTAAACTAGTAGTGTGCTCATGAACTCGGTCAACGATCTTACAAAATAAAATGAATTCTACTTAATGTTAGCAGAACTAAAGCTTCGGCAGTCATCGTGAGTTTCTATTTTCGAACGTACAGATCAGTTAATTACAGTGTAACATACAGCACAGTGGCGTCCCAGTCGTGGAGGTTAATAATTAATTAATTACAACAGTTACACCACTTTTCTTCTTTCACTTTGTAGTTAACCTGCAACTGTGCTAAAGGTTCTTAGCGTTTTAATTCACCCCAGCCCAACACCCAGCCGACTACGTCTGACTTTGATTTTTAGTCACACTCTTAGGCTACCTAGTAGAATTCCATACCTCGTCTATAAAATCACTCACACATTGTACTTCTACTTCACTTTTTCCTGAGCACATCACCGTACTTGTCTCAGCAACATCTCATTGCACACATACTACGAAAAGAAATATGAATGTATTACCTTCGATCAACTTAGTTTGCATGAACATTGTACTCATATTGACATGTACAAAACACTCGAATATAGTTTTTTTAATTTCTCAGGGCGTCGTGTACATATAGTTATATTATTTATATTTAACTGATTTTTATTTAGCGTTTTAATTTATAAGTTATTTTTCGTAGAAAAATAGTGTTTTGTAGCAAATTGGGACGATTACAAAAGGATGAGCAAAGGAATTGTTCCGTAGATTTATTTCTACAATTTGCGTTTGAATATCGTGTTTTGTAACTTTGAGAAGGATGTGATTAAATTATTTCAATCAATTTCATACATAATTTATACCCCCGCAACATTTATTTTTCGCTTTTTGGGTACTCTAATTCTAATTTTTACTTTCTTGGCTCTACAAAGTAGAAAAGAAAGTTATATAATAAGCTGAAAAAATATTTTTGAGTTCTCTTCAGCTATTTACGTTTTGAGTCTTTCTGAGTCCGAAAAACACTATTTGGGAAAACGGTCTAAGTGCCTGCGAGCACGATTGAGCAAAAACGGCTGAAACACTATATCTGAGCCGCAGGTTACCATGGGACGCCAAAATAAAGTTATGAGCAAAATCCACCCAAAACTAACTACAATTATCATAGCAATAAAAAAACTTTTTTTTTTCTCAAAAAAGGGCTCTAACGATTTTGATTACCTCATTTATACGAACAGTTCTAATTAACACAACAATGGAACAGTAATTAGTATCGTTCTTAATAAATAGTGTTTATAGCCCCTCGATTCTCTGTGTACCAATTGTTCAATGATGGTCGTGGAACAAGTAAGAGCACGACAATTAATACCGAAACTATAAGCGCTATTAAGGCGCTTAAGGCAAAAGCAGCGAAAACCAGTAACTTACGTAATCTGAGGAATGTTGAGTGATGGATCGCCCTTTATGTTTTTTTAACGTAGAGGTTTGGTCACCCTCATGTTCTAGCGCAGCCCAAACGGAGATGGCTCTCGTGGTTAACTTGTCGACGTTCGCTGCAGAATAAATCTGGCTCTGAATAAATTAGACTTTTACGTTCCTTAGTCTGACGGAGGGAAAGTTAAGAAATCGACTCAAAACAATTTTGAGTTTTCTTCGTTTTTTACGTTTCAAACATCATTCGTGAAAATGAAGTAGGTGTGACCCATCCAAACAAATTGTGTTGACTGTACTATTTTTCAATTAAGGTCGTGGCACAAGTAGCAGCCCCCCCCCCTTCCACCTTTATACCGGAACTTTAAGCGCTACCAGTTTCTACGTATAAAGTTCTCAGTGAAAAGTAGGTTGGATCAGCAGCTAGAATGTTCGTCGGGCTGAGGAACGTTGTGTGATGCCCCAAAAAAATGGGTGTAATGTTCTTGTCGCTACTCAGAGAGCAAGAAAGGTATTGCACCCGTAACTAAATGGAGTTTCCTTCAACGAAAAATTATATTTTACTCTAAAATTTAAACCAAAATGTAGCGAAATTGATGAGTTTTCGCATGTACCTCTCAAACAATAACCGTTTTTATTAATTGACTATAAACCGATTTATCACCAATCTGTACCTAACTTTTGTTCCTCCTACGTATTTTCATCTCTAGCGATTTTCAACCAAGTCACAGGTAATTCCTACGCATTGCTCAGCGGAAATCTCTGATGTTTATGGAGCTAACAACCAAAACGTGACATAAATCGTATTTTCTTGAAAGTTTTCGAATCTTTCGCAGTAAATGCATAACTGAATTAGACCCACCTACGGCGTATATTTTAGCAACCCAATGCCACATTTTGTTCTCTGCCACTATCCGTTGAAGAGAGTCAAGAAAGTGATCTCCGTTGAACATTAAATTATCGTTTAATTATCGACTTAACGGCCAGACGATGATGTCCTTACATCGAAAGCGCTTGCCACCAGCAACACACCAGCCAGAGGAGACGGACTCACCTAACAGATACGTAAACTTTAAAAATTATCGTTTCTTCTCATTTTTCCAACAACAGCCCTAACGATTTTTATCAAACGTATTGTGACGGATATTTAATATTGTGTTAGGGGATGAACCCACGACTGACCGGCAATAATGAATAAATAAGATAATGATTTTGTGAACTTAAAAGAAAACGGAAGAAAATAAACCAATCATCGAAACGTAAATAAAACTAACCTTTTAATTGAAATAAATTAGCTCTCCGATAAGGGTCACAAATATACAGAAAACGAACAAAATATATAAAGAAAACAACTTCTAAAAAGAATCAAATTCTACGTCCACGGTACAAAATAAACAAAGGGGCAACTTCTATTCGTCTTCGTCAGTTGACGGCTGGAAACAGGGTTTGGCGGGACGAAGTTTCGGGAAACTGGAGAAAGAGAGAGACAGTCTGTGTGAGCGAGTGCGATCCGAACCACCCGTAAAAATTCTCGGGAGGGGGACTCTCACAAAAACGGGAATATTCCGCGAGAGGAAAAAACCCTGCAAATTATTACACAGCGGTTTATTATTCGGATAAACAGCTTGACCTTGCATTAATGCTCCGAGACCCATCCCGTTCGATTCAGCATCGAAAAATATCAAAATGAAACCCAAAAAAAGGTCGAAAAGAACTGAATCGTAATATTAAAATAAACAAAAAAAAACGAAAGTATCTAGAAAAAACTGAATTTTAATATGAAAACACGCACGCTAAATATTAATATCAAAATGTAACCAAAAATCTACGAAAAAAACCAAAATGAGAATGAAACGAAAGAATCTAAAAAAATTGAATCGTATTAAAACCAAAAATAATGAAACGAACGAACTATTAAATAAATAAACCAAAAATAAACGAATAATGAAAAGTTCAATCGAAGATAACAGATATTTTGCTAACGGAAATAGTTGAGAAGGAGCGAAACAGTCATTCGTGGAGGTGAAGACGACAACAAGGCTATCGGACGATAAAGAGACAAATCGTAATGCCAAAGGTTAAATACGAAACACAAGCGCTTCCTAGAGGAAGCAACAAAAAAAAAAAAATTGGGCGAACCCGTTGCGAGGCGAGGGGGCGGCGTTGCCAGATGAGCAGGCGAGCGATTTCGTAGAGATGGGCGGGAGGGGTGGGAGTTCAAACGACGAAACGTTGACTTCCGTTGTGTTCCCGCGTTGTACAGCGTTTCGTTAATTTTTTTAACCGTTTTTTGCCCATAACAATCATGGGCTTCGTCCGATTGGGCATCTCGGGCACAACTAGATACCAAATTGGATTTTTGTGAGAAAGAACGAATTTTTTGGACCACGTTAAAGGCACAAAACGGCCCGGACGGCGGATGGACATTGCAAATTTGGAATCTCCATGACTTGAAACGTAAAGTATCAAATTTTGAGGGGGGTTGTAAAAAATTTTTCGTGACCGAAAACATAGGGTTATTATTCAGAATGAATAATAAACCAAAACAAACAACGCAACGTGCACGGCTCCAGCTTGTCATAACCACCTCCCAATTACAGCTCCGTTCTCCTGCCGTCACCGTTCACAAAACTGCTCTCTCTGAGATGTTTTGCGTCACAGTATGCGATACATTCACCAAACCAGTAACTACGTTTGTCATCCATAAAAGCTTCCGTAGAAATGCGAGGAACGAAGATACAGCGCCCGTATATATACTGTAGCATGCCATCGAATGTGCGAGGGTTGAGCCAAGTTGAGCTATGCATCGTACTAAATATTCTACAGTAAAATTACATATCCAGTAGAAAGAAAAATTCTACCATTTCTTACACGTTAAAGTCAGTTTCTTAGTCAACAATCTTAGCTCCGTAAGATTAAAACAAAATGTTATCTGCAGAACGATATTTATTTCTTCCGAAATCGTCGTGACATTCTCATCGACTGTGTAACCATTTCTCCACATTTGACACTTTGTATCTCGACACCCAACCGCACAACCTGGTTCGATTGCTGTACAGTCCATTTTCCCTGCCTTGGTCATGAATTTCATGTTTCTTATTGGAGCAGTGATCTTTTCCGTCGTTAGAAGTTATTTACTCCGCCGAGGATTTTTCTTTTGAACTTCCTAAGCTTTCAGCCTTACAACTGCAATTTTTGCTTTGAATATTTCAGCTCTATTTGAAACAATCTTCCGTAGCCTTGAGACTACGCTTTACCTGGTAAGCTGTTCTTGAATTGGGGTTTCAAGACCAAAAACCAACGGTAAGCCAGACCGGCAGAGCTTAGTCGGAGTAATTGCATCAGAGCTGAAGCAATCAATAGCTGAACTTTTACTTAATTTTCCAACTGCTTTCGCTTGATTTTCCCAATTAGTTGTACTCAGTACTCTTTACAAGAGTACCTACTGCAACTGATGATTTTTCAATTATTTTAGATTAGTTTCAAAACATAAACTGAACGAACATTGCAACTAAAAGGAGCTAGAAAGTCTTTATCTTGGGAATTTTCCGTTTTCTACTTCTACCATGTAGGAACAGAAGTTATATAATCTACCGAAAAAACATGTTTCCATTTTCTTCAGATCTTTACGTTTTAAGGGTTTCTGGTTTTAAAAAACGCCATGATGAGTATATATACCTGTTTGTGAGTGGAATTAAGAAAGAACGGCTGAACTAAATCTGCTCAAATGTGATAGCATAGCCTTTAAATGACCAGGGGACGTCCAATGAGATGTATCAGCACAATGGTCACCATAGTTATCATAGTGACCAAAACACCAAATTTTATTCTTTAAAAACTGCTTTCAATATTTCGATCAAATTTTTGGTACGGGTAGTACATTAAAATTATCAATGGTGGATAAACAGTAAAAGCAGCACAATAAATTATGGACAATTTCTAAAAAAATCGATCTTAGCACAGCTTTTTTATTATAAATCCCGCTTGTATGAAACTAGAAAAATCAGGATGGTAGTCCAATAAACCAATAAATTATTAGATCATTTTGTTCACCCCTAGTAATCCAGGAATTTGAACCACCGGTTTCCCATTCTAACGTTTCCCACTGATCGTGCCCGATAATTCCAAAAAAGTGAGTAAGAATATGCTCAGACAAATCATGTTGGCAGTCTCATGAATCACCTAAACACTAATTACTCAATAATGGTGATGGCTTAAATAGGAGCCTCACAATAAATTCCGGGATTTGAGGTGGTTTGATGTTCCACGTAGAACCTTGAGTACGCGCTATCAAGTTCATATAAATGAACAAATTTGATTTGTTACTAGAGTGATAAAAACGATTGAATCCACGCGGGGCTTAGGGAAGTTGAATGCTACACATATTTTAAATATTGGGAAGAGGAAGACAACATCATCCTCCCCCCATCATCTTTGCATCCTAGATCACTTCTGCTTCTCTCAAAAGCGATAAGTTTTCCATATTTCAAGTCCGTTAGGATCCAGTTTGCAATATCATCTGTCGAAATACAGTCTCGTGAATACAGTTTCTCGAAATATAGTGTCGAAACAATCTCCGTCGAGGTCGTAGGCCTGCGCCTCTTGTTACGTGAATGGGACAGTTTTCGAGCATCTCTTGGGGAAAAAACTTGACGGGGCCACAAGGGGATGAACGAAGGGAAGTGGGAGCCCCGCTGTAAAACTCTCCCTTTCGTTTCCTCAAGTTTAGTCTGTGTTGTGTTCGGCTCACGCGGTGTCGCTCTCACGACGTCTACGATGAATTGGATACTCGTCGTCGTTTTATGTGAGTCGATTTGTTTGAACGAATTGAAGACTCAATTTTCACTGTTGAATTTTCAAAAAAGGTCCCATTAATGCGTCAGCGTTGTCGAACTTCCACATTTTCGGGCGGGAAGTCTAGCTCTCAAAATTGGAGTTTTGCAGTACCGCTCACAAATGTGTTGTCCATTGGTAAGGACTTCCGGTAACCTCATACGGAAACGCATAGAATTAACAATACGGTGCACCCCCCCCCCTCCAACTTTTGTGTACAAAAATGATCTATGGGTTTTATCGAAAGGGAAAAAACAAAAAGGGCCTCCCACAAAGCTAACAATAGACTGTTCTGAATTCTGAAATAAAATAGTTGTTCTGAATTGTCTAAACCTCAAGTGGAATTTTCAAAATTAGAGCAAGTCGTGGTAAACTTATTTTTATACAATGATAGCATCAATTACTGAGAAACTAAAATAAATAAACATTGGATAGTCATAAACTTTTTTATAGCCCTACTGTAAAGACAGCTTTAGTTAGCGTTTTTGTTGTTGGAACGATTTTGAACGTTGTTTACCTAAACATCATTATTTATGTCACTTTCTAGGCTGCAACGATAATGACTTCTCAGAAAAAGCTAATTGAATAAGGTGGTATTAACTAGATTTACCATGTAAAAACGAATAAACTTGTGACCTAATTGAGAATATGCGCACGAAACTCAAATTGATAAGTACTTGAAATGTTAAAAACTGGACAGTTCAATCATTGATTCAAAAATTAAAAGGACGGACTCGGAATATTGAGTGGTTCGATACTAGAATACAGTGACAGACATTGGCAATCAATCGCAACTCGTCCTTGGCATGATCGTTTATAATAGGTGGAAAAATATCGTTGTACACCACTGGCTTAATAGGGAACATTATACGGGCTGAGGAAATTGCAACTAACTACTTCAAACTACTAGCCCCGCTGCAACGAGACTTGATTCAACTGGAATCAAAACTGCACGTCGACCCAACTCAATGCTGGCTGTAATTATTATCAAGCAACCAGCTACAGTGTTCTTCCTTTACAACCCCTACTAAAATATTATGTGCACAAATTATGTTCTATTCAATTTGTTTATGTACATGTGATTTTTGAGAAAATAGAGGGGCAACTCTGAATGGCCTCTGAATCTTTGCTCTGAAAATGTTTTTGTCAATTTGTTGAATAGAGTAGAAGGCAAGAAGTAATTAATTGCCTATTTTAACTTGACAGATGTAGTTTGAGAATTATTATTTACTGCTAAGGCTTCTTGCTTCTGAAAGTATCAACTTATACACCAATTTCATAACTGGTGGTGCGTAGAATCAGTCATCAAAACGTTCAAATTTACGTTAATTTGTGGGGGGTGGTACGAGAAAATGTTCAAGTTTCAGCCCAGTTTGTCCTAAAAAGTTCGAGAAATTCGATTTTCGGGACGTTTTGTTTGTCATCTACGTTTGCTGGATTGTTGGAAAAGCAATTGACTAGTTGCAGATAATAGAGAGTTTGATGTAAATCGTTGGAGCTACTTTTTCCTGTAGGTAAACTCTGTCTTTGTTCATAGGTCTCTATTTCTGATAACCGAATGATATTTATGGACAAATAAAAGTTAGATATAGAATAGCAGAAAATTGTTTGAATGTCTGATTAAACTATTTAGAGTCCTTAGCAAGAAAATTCAGAAGCCCTTGATTTGGGCACGTTTGAGTTCCTACGCCTCCCCCATTATTGAACGATGAGTTGCGCCAGGTTCGTATGTGTTGAATGAAAAGGAGATTGGATCAGCTAGCGGTGTAAAATTCTCAAATTTGCATAGGGCTGCTGGGAGTGTTGTGGTGCGTCTCGGCCGATATTTTCTTTTCCACCGCTATTTCAAATTAAGGTGTTACTGGTATAATAGACTCAACAAAAATACAACAAAGTGATTCCAAACAAGTCGACAAAGTAAATCTGAAATAACTTCCTTCGCGGTGCTTCCCGTACCGGAAACAATGCTCACTTTTCACTCGGTTTGTTGGTTACTGTCCGTTATTACGTCAGAGTTCCGAGCAGCCACCCGACCAGTAAATCACACACAGTTGCCTTTTATAACTTCTTCGAGGAAATTGCCGATGAGGAAGGAATTGTGTAATTCAGGTACTCGGCGCGTTGGTAGTTCAAGAAGCAACTTTGTCGAGAGAAAAGTGACTATTTGAAACCCCAGCCGCAACTTGAAAACCAAAACCTACTTTTAACATCACCAATTTGCACGCTCTTGATCAAATTACAAACATCGAACGCCAATTCAAATTCCCAACACGAAGTCAAGATTATGTACTGTTCACTGACATTTTTCGTTAATTTTTCATCCATCTTGACCTCTCAAGAGTAAAGTCAATTCTTCTTCTTGAATAACTCCAGGCTTCTTTTCCTTTCTCGGTACTTCATCTGCCCACACTTTACCCAAAAATTAATTTTCTTGCCGTTTGAATTCCGCTATTCCTTATTTATTTGCTTAAACTTCGATTTAACGTCCATACTTCTAAGTCAATTTACGCCACAGAAAGAGTCCTAGTTATCCCGATAGTTAAAAAGAACGTATTGTGGACACCTTCGAATCTCCTAAAACTTTCTGGGTTGCTCTGCTACTACATTTTACTTTCCGAAACCTAATAGGTAAGATAAGGGTTCCCACAAAGAAGGTGAGGTTTTTCCGCATCTTGACGCTTTGACGCTTACTGGACTACAAAAACCTTACTACCTGGGCCCGTGTTTCATACTAACAGCGATTTTTTTGGAAAAGCAAGCAGAGGCAGTAAGCAGTGTCGTCAATGGAATGGATGAAACATGGAACTTTCTGTAGCTCCATTTAGATTCTGTGATTTTTGTAACTCTTTAACTACTCCAATATGTTTTTTCCCTCAGTTTAGGCGAGTTAGACTTATCACAATGTTCAGCATATATACTGTTGCTTAATGTTGCAGAATTTACTGAGCTTCCGCTATTCAAGACCTTAACTAAGTAACCCAGTCGTAAACGCTCAGCTCGGGACTATTGACATGAACGTTCATTATTACTCTTGAATCGAGGAAAAAAGTTAGTCAACGAGATGGCAGATTGGCAATAGCTTGAATTACAGAATTCATGGGATATTCCTAATTATTTAATCTCTACTAAACCTCCAAAGAACATGAAACGGAAAATTTCCTCAAATGACGTTTTGGCGCGTTAGTGAGTTGTTCGTCTGCTTCGTTGATCTAGGAATGTGAAAAGTCTGTTATGGCTGGTTTGCAATTTCACTTTACATCGCATCTTATAGAAATAGCGAATAATTTGGGACGAAGTGACGTATTTCCTAAATACGTCCCGGTTGCATATTTTAGGAGATGTGTCCAATCCTCTTTCTTGTGGAATGATCAAAATTATCTCAATATTGCTATAAGATCTCGCGCAAAAACTGATACGAAAAAGTGAAACTTCGATGAGTTTGGTTCGAACGGATAGGCCACAGAGCGTAGAGCAAACCAACCGCAGAGGGAAAGAACAGGAAAACGAAAGTTAGGAAATAGATCTAGATGTTCGTTACCCTACAGTTGAGTTTTCCTACAAATTTAGGAAAGGTGGGGAGATGACAGTTTTTATAGCTCGTAGGGTGGCTACGTGGCGTTCTACCAACGCTGCTTGAGGAGGGGACAGGTGAAGGTTGAGTGAGCTCAAGTAGCTGAGTGAAAAGAAAATTGAGAACGCGTTCTTTCGCTGGTGTACTTCTTACTGCGATTAGTGGCGGAATAGCAGGCGCTGCAGTTACTTTTTCAACCCATCGGGCAATGAATGTATTTAATAATAAATAATATAATCCAATAAATAATTAACAAATGGGGAGTTTCCATCTGATGTTTACGTATTCAGAGATTTTGAGTCAGAATACCCGTTAACACGAGTTCTTAGTTGATATGTAAATAAATAGTTTATTGAATACCGAAAGAAGCGAAGATTTTACATAGCTAAAAAAAAAAGAATAATGGTCTTTACAGCGTGCTATAAAACCGTCTGCCAAAGTTTCGGACTCACTGAAGGCCTCGTGAGCACCCCAGAACTCTCAGCCAGAGCTACGTAACTAAACCGGGGGGTTGTCCAGTTTTTGCCCAAAAATGTTGTAACGTTTCTATTAAACTAGTCACACTACTGGTCTCTACACTAGAGATAGGAAACCCGTCTTCGTTCAAGGTTTTTTCGTTGCCAGCAGCTTCGCACAAAATCTGCAGTGGTTCGAAGCAGAACTTGCACTGCAACTATACTCGTACTTCAAGAGCATTGTTCCACTGATGAGGCATAAAACACAATTGTTGCATTTCAACATTCGCAAACACGTTTTTAGTGTGGTTATGTATATGGTACGGATATTACAATACAAATAAACAAGCGCTGGTGAGGGAGAATGCGGTTCTATTCGCAACAAGCGACGTACGTGAACCGGATCCTGTCCGCAGAATCGTAATGCTACCTAGTATCGTCTCAACAAAATTGAGGCTCTTCGCTCGAGGCTGATCGACAATGCAGATTGACAACGTGATTTGAGACAATGGACAGCCTTCGCGGTGACATAACTGGGGTTCGTTGTGACGAAAATCATTTTACGTGTCCTTTGTCGTGTAAATCCTGTAATCGTGCAGCGTCGTTGAAGGAAGCTGTCGTCACCATCGTGGCCTATAAAACGTTGTTGGAAAATGGTTCAATTTTGTTTTTCTCGAACCAAAGAGCAAACAGTGGGTTTGATGGCAGAAAAAGTTTCAAACCGTGTTTCAGTGTGTCGTCTGTGTGCTTGTGTTCACGTATATCTGAGCTTCTTATTATTTTATGCTGGAACAGCTGCCAAACTGTATTGAACTCTCTTTGTGGTGGGGGGGGGGTGCTATATACCAATGTCTGGTATTCTAGGAAGTACTGGCTTTTCAGCCCCAGCGAGCACTGGTAAATGGAGCCAAGCAGGAAGCATTCACCTGTCTTTGGCCAGTTGCCCAAGGGTTTGAGTCAACGCACCTTGTACTATACTACTCAAGGCGAATGAAGTTTCGATGCTTGCGGGAGCACATATTCGTAACACAACTTGGCACAGTTTGATGACGCTTGTTCGTTTGTCATTGGCCATTCATATTTGATCAACTTTTGGCGCATCCTCTTCAGTAAGCCTTTTTGAATTTGCTAAGGGAAGTCTGCTTACTCCATATATTCGTTGTTAAAGTTGATTTCATATCACAATTAAAATTATTAAACATTAAACAACGCGGGTTTTGTCACATTTTGGTTATTTTCGTTCACTGGACTGTCAGAGAAACATTTGTCGAGAATAATATATAGGTATAAAAACATCCTGTGGGATTGACGAAAATAGTTATATTTTCGGTTTTTCCAACAACGGGTTAAAGGTTTTTTGAGACATTTAAGGAAAACGTAAGTTTGTTATCAATTAGAAAATAAATTGAAAGCATAATCAAGAAACACGCAAAAACTCTCGTATTGGTAAAATGTGTTCTCCCCCTCCCCTCCTACAGTTCAGCTACTCACCTGCAGATATGACTACAGACACACACTCAGAAATGGGATGATTTGGAAACAGAGTTTGATACTGCGTTCTCGTTTAATGTGTGTGCCTGTCTCTACTATGCGAATGGTAATCATTCAGAGCTGTGGAGGCGTGTAACTGTTCTGTGCCCAGTTAGTTGAGTTCAACTGACGAGAGCGCAGCATTACCGTTGAAAAATGGTCCTACACCGAAGATCAAAGTAGCATTAACCTTTTCTGCCTTTAAAAATGAGAAGAGGGCTCAATCCCCACGAATGGTAGCTTGAGAATCATTTACGCTTCACTGGGAACTGAATCGAATCGTGAAGATCGACTGTCTGGCGGGGTTTGGGACGTTACGTTAGGCATTCTAACCTCTTCGGAATGAAAAGAAGTTTTTCCGTTTTCTTCCCAGAAGCAAATGGTCTTCGGAAGCTTCTGAATTCCAAATGGTCCGTTAAAAAATCGTTCAATTTTGATTACAGACATCGTGTTTGTAACTTTTTCCAATTAATTATATCGTTCACTTATGAGTAGGCATCGGACTTGAATAGACAAGGTTAATGGAAAAAAAGTTTCGAATTTCAGTAACACGTGGTTGTCGACTTCATAGCAGACATCAATCCGCCCCGTCCATCCCTGTTTAATCCTATGGAGATATGCTTTACAAAACATCACGACTCGTCCCCATCCTTGATTCGTCGAATGAATTTTCTATCACTCCATTTTTTCATGTGTCTGGCCGAATCGTAATTTCGATGGTTCAGACTAGGGCGTTCTGCATTACCGATGTAGCCAGCCACTCATCGTGCTATCGCATTACCCTGATTATAGAACGAAAATATTTTCTCTGCAGTTAACGTGGTACGACAGCACCGAGTGGGATTATGATGGCTCTGCAGGGGCAAACCAATAATTTAAAAAAATATTTTTTGAGCTATAATTTGGAGGTCCTATCTTCAGGCAATGACTACGGCTCCCTCCAACCACGTTTAATGGTCGACTCTGGTCATGTTACGTGATGATGGGGTTTTCCAATAAATTTAATGATGGTGACTTTTTTCATTGATGAAAATGTGGGGCCAGTTGACATCATAATTCTTTGAAGATTTCATCATCCGTTCAAATCGAATGAGATATTTTCGACTGACGCTTACGGATCAACAGTTTGAAACAAACTCCGTCTTCAACTATACAATATTTCGTGTGCCGTGATTATTTCGACAACCCCACAAACACAAACCCAGTACAGACCCAGAATATACAAATGAATGTGTTTTCGCACTTTCCTCACTCAATCTTTCACTCTATCTCACATTTTTATTTGCTACAAAAGTTGCAGAAATGTTGGCCTAAGTGCTTCGCAAAATGCCCTGTTTTTCCTCCACAAATTGCTGTAACGATTTTCATTAAATTCACTGTACTTAACGTTTACGAAAACGTACCTTTTTTTATTCTCTATAAGCATTCATGTAGAACTAATGCGGCTCAATCGTAATGACGTAGAAAAATTCGGTTGCTATTGAGTTAATCACTATCAATTAATACAAATAGTGAAATCAGATCACACCTTTTTCCATCGTATTTTAGTGGTAGAAACTCAAGACCTCCATTTTATTGTTCACGCGAATGAAGAGTTTGTTGAGAGCTGAGCGAGCAAAATAGAACGTAGTCGCACGGTAAATGAGCCAAAATCGCGGGTGAAAGCGTTTATTTTTCCGGCGCGACAAAGCGATCGCCCACCATCCAGCGAACGGGTAATTTTGCAGTTTTCAGCGGAGGCGGCAACGATCACTCTGAACGTGGGTTAAATGCAACGTCGCTCGATAATTTTGCGCTTAACGATTTTTGGTGAAACTCTCTCAGGCCCGAAAAAGTGGTTGACCTCCCACGGGGAACTAGCGATGGCTCTTCGTCCGAAGCTTTGGTGTGACCAACCGTCTGTGTGGACTGAGTGCGTACTAGTGTACACAAACCTCTTTAATGAAGAAAGAAAGCAAAAGAGAGCACGTGATTCGTTTGAGACACTCCCGAAATATTAAAATTTGAAGAAGTAAACTTAATTATACATGGTAGTGCTATGCGTTATGGAGTTTATCAGGTAGTTACTACCCATGTCACGACCTTTTTTGAGTGATCAGCTTTTAGGTCATGACGACACGATTATTTTGGGAAGGTTCGTGTTTACTCTTCAGAAATTGTGCGGGAACAGAGCAAAAGTATCTGGCGATAAGCACAGCTTTCCTCAGCCCCACGTTCATTCGGTAATTTTTGTAGCCTCAGTAAGAACTAATCCAATCTGCTTTTAGCTCCACAAGAACGTGGCAGTACTTAGGGTGTCGGAACTCATGACCTTATTTATTATATTATTGAATGCTGAATGTCTCTTTCGGGAGAAGCAAGCCTGAAGTCTTATAGTGGCGGTTATAGTGTCTCACTCACTGAACATGTACAGCTTCCTGATGAATCAAGAATCTTTTCTGTTTATCCTTTGATTAGCTACATCAAAGGACGGAAAGAACGGAAATGGTAAGAGGTTTCCTAGTCTATACTACAACGAGCGGTATCACTTATACGCATAACGCGCGTATTGTTCGTTTTGCACTGTCCCACAAATGGCTCCACTACCAGTCTCAGGTCCTTCCTGGTTATCATCAGGCTGGGTCTTCTATCATATGTTGGTCCTGAAATAAAGCATTTAGTATGCCTTCCCCCCTAGTAGGGGGAGGCATACAGTCTGATGAATTCTACAAACATGAATATACTCCTTTTGGCTAGTGATGCAGACGTCCCACAACAAGGCAGTAGCGTATATGAGCGGCGTCTGCTCAGATCGTCTGGGATGTGACATTACCTAATCAGCATTTAGGTAACTTAATTTAATCTTATCACGGTCTTGCAATACTGTAGACCTGTACAAAAATTCAAATTTTTTCCGGAAAATGAAAAATCAGACTGGATAAAGCAGTAGTTATTGGCAACCAACGAAAACACAAAGCTCTGTGTGAAGAGCCCCAAAAGAACTTACTCCTCGTATTTCGAGTACCTGTCCCATGGTTACAAGACTCTTTTAGGAGATTGTCTATAGAAATCCTTGGCCAGAAGAGCTGTTGGCTCCCGCTCAGTAACAACAAGGAGCCGACGTAGAGTACACAATAGCTCCGTCGTAGACAAAAGGGTGACTAATTCCGTCAAGAAATGCGGGTCACAATCTCGTCCGCTCCTCTGATATGTCGGGCACTTGGAAAGTCCGGAAGTGCTCCGGTGTAAATGATGGCGGTCAGTTTTGTTAGAAGATACGGAACGAGCTCAAAGCGTCAGTTATGCAACTTGTTGGCGTGTGCTCGCCGGTTTAGTGAAAGTTCTCGATCTTTTTATTCCCTCGTTTTTTCTCCTCCTTCGCTAAGTTGTATTTAAAATCTGTTGACAATATCGTCAGTGGTTCCGCATCTCGATAGAAAAAAAATACCGCCTTCACTTTCCTGACCTAAATCATCTCCAGCGGCGAACTAATGAGAATCATCGGTGAACAGTAAGAACATGCTTGATATGCTTGTGAGCAAGAAATAATTCTAAGCTCGGTGCTTCTTTCAAGTCCTCATAGGCTTCATTCCCACACTAACCTGGGAACGGCGAAGGTTTTGGATGTTCATACGCCAGAATTTTATCAATCACACTCACGGATACTGAAGTAGTTGCCTCATGAATAAGAAGGAGCATTGGCTCAAGGATGACACAGAAGACGCTAATCATTAAGGGGGGTGTTGCCTCACCACAGAAAAACATCTTACTAATGTACCAAATCCTCTTCAGTTAAACGAAATGTGTAGTGCAATGAACCACACAACTTTACTCATCCTCACCTGCATTCGGCAATTTTTATCTCCAGCAAAAAACCAAATCTGTTTTTAATGCAGTTTTTATGAACTAGTAGAACATATCTCAACGTGCAACATAGAAACTGGAGTTTGTTGTTTTAATTACCACGATAATTATAATCGTAATTTAGAAACGATTTTCCCTCTCGTGGCGATAACCGTTGTTTAGACGTCTCACGGTCCAGCCGTTCTCTCTCGATCGCGTTCACAGACACACACAGACTATTTTCTCGAATTGTGTTTTTCGGTCTCCTTTTTTTGTTATGGAAATTTTCCTTCTTACTTCTTTAGTTTAAGGAAAGCAAAAATATCTACGAGAAAAATAATTGCACGAACAAGGAACTGTCTCGTCGATCGCTGAGGGTATCGCCTGAATGATAACTGACAGCATTGCGTGGTGAATGAAACGTATCTCTCCCATGGATTTCCTCCACTAATGAGTGCTTCAATTCTTCTCGTTAATAAATCATATTCGTATGAATCACTAAAGAAGACTTGTCTTGTAAAGAAGACTTGACAAATGACAAAGAAGATGTGCTCCTCGGTAACAGACAGCGTGACGTGATGAATGACAAAGGAATTCTCCTTGATGGTAACGCAGATCATGCTATAGAACATCCTCTAATAACTGAGCTAGTTTTTCTCCTATGGGTGAAACATAGCCGCGTGAATAATAGACGTACATATATCAAGATCAGCCCAATGTTAGCAGACAGTGGTCGCATCGTGGATGGCAGCAGGGATATACTCCTGTGCCTCTTAACATTCTCTCATAGTAGTCTGAATTCTTCTGATGAATGAAAAATATTCTCATTAATAACAACGATTCGTTTAGGGCAATATGAATAACACAAGAGGCGCCTTCAATTATAACAGCTAGCATTACCTCAAGATTGACAGGGAGGTCTCCTCAATGATGATATTGCCTTTTGAGGCCCTCCTTTGGGTTTCATAGACCATCCTCTCACAATGTTGACAAGTTGAATGAAAAATTGCTGCGTCACCAAAGGATGTCCCTTTAGTGATAACAGATGTCACATAAGTGAGCTCAACGATCAACGATGGCCCTTAGCATTGCATACTGGCGAAGAGGATAACAGAAATGAAAGGGACTGGGCACTATACAGTATTCCTTATTATTCTGCCAATCCTATGTTCAAACGAAAAGTATTCTCGGTAACAACAAAGGGAGTAACAGAATTAATGACAGAGAACAACCCCATTCGCATACAACATTGCTTCTTGAATAACAGACTTAGTTCATTACGCCTTGAAACCTCCCCTCGTAAGTTTGCCAAGTCGCCTATTAAATAAAAGCTGCAATCAAATAGCTTCATCAAATAACAGTCATGAAACATGATGACATGTCTTACGATAGTAACAGACAGCATGGATGACAACTCTTCAATTATAACATACAGCATTGAGTGAGAAAAGAGTATCTAAATTGTCGGAGAGAGTGTGTTTTAAGTCACAGAACAACCCCTCATTAATAGCCTAATAGCCAAGCAACGCGGAGCATAGTCTGGTGGGGACCCCTCTCATAATTGCTCTTGAAAAAAATCATCGTGAAGGGCAGAGAAACTGGACTCAAGAATGACAGATCTCCTAGCATCCATGATAACTGAAAACACAGCCTTAGGAATACAAGACGAGCTGAGCGAGTGAAGAAAGCAACTAATCGAATGACAAAGTAGTTTGAAGTTAGCAAACCTTTTCAATTTCTAACGTAACAGCATGAGGCTCATTCTTAATCCCCGTACTTTCTCGAGCTCTCATGTTACTCTCAAAGAGGCGAAGGCAAAACATGTTGCGCAACTCGAGGCGCATCTTTGATTCCGGTCACGTCACTTTTGTTGAGAAGCTCAAAGTTCAAAGGACGAGAAAGCCCATTCGGCTGTTTAACCCGTGAACGATCTTGATGTTGCCACTGGGGATCACTTGAGACGTCGCTGAATAGAAAAAGCTATTGAAGATCTTTCGCTTTGTAGACTACTCTCATAATTTTTGTGGAAGTGTACAGGCTGTCAGGCGATGGTAATGTCATCTACAATGACGCAAATGTCTTGACACGCCTTTTATTTATTTGTGTGAGAAGAAACTGGCCACAATGAGTTAAACTCAGAGTAAGGTGAGCAGAAGAACAAAAAGTTATTGTTTTATGCAGGTATGAGCAGGTTAGCAGTACGGGAGAGACGAAAGCGCATGTGGTTTGTGGATGCTAATAATGCCATCGTGTAAAATCGACCCTGACTATTAAGCTGATTGGGCAAGAAGAGTGGTGAGAGGGGCAATCACATAGTAGGAGCAAGCCTGCAAACAACCTTCAGCAGAGTTCGGTCGGATGAGTATTGAGGGCCATACCGTCCTACAGTATGCGAACTTTTAAAACGAGAATGTGCAACAATATTAAATGAATCTGGTAGATTTGGTTTATATGGCAGCTGTAGTACGAAGCCAAGAAGGATGCGCTGTACTTGAGTGCCCGAGGAAGAATGCAACAGATATGCGAGCTGAATATCTTCAGACTAAAAGGGTTTGCTCCTGTTACTGGCGCTCTGTACGTTTATGAAACCATGTGGTTCGGGCACTTTGGAATCAAAATTCGAGCCAAATTAACTTCTGCAACTATTACGCTACTAACACAGCGAGAGTTAAATAGCTTTTATAAAATAATTAGAAGCAGCCCCAGAGATGCCAGAGCTTAAACAACTGCCGTTTCACTTGCTATCATTTCTAACAGGTTTTACTCGAAACTTACATTACAGAAACCTCAAAAAATCATGCTGAGAGTCTCTTAAAACAACTATGTACTGGTAACCCAACAAAAGTCGTGACATGAGTAGGAGCAGATCAATAGATTCCTGAATCTAAAGTACTACCAGTTTATGCATTATAGATACCGGGGTCGTATAAATTAAATGACCAATTCATTTGAACAGTTACTAGAACGATAAAGACCGCTGAATGTACGTGACGTTACACCACTTATATCACAATAATACAATGATCTATTGCATTGACTAATTCATTTACTCCTATTGCAGTAAAACAAGGGTGAACTTTTTATTGATGGAAATGTGATTGCAATTTTCAGGGTGCGGCTTGTACAGTAAAGGACGATCTTTGGATTATTACGGGTATGACGACTCTTGGAGTTCAGGTGAGTGATTCGAAATGATTGGAAAAATTACTTACTTATAACCCTTTATATATGAGCGCGCATACTTCACCGGGAGTGTTAAGGAATCCCCTGTCCATATTTGCAATTAGTGCGTCATTCTTGCTCTATCTTGCCTCTTTTTATGTACTTTCTACAGCTATTAGTTTTCTCTCGTCAAACCGTCAATAAGGTTTGGAGTACTTAGGAACCATTGCTTTCAAATAAAAGTGATAAAACATTACGAAAACCAAACCGGCTTCCTTTCGGTTAGTAAGCACGTTGCCAACTCATCTAACTTTGAGAGAAAGCCAGAAATGATCAAAGAGGGGTCGCAATAAAAGTTTTATTTTCATTTAAGAAACGAACGAATATTTTAATTAGCCATATACTTTGTCTCACGCGCAACACCAAGGAGGAGCCAATGGTGAAAAGAGGCTGTTTTTACTTGTTCAAATCAATTCGCCGACTCTTCATGAAAGTTGTTGAAATGTTGTGTATAATGATGAGCTGTGTGGAATGAGGGGGAAACTAGGACGGTAATTTGGTTGAATAATAGACAAACACGGTAAATCCAATTTTTCAAATAACTCAAGGAGTAATTTTATTTAATCAATTCCATTTCTATTTGCATTAAAAACCTCTGTTGAGGGCTGTACCTTTATGTGTGCATTTATTTTAAAAACGTTCGGGCGTATTGCTACTGAAACAATCAGTGCTTAGCGCTACCAGTGGGAACGGAACACGAACATTTAAAGCCAATGTAATAGATCGGATCGTTACGGATGCATTGTACCCCAGTAAACGTAGTCGTCAAGCACCAGACTCCGGGGTTTTGTTAGTAAGGACAGTGCTGGCGTAGAGGACTCAACTGGAGAATAAATAGAAGTTCCACAATAAATAAAAACCTCCTTAAGGCGTGATACCGTCAACCCCGCAATCTTAAATCTGCTATCATGTCCAGGGATGTGCGTGTGGAATCCTGACCGCTTCTCCTGAGATACTGAACAGGTGTTACCAATCCATTCAAGAGTCAACTACGTTACTAGGAATGAGATCAGATCCTACAGAAGCTGAAAATTCGTACAATTGAACAAGGAATGTAGTAGATGCCATTATGGAGGTGACCTTGTTACGAAGTGCATTGCTCTGCACAGTTTCGTACATTTTCCTGTTATTCATTCCTCTTTCGTTGATTGAGTCCATTCTCGGCTATGAATAGCTAATCGCTGCTAGTCTCTGGCTGTACATACGTGTGTTAAAAAAAGTTGGATCTGAGCTCGAGCTGACCAACAAGCAGTCCTTTTTGGTGCTACTCAGTTTCTTCGTTTTCTGTATATTGATCATTGAATTATCGAGGATTTCCGTTTTTCTTTTCTTCTTGTACTAGTTGACAAGTTGAGTTTCAACAAAAACAGTGACCTCTTCTCCGCCCGGTTGAATATTGCTTGTGATGTGACAAGGATTACCCCGTTACTTTATTACGAGATACCTTCTATTCATGTTAATGTCTCCATACGTCGCGATGGTTTTTCATAGTACTAATTATCATAAGAAGTGGAGGCTCATCCTTTGAGCCCGTCAAACGGATAAAGTGTCATAAGGAACAAGACGAGGCGCTTATTTTTCTAATTCGTGTTTATTCTATGGAATTCGATTGACCTCCTGCCCTTGTGCCCATCCTTACACCAAATCCCACCGGGGTTCTTCATACGAATCTATGGAAGAGTGAAATAAGCTGATTAAACTAATCATTTCTTCATCGTCATTCGATCAGTAGCCTAATGGACAAAGAAGATGAGCAGTACGACACATCTTCTCCCTAAATTCGATGCTACGCTATGCAACTGCTGCATCTTCGAAACGGTGTACAATAGTAATGCATGAAGTACAAAAGTAGTTTTAAGTTAAAAGTACTTTGGGAGTTTAATCTAACTCGTGAGAGCCGTTTATAGCTGAAAAAAATCCACATAAGTTTGGCGAACGTTGTTAAACTTAATTTTCTGTTGGGTATTAGCACCCAATCTGGGGAGGACAACGATAAATTGGTATAAGAAACTCTGTGTGGATAACTATCGTAAATTCGGCATTTGCAATGAACGTTTTGAAAACGATGAGAATAAACGTCTTTATTACATTTCCATTCAATAAATTGCTTGGTAAATATTTGCAGGTAACAGACATTGACTGTTTGAAGACAAATTGTAAGTTTGATTCGTAAACGATTTTCTACCTAAGCGTTTAAAAAACCACTTTGGCCTTTTAGACGTTTACCTCAGTTTCAGTTGATGGTGGGAAAATGGTAGCGTATATCTCATGGGAATGTTGATGGAGGAAGAAGTATAAATAGTAGAAGGCGTGACGTAAACTTACATTACGTTACAGTAGTTTTCAAAAGAAACGTAAAATACTCTCACTATCTTCGTGAATGGCACTCGGGTCAATGCGTTGTAGTTGTAGAGGACGCTCCAGCCACATTAATTTAGTGGAAAAACGCCTTCAGTTTTAATTTTTCATGAACGACTAAACGACTAAAATTGACCTAGTCGCATACTTCACGACTGATTTCACAAACCTAAAGACAACTTAAAAACCTAAAAAGATAGGCGTTTTGTGAAAACCTAGGCGTTTTCTGCTTCACCCATACAACTCCCAGTTTCTCGAAATTACCGTAATCATTGTAAATCTATTAATTTCACTCTTTTTTAGTTGATTTTCCCCATCATCAAAACAAATGGTTAACTAGAATAGTGTTTAATAATAACATTTAAAAAATCTTTGGGCAAAGCAGATAGCCCTGTGATTCGACAATGGATCGCGTCCATGTTCCTTGAAACATGAGCCACGTCCAAGACGTGGAGAATCGAAGGGGATTTTCCTCCCTCGATCGGCCCATTCTGGGGGAGGGGGGGGGGGAGACAAACGCAATTGTCCTTCGCATTACTTAGCCGAACCCCAAAAACTCGTGGAATCTGATTTACATTCTTGCACTGCAACTCTATTTCATAACGTTTTGGGGCTTAGCATTAGGAAAGTTAAATGATGACGTTAATTAGCCGCACATTCGCAAAGTTGGCTACACACACAGACAAGCCACACACCAACAACCGGATTATTGGATTTTGAAGACCACAACACTCGACTTTTTTTTACAGAATGATACAATACTTTTCGCACATTTTATGTTGAAAAAAGAGGAATTCCCGATGAATCGAAGGAATCGTTCACTTATTCCCGACTTTCAGGCCGTATATCGGCTCATTATTTGCCTAAGAGAATCAAAGCGATTCAACGGAAAGCTTGCAACGTAACGAAAAACTAACGAGGTTATCAGTAGGTTTGAATAACACACTTTCATCCTCCCACGGATCCTGTGAATACCCCTCAACGTGGGCAGACGATTTGGAAGTGCGAATCCTTACAGGCCACCTTCTGGAAATGAAAGTTAAACGGAGAGTTCGAATGTAAAAACACTGCTCGCTCGTAAACCTAATTTATCCCACCGCATGCCCTTTGAAAATGGTTCACAACCTTTTCACATCCTAGTTTCGGAAAGACAAGATGTTCAAAAAAGTGCAGGGATCAATTAATTGGCGAATTTATCAGGACATAGTCAGTCAGAGCTGTTGCGTATGGTTATCGTCAGACTAAAGCTGTTCATTTTAGATTCCTAATACAATCCATCAAAAAAGCTACAAAGCTAATTTGTAAAACTTTTAGCATCAAAATTTCTTTTAAAAAATGTGTTACGAATCACTCTGAAGGTATATACTAGTTAAGAGTTCAACCCCATGATTTTAGTTTTTAAAAACACTTTATTTCACTGACCACACAGTGTTCAGAGAGAATTAGCTAGATGGAGGTACGGGAAGAGACTGAGGAACCAGCTCGAAGGAGAGGTGTAATAGAGTAGGAGTTGCTGGGCTAGCAGGTAATATGAGTACTGGTACAGTTGACAAGAGGTTGAGTCAACGTTAATAGTTGTACAATAGGTTACATTATAGTACATAACTTACATGTAACCAATATTGTGTTGAATGTGTTGTTAACTTTATAGGGGGTTCTGATCACTACCAAGGCTTATAGTAATAGCAAATATTCGTGAGATTTGCGGGTTTGAAATTATTTTGAAAACAGCTCAATTGTTCATGTAAGGAAGCATTCTGCACTTTCTCCATTTAACACGAATAATATAGGGGTTCCTGAACCTTCACGAGATAGTTATATCAGTCGAGCTTGTGAACTGGACACTAGCAAGTTACGTACTGGGGATTTATTGTACTCCCTCCTGGTGGGTTTTGGGTTTTTTTGAAGTAGCTCATATATATATATACATATACACATTGTGAACATCATCAAATGCTCACCGTATTTGTTGGACTACTACGTCATTTTTTCAGATGATTCAAGTACCGTTTGAGCGGGCATTATAAGGAAAAAATAGATAGGAATGTTCGGTAATTTATTGTGCTGCTCTCACCACGTGTGTCGCGTCAACAGACACGCGAACACTCACAGACCGTTTTTCCAAATTATGTTTTTCGGACTCAGTATGCCTTAAAACGTCAAGGAGAAGAACCAAACTTATACCTTAGAACTCAACTTTTTTTCAACCGATTACAAAACTTTCCTTGTTACTTCGAAGAGCCAAATAAAGTAAAAGGGCGTTGTGAACTAAACTCTATCAGATTAAGTACTGGGGATTTTTGTACACCAATTACGGTGAAATCGACATCGTGCAAGAGGGGGTAAAGACTGCCCACAGGGAATACGGTAACGGATACCGAAATAGACTGAAAATTTGGTACATATGAGGTTCAGGTTATACACAAAAGTAGTCCCTCGGATGATAATCGTTAACCAGAAAAATCGGAGCAGCAAAAAGTAACAATTTCATTTTTGAAAACTTAACAAATTAATGAACATACAAATAGTACAAAATATAAAGTTAACATTTTTTAAAAATTATTACGTTTTTGCTAGTATTTTGAATTTTTTGAAAATGTTAACTGTGTCCGATTATGACAAGAAAGAAATTTGCAGCATTATACATTACATACATCTGAGTTATCATCAATTAAAATTTGAAGGTCAGAGGAGCCCGTAAAGTCGAGCAGAAAAGCCGTTTCGGTTGGGAAAACCTTCTCAGGTTTGATGTTCGCTGACCAGAAATAATCTGTTGAAGCAACCAACGTTTCTTAAAATGGGCTGTCTCGAAACTGTCTCGCGGGAAATGAGCGTAACGGAGTAGATCTCGTTGAGAAACTTCGACAAAAGACCGGCTGTTTATTTTGCTTGTTGCCGCAGTTTGGTGATAATTCAAGTACATGAGGGAGGCGAATGGAGGAAAACGTTAGATTTTTGTTACTCTCTTTAGCTCGTGGAGCACTGACAGCACTGGCAGCACTGAAAATGTCGCAAGAGCGTCGAAAAGTTGAGAAAATCCCGTATTTCCTCGCAACTTTGAAGTTTCTTGGTCTCTCGTGGCTGAGTGTGTATTCAGAGAATCATCTTGGACGCTGATGGGGTCAGATGAGTGAATCTGTCCACCGCCAACCTACTTCTGGAATATAACATTTGCACTGGGCGGTTTTATTAGTGTTCTGACTACCAACTTATTGGAAGTGTACAAATGAGGTTATATAGTCCTCAACCCAAGACGTTCATACTGCCAAACAGTTTTAATTGCCAGGTTTTGTACGAACAATAACAGTTGTTGATTCATGGTAACTCCTACCCCATTCTTATAACGGGAAATGTCTTCAGATATTAGGGCTTTTGATTGTAAATAAAACGACGCGACAGGTCACGTTATTCCACAAGCGACTCCTGATGGTGGAAAGGAACTACTTAAGCCAGAAAGTGAGAATCTTCACAGGACCCTACAAAATGAATCAAAACATGCACGTTTTGGGTACAACTGACACTCCCGGATGTAGGTGGTGTAGTAAACATGAAAAGACTCACTACCATGTCCTAGCCTAGTACCAGAGACTTGATAGAGACCGATGTTTGAGCTTTGGCACATCTTCTCCAACGATAAACATCAAAAAAGACTTGCAGAAGATAAATAGCTTCAGGCTGTAGTACATTCGAGTTCAGTACTAGTAATGAGGGAGACATGGGAATCGTAGGAAGTTATCAACTGGCTCTTGCGACTCGTTAAGCACGACAAGCTGGGAACCCAAAGGTGTAAACATAATCCCTACACGTGGTATCTCGTCACAAGTCTTTACAAAATACCGTATCAGCCTCTTATCGTTAGTATCAAACTCTTCTATTTACCTCTGTCCCCTAGAATTCATAAAGCATCTAGAAGATTTGAACATTTAAGAAGAGAAACCTGCTCAGGTCATGTCGTTCACCCCCAGGATCTTGTCCCACCCGGACAAAAAACGTCCTTCCAGACGATTATAACATTCCGACTCAACCGAGTCCCTTTGGTAGAGTTCACTGGAAGCATTCGAAGCTTTTCAACGTTGAAATAAGTTTTACCGGTGGTCATGAGAGTTGGTGTCGAGGATCGTCTATAGCTCACTTTTAGGATGTAAAACTGCTGAGAGAGCTTACTAAGCCGTTACAACCGCAAAAAGATCAATTTTGCCAAAAAGCTTCTATGCTGCAGTGCAATGTCAAGCTCAATAGTTGCCAAATCACATAAAAGTAGGTTTTGATTACGCCTTGTGGCTGTGGTTCCGTAAAAAGTCGTGCCTCACAAACAAGTGTCACTTTCCGTGGCGATGGATAATTCACTTCCCTTCAATTCAACCGCAAAAAGTTGAACGTAGTTGGTTAACGTGGGCTTAGTAGTAGATATCTTTACTTGGTGAGAAAAAACGTCAGGTGGATGATTCACTTTGCCAACCAAGAGTTTTCGAAGTGAATATCTTTAATACATGAGTAAATAAAAATAACGCAGTGTGTTGGGAAGTTTATGCTCAAACCCAAGGTGACTGAGTGAACGGATTGGAGCTGCCCGTGCGTAATCAGGAGTCAAATAGGGGGGCGAAATGTGGAGGTAGATTCGAGGGTTTAAAAGATAATTGGTTGATGCACTGAAAGGGAAGGCACAAGGAGAAGCTTCACAGAGGTTGTTATTGTTGAAGTTGGATGAGTTGGGTAGTGGTACCTTTCTTTGTCGATACAAATTGAAGCGGCTCCACGATTGTTGGAGGGCGTTGAGAAAAATGCCTGTGAAAACAGGAGTCCGAAGATAACGGTACGTGCCACTGTGTTTGGCGGTCCTATGAGACAACGATTGGTAAACCCAGCGGTCAGAACATTTCAAGTTTGACAGCTTCATTCTGATCAGAGCAACAGTTTTGGGGAACAACAGAGAACCGAAATGCAAATACAAAATTTGTTTTTGGCTCATCATGATAGGTTTTATATCATTATAATATACTCATTCATACATTTTGTATTTATTTAACAGTTTTACTTTAGTTTGAACCAGCCGGAAATGTTCATTTTTCACATTTTCTGAAGAACGGCTCTAGTTATGTTGCTCAAACTCACTATGGACCTGGATGCTAACTACTGCCTGCTTCATTTTATAATTCAAAAATGTGTCCGTGAAAAATCATTGAATAGCTTGTATATATAGGATGTCGTTGAATTGACGAGGGTTGAGGAAAGTTATCTCATGTTGTGCGCTAGATATTTTATTTTACTTTGCCGTTTTCTTTCGTCAGTACCGGCACAGTCGATCTTGAACTTTTTGAACGCTTCCAGTGAGCTGTTGCAATTACGGAATGAGAACAGCCGGATTTCGGATTCTGTGAACTGAGAACGGTTCAACACTTTTTGTTAGCCATTCCGCTCTGTGCCAATGTTTAGAGATGTCTCGAAATCAGGAACTTGACGACGCAGTGTTGTAACTCTCCTTCGGGGGAGAACCCACCTGACGCAATCCACCTTCAAACCGAAGGCTTTGGAGCTTGTCTGGGCTTCCCCCCTGCTTGCTCATCTGTCAACTGGTAGGAGGGTACTCACGTATAGATCCGTGACCTTAATAATCCGTGAAATCTCATTTGAATTGTCTCTGTTGATTGATCAAACAATTTGTCACTCGTTCACCTCTTGGGGAAAAATATCATTTACAACTTGGAGTACTTTCAATTTTTAGTCAGAGTAATAACCAGCCACACAAATACTTTAATTTAGAACCAGCAAACAGCCCATAAATTCGCTTTGGATAACATCTCGCCGCTATGTGACAAATAATAAATTGTACGATTTTTCACCAAGCGGTGAGCATAAGATATACTCGTAGAAGGAGTATATTCAGCCGATCGGTAGTGTCCACATGATACATATTCAGCAATTAATTGTACAAATCTTGAGCGAAGCTTCACACAACTTCCACCGTTCTAATGTTCGGATAAATGTACTGCTGAAAGCACTGGGTCTTCACGAGAAATGTCCATCACTGACCATGAGGGGGAACTTATGCCGTTTTACTGACACTGAGAGTAAACTTATTTTTAATGACTCGTATACTGATCGTCTATATCAACCGATTGCTGTTCTATCGATGTTTGTCCTATGTTTCTTAGGTAGGTAACTTTTTAATGAATGACCTGAATACTAGCGTTAAATATACTTTGACTCAGTTCAAGGTAAACAACAGCCATAAAAGTTCACTATACCATATTCATTTATTATTTCATGATAACAATACAGAGATATTCGTATACACATATTTTCCACTACTTAAGGGCAAACTGCAAGTTGAAACTTTGTAGATAGAGTCCACATCGGTTTCAATTCGAATGCCTATTTCTTCGACATAAGGCTCGAATTAGTTATCTTGATACACAGCGGACGGTATAGAAGCACTGCAGGCACTAGCTACAGCAATAGTCTCAAACTAAAATGTAATTAATTAATGTAATGAAATTTCCGCTGACTGGAGTGTTATATTTGGGTTTGATTTGCAGAAGAGCGCGTCGTAACTTGCAGAGCACTCAAAAAATGATTGCATCACGAACGCAACGAATTGAACTCATCGATGACAGGAACAAAAAAAGTGGCTACCGCCAGTGCTCGGGTCTGGGTATCTAACTGATGTCGTAATGGCAATAAACTGGTGACCTTGAGGCTGAGTCACCCGGTCCTGGGGGGACGGAGAGAAAGTATCCTTGTTCTTCACATCTCTTCCTCAAATCGGAGCCGGATGTGAAAGCACAGAGGCGCTCACCCACTCATCCCGAGGTGGCCTTGTTGGTAAACAAGAAGGTCCCAAGAGCCTTATGCAACCGGCTCCACTTTGTAGAAGCGACATTAGGTTGATTGCCACGATTCTGGGCCACCAGGAGCGATGTAGGCTATTACGAGGCAACGGGTCTTGCCTCTCGTGCGTCTTTCTCAAGGAGCCCCTTGCTGAAATCCCTTGCAGCTTCTTCATCATGGCTCACAAGAATGAACATACATTTGCTTCTAATGTTGATTTACATTATGGCGCGATGTCTGAGAGCAAGGTGGGGTCATACGCGCACCAAGAGTCTATAATACTCCGACATACTGGCCCATTTCCAGGTAGAACCCCACTAACCTTAAGCAGTCCCATTGAGGGGACGAACGTATTAGCTCTGACTGCTTCTATAATCGAAACTTTAACCTTTTCTGCGAATTTTCAAAGGAAGCAATAGCTAAAAATAATGTTCTACATGAAAGCCCCATTACTTGGAGTACAGATTATTACATAATTATACACATCTTTTGATCTCCCTCAATCGCACAGTTTAGACAAACTAATATGAGTGCATAAATCGGTGTTGACAAAACATCTTCGTGTTTCCCAATCATCCATCATTTTTATTCTACTCAAATCTGTATTCACCAGATTTGATTCACCAACTTCTATCCGATATGATATAATCAAGCACAAAAAAAAGTCAAAATCGGTTGAGAATAATCCTTACGTTATTTACACCCCCCTCGCTTCTCGAATCGAACGAAAAAAATGATCAGTAAAAACGGTCAGCACTAGCAATAATGTCTTAATTTACGTTATTCGCCCCTTCAAACCCCTCTCATGTAATTAATTTTAATGTTTCCAACGTTTGTTTGCTCAATGCGACACAAATGTGAATAGAACGAAACAAGAATCGCGAAAATCGGCAGAGACATTTTACATCGAAAAATTTAAAACATATCTCATTCAAGATTTTGCCACTTTGGATTGCCAAGTGAGGGCTTTTAAAGGCTAACTCTGGACATTCAGATCAATGCCGACTCATCAGTATTCATGATGACGATGTGAGTCCTCAGTTCTTCATCAGAAACCACCCGTCATTTGAGCTCTCAACAATTCCGAGCCCACTGATGACAGGGAACCAGAACCTGCTTGTAGACCGCATCACGATGGTGATACCTCAGTCAGTATTCTGGCATACCAGCAATACATTATTCAAAGTTGAATGTGGTTACCACAAGAACAACAACGCGTATCCACAGCGGTACAATCCGGTCACTACAGTGAACCGATAATCTCTCACGCAGATGCCCGTGAAGCCAATTCTACCCATACCAAAGCGTAGGGGGAGTCTGGACACTGATTGCGTCATATACTTCTAAAGCAAGTAGTAGTAGTTTCTGATGCAAGAAAAGAACAGTGGTAGAGAGAAATAGGGCACCTAGTCTTTGGCATTGAATGTATGCCACGGTTGGCGTGCGGCTCAGCCAACACGTTCAGCAGAGTCGATCTTTCTACCAAACTTACTGCTTTCCTAAACCTTCTACCGCGGTCTGGGCGACCTGCCCTCCAGTGGATCATCAAGGGCTGCAAGGCTCTCTCCACAGATTATCACTGGCCAGTTACCAGTAGTAATAGTCTTGGCTATTGAGGGCATGGTGGCAAAGTGGAGAATAAAAAGGGCTCATCCCTCATTGTGGTCTGAACTCCACGACGACCTTTCAACTGAATAGGAAGTAGCAGAACTCTAAGAGTAGGAATTGGATAAACGGCAAACGAGATAGTAATACCTGTCAAAGGGACTGGACATGCGACATGTGCGAGTTAACTGACCATACGACAAGCCAGTTCCTTACAGGACTCGACTTCACCTCTTTTCTCGCGAAGGAACCAGTGAATACGTCGAGTACTGAAGTCCCTGTAGCTCTGTTACAAAGTTAAGGCCTCAAAATTGTTTTCCAGCTATTTTGTGAGCTTTAACGAATTGTGATAGCCAGAAGAAACATGAAAAACAAGCAAATCAGCCGTGATGCAGGAAAAAATGTAAGCGTATGCACTCAAAGAATGTGCAAAAATAATACTTTTAGAAACAGAAAGAAGAATAAAAATAGAGAGCTGATAAATTCTCATCCACCACACTTGCTGCCTGGGATGGATAGCCGACGGACGCATCTGCAGCGAGCTAAGTGTATAGTGCCGTAGTTTGCCGTGAAAAAATAAAAATAGAGAGACAGGAAGCGCTTGTCGGTCTTCTGAAAGGTGGAAGATGAATGAGCAGGTAGAAAGAGGCGAAACGATAAGGCTTTAAAAATAGGTCGACGTTATCGGCGACGACAGACCAAATGTCAAAGCGCTGATTCCTCTTAGTTTCGACCCTGCTTCAAACTGGAGGAAAGGAAACAAGGAAGGACGTTGTGCACCTCTTTAGTTTTTACAATAGCGAGCGACTGTTGTTCTCTCATAGTTTTCGCAGTTAACGCAATATCTTATTCTGGTACCGAATACGGACCCTCATGCATTTCGCATGTCATTCGAATCTTTCATTCCAGTAATTCATTCAGCGTAGTTGCTCCACTAGGTTCTAATACTCGTATAAAGATATGTAAAGTCCAAATGCGCTTTCCTTCCTACAAGCGTAGAAACATGTGTCACTAATTAACGACAGATCATCGCGTTAGAACGAATCACTAACTAAACTACAATAAGCGACGCGCAAATGACTTCCTTCGTTCAAAGAATGCAACACGAAATCTCTCCTCGGAACTAACGTTTTGGGGCCGTCGGAAGTGACTTGTTATTACATCAGAGTTACACAACCGAACGAAGACCTGTTAGTTAGCATTCGAGAAGGCCTTACATCCAACAATTAACCCGCTAACCGCCGGATTCGTGTCAAATCGACAGTCCCGTGACTTCGGCATAAAGGTGCGCTAAATCAATTTATATTTGCGATATAATCGAAGCTGAAAAATCGCAGTATTTATGTCGCTATGGGAATTTTGATGTAGATATGCCGAAAGAGAACTCGTTCAAATTACAGCTTCACCTTGACCTAGTGAAACCGTGACTCAACAATTATAACACTTTTACCTTTCGTCAACCAAAAAGCAACGAAACTATCGTTATATGCCAAAACGTTTTTCACCAGATATTCACGTTTTTAAGCGTAATGAACCAGAAAATTTTTATTTCCGAAAACAGATAACGAGGTTATGAGCAGTTTCAATCAGGAGGACCGGACCAAAATTGGTTTTTCGAATGTTTCTTAAAAAACGGCTGTCACAATGTTGATGACATTTACAGAATATTCTATCCCCCTAACTGCTAGCAATTCCCTCTTCCAGTGTTAATGTAGACTCATTCTTTCGATGAACAATACAAATCTGGTCAACAAAGCTAATTTACTATTGAAAGGGAGCCAGAAATAAGTTTGTACATAGCTCGGACTGAAAGACGGTGCAAACTTGCTACTTACGGACTGAAGGTGTTACACTTTGCTTTTTTTGCTTTGATAATTTTTATAATATTAACATCGAGTACCTAATTTTACGGTCAAGTGAACAATTTGAGCCGTTCTGTACGTTGTTAAGGATACATTTCTAAGAAGGTGAAATTACCACGCACTAAGGTTTCATTTTCCGCTAGATGGTGCCAACAAAGCTTTGTTACGTAGTTGTATGTTGTCGGTAATTCTAATTGACGCCCCCGCATGAAATAAACGGACTTACTTCCTTATAGTGCCACCTGCGAGGGAAAATAGTGCATATATGTGGAACGATCCCCAATATCTCCTTCTAGCTCAGCCAAAATCTGGTGGACTGTGAGAGGTCTCTATTTCCTTAAGAACCAGCCTTATCCATTTTGAGGAGACTTCATGAACGACCAACAGAGTTGTTAGAAAACTAATTCGACTACCCATTACAAATTCCAATTACTTTTGAAGAAAGGTAATGGCGATTACGATTCCAATTACTGTAATGGTAATCGAGATTACAATTACTTTTTCCGATTACAAGTAATGGTAATGGAAAAACGATTACAATTACTTGTAGTCGGAAAAAGTAATCGTCATCCCGATTACCATTATAGGAATCGGAATGAAGTAATGGAAATTCGATTACTTTTTTGAATCCGATTACTCCATTCCAAGAACACGAATTTGGTTTATAGCTTGCGAAATGCTATTAGTGCTACTCCATTTATAACTCGAGGATGGCTTGGCAATTTCGATAATTGTTGATGCTTTGGATTGGTCGTCGCCCTGGGAAAGATATAGGTCATTAAAATACAAATAAATAAATAAATAGCAACTTGAGGCAGTACTCCACGGACACCCTCCATTTCGGAAACTATACACCAAATTCGTGTTCTTGGAATGGAGTAATTGGATTAAAAAAAGTAATCGAATTTCCATTACTTCATTCCGATTCCGATAATGGTAATCGGGATGACAATTACTTTTCCGAATACAAGTAATTGTAATCGTTTTTCCATTACTATTACATGTAATCGGAAAAAGTAATTGTAATCTCGATTACCATTACAGTAATTGGAATGGTAATCGCGATTACCCCTGAAGTAATTACAGTAATTTTCACTGGCCAAATTACAATGAAATTATGATGAAAGTAATCGGAAAAGTTATCATTCCTCAAAGTAATGATTACATCTCAACTCTGACAACTAACAGTGTTGACTAGTATTACGCGCTTCAGGCATCCAGATTGCTATGCATACATAGATACCCAGCTATGTACATCTACACGTCATGGTTTTTTGTATATCTACATTTCTCCGTCGCTCTTCCTGATAATGTATGGCAGCTTTCCTTATGAGACCTCATTCCTTGATTTTCGAATAGACTGGAATCTTTTTTACTGCTCTCCATAGTTCTTCAGTCGAGGTGTGTGCTACTCAAGCTATTTGATTGCACCGTTCAGCAAGGCACTACCAACCCTGTTCATCAATGCCCTAGATACTATCATGAAAAAAGCTGTTCACCAGGTGGGTGAAAAAAGACGTAGAATTCAGTAAGAACTGAAAGGAAGACTGGAGTAGCTTGATGTTGCTAATGGCTTTGATAGCATAGCTCCGAGGTTTGATGACTTGCTAGATAACCCGAATACTTTGGACCGGATGTCAAGCAGATTTGCCGAACGAATCACAAAACTGCACGGTGTAAAATCACCTTGAGCAGTACATGTAAGCAGTCTCACTTGATGTGTGTCGGCGATTACATCATATTTGCACCTTGACAATTACCATTTTGTTTCCAGGTGGAAAATCGAAAGAGCTCGGCTCCTGGTCGAGAGTCGTCATCAGATCTGTGATGGATGATGAGAACGCTCTGCCTAACGTCGGCGGGCGCTCAAGACAAAACCGCGTTTCCCCGGCGTTCCAAACTGGGATGAATGGAGGGCATTGGCGTGGTGACTGGGAAAACGACGCTAGCGACTGGAGCCAGCCTCCTGCTCCACCTCCCGTAGGACCAGACGATGAAGAGGGACGACACATTTCCAGGGACACGCTGAAAACTATATCTGAAACGTTGGGAGCCATCAACACAGTCGGTCGATACCTCGTCAACTACACCAGGGTCGAACCCACCGTCGCGCCATTACCGGCATGTTTTATTATTGAGGGCACCACAGCTCATTTTGTCTACTCTTGCTGCAAACTATACATTTTTTCCAAGAAATTCTGAACCAATAGGTGTTAGAGGAAATGTAGAGAGCTAGAGAGGCGGAGGCGGGTTACTGGCAGAACACTCGATAATCATCATCGTCGGTTCTTAGCTCATTTTGTAGCTAAGAAACTACACAAATCAAAATCAGTAAGAATGCAGTACAGACGAGTTAGTACTTTTTGCTTACTGTTGAATAAATTTCAACTGCAGGGTCAAAAAATTTAACAACGTGCAACCAAAAAATTGTTTACATCAAAAACAGCTAGAGGGTTCATGTTTGACGTTATCGTGCCTTATTCACAGTCATGCCATTTGAAGTGAAGCACCTTTTTCATTTCTAATCATTTTGACTAATTATTATCAATACGAACTGAATGTTTGTTCCCAAGAATGAACAACGTTCCTTTTTTTGGCGAAGGAAGGGTCTCCCTATTGAGAACGAAACAGGAAGCGTAGCATATTGCATCAGGTCGACCCTCACGCCCCTCTGCATTGGTCCTCTTCACCCTCACGGGAATCTTGGAGCGTGCCGCCATGCCCTCACATCCTCCCCTACTGCCCAGCAGTTTGGGAAGTTCAGGAGTTGCCTTTCCACCCTCATCATACTTTACTCCGGCGAGATACAGGCCCCTAGATCAGCAAGCTCCATTCTTTTCTGGCTAAGCACTGACCGGGTAAATGCACACACGTTCCTTTCTTGGAAAAGATTGTAAGGGATGTGCAAAAAACACCTTGCGTGTAAGAACGGTTGTAGGCGGAGGTGGGTCTCTAAAGTTCAATGTCCCAAGAAAGAATGCTCTTGATCTCCAATCTAGGCATCCTCCTCACACGTGCATACACTTGATTGTTCAAGCCAGCTCCTGCATGACAATTACATTCTGAGAGGTCGGAAGAGAAGGATTTCTTTACTAACTACTGAAAGCGGATGGAGTCCAGATTGGAATTTCTGCACCAGCAAAACTTGATTAGTTTGATAGGTGACGTTGGTTTCACTATCTGGGCACCACAATCTGAATCGGCCTAAAACTGGCCTCCCGAAAAATTTGTCTACAAGCACCATGAGAGGCTGTGTCTTTGGATACGCTACGCTTTCTTCTGGAAGGGATGGTCTCTACTCAAGAGAATGGCTGCAGGCTCTCATTGCATACTTTATCTCTAACATACACCCGATCAGTAAACTGTGACGAAATAACGTTAACTCTTCACCACTTCCTCACAGAACGTGCAACAGAGTTTCAGTGCATCTGATATCTTTTGACTCAGAAGAGCAACCTGAAGTAGTTCTCATCTTTTCATCTCCAAGTCACAAAACTACACGCTCACCAGGTGATGAGGGTTATGAACACATGATTGGCATTAGTATTATTCAATTAGGATTCTTCTACCATTTTCAGGCCACTAACCTAACATCTCCTGGCTCTCCTCATTTCGAAAGAATCAAATCCTTTTAAGTGGTTGCATTTTTTCTTTATTAACGGTGACTGTATAACGAATATCGTCACCTGACCACATCTTCTTGCAATAAAATTAAGACTATTACATGGCTGCAGTCTGCACTCACGTAATCATATTTGTTCCATTCAATTGCTCGAGGTGATGTTTATTTTCTGTGTTAGAGCAGGAGCGAACTGACAATCAGGACCTTCCAGAGGCCATATACACTATATCTAAAAATGTGCTCGGGAGAAATGTGACGGACACCATCGCCCCATTAGTACGTGGTCTACCTATAGGTAACAGAAGATTTTTTAAAATGATTAAATTACTGTCAATGTATCATGAAGAATGGTGTAATGAAACCTGTACCTCCCCTGATGAGGAGTTAATATAAAGAACTCATTCTGTTTGTTTTGAATTAATTTCAAAACTTTCTGCGGCCATCATAATCTCACAAGCTCAAAGAGCCTTCTTAAATTCCTGCCAATAGTTAGTTCATCATTGTTATTGCGTTGCTCATACTGAGCTCTATTGAATAACAGCGTATAAATCATTCATCGAGAATTTTTGGGTAAGATGTGGGTGTTCATCGTTTTGGAAACGACGAGAGTTTGTAATCCAGAGTCTCAGAAGTTATCCTGATTATCACATGGCCATTATTAAACTATAATCGTATAGGTCTATGGTTACTTATAACAATTAGTGGAATTTATACGGAAAAAACTGCCCAAGAAGCGAGTTTTGTCGATGTTGTTGTTAGTGTGTTGCTCCTGTAATTTTCCCACTAATGAAAACTGTATAGTACTGTTATGTGACATGGGACCGTTCACGGACTGAGTTTAATGAAGATCGAGGACAAAAGTATTCGGTATTTTGATCGTTACGATAACTTTAATTAGTTTTGGACGCTCCACGTCATATTCTGTAGGCAAAATATCAAATTGAATTTGATTGGATCCAGCCGTTCTCTTACAATTGCATTCACACGCAATCACGCAGGCCATTTCCTAAATGGTGTTTTTCGGTTTCACTCGAGATACCTCCAGAGAACTCAATTTTTTCTGCTGATTACATCCCTTGTCTTTCCACATTGTGGAGCTAAGGAAAGTAAAAATTGATAGAGTTGGCTAAAATATGTTGAAATTCAGCTACACAGATCACATTTGTAGACGCACGTCGTTATCAGTAAGTATGTGCCGATTGCCATTATATTAATTTCAAGACTGTACCTCCAAATCCGCGTTCCTACTTCTTCACGACTTACCTCACCCATACTCGTTCTTTTTTAAGGTAAAGTCACAAAACCTGGAGGCGGCGGGAATTCCTGCCAGACCCCGCAAGGATCCTCTGGAACCTGCGAAGATCTAAGCAATTGCCCTCAACTCCTTCTAGATCTCGCTTCCCTGCGACAGAGCATATGCTTCAAAAGCCTCTTCGTTCCCGGGGTTTGCTGCCCACTTGGATCAGGCTCCATACAGTAAGCCACCCTTTCATAATTTAGGTGTTTATAATTATTCGTTTATAAAATGAAAGTTTTACAAAATTTTCCTCATGACGAGCTAATTTTCAGAACATAGGCGAATCGATATTGAACTGCTCTTATCCGTGTTTCTTTCGCCAGTACGACTCGCCCAGAATTCAACTAGTAACTTTGATCACACGGGCGATTCGCCAGTAACGAACCTCCCGAGGAAAAATCTGTGAAGGATGCGTCAAGCTGAGATGAGCACCCAATGCGCGTGAAATGCAGAAAAAAGCAGAGGTTTTTCCACAAACCGTCGAACGAAAATTAAATGGGCAGCCTCACTTTCACCCCAAGCCACGGAAGACAAGGCTCATCGGTTCCAGAAACCTTGTGCTAACCAGGCGTTGTCAAAGGGAAACCGCCTTTTTCCTCCTTCGTTGTCATTTTTTTTAGATACGAGCAGTAAACAGCACGGCTATTTTAATTGCATCTCTTCCAGTTTGAACTGGTTTTGGAACTTATTCATAAGGTACACTAACACTATTCTGGTGCGGATTTTTGAGAGCCAGTAAGGATGAATGAAAAGCTTTCTCTAGACCGACGTTTCGTTTAATTTATTAAGCATCATCAGGGCTATAGCATATATGAGGCAAATAATAAACGCAGCGGTAAACCTCAAAACAAGAGCCCTAAAACTAAGTGATGAACCCTACCTTGAAAAAAACTTAAAGTTGGTTGCGAATGTTCTAAAGAAAAACAGTTACCTAATTCCCTAATAAATTTCATGATTTTTTTTGTTAAAATCATTTTTAATTCTTCTTCAAACCTCCAGCACGAAAGTGACACATCTGTGTTAGGACAAACCCACATCACACCGGATATTCACAACAATACAAACTCTAGAACGTCTTTAATCAACCGCATGCCCCCCTATCACACCCACCACTCAAACGGCCGAACAAGCTACACATAAAAATATTATTCTAGCTTCCATACCTAGTTCACCACGTTCAAATTCACGAAATAATACAACTACCACAACACCATGTCTCTCTCATTACAGAGGATTGATATATATCAAAGGGCTGTCAGAAAAAATATCAAAATCTTTCACAAACCAAATCAGTAGTAAAATAGCGCATAAAAATAAAAACATCCTCGACAACATGGTGTATTCAAAAACAAAAACTAGAATTCTCACCCAAAACTGCAGCCGCATCGTGCACTCCATACCATATGGCAATTGTCCTATATAGGAGGACTGTATATAGGAGGAACAAAGCAATACATGATTTTCAAAATTAGAGGCCACAAATCTGACATCAACACACACTACATACTGGCCGAACACTCAATAAATGACGGATATTCATTTGATTTGGACAGTACCAAGATTCTGGCTGGGAAAGACATCACTTCAAACGTAAAATAAAAGAAATGATATATATATAAGCAAATCCCCGTGCAATAAAAGGACTGACACCGCCGATGTTAGCCAAATTTATCGAAACCTGATAAACACTTACACCTACCTTTCACGTACACCAAAATTGTTTCTCCCATCTCTTTCCAGAAAATGAGAATAATTCCATGTTTTGTCATACATTAAGTTTTTTCTGATCTATCCACTATGTTCCTGTTTACTCACAACCTTGTTATAGGATAATATTTTGGACGTCTCTCAATAATCAACACTTCTTTCCAAATACACCCGTGTAATAAGGTCCGTTCCCACCCAAGGTATATTCCGATCGAGACGTTGCGCGCCGCGAACCCGATTTTCCTAACCTCCTGATCGTGGCAATGCGGTCCCCCCTCTCACTGTCCTTCGACCGTTTTCTTCTTTTTCAGATTTAACGGGGGGGGGGGTGTTTCTAGAGTAGATACAGAGAGAAAGTAACAGAAGAGTAGTACCAACAAGATTTCGCGAAATAGGCAGAGTACAGGGAAGACTAAACTTAAGACTAAGAACAAGAGTAAAGTGAAAAGCGCAGATAGACGTCCCTACTAAAGTTGATGACCCGAAACCAGTCTCGATGACATGCAAACAATAAATTCAATACCTGCCCTGTTCCACAAGTACTCATGTTGCCTTCGTACTCTAATTTCCTTATGGTACTACCTCTTAGCTCCAAACCCCAAGCAGAATAGCTTTACTGGAGCCAATTGTCCACAGTTATCTCCCTGTAAACGCACTTAGTATTAGACATCCACCCAAAACTGTACAAAGCATTTATCACATATAGAACCCGTTATGTTTCACATGCAGCATGCGGTCACTAAAAACACATAACTACTGCCTTCCCTCGCCCCAATAAACTTTCGCCCTCGAAATTAATCTTAATCTCAGGGTCGAGGGTTCGAGCTCCACGTTGGGCGCCAATGTTATTATAGGATAGTATTTTGGGCGTATCTCAATGTTCCACACTTCCTTCCAAATATATTCGTGTAATAAGGTGTGTTTCCACCCAAGGTATAGCACACAGATAGATAGATTGAGGCAGATCGAAGAGTAGCGGAAGGCATCTGGAAGAGGAATAGACTCATTGTGTCGTTGTGCGCCATAGACCCGATTTTCCTAACCTCCCGATCGCAGCACTATGGTTCTCCCTCTCCCTGTCCTTCTGCCGTTTTCTTCTTCTTCAGATTTAATCAGGTCCAATTTGCTTCAAGCAACGGCTCTGCCTGGTAAGTGAGGCTCCTCGTTCCAAGTCACGGCTTAACCCGATCGTGCTCATAACAACCTAGTTAAAATATTCCACACTAGTCCAATCTGTTGTTTACTATCAAGGTCTGTTTGTTTTCTTTTTTTCTCTGAATGTTATTATTTTAAGAAACTATTAGCAATTGTGAGGTAGGGGTTTCAACAATAATTCAGTTAAAGAGTGTCTCCATAAATTCCTTATAATTTATTGTAACTCAATTGTCTGCTGTGATATCCTATCGCCCTGATTATGTTTAATAAATTAAGCGAAACGTCGGCCTAGAGAAAGCTTTTCGATCATCCTGACTGGCTCTCAATAATCACTATATATCAATAACTTCTACGGTCAAGAACGACCTCACATCACAGTTAAGAGTAGTTGAAGAATAAATCCCTCCGATAGATCATCACCAATCTTGGCAAACGATTAGTTCCTTTTCACGTCATTATTGAGACAGACAGTGTGCCTATTGGATGTAGAAGTGCAGTGTTCACACAACAACAATAATAATTATAATATTATCACAACAGGAACAGCCGCCTGTACGGGGCACGTATAATTGCTCAGAGGGGATGGGCAATAACCTTTGCTGCACCAACAGCTTTCGCGTTTTTTCGTCCACTCCCACCGAACGTTATCGAGCGTGATAAGGGATATTCAATAGCTCATTTTTGAACAAAGTTAGCTGAACGTGATGTACGTGTATGTGCACTTATTGGTATATGTGTGTATGTATAAGCACAGAAGACAGAAAGATGAGAAAATAAAACTCTTACAAAAATACAAAAAGTCACAAAATCGGGAGAGCCGTATTTCGGATGAAGGGTCATTGTTAGAATGAAAATGCTAAAAAGAGAAAAATAAGAATTTAGGTAAGGAATAAAGAACTACGGAAATTAATTCTTTTGGTGAGCAAGGGGGATGGAAGAGGGAAAATTGAGCCGGACTGCTGTGTGTCAGAAGAAAAGGGAAAGGTAGGAAAAATAATTAATAAATAAATCGTCAATTAAATAGAAATCAAAATCATAAATTAAAAATATATACTGAAGAAAAATATGTTGAACCGATTAAATTTAAAATTTTGAATGAAGCTATGTGTAAGTGTTCTGCCCTGTATTTTTGTGGCCCTAGTGACCTGGATATAGGCCTCATAACTTTCAACCAGTTTTGAGTTTGGAGTCTATTGTGAATACATTTTAAGATGTAGCTCGATGCAACCGTGTCCTCTGGTGTTGATATGTCGTTCCACGCGCAGGTGTCACCGAATCTCAGTGGTTGTTTTCCTTGGTTCAGGCTTGAGGGAGCTTTTCTCATGCGGTGGTCTTGTAGGCGATCAGATTGTTGGTGTTGTGAATGTGTCACATGTGCCAAGCAGTATCCGCACACTGGTAGAATTTCTATACAAATTAGAAATCGTTTCAAAAATTTAATTTACGTTTTGACATAGCGGCATAATCCCCAATGGAAATTGGCTAAAACGTAATCTCTTCATAGACATCTGAAAACATGTTTACGCAGTGCTGCTTAATCGTTGTTACACTTCAATGAATGCCCTCTTGCCACCAGGCTGCCTTCGACAACGACGAGGCCGCCTCCGATTTATGTATCTACTACAACGCACTACCCGCAAGTGTTGCATCCTGTGACGACGAGGCCTACCTACCAGAGACCACCGCTGCCGAGCCCTGACGATGATCTCTTTCCTTCGTCCTCTAACAACGGCAAGCAACCTACTTCGTTCGAAATTGCTAATAATTTATTGTACTGCACTTATTTTCCTGTGAGCGACAACTTCAAATTACCGTTGAGTTATTTCCACTGAATATAGTAAACATCGTAATAGCTATTATTGATAAACTAATTGAGATTTTGATCACTACGATACCTATAGTTAGTTTTCAAGTAATTTTGCTCAAAACCTTAGGCATTTTATGGGCCAAACATTATTTTTTAGAGAAGGTTCATGTTTACTGTTCCAGAATTATAGCGTAATCATTGTGATTTTAGAAAAAAGTTAGTCACAAAGACTGCGTGGTTTGATTTCCATAATTTCGTGGGTTCTTAATAACTCAAACTGTTGTTAAACTTTGTGTAGAGAGCTTATTGGATTACCAACGAGTATATTGAAACCTTTCCCCTTAACTTGGTGCTTGAATTGTAATTAGCTATTGTAGTCTAATAGCATTATACTCCAATAACATTACCCAAATAGTTGCTTTAATGTTTTTTATTCAAGTTTATAAAATTCCAACCAAGTGCATCGACGTGCATTCTTCGTAGGCATTTCCTTATATATATCTAAACGCTTATTGGTTTAATTTCTTGAACTCAAAACGTTTCAGAATGCGGAATACCTGAGGTGGCCAAATTCAGGGTGGTTGGTGGCGATGAGTCGTTACCAGGAAGATGGCCGTGGATGGCAGCTATATTTTTGCACGGGCCTCGAAGGACCGAATTTTGGTGCGGCGGCTCCCTCGTGTCTGAAAAGCACGTGCTGACCGCTGCCCATTGCACGAGAGACACGAGGCAAAGGCCGTAAGTTGTACTTAACTATTCTTCGTGAAGAATGTACAGCAAGATGAGCAGATTTATAAGAATGTTACGGTGGACGAGAGTATAGCATGTGAAGTGAGTATGGTTCGACGTTGAAAACCGAGAAGAAGCACACGAATGAGATGTCTGAGGACTATCTTAAGATATTTGCGACGACATATACTATGACCGAATAATACTATGCGGTAAGGCCTCTGTACGAATAAAAGTGTACCCAGCGTGTTAAATAAAAATCGACAGCGGTTTTCCATAAAAATGCGACAACTCTTTAATTTTAGTACATTTTGGACCCCTCTCCTTTCCATTGATGTAAATTTCGTTCTCATAACCTTATTTTCGCTTCTCTAAAAGTGAACGAGCTCATTAAGTTCAGCCGTTTCCCCGCAAACTGCACTTGACGCGGACATGCACAGACTTCGCGCCACAATGTCGGATTTAAGAACCTAAAAGGACGATAAAACGCAAAGATCGGATAAAACTAATATATTTATGAGCGACCACAATACTTACCTTACTCTTTGGAAAATGATTAGGAAATGAGTGTTTTGTTAAAAGCGTGATAGCGGTATTTGAGGAAGTGTGAACGGATTTGTAACGTTAAATCACTCCCTCTGATGTATTTAGCTAGTCTTCTTTCAGTGGATCCACAGACAGACACACTTATGAGACACAACTCGTAGACATAGTTTGTTGAAATGTTAAATTCAGTTAGGCGTTAAACACAAAAACCCTGCAAATTATTACACAATGGTTTATTATTCTCATGAACAGCTTGACCTAGTATTACTTCTCCGAGACCCATCCCATTCAATTCAGCATCGAATACTAGTAAACCATACGAAACATGACCTGACTACAATGGAACTACGGAAACTAAATATTCCCCCGGCGCCAGGCGCCCGTAAACGTCTGTAGCCGGAGGAAGTGGCCTTGGCGCCCCGTCGGGGGGCGTTGCGAGTCGAGCGGGTGGCGGGTGATTGAGTTTGATATGACGGGAGGGAGGGAGTACTAACGACGAAACGTTGACTTCCGCTGTAGTTCCCGCGTTATACTGCGTTTCGTTAATTTTTTTAACCATTTTCTGCCCATAACAACCATGGGCTTAGTCCGATCGGATTGCCGAGATGGTGGGCACAACTTGATACCAAATGGGATTTTTGTGCGAAAGAACGAATTTTTTAGACCACCTTAAAGGCACAAAACGGCCAGGATGGCGGATGGACATTGCAAATTTGGAATTTCCATGTCTTGAAACGTAAAGTATCAAATTTTGAGGGGGGGGTTGTAAAAACTTTTTCGTGACCGAAAACATAGGGTTATTATTCAGAATGCATAATAAACCAAAATGGAGTCCAGAAGTTCAGAAAAAGCGCATTTTGGCCGTTTTGTGTTTCATTTACCTTATACGGACTTACAGACCTAAGCAATTTCCATTTCTACGAATACGTTTATGGAGAACGCAATTGCATTTCGCAGTACAAAACTGATGATGGATGCGTTTACCTTTTCTCGTTGAAAATAGTAATAAAATGAGTAAACAGAAGAAATATTTTTGATCAGATCCTTAATTGCTTATAGGCTGATCTGTCGTTCTTCTGGTCTTCTTTTGGTTTATTATTCATTCCGATGTTTTCGGCTAGGGAAATTTACCAATTTCCTACAGGCGCCTGTTCATTTTCGTCGTTCCGTTGTAGTCAGGTAATGGAATGTTTACTGCGATTTTTTGATGCTGAATCGCATGGGATGATTCTCAGAGGTGTGAGACTAGCTGTTCAAGAAATTAATAAACCGTTTTATAATAATTTGCGGCGTTTTTTACTTTCCCCTCCAAGAACTCGATCTACTTTTGATTACCTTGATAGCCGTTACCTGCAATATGTTTCCAATTCCAGCCTCTCAATCCGTCTTTTCACTATCGTTTTACAGATTCAGTCCGAGGCAGTTCACAGTGAGATTGGGAGATATCGATTTGAAAAGAGATGATGAGCCCTCATCTCCACAAACTTACCATGTCAGCGACGTCAGAGCTCATCCCAAATTTTCGCGCGTTGGTTTTTACAACGATATCGCCGTTATGGTTCTAGAGAGGAAAATAAGAAGGACAAGGTATTTTCACGACTGCTTTACGAATGTCAAGTTGATCTTTAGTCTTTTTAGTGAAATACCTCTGTGTCTGTGTCACTACAATAATTATTCTTATTTTGCAAAATTCGTAATTTTAAATTTAAATTGAATTTCTCATTTCTATTTTATTTTAATTGATGTGCTTTCTCTCTGACCGGGGCCCAGAACTTCTTTCCTATGGCAATAGATAGCATAAAGAGATAGGGAAGCAGGCAAGTATATTAACGGGCTTTTAGCTTCTTTGACGGCTGCGGAAGAAGAGGCGATTACCGCACAACGAAAATGTTTGAAGGTTATTCTGAAACTGTCATCTGTCGCAGTAGACATGGATTCGGTTTTCCACTAAGAGCTGAGTGAGTTTCGAGATGGTTGTATATGATATATAATCGTGTTTTTGAAGTTTTGAAACAAAGAGGTGTGCGACATACGTCTGCCCGATAATATACTGAAAACGTGAAAACTAATCCCGACCTCTCCGTAAAAGAGTTTCATAACAACTTGTTTCGTGTGTCGCTTTGACGCGTAATTTCAAAGTTAACTTCGGTCAGTGGTTTCGATTTTTACCGGCGTTTGCTGTAAACATGCACTTCCCTTCTCTATATATCTGTATGTTTTTGCGTTTGCAGGTACGTGAAACCTTTGTGCCTTCCACCGCCGTACATGAAGGATGAACAATTTTTAGGAAGAAGCCCAACTGTTGTAGGATGGGGCACAACTTATTACGGTGAGTTGCTTCGAACTAATTCCTACCAAAAGGAACATCCTCTTTTGGGGATTAACTAGTCTGGCACCTCCTGCCCACTTGTATTTACTAGGACTTTTTTTACAGATGAAGAACTTAATCCGTGTTCTCTTAATGATATTTTCAGGGGGGAAAGAAAGCACCATTCAAAGGCAAGTCGATTTGCCAGTTTGGAAAAATGAAGAATGTGACAAGACCTACTTTCAACCCATCAATGAGAATTTCATTTGTGCTGGGCTCAAAGAAGGCGGAAAAGACGCGTGCCAGGTACTCATTTCCCTCTATTGATTTCATTTATCTTCGCAACTTACTTTTATTTTGTCTAAGCGAAAAGTCAGCTCATGACCGAGAATAGGCAGTTGCAATGCAACGCCCATAAGAAGAAGGCATTCATTCACCTGCAGAATCAGTTTACGCCTGATTGCAAGCCCAATACACACAGAGGTGGAGAAAGAAGAAGAAAATACGGCCGAAGTAGGGGAGGAGTCTGTGTACCACCTGACTCCCATTATAGGTACTCCAGTGATCGTAGTCTAGTGTTTATAGACGAAGATTCATAATCCGACGAAAGTTGGGCATTGGATCAGAGCTCGTGATCGATGTTATTTTTGCCTGAGTTGGTGGCTCTCGAAACATTTCCAACCCCCTTGTAACTTCTGCACATCTCACTCAAACAGCTAGTCTGGAACTATTGCTGATGTATATCTGAATCCCTGTTCTCAACCATGACTAAACGCTCCTTCCCGCTTCAGCTATAAACTCCGTTCTTTCCTCAGGCAGAATGACAAGTTCTACCTTTGGTCGCACTTCTAATCCTCCTTACTTTTCCAGTCAGATTTCTTACAAGGGTAATCTTACTGCATGCGTGCTAATACAGTGGCACCAAGAAGTAAAGCTTCGCCTATTCTTCCACAATGTTCCTGAGGCCACTTCGCTGAAAGGAATTTCCCTTTGGACAGTGGTATTTGAGTCCAAGGAGGTTATAGTTCACATAGACTGCGTTCAGGCTCTAGCTTGTTATCGCTCTCATCGAGGCTTCCATTCTCTTTATGAGCCAGCAGACCCCTGCCCATGTCATGCAGTGTCAAATGAGTCAATTGAGAGGTTCACCTGCAAAATTTTGGTGCTGGCACTCCGCTGCACAAATGCGTTTGAGTCTAATGTCTTCATATTTTACCTTTTGCTAGAGGTCAGAGTAGGCGGGATTAGAATGTTGAGGCGCGTAGTGCATCAGTCGGTTCAATTACTGAAGAGGTGCTGGATACATTTCACAAATCTCGTATTTGTTTGGAGTCCTCAATGAACTGAACTGAACCACAAACTTGACTTTTGACGCGTACCGAATAACCTTATTTGGCCTCTGGTCGTAATATATTTGTCAACGCCTTCCATGTGCTTGTTGATACTTCTTTTATAATGCATAATCAATATGAACCATTAACGTGAAGAATTGTGATTTTCAGGGTGATTCAGGAGGACCACTGATGTTGAAAGACGGAGGGCGGTGGATGCAGATCGGAATTGTGTCGTTTGGTAACAAATGCGGCGAACCTGGTTACCCTGGTGTTTATACGAGGGTCTCGAAATACACGGATTGGATAAACAAAAACCTCATTAATTGAATTAACGAATTAGTCTTGAAAAAGCTTGTGTACTTTGTACTAAGCAGGTGTGGGGAGGTTGAGTTGACTTCTTGACGATTAACATGAAGTAGCTACACCAGTTGATGAAATTGTAGGGAGGGAAGGGGATCTTTTGCGTACACACCAATAAGGAATGGTGTACAACAACGTAGCGAGCTTTTCGAATGGAAGGCATTTCATTTGTATGGTTGTTATAGCAACCTTTCCTGCTCGTCGTTGACAGCTAACGAGTTTGCAGTGAGTTACGTGCCAAACCAGCTGAAATATTTAGGGACTAAGGTTTATCTAAACAAAACCTTTGAAAGACAGCAATGTGATTTGTACCAAAATGAATAAAAATTAGATGACTCTTTGATTCAAAATAAAAACCAATAGGAACAAAGGACAGAAAATCGATTCTCTAACAGTGAAACCTGTTCAAACGGCAGCGCAATAGCTTCCAGCAAGAAAACAGTGGATCTCACTGATAACTGGGTTTCCACTGCTAGAACCAAGCAACAATCTTGGGAATTGAGAGACCTCCCGCTACTTTCCTCGTTAAGAGTGTCAGTGCGACCTTCCTTGGAAGACCTAAATCATTTGTAAACACGGTGATGGGCTGAGGATATGTTAGCTTCACTGAGCGGTATGTGGAGCAAATAGCCCCTGCAGCGGTAGGCCAAATCGTTTGCTATGACGTTTGACAGGAATGACGCGAGGGAGGGCTTATTTTGACTGCTAGGAACCCTTCTACACAGACCTACGCGTTTGTAATTTCCTACTTTATCTGTCAAGGAGTGTATCAGAAAAGTGTGGACAAAGAGTAAAATGTTACGAGTACGAGTATACTACTCTTCACTGGTTCAAAGAACTTTCTCGCTCAATAGGACGGGACAAAAGCCTGAAGGAACAGTCATTTCTGAACTTCATACACTTGATGTATTTTCGATCCTGATGTGAGGTTTGCACTTTTACTGTTGGTCCCACGTTCTCGACCACAACGCAGTCGTGGGCACTTACTCATAAATTAAAACTAATTGGCAACTGTTGTGTGACGAAGCGGGATTTCCCTCCTGCACAAACAAATGTTAATTTTATAGCATGACCTACTTTTTTTGAAACGAAGTTATTTTGAAACGAAGTTACCACTTACTGGTCGGAATAATATGAAAGAGCATTGAAAACACTGTATTTTTACGGTGAGCGGTAGAAAAACCAATTGGGATTCGTTTGAGCACACGAGACAAGTGTCGAATGCCAGTAACACTAACTGATCATTAATTCGTAATTAAATTAATTTATTTTTGTGTCTCCACCGTAGGGCGTTGGAAGTAAGCCAAACGTCGTAAACTAAGCCTCAAAAACTGTAATTATATTTTATTTTCAAGTTTCGAATCGAAACTTGTTGAAGTTCACTTGCTCGTAATTGTGATTAAAAGCCCGGTTTAAATGTAAGGTAATTTATTTATTCGATTGAGTTACTTCGCTTTTGTACAAATGCGATTCGCGCGTAAAAATGGAAGATGTTTTGTGATTTATTCAATAAAAATTTGTCGACGTTTGATTATTATTCAGAACAACAAAAAAATGCCTGAGAACCGAAATGAAAACTATATTTGCAGGTTCATATGGACGTTGCGCTTTCTAGAGGCGTCTACAGATGTCAAGAACCAGCTTTAATAACATGCGTTCGGCAAAAGCCGAATTGGATGGGTTTTTGACCTCAGAACGTCCTCACTTAATGACACTCACTGGCCCTACAGAAAGTCATTGTTTCTCTAAACATCTTTATCTCAACCATTTTGTTTGTAGCTTTGGAAAGCCTAGCTCCTCAGTTATTTCCAAGTGACAACAGATTTCCCCTCTCCTGGACTTTCCCATCTGTCTTTCCCACCCCTCAATTTTAGATTCCTCTTCTCAACGGACAGCTTCTTCCAGATGAGAAGACCAGCTACCAGCTCGAAATTGGCGATTTTAATTGAACTCACAGAATTCAATTTAATTAATCAGTACTTACATGTTGTCCTGTAAGATTTCTATGGAGATGCTTTGAACGAAGATTACTGTGTCTGTATTTATGGCTATCCAGCGAATTTAAAGTGGTGCACATTTTACTTTCCCTCGACCGATCTGTATGAAGACACTTTCCTCCGCGATTTCGAAGAAAAAGCATCGGCTATTGCAAGACCTTGAAGCGGTCAGGGCAAGCCAGGCCACGCTCTTCGAGTCTTTCCAACAGGCGAGTCCTCCTGACAGGAATGACGTCAGTGGCCGTAAAAAAAATTACCATTCGCCAGACGCGGCTGGAATCCCCGAGAATTATCCCCCAGGTTCGCAATGATGAAATTATCCCTCATTTCAATAGCCCCCGAATCTCTCGAACATCGTCTTCGCCATTTATAGTTCTCGTTCGTGTGGAAGTACACGGTATCTCGGACCGGCAGCCTTTTTTTTATTTCAAGTCACTTCGCTCGCCCGGCAGGTAAATTAAAGGGGATCTTAAAAATAGAAGATCGAGAGCAAGATAAGTACTTGAAGCTGAGGGATCTTCTTTTTCTTCCTGCCACTCTTCTTTTCCTAAGACTCAATCCCACCAGCACCACATAATATTTCCTGCCAGTACATTCTATACGCCGATGAAGGCCACAAAAACTTGCGTTGGACTGGGACGGTCGTTAATTGGACCTCAAGTTCGTTTGTCGTGCACAGCTCAACATGAAGTCGCGACTAATAATAAATACTTTCGTTAATTCCCTCTATTAATGTACGATATTCCTACACGTGAATAATTATATACAATATATACGCATAATCATTAAAAATGAGACAAAAGAAATTATGGAAGGAAGCACAATGGACATATTAAATGGGAGCAAATAATTCTAGAATGCCCTGTTATCCAAAACACCCGATCATTTCCACAAATAAATATGTGTTACCACAGTGGTAATAAATAAATAAGAAATAATAAATAATACCACTCCAATAAAATCTGGAACGTCCATCACAAACCAATTTTATAGGTTTTCTTCATTTTCAAGCAGCCTCGTGAGCATCTTGAAAAACATTGAGGTATCCATACCCATCACGTAAGTAAAATATCTCGTGCGACGCATGACACAACTCTCCTCAGCTCCACGTGCGTTCAACGGTTTTAATAAAATTATTTTTCGTTCAGTTTATAGGAACTTTGTAGAGCGTAGCTCAACGTTCTAGGTAGAAACTGGAAGCGATTACTTCTAGAATTTATTGAGTTGTTCCTATTTATGCAACGATCATTATTGGTCAGTGCACAGAAGATTGATTAAACTATCAATTTTTTTGAGAATGATTGCCGTTTTGTGAGCAATGGTAGTAAGTGAGGCGGCGGTGGTTTACGCAGGAATGGCTCCTAATTATTTTATGAGCGTTATCAAACCCTCCCCACCTCGCTAAGCTCAAATCGGTTTACTACGAACTGCTTTTCCCATTTTGGTTTATTATTTATTCTGAAATAAATTTTTTAAAACGCAATTTTGGCAGTTTTGTAGCAAATACGCCGTATACGATTGCCTATAGTGAAATTACAGTAATTATAGTGAGCCAAAATCTACTGATTGAAAGAAATCGCTGGACAATAACTACAGCGAAAATAATCATTGGATCGTTTGTACTACTTCCCTCCTGTCTCGTTAAAACCACGCGCCAACTCGACTCGCAACGTCGTGCCAATTGCCTACAGGCACCTGGAATATTTAGTTTTCGTCGTTCCGCTGTAGTCAGGTCATGTTTCGTAAGGTTTACTGGTATTTTTCGATGCTGAACCGAATGGGATGGGTCTCGGAGGTGTGAGACTAGGTCAAGTTGTTCATGAGAATAATAAACTGTTGTGTAATAATCTAAAGGGGTTTACGAGAGTAGTGATCGCTTGTTTTATAGAACTATTTATTAAACAATGTCATCAAAATTATCAAAGTTGGAATAGTCCTTTTTGAGGAAAAAATATTTGGTATTTGATCACTGTAGTTAATTTTCTTTTTATTTTGTTCTATGGTGACCTACAGGCTGCCGAATGCTTTATCAATCGCGTTCACATACACACACATCCTTTTCTTGAAGTGTTTTTTGGACTCAGAAGTCCTTGAAACATTAACCTAACTTTCATTTCTAATTAGTAGGAAAGTAAAAATAGGTTAATAGGATAATTCCCAATTTACGTGGTGCTGAGGGGGCAACATTAGTAACAAGTTCCATGCTAGTTTCACAAAATTCCATAAAACTTTTACAATCGTTTCAAGGGAGTTCCGTGAAGAAGGAAACTGAAATCTGCAAAAATAATACCTAATGTTTAGAGATTTATTGGCTTCGGAAAGCGTATTTCGGAACGTAATACTGCCATCACACAGGATGGCACTTTTTATGCAGGACAAATAAAGTGAGGCTTAAAGCCAAATGTTAATCTGATTTAATGTGTTAATAGTAAAGCCGGTTGATACTTCTACTTCTCCTGCTTTGAGAATGCCAATAATAAAACGAAGTATTTCCATTTGGTCGAGCCAATTGTAATTAATGGGAACCAAAAACAACGAATCGGTGGTCGTCAAATACCCTTTGTTCGCCATTTGTAGGCTAACGATTCATGAAAAATTTGGAACTCGATTATTTGCGGTGTCTCTTCGAAGAGCACTGACCTCTTGACGGATGGACAGTCTTATATCAAAAGGCTCCCGTAGCTTTACGATTTGGAAAAACCGGTCGTCGGGTTTAAATTTGACAAACACACAATAGGTTATGAGAATATCCTTCGCCCTGTTGCGTAAAAAGGATATTAGAATGAATACTCTCCGACAACCGGATGCGGGGGCTTCCCAGAAGACGAAGTCGACCTCAGAATATCCGAACCCACGCGGGTCATTCATTCTTTGTGCGGGTCCACTTGGAGCTGACTGACCTTCAAGACTCCTTTGACTTACTTGTCAGTTGATATAATAAAAATGTAAGAGGCGCGTCCAATTCAATCGGGCGATTATCTTACACAATGCACGCGAACGTTTCGGTTATTAAAAATTGATGAATGAAAATGGTAATGAATTGCTCATTTCTACGAACCGCTTTTTCATTCCTGGCAATTATTTATTTTATTTAGTCTTGAGAAACAACTTTTAGTTCACGAGCTTTGATAATATCGAATGTATGAATTTCTTTCTTGAACCGTGAATGCATTTCCTTGTAAATATCTACAGCGACGTATCACACAACTAGACACGTTGTAAATATGAAGACAAGCTGTAAGTCTACAGCTGTATGAATTTCTACAGAGATTCTTACTGAGAACAGCGAGTAGATACTCGTACGGGGTACCCTCTGAGTTTGATCCAAGTTTTTGAGATAATTTAAAATTAAACATTTACGTTCATGGAAACTTTATTCCTGATGAAACAATCTTATTTCGTCATTCAACGGATGGTAGATATGTGACGATAGAGTGGAAGACTTTCCGTGAATTTCATCAAACGGGTTCGGCAGAGAAAAAATTGGAGAAATAAAAAACAGGTTTTGGCCTTTATATCCGTCATGGCCTGGTCTGACCTGTTATGCCCTTTATTTCCGCTCAACGGATTGTCAGAGGAAAATTTATGGAGATCGATATGCAGATATTGACTGATTGAAGACCCTTTTACTGACTGAAATCAAAGCCGTTTAAGCAGAATGCTAATGAAAAAGTATTTTGCGAACTTAGGTCTAAGCACGAACGTAAATATGACGTTGGAAGTCATTACGTTGCAAATTATTAGAGGCGTTTTAGACAGAAGTGCAATAAACCCTTTCGCACTTATAGATTACTTTCCACTCCTTTACGTCAGCCTCGGAAATGAGCAAAAGAAATAAAAAAGAACGAGCTTCAATGGCACAGTAGTTCTCCCGCAAAGTTGACTATAAACACCCACACCTCACCATCAACAGAAATCTGGGGTTTCCAATTCAAAAGGTCTCAAAACGTAAATAACCCCCCTCCCCCCTCCATCAGTTCTGTTTTTCATTCGGTTTGTACGAACCTGGTAGAACATGGACAGAAATAAGAACGCTCAAAGTCCCAGAATTCTTCAAGTAGGGGCTACTTATGTCACAAAAGTTATCACGTTACCGTTGCAAAAGCAATTTATGTGAATCTTAAGGGGATTTTTTTGGGGGAAGGTTTTTATTTTAGTTTCAGAAAATTAGAGGGAAAATGTCTGGTACGACGCAACACACAACTTGTCTTAGCCCCTAGTGCATTCGCCGATTTTCTCCACTCTACGAACTAATCAAATTTGTTTTTCGTTCATTTTACAATAACGTTCTAGATATAAGCCGGTGGCGCTTAACGTTCTGGAATTTATTGAGTCGCTTCTACATTGTGTCACAACTGTTATTGAGCAATACCTCAAAAAATTTATGGTACTATAAATGGATGTTTTAGAATGTTGCTGTATGGTTGTTTTGGAATTATTGAGTAAATTCGTATAAAAGCGTAAAAGCGTTGTACCAACAAATCTCCTGGGCCAGATAAATAGAAAGCAATATGCTAAGGAAGGCTGAGCGAACGATCTCCAGCGGCCTCCTTAATTTATATAATGACTGTCTGCAGGTCGGACAGTTCCCCACTCAGTGGAAGACTGCGCGTGTTGTCACTCTTCAAAAGGGAGGCGACCGCAATCAGTCAGACCCGCGATCATGGAGACCACTCAGCCTTCTTTCCATATTAGGCAAAACACTAGAAATCTTGATGTTGCAGTCCCTCGAAGGAGTCTTTGGTCGCAACCTCACAGGCAGGCAATACGGGTGTACCAAAGGAAGGTCCACGCAGGATGTCATTGTCGAGATTCGGCGTGTTTCCCTGCTGGCACCGGCTAAGTACGTCGTAGCAGTTCTGATTGACATCAGAGGAGCGTTTGACAACCTTTGGTGGCCAGCGCTCCTTAATGAGCTGAAAGGTAGGGGAATCCCCCGCAACCTGTACTCGCTCGTCAGAAGCTACCTGACAGACAGAACTGCTACGATCGAAAGTAGGCATGTCTCCGTCCGGAGAAAGATTGAGAAGGGGTGCCCACAGGGCTCGGTCCTAGGACCAGCACTCTGGAATGCCTTCTTCGAAGGTCTTCTCAGGAAACTCATGGAGACTGACTGCGAGCCGTACGCCTATGTGGATGACTTGACTGTGCTGATCTTTGCAGAGTCAGTCCGCCAAATTGAAGAAAAAACCCACCACGTGCTCCGCACTGTCAACCAATGGTGCGAGCACGTCAAGATGCAGGTGGCTGAGGAAAAAACCCAGCTAATCCTCTTGAAGGGGAAAGTGAATAATCCACCCACAATACGCTTTGGCGGCCACAGGCTCCTTCTTGAAAAGCACGTCAAGTATTTAGGAGTGAATATAGGTGAGAGGTGGGGTTTCAACCAACACCTCCAGTCCCTTAAAGGCACTACCATTGCAAGGTTTGCCTCACTGCGTGCCATTACTAAGGCCACTTGGGGTGTGTGTTACCACGACACCATCCTCATGTATAAGGCCATATATCTAGGTGTGATTGGCTACTGCCCCGTTGTCTGGGGTAGCAAACTAACAGTCAATCAAAAGAGAGTATTGGCCCAATCCCAGAGAGCCGCGCTCCTGTGGATCACCAAGGCCTACAAGACTGTATCAACGGAGGCACTCCAGGTGATCTCTGGTCAGTTACCAGTTGATTTGGCTGTTGAGTGCATGATTGACAAGTGGAGAGTGAAACGGGAGCTTCCCCCGCTTTGGGCTGAACTCCGTGCGGATCTCACCACAGAACAGAAACTTGCTGCCATCGATGAATGGGCTCTAGAGAAATGGCAAGCGAGATGGGAATCCTCGTCAAAGGGACGTGATACGTATGAGTTCTTCCCCAACATCCGTGAACGTCTTTCTAGAAAATGGGTTGAGCCAGACCACTGGACGAGCCAGTTCCTCACGGGACATGGTGACTTCAATGCGCGGCTCCACTTCTTTTCTCTGAAAGACTCTCCATTATGCACGTCTTGTGCCTCCAGTGCGGAGGAAACAAGAAACCATGTGCTGCTCCACTGTAGTTTCTACAACAGTGAGCGACGGTTGTTGAGAGGGCAAACGAACTTAGCAGCTTTGACTGCTACAAAGGAAGCCTATAACCATTTTGCAAAGTTCGCAAAGAAGGTAATGGCTAAGAAACGTGGTTATAGTTGATCAGTCCTTTTGAAACTTGCCACCCAAGTAAACAGTAAGATCAGGTAGGGAACCAGATTAAGAACTACTCCCAGATGGTACGGGATTCCTCAGGTGGTCACCTCCGCGCGGTAACACACGGGCAACAGCTCTCTACGGTGAGACTGGCTAACGACCACATACCTGCCGTACCTCCACAGGTCTGAGTTCGGTGGATGCTGCAGGGGCCGGCCTCTTGCATATTAGCGAAACCGCAACTTCTATGACTGATATAACCCTCGTCGAGGGTTTAGGTACAGTCATGAAATAAAGAAACAGATCTGTGTGTGTGTAACGCACTCTGCCAGCAGGTTGCTGGTGCATTGTCATCTGAGGGCTGCAAAGTGGAGAGAGAGTGGCACTACCGGGATGTCTCTGGAGAAGGGCTGTGGCTTGACATCGCCGCCGTTGGTCCCAACCTGTCTGCAGTGATCCTGGATTTCCGGGTGGTATCTGGCAGCCAGGATCTTCCACTAACTTGGCAAGCCAACAAGCGCAAATCCGACAGGACGGATCTTCGTATGGCAGTGTCGGCAGCTAGTGGATGGGAGGCAGGTAACATCAGGGTTGCAGCATTGACCGTGTCCTGACGTGGTGTATGGCGCAAGAAAAGTTCTGAGGAGATGCGTCGGTTGGGTGTGTCAGCAGGCGTTCTCCGTGGTATCATCACCCGTGTGTTGCTCGCGTTCTACCTAAACTGGTGGTCGTTCTATCGTGGAACATCCTCTTATCGGCGTAGGGCAGTGTGGGCTCCCTCCCCATTTCCTTACTTATTATTTATTTAGTTTTTCCTTTCAGGGTGCCACCGCCCCATTTATGAGCTTTGGTAAAGAAAAAAAGTTTCTACAATTAGATTTGCGGAAGAAAAGCTGAATCGTTTGAGCTGTTTCTATTTTGTTTAGTTCGTGATTTTTTGAAAGTGCGAAACTGAGGTTGTGAGAGATTTCCATTGATCGGAAGGGGGTAGGAGAACAAAATGTACCAAAAAATCATGCTTTTTAAGTTTTCAAAAACTTCGTTCTAAATGTACAACTAAATTCGATCAACCGGACCTGTCCTGTTCCCCACTACTATTCCTGTGACTATCCATTGAACGAAGACTCAAGCCATGATAGCTCGAAAAATGAAATTTGCCAAACATCAAATGAGCTTATGCTCGAACAAGCAATGAATTGTGAGTCATTCAACGAATGACTACTGGTGGATATGGATAAACGCGTACTATTGAGCGGAACAGTAATTTTCATCGGCGCAACTGATGGAAACTGAGATTGTATGGCCGCAACGAGAATAGCGAGCACCCATATTTGTCAACCCGCCCTCCTTTTTAGACCACACTAAATGTCATCTTGAGACCTCGACACCAGGAAGTCACATTTAGGAAACCGAATAGATCAGAATTAAAACGACGCAAACCCCGTTTTCCGACTCACCTTTCGGTTAGCCAGATATAGGAGCTAATGACACCAATGAACTTGACCGATCGTTACCGAGGAGTCTTTAACTTCCTTCTTAGAAGAAGACAAATGAGCTCCGCTCCAGAGGAATGGGCCTCTTTTGTTCACAGAAGCTGCTTCACATTTGCTTTGGGCTCGAGGAAGTCGCGACCTCGAGGCAGACGGAATTCAAAACGAGGGAATCATTTAGTTTCTCAAAAGAAAATTACGTGTTAACGATCATTTTTACGGCGCTTGGCTCGCGAAAATCCTCTAGTCGCGTTACGTCGGAGTTTGGCCTCAACCTTCCTAATGCACAAGTTTTCTTCATATCGTTAGGTCTTCTGAGTGCGGAAAAACATCACGGTCGCTGAATGTTGGTCTGCAGTCGGCTTTTGAGACGGAAGACCCAATTTGTTCAACTTTGATATTCAGCGTGCAGAAAGAACGCCAAAATAATTATTAGAGCAAAATCAATCCAAAACCAACTATAGTTATTACACTCTTTATTACTATAGTTAAAGCACTTTTGTTTTTTTAAATTACTGCAACAATTTTGATTAAATTTTGCGTGTGACAACTGAACCGTAATGCAACATTATCATTTGTGAATAAATTGTAAGACCAGCGTAGTAAATTATCAAAATTTTTAACAAAAATCGTTCGTTGCACACTTTTTTCTATATTTGCCCCCTCCCCACCCCACCACATTTGGGTTCTCATAGAAATTGTTTGGCAGCCCAATGAATATTTGATCAACATTTTTCCCGGGGCTTTCCCTATAACTCCAGAATGGTAAATTACGCACGAACCTTCCAACAAAAAAAACACACATTTACAACTCCAAAAATTATCTACGCTGGTTACTCAATGAAAGCCGTTAAGTATTTTCAATTCAGCTGCCGGTTTAGTTGTCACAAATTTCAAAATTTATCACTGCAAGGGTGAAACGGAAACAGTGAATACAGCAAAATCATACTACTCTCAAAGTCATCTTTCGATTTTCATTATTCTCGTTTCGTTCCCTTAAGACGTGGTCAAATTGGACAACTAACCGCAGAAATGTCGAAATTCATTGTGGGAGAAGGAGATGAAATAAAGATTTCTTTTTTGTAACGTATCAATTACCTGTCAATAATGGTACGTCTACCAGCTGTGGTCTTCACATACGCGATTTGTGAATTTGAATCGCAGAACCGGCATTCTCGTCCTGAAACGAAGATTAAGCAATAGCTCTGGGTTTACCTCAGTGAGTCAACCAGCCTCAGCTCAACCCTGTCCTTGATGTACCTTGTGCTGGTGACACTCCTAAAGTCTCGAGATGAAACCCATTATAGAACATGAGTCCTTCGAGAACAATACAGTCGCATGAGAAGGTGGACTACAAGGAGTTACTATGATCCACGCATTCCAACACCATTAGACGACTACGTCTGCAACAATAACACGTTGGCACAATTATAAACGCCGTATTCTTGGCATCTAGTTAAGTTTTCCTCTGAATCACCATCTTAAATTACTAATGCGACACATCACACAATTCAACGGTTTAAGTCGCCTTTCTAGTTAATTTAATGTTTTTTTTTGCGATTTGTGGGACTCTCGAACTAATTTTGTCGGGAACTTTCGTGTAAAAATACAAGGTCCGTTAGAAAAGTGAATTTTGTGTTTTTAATATACAATTTTTTATCCATGAATAGATATTTTATGCCCTGAAAAGTAATTTCCCTTGAGAAAAATACGTTAAGGCTTATGCTATTCTCAATTTCTCACAATCTTTTTTGTGATCTCGTCCAGGTCCTCCTTTATCGCCTCAAACTCAGAATAGTCTCCAAGAGCATCTTTAGTTTTCGGAACGGCGAAAATTCATATGGTGAAGGGGGCGGGCAGGTCTAGGGGTATTTCATGCATGGCTGTGGGTCTCAAGCAAAAACCTTTGATAAAAACCGAGTGGTACAGGGCAATCGGTATGTTCAGCTTCACAGCAACTACTCTAACGATGGTTCGACGATTGGTAAGTGTTATTTCTTTCATTTCATTAATATTTGATGTTTGTTGTTGATGTCCACGAGCCTCCGGGACGCTCTTCGACGTTCACAAATCTTCAGCTCTCTGAGAACATTTTGTACCCTCATGAAAGTACCTAAAACTGTGTAGTATACAGCAAAAAACAAGATTTTTTAAAATGTACAAAATCAAATTTGGTGTATCTACGGGTATTTGATCTTGAATATTAACGAACCAAGCCTAAGAAATTAGCTAAGGTAATTTTTTGCCAATTACGAACTCCCTAGCTCACTCCAATCAAACGTTATTATGCGTCGTAAGAGTTTTATATAGAACTTTTAGAGACGATCGCAACACCTTCTTTTTCTAGTGACATTCCCAGAATAATTTTGTCCGGAGCTTATTTCTTTCGTTATTTTCGAAACACGTCATCCTCGTATGGCGAACGGTTCCTTTTAATTATTTCCCGAAGGGGAATGAAAAATCGAGTTGTATCAAAACCATGGTTTTGCGCACTTATCTTGAAAACGGTTTATTGTGCACTCTTTAAAATCTGTCATTTCCCGCAAAGCTGAAAGTGGCTCTCCAATGGCAAAACAATACAGATAGCTACCACCGTGTAATTCAAAAGCACTGTCAAAAGCATTGAAGTCTTATTTTTCAGAAGTTGGTTTCTAGGGGCTGTAATTCTCGTAACTAAATTAGTAATTCTCGTTGTACGACTTTGTTGGTCGTGTAACTTAGTTTAAGCTACCACACACCAATTCAGGCCATTCCCTCAAATGATTTTGTTTACTCGCACACGGCTTTCGTGCTCGTGAAGTTCGAAATGATGCTCTAGTGTTGATTAAATGTTTTGTACTGGCAGTTCCAAATAACACGATAGTATAATAAAATTCTCAGTTTGGGAACGTAGCGGGAGAGAGCACAGTAAATTATTAAATATTCGCTATGGTTCTTAGCCCAATTTTTTCCCTATAAATCTCGCTCAAATAATAATAACACTTTCTAAAACATTGAGATGGTAGTCCAATGACGTACGATGAAGGTTTAACACCAGGCATAAAATAATTAAAAGCAACTACAGATATTCCGCCCTCCACCTTTTCATTTACTAGCATCTATCACAGCTTTTACCCGATAATTCCATAACAAATCACATCATCCTCCTCAAAAACAAAACCTTGATACTCTCATAAAATCCCTGACATTACCGTAAACTATCTATACTATGGTTACTGTATGAAGGGCATGTAAACTGGAAAAGGCTTGTTATTCTCTGGTTGAGTGTTGAGAATAGCTGAATTTAAATAGGACTGAGGGCCGTCGTATCACATATTACCCCTGTTTTTACTCTTTAAATTATTGAGGAAGACGTGGATAAAAGTTACAAGCATTTGTAAGGAGGTATTTTCGTAGCACTCAGCTGAAGGGAATAGATCACCACGAACCCAGAAGTAAACAGCGGTAACCTGATTAACAACGGTCTAAGAATGACTATACCGGATGTGGGTGCACAAATTTTTCGAAAATTCATACCCCAACTTCGTAGACGCGATTCCAATAGCTTCATTTTGTACTAAAATTACCTACTAATGGGGAGTTTGCCGAGGAACCTGCTGCTTCGTACTGAAAGTTCACTCGACAGAGAACGTCCTTGTTTCAAATGGCCAAGCGCAAATCCGACGACTCATCCCAAATATCAAGTCCTCCGAAGTTCGTTTGTAAAGAAAAGTGGAGGGGGATTCAACGGAGGTGAGAAGGAGCCGCGGAATAACCGGTACTCCCTGAGTTGTCCCAACTAACTCGCCAGCGGCACAACGCGAATTCGACGCGTCGCCGGTTCCACGTCCATCGAAACCACAATGTTCCTTTGGGTTTTATTACTGTGCGCGAGCTGCTGCTTTGCTCAGCAGCAACAGGCTTTTTCCGAACTTTTCCCCGAGCAAATTGAGCAACAGAAGGTTCAATTTAGGCAAAGCGAACTTCAAACACAACTGCAAATTCTCCAGCAGGAGCTTCTGGTGAGATGAATTTCCTTTGAATTTACTTTACAACATAAAACAATAAGTAACTTGTGTACCCCAAAATGTACCCTGTTTATTTGTGTATCTTACAACTGAATTTACTGGGAACTAAGTGATATTCATAACTCATTTGCGTCTAGCTTTGTCCCCTACTCTGTTCAACAAATAAATTTGAGCAGTCTACTCTCGCCTTTACGAGTTCCTGCAACTGATGTACATTTCATGATAAATAATAAGTTCAATTAATAAATTTTGTCAATTTAATGTATTATGTATTATTCCAAGAGGTTGTGCCGTTTATTTTCTTCGTGCTCATATTATGAACGTAGAGAAAAACGAAATGCCTGATACGTACCCTTTAGTGAAAACCTAACAACAATTGAGTGTCCTAACAATTAGATATGGAAGCTGAGAAGCTACAGTTATCTAGAGCTCAACTTAAGTAGCGTTGAATTTCATCGAAATCAGACTGGCAGAAGTGGTTTTATCATATACTCGTATGTTGGAGATTTGAGCTAAATTAAACTGTGCAGAAGATCATTTGAACACCATTTCCTACAATCGACATAAAAGTTTACTTGAGAGAGTGTACTACAAAGATACCAGACCCGCAAACAATCACAATCCAATGAGACCCGTCTAATTATCGTACTGCGTTTTTCTAAGTAATATTGATCACTTTTTGAGCGAATTAGCTAGCAATTTTTCCTACACAGATTTTTATTACCAGTTTAGAATTTTCCATTTTGAAACACGATTTTTAAATTTACAGTTAATGATCATTTGGAAACCTAGATATTTATTGCCAAATAGTAACCATCAACTGTAAATCAACTTCCCTATTTAATTAGGAAACTTCCATGGCAAACTTTCATTTTCTGCACAAGGCAAAAATGTCCCATATTTTTTTAACAATTCAAAAATGTCTCGGATTCAAAAAGGAATCATTCATTTGATATTATGAATCTTATATTCTGAAATATAGAATTTTCCATTCAACAATTGTAATTTAATCATTCTAAATATAACCTCAAATTAAGAGACTTCCATATTAAATTTGTGCGTTTTTGAACTAAGTAGTTAAGAATTTTCCCTTTTCATTAGAATTTCACGTTTCAAGTCGTAAATCATCAGTTCAGAAAAAAGAGATTCGTTTCAAATTAAAAAACTTCCGACGAATATTAAATTTTTTAATAACAAGTAACGCTTTCTCCACTTTATGTGGACAATTTTTCGTTTCAGGCACTCCAGAAAATTCTACGATAAGCTATGAGTTTTTATATTCCAAGTCCAAGTAAAAAATGTTGCTTTTTAAGTTAAGAATCTTCTATTTTAAATTTGTCTACGCATTTCAGGTTAAGAAGTTCCATCCTTTAGTGAAATAATTCAAAAATCTCATTTACGTTTCACATTTAAATGTAGTAGGAGTATTCATCCTTTACATGTGCCTTCATTCTCCCTAATTTCGGCATTAGGGAGCTTCGGGCGCCAAGGCAGCGGAATTAATAAAAAAACAAGGAGACACTCTGGCAGAAATCGCTCGTTTGCAGACAGAAATGCTCAAATTGCAAGTGGACATTCAACGGCGACTTGCCGGACTCTCGGAATTTCAACCCGTTCAGCCACAAACACCGTCGACAACTCGTAAGCGATCCATGTTGCATACACATTTATTAAGGCAATAAATCGGGGCTTTGCTTTGTTGGATGGTGGCAAAGTGGGATTGTAAGCTCTAGGTGGAGAGTGTGCTGACAGTTATCTGTAAACCGTCAGTAGTCAATTTTACCAATAAGTTATGACAAACGCTTTTTTTATTCTCGTGAAAACCTGATTTTTTCAAATTTTCGTTTTCTTTAAAAACTTTATGATCTTGTCTGATTTAGACCGAAATAACTCTAGCTACCCAGCGAAAGCAAATTAAAATTTTTCTTGTATGCGAAAAACTTTCTGAATCAGTCAAATCGCTTTTTTACGTTACACTGTTTTTCCGTGATATCAAGCCATCAGGTTTTCCCATTTGTTGTGATTCCCCAGTTTTTATTTTTGAACGTCGGTTTAAATAAGGAAATTACCTCGACCTCCCCCTCCTCCTTCCCCTACCCTCCTACTTCTCCTCTAACGGAGGGATCAATCACTTGAGTTTGATTTCTTATAAGCAACTTCTTTTCACTCAAAACAGTGAGAGAATGAGGAATCAAGATCGAAAACGAACTGATAATTGTAAATAACCGGGTCGAAAAAGTTCTAAGGAGTGTCCCTACTTATATAAGCTCTGAAATACGACTGATCGCGTACTTCCATATAGCTTTGACCCATTAAATTGAATAGAAATACTCATAGAAGTGAATTCGAAATAATATTAACATATTTGCAGTCAAATAAAGGACCAACTATCGTCTACAACATTCGGAGCGATTACATCTTCATCTGCTTTGCTGCACAAATATTTGTCATAACCACTAGGGTCATACTTAGAAAAATGGAAAGAAAAAATTTTGAGAACACCTGGATGATTAACAAATAATTGTGCAGAATAAAATCTAAGTGTAAATTCGTATAAGACGCCGTCAGTTTTATTGAAGTCGGTTTGACATTTATTGTGAACACTTTAAGGGTGTATATTTATACGGTTTTCCTTGAAAAATAGTCATAGATTAAACTCGTTCTCATGCCAACGTTCCAACTAGTTTACCTTCGGGATACAATATACGCCCAAGGACGATATTTATTTGATTGGTAAGAGGAGCGCTAATATTCAATGAACTACTAGGACTGTCCATGGTACTCTTCGTTCCATACATACTTTACGATATAGACGTGAAGAGAAAAAGGAGTACCCACTTGGCTGGCCAAGTGGCAAAATCCTATCGTACGTATCTCATATTATTGTAGTATAATTTGCAGTGTCGTAGCGTCCCTAAAGTACACAGCTCACATAATCGTCGTTTACCACGTGTCTCCAAACTACAAAGCATTGGGCCAAGACGTGGTGGCTAACTGTCAAACTCTTTGGCAACATCCAGGACAACCACGTGTAACTGCTTTTTCTTTGTTCAGAACAGTCGATTCTCGGAAATAAGATGTTAAATGCCCCTCTTCGTTGCTAAGTTGCTGTAAAATCAAGTTTGCCAGTTGTCAGGTTTGCTTATAGATTTCAGTACTTGCCACATAAAATGATATAACCTGGGTCTTTTGAAAGCAACTGCGGATCACAGATTCGAAGAGTGAAAGGTCGAATTACTGCGTCCCAGGACACGAGGGACCTTGATAAGTTGAGCTAAAAATGATTGACGAATATCAAGACGTGGAAATACCACAACCCACTTCGATTTTTCATCTGCATACGAGAAGATGCTCGTGAGAGAATAATGTTACCAAAATTTGACGGCCTTCACAATGGCTGTATTATCGACCTCGGCTCCTTCATGTAAAACAGCTAGGGGTCACCTTCCATTGTCAACCGGTGCCCGTTGCTCAATAGACGAGGTTGTCTTAGTCATTGAGGAATTGCCCTAAATGCAACTGCTTCCGAGAAAGCCCAGCCAAAGATCACTCGTAAATACAAATCGTCCGTAATTTTGGTAGGGCGCTTTGGTTTAATTAGGTATCCTTTCCTTTAATCAGTGGCTGCTGCTTACACCTTCGACAGAGCATCTGTTTCTGAGGGTGTGTAAATATTGTAGAAAGCCAATGATGTCACACTACAATTATATGCCTAACTGTCAAGCGCTTTGACATCCAGAGCAACACTCTTCTCTTCCCGGTCAAGAACAGCCCCCCTTGCAGAACCTGCAGATTCTTGCATCAGCCAAAACGCTCATTGGGTGTTGCTAACTAGTTCTTCCTAGATATTAGAGACCACTTGACTAGGAAATAAAATTGGATTGTGTAGCTTTTAAATGAGGAAGTTATCACTCTCAACCACTGAGATATGAACACTGTTGCAGATACTTGCTAAATAGTCACGTTAATGTCTATAGTCAGCACCAATAACACCGAATTGATGGTTGATAGCTCCATAGAAGTGATGGAGACTAAAAATAGGGGCAAACCTTACACTAAACCAACCTGCTTTCCCTGGCCAATAATAATTATAGCACAATACCACAGTCTTGTGAAGGAATAAGTTCCTTGCATGTGCGCCTTTTTTAAACTCTTCAATTAAGTCAGCTCCAACAAAGCCATAGCTGTGCCGTCATAACAAACATCATACTTCTACTCAATCAACTTTCAAGTACAATATTCTAGCCAGAAACCGAGCTATTAATTGAGGTGTACTTTACAAAAAATGTGCTACGACATCCACATTCTTGAACGTATCTCATTGAACGTATAACTTGCGATCTAGATTAAGTAATACGAGGAATGTTCTGCACATCACCTGGCTCTATGTGAGAGAAACAGTGAATGTCAGCTAGAATACATGATAGACACAACGAAAGTTACAAATACACTACGTAAATACAACTGTTTTACACGCTTCTTTTTTCAAGCATTTGCGCCAGTAGATAACCAACTGAAACCTACCAAAGTAGAAGAAGACATTATAATGCCATGTACAATGGCGAATGGTGACGACGGTTTGTGCAGACCTTTGGTCAATTGTTTGGCATTCTACACGGATCTACCTGAACTAAGAAAGGAACCCTGTCCGCTCAGACGAGATGAACAAGGAGTGTGCTGCCCCAGGAACGCCAGTGAGTAAAAATTATCAGCGTTATTTTTCAGCGGTGCTTGCATTATCATTTATTTCGTATTCGTACAAATGCGAGTCATAAATAATACAAATATTTCAGAAAGACCACCCGGAGGAGGCCCTAAAAGTTCAGGGGTTATCCAACCGCCACCGCCACCACCTGTGGCCATTCCACCTCTGACTCCGGCTCAGTTGAACAAAGCCAGTGACGACGCTCTGCGAGATGTTCGAGAGCGCATCAATTTCGTCCATAATCTGTTCTTGAACAGAATCTTCGTGACGCAAGACTCTCCGGCGGCTGGTCACCAGGCCTTTTTCCCTACGACTAACGACACTCTCGCCGTAGGTGCAGAAGCTGAAAAGGGTCTCGCTGCCAGTGCTGCATTGCTGAAGGAGTAAGATGTTCGATAATACAATTATACATACGTAATGGTAGTTAAAAGTTCGGCAGCTTTCCGATTGCTGAGTCGACAATTGTTTCAAGTAATTATAAAAACTTTTTTCGATTCCACGAATAAATATACGTGAACAAGGAAAGTAAAAATACGCTGTTCTACGACGCACTGTCGAAGACCAAATCCCTGACTTTCCCACTCACCAAGGGACTTCCAGAGTAAACTTTGACCCCATGGAAAGACGCAAACCGATTGCCCTCACGATGTTTAAAATCCCAAGTAAAGTTATATTTTATTTCATTTCGTTTATTTTAATGCGAATAAAAAAGTATGTGTCGGTTGCTTGTATGAATCCAGATCCAGAGATTCTACGAGTTTTACATTAGTTGAAAGGCGTAATGTATATACTTTTGCACATAAAATTCGATAGCCCCCTCGCTGCATTTTTTCCACTCTCAATACACACATGAAACCGCCAATCATTTTTCATTTAGGAATAAACGGAGGTAGACGTTTTTCTATTACTGAAAGAAATCCTGTCAGGAAAATCGTGTCTAAGCCTATTGAATCCACCTTTCTACCCTTAGTCACTGTAGTTGTTTTAAGCAAAATAAATAGTATATGTGTTCGCGCCAAAGGAGATTATTGTCTAGTTAGATAAGGGCGCGCTCGTCTTCCCTCCCTTCTTCATGGAACAGTCAGTCCTCTCGAGGAAGCGCACGCCGCGGCACCCGCTTACCGTTTTAAACGCTCCTTCTTTGAAAATTCCGAAAGTGAACCATTTTTCGGTTAGATACATTTTTTTCATACTCCCGGAATAGTGTGTGCAGTCGAAAACCAGCGCCAACATTTCGAACCATTTTAGGTTTTCGGTTTAAACCTGGAATCCTTTTTCCTTCACATTACCTATCCCAACCATCTTTTCACAGCCAGGTAAGCCGTATACACTCAGTCACGCAACGCTTCCAGGTGAGCCAATTTTATTTATTTTATTTTCTTTCACGCAAAAATTACAGTCCACTTAAAACGCACCAACATTTTTGGTCCACACGAGCCAAGATTATTAGTTCCTTTTAATTTTCATCATAAAAAAAAAAAAAATCCGATCATTTTGGGGCGCTACTTCTCGAGTTTTAACTTTCGCATTCCCAATCTCTTTCTTATCATATCTTTACGATCGTCAGTTTCTCTGGCAACTCACCTATTGTTTTGATTCGACTCGACTATTTTCGAATTTCGAGCATCCGCTTATCATTTGAACGCAGCAATCGAGCAGGAAGGGAAAAATAAATTAAAAATTTTCAACAAGAGAAGAGAGTTAGTTTTTAATAGGATTCAAAACATCTACGATATCTGCCTAAAAGCTAAGTCAGACCCAACGATGGTTAATGATTTTATGATGCGCGCTCGTACTCTTGAGTGTCTTAGAAATGACTTTGTAGGTATTATCGACAACATAAATTCGATTAACCTAGAGATTAAAACTACTTATGAACCGCAATACAGAGAGTTAGATGCTTTCGATGAGATGTACTACGTCGCCAATGATTTATTCCAAAGAGAAGAGCGTAAAACCCAAACACTACTTACAGCCAAGAGTAGGGGGATGGGAACAGAAACCGCAACTTCCACGCCAAAACTTCTACCTATTAATTTGCCAGTTTTTAACGGAACTCCAGAAGAGTGGCCCCGCTTTTTCCAGCTCTTTTCAAAGTTAGTGCATGAGAGTCCTGCATATACGGATATTGAGCGAGTTACGCACCTAGTCACACATTTGGAAGGTCCTGCAAAATTTGTGTGCTCATCCATTCCACACACCGCAGAAAATTATGAGCTAATTCTACAAACTCTCCAGGATAGATTCGAAGACAAAAGGTCCTTAGTTTCAACTTATATTGATAAAATTCTCAACTTCAAGTCACTTATAATAAGTAAATGAATCAGATAAAGGTTTGGATCAATTTCTCTGCAATTTCGTAGAACCTGTGAACGCTCTGAAGCAAATAAGCATAGTGGATTTGGCTGACTACATCTTTTTGCATGTAGGTTTAAAGAAACTAGATTCAAACACTTCTAGGTTGTTTGGAAACAGTGTACGTTCTGATAAGAACCTACCACAATTTAAGTCGCTCGTCACATTTGTTACAGAACAAGCCAAAATTCTAAGTCGTACTGATGGTTCTAAAAAACACGTCCCTAGTTCCGCAAAACAGTCTCATTCATATAGTAGCTCTAAGCCTTTGCATAATTACGCACTCTTGGGCAGGAACCTAAGCCAAATACTTCAACGCCGCAAAAATCGTTGTCTAGGGGTACAATTAATGACACAAAATGTCTGCTCTGTTCCAAAGAGCAGCATCCTCTATACTTCTGCGCTACATTCAAAGCAACGAAAGTTGAGGATAGGTGGAGTTATATAAAACATCAAAAACGTTGCTTCAATTGTATTTCTCACTTGCATTTGAGCGGTGCTTGCCGTTCTAAAACAGATTGTCGCATTGAAGGGTGTTCGCAGCGTCCTCACAGTTTGTTGCATAACACAAAACCCACAAAAGTTCACTCTACAGACACTGTTGGAAGTACTTCGTCTACAATTCCGCAAAGCTCAAGTAGTTCACCAGCATCTTCTTCTACGCAAGCTTATTGTTCGACAAGTCCTTCTCCGAATAGTGAGCCGTCAACTGTGTTGTTAGCCTCAGTCGTTGTCCTGGCCAGGGATAGTAAGGGTGGACTGCAGGAGATTAGGGGAATTCTAGATGCTGGTTCGCAATCAAATTTCATCACGCTTGTCGCAAACTGGGTCTACTAGAAGAACCAATTCATTCTGTCGTGAAGGGAATAGGTTCGTCGCCGCTGAATGTTTCCGCCTGTAATACAGTAATGACACATCTGTAGATACAGAAGAATTGTTGTTAGAGTTATATCATCAACTCACCGATATGTTTTCATCAGGTGGCTTCACTCTTTCAAAATGGGTATCTAACTCTGCAAGATTGATGAAAATCATCCCGGATGAGTCTCAACTCCTCTCCATGATTAATTTTGATCGTGACCCTTCCTCCAAAATCTTGGGCGTCAACCGGTTGGCGAGACAGGATGCATTCACTTGTGTGGTTGATGCTGCCGAAGGACCTTGTACAAAACGAAGTGTATCTTCAGTTATCGCACATATCTTCTATCCACTGGGATTAGTGGCACCTGTTACGCTTAAAGCCAAGCTTTTCCTCAAAAGATTGTGGGAAACAGACTTGGGTTGGGATGCTACTCCTCCGCAACACCTTATCGATGATTGGGAAGCCTTTAAAGAAACACTCCCGCTATTGAAGAACGTTTCAGTTTCACGCCACATTGGCATTGTGAAAGGAGCCAACACTCAGATTGTTGGATTTTCTGATAGCTCAGAAAAGGCTTACGGAGCCTGCGTATACGTCAGAACTTGCCTGCCTGGTCATTCGCCAGTTGTCCATTTGTTGTGTGCAAAAGCAAAAGTCACCCCTAAAACGGTAGTAACGATACCTCGCCTAGAGCTATGTGCTGCATTGTTGTTATCGCAGTTGATGAAATACGTAGTGGAAAGTTACGCATCTCATCATGTTTTTGATGCTGTCACCGCATTTACAGATTCACAGGTTGTGCTTCACTGGATTCAGTCGGATCCATCTAGGTGGAAGATATTCGTTGGGAACCGCATCGCTCAACTTCAAGAGAACCTCGCACCTCAGCACTGGCGGTTATGTGCCTGGCGAAGAGAATCCAGCAGACGTACTTTCAAGAGGGACGACACCAGAAATTCTACTACAACATAATCTGTGGTACCACGGTCCTACTTGGTTGAAAGAAGATGAATCGTACTGACCACAATCCTCTTCAGAGAATTGCTACGAGGTCTCCAAAGTAGAGGAAAAACCAGTCAAATTGTCTCTTCTTTCCTTATCTACCGCACAGAATCCGCTCCTACCATTACTTGACCGCATCTCTTCTTTCAGAAAATTACTTCGTACAACTGCATACGTGTTTAGAGCGGTAACTGGAAGAAACTTAAGAACAGCTTGGATCACGCGACAAGAGTTGAACGCATCATTGGATTTCTGGATACGCCACGTGCAAGCCCAATCTTATCCGAATGAAATTGACAGGTTGAAGCGGAGCCAGCCCATCCACAGTCGTATTCGCCATTTAAGTCCTTTCATACATGAAGGTATTCTTAGGGTGGGGCGTCGGCTTGCAAACGCAACACTTTTCTATGATCATGTCTTTCCAGGAAAAGACGGAAATGTTCGAGTCGTTGCAGTCCGTAATCGTTCTGGCGTGTATCGTCGCCCTGTGGGCAGGATCTGCCCACTCTCTACTCAATAGAGATCTTTATCTATTGAAGAATATTAGCTATAAGTCTGTAAATACTCACGCTGGCACATTAATTTGTTTCGAGAAGCTGTTAGTATATTTTCATTTCAATTTTCAATCTGCATTTTTTCTTTTCTCTTTGTGACGCATTTGTTGTTCTGTCCATGCTTGGTAGAGGTAGCACCTTTTATTCCTGGTTTTCTAGTAGGTGCCTGGAATCACTGGTCCTCATCAGCAAGGATTCACTTTGCAGAAACATTGTTTCAGGGTGGGGGGTAATGTTCGCGCCAAAGGAGATTATTGTCTAGTTAGATAAGGGCGCGCTCGTCTTCCCTCCCTTCTTCATGGAACAGTCAGTCCTCTCGAGGAAGCGCACGCCGCGGCACCCGCTTACCGTTTTAAACGCTCCTTCTTTGAAAATTCCGAAAGTGAACCGTTTTTCGGTTAGATACATTTTTTTCATACTCCCGGAATAGTGTGTGCAGTCGAAAACCAGCGCCAACATTTCGAACCATTTTAGGTTTTCGGTTTAAACCTGGAATCCTTTTTCCTTCACATTACCTATCCCAACCATCTTTTCACAGCCAGGTAAGCCGTATACACTCAGTCACGCAACGCTTCCTGGTGAGCCAATTTTATTTATTTTATTTACTTTCACGCAAAAATTACAGTCCACTTAAAACGCACCAACAATATGTAAAACGTGGAAACTCTTTTTTTTTGTAGACAGATTGTAAAAACAAAGGAGAAATAACATATTTTTCTAAGGGAAAGTAACACTCATTGGTAAACAGTAAGCCAATAAACATTATTTTTCTAAGGGAAAGATTATTTATTTCTTGTTTCACTATCTGTCAGAATCAGTATTGCTTTGTAGGAGGAAAAAGTAGTTAAAGTTTACGTATCTGTTAGGTGAGTCCGTCTCCTCTGGCTGGTGTGTTGCTGGTGGCAAGCGCTTTCGATGTAAAGACATCATCGTCTGGCCGTTAAGTCAGTACTGGAGTCAGTCAGTTGGTCGTGGTCTTTATATATGAAAGGAAGGTAAAACGGGATGATGGAGGGTCGGGGAAGGGTCGGGGAAAGGTCGGGGAGAGGAGGTCATGTACCTCAGGGGAAAACCCCTAAGGTGAATGGAACCAAACAAAAAAACTTCAATGGACAGATCATAAATGAACAAATCAACACAAAATGCGACACCATATTCACACCACTCAAAACATTACACAAACGAAAACAACCAACTGACGGATTTACAGACCACCCTACAGAAAAAAGACGGAAATTCCACAATTGACAGATCATTCAAGACGTTCCATTCACCTTAGGGGTTTTCCCCTGAGGTACATGACCTCCTCTCCCCGACCCACCATCATCCCGTTTTACCTTCCTTTCATATATAAAGACCACGACCAACTGACTGACTCCAGTACTGACTTAACGGCCAGACGATGATGTCTTTACATCGAAAGCGCTTGCCACCAGCAACACACCAGCCAGAGGAGACGGACTCACCTAACAGATACGTAAACTTTAATAATTTGCCTTCTGGCGGACATAACCCTATTGCTTTAAAAAAGTAGTTGTTCGATCACGATAATTTATTGTTTTAATCCAATTTTACCTTCTTCGTGGCATTTTATCTGGTCAGAATTATTATTTACGCACGCAACATTGGTTGGATTTCATTGACAACGTTATAGAGGTTGTGTACGAAATTTGAGATAATTTGGTGACATTTCCCCTCTCAATCACTTTCACAAACATTTGCCCCGATATGCATTTCTTTGTACTAGTTATGATTAGCTGAAAAGTGGAAAGACATTTCCAGGGCGACTATGCGTTCCCACTTATTGCTGAGGAAAGTAAAAATCTTAACCCCAGGCTAAACATTCTCTTATATCGTCAATTTTTGCAGATTCAATCTATCTCCCGACCAAGGCACATTCGCTCTCCCCAAATTCAGTCTCTTGTCAACGGTTTTAGCCGACACCTGCTCAAAATTCGGACGGTGTTCACCATCTAAGTATCGTTCCTACGACGGGTCTTGCAACAACCTTCAAAACCCCGATTGGGGAGCAGCTGGCACAGCGCTGCAGCGAATTCTTCCCCCCAAATATACAGACGGTAAGTCGCAATTCCTAACTGCTTCCCGTTCAATATAGTTCAAGTGTGAAACGCGATAGATGTTTCTTAAGGGATGAAAGGGAAGGTATATCCTCACTCCACCCCATAATCCATAATCTCGAACCAGAACCAGAAATATTCGAAGTATTCCCAGAAATACCTAGTACCACCGATTTTAGCTCCGTTGGAGTCCCAAAGTAGTGTCACTTCGTATTTATAGGAATTTGCTGTACGTTCAGTCACGCTGTGGATGCAAACTAGGTAAGTTTCTGAAGTTGGGGTGCATTACTCGTTTACAATTGACAACGAATCCATGTTAAATGTTGCAGGAGTCAACGCTCCACGGTCAACCGACTCTAGAGGACGCCCTTTGCCCAGTGCTCGATTAGTTAGTATGACGTACGCTTCTGATTCTGATCACTCTTCGACGAATTACACGCTAATGACTATGCAATGGGGTCAATTCCTTGATCATGACTTGACACATACACCCATCAGTAGAGGTAAGATTTGACTATTGATGAGAAATACTCGTATAAACTTCGGACTTTTCTCAATTTCTGTATTGAGTAGATGGTGGGAGTGTGACTCTACCAAGTTATTACATACGAGTAATAACTGCATAGTATTCTCTGTAATATTACTCTATAATATTAATTTTGCATTAATGGAGACTTATTGCATCCTGACTTGGTTAAGGCGGCAGTGGGAATTTTAGCCGATTTTGGTGCCTCTACGACAGTTTAATTCCTCGGTAACATAATGGTGGCGAAAATGTAGAAGTGCGAAAAGCTCGCTTCCGAGATGAAAAGATAGCGAGATATAATAGTGAGACACCGAAGAGCAGGAAATTGAAAATAAAGAAAGCAAAAACACTGGGCCACGTTGCCCACTCTCAAAATATGCTTATTGCTCCAATAGGCTGCAAGGGTACCAAACCGAAGTGAAGCAAAGCGGAGCCCGAAGGAGTGTACTTATGTGAGAACATGTTTTAAAAAAAGTGGCAATGTCTTTCCTGAAAAAAGAAGTACGGGTTTGGGACACCCGTTTCAATGATTTTTCTGTGGGCCAATTTAGAAACTACGTGGTCTATGACCAGTTGTACGACGTTTTGGAAAATATGTGTAGCTAATCAGTGGGTACAACCAGAGGACACTGTGGAACGAAGCCACTGGGCTGTGTGGCAGTTGTGAGTATGTGTGATGGGGAAAGCGGAGCGTAGCTTCAAAAACTGAACGTTAGTCGTGTCAAATCAGAAAGAAGTTGACCCATGCGACGCGAGGGAGCTCAAATTCAGAGGCCGTTCAACAGTTCAATTCCCTCGTAACTTCGTAATGTTACGATAGCGAGCTCATTAGAAGAAAGAATAGAAGAGTGAATAAAGCTGTAAGCAGCTGCAGAACGAAAAAATAGAAATAAACAGCAAAAATAAATATCAAGTGCGCCACACCACACAACTTTCCTTAGCTCTAGGTCAATTCGCTGGTGTTCGTGTCTCATTCTACTAACTCAATTTGTTTTTCATTCAGTTCATTTTAACTTGGTCAAACATCACTTCACGGCGGCAGAAAGCGGTAGCGCTTAGAATTTATTGTGCTGCTCGAACTCATGCCCCGGCCAATATTGAGCAATTGGCGCACAGAGAATTAATCAAGCTCAACACCCGATTTTTTTAAAAAGGATAACAATCACATTTCCAGAGTTATCGTGTAAAAACGGTTGGAAATGGTAGAAAGTGAACCGTCGATAGTAGAAATTCCGGAATTGCTATACGTTATGAGCGTTATTAAAGACTCATCGTAGGCACTTCGTTGGACTACCCGAAGTTTTCAAAGATTCTACTGACATTTGAAATAAGGGTTTAAAGAAACTGGCAGAGGATCTAACGGATCGCACAATGTCCTGCCACGCCAGAATCCCTTGGTCATTAGTAATGTCGGAGGTAGAAGATGTTTGACGATAATATACGATACAACAGACGTGGAAGAGCTGGCGTCGTTAGCAGACGAGAAAAGAGAGCGTGTCACTGCCTCCCATTCATGTGGAACGTTATCTTACAGATCCAAGATTTATAGTATGTTGCTGGTACTCGTGCCCCAACCATTATTGAGAAAGTGATCAAGGATTACCCATCTTGTGGGTAATCAAAGGAGCTCAAACTAAAATCCTCTATTTAGGCTTTCTGCTCCAAGACCCACAGATGAGGCGAATGCATGCCTTCTGACTTCCATTTAACGCACCTTGTGTGTCACAGTGTAGAATATTAACATAAAGAATTGTATTATGAGGATAACGAAGAATACAGGCTAAGAGCAGAGGGTCGCACGTCTCGGATCTCCAACAACCCAATTCCGTTGTTACATACCAAAACAAAAAAGAATATAACAGCAACGTCACAAAAAATAAACACCAGCTGATTATTTTCAACGTAGTGACCAATGTAATGATGGCTTGTTACTGAAAAATACCCCATGAGTTGATTTAGTGTGAAATTTGGTTTGTAATTAATCTGTAATGTTTCATTTTCTGAAGGTGAAAACGGAGCTGGAATATCTTGTTGTAGAAATAACGACGTAATACCTGAGAATTTCCGTCATCCAGACTGTTTCCCCATCACCTTACCGAGATTCGACCCAATTTTTTCCCCCTTTGGTGACCGCTGCATGGAATTCGTGAGGTCTCTACCAGCTCCTCGACCGGAGTGCAACTTTGGACCCCGAGAACAAGTACGTACTTGACACTTTTGGTGATGAAAACACTTTCAAGAGACTGAATTAACATTTTATAATTGTGTTCACAGATGAACCAGATCACTGGCTACTTGGACGGATCAAATATTTACGGCTCCAACTTGAATTCGGCCAACCGATTGAGAGTTTTCAGAGGCGGTCAGCTCAGGACGCAAAACGTGAGAGGGCGAGCATACCTTCCTGACAATCCTGGGGAGTGTACCGATCAGACCAATACTTTGGCATGCTTTTCAGCTGGTACGTAATAAAAACGAAGTAGTTTCTTCGTAATAAACGATCGAAAGAGGACACCTTACAGAAAGAATTCGAATTCAGTTTTCACTCAGCCGATATTGGTCTCCCACAAATACAATAAGTTGCAGCGGAGTTTTAATTGCGTTAGGGGTCCTTGAACCCACTACTCTGCTCCTTAACTTGGTATTATATGACGTGAGCAATAACCTTAAATTGCAATTTCTGTTCTACAGGGGATGGTCGAGTCAACGAACAAGTCAATTTGGCTCTAATGCATACAATATGGATGCGAGAGCATAACAGAGTTGCTCGTGTGCTGCAACAACTGAAACCACGGTGGAGCGACGAGGCCCTCTATCAGGAAGCCAGAAGGATAGTCGTAGCAGAAATGCAACACGTAACGTACAACGAATTTTTACCGATTCTCCTAGGTGAGTACATGTAATAGGTGTATGAATTGGTATTTAAACCCCGATGTTGCTTTAGAGTAAAGGTCCATCGGATTTATAAACCATTTAGAGAGATGCAAATCTGTACACATACTGTGAACTCAACTACTTACAAAGGGCGTCAACTGTTAAGAGGAGAGGAGAGAAAGTATGTATCGAGACGAAGCTGTCCATATCAACCTTTGATCAAGGCAATTAATTGACTTTATACTGCTTATGGTTCTATTTCTTCCATGTCATACCCAGTAAAACGACGATGTTTGATGGTTGAATGGTTGTTGATGGTTCACGAAGACTGTGTGTGAAGCCTCCCTGTGGAACTACCATACTTGTCAATGACTATTGAGGGGTGATGGTGGAATCATAGGGACCAGGCCTCCGTGCAACTCCAAGGACTTGCTCCGACTGTGCACTTCCAGCTCACTCTACCATTTGGCCCTTCAATTCTTAGGCCTAGTTGATGGTTCTTCAAAAGAAGGGATCTACCTATCTGTCTCTCTCTCACCGATCACTCATCCTTTACAAGTTTGCTTTGCAAGTCTTGCTATTGCAAACCCCTTCGCCATGTGAACTACTTCAAGGTACCTTATAAGCATTCATTGGTGCAGAGGAAGCTCAGACCAGTCAAGAAATAGAAGCAGTGTCCTCACTTCAACCTGTGGCCCTCACCACTTCTAGCAGAGAGCTAGTTGAGCCAAGTGAGAAAATAAAATGAAATAACAAACACGAACTTGCCTCAGAAGATAACTGCTGTCTGGTGGAAAACTGAATGATTTAAATTATGTGAAAACGTCGGCACACTCGATTAAATCAATGTAACATAACTTACTTCCTTGCTCATAAAATGGATTGACTGAAATAAAAAATAAGAGTAGGATAGTGGGATGAGGCACGCATGATAGTCAATCAAATAAACAACATCAACAGCTCACCTAATTCATTTTATTTACGGCAGAAAATAGAATAATAATTGATGTGTAGCCAGAATAGTGGACATATCATAAAAACAGGAAACTATTACTATTCCACTGTAGGAAGCTGAACGAATAGCACTCCTGGCTCAATCATTCCACCAATCCCCCTTCCCGCCTCTTCTGACGAAGCTGTATTTCTCACCTCACAAGTGCTGCCATCAGATTCCCAAAAATATTGGAAAGATTCAAATATAGGCATTTATTGCCAAGGGCGATCGAAAAAGGTTTAGTAGGTCCTCTGTCAGTTAAGTAGGTGTCAGAAAATAGAATAATGAAAGGTGAAAATTACCTCATCTGTCCTTCGCCTTTTTTTTTATTTATGAAAGCTGTCACAATTCAGTGTCACACATAACACGATTACCATTCTTATTAAAAAACTCGTCCATATGACAACAACAAATAAATGTAACATTATAACCAGAACTGACCACTTACAAACGTGGTTAATAACCATAATTTCATCACGATTATGGTGCGACTTTCGATAGTGAAATACATTTTAATTTTAATTTCAGGAAGAGACTACACAGATAAAAGTGGACTCACTCCTCGAGAGCGCGGATGGACGCAGTTGTACGACCCGAATTTAAGAGGAGGAATCACCAACGTTTTCGCTACAGCCGCTTTCAGATATGGCCACAGCCAAATTCAAAGCTTCATTCAGTAATTATTGATCATTCGTACGGATTATTTACTAGTATTAACGAGTACATCAATATGACTTTTGAGAGTAACACATCAACATTTCAACTTCGCCAATTTAACGGAGTAAACAGTCGGCATTGAAGTATTCAACTAATAAATTAACCTACTATCTCTTCGAAAGATGCCCGTCAGAAGCAAACGAATCGTCTGCTGAAAGAGCTTCCGATCGCATTAGCGTTACCGTGTAGTTTGGAAAGGGGGGGGGGGAGCTGAAGCCTATTAATACTTCATTGGCGCGAATCTGCAAAGGTAGCAACAGCAATTGCATCCTTAGTACAGTAACAAGTGATCCACGACGCGAACGATTCAGAAATAAGAGCAACTCAGAAATTCCAAAATTGTGACAAACTTCTTTCGCAGTGTTTTCCTTATAATCTAAGTGTTGTAAACATGAACCAGAAACCATGTTGACAATCCAATCACCTATGAATTGGTTTTTAAGTGAAGGAGCATAAGAAGCAGCAGCCCAATAAATTCCAAACCCTCAAGTACTACTAGTTTCTTGTTATAGATCGACGAGTCAAGTTGTATTATTGTTTAGCGGTAAAAACCGAGGAATGTACTTAGAGCGGAGGTGAGGTCAGATTGTTATGGATCTAAAGCTTTCATTTCAACCTTTCAGTGGCTATGGAATGTTCGGCAACCTCAAAGAATCGTTGGAAATGAGCAAACAACATTTCGCGCCGTTTTTGCTGTACAAGGAAGGCGCCGTGGACGACATGGTTCGCGGTCTTTCAGCCCAAGCCAGTCAAGAAGTCGATCGTTTCTTTTCCAACCAAGTAAGTAGTTTACTTTCATATCGTTTAATTTTAAAGCCCCACCAAATGGGACGGAAAATCGTGTAATTGGTTGAAAATCATATGTAAATTATCTTCAGCCCTTCCCCAAACAATTTCTTTCGCAAAAATGGACTATGAATTTTATTCTTCACTAAAAAATAGTTAAAGAGTTTAATTGTCGAACGAAGAGCACTAAAAATTGTTTGTTGGCCCTTAAAATTCGGCGGAGTGACAAGCATTGCTGAATGTTTCGAGGATAAATTGATAAAAATGAAATAATGAAATAAAATAAAATGAAGTTTTACCATAGTGTCTTGTGATAATATTTAATACCGCACTATGATTTTCTTTCTAGATAAGAGACCATTTGTTCCAAGGCAACTTAGACATAGGTCTCGACTTGATTGCCTTGAATATACAACGAGGAAGAGATCATGGGCTACCTCCTTACAACGATTGGCGAGAAATTTGTGGGCTTCCTAGAGCAAGAACGTGGAACGACCTCGAAGCTCAAATGGACCCTTCAGTCAGTATTTCAACCATTTCACTCTTTAATACATGAAAAAGTAACATCAAATATTGACTAAAATAACCATAATCACTGTTGGATGGTTATTGATCGCACATTTAATTAATGGAACCTTCTATCAATATTTACAGACAATCACAATTCTCAGTCGACTGTACGCAAACCCCGACGAAATTGATCTGTTTCCTGGAGCAGTTGGAGAGAGGAGTAAACAAGGGGCCATGTTGGGCCCAACTCTAGTTTGCTTGGTCGGAGATCAGTTTGCTAGGCTTAAACGGTCGGACAGGTTTTTCTACGAAGAAGGGAACCAACCTTCGACATTCAGCGAGCGTAAGTTTAATTGCTAACAAAGTCAAAACAATGGGTACAGTCTGGGATGTCGCTCGAGAAAATTACCGCGGATTTTTTAAGTTTGCCAGTATCACTTAGTTTGGTTTAGCCAATTTTTTTATTTTTGGGGTTGTCCAAGACCTCCTTCGGTTGGAACACCTTGGTTGGGCCTTGAGCAGGTTTTGGCCAAAATATGGCTGATGCGAGGAATTTGCGCTCTTAAGAGAAATCCTCCTGTCTTGTCCGAGGTTCCTTTGCACGTGACAAGGATCTATTCTTATAGGAAACATATTCAAATTTCACAAACTACCGATTTCTTTGTGGTAAATACATAAGCCCAATATGTTTCTTGCTTGCGGTTATAAATGATCAGAAGAGAAAGAAACTACCACCATCTCGTGGATTCCTGTAACTTCTAGATATCACTAGAAGTTGTGGGAATGTAACATTAATCTTATTTTTCGGGCCGCTTTTTGTGCTCTTGTTTTTTCTCTCACAAGGTGTCATTCCTCATGTTTGACCCATTTAGCCCTAGGCAGCACAAAAGGTACTTTTGCAGTACGTCACGCATGAGGACCCTGCCTTTCACATTGTTCTCACTCATGCAGCGTAAAGGAGTTGTGGCTGTAAAACCTTTATTAATTCTTCAATTTCAGTTCCTTTCAGTTCTCTGAATGGTTGTAATTGCTTGCACTGTTACGGACTTGTGGGACTCTGAGGCAATGACAACTGATCTTAAGCATTCATTTAAAAAACTTTAAATCTATATAGTGTTCAGCACAAGCCGAATTAGAAGGGTTTTTGACTAAAGAACGTCCGCACTTAACAGTACCTTATGGAAAGTTATTGTTTCCCCAAACATATTCATCCTCAACCCCTTTTGTTACCTATGGAAATTCCACCTTCTCAGTCATTACCAAGTGACAACAGAGTTCACCTGACCTGGCTTTCCCACCTATCTTTTCCCATTTTAGATTCCTCTCGACAACTGAATGCTCCTCCCTAAATCATTCACCTATGAATTCTCGCGAAAGTCGGTCATCTCCAGTTCTCTCAACAGACAGTCATCTAACAGCTTTCGCAATAGAGTCGTCTCCCAATTTACCTCTCATCGACATCTAATTCGGATTTCTCCTTCTTTCCCCATACAACCAGTTTTGCGCCTTCAGAGCCCCCTTTTTCGCACTTATATACTCAAATCACATCCTGTTCTAGTCATCTCTTCTTTGTACACGTAAGTATGCAAATCTCGTGGCATCCCAACACTTCAAGTCACAAGTTTGTGCTACAACAAAACCCGTCTTCGAGATTCATTCAAGTCTACCCTGGTCAAAATATATAGTATCATTGAAATGTATCATTGTTTCAGAACAACTTGCTGAAATACGGAAAACAAGTTTGGCTCGAATTTTATGCGACAACTCCGATGATATTCGACTTATTCAACCTCTTGCGTTCGTTCAACCTTCGTTTTTGTAAGTCATTAACTGCACTACGAGCTTAGTATTGATATATATAATCAATTATTGATTATATCACTTACTTTCCCACAAAAACTTCTAAAAGATTGTTTCTCGATTTCTCAGCAATGATTGCTCAACTTGCTATCAATTTTTACTCCATTTCATAATTATTTTCCCTCATCTTCTTAATACATTGTTACGGCGGAAAGTTTAGAGATGTTTGAAGAGCTGCTGACTCAGGCAAAAATTAACAGCAATCATGCGGAGCTCCGATCCATAATTCCCAACTTTCGTCGAGAATTATGAACCCCTGTCTTAACCACTAAACCACGATCGCCCGGTGCCCTTAATAGCAGTCAGTCATTACAACATGACGATGTGGGGGTGGCCTTACACTGCGCAACGAGTTTCAATCAATTCTTGCGAGTTTTGGGGACAATTTTCAATCAGTATCCCAATGATTTTCAGTCAATTTTTGCAAAAATGTGTACCCAATTCTGCTTACATTGAACTATCTAACAATTTTCATTAGATATCACAACTTTTTGAGGGTTTGAAGGTTTTGAGGTGAATAGGAGTAGCAAATGTTTATCGTAAATCCTACTGATTGTTCATTAGTAAACATAGTGTCTCATTAAGCGGTTTTTTTTTCAGGAACCAGCGAGTGCCGTGCGCCAGCACTGCAATACCGTTTGTGGATCTCAGAGCGTGGTTCAAGGAAAGACCAGCCGTTTGATGTGGTTTCAACTGCCAGCTTCTTTTAACATGGCAGAAAGAAGAAACGCATTATTTCAAAAGCATCTAATCTAAGTATCAGAGAGTACTTTGCTCTCAGTACATTTTATGATCGTGCGTAAGGCACACAAATCAAGCAAATGGAACAACTCAGGAAAACTTCAGGGAACAGACGAGGTCACCAACTCTTATACAGCAGACTACCTCCATGAAGTACCTTGAAGGCCTAATTAAATGTGATGCTGTGAAGCGATTTAAAAATGTTTACCAGGCCATGTAGTTCTGTCGAGTTTACTTTATTTTTAAGAAAATGTAATATTTTTAAATGGTTTTAAATGTGATTGAGTGATATTATGAGTACGAAGATAAATAGATTTTTATTTTATGTGCCTTTTCATTACACGCTGTTGATTTACTCCTTAATTTAACCGAGCGGATTTTACTTATTTTGTCCCAAGGAATCAATAAATAACTCATACGTCTTCACCACATCTTTCGTTTTTCTGTAGCCGTTTGATAAAAGAAAAAGAAAGACATTTTTAGTACAGACGAGATAAAAATCGTAAAGTGGATCGTATTAATGTCAGAATACTGGTTGGAGCGATGCAGAGATTTGCAAATGAGAACTCAAAATGACTCACAACACCTTGACTGAGGATGTTGTTTCTAGATTTGGAGCGAATTGGCCAAAAGGCTCCCGACTTACTGTTCAAATGAAGAGATAAGGAGTCAAGTCAGAAGAGGAGGGAGTATGTTGGGGCATGAGGCTGTCTGCTCCAGTCCAGTCCATCAGAAGGGGGCATGTGCTGTGTACCTCATGACGTAGTGTAATTGGACTGACCAGTTAAGAGGGTTCTCCAGTCAGTTACAGAATCAACATAAATAGATGTTTTTTGAAAACCCTGCAAATTATTACACAACGGTTTATTATTCGGATAATCAGCTTGACCTAGCATTAACCCCATCCTGTTCGATTCAGCATCCAAAAATATCGTAATGAAACCCAGAAAAAGGTCGAAAAGAACTGAATCGTAATATTAAAATAAACAAAAAAAACGAAAATATCTAGAAAAAACTGATATTTAATATGAAAATATGCACGCTAAATATCAAAATTTAACCAAAAATCTATGAAAAAAATCAAAATGAGAATGAAATGAAAGAATCTAAAAAAATTGAATCGTATTAAAACCAAAACGTCGGGGAAATTGGAACGGGGGCGCTCGAAGCGAAAGGCGAAAGGGGAGAGGAGTGGCGGCGTCGTCGTTGGGAGGGAAGCGAGTTGCTTTTTTAATGAGACGTGCGGGAGGGAGGGAATTCAAACGACGAAACGCTGTAGCTCCCGCGTTGTACTGCGTTTCGTTAATTTTTTTAACCGTTTTTTGCCCATTACAACCACGGGCTTCGTCCGATCGGTTTGCCGAGATGGCGGGCACAACTAGATACCAAATCGGATTTTTTCTACCACTTACGGTCAAGTCCACTCCAATAATATTTCACCATTTTTAGGAAGAAGCCTTCCCAAACACAGCTACTGGATTCATCTCAAGAACATACATATATTTGGGCCAAACGACAGAAGAGTTGATAAACAAGCAGCAAATAATTTCGAAAACAGCTGTTATTTGTCATAAGTCGAGAAATCGAAATAAAACCAACATTTTTGAATCATGATACCTCTATAATATCTGACAGCCTCACAACAGAGACCATGTATCTCAGTGCGTTGGTCGTTTGATATAAAAACCATTCATGTCTTGTTGTTCTTGAGAATGTTTAGTATGAAGATATAAACCATAGCTGCAATGCTCAACGTTTCACTGCAAATAGCACACCTAAAAATTGAACTCATGCGCTGCATTTACTCACTAGGTCAACAGATAGACTGGAAGATATAGTTACCGATCCTGAAATGCTTCCAACTGTTTCACGAAAAGGGCGATTTTTCAAGTGTTGAAATAGCTACAAAAATGGCTGCAAGATAACACCTTAAGCATTTCTAGATAGATCACTTTCGAGTGATTGGTCTCCGTGAATGATCAAGTGATTTATTATCTTTAAAAATATTGAAGAACTGTTTATTTGAAATATAAACAACATGTGTTTTGGGGGAAAACGAAAAAAAGTAGAGTTTTTTTGAACAGTGATGTCAAACTGCCCTGTCAATAATATCCGTCATTGTACGTGTTATTTCGCTGTAACAGTAATACATTTACCAACTACTTTAAATAATTAGTATCATTCTTGGGATGGAAATCACTGATTTTTTACAGTAGCCTTCTGTTGAAAATTCAGTGCCGATCATCACGACATGACACTTTTCACAACTGACTGGAGATCCTCAATACAAAATGGAAATCCTCCTAACAGATGGAGTAAGGGAATGAGTACCAGCAAGAAAGGATATGAGCAATAAGTTACTGCTCTCTCCACTCACTCCCACATACTCTCTCACTCACACTCTCTCTCTCTCTCTTCGGCACCCGTGTAGTTTCGAGTTTCAAAGCAAAAAAGTTGAGTACCATTTATCAATTCAGACTTGTCTTAAAACAAGAGGATATTTACTCGACTCGTCTTTTTTTTGGCTTAGAAAGTTTAAGAGTCACCGTTACTGCGTAATTTGCCTGGAACTGGGGTAATTATTATGTCTACTGCTTGAAGTGATCTTGGTGAAAGCGCCAGCATATTCTTCAACGAAAATTTCTGAAGCGGCACCTGTCAGGTCAGTTGTATTCTTGCTGAAATGATGTGGTTCTAATAGTACATTATAGTTTATTTTCGCTCTTAAAGTACATTTCATGAGATATTGAAAATATCGACGTACTAAGCGTACATCAAGTTGAACTTCGTTATTTGGCATTCGCTAATTTATACACGAAATAGTCTCGTTTTTATCAGTACCTTACGTATCAAACTCCTGGATGGTACCCAAAGGATAGAAATAAGCATCAGACTAGCCAGGAGTAAACACACTGCCTCTTGCAGAGTAAAAAGATATCAAAACGTTCGACACAAACGGATTCGTTTTTCACTCCGTACAATTCAGTGTTTACTACTTTGAAGTAGCCCCCAAATTGACATCATTCAGTAAATTAGTTTCACCTTGAAGTACAATACTTCGTGCCAGCTCACGTTTTACTTTCCTTGACTCTACAAAGTAGAAAGGAAAGTTATGTAATGGGCTGAAAAAAAAATTTTGAGTTCTCTTCAGATCTTCACGTTTCAGACCCCCCTGAGTCCGAAAAACACTATTTGGGAAAATGGTCTGTGTGTATGTGTGTCTGTGAACGATTTTTAGAAAGAACCACCGTACCAAATCCACTCAAACTTGATATCTCGCCCGCAGGTTACTATGGGACGCCAAAATAAGGGTTTGAACAAAATCCACCGAAAGTTAGCTATAGTTATCATAGTGATCAAAACACCAAATATTTTTTTTCTCAAAAACGGCTCTAACGATTTTGATTAAATTTTTTATATTGATAGCTCCTAATATGGCAACTATACCATAAAATTCTCAATTGTGGAAAAATGAGGAGAGCAGCACAATAAATTACCAAAACTTTCGAGGAAATCGCATTTAGCGCGGTTTTTAGAGTAAACCACCGTACCAAATCAGCTGAAACTTGACGTCTAGCCTACAGGTTACCATGGGACGCAAAAATAAGGGTATCGGCAAAATCCACCGAAAGTTAACTATAGTAATCATAGTGATCAAAACACAAATTTTTTTTTCAAAAACGGCTCTAACGATTTTGATTACCTTTTATATTTTGATAGTTCCAAATAAGGCAATTACACCATAACATTTCCATTTGTGGGAAAATGACGAGAGCAGCACAATAAATTATCAAAATTTTCGATGAAAAGCGTTTTTAGCGTAGTTTTTTTTCCTTATAAACTCCGCTGGAATATTTCTAGAATGTTTAAAAAAATTGGTATTGTAGTCCAATCCAATACCTAAAGGGTGAGTGTTTAAAAACGCTCATGAGATACATGGGAGTCACTCCAATAATTCCTGAATTTCAACTACTGCAGTTTCGCTTGCTACCAGTTCTAAACTTTTTACCCAATAACTCAGCAAAAGTAATTACTGTCCTTTTTCAAAAAATTTGTGTTTATAGCCTAATTAATTATCTGTGTACCAATTGCTCAATAATGGTCCTGCAATGAGTACGAGCAGCACAATGAAATCTGGAACCGTAAGCGCTACTGCTTCCTGCTGCCGTAAAGCGTTGTTTGACCAGACAGTTCAAATTAACTGAGTGGTGAATGAATTGATTAAGGGACATGGCCATGTAAAAAGTGAATTGACGTAGAGCTAAGTTTTTGGAATGTGTTGCACAGATAACAAATATAACGTGTTTCTCTCTTTCTTAAAAGGTATTAATTTGTTAGAGTTACCAGATTATCTCGTTTAGGGATTCGTAAATTACAATGCCTTCGTTACACTCACCATTATGTGCTCAGTCTCATTTCGATGTGAACCTTTTACTTCGACCATGCAACGACGAATTGTGAAAAACAGGGGGAACCTTTGCTAAGACAATAGTTTACTGTTAAATCGGTATTATAGTGATTGAGTTAGTTCCATAATAATTGTTAGTTGTTGCTGTTTTTTAGCCCTAATGTCCCCTGAGGTAGAGTATAAGTTAATGCAATGGATGACTAATGGTAAATAGGTTCATGACATCATTATGAAAAGAAAAGTGGCCTTCTCTACACTACTATAGGTAAAACAATCTATTGTCTCCTAAGACAAATGCCAGCACACTGGTATCGTTAACCGTAATGTCTCACTTTTTTTTACTTCTAAAGAACGTTGTTATGCTTCCTCACTTCCTTTTTGTCAGTGCTGTACTATACTGTAGTGGTGGTTAGGTAAAGGACTAATACACTGGTGAAAACTTGTTTATTGTGTTCTCTCTCACGACTTTATCGATCATGAAAGTGTCACAACCTAAAACCTAAAATTTTTCCGATAGGTTTTCCTTCCCCTTCCCAACTCATTTCTCTAGTTCAACTCCCTCGGTCTTTTCCCAGCTGTGTATTAGCCTTTTCGCATTCCCTGATACAGTTGTAGCCTTCTGCAGCTACTGTCTTCTTCTTTAGGCTCGCTGTTGTTGACCAGCACTGTACAATCCAAAAGGGGTGTACGACAATTAGTACGTATAATGGACAGTTAATGCAAGTCAGAAGGGCATGTGTTGTCGTTACAATGAAAATTCATTCCACACGGAATACGACTACCCTATTTGTTGTATTTGTGCCCTATTGTCTCACTCGTTTACTACCTTGTCTAAGACATCTGCTGTGTTATTCACCCTCCGCCATTCGTTTTCAGACTTTCATTATGAAGCAACCAAACGAGCCTTGCAGTGAAAAATGGCTGACGGTGAAAGGTATTCCAACTTGTGTTCAAATTAGTGGAGGCTGGACCAGTGACGAGATGAATGGTGACTCCTTAATTATTGTGATATCTGGAAATCCAGGCGTCTCTAATTTTTATGTGCCGTTCATCAAAGGCCTTCACGAGAAGAGCGGTGGAATGTCTGTATGGGCGATTGGACACGTTGGTAAGTTTCATTCAAACTAGTTAACGAAGAACTTGAGGGTAGAGTCAACGTTAGCAGATACTTGATTAATTGTAAAGTCGTTAGGGGGCTGAGGTACTTCCTACCCAGAACAATAAAAATCACGAAAATAACTTGTACTGGTATAAATAATTTATGAAATGCTTAAGTAAAAAATTGCCATTAGAGAAACCCTTACAGCAGGCTGTCATTGGACAACTAAAGAGCCCTTGGTGATACGATAGTTCTAGATACTAGACTTCGAGTGGATGAAGTAAATAATATTCTTAGTGTAAGGTAACAATTGCCGATTGGGTGTTCTGATTCCAAGTAGATGTGCACAATGAGTTGCATCTTAAACCTGATTTCGTTAAAGCTACAGCATGATAATACCACCATTGAAATCGATTTAGCTTTGTAACTCGAATTAGTGGAAGTAAATTCCGTTTTTTGTTTTTTGAAATGGGTTTTTATCATTTTCTCGGCACTGATTCAGGTCTCACTCTCTCTTAACCAAGAGTCTTAGTGGCAGGTAGATTATTTCCTAAAATGCTGATTTATTTGCACTCTGAAGGCTTTAAACAAAATTAAGGAAATTCAAAGGATAATTTTCAGTTTATTACTTCACTTCCCTTCTTACATTGTTGGGCTGAAGGAAAAGTAGTTATGGGCATTACCATTTCGGCACAAGAATCATGCAGAAAGGTCTCATGGCGACTACAGAACCCAGTTACGAATCTCGGTATGAGAAAACGTCGGAAGGCACCCAGAATGCAAGGGAGCACCTTGCAATCTGTCATTGCGTTGATAGTTTTATCGCTATACTTTTTTTTCATGCGGTGTGAAGGCCTCCCAGCGATGATAGCCTAAATCTCTGCTTGAAAAACTGTTGGAGTGGGACCCAAGGCAATGCACGTTCCACTCATCCAAACCCCAGAGCAAGTACTCTCCAGGGTTTTAGATCCATCTGTGTAGATGTTAATACAATTTGGAGGCTGAAACCGACGACTTTAGCTGTTTCATAGGCTTCCTTCTGGTTGCACTTTGTATTTCCTGTCGAACTCTTACCTGGGCTCTGTCATGCCAGTGATCATGTTGAACTCTGTAAAGATTTATAAGTTCCTTAATAAAGAGATGTGCCCATTACTTGCCTGTGGCATCTTACTTAGTCCAAGCTTAGTTATTCTGTTTAGAGGTCATATATGTGACACTCTTCATGAAGGTTTTGACTTGATGTACAGAGATTCTACCTGAATCTTCGACTCCCCTGCTATGTTCAATCCTCAGAACTTGTATGAATGCCTGTCAAGGCCAGCTATCTCGTTTGGCTTCGTAGCTGCAAGTGAACAAGTGAACTATGGAACATCAGGCCCGTCTACTGGGTTCCTGAATGCTGGTCAGAACTGGGTCATTGGCAAATTCTAAAAATGTTCTCTCAATTTTTCATATCAGCTGTAGGAAAGCTTGGTTGTTGTTCATATTTTGTTGTCACTAATGCCAAATTTTCTGAGATCCCTCAGGTTCTGGACAAGGTTGTGCAAGCAGTTGCCAGGCTTGACAAAGCATCACAATGTTGAAAATTGAAATAATCATCCATTGTTTTTTTTAAATATTTTTCCTAAGGCCATATGTACCACCCAGAGAGCCCCAGTATAAAAGATAAGCCCGAACTGTTCGCCTTAGAAGGGCAAATACAACATAAGAAGGACTTTATCAACGATTATGTCCCTAAAGACAAACAAATTATCCTCATCGGTAAGTATTTATTTGATTGTGCTTGTTAATTTTGGTTAATTAGGTTTATTTTGTATGCTGCATTGTAGATAAATTTCACCCTCGACAAATACATGAGTGAGCACATAGCGTTTATGGCGCTATTCATGCCCTCTCGTAAGATGAGTCGACCTTCACTTTGAGTAAATAAGAGTAGGGGTCTCAACATCCCCCACACCCCTTCTAAAATATACAGTTTTTGGTTCCTTTCCAACTCACATTTGTGCAAAAGTTGAACAAAAAATGCCTTGTCTCATTTAACCCCCAACACTGGTTGGAATATATGGTGTTCCAGTATGGGCAATTTTTGACGTGTTCCTTCGCAGTGCATGTTTTTCACTGCGCCACAAGAAAGTCATAGAGCCCTGACTTGATAGTTAAAACCCCTTCTCAGTTATGCACCTTGTAAACGAATTGCTCATCTAACTCGCGTCTATTCAGCAGCAGTTCGCATTGGAAACATGCTATCATTTCTACGATTCCAAAGCTCGATATGGCTGTAGACGAATTGAACTCATACCATCCATGAGCCTGCTATCAAAGCTATTGAAGATCTACGAACTTCTCACCCTCCCACATTACCTATAGTATACTTAACCTCTTTTACCAAAGCAACAATACAGATTCCAATAACGGTTATCTTGTCCTCTCCAGCTCTAATGGAGTACGTGTGCAGGGCCACGTTTTTCGACTAAGAGCTAGCCTTTGATCGGGTTTGGCGCCCAGGGTTGCTAAAAAAAATAAAACCTCACATCCTGAACTACTTACATAACCTTCTAGTGATCTGTCTGTGTGAGCTAACTTCTGCAGTTTCAGTCCAGAACACCTTTTTCTCGAGAAGAAAAATAAGGACCACAGGGCAGCGTGTTATATTGCCACGATATTCCCCTTCGAGGTGCTGCAGACTTCTCAGGGCTATACGTCGATGACTTGATTTATGCAGTGAGAGACCCAGACTCTTCTGCCGTATCTAACAGCCTCAGTCGATAAACTAGGCCAGTGGTGCAACAAATGGGTATTGAAAGTTACCCCACCAAATTCACAATAGTCACTTATGCATACAAGCGAAATTACACTGAACATCCGATGACGTGTACGAACATCCAGATACCATCAGCCACATCAAAAGTGTTTTGGAGTGATCCTCGATAAACGCCTCACATTCAGAAAACATCTCACCAACACAAATACTTTGTCGACAAACCTACCTTATCTCTAGACAACAAAATCCTGATATACAATGTTTTCATCAGGTACAGTTGGTCACCTGCTCCAGATTGGCATTCCGTGAAATCGAGCAGCGTCGAAAAAAAACGCTCCAGCGACACGTGATTCATGCTCCCCCTTTCGTACACATAGAGACCACTTATACCAACTTCAACCTCAGTACTCAATTGAAACCATGAGTAGATTTCTCTCGTCGAACATAGACCATTGCAACATTACAGACGAAGTGGGTTTTACTCTTCCTACCAACTGCCATCTCATAACATGCTTACCTGGAGACGTAATTAAAACTAACGATACGTCAATGTAAATACATTCAGTTACTGCCACTCAATCTCCCCTCCCCCCCTGTGTGTGAGATTACCTGCCACTCAATACGGCATTCCTGGTAAATGTTTGAAAACAGTCTTGATAATGCCAGTGCTCTCCAGAAATAACTCTGCCTTTATCTTAGTCTCGGTGTGGTAATGGTTGATTTGTACTCAATAAACTACTACTTTGGTTTATTTCTGCTTTGCGAAAGGTGTAGTCCACTTTTATACCTGCTATTAGCCCTTTACTCCACTCCTTGTGCTTTACCAATGGCTAATGCAACAACGCAAAATAATGCTTTGGCTTTTGAGACCCCTAGTACACTAACTTTCTCATCCTGCTTTGTATAATTCCCATTACCAATTTACTCCACAGTTCCATTGGCACAAAAGCTGCCTGACTCGTGTTTCACGTATGTTTTCCTGCTTGGCGAATTATAATGTCAAGTTCTACGGATTTTAGGTCACTCAATCGGAGCCAAAATGTGTGTAGAGTTAATGAAGGACGAGTCAATATCCACCAAAGTGAAGCAAGTGCATTTGGTGTTTCCCTGCTTGGAAAACATTGGTACGACTCAAAATGGAGTCATGTTCCAGAAGTACGGTGTGCGGTTATTTACAATTTTAGCCCAATGTGTTAAGGTTAGTACACTCTATTCAAGTTTTATTTATATTTTTGATGCGTTTTTAAAGGAATTTTTACCTGTACATCATGAGTTTGATGCTTAGAGTTAATTAAACGTTCCCGAAAAGTAACTGCAACTGATGGGATCCCAGGTCTTGAGGACAAACAGTTTAATAAAAAGTACATTATGAGCTTAAAATAGTTATTACCATGGAGTACAGCTGCTCTACTGAAGGCGATTGTGAAGTGTTAACCATGAATAATATCAGCCAACTATAATTAAGAGTGATGGTCAAATCGCGTCCATATAATTTCTCCTAAATTAATGTGGTGATGGTGGGGGTTGGAGAAAAGAAAGTTGCATAATGCCTGACAAATATTGTCGTATTACACACATCGCACATGAGAGTAGCGAAATCTCACATCAATAAACTTGTCTACTGGTTTGTTTCAGCCTCTCAAATTCCTTCCTTTTGCTGTGACGTTTTTCGTCCTGAAGTGTTTAGCGATGTTGAGGTTCATGATGGCAGAATTTGACGACTCGCTGATTCGTGGGATGGTTGCTTTGATTGGGGGCGATGCTATAATGACATCCGTGTTTTTGGCCAAAGACGAAATGGAACGAGTAAAGGAACTGGACGATGAGGTAACTATTTAATTAGTTGGTATTTGGTTCATCCAATTCAGGAAAATGGTCAGTGTATGTCTGTGAACGTGATTGAGAGAAAATGGGAGAACCCAAACTGGCTACCTCCATTGTTAAGATAGAAGTGGGGGCTGCAGAGTGTTTAGGGAGGCCCTGGAGGAGGCATGGCTGATGATGGCAACCTCCACCGGAGCGCAACAGTGTGGGATGTTCTCCAGCAGTGACAGCGGGTTGACTGAGTCTTCAAAGTATTACTGAAGCAGCCTGAGGCTATGTAGTGTGGTATGGCCTTACATTTTTTAGTGTCTACCTTATTCCTAGAGACCCGATTGAAGTCTTAGAGGGGAAATTGGAGGAGCTAGAGGATGCTGTAAGACCAGTGGAGGAGTGGGTCCTGGTTTGTGGCGTTTTCAGTGCTAGGGCCCTTGAGAAGAAATAGCTTGCTGCGCCTAGGACACTATCTCGCAATTATGAAGGCAACAACGAAATACCGCGCCTGAACTTCCCAAACTGCAGAATGTATGGGAATGGCAGCATGCTGCAAGAATCTCGTGAGGGTAGACGACAAGAAAGAAGAGGTGCCATCACAGAGATGCAATATGCTAAATGGTTCCGGGTTGGTTCTCAGTACGTCAGGAGTTAGTTCATTGTACCGCTAGGAACAGACCCTTCCTCCTAAGTCCCAAAAAAAGGGCCGGTGGCTCTTCACCTATCGCGCCTGCAAGGACCAATGCTGCCTGGGCTTCTCTTCCGCTCGTCGTGTTTTATTATGAAGGATTCTTGAATTCAAAGCAGTCGTTTAGCGAGTGTTAGTTGCGTGCATCTAGTTTAACACCCCTAATTGTTTACTTGTTCTGTTAAAGGTTTATGAAAAGTGGGGCTCGAAGATGTGTGCGTACTACGGGCAACGGGATCCTTGGTGCCCTTTGTCTCACTACGAGAATTTAAAGAAGAAACACCCTAATGTCTCAACTAAATTGATGGACAACAAGTTTGAGCACGCATTTGTCGCTCGACATTCACTTGACATGGCGGAAGAAGTACTGGAGTCTATGCAACAGTTGTCTAAATGTCAATAAAAGGGGCTAGGTTATTTTGAAATCCGAGAATAAGAGTGAAGTCGTTCAGGGTTTTCATGGGGGGAAATTGGGTGTAGCATAAAGCTAAAATTGGCTGCTGGATATTGGGTCTACGTTAGTTACGTACATTGCAGGAAACTGTTTAGTCTACTGTTACTGCAATGTCAGCCTTTCTTGTCAGATTGAAGCGTTGTAGATCTTTCGATAATGTGTTGCTCTATGACAATCAGTTGACCTTTCCCTCCGTTATTTGTTTTATGAATCTGATCCCTTGTCTTTTACCATTCAGAGACAATATTTGTTTCGAAAAAGAAACCTCTCCTGCTGGGCATAAACACCATTGTACAAAGCCTCATTCTGAGTGATGGCAATACAGGAAACCTTTACGTCTAAAATATTTGTAAACGATTTAACAGACAGTCAACAACCACAGTCCTACATTTTGAGAATCTTGTACCCTGTGCTACGAGCGAAAAACATTTGATACCTGCAATCTACTCGAAGTAACAATGACTTTCACGTTACTATTAGTCGACTTCTCTACTTCTACTTCTCTAGCAACTAGTAAACGTGATCAACATGTGATAAACTGCGAACAATTCTCAACGTGGCTCAAAGCAGATTAATTTTATGAATTGAAAGAGACGTGATAAACATCCATTGTTGAAAATAATGTTACTGGCAAGCAAACCTTCGTTAGTTGAACGAGGTTCTAGTTTTATCATAAAGGTATTAAAGTTCGCCGTGATTTGTTATTTTGTGTTCAGCTTTTGTAAGCAAAAACGTGGGCCAGTGCAATAAAATTTGTCGGGATAAAACTGTATCATTTATTCACTTTTACACGTTCTCCTCTCTCTCTCTTCAGGGTAGGAAATGGTTTTCGTATACAAATGCTTTCGAATGCCTAGACAATTTGTTTTGTTTTCGTGTGTAGATTATGTTTTTTCCTTAAAAAAGAGAGCAGATAGTAAAGTTATTACAGCTGTTTAGACGCTCCAGCCGCACTACGTCCTGCGGAAAAGTGAAGACTGCCTGAAAAATTAATTTTTGCAGAGCTCGTATGAACTGAGTGATGAAGGTCGGATTAGTTGTTTGAGCCCTAAAAATTGCTGAATGCTCGGGAACTGCACAGCTGCTTCTTCGTTTACCGAGGCTGTCAGGTAGCTTCCTAGCGCTTTTTGGGTTTTTATTCATTCTGAATAATAACCCTATGTTTTCGGTCACGAAAAATTTTTTACAACCCCCCCCCCCCAATATTTGGTACTTTACGTTTCAAGACATGGAGATTCCAAATTAACAATGTCCGTCCGCCGTCTAAAAAATTCGTTCTTTCGCACATGATTGTTATGGGCAAAAACAGTTAAAAAATTATCGAAACGCAGTACAACGGGGGAATTAACAGCGGAAGTCAACGTTTCGTCAGTACTCCCTCCCTCCGGTCTCATTAAAAAACCACCCACTCGCCTCCCAACACCACCCGCTCGACTACCCTTTCGACTCGCAACGTGTTCGCTCGAAGCGCCCCCATTCCAATTTCCCCGACCCGACGGGGCAAACTCATCAGACGTTTTGTTTCCGTAGTTCCATTGTAGCCAGGACATGTTTCGTATGGTTTACTAGTATTCGATGCTGAATCGAATGGGATGGGGGAGCACTAATACTAGGTCAAGCAGTTCATGAGAATAATAAACCATTGTGTAATAATTTGAAGGGTTTTTGGTTTATTATTCATTCTGAATAATAACCCAATGTTTTCGGTCACGAAAAATGTTTTACAAACCCCCCTCAAAATTTGATACTTTACGTTTCAAGACATGGAGATTCCAAATTTGCAATGTCTGTCCGAGTCGTTTCGTGCCTTTAAAGTGGTCAAAAAAATTCATTCTTTCGCACAAAATCCCATTTGGTATCTAGTTGTGCCCGCCATCTCGGCAATCCGATCGGACGAAGCCCATGATTGTTCTGGGCAAAAAACGGTTAAAAAAATTAACGAAACGCAGTGCAACGCGGGAACTACAGCGGAAGTCAACGTTTTGTCAGAACTCCCTCCCGTCTCATTAAAAAACCACCCGCTCGACTACCTTTTCGACTCGCAGTGGGTTCGCTCGAAGCACCCCCGTTTCAATTTCCCCGACCCGACGGGGCAAAATCATCAGACGTTTTGTTTCCGTAGTTCCATTGTAGCCAGGACATGTTTCGTACGGTTTACTAGTATTCTATGCTGAATCTAATGGGATGGGGGAGCAGTAATACTTGGTCAAGCTGTTCATGAGAATAATAAACCATTGTGTAATAATTTGCAGGGTTTTTTGAGTAGCATTGGAATTACGTCAGATAAAGAAATACGGCGTTGATTGTCAGTGGGGCTACTTATTAAAACCCACCAATAACGTGGCGGTAATTTCCATATTAGTAGTGTATTTATATTGTAATTTATCCAAGTTTTCTTAATATAATTAAAAACTAACTGATATTACATGAACACCTTTTCTTTCAATTACCAAATGGGGCCAAAGTCTCATTCTGCAACCCTCGCAATTTCGACGACCTGCTACATGTACGGGCGCTGTATCTACGGAAACATTTATGGAGAACAATATGTAGGCACTAGTAAATTAAAAATACCTCGTAAGTTAGTTCGAAGTCGTTGGAAACGTTTTTGAGTAAATTGTCTAGTTGTCCGAGCTACCATGTCCTGTATTTCCGTTCAACATATGAATAAAGGCTACAAAAAGACACTCCGTAAGATTTATGAAATTTTCGGCACATTTTTGTTACGTTTTGAGGCCAACTGATTTTAAAAAAAAAAGTAATTTCGGCGGTGTGTGCATTTGTAGTTCAACTGGAAGAACGGCTAGACCCCGATCGAGCTGGTTCATTTTTCGTTTTGTTCGTATACGCTATGGACACGAAACTGTATCAAAATCTAGGGGTTTTTGCATTTTGCTCGTCAACGGCTCGTACGATTTTGTTTACATTTTCAAATTATCTTCTACTAAGTTCATACTTAACTTTTCTTCTGTATAAATATCAACATGAAAATAGGCATATATAGTTCTACAAAGCAAAAATAGATTTTTTACGGTTTTTTGGACTCACAAAATCTTTTTAAATAGTTAATGCCTGTATATTGGTCTCAATAAATGCTTTCTGACAGTTCGTTGAACAGACATAAAAATGAAAATGTGTCGTAAGTAATGTTTTTAAAAAACATTTTTGTAATTTCCCGATTAACTGCGCCACTGGATTTCATCAATCTTATGGAGTGTCTTGTAGCAACCTATTCACAGCCATAATAGCTCGTCAAACGAGATTAGTCGAATATTAATTTATCGGTTTTCCAATTTTCCTCAAAAATGGCTCGATCAAACTTTCGGAGTACTTTCAACAAGTATTAATGATAGGTCAAAATTGTTCATAAACAAAACTCAATTGGCTCAGTAGTTCTGCAAATCGAACTATGGACCTAATGCCTGGTTCTGGGTTATCTTCCCAGGAGCATGCCCATGCTACCAGGTGCGACCACAAGTTGTGGATAGTGGAACGGCCACGGCATTGTCCCCAGGGGCATGTCCGCGGCCAGCTGTGGATGAGGTCAGCATGCTGACTGAATAAGCAGCTGCGAACCCAAGAGATCGCAGAAGAGATCCTGAACAAAGGGCTCAAAGGCAAGCGCATCTACATTTTCTCAGACAGCCAGGCCGCCTTAAAGGCCATCACAGTCTATATTTTTAGGTCTAAGCTGGCATGGGAATGCCTCCATGCGCTCAAGCAGCTCGGCGCCTGTAACAGGCTCTCCCTCATTTGGGTGCCGGCTCACAGGGGGCATGAGGGCAATGAAAAGGCTGACCGCCTCGCGAAAAGGGGTACAGAATCCCTACCCATCGGGCCTGAACCACACGTGAGTCTGACGAAAAGTCACCTGAACCGTCTGGTTGCTCGATGGGAGATACAGAAAAATGGCGCCCATTGGCATCGCCAGCCACGACTAAGACAGGAGAAAAGGCTTGTCACGCTTTCCTGTCAAAGGGCGAAGGCGATGCTGACACTCTCTAGACAAGATCTGAGAGTACTGATAAGCTTCTTCACCGAGCACTGCCGACTCAGGTATCACCTCAACAAGATGGGCATCTCAGAGGCGGTGGAATGCAGACTCTGCAGTAAGGAGGACGAGACAGCAGAGCATATCCTATGTGAATGCCCTGTCTTGGCAGCAAAACGCTTTGAATACTTCGGTCAGGGGACCACTGAACCCCAAACCGTAGCAGACTCTACAGTGAAGGACATACTCGGCTTCCTAAGGGGGGTGGGTGTGTACGACGCCTTCTTCTAAGAAAGGGCCAGCGTCACAATAGGCCCATATGCGGCCGCAGTGACAAAGGGACTTGTCCCACACGCCCTCGGGTCAAAAAAAAAAAAAAAAGGACCTAATGCTGGAATTAGATTTTCTGGATTGAAAAGGTCTCAAAACGTAAAGATCTGAAGATATCCCAATATATTTATTTATGGCACGATCGTAATACCCTTCGGGTAGATGAAAGTAAACGTTTGTTTAGCTAGTTTATTAAATGTGCTAAGCCCCCTGAATACCCTTACCGATCCTTCCACCGGATTCGTCAGTGTGCTAAGACGCATGTAACCGTGCTCTCCTAAATGAAAAACATTCAGAAACATTACTGCAATCCCGTAAAACATGGTATCCAAATAGCACTGAAACTTTGGAATCGCCGATAAGATAGTTTCATGACAAGTAATTAGAAGCGTTATGTTCCGTCACTGCTACTGCTGTAACGGCTACTCTTACAATTTGTGAACTTACTGTTTACATCAAGGAGGAACACGGGTTGTTATCGCGCTGTGTATTTCAGTTCGAAGTTCAATTATTATTGACCTCAAGTGGCCTAAAGAAACTTCGATTGTTGATAAATCACGAGTTTCTCTAGTAATGTAACCTAATATTTGCGTTAAGTGTACCTTAATAGTTAAATTTCTGTTGTGCACGATTATAGACAGAGGCCCAGGCAGTCGTCATGCCGCTCTTTCCCTGGTGCACAACTCCTTATTCCAAAGCTATACACGGGTTTTACAAACTAGAAGAGCAGTCGAGGATTCAAATTAAATTCCAAAGCCCCCAAGCTAGCTCCAGATCCGCTTTAGTCGATTGGATCCGCGACGCTGCCGTCAAATTCAAAATGTTCATTCCGACGGTTCATTTGGCAATTTATTTGTTGGACGTGTTCATGGACAATCACCGGATCGCCAATGACAAATTGGGGGTCGTAGCACTCGTTTGTCTTGTCATCGCGGGGAAGTACGAAGAGGACGGAAGAGCTCCGCCCGTCAAAGTTCTTAGGGCGGCGCTACCGCCAGCATTTGACTCGGGCCAAGAGAACATCGTAGCGAATTGCGAACGACTGGTACTTCGTTGTCTTCACTGGCGACTCGGTTGGATTACTGCTGCTCATTTCGCTGAATATTACCGCCTTTTCGCGGTATGTAAACCAATACACCGATTTGTCGACTAACACTTTTTATCACCCTGAAATTAGGTAGGCGTTGGTAGATTAGGCGAACAGAACTGAACTTTAGTTCGCACGACTGTATAACATTCTATACCCCTTGGTGTTATGATTACTATTTACACTTTACTGAGTTTTCTATTGATTTCGTTCATCGCAATGCGCAGGCTTAGCTTCTGATTTGAGCTGATCACTCGCATAATAGTTTCGGCCTCAGAAGCCCCCAAAACCTTAAGATTTGAACAAAACTTATAGTTTTTCCGGCTTAACGTTCCGTTTTTCTCCATAGGGCTAAGGAAATCAATAAGTAGAGATTAGAAAGGTTGGTGCGCACATTATGTAACTTTTTTATTTCGTACAGCTGTCAACTTCATCTACCCAACATTTTCCTATGGCTAACGTAGCTTCATAATGTGAGAACATGACTCCTCCGATGTTTCAGGTAGTGAACGGCGATAGTGATTTGGAGAATACACCTCACAGAGAACTCCAATATAAAGTACGATACTCCTTCGATCAATTTCTCGATCGGTCTCTCCAGTACATTCAACTCACCAACACTCTGCCATCATCCAAAGCAGCCGCATGTCTTCTAGCTGCTCGAATTCAGAATAATGTCTCACCCGCTTGGCCCAAACCGCTCAAAGCTGTCACAAAGTACGACTTCGAACAATTATCCTTCCTCGCCAATTTTCTACTAAGCAGTCGGCAGTTCGATGCAGAATCTGGCTACTCATCCAGCTCTGAAAGCCTCGCAAAGACTTGGTCTAGCGAAATGACTCCCTGAAGTTTCCTTCCACTGCAGCAAACGAGGTTTGCTTTTTGTTTGACGAACGTTACTTTTCTATAGATTCATGTTGATACATGAAACAAAATAGTTCAACTCGATGTATGAATTAATATCGTGCAATTCTGTTCTTGTAAAGCAATGCTTTGAGCGGATGCGTTGCTTCTTATTACTCTAAAACCCGTGTTTCCGCATCATTAAGTTCAATGTGAATAAATTTATATAGCTTGGATCGTATAACCTAATTTCATACCGAATTAATTCCAGAAGAAATATCAGGTGCGCCGCATCACTCAACGTTCCTTAGCTCTACATCAATTCACTGGGTTTCGTGGCTTTGGCTACTAATTCAATTTATTTGAACTTGGTAAAACATCACTTCACTGAGCTAGAATTTATTGCTCGTTCTCATACCCTGACCATTATTGAGCAATTGGTAATAAGAAAATTAATGGGGCTATAAACGCGATTTTGTTGACAATAATAATCACTTTTCCAGAGTTTGCAGTGATTGAATTTCTGTAGTAGCCCCTATACACTTTAAGCGTTATTCAAGACTCACTGTGTAGGTACTTGGTTGGACTACCGTCTGTATGTATATCTTGGTAACATTTGTGGGAGTTTATGAGGAAATATCTGGTGCGTTGCAACACACAACTTTCCTTAGCTCTACAACAATTCACTTTGTACATGGCTAATTCTATTTAATCAATTCATTTATCACTCAGTCCCTTTGAACTTGGTCAAACAACGCTTTACGGCAGCGATTACAGTTAACGAATTTATTGTGCTGCTCGTACTCATTCCAGGACCATTATTGAGCAAATGGTACCCAGAAAATTAATGAGGCTGTAAACACGGATTTTTTTAAGGAGGATAGTAATCACTTTTGCAGAGTTATTGGGTAATAACTGTTAGAACTGGTATTAAGCGAAACGGCGGAAGTAGAAATTCAGGAATTTCTGGAGTGAGCCCCATGTATCTCATGAGCGTTTTTAAATACTCACCCTATAGGTATTGGATTGGACTACAGTACCAATTTTCTTTAACATTCTACTAACATTCCAGCGGAGTTTAAAAGGAAAAAACCACGGCAAAAACACTTTTCGTCGAACATTTTGATAATTTATTGTGCTGCTCTCGTCATTTTCCCACAAATGGGAATTTTATGGTATAATTATCTTATTAAGAGCTATCAATATAAAAAATTTAATCAAAATCGTTAGAGCGGTTTTTGAGAAAAAAAATTTGGTGTTTTGATCACTATGATAACTATAGTGAACTTTCGGTGGATTTTGCCCATACCTTTATTTTTGCATCCCATGGTAACCTGTAGGCTAGACATCAAGTTTGAGCTGATTTGGTACGGTGGATTTGGTTGGTGTTTTCTCTAGAAACCGCGCTAAAATCAATTTCGTCGAAAATTTTGATAATTTTTTGTGCTGCTCTCGTCAGTTTCCCACAAATGGGAATTTTATGGTATAATTATCATGTTAAGAGCTACCAATATTAAAAATGTAATCAAAATCGTTAGAGCGGTTTTTGAGAAAAAAAATTGTTGTTTTGATCACTATGATAACTATAGTTAACTTTCGGTGAATTTTGTTCAAACCCTTATTTTGGCGTCCCATGATGACCTGCGGGCGAGATATCTAGTTTGAGCTGATTTGGTACGGTGGTTTTCTCTAAAAATCGTATACAGACACACATACCATTTTCCCAAATAGTGTTTTTCGGACTCAGGGGGGGGGGGGGGTCTGAAACGTAAAGATCTGAAGAGAACTCAAAATTTTTTTTTCAGCCGATTACATAACTTTCCTTTCTACTTCGTAGAGCCAAGGAAAGTAAAAAACTTATCTAAAATCGATTTTAGTCGAAATGTTTGGTAATTTACTATGCTGTTCTCGTAATTTTCCCTCCCTTTTTTCATGAGAATTTTAATGGTATTTTGAGCTGTTATACAAAAAATTTTATCAAAACCGCGAGAGCCTTTTGTAAGAAAAAAATTGAGTGATTGACTATGATAACTATAGTTTTCAGTGGATTTTGCTCATACCGTTATTTTAACGTCCCATGGTCACCCGTGTGCTGGATATCAAGTTTGAGCTGATTTGGTTCAGCCATTTTCTCTCAATCGCGTTCACATACACACCATTTTCTCAAATCATGTTTTTCGGGCTCAGTAAGCTAATGAACTCAATTACATAACTTTCCTTTTCACTTCGTAAAGCCAGGGTAAGTAGAAACACAAATCTCAAATTGCAACTTCAAGTACATAACAGGTGCAGCTCATACACACCCCTCGTAAATTATATGATTCGTGTATGTGCCTGTCATATTGGGATTTTAAATGCGACATTACAGTATAATTGGGAACAAAATGTAGCTTCTGTGTTGTCAGTATCATTGAAAGGTTTCCAAGCTAGGCTTCCTCATCAGTCACAATTTTATTCAAAGGGTTACGAGTCCTTCGTGATGTCGCTCCTTAACCACACAGAAAGAGATTCTTGTCCCTGGATTCTTCAAATGTAATGCCACCTGGCATTCTCCAGTGTTGGTATGCTACATCCTAATTTTGTTTCGTCCCCCATATGCTGTAGATGAACTTTGTTGGGGACTTTCGCTTAGTTAGTGAACGTAAAGGATAGCCATAAAGCTGTCGATAGTTGCCGTCATTTGTGGCTGGAACAATGTGCCCGTGAGCTCTCCTACCCAAAACGATATACCAGTTGGGTTCTAGCATGAGCAACGTTTTGCAGGTTGCCCGACATCCAAATCCCTTCAGCAGCAATATTTTTCGATTGCTCATCTGACACTTCTCTGTTTTCCCGAAACTCTTCAAGTAAGGGTTCATTGATCACACTTTCTCGGGTTTTTAATCACACTTACCTACTAAGTATTCTCAATTTATAGACAAGGTTATTTTTTGGTCGAGTTGCTAGTAAGATTGTGCTCAGTTGTCTGTAGGGGGTCATGAACATATTATACCAAACTGTTTAATACTATATAATAATTTATTATTTAACACCTTTATAATACAAAAACTATATAACATCTACGTCATACTTGATTCATTTTTTGACGCTTTATCAATAAATTCCCGATAAGCTTCCGGAGTGAGTAACTTGGACTTGCTCTCTTCAACATGAGATGGATCAGGAAGCACAATCGCTATGTGCCCTGTTTCCCTTGGATCCTCCAACAAAAGCGTAGGCTTAGAAATCAGTTCTTTGTTGACTTCCAAGAGTTTACCATGAACCCCAGGAACGAGCTTGTAGCTTTTAGTTGGGCAGTTGACGATAACAACGCTTGTGTTTGGCTGTACCCGCTGAGCGTTGTGCTTCCGTTTCCCTGAAATTTTAGTTTTTAAGGTATTGCGATTTTCGGAAACCTAAAAAAAGAAAAGAAGACTTTAAGAAAGAAGTTTTATTACAATTGTACGTATGGAATGTGTCTATCATTTGGCTTGTGTCAGTTCGGGATTTGTATATCACTATCTATTTCCACTTGTAGGTTTCTGTAATCATATTTTGCTATTACTTGCCACTGCTGTTATCAAGGGATTTAATGTGTCCAGGGGCGTTGATTAAATTACTAAGCTGGCAGCTGTAGGCCTGCACAGGTTTTACAACCTGCTTTTGGAGTACCACTTTATTAAGGGCAGGGAAATTACAATAACTTCGTATTTGTTAGTCCTAAATGCAACCACAAATTAGTGATGAGAAACATGAGTGCACTTTCGAATTGGTGGGCCGCCCGGAAACCAGAGATATGATTAAGTCAGTTATGTAATCAGGTATTAGGCCAGTAGGCAATTTACTTATGTTAACGTACCTGTTAGGCGAGTCCATCTCCTCTGGCTGGTGAGATACTGTGGGCGAGTGCTTCCGATGTAAAGACATTATCGTCTGGCCGTTAAGTCAGTTCGTTGCGGTCTTTATATACGATGTAAAAAGGTAAATGGGATCGTGGAGGTCATGCACCTCTGGGGAGACTCACTAGAGATGAAAGGAAAGGAACGTCTTGAATAGTCTGTCGGTTGTCGATTCTAAGTCTTTTGGTTTATTATTCATTCTCAATAATAACCCTATATTTTTCGGTCACGAAAAATTTTTTACAACCCCCCTCAAAATTTGGTACTTTACGTTTCAAGACATGGGGATTCCAAATCTGCAATGTCCATCCCCCGTCTGGGCCGTTTTGTGCCTTTAACGTGGTCTAAACAATCCGTTCTTTTGCACAAAAATCCCATTTGGTGTCTAGTTGTGCCCGCCATCTCAGCAGTCCGATTAGTTCCAATCCATGGTTGTTATGGACCAAAAATGGTTTTAAAAAATCAACAAAATGCAGTATAATCGCAAATAAGCCGTGTTTCCTATCGTTTTCAAGGTATTTTTACATCCTGAGTCGAATGGAATGAGTATCAGACGTGTACAACTGCGTATATGGAAATTACAGTAATAATAGAGTCAACTAATTGAAAGAACTCGTGGGAACTACAGCGGAAGTCAACGTTTCGTCATTTGTCCTCCCTCCCTCCCGTCTCATCGAAGCCCACTCGACTCGCAACGTCGTGTCAATTGCCGAGGGTTCACTGGAAGTCCCCGTCCCTTTTTGCCCACGGAGAAAGGCCTCTTTCTCCGCACACCGCTACATCGGATCATAAATGCCTACAGACGTTAATGGGCGCCTGGTGCTAGGGGAATATTTAGTTTCCATAGTTCCATTGTAGTCAGGTCATGTTTCGTATGGTTTACTAATATTTTTCGATGCTGAATCGAATGGAATGGGTCTCGGAGCAGTAATACTAGGTCAAGCTGTTCATGAGAATAATAAACCGTTGTGTAATAATTTGCAGGGTTTTTTGTATAGGGTGGTCTGTAAATCCGTCAGTTGGTTGTTTGGTTGTGTGATCCGTCCTTTAAAGTTTTTTTGTTTATTGATTTCCATGTTTTCTGATGTGTTAAGTTTTCGTCCTTTCTATTGTTAATGTAGTAAGGTGGTGCAGTATTTTGTACTGGACATACCCAGTTGTCTTGAGGTGGTTGGCAAAGTTTGAATCATCTTTGTTCCTACTAAGATATTTAATGTGTTCTGAATATCCGTATTTGTCGTCCTGTCTGTTCTATATATGCGTTTTTACAAGTACAAGTTATTTTATATACCCCACTTTGGAAGCACTCGCCCACAGTATCTCACCAGCCAGAGGAGACGGACTCACCTAACAGATGCGTTAGCTTTAGTTATATAATTGTTTTGACTGCGCCATCAATTTACACTGCTTGATCCGATGAATACACTTTTTGCAGTCTTTGTCAGCACATACAGTCATTTTTTAATAATGAACATATCTGAATTTTGTTCATAACACGAGCCACAACTAGTCTGGGGGTGAAGATTGGCTTGTCTTTGGTCTCATACTCTAACTCCTACGAGAAGTGTCAGTAGCATTTTATGCTCACAGCACTAGACCTTTTTCACGTCGGTCTGTTTCCTTAGTGATGACACGGTCTGACTTCCACTGAATGAGGAACTGTCTGACCTGCAGACAATCACCATATCTATCTTATCTGGACCAGGAGATTTGTGGGCTATAAGGTCGCCCGTTGTTCAAAATGGAATATCTGGCTCGTTCTGAGGGTCCATGACCAGCTCCCTTGCTGCCCTTTGGGAATCTGTGTCGCTGGGGAACGCCTTCAAAAGGACGGTTTCCAGTGAACCTTAGATGCTACATGCCCAGCCTGAGTCACTTTGCACTTCAGATGAAACCTGCTCCACTTACAGAATCTCAGAGCTTTCCGCTTGCAGAAATGGCAGATCCTCCACAATGTTACTACATCCTGGTCTGAAGTAACGTGAAAAAAGCTGTGCTGATTTCAGTTTGTGCCCGTTTAGGCTGGGAACCTTGCCAGCTATTACACAAGTATAGAAAGAGAACCCTTAGCTGGTCTCTTGTGTAGTATCAACATTTTATTTTCGTTTCTACTTTTCCTCTAGCCCTAATCAACTCCCCCCCTGATAGTAACACAGTTCATCTTGATGTACTCTACATTTGCAATTTCTCCTAAGTAGAAGGGGACCAATAACACTATCCTAGAGCAGTTATTAGCATCATTAACCTGTAATGCTCAAGCTCGTATTTTTCTGATAAGTAAGGCTTAAACAATAAGTAATCTAGGATGAAGAAGTCGAAAGGTAACTTTGCAAGGAGTCCCTTATGCAAAAGCTTGGAAGACATCAAAGAATACCAGATGCATTTTCTTCTTCGTACATTTTTTTTTATTGTCAGGAATTTGATTTCTCCTGTGCTTGTTGTTATTCAAACGACTACGATGTTAATGTTGAAATACGTTAGTTTCTAACATACAGCCATATAGAAGAGTGATGTCTCAGCATCTCTACAATGATGTGGGAGGGGATCATAGGCCTCCACACATATTACAAGTGTAGGAATGAACTACAGAGTAGCAGCATTCGTGATAACACAACCAATGTCGTACAATTACCTGAAAGTCTACCGAGTCGATGGAAGATTCATTTTTCAACAGCTCATGGGACGGAGCCAAAGTAATGACACACACCCTGTTTGAATGAATCAACACGCAGTAATCATCGCCTTCATGCCTCACATTGACGGCGTAACGAATAGTGAAGTAGCGTTCCACAAAGTCCGAGTATTTTCCATGGTACTCAGTAGCGATATCTGGCACTCCTTCTTCAGAATGGTCCATAACTTGCCAGTTCTCTTCGCAGAATCTACAATAACACCGAGCGTTTTAATAGTCATACTCCTCCACTTCAGCTTACTATAAGAATAACGTTAACTACCGAAAAGGGATTCTCAGTTCTCTAACAAAGTACAAGTACGACGGACACACAAATTCCTCAGGTACTTTGATTTATTTGTCACATTTTGACAGTTGTGAGTTCGTTTAGAACGATAAGTTTAGCAAGAAAATATATGGTGCTTCACACGACTTTCTTCAGGAATTTTCGTGGCTTTAGCTACTGATCCTACCTATTTTATACTCAGTTCATTACAACTTAACAAAACATCACTTCACGTTTTATGTACAAAGAGTAGTAGCAGTGTCAACTGTGTTATCTAAAGTGGCTCGTAATTATCCTATGACCGTTATCAAATCTTCATCGTACACCATTGGAGTACCACCCTAATTTTTCTGAGAACGCTAGCATTACTGAAGTGGAATTTATAAGTAAAAAACCCTGCAAATTATTACACAATGGTTTATTATTCTCATGAACAGCTTGACCTAGTATTAGTGCTCCCCCATCCCATTCGATTCAGCTGATGCTCAAATACTAGTAAACCATACAAAACATGACCTGGCTACAATGAAACTACGGAAACAAAACGTCTGATGATTTGGCCCCGTCGTCAGGGAAATTGGAACGGGGGCGCTCAAAGCGAACCTGGAGGGAGTTGAGTGGCGGCGTCGTTGGGAGGGAAGCGAGCGGGAGGCGCGCTCACTCGCCTCGAGCGCGGTTGCTTTTTTAATGAGACGGGCAGGGCGGGAGGGAATTCAAACGATGAAACGCTGTAGCTCCCGCGTTGTAGTGCGTTTCGTTAATTTTTTTAACCGTTTTTTGCCCATTACAACCCCGGGCTTCGTCCGATTGTATTGCCGAGATGGCGGGCACAACTAGATACCAAATCGGATTTTTGGGCGAAAGAACGAATTTTTTAGACCACGTTAAAGGCACAAAATGGCCCGGACGGAATTGCAAATTTGGAATCTCCAAGTCTTGAAACGTAAAGTATCAAATTTTGAGGGGGGGTTGTAAAAAAATTTTCGTGACCGAAAACATAGGGTTATTATTCAGAATGAATAATAAACCAAAACTGTGCTAAAACCGAAAAATTTGATTCCATCATTTATTGTCCTTACTAACAATGTAATTAAAATTGTTAAGAGCTGTTATTGAGAAAACACATTTGGTGTGCTGACCACTATGATAAATATTCAGTTTTGAGCCGATTTAATTTAGCATTTTTCTCTCAATCGAGTTCGCAGACTCACCCAAACCACAGACTTACCCAAATGTGGGGTTTTCGACCTTAAAAGCCTTTGAAATGTGAAGATCTGAAGAAAACTCAGAAACAAATATTCAGTCTTCTGCTTCTACTTTCAGTTCTACTTCCTCAGAAAGGAAAAACGACTCATTACTTATGATTGTATTATTGCTGTATACACAATTATCACGGGAATGCTTGAAAGCTAAGAGCTGTGACCCGGCACTGAGTTGTTATTTACAATCCTTCGTGTGTTTGTCATTTTCACATATCCACTTTGGAGAGCTTAAGCTGATAACATTTTGTTTAGTTTTCGGAATATCTGGCAACATAATGGTGGTTTGGCACTCGAAATGTAACTAAAAAGTGACCTTAAGATTAAGCAGAAAAAATAACAATTGAAACCAGCGTCTGCCAAAGTATTACAATAAGGTTTGAATTTAACTTTATACACTTCGAAAACAATTCTACTTCGCTGGCACGAAATTACTCTAGATATCAAACTACATGATGTTTTTAACATGACATAATTATAACCAGTGCATCGAAACACAACTTTTGTACCCCCTCTTAAGGCGACAATACAGTCGGCCTATCTTCCTTCTTATAAGGTACTCCGCGACACCGCTTAAGAAAAGAGTGAGTGTGAACACAATTGAGAGAACTACTCAACCAAATCCGTTCAAATTTGATGGATTACTATCAGCGTAAATATGGCTTCGATAATAGTCGGTTCTGTTAGCTGCTAATTGTAAGTATTATCGCTGGGATCCCACTTCTGACACCATTTGTTGCGGGTTTGGAAATGCTTGAAGAGCCGCTGACTCAGGCAAAAATTACAGCGATCACTAGTTCCGATCCAATAGCCCAACTTTCGTCGGATTATGAACCTTCGTCTTACCGCTACACTACGATCGATAGGGTACCTACAAAGGGAGTCAGGTCATTATTAGCAATTGAACTGAGATAGACAAACAAAGACGTCAGCCTAATCTTGGTTATCAAGTTGATGAAATCGATCTTAAGACTTCGAAACGCGCAGTCTGAATATAACAATATTGAAATAACTTTCCTTTCTACGTAGTAAGCCTCAAGAAAGCAAAATGCAATTGAAGACGCGTAATGGGAAATGAATTATAATAAAAAATAGTGCTCACCTCCACATATCAGGGGTCAGAATAATGGAGGGGGTAGGCAATCTTTATGGCTTCCAGAAAGGAGGCCATAATATTTTGCGACGAACTGTTTTGTCGCCGCCAAACACACTCGAACATATAGGAGTCGAAGAGCTCGCCCCCACCGCACATCCGAGTCGGCAAATTCCGCTTAATTGCGGCCCACGGACCCTCCGTGGAGTTGGCATTAGCTCTGCTTTCAGGGTCCTTGAATTTCAGGTTATTTTTGACCCGAAGGTCCTGGAAGCCTTGTAGCTGTAGGCAGCCATACGATTTCCAACATCTCGAAACTATGGTCGTTCCGGGATGGATATGCTCTCGTATGGCTGCCAACAGCGACTCACTTCCCCTACTCTCAACAACTCTGAAGAAGCAGTTAGTAGATCCCCGTTCGATCCCACCAAACACCCACTTTCCCCCGACCCTTCTACCCCTGCTAAATTTGGGAGTTCCGAACTTTGATTCGTCAATATCAACAATAACACCGTCACCACCAATCACACAATATGCGCTCGTGACCACAATCGTACAGACTTCTCTACAAAAGCACATCCACTCGGTGACGGTTGAATTAGAAATATTCACATCCAAAGCTATCATTTCAGCCGGCAGACCCATAACCCAATAAAGGGTGACAAGTAAGATGTCGCACATACTCAGGCGACTAAAGCTAAACCACGACCCCGTCCGTATTGAACGTTTGGTGTTGTGGCCTTGCTTTCGACACCTCCATTCGAAACCATCATGCGAAGATGCCCTTTCAGTCAATTTCATAGGCGCTCCGCATTCAGGACATACATACTTGTCCGTGATCAAACCGGCAAGCATGCACCAATCCACAAAACTCCTGATACCTTCCACTCTTAATTGATGAATCAAAGCGGTGTCGATTCGCCTATCCATGGCCGGTCAGAAAATAGCAACAAAAAAACGCGAGGAGGGCCGTGAGGTAAACGCCAAACTCGGAGGCGAAAAGCAGAAGAAACTGGAAACCTCGGAAAAGAATGAAGACGGCTTCTCGTGCAGTAAGTCGAATACTACCAACTTGCGAACCAAATAGAGAATATTTTCGCATTAAAATCGGCGATATATAAGAAATAAGCAACGGAAACAGTCGTGGAAAAACGGAGATCACTTCACGTGCAATATGGCGATAACCTGTGAGATAAATGAAGTTATCTCCATCCGAAAACGGCGGCAACTTCGATGGAACAACCAATTCGGATGCTAACCTTTTTTATTATCCGCAGCCATACGCACTATGAAGCTACGTGTTTCAGACAGATAATAGAATCAAGTTTATTAAGATATTCCAATGTTTCAACGTTTTCTGAAAACAAAAAACACACTTGCGAAAACGAATTCAGAGAGAACGACTGGCAAAAAGCAGCTAAAATGTAATATTTGGTCTTCAGATTAACACGAGGAACTAAAATAAGGATATAAGATAAATCTGTCCAAAACAAAACGTGGGTTATTATAATGATCAAAGCTTAACTCTCTCCTTTTTTAGTTCAATAATGTGTTCAACATTCAATTATGTAATCAGCAAAAGAAAAACACGGGGGACTTCTTTCAATCTATACGTTTTAAAGGATTCCAAGCTCTAAAAACACTACTTGAAAGTGACAGGACTACATATCAAAGTGCTAAAAATACCAAATATTTTGTCCCCATAATGGCTCTGATGATTTTGATTACATTTTTTCTACAGACAGTTCAAGATAACTAAACAAAAACAGCACCATTTTTATCTATAGGAAAATGACAAGAGCAACACAATAAATTATCAAAAGGTTTCATGAAACGCGATGTGAACCTCATAATTCCACTCATATGGCCCCAAGGGGTTTTTAAAAATAATCCATGGTAGTAAAATAAACTACTAATATATTTAACAACCATCATAACATAATTAGGATCAACCCTCAGAACTCACCATTTCCCTTCTACTCGACCCCATTTTTCAGTTTATACTCCATAATCGACATGAACTTTCAATGAAACGTGAATTTAAAAAAGTTGAGTCATATAGTGACAGGACATAAGCACATGCTCACAGCTGTGGCAAAAGCAAGAGTACTCAGTAAATTTCGGAACCTAAGCGTGCTTATACAAGAATGTGGGGCTACGTCCTACCAAGTTCATATGAAATGGAAAACAGATGATTAGTTACAAGGGCAAACAAATCGCCAAAAGTGCGTGGAGCTGAGTAAAGTTGTGTGATGAGCAGCACCGGATATTTCAACTGACAATTGGGTAGGGGAATTACTGTCGCTTCGACTAATAAAGCGCTTCCAGACTCTCACGGAGTAGCCTGAGGTACGAGAATGTGGACTGGGTTGCTCGGGATTAGCCGCTCCGCTTGACTTCACTGAAGAGCGGTTTTTTTACAAGTCAAAGGATCATGAGGAATAGATGCACGACACCCAGACCACCAGAGTACTTCCCGAGAGCGTGCATGCGCTTGCTTAGCTTATGCCACTTCAGGGATCAGGCACCGTCGGGATGCTCCACGAGTCTGGAGGGGATAAGATTCCCTGTAGAAGACTCACGGAGGGTTGTGGATTAGCGTTTGCACTTTGGTTCGACCCCTGACAAGCATCTATTTCTTCAATAACAAAACATGTCAGCTTGTGCATGTAATTTCATAATCAAGTGGGATGATGTTGATCATCATAAAATACCGAGAGAAGCTCACGTAAAAAAATTTGATCCATTCATTTATAACTGTTAAAGCACATTTTCGTGGAACAATTAGCAATTACGAAAGAGACGGTCCGTAACGAGTGTCAGTTTTGGTTAATTATTCCACGAAAATCCGTTTCAACTAGCCCGAAAGGTCAACAAACATAACTTACTTCACACAGGCCGCTGATAATTCGAATTTCTGATGCCGCTCTGCTGGTAGTAAATATTTTGTTGTTGTTGTTGCTGTCGTTCGAAAACTTTTCTTCTTTGTGTAATGCACAACAAGATGAAACGACACGAGATAGTTGTGTTCCATGAGACAAAGCGTTCTTCGGCGAGCAAGTTTTTAGATTTCTCCAGAACAATGACGTATGGGAGTGAAAATAAATTTGAAAATAGAGTTAGCGGAGCTGTGAAAAAATAACGTTGTTTTCTGTTACACAGAGGGGAAAATGCATCAATACAATTTTTCTTTTTCTTACAAAGTAAGAGGAAAAAGTGTTTAGTCTAATGGACTAGTCTAATGGATGGATTTTAGGCTTCGGAGCTCTAACTAAACAACCAGTGGTAATGCTCCATGTGCCTGGTTCTGGGTTATCCCATGCTACCAGGCGCGACCACGGGTTGTGGATAGTGGAACGGCCACGGCATTGTCCCCAGGGGCATATCTGCGGCCAGCTGTGAATAAGGACAGCATGCTGACTGAATAAGCAGCCGCGAACAAGGGGCTTAACCCAAGAGATCGCAGAAGAGATCCTGAACAAAGGGCTCAAGGGCAAGCGCATCTACATTTTCTCAGACAGCCAGGCCGCCTTAAAGGCCATCGCAGCCTATAGTTTTAGGTCTAAGCTGGCATGGGAATACCTCCATGCGCTCAAGCAGCTCGGCGCCCATAACAGGCTCTCTCTCATTTGGGTGCCGGCTCACAGGGGGCATGAGGACAATGAAAAGGCTGACCACCTTGCGAAAAGGGGTACAGAATCCCTACCCATCGGGCCTGAACCACACGTAGGTATGACGAAAAGTCACCTGAACCATCTGGTTGCTCGATGGGAGATACAGGAAAATGGCGCCCATTGGCATCGCCAGCCACCACTAAGACAGGCGAAAAGGCTTGTCACGCCTTCCTGTCAAAGGGCGAAGGCGATGCTGACACTCTCTAGACAAGATCTGAGAGTAATGATAAGCTTCCTCACCGGGCACTGCCCACTCAGATATCACCTCAACAAGATGGGCATCTTAGAGGCGGTGGAATGCAGACTCTGCGGTGAGGACGACGAGACAGCAGAGCATATCCTGTGTGAGTGCCCTGCCTTGGCAGCAAAACGCTTTGAATACTTCGGTCAGGGGACCACTGAACCCCAAATCATGGGGGAATCTGCGGTGTAGGACATTTTTAAGAGAAACATGTTTAGATAACCAAGAAATAACTTACGTGTGTTACGGGGTGATTGATATACATGCGATATCGCACTAAGAGAGTCGGGAAGTTATTACGATATCAAGCTGAATGCAATCGGAACATAAGAGTTTTATTCGTGAATTACATTCGGAGAGGTTTTACCACCACAGACAGGGTAACTGAGTGGGAGCGAACGCAAGCGCGGGCGACGAGGGGGGTATTAGGTATATTTTAGAGAAATATATCCATGAAAATTTAGGGAACGACTTAAAAAGATAAAATATACCTTTTACGCCTATTGGCAAAACAGCTTCAACGTTCATCATATTCTCAGAATGGTTTTATATAGTTAAAGCTGTGCTCTCAACTAACTAATACCTACATTGTGTTTGCCACTAATGTTCCTTGATATAGCGCCCATAAATTTAGCGGGTCGTCGAATCGACAGGGATTGCAGAAAGTTGTGTGTTGCTATGCACCAGATATTTATATTTTACCAAGTACATGCCGATCATCAATGCTAAACGAAAAAAAACAAAATTCAATTCAAATCAAATTTGAAATCAATTAAAATTCAGTAGTTTTGCGCTCAATTCGATCTAAAACTAAACAAGAACCATGATAATCAGTTGAGCATTGTGAATTAGTTTCTGAATTAACTCCCTTCTTTCCTCCTTTGGAGTTGTACTTTTTGAAATTCCTGAGGTTTTTTGCGCAACTAAGACAAAAAATTGTGTCGAACAAATTTATAAATAATACATTTACATACAGACTACTTCGCCGAAAATAGGGTTTTTAGATTCAGTAGGCATCAAAACTAAAGATCTGAAGAAAACTGAACTAAAAAAAAAAAAAATGATTACAGTACTTTCCTTACCCTTTGGGTTGCAAAGGTAAAACTCGGTTCAGAAACACAGATTCAGCCTGCCACAATCCAGAAACTTGTCACTTATATGCATTAACCTATGGTGTTTTCCCCCAGATTCGGTTGAGATCTGTCTGTATTTGGCTTTTGGTTTATTATTCATTCTGAATAATAACCCCCTGTTTTCGGTCACGAAAAATTTTTTACAACCCCTCCTCCAAATTTGATACTTTACGTTTCAAGACTTGGAGATTCCAAATTTGCAATGTACGTCCGCCGTCCGGGCCGTTTTGTGCCTTTAACGTGGTCTAAAAAATTCGTTCTTTCGCCCAAAAACCCGATTTGGTATCCAGTTGTGCCCGCCATATCGGCAATCTAATCGGACGAAGCTCGTGGTTGTAATGGGCAACAAACGGTTAAAAACATTAACGAAACGCAGTACAACGCGGGAGCTACAGCTATTCGTCTTTTGAACTCCCTCCCTCCCTGCCCGTCTCATTAAAAAAGCAACCGCGCTCGAGCTACTTTTTTGCATCAAAGACTTACATTTATAATTAGAAGACAAAAAAATCTGTGAATTTGAATCGTCAAATGGAATATGACTGGAAGCACAGGAGTTCAAGATAGTAGGGTACTGCTGAAAGAGTTAAGATGAAGCATTCATCAGTATTCGACAAATCGACGAAATGCGACAAATTTTATTAAAACATCTCACATTACAACAATTACTTAACAACTTTCAATAAAAACTCACAGTCCAGATGAATTCGTATCGTTAATAAAAAGGGCGGTTCGCGAAACTTGGCAAGCAATAGGCAGCAAAGATAACCTCACGATTCCGGCTTGGGAAGCAGTCCTAGGGTTTGTTCCAAATGAGCGACCAGAGGGACGTTCTTGTCTTTTTTCAACGATGCGAGGTAGATTTGTTTGTATTCGGGAACTGATTTTGTGTTCCTGGAGAGTTTATAAAGTTTGAATAAGCAATGCAGTACGATAAAGTGGAATATAAATGATAATCAATGCAACACTTACGTTCTCCCTTGCCAAAGCTTTTATGATAATACCAGTTCTAGAACGTTGTTATGGAGGGGGTAGGGAGTACCATCAATACATCTGATTATCAAGATGAGATTTTGGAAGCAGATGTCGCTGGTGGTGGATTAGCCTACATGATGACGGTCTTGCCAGGTTAATTAATAATATACTAGGAACGAAGTTGCCCAATTATCAAGTTCTGATATACTGTTGGATCTCAGCACTGCACAGAAGGGTGTGCAGATCCTAGCCATCTTGGAATTCTGGTAAACGTTGTATGCCAAACTACTCTCAGTCAATACGTACTTACAGAGGTGACAATTAACCATCTCCCATGCCTAATGTATTTAGCAATGAACAGTGGGTGGGCTTCTTGGAGGAGTTGGAACATATTTTCCAGTTTCCAGTGAGGATCAGTACTGCTGACAGCTCTATTTGGACATTCTAAGGCATCACTTCTAACAGAGTTGCCAGAGGATGCTGCTTTGAGGATGCGGCTGTGGAGTAGTCTCTGTCCGCAAGTTTACTCATATAAGTCAGCCTTTGGAAGCTCTGAGCTTGGCAAGTGGGCAGTCATCACTAAAAAGATATAGAGTGTGGGTATAGGGTAGTGAACTTTCTCCTTCACTTGATCATGCTTGACGACATCATCAAGCCAAAAGCTTAAAGGTACTGCCCATCTTTTTTAAGAGTTTCCCTTTATCGTCTTACCTAGTTTAATGTTATGTTCATTTATGCTGAAAACGAACCTAAACTTGACCTTGTATGAATTGTGGACTCCCTGTTCTTCCTCCGCCTCCTTGTGGTTACATATCTCGAAATATCACAAACAAACACATGAACTTCAACAGATCAATAAACGAGTTAGGGATACCCAGGCTGTGTCCCAATCAAGCTAAGACTGTCCTTTCAGTTTACTTAAGAAGGCGACACCAGCACTGTCATGCATCTCTGTGGACGCTAGAGGAACTAGGAAGGGTTTCCAAGAGGAGACCTGAGGGGAGGTACTCATGGAGGTACATCATGTGGGAACTGCTATCGTTGACTATATTATTCAAATGTTACTCAGGAACAGAAATCAATCTTTCCTTCTGAAAGCTTACTTTTCTGTAGTGGAAAGCAGTTTAATGAGAGTGAGGAGGATGGAGTTCAGCCTCTCATGAAAGGCTTGCAATAGTCGTTCTTCTTCTAGGTCTTCATCTTCTTTGTCTCCTTCACTAACTGGTTCGTCTGCGAGACAAAAATTTACAGGGGTGATAAAAAGCCAAACATGAGTATGAAATAGCTGATTTGAAACTTTGGATGGTTCTACATACTGAAGCCAGCACAGTTTTGATCGTTGTGGTAATTAAGCGTTTTGAATAAAAAATAGGATTCCTCCGCTGAGAATTTAATATTTCCCAAAAGTGTTGGAGTTGAAAATTCTAAAACATGTCATGAAGCTGATGAACCTGCTTTGGCAGGGCTACTTGAAAATGGGCGAATGTAGACTAGTCCCAATTGAATAATGAGGCCAGGAAATCTATACCCTCATCATCATCATCATCATTAAGCAACTTATTAACTTCGATGTGACTATCTGGACCCACTGCATACCTAGCCTTCTAGGCTTCAAACGAGGACCTGCTCCATTGCAGTTAGACATGATAAACACTACACCACCCAATGGGCCAAGGTGCAAACATAATTTATGCAGAATAATAACAAATCTTACCAGTTGATGGCTCGTTCGGCTTTTTACGGATTTGAGAAACAGCACTTTTGCACTGGCTACAAACACTGAGAGCTCTTAGAAGATTTTTTATTTTTGTTTTGGGCGACTTTGACTCTAAAAGCATGAAACAAACGTACGTTGACAATTTGGAAACAATGTAAATAAATTAAAATAATGGATAATCAATTACCTTCAGCTACAAGTTCGAATAGGGCTAACCTCTCCAACTGAACCCTCAACACTTGAAGTGGGTTATCGAGGGCTGAGAACAAGGATATCGCCTTTGAGTAGTTGATGTGGCACAACTGAACAATCTGTTTTGCTTTGTTGTCATCAAAATCGTTGGTTCTAATAAAAAAATGAGAAAATACATTGAGAGTTGCTCGAGAACCCAGTTCAAAATTTGGTGGATTTGGTCCATTAAAAATAAATAAATGACCATTGCATGTTTACTTGTACAATTTACAGATTTTTTATTTTTCCAACCCTATACTGAGGGCAACTGAGAAAACCCCGATTGCGACCTCAGATGGGTCAATGAGCAGCCTTGTGTCCTCTTAGTTCCACCCCCAGCTCCCATGAAGATGATATTTCCTGATGGAACACCCCCAACACATCCCACCACTTTCTCTCGAAATGCAAGACAGTCTTGAGGTCTATCCCAGCAACCTCAACCAGCCGCAGCAGAGGCATCCCAACAATTCTGAGGCACGCCCTTTCAAGCACACAGAGCTATGCTGACACCAGCCCTGTCTTGCAGAATCTGCAACTCTGACTTCCCAATTTTTGCCAGGAGGTACAATGTATCATGAACAGGCCATACCAACTGTATACTTTCTCTCTCACAATTGAGGACTCTCTTGATTACTCTCTGGAGAGTATTATAAATAACCTCGACTGCCTTTGGCCAAGCACAATTTGCCAATAGGAACTTCTCCTCCCAATTCCCTTATTCAAGTGGCTCATAGCAGTCCCTACAAAGAGATCAGGTCCCACTGGGATTCATACAGATCTGTCTCTCACCGTGCTGTCGCCAGCAGGAGTTTGCAAATATTTTTCTTATGTTTCCTCGTGCACTGCTTGCTTATTGGAAAGGCAGGTGCTCTGAAGACAACCTTTCTAGTTACACAATTACAATACTTTCCTAAGAAATGTGTTGAACAAAGATACTAAGATGAGTTAATTTTTGAATGATGGTTCGCATTAAATGTTAAAACTTAAATGCTGAGGTCACCTGTACGAGTTGAAGTAAAGTGAGCCGAGTCGCTGGTGCAGAATCGCAAGCCTGAATTGATAAAGAGGTTGACGAAAAGATTGTGAGTTAACGTCGCAGAACTTAGCTGCCTTTTGCAGCAATTCGACAGCCTCTCGCTCAATGTCTTCTGCACTCTGTACGAGAAAACAGTAACTACTTAGCAGAATCCAAAACCTGACAATATTACAATTTTCGCAAAGTTACATTTTTATTACATTTACCTTAGAGCCGCTGGGGGCAGGAGGGTGGTTTTGATTGAGTGTGGCCCAAGTGTAGAGAGAAGTGGACAGCTCCCAATAAATAATGTCCCACACGTCAGGGGCAACTTTTCGACTGCCCAACGAGAACAGTGCATTTGTATAGCAGTCAACGGCCTGGAAAGTTGAAAATTGTTATGAAATGAGGGCACACTTACAGTTGAAATGCTCTCATTTAGCACAATCCTTTCACTGGTCGACTCAATTCAAGTGAGTCTATATTTTGGCAAAACCAATCACTCAGCTTTCCTAGATATATAATTAATTTGGTTCTAATTCGAGGTCCATCCATTTATCTTTGCACACGTTTGCACTTGTACTAGGAAACGAATTTCGAACACCGAAATACCACATCATACAGAATCGTAAAAAAAGAACTCTACTCACCTTGGAATATTGTTGTTGGAACAATGAAGAAAATACTGGGTTTATATTTGATGGAGCGTGAGCTCGAAGTCTGTACAGTCTTCCCCAATTGCTCAACAGTAAAGCGTTGTTAACACAATCGCCGACCTCTTCAAATATTTTGACACCAAAAACGAGTAGTTGCTCAGATTTTTTAATGTAGGCGTTGAACTGAAAGGATGAAATATAAGAAGTAGAAGTTAGGGTATTTATTTGTGGGCAGGGAAAACTTACTAGTTACTAGAAGCAGTAGTCTGGTTCAATGCTGCGTAATGAGTACAAGCAAAGGGAGAAGTTTTGTTTATTTTCAAACTTGGTGTCAATGGATTCAACAACCCTTTAGCTTAGCTTAGCAAATGCCAGTCACTAGAGCAGAGACTTATATCGTAGGGCTGGTCCCTCAAATTGCCTTTTCTTCCACAGATGACAGTTCGTTTTACAGCGTCTAACTGTGATGCACTAAACTAAAGTGATGCAACTGAACTGAATTCTCAACGAGAAATTTAGACAATGAATAATTTTGAATTTGAATAACTCTGCATATGGGGGGAGGGAAAGGTTTTTTTTTATTTTTATAAATCACTAATGAATATGAGGAATCGCACTGAAACTACCTTATAATCTTTCCAGTTTGGAGGTGAAGATGTGACACTATGGTTTAATTTGCTAACGAATATCAGAAGAAAATTGAAAGATGTAAAACCACATGTTTGCACTTATACCATGCTCAGAGATAATAGTAATAAAACTGATAAGAAACTAAGTGCAAACACAACCACGCATAAATAATAAACGAGGCAAATGATTACACAAGAGTTTATTATTCTCTTGCACAGCTCGACGTAGTCTCACACCTCTGGGACCCACTCCATTCAATTCAGCATCGAAAAATACTCATGAACGATACGAAACATGACCTGACTACAATGGATCAACGAAAATTAACATTTCTAGGCGAATCAAGGTAACTGCCATGTCAAGACGAGTCTAACTGATGGGAGGCTGGGGAGAGACAGTAAATTAGCGCAGGCTGGGAGAAACGATATCGTTTGCTATATACTATGCTGCGAGTTTCTTCAAGTAGCAGAACTTGACTCAGTATATTTACTGTGATTTCAGTGTTCCATCTACCACATAATCCTCGAGACTCGTCTTGTTCTAGGAAACGATACCAAACAAGACGTAATTGCGACGAAACCGCCAAAATTTCGTTCTTTATTAATTTTGGTTTATTATTCATTCTGAATAATAACCCTATGTTTTCGATCACGAAAAATGTTTTACAACCCCCCCTCAAAATTTGATACTTTACGTTTCAAGGCTTGGAGATTCCAAATGTGCAGTGCCCGTCCGCCGTCCCCTGTCTGCCGTCCGGGCCATTTTGTGCCATTAACGTGGTCTAAAAAATTCGTTCTTCCGCACAAAAATCCGATTTGGTATCTAGTTGTGCCCGCCATCTCGGCAATCCGATCGGACGAAGCCCGTGGTTGTAATGGGCAAAAAAATGGTAAAAAAATTTTTTTTCAGCAGATTACATAACTTTCCTTTTTACTTCGTAGAGCCAAGGAAAGTAAAAAAATTAACGAAATGCAGTACAACGCGGGAACTACAGCGGAAGTCAACGTTTCATCGTTTGAACTCCCTCCCTCCCACCCGTCTCAATAAAAAACTACCGTCCTCGCCTCGCAATGCAACGCTCGCCTGCCCGCTCTACCCGTTGGAAGCCACGAACTCTTTTTTTTTTTGCTTCCTCTAGGAAGTGCTCGTGTTTCGTATATAACCTTTGGCATTACGATTTGTCCCTTTATCATCTGATTGCCTTGTTCTCGTCTTCACCTCCACGAATGACTGTTTCGCTCCATCTCAACTATTTCCGTCAGCAAAATATCTGTTATCTTCGATTGAACTTTTCATTATTCGTTTATTTTTGGTTTATTTATTTAATAGTTTGTTCGTTTCATTTTTTTGGTTTTAATACGATTCAATTTTTTTAGATTCTTTTGTTTCATTCTCATTTTGGTTTTTTTCATAGATTTTTGGTTACATTTTGATATTAGTATTTAGCGTGCATGTTTTCATATTAAAATTCAGTTTTTTCTAGATGCTTTCGTTTTTTGTTTATTTTAATATTACGAATCAGTTCTTTTCGACCTTTTTTTGGGTTTCATTTTGAAATTTTTCGATGCTGAATTGAACAGGATGGGTCTCGGAGCATTAATGCTAGGTCAAGCTGATTATCCGAATAATAAACCATTATGTATTAATTTGCAGGTTTTCAAACTATTTTTTGCCCATAAACAACCACAGGGTTTGAATGAGTGACTCAATTGAGTTTGTACTGGGACGATCCGAACTGTTCGATTTAGCGAAGGCTCGACTGAAGCATCTGAGCTAACTAGGCACCACAAGGTTCCGATTTACTCTAAACGTTGGTGTCGACCGTCTGAACGAAGCTGTTGTCTAGTCGAGTTATCTTCCTGTTACTCGAGCTCACGTTCGCTCCCACTCACTTCCCTGTTTGGTAAATCTTCGAACTGTGATTGAGAATAAAACTGCGTGTTCCAATTACATTCAGTTGGTATTATACAAACTCCCTTCCACATTTAGTACGATATCACAATAGGTTAATAATATAGAGCGGACACAATTGAAGTTGGAACATTCCCTCACAACACAGGGCTGATTGTATTATCTCACTACGACAAAGTACGTTTCAACATTAGAGGGAAGCAAAGAATAATAATAATGAGGACAATTATTAAGAGGTACATACCGCATCTTTGTCAAAGTCTTCCGCTTCTAACAAATCTGAAAAGCAGATGAGCCCATTAATAATCTCAACTACTGCACATCCACGTAAATATGGACATTACATTTCTCACGAATGGAGAAGGAATAATAGTCCTGAAATGAGCGTTTACAGGATGCTATGGGTAATCAGTGAGCTCCCATATCTGCCCAAAGCCTTTTGAGTTTGCTCCTATGTAAACGTACTTGGCGAACTTTGAAACCTCTCACCACAGGTAGAGGGTACAGGTCAGGTGGTAAGTTACTCACCTGGTGAAGAACGTATTACCTTAAGTTTTGAAAGATCGTAAATTGAAATAAATTAAAAAATAAATCAACATTTTCAAGATTTTAGTTTAAATTCTCGCTCAGCACTCAATTGCTTAGGCAACCCAGCAGCTGGGTAGTTTTAATCTTTTTTTCTTGAACAGCAATCATTAATCACAAGCAGAACTTTGTTCCCTTTACGTTTTTAATACATAAACAATGAAGACTCTTCAAGTACTGGAATTGTCTCCCAGGGTCAACTGGTTTCCACAGTTGTCGATGCACTCCACCCATAGGGGAGGGGTTGCTCTCAAGGCAATCGGCCTCTCAAGTCTATAGTGTTCGTCCTGTTTCCAAGTTGCATAGCCCCCTGCTCCTTCGTCAACAGAAAAAAGGGAGCGTGGACCATCAGAATCCTGCAGCAGTTTGTGAGCAAATACTGCCTCCAGTCGTCTCAACTTATCATACCACCATGAAGTAACTCATTGGCCACAGGGCTTCACCGGGATACTGGCTTAATGACGACTTGCCATACCTCTAAAGGTCTGGGTTCAGTGTATGCTGAGCGAAAGCTCGGGCTCTTGCACAATGGCGAAACCACCACCTCCACGACTTTCAACTGATCTAATTCATTATGAGACATAACGAATAGTCATTTTGATATGACAACAGACCTCTAAGCAAAAAATAGAAATGAGCGCAGCCAAACACTTCTGCATGAACACATTACCTTTGGATTTTGACGTATACAATGAGCTCAGAACGTTGCAAACATTTCCGGTTCTGCTCTTTATTTCGTTTGAGGGATTAAGTTCCAACGCTCGCTTGAAGCAGTTACTTATCGTTTCGGCCAATTCGTCAATATTCGATCCTGGGTCGAGTAGCTCAATATCTGCAAGTAGAGATACGTAATATAGACACGGGTGAACGACGGACATCAAAACACACAACAATATATCATAATAATATCATTGATGGTGTCAATTTGGAGACCTCATGATGAAGTTGCTAGTTTCAAAAACACCATGGCACGTTAACAGCACTTCTTAGGACATTATTTTGAAATCTATGCATGATTTCTCAAACCATCAACGCGCTTTAACACGTACTTAAAATTGCTACAAATGGAGAGCAAAGGCCACAGTCCATTCCACCCCCAACACCTCACCTACACTGCTCGTCTTCCAGTATAACCTGGTTAAGCCAGACCCTAAGGTGAAACTGGTGAGTCGGGAAGATCTTCCATATCTGTGAACCTCATGACTGCCTCTCCTCACATCTGATTCCAAACTTCGACGATTACCTTTCATTGATAAATGGATGGAGTATCTGAACTCCGAATATCACAGCTGGGCTGAATGAAAATACGAGTATACAATTTACACTTGTGTACCCAAGACAAGAACTGGAAAATAAAGTAAGTCAAGAACTGAATGAGCACCTCACAAGTGTCTCTCGGGACCCTGCCCTTATCACTGATGTGGACAGCACGTGGAAAACTATAAAAGACATCTTGAATGGGACTGTTGAAGCAAATCTGAAACCAACTCCCAAAAGAAATAGGAGGGAATGGATGACAGAGGAAATCTTAAATCTGATGGACTCACGGAGAGAATACAAAGCTGCTGGCAGCCTGAATAAATACAGGCATCTTAACAGAATAATCCGCACCGAAATAAAACGTGCTAAGGAGAACTGGATAGAGGGTAAATGTTCGGAAATAGAAGAACTACTGCGACGCCATGACCATTTTAACCTGCATAAGAAGGTGAAAGAATTTACAGCGACGAACAGGAAATTTGCAGTCCACAACATATTGGGCTCAGACGGAAAATTATTGGACTCCACAGAAGAAAAACTACAAGTATGGGAAAAATACATCAAGACTCTGTTTGAAAGCGCTAGAGCGGAGTCCTACCAAACAGACATTAATGGGGAGGGACCAAGTATTCTGAAATCCGAAGTGGAATATGCGATAAAATAACTCAAGGCAAATAAAAGCCCAGGGCCAGATGAAATATATCCCGAAATCTTAAAACTAATAAGCGAGGAAAACATCGACCTGCTTGTCGCTCTCTATAACCGTATTTATGAAACTGGCAGAGTACCTCAAGATTGGTTAGAATCGATCTTCATACCATTGCCAAAGAAAACAAATCCAAAAGATTGCGGAGACTTTCGTTTAATAAGCTTAATGAGCCAGGCATTAAAAGTCCTACTGGAAATAAGTCATAATCGCATTCCTGGCAAATGCGAAGCGAACATTGGAGATGACCAGTTTGGCTTCAGGAGCAGAATGGGCACGAGAGAGGCTTTGTTCAGCTTACTGCTGCTGGCGCAAAAATGCTATGATCAACAACGAGACGTCTTCATCTGCTTCATAGACTTCGAAAAAGCATTTGATAGAGTGAGACACGATCTGCTGATGGAGTCGCTTCGCGGCGTGGGCCTCGACGAGAAGGACACTACTCTGATACAGAACCTATATTGGAACCAGAGCGCTAGAATCAGAACAGAGTGATCCATGTCAGAGCAAATCGGGATTGGCAGAGGAGTTAGGCAGGGCTACGTCTTGTCCCCATTACTGTTCAATCTTTAGTCAGAGCTAATATTTGTCAGATCTCTGGCAGATATCTCAGAGGGGGTCAAGGTTAATGGCGTGAACATAAACATCATCAGATACGCGACGATACTGTCTTGATCGCTGACTCGGATGTAGGTCTGCAGTGACTCCTCAACAGCGTAAGCAATACCTGCGAAGAGTTTGGTATGAAAATAAATGTGAAGAAAACCAAGGTAATGATAATCAAAAAGTCAAAAAATGTCCCACGACCAATCCAAATAAATGGAAGGATACTAGAAGAAGTGGGCAAGTTTCAATACCTGGGATGCTGGATAGACAACAAACTAGATCCAGACATAGAAGTTAGATAGAAAATAGAACAAGCCAGAAACTGTTTTGTACGACTCAGGAAGCTCCTCTGCGACTCACGAATTAGTCTCGACCTGCGTTTAAGACTCTCAAAATGTTATGTATGGTCTGCTCTCTTGTACGGAGTCGAAACATGGACCCTAAAAACACAAACAATCAACAGGCTGGAAGCTTTCGAGATGTGGACATATCGCAGAATACTCAAAATACCATGGTCATCGCATACCACGAACGAAGAAGTCTTGCGCAGGATTGGAATAGAACGAGAACTATTCAAACTTGTAAAAGTCCGTAAAACTGCATACCTAGGTCATATCCTGAGAAACGACAAATACCGTTACGCACAGCTCATCATCAAGGGAAAGATCGAGGGCAAGCGGGGCCTAGGACGGAAGAAGATGTCATGGCTGAGGAATGTACGTCGGTGGACTGGCATGAGCTTCGAGGAGCTCATCAGAGCCGCTGAAGACAGAGAGGGATTTGCCACTGTGATATCCAACCTTCATTGATGGAGATGGCACGTCGAAGAAGAAGAGAGACCCAAGGCAAAGCTGTCTCGAACTTTCCACCACAAGCCCAACCTTTTAAACTGTAATCGGAACAGTCAAATCTCCTCAAAATGAACATATCAATTTTGGTTTGCAGAATACCACCTGTGACTTCAGGAGTGTGTGACAGGCACCAAACCATGCTCTGTTTTAGCGAATGGTTGTCATAGGGTTTTCGTTGACAAGGGCATCACAAGCTCCCTGATGATCTAGATAACATGAGAATCATCAGTTGTAACAGATTTGGTCACTCTCAAGGTGTCTGTTGTGGGTCATATTTGCTCTCAACTCCCAATTCAAAGGAGATTAACTTACCCGCGCCCCTATATAACGACTTTGACACTTGTTTAGGCCACATCATCCAACAAATAAAAAGGTTAAATACTTTTGCACCACATTCGACAGCTTTGAGCTAAATTAAAAGTGTTATTGTAGAGATTATCCACAAAAGGAAGCACTTTATTATGAACCTGATTGAAAGGCGGTTGGTGTCTTGAAAGTGAGCGTGGGATAGTCGTCGAGCTCATCTTGTAATTGGAAAGTTTCCATCCCAGTAGCCAGCAGTGATTTCAACAAATTGAAGAGACAATCTCCGGCTCGACTCAACATTGCGCCCGCCAAAATTTGGTCGTCTCCACAACATCTCAGCACATTTTTTATGTGCTTCAGAGCGAGTGAATACCTTCAACGTAAACGTGAATTTAGGCATTTACACGTAAGAAAGGAAACAATAATGTGTTGGTCCTACATTACTCAGATTAGTAAGCTATGGCAACCTATTGAGTTTAAATAAAATGCCTTCTAGGAAGCTGCACGGACAGTAGTTCTCTCACTCACTGTCATTTCAACTTACAGAATTGATTTATGAAAAAATAGAGTGAAAACGTATGGAGCACTCTCAAATAAAGTTTTAGATGTCTACAGTAAGTAACATACTTATCAGCTTCAATCTCCCTTTCAACGAGGATAGAATACGCTAAGCAAGCTTTTTCGGTGAGGAGAGAAAATAGGTAGCCCTTCCACGTATTTTGTTCCATTTCTTCAGGTCGTTGCCACGTGGGCATAGCCTTTGCGAGTGGTTTACACAGAAGAGATTTCAAAAATGCATCCTCCCTAGAAAATCATTCGAAGCACAATTTCTAAAATAAAAATTATAATGAATAATTTCAATTAAAAATAACGATATAATTAAAACATAGCTGGCATAATAGAGCGCTTGCCGTTCCAGGCCCCTATGCAGTAGGTGTACCATTGCTGTGCGGAAAATTGTTGGCAGTACATCTAATGGTATTGCTGCCTGCACCCCTGGCTCATTAACTCCTGCACCTGCTAGGCCACTTCTGTAAGGTATATCATCACCCCAGCCTCAAGTGTGGGAACACCCCCTTTCCATCTCGATGTTTCAAGAATAAGTATCCTTACTGAGTTCCACTTCATTCGTAGTAGAAGAAAGACAAATCGTAGGTAAAATGTATTTTCTATTAACACCAAACTACGTTCGAAACGTCCCAGCGATACAGGCATAGCGATTTACATCAAACTCACATGATGTCTTTCAATTATATCGTTCTCCATAAATGTTTCTCTAACAGTCTGTCGAACAGAAATAACAACCAAAATGTTCCAATAAGGATTTTACTTTCCCTGGCTCTACGAATTAGAAAAGAAAGTTATATAATCGGCTGAAAACAAAATTTTGAATTCCATTCAGATCTTCAGAACCTGACAAAAAGTATTTGTCAAAATAGTATATGTGTATGTATTTGTGAACACGATTGAGGGAAAACACCTCATAGTGATCTGGCCTGCAGGTCATTGTGGAATGTAAAAATACGGGTATGAGCAGAATCTACCAAAAACTAACCATTCTATTGATCAAAACACCATTTTTTCTCAAACGATCTCGATTAAATTTCTTCTACACACCCAAATGACACAACAATATCATAAAATTCCTATATGTGGGAAAATGCTGCGTTCTAACAGTTTTTCAACGAATAGAAATTGCGGTTAACTTACTGTCCCGCTTTTTCGCTCTTGTTCGTGCCACTCTTCTTTTTTTTACGCCCTTTCTCTGGTGGTTTACTGAAATGCATCGGGATCGCTTCATTAGGATTGGCCATTTTCGGATGGTTATCGTCTCCCTCTTCCTATCAGATTAAGTAATAAGAATTAGTATTAACAGAGCATGAGCTGCGATATTTATTTTTACGTAACACTCTTTTTTCATGATTGTGAAAAACAAGTATATGGTCTGAAAGTTCATTTTATTGTCACAATCTTTGTGTGTACTAAAATTGCATCGAATTAAAATGTTTCAACATATTAGATGAACACACCCATTCGCGTTGGGGATTGACATGATCAATGGACCATAAAATCCACGCAGCTTGGCAGCAGGAATACCAAAATGTAAGGTCTCGATTTTGTTTTGCCACTATTTTAGAAAACAAAACTACTATCTTGTTGAATGTAGCAATTTGACTAACAATCCACTGGCTCATAGTAAATTTTCAGTGTTGCAAACTCAGAGAATCAAATGTTTTGCAGGTTCCGAAATAAACCTCAGTCATTTCTTAAGTGCCAGGTGGCTGAAACTCCAATAAGTGACGAAAACCAAACCATCTCATAATCATTTCCACCAAGTAATGACCCACCAAAAGAGTCAAGAATAACGTTCTGCAAGGATGTTTGGCAACACCTGTGATTCACATAGCTTGTGCTACCCTTATCTATTGAAAATAGTGGATCACACACAGACACTTCAAACCAAGTTCTTTTTATTCTCTAACAATATGAATTCCTGTACACTTCGTCTAGGAAAAGAAGAAACATTATAGCTCACTCCAACTCTATTAAAGGGTGGTAACTTAGTACCAAGTTGACAGAGAAGTAGCTGAACTCAGTGTAACAAGGTATTGGGAGGTAACTATTACCTTAACTCACAAATTAACACTTAACCTATGCAAGTTAACCTCAGCGCAGCAAGAGGAAAAACATTCGAATTCTTAAGCGTTACCATAAAAATGAAATCATGTAAATAGTTCAACATTCCAGTAAAAATTATGCGTTGCTTAAAGATTGCTAAGGAATTGTCATTGAAAATTTTGATAAAGTCCATGGGAACCGACGAAACAAGAGGTTGACGATAGTATTAAAGTGGCGCGAAAATTGTGTTAAAATGTTGACGGAGCAGTTAGAGAATGGAGAGTACAAAAAGTTTCAAAGTAAAGTAAAAATAGTAGCAAGTTTTGAAAAAAAAAATTGTACTATAAAACGTTGAAAATTGAGTTCAATACACTATGATCGGAAAATTAAGTAAATAATGTTAGTTTTTGAGCAAAAAGAGTTGGAAATCGATCCATCCTGCAACCTCATCTAGCTGCAGAAGAGGCACCCAAGCACGCTCACATTGTAGAATCTCCTAACCTAAGAGAGAAAACGAGCCAGGCCAAGATGCCCTGTGCTCCACCCAGGTCTCATCCACGGGAGATGGTGCATGGCCCAGTGGACAGCACCTCACTCGCGATGGCAGGAATTTTCCTCAGGGGAGGAAGTCAGACACTGCGCCTCAAGTCTGCGCCAACAGTCGCCCATGCCTATGCAAATGCATGGATCCATCGAGCGGTCGCCCTACTACCAAGCAGCTGGGCAAAATGCAGCCGCTCGTTAAACACACCGTGTCCTGAGAGGAGCTACACCTCTGGAAATATGGCTGCCACCACCCCCTGTCCAAGCGTCCCTGCACTGAAGGGAGGACGCCGTGCAGATGTCCCCTTGTGGAGCACTAATCCCCTCAAGCCCCATCCAGAGCCTGTGGTTAGCTGAATACCCTAGGAGGAGTGCAAGGAGCCAGTCCCGGAGCACACCGCAGTACTCTGCAGGAGCGTTCCACTTAAAGCAGGATTGGGGCACAGCACTGTCCAGGACCACCAAGTCTAAGAGAGATGGGCCCAGCCAGAACTTGAAGGCGACATGAGGCCTCGCAGCATCTGCAACTCTGTATCTCTGACTCACCAATCTGGGCTAGGCAGTAGCTCAGTGGACGATGTCCTTTGAACAGACCACGTGACATACCGTCACTGTGGTTGTATACCTTCTCTTTCCAGACTGAGAACCTGAAGTTATGAAAATTGACTGCAGAAACAGAGAGCACTTCGCACTTCAGTACGAAAAATCGTTGAAAATTCTCATCAGCTGTTGGGAAATCGTGTAAAAATAGTTGGTCACTTTTAACTAAAATGATACAAATTGTTAAATTGGGTACATTCGCCGAAAATATTGTAAAAATTCTGTAACAACGTTAAGGGAAATTGGGTGAAAATAGTTGGAAGGTAGAGTTAAAATTGTTATGAAAGATCGCTAGTTTGTACAAAATAAGGTATTTGTCAGAAATGATATACTGAATAAATACTAATTTGACAGGTAAAGATTGAAACAAACCACCTACGTACCGTCGTTGTTTTTTGAGTTCTGGGTAATATTAAAACTCCCCAAGCTAATACGTTTCTCATAGTTGCAAAATAATTTTAAAAAACGGTTTTGTGCTTTATCAACGTTTTAGGTCCAATTTAAAGCACGCTTACTAATTATTTAAAAAAATAAGTCATTTTTAATACTAACACATTTTTTGTTCGATTCGAAGTACTGAAGACAATCCAAACCTTCAGAAACATGCACTAGTGCGCACTTACATCGCTCCTCAATACCACATTTTGCTATAGACGACTGGGCGTACTTTTCGCCTGAAAGCATATAAATATCTACCTTACAAAAATAATAGGAAGAAAGTAGAAAGAAACATTAAACGTAGAACGTGGAAATAGTTTATTAACAAAATAGCGCAGGTTTGTGGTTGTTCGACCTCTTGGAGACACTAGGGGTTACATTCAGAGGATTTCATGCTTCGACTGAGCCGAAGTTTGTCTCAACACATGTCCCTCTTCTAGCGAGGAGCTGCGTTCCATAGTTTTGCCTCAGGGCTATAGAATGCCGTCTAGAACAAGTTGCAATTAGCAGGAATGACTGTAGGTGTGTTTCTTGTTAGCTATGCTGATTATGTAGCCCAGTCATCACAACCACAACTTACTTGCCCGTTTAGATTATTTGGATACAGGTGTGAAGGGTGACACAAATGCGCAAGATAGACTTCAATCTCGATTTGCAGAAGACAGCGACAGTCACTTTCACAAGATGAACGCTGTACTTTATCATGCCCTTCATAGTAGAGGCTAACAACACCAATCCAAGCACACTTATCCAATGCTCTGACAGGCAGCAATAACGGAGGCTCAGTTGAAATGGTTAATGGTGATTGCTGATAGTCCATAGCCAATTCTGGAAGATGCGTGGGTCATTTTGGCTGTGAAAAGAACTTAACAGACTTTGGAAGGTGTATCTACTGTGTGGCTTGTTTGGCCTTTGGAAAGGAAGCTTCAGTTCAGTTACATTTAAGCACTACAATTTAAGTATATTCAAACGTTTCTCTAAGTAGAAATATTTCGTGTTATTCGAAATTCTCACTTACTCTCCGGTTTCCTCGAGGCGACAGGTTTCTTCAACAGTAAAGTATTAACTGGAGTGGAATCTTCATGATTGGGATCTTCGTTTTCGTCAATGCTGAACAATTCGTGTTCGAGCTGAGACAGTAATATTGGAGACGAGGGATCCGTTTCGAAGGGAATGTACACTTCCGCCAACATGTAGTGAGCAGAAGTGACGATCTGCGGGAGAAATAATTATTAAATTAGTACGTTAATACTTCATTTTTGGAAAACATGGAACGAGAAATGTTCACACAACCTTAACATAATTGAGAGCTAGCGGCAGAGGTTGAAAAAATTGTTTCAAGGTACGAAAATACAACAGCCGTGTTCAAAGGATTTCTAAATACCTGGTGTGACGGACTCATCAATACAACGCAGTTAGGTAGAAAACGGTTTCAGTAATGATAGAATCGCACAGTAACGTGTAACATGATTCGTTACACGTTTTTTTGTTTGAGTCACAAACAAAAAATATCTGGTGCATAGAAACACGACTTTCCGCAACCCCCATAAATTCGACGACCTGCTACATATACAGGTACTACGAGTTTTTCTTCGTTTACTTCAGCACGAAAATTTGTCGGCAACAAAATGTAAGCACTAATTAGTTGAGAGTACCCCGTTAGTTCGATCGAAATCGTTGGAGCCGTTTCTAAGAAAGTTGGAAAACCTATAAATTAATATTCGACAAATCTCGTTTTCCGAGCTATCATGGCCTACATCTCCGTTCAACAGTTATATACAGAAATAATAACGTGGAAAAAATATCTGGTGCGTAGCAACACAACTTTCCGCCACTCCCGTAATTTCGAACACCACCTACATAGGCGGGCGCTATATCTTCGTTCAACGCATTTTTACAGGAACATTTATGTAGAACAAAATGTAGGGACTAGTTAGCTGAGAGTACTCCGTAAGTTTGATCGAAATCGTTTGAGCCGTTTTTGAGACAATTGAAATACCGATAAATTAATATTCGAAAAATCTCCTTTTCTGAGTTAAATTGGCTTATATCTCCGTTCAACATATAAATACAGAAAAAATTACAGAGAACGAAATGTTGGTATGGGTTATTAGAAGACACTCCATTAGAATTTATCACATCTGGTGAAGAAGTTACCCAGGAATTTACGGAAATGTTCGAAAAAACGTTATTTTCGACACATTTTGATTTTTATCTCTGTTTAATGGACCGCCACATTTATTGAGAAGAATATGTAGGCATTAACTATTCGAAAACATCTCTAAAGTTTGGTGATAATCGTTGAAGCCGTTTTGCCAAAGAGCGTAAAAAACCTATTTTTGCTTCATAGGCCTATATCTCCGTTCAACGTATTTTCATGGAGATATGTATGGAGAATAAAAGTTAGGTATTGATTAGTAGAAGATAATTTGAAAGTTTAATCAAAATCGTTGGAGCCGTTTTCGAGAAAAATGCGAAAAACACTAGTTTTTGGTACATTTTCGTCCCCCCACCCCCTTCCCACCGATCGAAATCGTCCATAACCTTATTTTGGTGTCTACAAAAAATAACGAACAAAACAAAAAAAGAGCCAGCTCAATCGGATCAGCCGTTCTCCCGCAAATCGAACTACAGACACACACACGGACCACGCGCCGAAATTAGGTTTTTTAGACTCAGTAGGCCTCAAAACGTAAAGATCTGAAGAAAACCCAAATTTTTTTTTGACCCGATCACTATACTTTCCTCCCCTTCGGGTAGCGGAAAGTAATATGGGTATAGGACACTCCATAAGATTGATGAAATCCAGTGGCGCAGCTAATCGGGAAATTACAAAATTGTTCAAAAAACATTATTTTCAACACATTTTGATTTTTATATCTGTTCAATAGACTGTCAGGGGAACATTTATCGAGAACAGTATATAGGTGCCAAAAAGCGTGAATACCCTAATTTTGCGTTTTAGGCCTATATCTCCATTCACTGGAAGAAAGAAAAGAAGAATGGAGAAGAAAAGTTAAGTATTAACTCGTAGAAGAAAATTTCAAAGTTCAATCACGTTACAGCCGTTTTCGAGAAAAATGCGAAAAACGTTCGAAAACCCTTCCCGAACGAAGGAAATCACCCGTAACCTCATTTTCGCGTCTACAAAAAATAACGAACAGAACAAAAAAGAACCAGCTCAATCGGTCCAGCCGTTCTCCCGTCAATCGAACTATTGATACACACACAGACCAAGCTCCAAATTTAGAGTTTTCAAAACTCGAGGATCTGAAGAAACCCCAACTTATTTTACACGATCACTATACTTCCTTACCCTTTGGGTCGCGGAAAATAAAATGAGTGAAGAACGGCCTCAGTCAACTCAGTCGTTCCTTCTCACAATAACCACGTGCTGAAAGCAGGCTTCTATGATTTGACAGGACTCAGAATGTGACAATGCGATGAAAAAATCTACTTCGTTTCCCGGCTGATTACTATACTTTGAAAATAAAGTAACAAAGATAGCACATTCAGACCATACAAAGTTTAAGGTATCACCTGAGGATGCTTTTCTTTTGAAAGGAGCGATATGCAGTTTTTAAGAACAGTACGAATGGTGTTGTTGTGGCCCGGAGTTGCTTCCATCGCCATCATATTTCGAGCGACTCGATACAAGAGCATTCCAACTGGAACGGTAAACGGATTTTGTTCCTTGTCCCTCATGGATTCCGAACAGAGAGACGTTAAGTCGTAGAGTTTGACGGCATCTTCGTTTGTCCCTGGCAAGAAAAATACGAGTTTTCGGTTACACGGAAATAAGAAGAGAAAACTGTTTGCAAGAGATGTCTGATTCTGTATCATTATTTCAGGAAATAACTAGGCAGTGATTGAGCAACAACTGAACTGCCTCGTATTTATAAGCAGCAAACATAAGACAGTGGTAATAATAAAATCGAAGTACCATGAAGCTCACCAAACTTCACCAATTCAAAGTCCTTAAAGGTTCACCCCATATCTGCTCTCTTCGAAAACCTCTTTTCTTCTTAAATTTTCAGCATGTTAGCATCTTGACGTGCTCATTATATACTTCCACGCCTGATCGACAAAAGATCAAGCCAGCACAGTCGTTCGATGCAGAGAATCCTACCCCCGCTCTGAGAGAAACTTGAAAGATTGGTAGAGCTACAATGGTCTTTGATGTTTGAAGACAACAACGGCAATCTGCAGCCGCTTTCGCTCTGCTATTTTCAAAGAGCTCATCACTCTTCAAATGGTAGATCGCTGCACGATATATGGCGGAGGGACGAGACTTAGAACGAGCTGGGGGGTGCACAGGCTACACAGGACGTGCACGATAGAGTGAGCCAAAGACATACACACACCATTGTCGCAGAATGAGACCACACAGAACTTGAAAAGCAAACATTTAACGGAATCTCAAAGATGAATTTTGCATCTCATTACATAACTTTTCTTCCTGTTCTTAAGGCCAACAAATTAAAATTAATCAGTAGCCAAATACCTTTGAACAGCCAGTAAGTATGTCCAGCTTTCGTCGCGTTAGCCTTCAGGAACGATAAAATGTTTTGAGCGACATCTCGGATGAGCTCAGGCGAAAAACGAGATTCATTCAAATTAGGGAGGTCTTCCGTTTTGATCAACTCGTATTTTTGAACGATGCCATCGAGGTGGTAACACATGACAACTTCAGGGACATTCGACATTAGGTTATCAAGCCAGTAGTCAATGCCAGTTAAAACGCTTATTGGACGGTTTGCATCCCTGAAAATGTGGACATTTTTCAATAAATGAAGACTAGAGCTAAACACGTAATTTGTTCTGTTAGAATAATTCACATAGTAAAATGAGCCACACATGGTTTCTTATTAAAAGCGTAGTAAAGTACCTAAAAAATGAACGAATCAAACGCACTCTTTTAAGGTCTTGTTCAGAACGTGGGGAGAAATCTCAGAGTATTGATGCGGGCGTTTTCGCCTCGTCCAATTTAGGTGAACACACTCTACAAGAATGCTTTGGGAGAGTATTGATGCGCGTCCTTTGCTTGCCCCATTTTGGCGAATAGGTATCGAGAGGATACTTCGTGAAAGTTTGAAGGGGGCGTTAGATGTTGTCAGGGGTTCCTTGCTGATTACTAATGGGGCATCTCCAACTCCACAATGTAGTGAATGCCCTGAGGGATTGCACCCAATTCCCTGCTTGCGTGTCTACTCAACATCGCTCTACTTTAATTTAGAATAATACTTGGTTAACATTGTGACATTAAAATTTCACCCCTAACTGTCCTCCTAACTATGCCTCCTTTTCGTCGCCCCAGCTACCAGACTGAGGCTGTTTCAGCCCACAAGATTTTGAGGATTGCAAACCGAAACAGTTGGGCGTCCTTGAAGCATTGGTCAAATATGAATCATCATGGCACACTAAACATGTGCCATTCCACCAACACATTCATTAACTAAAGCCAAACTAACTTTCTACAACACTCGGTCCATCCAAGCCTTTTTTATGCTTCGCCGTTTCTTCTACTACATGATTCCATTTCCTCATACTCTTATCCATTATCCTATTTACTACATGCAGCTCATTTTCAAATGGTAAACCAGCTCCAATTTACTTGTCCCGCACTTCATACTCACACATTCCCCTCATTTTCAATCAAAACCTCATCAAGGACCCCAACTAAAGCTAAACTCATTTTTATTTATTTCATTTGCCAACCAATATCATTAATTCAGCCACTTATTGGTTTATTATTAACCTATTTTAGGTCAGGAAAATTTTGTTACAACTCCCCTCCAAATTGGACCTAACCTTCAAGGCGTCGGGATAATTATAGTTAGCCAAAGACTACTAATTAAAAGAACTCGCGGGGCAATACAGTGAAATTGTTTCATCATCTTGCTACAACCACCAGTCAGCTCGAATCGACAGGTCGTGCCAATTGCCTACAGGCTCCCAGGCACCTGTAATATATCATTTTCGTCGTTCCGTTGTAGTCAGGCAATGTTTTCTATCGTTTACTTGTATTTTTCGATGCTGAATCGAATGGTATGGGTCTCAGAGGTGTGTGGTGTAATAATTTGAAGCGTTTTTTGTTAGTTTCCGAATTACTATTTTTATTGCTCTCCTCATCTCATTCAACTGCATTTCTTCAAAATTTTCAATTTGTTAGCGGTTTTTCTATCATGGTCCTCCAGCTTTGTGTGACTGAGAAACATCAAAATTCATTTTCCTTACACTCTGTATCATTTAGATGTTACAGCTATTCAATTGCGAATCATCTCTCTCCCCATGTTGTACAGTGGCAGCCAACTTTGGGGTTGAACTTTCACTAACTACAACGGCTTGTCACGCAGACCATTCAGAACTGTGCAAGACCGACAAATAACTTGAAAATGCTATTAAAGGGAAGGGATTACGTTGGAACATTGTGTGGTATCTAGGCGAACAGTTGTGGATAGCCTTAAATTCGATGGACTGCAGTTATTTTGGGAACTCATTCAGGGGACAGTCGTCAGGGTCGTTTTGCTGAAGAGGGACTTCAAACTCCCCCACCCACATTCTTGTTTGGAGCGCATAATGTTTGTAGTTTACTTATGAAGAAAACCCTGTATGCCAATTACATTCGGAGGTTATATTATACATGGGTACAAACCCATTTTCCCTGTTGTGCGATAATGTTACAGTAAAATTACGGCTAAGTTAGAGGCCATTTACTGAAAAATTACTGCAACCTCAGTGCAGAGAGAGAAGGGTGTCTCATCACACACCGGCTAATTTGAAAACATAAAAAGTTGTGATAGACAACTTTTATTACCTTTCGAGGAATCAATTCGGCCAAATTGTACAGTAAAATCTTTACCTCAGTCTTAAACTAATGCAGGGCCTAAGTGGCCCTCCAAATATGGGCATGTCGGTACCCAACAACATCTGAATATCTTCAAAGGTCCACAAGACGTTTCTGGTAAACTGATGATCTTCGTCAGACCGAGGAATTCCATGTTCGAACTGGGGATCAGGGAGGGCAGGTCCTTTCTGCAATCAAAATTCAGAGAATGATTAGATCATTTGATTTCCGATAATGAGAAAAAGTAGACATACTACACAGATCCTGCAAGTTGATTTGGTGAGTGCTCGGTAATACAAAAAACATTTGTACACCCGGGGACCACTGTTTGGTCAAAAACGGCAAGATAACTTGTGGTATGTAGTTGAACTTGCGATGAATCCATTTAGTTTGTGGTGTTGTACTGTCACTTAACATGAATTCCTAGTTAATCCTTTTCCTCCCTTAATCAAACATCTCGCTGTATGCCCTGAACAATTTATGACCACTTTCCATTGATAATGTAAGTGAACAGACTGGAACAATGACTATTAAAAGAAGGGGTACCGGTCAACAGGAATGTGGTAAGTTGCTGGCAACAAACTGGCATATTGTTGGATCCGCATAATTTTTGCCAGGCTGTAGTTCTCACCATACCCAACAATGGTCTGATCTTCTGGCTGGCGTCATTACAAATAAGCTGCGATGGACCATACAACATCAGCATACTTCATGTTACTCACGGCTCACTATCAAGAGCTCCAATACCTGTGTACTCACCCATTTGATTCTTCTGACAATTCTGATATAGAGAGTATTCTCTTATTTTCTGCCCAAAATACATGCAGTTTGACCTTCACAGTGCGTGAAATCAAAACATCATAATCCGAACTCTGACAAATGAAAACTTACCGTATCTATATGTAGGGGACTTTTAACATCTTTCAGTCTTTGCTCATTATTTTCAGTCTTATCGTCTGTTTCAGCCAAACTGTAATGAAGGAATTTGGAGACGAGGGATTTTTGCTGAAGAGTAGTCCTACTTTTATCGTGGTATGGCAGAGCTCGATCCTGTGACACAATCGACATTTTCACAAGTTATATTTGATCGCAGTTATTAACTAAACTAATTTATTTTATCTTTCTTGCAGCTACTAATTATTCTTTAGTATATTACCGATCATCATTGCTGTAGATTGAGCGTGTTTGTTGCACTTATTATGTATTTCATTGAGTTCTTGATTATCTTTGTAGAGGTTTTTGAGTATTTTTAGTGCATTTTCCTTTGTTGCACAATAATTCTTATCACAGTTAAAATTCCTCAATGACCTTTGTTGAGATTTTTATTAGAGTTATTGCAGGTGCTAAGAATATTTAGCTATTATCAACGCTCTTCATTGTAGTTATTTATCTATTTATAACAGCTATCAGTTATACTTATCTATAGTCACCAATTTTAGTTCTGTTATAGCTTTAAAATTTACGATTATTGCAATTTAGACACTTTCTATATTTTCAAGCACAACATTTTTACGTGAAAAAACTTGTACTGTATTAAAAACTCGTTCATTATTTTCGACGTTTTTTCAATTTTTGTCATATATATTTTTTCTAATTTCGATTTTCATTTATTTTTTGTACCAGTCATCGATCCTTTTTATTGCTATTAAAGGTTCCATAGTAGTTATATATTATGTTCACTGTAATAATTATCTTTGTCGTGGTTATTTGTTTATCGTTGTTACGATCAAACTTTAATTGCCCTTACATGAAGTTATTCAAGACATAGAAGGTCAATTCAAATTTAAAACACCCGACGGTTTTTAATAAGAGCGAAACTTTACTTTATGCTCTAAACCACTAAGTCATACTTACTTTGCTGCTGAGAGTAGACAAAATATGTTCAATGAAATACTGCCTCATCCAAGCCCAATCGTCCTCAGCCCTCAGAAGTAGGTGTTTGTGGATATCAAAATCGTCTATGAGAAGCGTATTTTCCACTCTGTGCACTATCATGCTCACCTAGGCAGAGATAGTCGCAAGAATATTGAAGAAGACGCTTTAATACTTCAACAAGAGGTGGTGTTAACAAAACATCAATAACAGTCCACAATTACGACAAAAATCCACAGTTCTAGTGTAATTTTCATAGCGCTCCGCAACACTGTTATTATATCGTCTCTCATCATCGTGTTCGTCCCGAAATAAATTAATTGTCATTCCGTTTCACGTTTTTAAAGTATACATTTTCCTCCCAACTTTTTAGGAAAACATGCTGAAAGTTTGTTCAAGAGGCCTTATCAAAGAAGAGAGCCGATTTCGGACGAAATTGGCTGGTTCTGTGATGATCCACAAAAATTCGTTCTTCAGAAAAGAAAGGATGGGAATATAGAACTATTTTTTAAGCGCCAACATCCATAAGGGAGAACAAATTTCCGTTTTAGGAATTTTCAGCTTCTCGCACGACCACTAGCAAGAGGTTAGCATGGTGTCTAAATTAGTCTACAAGGTTGACCTCGAATTCGACAGACGTATGACAGTTAACGGCTTTGGAGGGTTAGAATCATGACACGATGATATTGTTTAAGGGGTCTCAACATCGAATTAAAATCTTGGAAACTTACAGATTTGGAGCTGTACGGTATTTTAAGAAGCTTCTTGATATTTTCCGCATCAGAAACGACATCCACTTCCCCAACACTTTCTGGAAACATGTTAGCCATTCTGAAACTACAAAAATCGTTATCATTATAAAATTACTATGCAACAATACAATTCATAGATCAATAGTTCTTGCAGATTGTGGAAACGTGAGGTGGGAAATAATTTTAGCAGAACGTTTGATGACAAGCTGACTGCCAGCCTGTTAATGAAGCAAGCTCAGACAAATATACGAATCATTGGTCTTTAGGATAATGAAAAAATGAAGTAACAGAGGTAAAAAGTTTTTGTGATACATCTGAACCACCAAAGGCATGGCGCTATTGAGAGGAAGGACTGTCCCGGAACATCTGTGCTCTGCCTCTAGGAAGAAGGCTTCGCTATCATTCTCACCTAAAGGTTCAAAGCTTGTTTCATTCCCAGAATCGTCTTTCTACTCTTTCCTGTTGACAACAGGAGGAGGAGCGGGGGCATCTTGCTCCCCCAATTTAATCCCTCAATACCTGAAGGTTGATTGTGACTGCAGTGGCAGCTCCAGAGCAAAACACCAACCAACCTCTAGGTAACGTTCTTGGTATCCCACCTTCTCAGGGAGCTCATTGCCAAAGCTATCCTTTTGATTCTACTTTTGACTTTCCTCCCTGTCCAAGGTCAATAAGGCCTAACCATTGATCTGCCTATCTAGTAGCATCAGAACAAGTTCAATTTATGCTAGAAAGCCTCGTAATATCCTCGGTACTATCGATAGGAAGGACTGTTCCTAAGCTACTGCATTCGCTTTAGTTAATTGAAGTCGTCTGCTTCAGGAGCAACTAATGGTGAGAGGAGCGATGTACCGCCTGGTTCCTATTGTAGGCACCCCAGCGATCATAGTCTAGTGGTCAAACACGATGATTTATATTCTGAGGAAACTTGGAGTAAAGGATCAGAGCTCGGGATCGCTGTGCGTTTTGGCTGAGTCAGTGGCTACCCAACATTTAGAATCCGCTTGTAACATAGGTAAGGATTGATGAACACAGTGAGGTCTTAGATAAATGCTGGAAGATCCAAATGTTGATAATGCATGCTTTCGAGGAAATACTTCAAGGGCTTCAGAGACTTATGGAGAAAGCTAAACAGTTTATATTAAGATCGGCGCTGGCAAAACGAAGGAAATTAGATTGAACACACAAACTTCCCCTGCCGCCCAAGTGGAGAACTCTGCACCATGACACAAGTAAAGAAAGAGCAGGCGACGATGTGAACAGCCGTGTGAGGAATACAAATGAACTTTCTGTCCAGCTCTACCTCAAACCGAATACCAGAAGTGTGTACCAATGCGCTAAAATCAGGCTATTCACGGCTAATCGTTAATAGGCGTTGCTAGAAGTGACAGCAGCTACCCCCTCCTTCCTAGAGAAATTCGTACATTGCTGCTTATGGAGGATCCAGGGTATTTTGTTGCCAGAAAGAACATTCAATGACCCAGTCACCAACCAACTGCTGATCTGTCAGGAAAAAGGGAGGTCACATACAGGTATGAAGAAAGCTAGATGTACATCTAAATGTACCACAATGGAAGCCTAAGAAAATAAGGCAGGAGTGCAAAGGAGGTACTGGCTCAGGTTTGCGAAACATGGTAAGAAGCTTGGAGCATAGTGGCCTAATCAGGAAGAATGAAAAAATCTTACAGAAAAATGTTCCTATAGGAGTAAAGGGAGATATAATATAAACCAAAGGATACATAGGCTTCATTAATTAAAATATAAACTCACGAGTTTTACGTTGAGATTATCAATCCCCTTAATAGTCAAGTTCCATGGACATAGTTAACAAATAATGAAACGAACTTATTAGGCAATAACTAAAAGAACAACTTACCTAGAAAATCCTGAAGATCGAAAATTCGTGTCATTCAAGCCTCTTGAGGCAGCAGAAGAGGTTAACCAATTTCTGGGTGGCAGCTTGATATCAGTGTTGAATCTGAGCTGTGAGTACATCACTGGGCTAGACACAGTGGAATACTTGACCACTGCATTCGACTTGATTGAAGGCTCTTTCGACGGCGTCGTCAACACCTGGAAAACGAAAGTTATACTCATGAAAATAAACACGAGCACTAGATCTTTCCTTACACAGAAGCCAAAATAAATGAAGGTTTTTTCTAACTAAAATTTAAGAATTAGCTATTGTTTAAATTATATTTTCAAGTACTAGTGCAGATCCATTTTTATTCGTTGAAGAGGAATGCTTTATTGTAGGAGAATTAAGCCTCACACGTTAGAGGACAGCTTCACTACAGTAGCAAGCGTGTACATGGGCAAAACAGTATATTGTTAGTGCTCATCTAGTTTTCCTGTTCATACGTGCCCAGTTTTCCATTTTCACGGTTTCTTAGAGGTTGATCTCGCCCAGGAGCTCTTCCAGTTGGAGAAAGACGATGGCAGCTCGCTCTGAAATAGCCATTACGGTGGTTGAGACGAAGAAAGGTGTTCTTGTGAGTCTGTCGTGAACCTCGCTCTTTATAAAAAATTGGAAAAGAAGTCGTCTACGCCCACAGGGGATTTTTATATAAGTAAACCGGTTTCAGTTTTTACACCATTGCCAGCACTTATAGGATAACTTATTATTTACAGTTATGACGTTGGCACCAACCCAAATGCTCTACGGTTTGTCTTTTTGTTATACGTTTTCTTCCCGCCTTCACTTTGCCCCTACTTCAATTAACAACCTATATACAGTCTCCGCTCTCAACTACTGATGGTCCATCGTTATAACCGAATATCGGAAAACATCGATTTCTTTTCATACTCATTATTGTATAAGCGATGTGAGGAATATTGAGCCAACAGCACACGAACTGAAAAGCCAAAGAACAATCCCTAGACTATAAATAGATAATAAGGTTCTTCTTAGACCTCGCGGCTAATGGTAAATAGTTGACTACTAACCATCTCCGCGGGTGGCACTTCCTCAATTTTTGATTTCGGCAACGGCATCTTTGAGATATTTCGTATGGAGTCGGGCAACAAATAAATTTTTTAATGAGTTTGACTTGTTGTCAACGGAACTGATCAAGGGAAAAATGCATTGACAGATTAACCGTAGTTTTTGGTACTTTAACGCACGAAGGAAACATAGCAAACAGAACAAAATATATTTAGGCAGCGAACAGAGCGAGAACATTAACCAATATAAAACAACACTTGTGATAACAGTATCAACCGATAATGAGTCACAAACTAGGCTTTGGCGCGATCTACAAGTGTTAAGTAAAACCAATAAGTTGAACACAAGGCCGCTAGTGTCGCTACCACCTTCTCTTTTAAATCGTGATCGAATATCTAACAAAATAATCGATACTAGTAGCAGACGACATATTTCTTATTCTTCGTCATTCTTAGGTATCTTTCGTAAATTAAAGTTTGAGCAAATTTGGTTCAGCCGTTTTCTTTGAATCGCGTTCACAGGCACACAGAACGTTTTCCCAAATAGCGTTTTTTTGGACTCAGGAGGCTTTGAAACGTATAGAACTGAAGAGAACTCAACTTTTTTACTTTCCTTGGCTCTACGAAGTAGAAAGGAAAGTTATGTAATCGGCTGAAAAAAAAATTTTGAGTTTTCTTAATATCTTTACGTTTCAGACCCTCCTGAGTCCGAAAAACACTATTTGGGAAAATGGTCTGTGTGTGTGTCTGTGAACGATTTTTAGAGAAAACCACCGTAGTAAATCAGCTCAAACTTGATATCTCGCTTGCAGGTTACCATGGGACGCCAAAATAAGAGTATGAACAAAATCCACCGAAAGTTAACTACAGTTATCATAGTGATCAAAACACCAAATATTTTTTTTCTCGAAAACGGCTCTAACGATTTTGATTAAATTTTTTGCATTGGTAGCTCTTGATAAGATAATCATACCATGAAATTCCCATTCGTGGAAAAATGACGAGAGCAGCACAATAAATTATCAAAATTTTCGACGAAAAGCGTTTTTGCCGTGGTTTTTTCCTTTTAAACTCCGCTGGAATGTTAGTAGAATGTTAAAGAAAATTGGTACAGTAGTCCAATCTAATACTTATAGGGCGAGTGTTTAAAAACGCTCATGGGGCTCACTCCAGAAATTCCTGAATTTCAACTATCTCCGTTTCGCTTAATACCAGTTCTAACAGTTATTACCCAATAACTCTGCAAAAGTGATTACTATCCTCCTTCAAAAAATCCATGTTTACAGCCTCATTAATTTTCTGTATATCAATTGCTCAATAATGGTCCTGAAATGAGTACGAGCAGCACAATAAATTCCATAACTGTACTCGCTACAGCTTCCTGCTGCTGTGACGTGTTGTTTGGCCAAGTTCAAAGGAACTGAGTGATAAATGAATCGATTAAATAGAATTAGCCATTTACAAAGTGAATTGACGTAGAGCTAAGGAAAGTTGTGTGTTGCAACGCACCAGATATTTTTTCAGGGTATTACATCGCTTACCTTTCAACTTCGTAGAGCCAAGGAAAGTAACACTATCACATGACGCATCAAACATCTTCGTAAATGAAGTAGTGTAAATTTTACAGAGAACTAAAACGCTGTTATCACGAGGCTGCAACTCGGGGTTCTATGTACTAAACCTACGGAATTTTGGTCAAAATTAATACGAGGACACTCTCTTTAAACTGCAGAATTTCCTATTATAATGTGCCATGACTCGATTGAACGGAAGAAGAGCATAAAAGACACATAATTAAATTTACGAACAGACGTGTTGGGGAATTCTCTTTATACTTTCCGTTATCTAAAGGATAAGGAAAACATTGTGGTTGGGCCACAGAAGTTGATTTTTTCTGATTAAAAAAAAAACAACAAAAAACACAAATTGGAGGTTTGCAAAATCGAAAAAACCTCATTCCGACGCCAAGTCTGTGGCCAGATTTGTGACTGCTGAACCAATCGAGCTCGCTTTCTTTAAGTTCATAATTTTTTGAAGAGTCGAGGATAAGGTTACGATTAACTTTCATAGGAGGAAAGTAAGGAAGGCGACCACACTGTGCCCAACGTGTGTTTTTACATTTTACTCCTTTAAAAAGGATTTAATGAAGTTTAATGTACTTTCAAAATTCTTTTACTAGTCGATACTTCACTTTTGTTTACCATAAATATCCGTGTGAAAAGCCACTGTGTGGAGATAGCATTTAAGCCTGAGCAGAAGGGGCTTAAAACTGTTTGGGAAAACATGTTCTTGTGTACAGATGTACACAAACAAGTGTTTCAGGAATAATTATATCATGAATAAAATATCTGGTGTGACGTATCATACAACTGAATTCATTTCTGAACTCTTGTATGTACACGGCAGTTTCTTTGTTCAATTCATTTCTAAAGAAACGTTCTGGAAGAAGAATTATATCTCTGCTCAACGGTTAGCTGGAGAAATAGGAACAAAATGGATTCTCTTCTGTTCTTTTCTTCTTATCCTGCTCTTCTTCTTCTTAGGATCAATGTTGCAGCCCCACCACTTACGAGCTTCCGACATTATCATACAAAAATCCGTCTCATAATATTAACGCTTTTGTCTTGCAAGTGAACACGTGGTCCTCGGTTCCAGAGAAGACTTGGCATTCAGGATCAGTGCTGATTGTTTGAGAACCATGGGCACGATGTTTGGCCTCAGTCCTGCTCCAGAGGCATTAGAGTGGTGCCCCCCTCCCACCCCGCCACAACCCCTCAGCCATCTTATGACCATGCTCCAGCAACTTGCAGATAGTATCATAAATATGCAGGTACACCGGCACTACATGGTTGAGCGCCTCAAAACAGTTACAACAGGCACGGCAGGAGGCGACCACAACATTACAATCCCTGCTCCTTGTAGACAGTGCAGAAGTGCTGGAAGCAGCTCTTCTATGGGTGCCCTCTGAAACTCATTCCACCCGCAACGAAGAGTTTCCATCAGTCAACCAAGCCGTGCAGAGAGGCCACAAACTCAAAAAAGACAGATAGTGTTCACAGGTCACACCGCTGTAGCCAGCCCTGAATTAGTTCAATAGCAGCTACAGCGCTTAGAACCCCCAAGGCACATGGCTGTAGGGCAAGCAGACACTTACGAAGCAAAAACAGAATAGTGGTAGAAAGCCACAATACACCTAGTTCTCTAGACCAAACCAGAGCGTAAAAGTATCTCAAAAGGGACTTATTGAGAAGACCTGGCCAAGCATCCTCAACAAAGCTAACAATTCTATATAGACTTATTAGCCTCCTCCAAACCTCCTCAACCTTCTCAAAACCACCCTACAGGTTAGCTCTGAAGATAATCACCCAGGTTCACACGTTTTCCAGCCAGTGAGTTGGCACCGAGAAATTCGATCCTTTGGATCGCAACGGCGCTTTTAGCTGGTACCTATGATTCAACAATGAAACCAGTCTCTATGTGCATTATACTGTAAGTTAGTATACATTAAATGTTTAGTTTATAGTTCTTTCTCATCAACGTTTCTGCAGTGATGTTTGAAGACGTGATGATTCTTCATAAAGGGAGCAAAGACCTTTCTTAGACTAGCTGACGGATTTGTAGAAATTCGTTGTGAATATTAAGATTTTTTTCTGAATGAGGCTACGTATATGTTAGCCACTGTTACGTATTTCGGCCTATTGTCAGGACCATGTAATTTAATCGTTCACTGCTAAACTGGTTATATTTGAGAAATTCCGAATATTAGTATTGATTTCTCAAGCTGTGGACATTAAAAAGCTAAAAAAATGTAACACACTCTTTTGGTAGATGTTTTTGAGGCACGTTAGAAATAGTAGATGGAACCAGAAGCGCAGGGGAAGGTATAATATCCTTGTCTGACCGCCCATAGCTCAAAGTAATAATCCTCCATTATCCCCATTCTCTCGCAGTACGCAAAGGCACACCTTTGAATGTTAACTGTAGTTGGATTATTGTCTCCATTGGTTTAGTTTGGTTGAGAATGGGTAGGAGGTGAGGGGGGAGGACCATTGAAGCGAAATTGAACGCTTTTGGACTGCAGACAACGTCCACCGATGCGCTTCGGAAACCGCTAATCGCTTATATTCAGTTCAAAGGAGGCACGTAATTTGGAGAGCTGCAGCTTAATGACGTGTTAATTAAACTATAACACCAGAACATTGAATTAATCTGTAATCGGCTGGGTAATGGCCAAATACAACGTTGGGCTTGAATACGCAACCTCCGGCCAACCTGCTTCGACCGCTTACGAAATAAACCCCAGATCAATAATTTCGCTGACTCCTGACGAGCTCACAGCAGAGAAATTACCGAAGTGTAAGCCCAAATTGTTAAACGACGTCTTTGGCTAAGAGTTGACGACTGAAGGGGGCAAACTCTAATGATCTGGCGTTGCAATGCCTTGCTTTGTCTTCGCGTGATGTCTATGCAGCTACAGTCTAACGTAGAAGCAACTCATGGATGGAAAGTAGAGGGAGAGAAGGATTTTTAGTTTAGTTTATTTAATCACCAGGGTACAAATAGGGCTATAAAGCCCTCTCTTACTTTGACCCTGGAAGAGCCATTACAGGTTTATCCTCATATTAATAAAAATAAATAAATAAAACTAACATACTCGTGCATGAACTTCTTAAAGTACTGAGGTTTTACAATATTTACATCTACAAAGTCAAAATAAATAAATAAATTGAAAACGAACAAATAAATAAAATGAAAACACACCATGGGACTCATTAAAAGAACAAAGAGATTTAGTAAGTAAATGGTCTTTGTAATTGGTCTTAAATGCTTTAACTGATAAAGCGGTGTTGGAAAATTCGGGGTTCTCATAATATAATCGGATGCTGTTTGCTGTAAATGATTTATTAAAGATACTTGTTCTGTGAAGAGGGATTTGAAAATGTTGCCTGGCATTACGGGTACTACGTAAATGGATGTCACCCATTGTGACATAGAAGTTTCCAAGATAAGTTGGTGTGACAAATTTTAGAATTTTAAATAACAGTACTGCGGTCCCCAGTTTAATACGCTCAGCAATTTTCAACCACTTCAATTTTACATAAAAAGGTGAGACGTGTTGGTCAAGCTTCAACCGATACACAAATCTAATGACAGCATTTTGTGCTTTTTGTAATGTGTGGATCTGTTCTGTATTGAGGTCGCAAAAAGCAGAGGTTGCGTAGTCAAAATTGTGCATCACTAAGGCTTGAACTAGTTGCAGGCGAGACTGGAAGGGAAAATCAATTGCCATTCTAATGAGTTGGTACAGAGAGAGAGAAAGAGAGAGAGAGAGAAAGAGAGAGAGAAAGAGAGAGAGAGAGAGAGAGAGAGAGAGAGAGAGAGAAGGAGAGAGAGAGAGAGAGAGAGAGAGAGAGAGAGAGAGAGAGAGAGAGAGAGAGAGAGAGAGAGAGAGAGGGAGAGAGATTGGATATGGATAAAATTAAATAAAGGCTTATTATTTGCTTGCCATTAGGCTAAGCAGCTCACACTGTCCGACGGATCATAGTAGGCGTTAAAATACAATGAACAATTTATCTTTTCCCCTCACTTTTCAACGGTTTTCTTTCCTTCACCTTACGGAGTAGGAAGGAAAGTTATGTACCCGCTTGATAACATAATTGACGAAGCAAGTGAGAGAAAATCGACAAACCAAATCATTATAGAATGTCAAAGTTAGGGTGTGAGCAGAATCATTAAAATTTTTGAAGATAATTGATTTTGGTACACTTTTTCCTTATAAGTACCGCTCAGGATGATAAGTTCGAATCCAAACCACTACCGTTTCACTCACTACCATCTCTCACAGTTTTCAGAAGCCAATAATTCGACCTCAAAAAAAAAAAAGTTGACGTCTTATAAACTAAGTATGGTCGTGACATAAGTAGGATCACCCCAATAAACTACGGAACCTTTAGCAAAACCCGCTTTTATGTGGAGCGTTGTTATTTACTAAATAAAAACAGATTTAATAAGTCGTTTGAAAGATAAAAATCGTCGAATGGATGAAAGGCTGAGAAAAGCTGTGTGATACGTTGCAACCGGTATTTTTATGGCCTTCAAACTGGGAAACACTAGAATGATTCGTTTCATTTTTTTGTGAATTCACGTAGTTCGTGAATCGATATTAAGTCTAGCAAAGTGCGTGTGCTCGTCAAGAATAGTAGTTTTACGTAGGGTGCACAACAATGTCTTTCGACAGTTTTTCATAGTTACCAAAAAAGGCCCCTAGGCACCCAAGTCTGTTGTCTGTCACGGATTCGGGTTGAAAGCTATTTAATAGAGTTGTATTCGTTTTGTTCCCTTCTAAGCCTTGGGTCGTCTTTTATCTCTCTGGATGAATTCTATACCATTGCTAACATTGCTTAGCTTCAGAGGGACGTCCTGAATGTTGATGTCGAATGAAATTGATCCTTCCAGAATCCCGTGTGAGTGAGTGAGAGAGAAAGATGACAGTGAGAAGAAGAGAAAGGGAGATAGGGAGAGTGTGAGAAAGAGTGAGAGAGAGAGATTTTGTAAGAAAATGAATGAAACAGAACAGAATGTTCAAGTCCTCCGTCGAGAAATATACTGAAATCAACTTTTGGCTCTTGAGATTCACATTTGGTGTTTCAGCAAATTTCTTCCTTCGAAGTGCACTGCTGTGAAACACACATGAATTTCAAGCACAACAAATAATTTTTGGCCTGCGGAAAATCTTTGAGTTATGACCAGGGAGGGCGACACACGGGACGGGTAGCAGTCAAAACTGGGGAAAAAGAGCCAGGAGACAGTGGCGGCGGAGGGGCGAAAGGCACTGGAGAAGGGGGCTTAAGTGAGTTAAACGGAGCAGAGTCACTGGGCTGTGGAAAGCGAGGGAATAAAGGAAAAGGACTTAACTAAAGGGCGGGCGGAAAGGGAAAGGGTAGTTAGGATGGTACGGTATGGTGAGAGGAGGGATGGCTCAGGGCATCCAGGCTTTTAGGACCGAGGATCATAAACCAAGGGAATACCCGCCTGTGCTGTGCACCTCCTCCTAACTACACGAGTCAACCCCCCCTGCTTACACGTCAAGGTTTGGAACGAGTCCAAAAACCTTCAGAATAGCTTTTGCTCACCGCCGCCAAACCAGTCCAGACCTGGCTTTTCCCTCCTTCCCCCGACAAAAGAAAGATCAATTTCATATGACACAACCTGTATTGTCTTTTTCTGCCAGTTTCCGAGCCGCTAAATGTTTATTCCGGTGTCAACAATAGAGCACGAGGGAGCCGGGAAAGGTTTGTTCCTGTTGTCACCATTTATTTGGTCAGATTACGCGTTGGAGGGGGTTCTTTCTCCATTTTTATATTTATATTAAGGCGTAGGCATTTATTGTGCAAAGCGAGCTGTCTGAGTTGATAGGTTCAGCCCTCCAAATGGCGCGTGAGTGTGGTGTAGTGAGGTGAAGCTGCCAGCCAATCAACTCAGTAATGACAGTTCTAGTTCGACTGAGGGACTGAGAACACAAGTTGTACTTGAATACGAGGACTTATTCATTAATATCCAATAACAGAAATAGTTGTTGGAAACAAAACTAAGGTGGGGTGGTGAGATGATACTCTGCCAGGTTAGTCAAATCGAGTTTGGCATTAACCTTGGAACATTCGACGTTTCGCCTCTTTGAAACATTTAAAGAGTACAATACACATGTCTCGACGGTCAGTTTGATTTACGTCGTTAAAGCAGGTTTTGAAAATTTGATAAATGTTTTAAAAACCCCTCTTTCCGTTTCTCAGGCCTACATCCCCGCACCCTACTTTCTCAGAGATTGTTATTGAAAGCAAAAACCAGGTCAAATGTTGTGAGCTCCCCCAAAATCATTGTATTCCTTTTTTATGAAAAATGAAAAGACCTGTGTGCAAATGGGAAAATGTACCATTTTTAGTATATTTTGAATCTGCACTCTCTCCTTGCTACCTACAACAGCTGCCCTTATCCTTATTTTCGCGGGTCTAAAAAATAACGAACTAAAAATATCTGGTGCGTAGCAACACACGACTTTCCGCCACCCCTTTAAGTTCGAACACCAGCTACATATGCGGGTGCTATATCTTCGTTCAACGCATTTTTACAGGAACATTTATGAAGAACAAAATGTAGGGACTAGTTAGCTGAGAGTACTCCGAAAGTTTGATCGAAATCGTTAGAGCTGTTTTTGAGAAAATTGGAATACCGATAAATTAATATTCGACAAATCTCCTTTTCTGAGTTAACTTGGCTTATATCTCCGTTCAACATATATATACAGAAATAATTATGGAGAACGAAATGTTGGCATGGGTGACCAAAAGACGCTCCATTGGGATTTATCACATCTGGTGAAAAAGTTACCCTGGAATTTACGAAAATATTCGAAAAAACGTTATTTTTGACACATTTTAATTTTTATCTCTGTTCAATGGACCGTCACAGGAACATTTATTGAGAACAATATGTAGGTACTAACTATTTGAAAACATCCTGTGAGTTTGGTGGAAATCGCTGAAGCCGTTTTGCCAAAAAGCGTAAAAAACCTATTTTTGCTTCTCTCTTCGTGTAGAACATCTAAATCACTCGGGTGATTGATGTCTGCATTTTCTTCAGGTGCTCGTTGCATTTCTATTTACATTTTCTATTTTATTGTTCACATGTTCCAATTCTGATGAAAAGTACATTTGAATTTCTTCATAAGGCTGTTGATTATTCGGCGTTGGTACCTTTTCCTGATCTTCATAAATTTCAAGATTTTCGTCTTCAATGGCCTGCAATTGCTTCGGCTCCAACTCGTCGATGAATTTCAGGTCCCTCGTCACGACAATTTTTCTATTCTTCGGATCCCAAACTCGATAAGTTTTTGCAGTATCGGAGTATCCTACTAAGATACATTCGTTTGCTCTAGGTTCAAACTTCCCTTCAACAGACTTATCCAACATGTAGGCTCGACTTCCAAAAGTTCGAAAATACGAAACTTTTCGGAGTTTTCCCAAACCACATTTTGTATGGAATTTTCTCGTCAATCCCGGATGATGGGCAGCTATTCAGAATACGTATTGCCGTCGCTACAGCATCGGCACAGAAACTATGAGGTAATTCAAAATTATTAGGCAATTCTCATATATTCAAAATAGTCCTATGTCCCCTTTCTGAAATTCCGTATTGCTGAGGAGTTCCTGAGACTGTCAATCTACGCCCTATCCAACAAATTTCAAGATAATCTTTAAAAGCTTTACTTGCGTACTCGCCTCCGTTATCGGATTGTACGTATTTGATTTTTGTGCCTTTCTGATTTTCAAAAAATTGTTTCACTCTTGGATTTCAAAAAAGTTACTGCACAGAATCTCGTAGCTTCGTCTATAAAAGTTACATGATACAACGAATTGCCATTCGATTTCGTTCTCACTCGTCCTCAGACGTCAGAATGAACGATTTCAAGTGGTTTTTGAAAACCTTCTTTGACGATTTCGTAGGAAATGGAGTTTGTGCCATCTTGCCGCGAATACATGTTTCGCAAGTTGGCAATTTTTCGTTCCGAGATTTTACCATCTTCTTGAGGTCATTTTCGTTAAATGTCCGAAACGATTGTGCCAAACCATCAGTTTCGACAACTTTGTGTGATTTTCTTCCCCTTGCATAGCCACTTCGTATGCTTCCTTAACGAAATACAATTCATTAACTCTATTGACAGAAAAAATTTCTATCTCAATCAAACACTGACGCCTTATTCCTTGTGAACAGAACTTTGCATCCATTGTCTGTAATTTTTGCCAACAGCAGAGACAATAGTCCCATTCTCAGATCTGGAAGGTATAAGGTATCTTTCAGTTTGATGCGGGTTAGAACGTCACTGCGAGTAAGCAACTCAACCGATCCTTTTGCTTTCATTTCCGTACTCGATCTATTGGCCAATTTCAGTGTCATATTTGGGTGTGATTTCAGTAAACCTACTTCTATCACTACACGTATGAATACTGCAACTACTATCTAAGCACCATTCTGTTCAGTCTCTGGATCCACCCATCAAAGCGAAATGATACGACATTTCGTTGGTCGCAACTACTCTAGCACTTTCTGCCTTCTTAGGGCATTCCGACGCTTTATGTCCTAGCTCCTTATATCCGTGGATCTGACTCTTACAAAATTTTAGTTCTGAGAGCATCAGGTTTTTGGTAGATCGCGCATCGAAAATTTTCTAATTCTTCTGGGAAGCTATACAACATAATTGATAAAAGATCATCATTAATAATCATTAATAACAATGTTCATGCCACCTAATTTATCAACATTTTCGAAAAAGTATGACGCATGATCTCTCATATCGTCCCCGGATTTTATCTTATGCAGAATCAATCTCTTTAATAGCGTCGCTTTTCTAGCAGGCCAATTAGATCTATACATATCATGGAGTTTTGTCCTAAATTTATTCGAAGTCTGGCACCCTTTAATCAATTTTAATTCCGACGAACTAATGGATAAAATTAAGTTTGATCTGGTCTTCTATCTTCTCACGCTTTCACTGCAGCTGCATAGCTGTTAGCATTTCTACCAGCATAACTTAGGATTGGTTTTTCGTTTTCTCCAATTACATATTCCCAGCCACCAGTCTTGATTAGAAGTGCCTTGATGTGAATCCTCCAAGTTTCGCAGTTATTTCTTCCTAAAGGTTCTATTCGTACTGAGCTATTCATCTCTAATAATTTTGATTATTGAAATCCTAGAAATTGTCGTTCTGGGCCCATAACCTGTTATATAAGAGAGATGAAGAGTAGTTCGTTTAACGATTAGAAGCAGAATGAGAATTTATTCAAAGGTATACAACGCGTCTCAATAGTCAACCGCAATCAATAGTGTAGGCAACGTTAAGTTTGGGCTTGTTACGTTTTTCTCACCATTGCATTTATAAAACTGGAGTTTTACATATGTTAAATGATAACACACACGTTAGTGTATTGAACAACATTTATTAAACATAATCATTCTCAATCTCTTTGTGCTTGAGCATGTAAAAGTTGTAACCCCACAATTTAGGTTTTTATTATTTGTTCTTGTACCGCTTTTCCTTTTTCCTGTTCAACCTAAGCACTCTTCTGGACTAATTTGGCTTTCTCCTGAACTTCAGCTTCGGTAGAGGTTAATGCGGCAGCTTCGGCCTCCGATAATTATTGGGCATCATAATTTGGTTAAATCTGGACTGTTGAGGGTTGGGTATCTACGGGATGTACGGTGACGGGGCTGTTTACGTTGACACAATACTTGTTTACGTGGCGGGATGCTGAACAGACGCCCAATTAACTTACTTTAGAATAACCTCATTAGTCCACGGCCTTCTCGGTGTGGCATCAAATCACGGCCGTCTAACCGCATTCCACAGTTATCTTGGTTAGCGTGGTGGGAACGAAATAGGTTAGCCTTAATTTACTTATCTAGCTTTGATCAGGTATATCGCGATTAGTACTGTTTTAGTCAGAATGGCCCTTAATGTGTACATTGCGTCTTAGCGAATTTACCTAGAAGTATGATGAATTACGCCAGATTTTTATTGCTGATTGCTCACTAGTTCTTATTTAATGTAATCTACTGTTAACAGTGGCACCGCTGGCTGTTAGTGAATTTGCCGTCGCAACAATTTTCGTTAGCGTTATCAGTTAATTAACTAACATGAGTTAGCTAATTCACCGTCGGGGTTCAATCGAACATCGTGTTAAGCACAACAAATGACGGTTACCTCGAGTTACTTTTCTCGTGTTTCTTAGTTTTCTTCTGCTAACGAATCCTTCATATAGGCTTACTTGTATTTATTCGATCTCAAGATGTAAAATATCAGTCGAAATTGATTAATTACGAGTTGTGCATGAGAAACGAAATTTGTTGAAGATGTGTTTAAAATGAAGAATTATTCGGGGCTACGCCAGAAACAATGAACTATTTCCGGTTCAAAGAAAAACTAATCTGCTCAAGTTTACAGAAAAAGGTATTGAATAAAAGAATTTGTTGAAATAGACGAGTTTTTTCTTCCAAATATGGTTATCGCTTTAATGGTGTTTGTGTGGCAGGCCAAATTAGCCGTGTTTTTTGACCTTCGAAAGTCCGTGCTTGACCTAAAGTCCTGGTTCCCCTGATCATCGACTCCCTTTGTTTGTACCTGCGTCCCCCTTCTCAGTTATTTCCAAGTGACAACGGATTTCCCCCTTTCCTGGACTTTCCAAAAACTCTCCTTTTCCCGCCCCTCTTTTTACTTTCCCCTCCACAACAGACAGCTCATTCCCAGTGAGTCATACATCAGCACTCACGAACGAGTCGTTTCCCAGTTCTCCCAACAATTTGTATGTCTCTACCTCCCACCACTTAGTGTCGCACAACCAGTTCACGTGTATTTAGAGTTCCCTTCGCGTTTATATACTCATGCTCTAACTGATTTCACTACCCAGTCAAGTGTAATACAGTCCTTACTCACGCTCACCACATGCATTTATTTCTCAAGTTTCAAGCTTCCCTATTCGTGCATCCATCAGTGTTTGTAAAAGATCCATTGACAAAACGTAACGTAAATCATCTCTCTTTTGTCAATATTTTTCAGAAATACTATCAATTCATCACACAATCAGCACATCGTGTACCGTGATTTTCATCACTCTACCGACTTATGAAATTTGGTTTTCATTCAGTTTACATGAACTCAGCAGAACGTAGTTTGAATCTGGTTGTGCGGCTTTCGGGATTTATTGAGTTGTTCCTACTTATGAAACGACTATTATTTAGTAACCATTGCATAGAAGATTTATGAGACTGTCAACACGATTTTTTTTCACAAGGATCGCGTTGAGCGTTTTGGACTTTATAAACTGGGCAGCAGTAAGTACCGTAGTAGTAAATGAACCGGCGGTAGTTTGAATCCTGGAATTTGCTCCTGATTCTCTCATGAGCGTTATTAAACTCTCAATGCATTGTTAGTTTAATGGCTCTTATATTTCTGAGAATGTTAGAACCATACGAGTGGAATTTAGGAGGAAACACTGCGCCAAAATAGATTTTTTCGAAATCTTTTATGATTTATAGTGCTGTTCAGTCATTTTCCCACAAAATTGTATGGGATAGTCTTGTTGTTTGGAACTGTTGATATAAAAATTTAATCAAAATGTGTCTGAGAAAGAAAAATTTAGTGTTAAGAGTTTTAGTTAAAACTTAGTTTTTGGCCGATTTCGTTACTACCCTAATTTCTTAGTTAGGGTAGTTATGGAGTCTGGTTATGGTGAGGTTAAATATCGAGCCTGAACTTCGTTGCTCAATCGCGTTTACTGACACACATACAGCTTAAAAGCTATCCAAACTTTCAGACATGCTGCTCTATCCGCGGGGCGTGTATGAATATGACGCTAGTTGCGTGGTCGCTAGCATGCGAGAGCACGGCTACTCGCGCAGCATCTACTGGACTCAAACCTGCGAAGGTACAGCAGGTATTTAGCCAGTCTCCCAGTAGAAGACTGGTGCCCATGGGTAACCACTCGGAGGTATGATCTGAGGATCACAGAAGCCCTTGAAACGTAAAGATCTGAATGAAGCTCAACAATTTCTTTTTCAACCGATTACGTAACTCTCCAACCTACTTTGTAGGTCTAAAGGAAGAAGAAAACGTATTAATACAAGCGTCATTGATTACTGTTTCAGCGATTTTCTAGGATATGAAAATGTAATTAATTTGCAGACAGAATTTGGGATTTGCAAAAAAAAGACTAATGAACTAATGAAACGCCGACTATTTCAGCCACGCCGACCAGAATTAGTGAGACGGCCTCATGATCCTATATTAGATTAGTTATCATGAGCTAGCGTAAGTAATGTTTGTAGTATTTGTTGGGTAGTCACGCTCGTGAGTGCAAATACCCTACATGTTGCAGTTTCTTCCGATACTGTGAAATAGATAAATAAACGAACGGCTAAGAGCTGAGCGAACCGTTGGTGAGTTTTCGCTCGACAAACCACAATTTTTCTCCTTGTCGTCAGTTATTCCGATACAGTAGCCTAATAATAAGGGCTCTTGTTATGTGCTGCATTCTCAATGTTTTCGGTCGGCCGAGTGAAAATAGGGGAACTCAAATTGGTTTCGAGGTGTGCGATGAATACGCTGAGCTTGATCGGCAATAAGTTACCGAAGAAGAAGAGGGGGAAGAGCCGCAGAATGAAAAATGTGAGGCGGGGAGTCACCGCCGGCCTCTTCTGTGTGTTCCGGCCTTATTGCTGTATTCATGAGACGACCCGGGTAAGAATTTGGATAAAATTGTTTTTCAGAAGGATGAGGGCGTGATGAAGAGAGGACCGAAGGGGAGCCTTTTTCACTTACAAAGAGAGATCTTTCGGGAAAAGTGTTTATATGAAGAATGTACGCTTTGAGGTTTTGGAGAACGTTCTACATAAGAACTTTGTAGATCTTCACTCGTATGCATTTCCTTCTTTTTTAATTGCGTTGCCAAATTTATATTGCCTCCCCGTTAACAAAGCGATTTCTCGAAAAACGCTTCTATTAAAATCCGTTTCGTCGCAGCCATTAAATAATTGGTTGGGACATTTTCGGATTGATATATATTTCATTACGCCTACTAACATTCGAAACAAGAGTGCTGGAGGGTACACAATTGTCTCGAAAACAGTTCTTTCAATTCCTTAAACGAATTTTGCTAACCACCGAAACCGGATAGCGTAAGTATTTGTTTAATTATAATACATTAACTATTATTACATACATTAATTCCCAATAACACAAAGCGGCATGTCTACCTAACGATAAACATTAAAACATAATTTGCAGGAAAAGTGATTGGGGGATTTATTTCGATGTATTTATTTTATAATAAATCAAATGAAACCCGCCGGGCTTCAATTATTTAAACCGTTCTGGAGATATCACGAGTTTCACGTGTTTAGTTTATTTCTCCAAATTTCCAATTGCCATGATGTGGGAGTGATATGCATAAAATTCGGTGCTGAGTTGTTACATCGCAAGACAACAAAGAAAAACGTTTTCCACGAAATCCTAAATTTCCTCAAGCTTATATATTTTGGACTGCTTGTTTGAGGGAATTTGGAGTTATGTTCGTACGTTTAAGTGACTGAAGAAAGACCACAGAAACACAATCAACCAGACGAAACCTGTTGGTTACGAAACGGCATAGCAATGTGATCTTTGAACCAGCAGGATGTCTTCAGCTATTTAATATTGTTGTGTATTTTATTCGGCAAGATGATGCAAGTGTTTTTCAACGTATTCACTTATTTTTACGGTAAATACCAAACTGAATTTGATCAACCAAACAGATAACCACTGTTTGAATGTCCTTAGCAACGTCAACTAACAACAAAAGTTCGTTTTCCGAATTTCCTCATAATTGGTGCTACGGTTTTATTTGAATTCACAGGGTCACAGGTTAGATTTTTCTCGCATAAAGCGTTTCCCTAGAAATGGGTTGAATACTAAGGTATAGCACAGCACATCAACGAATTGATAGGAGCTGAGAAAATTTCTTTGAGCTTCGAGCCAATTTGTTCTATCGTCGTCTTTCCTTGTGTTGAACGCACGAAAGGGCGATCTTTAATTGGAGGATGAGAAAGGAATGAATATGGAGAGTGAGAGCTATCTTACACTTTGACAGAAGAGCGTGAACTAAGAGACGAATCTGTGTTTTAGAAGTGCTGTGCGTTGTGGAGAGGAAATAAATGGATGGGTGGGAAAAGGATATATTGGAAAGTCTAGAAAGTGGGCAACCGGTTTTCAGCTTAGGAAATAACTGAAGGACTTTCCTGCAGCTACGGACAACGTGCTTCACGTCAGAAATGTGTTTACTTGATGTGGGGGAAGACCCAAAATAAGAAATTCCCATTAGGGGAAAGTGCGGAGGTTCCGAGCTCAAGATTCCAAGTAATTCGGACGGTGCCAACACCTTGTTGCTTTTTTCAATACTTCTTTCTGCTTCATTAGTTTTTCACGTACTTGATTTTTTCTTTCAATTATTTGAGCTTCACAAGTTTTCACTAAATAAATAAATCTCATGTTTTCAAGGCGACTAACATTTATCTACTCGGGAAGTGTTAAGCAGTGTTTTTTGAACAGCAGTTTTCCGCCCGTAGCGAGTGAAACGTGTAAGAATAACAAAGAAACAGTCAAGAGTCCTTAGATAGGCATAAGAGTTGTAATGGAACAGAATGTGGTGTCGCGGTTCCTCCTGCCCGTAGCTGCAGCTGCACGATGGGTAAATTGGAGAGTGTACAATAGACATGGAGTAATGAATAAATCTCACATCCGTAATATTAAAATTACCGGGTCCTAAGAGAACCAGGGGGCATTTCCTCCGGAACACACAGTTGGATATCCGTCAACCAATAGGACCTCAGTCGAGGTCTTTTAGAAGTCACAGATCGATGTTGTGAGTGACCCGCAAGACTTTCATGCAGTGATGGTCAGGTATATTTTTTAACAAGTAAATTTTTAGTTTCCTCGAAAATGGCTCTAACGACTTCGATTAAATTTTCTGTATGGACATCTACAAATAACACGCCAGTTCCAGAAAATTCTCATGACTAGAGTAGTACAACAAATTATCGACAATTTTGGGGAAAACCGATTTTAGCGTCGTTTTTTCCTCGTACATAAATCATTCGGAAATGCCATGAAATCAATTTTGGTGCCAACATTTTCGAAAATTCGCATTAGTTTTTTGACACATTTGCAGTAATTTCATTTCCTGCGAGAATTTGCTAAAATGATCATAGAAAGGCGAAGATGTTACTTTTGTTGACTGCTGAGTCATCTCTCAAAAATGATCTGATATCATGGGGCGTACAACAGTTTTTATGATTTTTACTTTCCGCTACCCGAAGGGAAGGAAAGTATAGTAATCGGCCCAAAAAAAAAATTTGGGTTTTCTTCAGATCTTTACGTTTTGAGGCCTACTGAGCCTAAAAAACCTAATTTCGGCGCGTGGTCCGTGTGTATGTGTGTGTGTATGTGTGTGTGTGTGTGTGTGTGTATGTGTGTGTGTCTGTAGTTCGATTTGCGGGAGAACGGCTGATCCGATTGAGCTGGTTCTTTTTTTGTTTTGTTCGTTATTTTTTGTAGACACCAAAATAAGGTTATGGACGATTTCGGCCGATGGGAAGGGGGGTGGGGGGACGAAAATGTACCAAAAACTAGGGTTTTTCGCATTTTTCTCGAAAACGGCTCTAACGATTTTGATTAAACTTTCAAATTATCTTCTCCTAATCAATACCTAACTTTTCTTCTCTATACATATCTCCATGAAAATACGGTGAACGGAGATAATGACCTATGAAGCAAAAATAGGTTTTTTAAGCTTTTTGGCAAAATGACTTCAACGATTATCATCAAACTCTCAGGATATTTTCGAATAGTTAATACCTACATATTGTTCTCAATAAATGTTCCTCTGAAAGTCCATTGAGCAGAGATAAAAATGAAAATGTGTTGAAAATAACGTTTTTTCGAACATTTCCGAAAGTTCCAGGGTAATTTTTTCACCAGATGTGATAAATCCTAATGAAGTGTCTTTTAGTCACCCATACCAACATTTTGTTCTCCATAACTATTTCTGTATATATATGTTGCACGGAGATATAAGCCACGTTAACTCAGAAAAGGAGATTTGTCGAATATTAATTTATCGGTATTCGTATTTTCTCAAAAACGGCTCCAACGATTTCGATAAAACTTTCGGAGTGCTCTCAGCTAACTAGTCCCTACATTTTGTTCCGTATAAATGTTCCTGTAAAAATGCGTTGAACGAAGATATAGCGCCCGTCTATGTAGGTGGTGTTCGAAATTACGGGGGTGGCGGAAAGTTGTGTGTTGCTACGCACCAGATATTTTTGCTACGATTTAATGTGGCGAGTGGTTTTCTACTCTAGACGTTTTCCATGTGAATGAGATGGGGAATAAGGGAAAACGTCATTTCCTAATCGTAAAATTTAATGGTACTGCCATTTTCTGAGTTCGACGCTTGCGAATCATCTTCGGAGCAAGAATCAACCGAATATCGAATAGGTGACCTTACCTCGTTGGTGATGGAGTGGGAACGGGGAACAGGAAAGGAATACTCTGATACAAAAATAGAGACAAGCGAATATTGTTCCACCGTGAATTCCGGGAAAGTAGGAAAAAGGAAAAGGTCAGCTTTCGTTTTTACACCCTCGAAGTACTCAACTTCCTACGAACGCGCGAGGAAGCCTACGCACGTAAGTACTTAAGCCACTCCTCCCTCCGCCGAAAAAAGCTTCAATGGTAAATAGGGTTTTAGAACGTTGCGACGATGCAGATTCAGCAAGAACCAAATACGTCGACTCGACCGTTTCAGAAGATGAGACACGAAGAGATTTTCCTTCAAGAAACAAGTCAGCACTAAACTGATGATCTAATCGTGAAACGTGCCGCTCAAAGGTTTCGGCGAAATTCAGGAACCACAGTCTCCCATTGATTATCGTGATAATAGAAGAAATTGAAAAAAAGTCTCTGAACGGGACATGCGTGTACAGTACATGTGAGTTAATCATTTTTCAAGAATTTAAAAACACACCTGGTTTTTGCTAGTTTAACCTTTCGCTCCATGCTGTTGTGAAACTCTGATGATGAATGAGAATTGAAATGAGGAGTAAGTTCCCAATCCTACTTTGTTTATCAATTATTTAGTTAAAACGTCGATTTGGTTGACGATATTCGGTGAGTGAAAAAATACTAGACCTCGGATCGCGTTCATCAATCGCCAATTGACTAACAGTTAGCTAGCGGGAGTTTGGATTCGGGGAAAAAGGGCTACAACTACGCTCAAACGAGAATCCCTCGAACGAAGAAGCAACTTGGCGAGTTTTCATCCAAAACAATGTGTTGGAGAGTTGGTACCATGGGGCTACCTTCATTTACCGCCTGTCGACTTCATTATTTGACATTTTCATTCGAATACCCAAAATACTGCAGAATTCTTAAATGATATTTTTGTGATCTTAATTGATGCTTTCTTCAATTCTCTTCTTATCTTTCCGTATAGCTCATTTTTCGTATTGTGATTATTTTTGTTGTTTGTCATGATTTTTGTCCGTCGATTTTATAACTCTTCGTCGTGAGTGGGGCCGACATAAGTAAAAAAATGTTTCTTACAGAAAACATTACGTGTATTATCCAAAATTAATTGTACACCAAACAACTTTAAAAAATTTGAAAAACCATACATGATGCTGCTCAGCACCAAATGTGCGGTGTGTTTCACAAAAATTGACATTTTCACGTGTGTACAGTCGATAACACCAACGGCCTGTGGCATTCTAGCCGAGTGGTAAAACGCTCTTTGAGCTTTCGAAATTTTGTCTTCTCCAGACATCATATTTATGAAAGTGGGGGCAAATGAACAATGGTCTCGGAAACTAGTTTCCCAATTAGGGAAGCAGGAGTTGTACTAACGTCACAAAAGTCGCCTACAGCTAATAGCATCGAACCTGCAAAGAGAAAACAAAAATTATTATTTACGTGTTCTACTTCCACATAATTCCAAAATTTATATGAATAATCGCCTTGAATAGTAAGGACCTTTTCATTCGTACAGCCTCATTAGCCTATGTGATTGGTAAAAAAGATAATTACTGAGTTTTCTCCAGATATTTACGTTTCTAACTTCCAAAACCATTCTTCCAGAACATGTTGTGCGATTGTAAACACGAATGAGAAAGAACGACTGAACCGAGTCAGCTCAAACTTGATATTCACGATCCCACACCAACATCGGACGGTCACAGAAAGTTATGAGCACAAAATTATACTTCTCACTGAGGTCAAAACGCATCGTTCTCACTAAACTCACGTTCCAATAACCTTCGAAATGGAAGGTCAATAATAATCAGAAATAAGCAAACAAAGTACGGTATACTTCTCCGTATATTTTATACGGTTCACTTTTTCCTATAATTCCAAGAGAATCAAAACGGAACTTCACAACAATCGTCTCGTCATACGTTTACCATACATGTCACTCAAGCAATGAAGTGATGTAAGTAGGAGCAACCAAATAAATTCCAAACCGTTCTTCTCTATCAGTTCCTACGTACACAGTTAGAAACACTATTGCATTACTTGGTAAAAACCGCCGAACGTACGAGGGGATCAGGAAAGTTGTGATTCGTCGAACCAGATTTTGGGACTAATCGAATTGAAACGTAAACATTCGACGAAAGCTCTAAATTACTTTTTGATCTTGACGTAAGTTATATCATGAACGAATGTAACGTGGTAGGTCGATGAAATAAATGGTCTGTACTTACTGGGGCCGTAGAACCCGGGCGTTAGGAGTTCCATCGCTGACGTAATTGCGTGATTTCGATTACTTAGCGATTCTATTGGCATTAGAATGAGCAAAACTACGAGCAGCGTTTTTTCTTTCTACAATCGTAACCTAGTACGAAAATTTACGTCGTCGAGAGTATCAAAATACTCGATTCTCGGACGGACCTGGTGGTTAATCTTTTCGTCGGAGAAATCAGAGTGAGCTCCCAGTCGGAGTCCATTGCTCATAAAATGATGTTAAATTGAGTTGGCAGAATTCCAATAAACAATAGAACGATAATAATAACATGATAACGAGAGCACAAACGGAAACAAAAACGAGGCAAGCGAAACACAATCGAACATGGCTACCAACCAATTTTTCAGATAACTGTAAAACCATCTGATAACTGAAATTACAGGTCGGAAATAAATAAACACAGATAATAAATAAATAAAAGCAGATCGAGGCGAGAGCAAACATTATTTGACAGATACAACGGTTTAGTTATCCGATAACTAAGGCGCGAAGAGACGAGTTAAAAATAACTATGTCCAAGTCAAAATGAATTGATGAACGCGTCTTCGGGAGTTAACGGAAGATTTGACTTATTTGGCCTTTAGTCGAGCTAGCAAATGACATTGATAAACCAGCCCTAAGAATTGCCCCACAATCTCTACTGTGCAGTTCACAAACTATTGTCGTGCTGCTAGAATTTTTTTTGACCAAGAACCGTATTAATACACGGCGCACATAAAGCGCATTTTATAGTTCCACAATTTTAAGATTCATTCGGTTGGGTAGCGCTGGGGAAGGAAACAGATGTTTTGATCACTATGGAAACTATAGTTAGTTTTGGATCGATCTTGTTCGTTACTTGAGGCGTGTGACAAATAAACATTTTTACAGTCGAATGATTACATCAGATTCTGTTTTCCTTCCGAGAACTAAAAAAGTATTTCAAATTTCCAACGGAGGTACACAAAATGCAAGGTGGAAAATGTGCAAAAATATCAGGTACGACGCATCACACTACTTTCCTCAACACCGCGTACATTCAGCATACGACTTAGCCAGTAATCCAATCTATTTCAACATTTTCACTCAATTAGTTTAGTGAAACATACTCAGAGAATTATCGTCCGGAGAGCACCTCACACTAGACAGCTAACGTCACACATGTATGGTTTGGGAGGTTGTGTAGTATGTAGTACGAACTTTGCTCTCTGATTCCAGTAGAAATCTGAGTCTTTGACTTACCAAAACAGAGAGAAAATTGCACTGCAGGCAGAACTTGGAGTTAGTTCAGTAGCGATCCATTAAAAATTGCTCGTCAGACTAGAATTTTTTTCATTCTGCATAGGATGCGAGCTTGATTTGGTTCATGGGATCGGAGATGGCTTTAAAGAAAGATAATTGCTCTTTTGAGTTCAGAGGTGAACGGGGAAAAAGCGTGTACGTATTAGCCGATACTACAAGGGGTTAACTGATGGGTTAGAACCTTTCGTCCGCGGTATTAGTTTCCGTTTGGTTCGATGCCACCGTATGTGCACTACAAGCTAATTGCAAACTGAAGGATACTTCAGAAAAAACCTTCTGTCAACCGAATGAGAAAGATTCGATGAAACGAAAAGCACAACCGAGGAATATGTCAAAGCTTCTTCTTGATGTTTGATTTGCAGCTAGTTCTTCTTGAATTCTCTAACGGTACAGGGTGAACGGCAGACATTTCAGAGGAACTGATGAGATCACCTTCGTATAAAAACATTATTCTTGTTCAGGCTAATTACTTCATCGTATCTACACAAAGCAAACCAATGTGAAACAGTAAAAACACTATATTTCGAAGTATAGTCGCGGAGTCGTCCCAATAAAACTGTAAAAACTAATACTCGATTTCGCTGTGACACCGATCATCAGAGGGATGGATTTCAAGTCTAGTACGGCTCCAGTACGTCTAGTGTTTCTTGTGCAAGGTTTTCTCACCCTAGCCTTGATTGCACCTCATCTATTATCACCACTCTTCCATTCAATGGCGTAGTCTGATCATATCTTATCCTGGCTGAAATGATTCCATTTTTCCGCAGACAATCTAGAAAACTCTTCAAATGGATCCCATTTACTAACCAATAGACCTCTAAATTTGTCGAAATTCGGAGTGCTGTGATATACACGCTGCTCCTGGCCCCGTACAACGGTACAACTGTTTCTACCCCTCTCTCAGCTGAATAATATTTTAAGCATTTTCTTTGTACTGCGGTTACACGTTTTTAGATTGCAGCTTGACATGTGGCTATGAGGCTAAGATCGCCGTCTTCGAGAGTTCTATTAGACATGAGAAAGCAGTAGGCATAGAAACATTTACTCATAATGTTACGATATTCTCCTACACATACAAACAAGTACACCAAACGCAGAGTGAAAACCTACACCAAAAGTGGGGATACGACCATTGTCAAAAATGTCTACCTGTTGTGACGATATTCTTTATTTTTTGGTTATGAAGATAAAGGAGGAAAACATTACGAACCACGTCAGCTGTTGTGAAGTTGGGTCTTCACAATTTCACTACGCCGACCTGCAACTGTTTTCGTGAAGTTACCAATTACAGCTTTTGTCAGTTACACTTAATTTAGCTTTTCATTCATTTGTTGCTCATCTTCAAGTCAAAAAGAATACCTTTCGTCTTGAAAGAAGAGTTGAAAAGCAGGGATGAAAGCTAACAGTCTTGGAAGGTATCGAGTTACCCGAGAAGCGAAACTACAAAACTGAATCTTGAGTTGAATGGAAGGCGAAGTGCCGAGATGCTTAATGAACAAAATGATGCTTGGAATATTCGTAGGTAAAAGGAGAGCACGAAGGGTGTCCTCAAGTTTCATACGAGGGCTGAAGAGAGGGGTCGTAGCTAAGGGGAACTAGCCCCGAGGGAGATGAGCCTTTTGGGAAGAAGAGTTTTCGTTTAAGAGGAAAATGAGGCGAGAGGTTTATAATTATTGTTTTGAAGACGCCAAGAGAAACCGTTTCGAATTTCTCGCTGAAGGTTGCTTACATTGAACAACTTTGAGGAGTACATGTTCCTCGGGCGTTGCTTTCAACGACTAGTACGTTCTTATTCCTTAATCATGCTGATCATAACACTCACGATCCCTTGGGCTCTATATTGCTAGAATCGAGCTGTATTACTTTTGTTTCATACCTCGGTAGAAAAGTAGCGAAGCAGCAAAAAGACATTCAAGAACACAATGTTCTAATTAATTAGGAAAATTATCACTTTTAGTTAGGGAAGAATAGTAGTTCACTGAATAGAGGTGAGTTTCCAAGAAATATTTACGTCTACAGGTCTCTTAAGGTAGAAGAACTTAGCTGGCAGTGCGTAGATATTGAGGTACAGGTATATCATAGGACTCACATGAATTTAGTTTTTTCAAATTTAAATCAAACTCAAAGAGAGTCTTCGATTACTGTGATAGCTAAGGGGTTGTTCCATATTTTTCATAACATTTCGCTAGGTCGGAGATAAAGTTCAATACACTCCAACAAACAAAAAATGCCACATTGAAAAACAAAAGGTATCGAGGGTTCAGTTCTATTTCATTAATCATCCGTTGAACAAAGACAAATAAAAACACACCAGAAAACGATCTAAAGCGAAAACGAATTCGTTGTGAGTAGGGCAGTCGAAAAAGATTTAGTTTTTTGAGTGGAGAATGCTACACCATTTTTATAGTTGAAGGAAATGAACTGACGGATCTGACAATACGATTGAAGAAAGTCGAGTGACAGCGAAGTGACTTACTAAGGAAGAGGCTGTTAAATACAATTGGAGACGATATAACAGAATCGGAAAATTCACCAGAGTTCGATTTTGGTTTTTGAACTGTTTGAAATACGACAGTTTTTATGAAAATCATGGGGAAGCACCTCAACACGCAGGACTTACATTTCTGTCTCTATAAAATGTCGTATCATCAAATTTGCAGGGGGTTGAAAAACATTGTATGTAACAAGACGTGTTATTACTATTATCTGAGAGAATGTAGCACAAAGCAATAGTTTAGTTTTCTCGCAGAACGAATGACAGATGGAGATTGAAAGGTGGACCATTGGTTTCAACAATGGACACCCCTCGTGGCTGCGTCTTTGAAAATGACGTCTCATACTTTTTACTTCAACTGTACGAAGTAGAATGGAAAAATATGTAAAGGCTGAAAAAAATTATCTACAAAACTTTGTTTTTACGTTCTTCTGAATCCGCAAAACACTATTTGGGAAAATGGTCGGTGATTATGTTTCTGTGTGTGCGATGTGAACACGATATAGAGAAAATGACTGCGCAAAATCGGCTCAAAATTATATTTGGCCTGCACGTTACTATGGGATGCCAAAATAAGGGTATAAGAAAAATCGACTCAAAACTAACCATAATTATCATAGTGATCAAAACATCAAACTTTTTTTCTCAAAAACAGATTTTTGTTTTGGCACGTACAGCTCCACATAACACGACGTGAGCAGCATCAATTTTAGCTCAGTTTTTTTTCCGCACAAGTCCCGCCCGAACGCTGAGTGCACGAGACTCTAAAATACCCTCTCTTTGAATTGAACCTTCAAAATACGTTTGATTTTAGGGTTGCAGAAACTTCCGTAGTTATAAACGAGATGTGTTTAAATAATTATATTTGAGTGTGGGTTACTCCCCTTGTAGTTACTGGTTTTGAAATTCCTATCGAATTTCAACGTTTGATTCAATGAGCCAGTTTAAAAGACCCAAATCAAGTTACCGGTCGAACTAAACAACGTATTCAACTGTGGTTTCAGTTATGGGCCGTTCAAGTACATAGTGTTCGCATCGCCGATTTCGGCTACAACAAAGTTCCTCGGAATGCCCCTAACCCCCCTACTCTTCCCTCTCTACAACCACAATATTCCCCAACAACAGTATGTACCGTTGAAAGGGCGATTGGAACGAAGCTGGTAAATAGGGCCCGGGGATTGGAGGGGCAGGAGGTGGACTCAATAACCGGCTCAGTGAATATGTTTGTAGCGAGCCCGTTGTCTCATCCATGATTTCACCCCCTCCGGTGTTACTGGGTTAAATCGCTCTATAAACGCAACAAAGCCTTTACTCCTGCCTATAAACTAACGGGAGAAATTAATTCTTGCGGAAAGAGACATCACAAAGACCCGCGGTCAAACGAGCGTGAAATGAAATTGTATGGAGAATTTCTCGACTAGCGATTTCGTTGAATCGGTGCTCAACTTTCTTTCAACACGTTTCAATGAGAGTTGATCAAATTGTTTGATTACGAGCCCAACCAAGTGACCAACGGTGTGGACGTTCAAATTCTTTCATTTCTACGAAACAACGATTTTTTGAACAAATCTGGGGAATAAGCAGACGATTCGGGACAACCATTTATCGACCCCGTTATTTGTAGTACTAGTGTAGTAATGTGATCTGGTGTGGCACGGATGAGGAGACTCCCTATTCTGGTCCAGTGCCGGAGACTTGAGAGGGAGCGACTTTTGGTCTTTGGCACCACTTCTCTCAAGATGGATACCAACGAAGACTCTTTCAGGAACTACCTGGCTTTTCTCAGGAGGCTAGGCATTGACCTGTAAGACATTAGAACTGGCACAATAGGTATCTAGCCGTGGTGCACATCCCACCTGTGGGACAGTCAGTAGACTATATTTAATGTGACTTGGTACGGTTGAGTTTGCTCCGCTCTCAGCATTGTTAGTAATGGCCGTCGTCGCGTCTAGCGTTATTCATACACTCCTTGTTGGTTCAACAAAGTGGCTCCATTTCTCATCTATTCGACTGAATCCGACCACTACCACTGTGATCTATAGTAGCCAAGTCGAATAAAAGGCTGGGTATTTTGAGGTGATCAAATATTTTTAACGAAAAAACTTCACTGAAAGATATTTTTTGCTATTCTATGTGCGCGCGTGTGTCGGTGAACGTGATAGAGAAAAAACTGCCGAACCACTTCGGCTCAAATTTAACATTCATTCTACACAACGCGTCCTATAGGAGCCCAAAATAAGGGTATCAGCAAAATCAGTCCGTAGTTATTGTAGTGGTCAAACACTCAATATTGTTTTGTCAAAAACATCTCAAACTAGTTAGATTTGCTTTTATGTATGTATTAGGCAAAGAACAAAGCGGGATACGAGCATTGATTATGGCAGTACGAGTCTAAAAAGAAACCGAACGCGAGTAATGAAAAGCTCTGGGAGACTCCGTTCTCTGTCCATAAATGGTTGGAGATGAACTTTAGTCAGTAAGATTTCAAGGCAGGAAGAACAGTAACCTTCACATTCAGCATCAACTGGAGGTTTCAAAATGAATTCTAGGTCTTTCGATTCAGAGTTTAGTAGCTGGTTGGCCGTAGAAAGATGAGCGATGTTTCATCGTCTCAGGCAGGGAGCAATAAATCACATAATTTTCTTGTGTAACACGTTCATCCCCAGAGAATTTTCCCCCCTAGTGGCCTCCGATTATACTGCAGCAGCTGGTTTGGGAGGGACTGAAATCCAACTGGTTAATGCCACCATATCTTCGTCGACGCAGTACGTGACGTGTGAGGGCGTTTTCACAACCAAAACTGTCAGACATCCTTTGAGGCCACTACGAATCTGTTTTACCCTGTCGCGCCCCATGGTGGGAAAGGGTAGTGGGGTTCCGGAGTTTTCTAGCTCCGCTTGCCTTATCTCCCCTTTCATAAGGACACAATGCAGGCAAATAGGGGTTGGGGGAGCTTAGTATGTGCCATCGCGTTGCACTCCATCACAGGAACGAGGGAGGCGACCCTTCGTGCATCGTTCACAGAGAGGTTCAACGGACCCATCGATTGCCAGAGGGTCCGAAAGCCCCTCTTCCTCACCGATGAATGCTTCTCTATCCTCGTCCTCGCCATCCTTTTGTCAGGGACGACGCTTCGTTCAACAATACCGCATTCCACTACTCCGATCGAGCCCGTATCTTACTATTGTTCTACGCGGCTCAGGTAAATACGCGCCTTGTTAACTTTGTGCTTTCTATTTACCCTAGAACATACTTTTTGAAGCAGTTTGAGGTCACGTCATCCCAGAAGTGAATGAGTAATTTGAAAAAATTAAAACGATGCGTCCAATGGTGAAAGATAACCCAATGCCCTAGACAAGGCCATCATTACTCCACGTTTCGCTTACCTACTTTTCGTTTTTCCGTTTGTCCATGACTCATTCATTTTTATTTTCCACATCCCAAAACGTAAAGAAAGTACTGTCATAAAACTTGTTGGGTGAGTCCATCTTCTTTGGTATCTTCAGGTTGTAAGTGCTGAAGTTGGCTCATGAGCTTTGTATTAGAAGATAAAGGGATCAGCCCAATCAGAACCCACCAGGGATCAATGGTAGAATTGAGGGAGAAAAATGAGAAGGGAGGTTCAGTAATTGAGCATTCACTACCTAAAACATTTCAATGACTGAACAGAACTAACATTACAATTCAAAAACAATGGAGATGTAGTAAACAAACAACTAAGCCTACGCATCTCTAAAGAAGAGTTTATGGTCCGAAAATACCCTATAAAGGTTAACAACGTAACAACGAAGTTAATCCTACACAGAATAACAAACGTTTCTCGTTTGTTACTGCGTACGGGCAGCACACTTGAGACAACACTTTTTCAACAACATTTAACCATCAGACCGGAGGTAGCAGTTATGAAATGTCTATGTCTAGTTTAATGTTTAGTCCTTCAAACTAAGCCGACGAGCAGACAGAAAATATATGGTGCGTACCATCATACGACTTTCTGCAACCCCCTTAAATCACATTTCCATGGAATAGCTGTGAGGCGCTTAATGTGAAGAAGTTTACGAGTACGAAAATGGATCAAACGAAGAACAGGAGTTGTCACTGGGATTTTTCAAAAGCAACCGTTTTATAAATTCTCAAACCAAAAAATCTCGAATACTCAAATACAATTATAACATGCAGCTGCCATAACATATTACAAACTATCCAAATGAAATTGTATATAACCTTCTCATATCCTTTAGCCAATGAGATGAACTCCGCACTCGCGACCGTCTTTTGAGTGTTCACAAGTACGCTAAATTTGCCCAACTATAAAAAACATAATGCACTGAAGAAATAAAACTGGCGAGATATGAACTACGTTATCAATAGTGGCTGCCAAACACCTCATCGATATCATCAACTTCATGTTAGCTCTACTTATCTATGTTTTATCGAATCGAGACGTAGTAACCAGGTTTTAATAGTCGATTACTTCGGTGAAAACCGTTCGTGCGAATCAACGCTTTTAATCTCCGATTAACTAAAACAACGTGATCGACGAAACCGGCCCATAGAACCAAACATTCTACTGAAACCGAAAAAACTGACCCACATGCGCGTACACGAGCTGTTACGTAGTACAAACACGGAGAAAAATAGATGCGCTACATAAAACGTGGTAAATTTATTACTCAAGTCAGGCTAAAGTTGCGAATTGGTATGTGTTTCAAACTTCCCGCCTATGACAGTTATTATGGCAGTTGCGCGGATTTTCCTTCGCGCCATTTTTTTGGTTCATTCTTCCGCTTCCTTCGCCCGCCGCAACGTGGTCATTTTCTTACGAGGCCCGCACATGATTTTGATGTTTCCATCCCCCAGACGTGTACAATGCTTTACATTTTCCAAGTGCATTTTATTTATTTATTTTCAACTACTGCTTCCCGTTCCTTTCCCTCCAGTTTTTCCCCTTGCTCCGACAGTGAAACGGCATCCGCTACTGCTACTGGGGCCCCAGGTATTGATGTTTCCTTCACCGAAAAAAAGGTAAGCCGCACACTCACATTGTTCCCCATACCTCTTCACTCTTCCCGCATTTCTTTCTCCGATAAATTCAATTGAAAATTCCTGCCAAAATTACAGATTCCAGTCCGAAGAAATTTACAGTCCACAACCGCCTACTTTCCCTCACCTATTACTATTTTTTTAACAACAGTATGTCTAGCTGAAGATCTGTGTTATTTGAACTGAATGAGATATCTGGTTGAATCCATAGTACGTTTCCAATTATGCTAAAGTAGTGAGTTGAAGGAGGCCGAAGACTTCTTTTCGAATTGTAAAGGGCGTGTGCCAAAAATCGGCGAAGAGCGAGTTGAAGAGGTTCCTCAACCACGTTGGAGAAAATATGAGCTTCTCAGAAAATGGTAAGCCATTAGCTCACGTCTAAGTGGGAAATGATTGAACAGTGGGCTGTGGAACGATCTTGGGAGATGGCAGAGAGAAGGCTGAACGATTCCAACAGAAAATGGAGCAGCAACGTTGTGCTGACTGACTCCTACCAAAGGTAAGCGGTTCATCGTGGTCTTGGGGTAAGACGGTCGATTCATAATTCTCGACGTAAGTTGAGGGTTGTGGATCGAATCTCCGGCGCGATTGCCGTAATTTTTGCCTGAGTCAGCAGCTCTTCAAAAGCATCTCCAAACCTCCTCAGTACAATGGCGCCCAACGTGGGGGCGAGGGGGGCCCGGCTAGCTCAGTAGGTAGAGCATGAGACCCTTAATCTCAGGGTCGTGGATTCGGGCCCCACGTTGGGCGCCATTGTTACGGGGGGAAGGAAATTTGTAGATGCTTTTGAAGAGCTGCTGACTAAGGCAAAAATTACGGCAATCGCGCCGGAGATTCGATCCACAACCCTCAACTTACGTCGAGAATTATGAATCGACCGTCTTACCGCAAGACCACGATGAACCGCTTACCTTTGATAGGAGTCAGTCAGCACAACGTCAGTCTTACATGAAAGCGGACAATAAAAGCGGATCAGAGTTATTCTTAAGAGGATGTGAGAGGATCTGACGTAAACAAAAAAATTTAAAAAAATACTGCGTAGAAAATATCAGTTTTAATCTTTTTTGGCTCTGTCCATCGACGATTCTTACGTTTTTTGTATTTTGATCACCATTGCCAATAGCCGTGATGAGCGTTATTTGTATTTTATTGTTTTGTGAGGCTCGTTATCCACCTCTTTCTTTCAGGCAGCAGAGGCTATCAACAACAACATAATCTTTCGGGAGTCTTTCACCAACCTTCTGAGCACTTGTTTTTCCTCGGTGCTATTTACTTTCCTCAGCTCTACGAAGCAGAAAGGAAAGTTACTCAATCGGCTGAAGAAAAATGTTTGATGTATCTTTAGTTCTTTGCGTTTTAAGGCCTGCTGAGACTGAAAAAAACTATTTGGGAAAATGGTCAGTGCGTGGGTTTTCGAGCGCGATTGAGCAAAAATTGTGGAACTAAATCAGCTCAAACTTGATATCTAGCCTACGGGACGTCAAAATAAGGGCATGAGCGCAATTAGCTCAATTGTAGTTATCGTTGTGATGAGAGCAATAAATATGTTTTCCCCCAAAACGGCTCTAACGATTTTGATTAATCATTCAACAAAACAATACCATAATATTATAATTTGTGAAAAAATGACGATATTTTGCCAAACATGTCGACGAAATTTTACCGTAGTTTTTTTCCTATTATCTCCGCTTAAATGGTACTAGAATCTCCAGAAATTATTGAGATGGTACTCCAATCAAGTACCTATACGATGAGCGTTTAATAACGTGTTTAATAGCGTTAGGGGTACTCCGGAAGTTCGTATCCGATTATTCCAAAACGGTGAAGATGACTCTTCTGAAAGAAATCATGTAGACAACCTCATAAATCTCCATCATCATAGCATATGCAGGAGCGGCACAATAAATTCCGGAAATTTAAACGCCATTATTTTTCATGTTGACCGTTGTTTTAAACAGAATAAAAAACAGATTTGATTGGTTGCCAGTGTCAGGAAAATCGCTGTGTGCAAGTGGGGCACGGAAAGTTGTGTGACGCGTTGTATCTGATGTTTTTTAATATTTGATTAGTTGGTGAAACTTTATACGTACTTACCCTAATCTTTTCGTTTATGTAATCGGGAATGCCCGCGTTGTGTTGTCTTATGTTCTTTGCACCGGCAGGTTTTGTCAGTCCATGTGGTCAGTTCATGGAAAGAAGCAAACCTAAGAGACATGCAATACGTTCCTGAATTTTTCGAGGCATTGAACGCGTTGTTATACATCATATTTAACCTAATATAGACATCAAAGCCACCTGCATTGAGTGATATCCACACTTTCAAGATGATTCCTTCCCAAATTGTTCAAGGGTTATCAGGATTTTGAAGGGATTGAAGTTTGATACCGCTCCTGCTCAAACAGCCATGTATTCAAGAGCCGACAACCGGAGGTCAAGTTTACTGGGGAAGACCCAATTTTATCATTTATGACTCTCAGGTACTGAATAGGCACTGTTCACTCGGCTTCAAATTAACGGCCGTTTGAACTTGATTAAAGTTTACTGGAAGCTAAAGCTTGCTCTTAATTTTATCACCCGTTCCCCTATCTCCTCTACACTCTAATCCAAGTTTATGCAGAGCACCTGATGACAACATTCTATGAGAGGACGATGAAGTGAGGAAGGGGGGGGGGCTGCTAACGGCCGGCCTACGGATGAACTATTCGAAAATGAATAGGAGTGCTCCCTCGCAAATTCCATTTTATGCTGCGCTGACCTGACGTAACTACAAGACCCTTTCAACCTCGAACAACAATGCCAAAAGGATGATGGCTTGGGAGGGGAATGAATCATAGCCTTCCCCCAACTTTGAACTCCCTCGATTATCATATTTCCTAGCTTTGAAGTGCGATTAGTGTGAATCAGGAAGAATGAGAAATTTCTCCTAAAATCTTAAATTCCTTCGACAGACGCCTTAACAAGAGAATAAAAATAATTTTATAGTAAATTTTGTAACATCCGAATCGGTTCCCTCTCAAACCAACCTTTGTGATGACAACCTCGAAAAGCTCGCGAGAGATGTAAAACTCCATCAACCATCTCTTTGGTAAATACGTTCTCTATCTCAACCCGATACCCGTTTTACTGACATATCATTCCGCCTAGCCATTCAATGAATAACTTTTGAATACATATTCTATAAGGCTTGCTGTAGGATAATAAGTATTCAGGGCCGTCGGGGAAAGAAATTTCAACCACTGCCAGCAACGAGAGAATTATTATACATGTACGTATATCTTTGAAAACATAGTAAACAGGAGACAGATACGGTTTTAAAACATACAACAGCCGAGGTATGAAGTGGACTTGCATGTTCGAAACAATTATCAATTTTTTCATTCACAACGAAATGGAACGGCGACATTACATATTTTGATTATAAAATATCCGGTGGAGCATGACACAACTTTCTTCAGCCCCACGTACATGAAGAAGTTTTTATACCTGTAGCAACTAATAAAACCTAGCAAATTATTACACAACGGTTTATTATTCTCATGAACAGCTTGACTTAGTATTACTGCTCCGAGACCAATCCCATTCGACTCAGCATCGAAAAATACTAGTAAACCATACGAAACATGACCTGTCTACAATGGAACTACGAAAACTAAATATTCCCCCGGCGCCAGGCGCCCGTAAGCGCCTATAGGCAATTGGTACGACATTGCGAGTCGAGCGGACGGGTGGTTTTGACGTGACGGGAGGGAGGGAGTACTAACGACGAAAAGTTGACTTACGCTGTAGTTCCCGGGAGTTCTTTCAATTAGTTGAATGTGGCCCAGTATAATTACTGTAATTTCACTATACGCAGTTGTACACTTCTGATATTCCGTTCGACGAAGGATCTAAAAATACCTTGAAAACGATACCGAACACGTCGTTTTTGCGATTATACTGCGTTTTGTTAATTTTTCAAACCATTTTTTGTCCATAGCAACCATGGGCTTCGTCCGATTGGATTGCCGAGATGGCGGGCACAACTAGATACCAAATCGGATTTTTGTGCGAAAGAACGAATTTTTTAGACAACGTTAAAGGCACAAAACGGCCCGGATGGCGGACGGGCTATGGCAGACGGCGGACTGACATTGCAGATTTGGAATCCCCGTGTCTTGAAACGTAAAGTATCAAATTTTGAGGGGGAGGGGGGGGGTTGTAGAAACTTTTGTTTTTATCTTGTTCTATATAATCGATATGGTTCGAAATTTATGATAATACATTGTGCTACTCCCTGTCATTCAACAGATAAAAATTGTTGAGCTGCGCTCCTGTGGATCACCAAGGCCTACAAGACTGTATCAACGGAAGCACTCCAGGTGATCACTGGTCAGTTACCAGTTGATTTGGCTGTTGAGTGCATGATTGACAGGTGGAGAGTGAAACGGGAGCTTCCCCCGCTTTGGGCTGAACTCCGTGCGGATCTCACCACAGAACAGAAACTTACCGCCATCGATGAATGGGCTCTAGAGAAATGGCAAGCGAGATGGGAATCCTCGTCAAAGGGACGTGATACGTATGAGTTCTTCCCCAACATCCGTGAACGTCTTTCTAGAAAATGGGTTGAGCCAGACAACTGGACGAGCCAGTTCCTCACGGGACATGGTGACTTCAATGCGCGGCTCCACTTCTTTTCTCTGAAAGACTCTCCATTATGCACGTCTTGTGCCTCCAGTGCGGAGGAAACAAGAAACCATGTGCTGCTCCACTGTAGTTTCTACAACAGTGAGCGACGGTTGTTGGGAGGGCAAACGAACTTAGCAGCATTGACTGCTACAAAGGAAGCCTATAACCATTTTGCAAAGTTCGCAAAGAAGGTGATGGCTAAGAAACGTGGTCATAGTTGTTCTGTCCTTTTGAAACTTGCCACCCAAGTAAACAGTAAGATCAGGTAGGGAACCAGATTAAGAACTCGTCCCAGATGGTACGGGATTCCTCAGGTGGTCACCTCCGCGCGGTAACACACGGGCAACAGCTCTCCATGGGAGACTGGCTAAGACCAAATACCTGCCGTACCTCCACAGGTCTGAGTTCGGTGGATGCTGCAGGGGCCGGCCTCTTGCATATTAGCGAAACCGCAACTTCCATGACTGATATAATCCTCGTCAGGGGTTTAGGTACAGTCATCAAATAAGGAAACAGACCTGTGTGTGTGCGTGTCTGTAGTTCGACTTGCGGGAGAACGGCTGATTCAATTGAGCTGGTTCTTTTTTGTTTTGTTCGGTATTTTTTGTAGACGCCAAAATAAGGTTATGGACGATTTCGACCGATGGGAAAGGTGGGGGGGGGGGAAGACGAAAATGTACCAAAAACTAGGGTTTTTCGCATTTTCCTCGAAAACGGCTATAACGATTTTGATTAAACTTTCAAATTATCTTCTACTAATCAATACCTAACTTTTCTTCTCTATACATATCTCCATGAAAATACGGTGAACGGAGATATATGCCCATGAAGCAAAAATAGGTTTTTTACGCTTTTTGGCAACATGGCTTCAGCGATATTCACTGAACTCACAGGATGTTTTCAAATAGTTAGTACCTACATATTGTTCTCAATAAATGTTCCTCTGACAGTCCAATGAACAGAGATAAAAATCAAAATGTGTCAAAAATAACGATTTTTCGAACATTTCCGTAAATTCCAGGGTAAATTCTTCACCAGATGTGATAAATCCTAATGGAGTGTCTTTTAGTCACCCATACCAACATTTCGTTCTCCATAATTATTTCTGTATATATATGTTGAACGGAGATATAAGCCAAGTTAACACAGAAAAGGAGATTTGTCGAATATTAATTTATCGGTATTCCAATTTTCTCAAAAACGGCTCTAACGATTTCGATCAAACATTCTCTCAGTTACCTCAGCTAACTAGTATGTACATTTTGTTCTTCATCAATGTTCCTGTTAAAATGCGTTGAACGACGATATAGGGCCCGCCTATGTAGGTGGTGTTCGAAATTACGGGGGTGGCGGAAAGTTGTGGGTTGCCACGCACCAGATATTTTATATCCGTTTATCTTCAAGTCAGAATTGAATCAGACCTTCATTCAATTTATTCTAGATTAAATTGAGTGCCACAAATCAAGTAACCTCAAATCACGCGTTCGAGAACATTTTCACATTGGAAGGAGCATAAATAAAGGAGTCAAAAGAAGAAATTTTTTCTCGAATCTAGCTTTTTTGCTCAAATCATATTGGCTTTCTCCAAAGGACTTGTAACGTGACGCATAACAACCACGCCTGAGGTATCCCAACACACCTTCCTTTATTTTATTTTAGTTTAACCTTGACTCCATCGAACCACACCTTCACAGGAGAAAATAATCTGCTTCAGTATTATAGAACGCGTCTCACCACACTATTGGCAACAATGTACGTCTAGAATACTAAGCTTGTCACATAAAAATTAGTTTCAAAATTTAGAATGGCAGTGCGCTTAGACACTATCGCGATCGTTGCTATTTGTGCAATGTGCGTGGGAGTACTTTGGGCCAAAGTGTACTTTAATTTCATTGATCATCAAGAATATAAAAAGCAATTTGAATTTGATTGCAACTGCGAAAAAACAAAAGATTTATGTGTCAAGTCTGGCAACTATGCAGAAAAATACTCTTACTGTTGCTACATCTGCAGTGCAAGCGATCTATTGTGCGAATGCGATACCATATTGCGGCTGTGCAACGAGTCAATTCAATACTTGACGGACAACGTCCACTGCTGCAGTTATTGCGGTTTAGGCAGGCCTTACGCCGTAGTCTCTCCACGTCACATGTTTGAATATTCAAAAATGAAGGAAATTCTAAGGGCGTCCAATAGAAGAAATTCCACTACCTCAATTCATTATCTCGCTACGGTTATACTGCTGATATTCGCTTGTTGTTCGCTCAATTTTCGAAGGACTTCCAACTGGAAAGCTCAAGAGAACTGCAGAATTCTGATGATATGGTGGGTTCTGCTCTCAAATGTCATCCTCGTAATACTATACGTTTCGGGGGGAGATTGGCCAACATATTCGTGGGTGGAAGGACTCTTCATTAAAATGATATGTGATATAGTAGCTGTATGGATGATCACCATGACGAATGCTGTAGATGTTCCCCCAAATGAAGAGTTGAATCGTCAAGAACTTGAAGAGTGATTGAATAAAATGTCGCTCTCGTTAAAATTTCTATCTCTAAGTAATTTTATTTGCCTCGAGAATCGTCCAATGCATAACCTTCTGTAGTGTATTTGAGTAATTTTCGAGAGGCGTACCAGTTTGAGTCTGGGGAAAAGAAAAATAATAAGAAATTCCTGCTTTCATTTAAATTATAATATAAATTAATGATTGGATAGAAAGGATATGATGATGGCGATGATCCCTCGGAAGACATCCAATAGAAGAGCGGGAGGCAGAGTTCTCCATGGAACTCAAGATCGATGAAAAGGATGAAGGAAGAGAACAAAAAATGGAAAGGTCGAAAGACTTATATAGCGCTGTGATGGATCTGCGAGCAACTGCAACAAAAATTGAGTGTGTTGGGAGAAAGAGAAATAAATAAACAGTTGAAGTGATTGATGAATGAGACGAACGAGATGGAGTACTGTATTGATACAATGAGTTCAAACGCTCACTTGATCGGCATGATAGAGTTCTGATAACAGCAGCAAGAAGAACTGCAAAAGAAGAGGTGGTAAGTGAACATTTTGGAAACTGAAGGAAAAACGTGTTGTAAGCTTTGGAAATAATCGCAACTACGCCGTGTTTGGTATCGTTTGCTAAATATTTTTCGATGTTGAGTCGAATGGGACGAGTCTCAGGGGTGTATGACTGTGTCTAGATCAAAAATAGTGAAATCACAGAAATTATAGCGAGTCAAAGTCTACCAATGGAAATAACTAGTGGGAAAATACAGCGACAGTAATCGTTTCATCGTTTGTTCTCCCTCCGCCTCATTAAAACCTGCCAGCTCGGCTCGTCACGCCATGTTCAGTGTTTCGTCGTTCTGTTGTAGTCATGTCATGTTTCGTACGGTTTACTGGTATTTTACAATGCCGAATCGAATGGGAAGGCTCTTAGAGGTGCGAGACTACGTCAAGCTGCGCATGAGAATAATAAATCGTTAACCTAATACCTAATAATTTGCAGTGCTCTTCTTCTACTTTCACGAGCGTTACGCATACTGTGCGTGTCTTAGTCAAAACGAGTAGAAAATATCGCGCGAGTAGTGAGTCTTGAAGTTGCGTCCAACTTTTGTTAAACGTCGAAGCTGCTGATACAGCGGTATGGAGCTTAAGTTCCAGCTTCAATGCCGTGAAGCTCTGTTTTCGAATTTCGCATATTACGTTAATGCCAAGGTGCTTTCCCACTTTAAGCCCCCGGGAGTTACATCAACAGACCTTGAAGCACGCGTTGCGTCCCCCATCTCAGCCCACATTGACAGTCTCTGAAGCCGACAAGCGTGTGTCAGACGCTCAACCCAGGAGGTTTCACGAACGTGTTTATTGTATCGTGGATCACAGGTTGTTAGCCCGAGGGCAACTAAGCACAAAAGGGTTAATTTGCCAGTTTCAGATTTACCTTCTACGCGGTGAAACAGCAGCAGCTTTCAACGGTCTCTCCATCAACGGAAATATCGCCCAAGGCTACCCAACCGCACGCCGCTCAATGAACCCACGGGCTGGAGGTTTTTTTTCTTCTGGTAGGGAGACTCAAAAGGCACGCACGTTCTGTCGTATTTTCAGGTTGGGAATTGTCAAAACCCAGAGGTTGTCACCATTTAGAATTTCAACTCGGTTCAGCTTCTGATTGAATGGCAAACTATTCAATGTCGACATTTCCATTGTCAAACGACCTTTTGACCCAACGGCGAGCTCTAAATAAGTCCGTTTACGAGTATTTCGTGGCTTTACGTGGTCGTCTGTGCCACATTCTCGCTCGCTGTCCATTATCTACATCAACGCTCCACGTTCGTTCACTCATTAAATTACCACCGCTGATTACACATGAAAGCACACAAGGGAATACATAGATCAATATAGAGCTCCATGAGTAGTTCATAGCAAACCTGGCTGCAGCTGTTCGACCTCCCATGCTGTGTGAACAGTGAATTAGTGTCGCTCAAAGGTTTGATTTCATAACTATTAAAAAGGCGGAACTTTAGAACTAGCCAGGTTTATGCTGAGCTTCTTTCTAAGAGACTAATCCTTCAACTTGTTAATATAGGTCACAACAGAAACTGGACCCACATCAAGGATCACTAAATCGTCCACAAAAACCTCTTCCAACCCGAATTTCAAAGTTCAGATCTTGTGTCAATGAAGTGGGCAAAAAAGGATGGGATTCGATAGGCACTCCTCCTTGACTGCCAAAACCACCTCAAAATGATTCGAAATTCCATTCCGTTGCAGTTGGGTACAAAACTGTGTATCACAAGTACTCGAGAATCGCAGGAGAATAATTTGTTGAACAGAAGATGTACATTAAGGGTTCTGGATATATGTAAACGATGGTGGGAACGAAGAAAAGATTGCTGGTGCGATGGGGGGGGGGGGGTAGACAGTGGTTATTGTGGTGGTTGTTTTTCGATAAGTGGACTGGTTTCCATTGCTTTCTATACTAATTCAGTGTATTTTCCACTCAGTTCGTTTGAACTTGGCTAAACACCACTTCACGGTGGCGAAAAAGAGGTAGAATTTACAGTTTCCAAATTTATGGTGCTGCTCGTGCTCGTGTACTGTCGATGATTGAGCAATTCGTACACAGATAATTATTGAGGCTGTACACACGACCTTTTGGAGAAGGATAATAATAACTTTTTTAGAGTTATCAGGCAAGAACTTTTACAAATGGGTGGTAAGTGAAACGGCGGTGGTTGAAATTCCAGAATTTCTGGAATGACTTCTACACATCTTATGAGCGTTATTCCTCACCGAATAGGTACTTGATTCCACCTTGATTTTTCTGAAGACTATAATAACATTTGAGCGGAGTTTATAAGGAGTGTTGGTTTTATTTTATATAAAGCACTCTTATATTACGAAAGATAATCACTTTTGATGACCACGGACCTCTGAAGATAGCGTACTGATAACTTTGATAACACACAAGAAAAGGCGGGCGCTAGTGAAAGAGCGGTAAATTTAAATTACATTCCTCACTCTTCCTTAATTTCAAATTGCCAATATTCATTTCCCATTGGATTCATATCACAATATAATTCAACAACATTTCTCGCAATCGCAACATAAATTTCACCACAAATATGAGTACAACAAAGGTACACAGGTTCAATAAAAATACATAAAAGTACAATAAAGGATATAAATTCAGCTAGATAATTCTTGATAATACGAGTAACAGTAAATAAATATAGGAATGGTTCACATATATTTTTACTTTCCGCTACCCGAAGGGAAGGAAAGTATAGTAATCGGCCCAAAAAAAAAATTTGGGTTTTCTTCAGATCTTTACGTTTTGAGGCCTACTGAGTCTAAAAAACCTAATTTCGGCGCGCGGTCCGTGTGTATGTGTGTGTGTGTGTGTCTGTAGTTCGATTTGCGGGAGAACGGCTGATCCGATTGAGCTGGTTCTTTTTTTGTTTTGTTCGTTATTTTTTGTAGACACCAAAATAAGGTTATGGGCGATTTCGGCCGATGGGAAGGGTGGTGGGGGTTGAAAATGTACCAAAAACTAGGGGTTTTCGCATTTTTCTCAAAAACGGCTATAACGATTTTGATTAAACTTTCAAATTATCTTCTACTAATCAATACCTAACTTTTCTTCTCTATACATATCTCCATGAAAATACGGTGAACGGAGATATAGGCCCATGAAGCAAAAATAGGTTTTTTTACGCTTTTTGGCAAAACGGCTTCAGCGATATTCACTAAACTCACAGGATGTTTTCAAATAGTTAGTACCTACATATTGTTCTCAATAAATGTTCCTCTGACAGTCCAATGAACAGAGATAAAAATCAAAATGTGTCAAAAATAACGATTTTTCGAACATTTCCGTAAATTCCAGGGTAACTGCTTGGCGAGATGAGATAAATTCTAATGGAGTGTCTTTTAGTCACGCATACCAATATTTCGTTCTGTATAATTTTTTCTGTATATATATGTTGAACGGAGATATAAGCCAAGTTAACTCAGAAAAGGAGATTTGTCGAATATTAATTTATCGGTATTCCAATTTTCTCAAAAACGGCTCTAACGATTTCGATCAAACATTCTCTCAGTTACCTCAGCTAACTAGTATGTACATTTTGTTTTCCATAAATATTCCTGTAAAAATGCGTTGAACGACGATATAGGGCCCGCCTATGTAGGTGGTGTTCGAAATTACGGGGGTGGCGGAAAGTTGTGTGTTGCTACGCACCAGATATTTTATATCCGTTTATCTTCAAGTCAGAATTGAATCAGACCTTCATTCAATTTATTCTAGATTATCTTCATCAGATCTTCTAGAACATCTTCATTCGATGGGGTTTCGACCCTCCTGCTGCAGTAGTTTACTCCAAACGCTATGTCCGGCCTTGTTTTATTAGTGAGATAAAGGAGACTGCCAATAGCTTCTCTGAATGGGAACTTGACCGGTTTTTTTCCACAATAGGTTTCACCTTTAATCTTCGGAAGAACTATCGGAGTGTTAACATCCTTGCAGTTTTCCATTCCATACTTTTCAATTATTTGGTTGGCGTATGATTGATGGAGTTTTATGCAGTTAGAATCAATCTTCAGTTCTATTCCCAACATTGATTTCGGATTTTCAACTGTCGTCATCTCAAATTCTTTCAGCAGATCAACCATTTCATTTCTGTTTGCTCCGATCACCAACCCATCATCCACATGAATGGCTAGAAAAATTTCCTTCTCTTTATTCATAAAAATACATTTTTCCATTTTACTGGGAATAAGTCCTTTCGTTTGTAGAACAGCAGTTATTTTCTTATTCCAGTTTAATGGCGCTTGTTTTAAACGATAAAGGGCTTTTTGAAGTTTCACAACTTTTCCAGTCTGTTTAAAACCTTCTGGCAGATCCATAAATATGTTCTCATCTAATTCGCCGTATAGAAATGCTGTCTTCACGTCGAATTTCATTATATGGTATCGATTGATTGGTGCTAAAGCAAACATCATTCTGAGTGGACTGGTGGCTACAACTGGGCTGTAAGTTTCATTAAAATCTTCACCACTCTTCTGCTCACATCCACGTATTACTAAACGGGCTTTATACGTTCCGTCATCTTTTATCTTAAATACCCATCGATTGCTTAATATTTTGTGATTTTGGTTTATTATTCATTCTGAATAATAACCCTATGTTTTCGGTCACGAAAAATTTTTTACAACCCCCCCTCAAAATTTGATACTTTACGTTTCAAGACATGGAGATTCCAAATTGGCAATGTCCGTCCGTTTTGTGCCTTTAACGTGGTCTAAAAAATTCGTTCATTCGCCCAAAAATCCGATTTGGTATCTAGTTGTGCCCGCCATCTCGGCAATCCGATCGGACGAAGCCCGTGGTTGTAATGGGCAAAAAACGGTTAAAAAAATTAACGAAACGCAGTACAACGCGGGAGCTACAAGCGTTTTGTCGTTTGAATTCCCTCCGCCCCGCCCGTCTCTTTAAAAAACCAACCGCTCTCGAGGCGAGCGAGCAGCGTGCCTCCCGCTCGCTTCCCTCCCAACACTCGACTCCCCCCGGGTTCGCTTCGAGCGCCCCCGTTCCAATTTCCCCGACGTTTTGGTTTTAATACGATTAAATTTTTTTAGATTCTTTCGTTTCATTCTCATTTTGGTTTTTTTCATAGATTTTTGGTTAAATTTTGATATTAGTATTTAGCGTGCATGTTTTCATGTTAAAATTCAGTTTTTTCTAGATACTTTCGTTTTTTTTGTTTATTTTAATATTACGATTCAGCTCTTTTCGACCTTTTTTTGGGTTTCATTATGATATTTTTCGATGCTGAATCGAACAGGATGGGTCTCGGAGCATTAATGCTAGGTCAAGCTGATTATCCGAATAATAAACCATTGTGTAATAATTTGCAGGGTTTTTCAAGGAAGTTTTGTCAATCACTCTCCAGGTTTTATTTTTATTTAGTGATTTCCACTCTTCCTCGATTGCCGCTTTCCATGCTTCACTGTCAGATCCAGTGACAGCATCAATGTAGGTAAGCATGACGAAATCTTGGAACTTGGTAGGTTTGGTTTTCATTCTTTTTCCTCTTCCGAAGATCTCCATTGCTCCTTCAGATTCATCATCTTCAACTCTTTTTCTCTTCTCTTGTTCTTGATTTACTTCTTGAATATCTTTACATTCTTTTTGAAAGTTTTGTGTATCATCTGAGAATCCTTCAAAGTCGTAGGAGTCGGCATCGCTTTCAACTTCTAGAGGTGTAAGACTGGGGTGTTTCTTCAGAGATTACACGTGATATTTCTTGTTTTAAGTCAGGATTTTCAATTAATTCCTCTGTTTCAGATTCAATTTCTTCAATTCGTATTAAAGGAAATAAGTCATCAAATCTGAGGTTTTTTTCATTATGTTCAAATTTTACGTCTCTTGAAATTATAATTTTTCGGTTTTTCTTATCCAGTAAGCGATACCCGTTTGGAGCATATCCCACAAAAATTAATCTTGAACTCCTACTCTCGAGTTCTTTCAAGTATCCCAAATTTTTTGAGTGGACATCGTCACCAAAAATTTCGAGTCATGAGAGATCTGGCTTTTTTTCATACCAGTGTTCAGCTGGCGTCACCTCAGTGGCACTACAAGGACTCCGGTTTAGCAGATAAGTTGAAGTAAGCACTGCTTCCCCCCACCATTCTTTATCGAGTTGAGAATCAAACAACAATGCTCTGGTTTTTTCCATTAATGACCGCCCGAATCGTTCTGCCTTTCCATTCAACTGCGGTGAGTATGGTATATTTTTGTCTATGACAATATCTTTTGATTTACAGTATCCGATGACATTTCTATTGATATATTCTTTTCCACCATCGCATCTTAATTTCGATAGTCTGAGACACCATTTAGACTCCACCAACTCAACATATTCCTTAATGACAGAGAAAACCTCGTATTTGCCCTCCAGCAGATATACAAATAGTGAAATTCGTATAATCATCGATAAAGGTGATAACATATCGCTTATTGTCCCATGTACATGGCGCTATGGGACCTATTAGATCGGTGTGAACGATTCCCTGCGGTCTCATTGCTCTTGTCCTTTTAGCGTTGAACGAAAAATGAGTTTGTTTTGCCTTGGCACATATCTCGCAAATTTTGGGAAATGTTTCCAAAGTTGTTTGATTCAAGTTTAAACCATCACTTATTTTCAACAATTTGCGTATACCACATGGGCTAAGATGGCCGAGTTTTCGATGCCATATCATCGTTTCATTGAGATTTGAAGAAATCAATGCATTATCAACGCGTTGCAATTCGACTTCAAAGAGGCCATCCTCAGTTTTACAACCCTTTAGAATACACTCTCCATCTTTCAGAATCTCTACTTTTTCATTGGTGAACAATACTGTCCCTCCATTTTTAGTGATGCAATTTATTGAAAGTAAATTTTTACTAAGGGTTGGTACGTAAAGAACATTTGAAGCAAACAGTTTTCGACTTTTACGATTCATATGCCTTCTGCTTTCATAATTTGTTGTTTTTTCGCCGTGCCAATAATTTTAGTTTCATGAAAATCGCTAAGGAATTCATTCGTTAAATGAGAGGGTGAACCAGAATCGGCAATCCATTTTGTTGAGTTGTTTTCTGTTGCAACTAAGGTTATCAAAATGCTTCATTCGATTTACCGTTATGTTTTTTATGTACTTCAATTTTATCTTTGTTGCCATTTCTACCAGAACTACTATTTCTATTCCTGTAAAAGCAATTATTTTCCAAATGATTCCTCTTTTTACAAATATTGCATTGAGGATACTGATTTTGATTTTTAGAGCTTTGTTTCCTTTTATTTCCAGCATGAAAGGCGACATTTTCATTAGCATTAGAGCCACTTACGCCTGAGATGTTTTCTTCTTTGATAAGGAAAGAAACAAGCTCTGAATATATTCTTTCATTTGCGGGTTTAAGATTCCAAGCTGTCATAAAACTGCTGTAGGATGGTGGCAAAATCGAAAGTATCATGTCTTCATCCGCGATCTTTTTATCTAGAAGCTGTAGTTCGTATTTTATATTCTCCAATTTACTGAGATTTGAAGCCATATCTAAACTGTGATCATATTTATACATGAAAAACTGCTGCATTATATCGATTGTTTGGACCAGGATAGACGTGAATGAAACTCGGAGACGAATATTTACTGAGCACAAACTTGTAATTGGTGAGCTGGAATATCACAAGATTTGAAGACTTGGATTGTACAAAGAAGAGGTGACTTACACGGGAGATGAGTTGAGTATGGAATCGCGAACAAATAGGGCTCTGAAGACGTGAAAACTGGTTGTACTGGGAAGGACGGAGAAAGCCGAACTAGAAGTCGATGAGAGGTGAAAGAGGTATCTGTTGGGTGCACGAGAGGGGGAGCTGAGGATCGCAATAAAACTTAAACTCAGTGAGCGTGAGGAGGACTGTATTATACGTGCGTGCGGAAATGTGTTGAGTAAAATTGAGGTGAGATGGAGTACAAATGGGCGACACAAGGGCAGTACTCGGAACGTGTGAACTGGCACAGGCAACCCTATGAGAGAGTGAGAAGTTACTGGGGTGGTTGTTGGAAGCAGAATGATTTTGGAAGAGCTCTGTCGTCGATAGGAAAATGAAATTGGGAGAAAGAAATAAAGAAAGGGGAAAACCTAGGAAACGGGGCTGAGGGACCCACAGCTGAGGGATAGGCGAGGGGCAGGTATTGAAATAGTTGGAGACAATTAGGCGGTCGGAGATAATGACGCAGGGAAGTCCGAGGTCAAAGACTCTAACCGCTTCCACGCTTTGCGTCAAACAGTATCTGTTGGGAGAATTGGAGACGGCCGTATCGCGAAAGGTGTTAGGAAACAAGTGTTGGGAGAGTGGGGACGATTCACTTCGGCGACACTTCGTAGCAGACTGAATATTTGGGAGAAGGTATCTGTTGTAGAGAAGGATCTGAGAAGAGAGGAGAGGGGAGGGATGGGAAAACCACTGTTGGCAATATCCGCCGATTTGGGATTTCGATGGGCGCAAAGACCTTTGGAGGAACAATGACCTTGCCACAGGTGCTCGTTGGGCAAGGAGCGGAAATTCCGAGGTCAAAAGCCTGGATGGATTCGGTGCGTAAGTCGTCATCGATCTTTTTAAGTTCAGAATGTTGTTCGAAAATACAGCATAGCTTCTTGTAAATTTCATCAGAGTTTTTGCAATTCATTACATGCATCATGATTTTTCGATCGATTGTGGAGAGAATAATTCGCTGAGCGATTGCATTCTTTTTATTCCATGCAGCTATTTCAGCCGCTGTCCCAGTGGCTAAAAGTTTTCCAATACCATTAACCATTTCATACATTGACTGCGATTTGAAAATTACATTTATATGGAACAACCATAGAGGAAAATTTACTTTATCTTTTAATTTTTCAACGGAGGCGAGATCATTCGAAAAGGAATCTTTCTCGGCCATGGCAACAACGGCACTTACGATGTTCCGACGGATCTTCGAAATTTCTTGATCGATGAATCGAATTTTCGATTAACGTCGTCTTCAGAAAGCATCTGGGCACATAACCTGTTGGTTTTATTTTGTATAAAGCATTCTTATATTACGAAAGATAATCACTTGTAATGACCACGGACCTCTGGAGACATAACTTTGAACCTCTGGAGAACTTAGATAAGACATAATAAAAGGCGGCCGCTAGTGAAAGAGCGGTAAATTTAAATTACATTCCACAAGGAAAAAATCACTGAAGTCGATTTTCGTCGTAATTTTTAGTAACTTATTGTGTTGCTCACGCCGTTCCCCTCAGATTAGAATTTCAGGATATTGTCGAGTTATTTTGAGGAGTGTATTAAGATCGCTAGAGCCGAAGTTTTTGGTGCTTTGATCACTATGGTAACTATAGTTAGTTTTGAATAGATTTTGCTCATGGTAAACCTACGGGCAGGATGTCAATTTTAGATTATTCGGTTCAGCGTTTTCTCTCAACCGCGTTCCTGAACCCTCGAAGAGAGTTGAATCACTCAACTGTCATGGAGGTTGCGGTTTTGGTATCATGCAGGGGCCCGGCCACTCGCTCAGCATCTACCTATGGAGGTACGGCAGGTCTGTTGCAAATGTGTTACCACTTAGAGGTATGTCTCCTGAGGAAACCCGTACCATCTGGAAGGAGTTCTCAATCTGGTTTCTCACCTGATCCAACTATTTACTGGGGTGAAAAGTTTCAAAGGGACAGATCAACTGTGATCACGTTTCTTTGCCAGGAACTTCTTCACAAACAATGATGAGGAGAAGGAGAGCTCCGTCGCTACGTTGAATGTATGACAGCTGTTTACGAAGGATGAAATAGAAAACTAATTTTTTTTTCTCAATCCAACGAGTATTTCGATATTGTTACTGATTACTAACATTATTATTTTCGGTTTAGAAATGAATTTATTAAACAGACTGTACGTCTTTTAATAGCTGAGTTAATACAACATCGAGCTACAAATTCTATTCAGTTCGTGCATGAAACCGACGATAGTTACGAATATTATTAGAAGTGATGCTCCAACAAAGTAGTGGTATTTCGGCATTTTTATGTCGCCTACCTTCTTGAGCTTCCTATTACCCTCATTCTTTCGCATTGATTGACGATGTTCCGCCCTGGCACGGTGGTTATCACTTTTGATTCGCAATCCAACCATAAGATCGAAATTCGTTTATATTCGAAAATGCCTTAATATCGCAGGATCCACCCAAATAACCACTTATTGACCGTCCCCCCCTTCCCCTGGTCCTAACTTTAAAAACCACCGTGGTTTGGACTCAGAATAACAAACAGAAATAATACATCAATTCCGGAAGATCTGTTACCACTTCCTTTTTGTTATATCTAGAACTGACAAACCCCATCTACTCATGTCATGCGCTGCTATTAAATCGGCAGTGACCGCGTAAATCTTCGAATTTTAAAACGGTTGTGTATCAATTAAAGATTCGAATTTTTGAATAGGGGATATATCGAGGGTTGCTGAAAGGAATCAAGAATGCTGCCCACACTCATAGGCGAAGCGGAATAAAAGTATCACACGTTTTCCTCAGCCCCATGTACTTTCACTTGTATTGTCTCTTCAGTAACTAATTCAATCTGGGTTTCATCCAACAAATGAAAACCTGTTAGAGCTTCTGGTTATAAAACGAGTAACGTTTTGGAATTTACTGGGCTGCTGCAATCGCCGCTTCTTCGAAAAGTCAACGTGTAATTAGTTGATGGGACTATCAACACAATTTTTGTGGAAAAGTTCGTACTCGCAGTTCTTAAAATATAGAGGAAAATCTGATAAAAAAGTTGACGAATTCCGGAATTTCTGAGGAAACCATTCGTTATCTTATCAGCGTTATTAAACTTGCATCGTATAGGTAGCTTATTGTACCACTAGTCTGATGTTTTTGAGAACTCAGGCGTCATATACACCTGTTCGACGCAAGCGCCGAATCCCTCCAGGCTTTTGACCTCGGAATTTCCGCTCCTTGCCTAACGGGCTCCTGGGGCGAGGTCATTGTTCCTCTAAAGGTCTTTGCGCCCATGGAAATCCCGAATCGGCGGATATTTCCAACGATGGATTCCCCACCCTTCCACTCTCCGCCATTCTCAGATCCTTCTCCACAACAGATACCTTCTCCCAAATATTCACTCTGCTACGAAGTGTCGCCGATGTGAGTCGTCCCCAGCTCTCCCAACACTTGTTTCCTAACACCTTTCGCGATACGGCCGTCTCCAATTCTCCCAACGGATACCTCTTTCACCTCTCATCGACTTCTAGTTCGGCTTTCTCCCTCCTTCCGAGTACAACCAGTTTTCACGTCTTCAGAGCCCTATTTGTTCGCGATTCCATACTCAACTCATCTCCCGTGTAAGTCACCTATTCTTTGTACAATCCAAGTCTTCAAATCTTGTGATATTCCAGCTCACCAATTACAAGTTTGTGCTCAGTAAATATCCGTCTCCGAGTTTCATTCACGTCTATCCTGGTCCAAACAACACCTAAACTGATGGTGCTTCATGTTTCGGGATTTATTGAATTTCTTCTACTTGCTTTGTTGGCCTCTTTACGGCGTGACTAGCATATAAATAATGTATGGAACTGAACGCTGGTCAGTGAAATGTGCTTCTGAATTGTTCTGGTTTTCCTAGTGGCAAAGATTATAAAACTTCTATCGCATGAGTAGCACTTTCAACTCAAACCACGTTTTGTTGAATTGTTTGATACTATATTGCGCTACACCTAAATAAGGAAGAACAACGAGAAGACGCCAAAATAAGTATATTAGCAAAACCGGCCAGAAACTAGCGATCAAAACACCAACTATTTTTTTTCCTCAGAAACGGCTCGAGTTTTCATTGAATGTTTGCATGGGCAGTTCCAACTAATATGACAGTACAATACAATCATTCTTGGAAAAATTACGAGAGCTGCATAATCAGTTTTAAGAATTTTGAAGGAAATCGATTTTAGCGCAGTTTTTCCTAGTAAATTCCGCTTAAATAGTACTACCCAGAATGGTAGTGCAGCTATTCATAACGCGAGAGTTTAATAACGCTCATAAGGTAATTAAAGGCAACCCCAGAAGTTTCTGAATTCCATTTCAACCAGATAATTCCAAAAACGTAAACATGATCCTATACAAAAAAACCATTTCGCAGATATCTTCCGCGCATTGAGTGTTAAATAGTTGTGGCATGAGCAACTCAATACATTCTGAGACTTTAGACGTTACCAGTATCCTTGAAATGTGAAGTTGTTTTGCCATGGCATGGGCCAAGTGAAAACCAGATTGGATTAGTAGCTAAAACTGTCGTTTAAACAACGTTAAAGACGTTGAGGAGAGTTGTGTTTTGTGCGACTCACCTACAATTTTATCGTACAATTTTACTTCATATTACCAAGGTTGGTAAAGAGCTGGATCCAACTGATCTTAGAAAATAGAACGAAACATTTCTTAGTAACTTCCAATTTGATTCTGTTGCTTGAAAAAACGCGCCTTTGGAATTATTGCACGACCCTTGTTCTGCAGTTGATTGACTACAAAGTGACATCACACCAGTATTTTCAACGTAAAATTATAATTGAAGTTTTTCTAAATCATTTTAAGGTCATGGCCTGGGAAAAATGTTTTCCTAACGTGCGCGTTGACAGCTTTGCATTCATCGTAATTTATGCACTTATCAGCGGATTTCTGCTAACCAGAGCTTGCGTTGATTATCTGGATTACAAGGAGACGGTCTATAACTTTCGTGGTTGTATGTGCAATGAAACGTTTCTCAAGTGTCACCCAAGTAACCTTTACTGGAAAAAGCACAGTATGTGTTGTGAGCTGTGCTCGATTGAACGCTATCGGTGCCACTGCTCTGATATGATGCCTCGTTGCTTGAAATCACAACAATACCTCACGGACAATCTCAAGTGTTGCGGCTTTTGTGCAGATGATGTCTTTTGGTTTGAAGGTAAACCGGAAACTCCGACAAATTACGAGGAGAAGGAGAATGCCCGTATACTTCTCAAACGGATGATATTTCATTCGCTCCAAGCTTTTGTGGCATTTTTACAGCTGGTAGATGGTTGCTTCCTACTACTGTTGCGGCAGAAAAACGACTCGCTAATTAAGGAAATAGTCAATCAATTGTTTATGCGGTTACCAATGTGTTACTTCCTACTGATGTTAGTATCATTTATGCTGAAGGATGACGAGTGTTTGTTCGCGGATTTGATGTCATTTGGCCTTATTGGCATGTTTATGCCAATTTTATGGCATCCGAAGGCCATAAAGCGGTACAGAGCGCAAACTATTGAAGTAACCCACTGAAAATTTTGTTCCCAGGAAGTCCAAACACCTGAAATAAATAAGTTAGTTTTGGAACTTTCTTCTCTTTTTCATACTACTTTGGCGTCACAACCATAAATTTGATTGGGAAATATGTTACGCGCCTAAAGCGGGTTACCTGTGCCGAGCGCTAGGCCAAGACAGTGCCCAAGTAAATCACTGTGATAAGCAGAAGCAGTACTCGGGCGAGTGATGTTAAATGAGTCAGTGGGTAGAACCATGCTCTACTTTCTTGGCAGATAGAATCAGAGGTGAACCGTCTGCTTCAAGGTCGACAACTGTGAAATCACATTAAATATAGTGAACCAAAAAGACCTAAAAATTATGTAAGAATTCGCGGGACAATACAGCGAAAGTTATCGTTTCTTCCTGGCCTGCTCTCGTTTCCCGAGCCGCCTCCCACCACACCACAACCACTCTTCTGCTCGACTCGTCACTTCGCGCCAATTACGTATAGGCGCCTAGAATATGTCAATTTTCGTTGTTCCGTTCCAGCCAGGACTGGGGTTTTTCCATGTTGCTGGGATGGGTCTGAGAGGTGTGAGAATACGTCGAACTGTGCCAGAGTAAAACGATGGGTGATAGCTTGCAGCGGTTCGTTGTTGTTTTGACTTAGTGGTCTCAGATTTTCTCCATTACTCTGTTAAATTGGACAACAACCACATATTTAAGCGACACATCGATCAATTAAGACCTTCTAACACCAAACCAGTACGCGTCACGTTTGCACCAGATCAAAACAATCAACCCTTACAACACCCGCCAGAACACACCCAACATTCAGCACCCTATACCTATTTGTGTTCTGCAGCAACCAACCGAGCTATCTACTCTGCCAGCTCGGGGCTACCGCAGGTCTTCGACGTTCAGACCGAATTCGTCGACCACCGTCATATCTTGAAGATTATGAGTTTTCAATCTTAGCAAGAGAGGGGGCATTCTTCAAACGATATCGATGTTGGTTCACTATGGATACGAATATTTTTTATTCATTTCCTAGTAAGCTGTGTATCAATCTCCAAGTTACAGTTCTAGCTTTCTAGCCAGTATTATAAAAACGTTTATCGAGTTTGTGTGTTATAATTATTATTCACATTATTAGCCCACAATTCTTCTTCTGACTTCCAAGGCGATAATACGTCTTTTGACAAATAATTCATAATGGTTGGCACAAACTGGTGTTAGGTGGGCCAGACATGCGGCACTTGGTTCCCTCAAGAACCAACCAAGGGATTGCACTTGCGTCAGCACCTCTTGTACAAGTTTCTCGACTTTCTTCTCTTGGAGTATTTGTTTATGCCTCTTATGTTTGCTCATCTTATTAAACATCGCAATTGACCGAGTCCAGCTTAAATTCTTTCGATACTTCGAAGCTTCGTGTTCCTGTCAACTACTACCAGTCCTTGCTGGACCGCTGTCACCTACTCCCTCGGTAGCAATGACGTGCTATTCAGATTCACAACATTTCGTTTTTGTGTAATCTTGTCCCTGGTAATGGTGCCCTTGATCATACTACTCTTCTCTCTGAAATCAAGTAGGTAATGCCTGCATTACACTCACGTTCAAGATATCTATTTACTCCACTTTTCGATTAACCATATACAAACCTCGTCCAGAACCACCATCGTTTATACTCCTTTTGTCCCAGCAACGCCTTTAAAGTGGCCATCTCATCTAAATCGACTGCGTAATTTTTCCCATTGATAGTCACATGCAGACAATTATTTTCCTTTTTTCACTGACGCTTTTCGGAAGAATTCCTTATGTTTCCATTGTGTTATTGGGCTAGCCAGGTTTTCTCCAATTAAACACCTTTCATAGTTCCATATTTTTCATTTGGGCATATATTTATATTGGTTGCTGTTCCAACTTTGAGTGTGGTATGAAAACCACAGGTAGTTGGTTAGAGTCTATTAATAAGTAACATTTGGATGAAATTTGCCTCTATTGTGGGGATGGAGTTCTCGTATAGAACAGGCCAACTGTTTGTTGTCAACAGAAGCTAATCCATATCGGAGGGGATTGGCATTTCATATTCGATCTCTGCGAAGCCAATCTAAGCTTTCATGTGTGGCCCGGCTCGTTGAGCATAAGGTGGTTGTTACCAAATCCCTTTGTTCCGAGGTCAATTGCATACGATGAAAGCTCGCGTTAGTTGATGAAGTTAATTAACCAATAATTGGGCCTAACATGTTGGTGAGCTAATAGTGTAATTGGGCGACCCTTCTCCGCCCTCTTTAGAAACGTCGTTGGGACAGGTTGTCAATGTTGAGCGTGTTAAATTAATCATTCATCATTAGATGATGGAAGTTTGGTGTTCAGAGAAGTTCGTCGGAGAAGGGAATGTGTGGAGGCAGGAGGGAGCAGAGAGGAAAGGTTGGCTGGACGAAGGAGTTGTACCGGAGCTCGAAAATGTTTGACAGGCGGGAGGAGGGGCAACCACCTCTAACTTGCTGGATGACTTGTTCTTTTGACCTTTTCGTTCATAACATTTCGATCAAATACTATCTTGGAGCTCAGTCAATTAAGACGTTCAAAGGAACCTTCGGATTGCTGAGTGGTTAGATAAGGAGTGTGGAACGTCAAATAGTTGCCACAATTCGCTGACGAGATATGCTCAAGTTGTACGTATGTAACAAAAACCATGTAAAAACCAAATGACAAGTTTGCTGCTCACACGTGGAGTCGCGTTTATTCATTCGAAGGAAGGATTGAGCAGAGTTTATAGTAATTCAGTTTTTTAATAACGATTTGGTCATTCGGTGGGTAAACCAGAGTGTCCCATGTGTGCCACGTTCGTATTACTTGAATTGATAAAATTCACAGGAGGCTATTATTCACACAACCATTTCAGTATTGCCTTGATTTCAATTAAATTTTTTATCACAACATGTATATTTTAACTAATTTTCTAATGATTCCTCCCAAATAAATATCATTTGCGTTAATCAACAAAAGATCTGTTTCCTGATCCCTCGGAGAACGTTATGTCATCAGCCTGTCATCTCACTCATTGAGGGAAATGTTATATCATACTGACATATGGTTACTCTCATAGTAGTTGCTGTTTCGCTATCATGCAAGAGGCTAGCCACTCGCTCAACATCCACTCAACCCAGACCGGCGGAGAGTTCATTTAGTCAATCCCCTGGTGGAAAGGTGGTGCCCATGTGTTACCACATAGAGGCCTGACCCCTGGGGAATCTACACCACCTGGGAGAAGTTCTTAACCTGATTTCTGGGAAGTTTCAAAGCGAGAGATCAACTGTGGCTACGTTTTTTTTGTCATAACCTTCTTCTGAAACAGGCCGAAACGCTGTTATACGCTTGTTTAGTAGCAGTTACAGCTGGTAGATATGGATGCTCTTCCAACAACCGTATATCACTGTTCATCGGTGGTTTCTTCCCCAGTGTATGCGCAAGAAGTGCAGGATGTCTTTGAGAAAAAGAAGTGAAGCCGTGCATTGAAGTTCCCATGTTCAATAAGGAACTGGGTCGTACAGTGATGTGGCACAACCCACTTTTCTTCATGACGTTCACGCATGTTGGGAACTTGCACGCGTTGTGTCCCTTAGACGAGAATTCCCATCTCATTTGCCATTTATGTGATGTCCGGTCATCTAGCGCAGGAAGTTTTTGTTTAGCGAGGTGGTCCATACGGAGTTTAGCTTAGAATCGGGGAAGCTGCCTTTTCACTCTCCACTAGCCCACCATGCACTCAATCGCCAAGTCAACGGGTAACTGGTTATCAGAGGATGTTTTCTTGTAGGGCTAGTTAATCCGCAGGAGCACAGTCCTCTGGGATAGGGCTAATCTCTTTTGATTGACTGTGAGTTTGCTACTCCAGAGAATGAGGCAGGGGAAAGGCACGCCTAAGTAAGTTAGGATTGTGTCACGGTAGCCCCAGTTCCTTTCAGGGACTGGAGGTGTTGGCTGATACGCCACCTATCACCTACATTGACTCGCCACTACTAGCAAATACTTGATTCGATTCTCAAGATGGATCAAAGGAGCTTGGTTTTTACCTGCAATTTGTCGTGCTCTCACAATTGGGTATTGGTTCAGACCACTTGTTGAGGGTTTGCCTAACTTTGGTGGATCGACTGTGCGCGGATCAACAGAGTCAGGTCGTCCACATATTCGTATGGCCGAGCCATTCTCTTTGAGGAAATATTGTGGATTTCAACAATGACGTCTTCCGTGGACTTTCCTTCAGTACACCCATATTGTCTGCCTGTGAGGTTGCAGCCAAAAACTCCTTCACTTCAAGGGACTGCAAAATCAAATACGGAAAGAGGGAAAGGGCTCCATGGTCGTGGGTCTGACTGATAGGGGTCTTCTTCCTTATGAAGAGCAAAGGCACACGTAAAATTTCTCTGTGTGGGGTGTTGTTGAAACTGCAGACATTCATTAAATAAATTAAGAAGACTCCAGAAGATGGCTCAGCCTTCTCAACATATTGATTTCTATTTAATCCGGTCCTGGAAGTTTGTTGGGATTCAAGGTCAAATGGGCCCTGCCGAGGTTGCCTGTGGTCTACTATGGGATATCTTGCTCGTTGGGAGGGTCCATGATCAGCTCCCTGTATATGTGGGCTATAGGGTCACTGGGGAATGCCTTTGAAAGAAGGGTTTCCAGCGACCGTTCAATGCTTCAGGACCAGCCGAAGACATTTTGCATCTCAGCTCAAACCAGCTCCACATTCGCGTTTTCTATAGCTCTCTGGTGCCAGAAAATTTCGCCAGGCTTGCCAGTCGGCTCTTTTGACAACATGGTGGACGGCCTTCTCCCCCTGGATGACGGCAGTTCATAGCGTGACACTTGCATCAGTGTCACGAGTTTGCAGGTGTAGCCGTCTGATTCTATTAACACTACTTGGGGGGGATCAGGTTTTTCAATCCACCAGGGGACTCCCCAAGTACAGTGCTGTGCTGTGGTGATTATGTCCAACTCGTATTTCTGCAGTGGATGTTTTCATCTGCAACGGCAAAATCAAAGCAGGTGATTGCTCTGCGTTATGCCTTGGCTCCCATACTTCCACAAGCTACCACTCATGCTTGCAATCCCAGACCAAGGTTTTTTGAAACCTGGTCTCAACGAGCTGTTGGGCCAGGACTTCTTCTCTCGAGGTCAGCCCACAAGTTGCACAAGAGCAGGCATGGGAAGCGACCTATGGGGGCTGATGCTCAACTCCCAATCAGTGGCTTATCAGCATTTTGGCCATTTCTGGTGTTTCCGTAACAATGACGGGTTCATTCTCCCACATCAGCATGGGTGCCCAGTACCCAGACACTAAGGACTTGGAGATCCTTCGCAAGGACTCCACACATCCTCCAGCCCCCTTCTCACGTGGGCCTCCCAACTGCCCTGGGTTTGAGACTTCTAGTAGATGGTCTTGCCCTCGTGCTTGCTGCATAGCTTCATCAACTCTTGAATCCTCAAAGAGGACCCACCTAAAGAACCTGCTGTCACATTCGCATTCATCTCTCACTCACAAACACTGACAGAGATATGTCAACTACAGTAGAAAATGTTCTCCTAATCCCCATTGGGAACCAGGCACACACCTTTAATAATAATTAAAATAATTTTTCCGTAATCTCCCTCTAATCCATATAAAGTTCCCAGACTTTGTGGTACGTGGCAAGGTGAAGAGTGAGGAACGTGGGTTTAGTGTGGTGGGTGTAGTTCATGGAGTAAAGGGAGGTCCTCAGTGCATGGGTAAATCTCACCTCACCTTACTCTCTAGAAAACCAATTTGGCCTACGCAAACATGTTTCATGTTTACGTGCTTCGTTGGGTTGAGGAACGTGAAAATAGTAGTCTACGCAAATCATTCAAATACGTATCTTAATGAAGCATCTGTTTTGACCTATTAGAAAAAACTTCGTCAGCCCTCATTAGTTTGTCTATGGCGCTAAGTAGTTGATTTTCAAATGAATAAGTTTTCTCATTCGAAGCAGCGATTTGAAGTTTGAGAAACTCAAAACCAGGACCGGCGAAAGAGCTTCAAACGTATTCATTTCAATAAGAGTGCCTTCAATCCGGCTCTCCTTTACAACCCGTAGAGGCCCAACTTTAGTTAAGCGGGAACGCCGCGAATGGACTTATCGAACAATACCGTTGGATGGAAACGGGCAACCAGGATGGATCGCGTTAATGCCGGGGTGGACTGAACGCCGAAGGGTTTGAGGGAACCGCGCACATCTGTTGATGACACGCAGCTCCCATTACCCATAATTGGCGTGGGATGATCCCTATGGCTTGGGGTTCAAAGGAAGGCCCTTTGATCCTTCAGTTCCCCATCTTATTTACATTAGCGCCACCTGGAAAGTGGATTGGAATCATATCACGCTCACCGCGCCGTCCTTCGCTAGTATTCAGTCGTTTTGAATGAAGTTACTAACAACAAACGCATTTTAACGAATTTTCATAGAAAATGATGCTATGATATTCACGTTAACACTTTTCAATGAATACTCGAAATTCACAAAAGAGAGCATATTTCAATAGGCTTCGTCACGTACGTTACCCAGTGAAATCGAATAATGAGAAGTACTGCAAATTGGATTCTGAAAATTTCAAACGTTCATAAAATCATGGGCACGACCGAAAACAATGAGTGGGCGGGTCTATTCCAATAATGGTTTTATTTCCCTTAGCTCTACAAAGTAGGAAAGACATTATTTCTCTTTTATAACTCTGACTGTCTCTTGGAGTTGTACCAAAGACCAACAATCGCCCCCTTTCAAGTCTCTGATAGTAGGACAGGACATGATGGAGAGTTTCCTCATTTGTATCACACCACCTTCACAGAGGGGAATCGACTATGCCCACAATATACATGTATTTGTTCATTTTGCGGTGTCCCGTGATGATTCCCACAACCTACTTCAAAGCCTTCCTCTCCATCATCAGAAGGCTACGTCACCTGCTCATACCCTTATTTTGGCATCCCATGGAACATGAAATTTGAATAATTTTTTCAGCCATTCTCTTGCAATCTTGTTATAGACAGACTATCTACGAACAAGGCAAAATAAATCTGTAAATGTTGGGTGATAAACTAAGGAAATTGGAGTATGCAAGTACAAGTAAACGAAAAAAACATGAAGTAAAAACCGATTCTTCTTTACACTCGTTCCATCTGCTCCCTCTCTCCGACTCGACAATACGCGTTCATGAAAGCGAGTCGGTTATTTTCAGATGTCATAATTACGCACTTTCACGAGATTAAATTGTTCGCTCAATGTTGACATTCCTTTTGCAAATGATTTTCACGTAAGTAGATATTACGGAAATTAAAAGCTGATCCGTAGGCGTATTGCTTTGAAAAGCCCCTCGTCCCGAAATTAACCCTCTTGCGGTCAGGAAACAACTCATCCTCTTAATTTCAATAATTTGTGGGCAAATAACATTGATCCAAATTGATAGTGTCGTAAGGGCTCCTCCGTCAAAGCCGCGCCCATAAATATATTACGTAAATTATCTCTTTAATCACCCTCAGGGCTATCATTTCAAGCAATCATCCCCGGTATTGATCGATAGCCCTGTTTACCTACTTACGATTTAGTCCATCACACGCACACTCACGCTCACACGCTCCGCCTTGTTGTTCTGCCGCTTCAACGACCCTCCACTGCCGGTGTATTGCTAACATAAACCAATCTAGAAACAGATACAACTCCGCCCCTCCCCCTCCTACCTACCCTGTAGCAGTTGGACGGGCCTAATACGCGAGTTAATACAATATCGAAACGGATGGGCTCTCCATGGGATATCTGAAGTGCCGTCGATGGGATGTCAATGACAACCACGACGAGACCTACATATATTCAAAGGGCTGTTTGACTCGAACCAACTGTGTAACAAGTTTGCAACATCCACCGAAACATATACTTCTCTACTCATGTTATATCTTCCTTTAATCCCTCGATGACCAGTCGAGCGTCAACTAATATCAGTAGTTTGAACTGACAATTACTAGACATGATTCAAACTTGGTGCGCATATCCAAACAGAAATTGCTTTCGAGTGTACCGAAGGTATTGGAATTGGAAATACCGTATTCGGGCCAACATAATAGAAAACGGTCGGGTTGAAAAGACCAGGTTTCTATTCTATTTGAAATCTTTTAACTTTGTTTATTTTTGTCACTCGAAAAACATTGAGGGGTTAATATTTAACCCAATATTTTCTATGACATATATTTTCTGATAAAAGCTCAATGTTTTATGAACGCCCAACATTTCACAACGTACAGACGCGACTTTAAATTATCAGCCGTTCATTGATTCGTTAATTTATTTCTATTCGATTCGTATTAACACTCACACTGAATAACAAAAATCAGCATGAATAAGTAAGTGTTCCGGATTTAACTTCTCATTAAAATTATAGAACCCTTGATGCGTGAATACAGCGCCGGTTAGTTAATTTATATGAATCATCGTGGAACACGGTGTGAAACTTCATCGCATCCACGTACTTTCAGCAATTCTAGTCGCGTGACTAATCTTTCGCTGAGTTTATGTGAACATGGAGTTTTACGAAGAAAGCGTAAGCATACCGGACTTTATTGAGTTAACAAGTAACTTAGTTGTTACTCTACAACCGCTATTGAGTAATGAGTTAATAGGCGAACCATGAGATTGGCAACATGCTTTTTGTTGAGAAGAGTTGCGTTTACCATTTTGGAATTGTCGAGTAAGCGTGAGAAGTGCTAATAAATTAAAAGGCAGTGATTTGAGTTCCGAATTTTGTGCGTTTGCCTCTCATAGTTATATGAACATTATAAAACTTTCACCTCGTAGAAATTTGATTGGTCTACCGATATAATTTAACTGAGAACGTTAGTATCATATCAGAGGAATTGATTAGGGAAAGCGCTGGAAACTATTACACAACGGTTTATTACTCTCTTACACAGCTTGACTTCACACTTCCGAGACCCGTCCCATTCCATTCAGCATTGAAAAATACCGGTAAACCATACGAAACATGACCTGACTACAACAAAACGACGAAAACTAAATATTCCAAGCGCCCGTAGTCGCGCTGGCTGGTGGTTACAAAGGTAGGGATACAAATGATGAAACGATTACTTCCGTCGTGGTAATTGTCCCGAGAGTTCTTTCGTTTCGTTGACTTTAGCTCGTTATAATTATTGCGATTTCACTATTTTCGGTCAAGACGCAGTCCTATGAAAATTTTCCCATTCTAAAAATACCTAGAAAACGATACTGAACACGTATTTGAGATAAAACTGCCGAAATTGCCACATTGTTAATTTACAAAATGTAACAACTATGAATCATGTAACACAATCGTTCGGTCGGATTGCCAAAATGGCGGGCACAACTAGATACCAAACGGGATATTTGTGCGAAAGAACGGATTTTTTAGACCACGTTGAGGGCAAAAAACGGCATGGACGGCGGATGAACGTTGCAGATTTGGAATCGCGATATCTTGAAACGTAAAATAATTGACAAACAATTTTCCTGACCTTAAACGTAGGGTTAATATTCAGAATGAATAATAAACAAAATCAGGCATTTTATGGTACTGGTCACAACTGTTCGTGCATAAAATTGATTCAGCATCGTACGAGCTAAACGTGAAACTTGAGTAAACGTTTTCAATCATTCTCTCATATCTCGTGTACAAACAGACACGCACACATACTAGCCTCAAGTTCTATTGTGCCATTCCTAACATTTCATATCTCCACGCATATCTTCCTAAGTAAAGCCTAGACCTGAGTACCAACCAACAAAAATCCCTCCCGGTCAAACCTCTGGCACTAGAGGTGGTAGGGAGTCTCTTCATCTGCATGCGTTTGTTCGTTTTGCAGGGTGCAGTGATGACAGGGTCTTCAAGTCCCTCCTTTACATCATTAGAAGGCTAGGATTTATCCCATGTGTTCGTCCTGAGATTGAGTGTATTTGGAGTGCCTTTCGGTAGCGTTTCAGACAATCTGACGCATTCTCCAGGCATATTCTCATACGCAGAGGCTCCACGATGGCCCTATGGGCCTGGCCAGAAGGTCCGCCCTAGGAATCCTGTGAACGATGACTTTATTTGAGTTTGCTAAAGAATAGAGACGCATCCTGTGGTGGTCATGTCGAGCGTGGCAAAGATTTCCTAGTTCCTGAATACGACCAGACGCCCATTACTAGCTGTGTCACCTTAGCTATCCAAGCCTAGTTAGTTTGTGTGCCACCTTCACAACCCCTATTTTAAGAAATATGCAAAGAGCAAGAAGGTCCAAAAATTGTCTCTATACTACAAGTAGGTGTGGTTCTCATCCTCGCAATTCCCAGCCTTCGTAGTTATTAGCGTTACATCACTGTTGGTTTCAGAAAATTACATACTCAACTTGTTAGCTTACATATACTATTCATGACTACATCTACGTTTGACATGGGGTAATGAAGGTTCACGAGCATCTTTTAATTTTTGGCAGTAGCATGTAAGCATCCAATGGTACGTCAAGATGTTTTGACCTTTTGGCACCTTTTGAAGCGATGAAGTGAATTGAAAGCTCGCCGAACTACAGTGTCACATTATCGAGGAACCAGTACGAAAAGGGAGAAGCTAAACCCGTTAAAATCAACGTTGACGCTGATGATTTATCCCGTTAATGGACCGCTCTTTGATCATGGCAACGGGCAGAGGCTGAGCGTCCCCAGAGCTGCTCTCGAAGGCTTGTCCGCGTCCCTCTTCTCCGACAACGATATAATTACTACCGTCACTAAATGCATGCACCATTGGTTGAGTTATGCCGGGTGCTTACTGCTACTTTCTAATCCCAGCTCGCTCTCTACCTTTGATCTCAGTCCCATCTCGTATTAGTAAAATTAAATTATTCTCCGAGCCGCTTCTCCGCTGGGGTTTGACAGCGTTTCATGAACATTCATGTTGCCCCAGGTATTGCAGCTATGGAGGGTCTCCTCCTCCTCTTCCACTTTGATCGCGACAACATAAATTAATGTTATTCTCTCGATTTTCATTCCTCGCTATTCTCCCTTTCACCGGTTCAGCGACCTTTCAAAACCTCGACGGCACAATGAATTCTCTAGTAAAAACAGCGATTACTGCAGGTTCTAACTGTCGCCAGGCCTAATAAAGTACTTGAAAAGACCATTATTGCTCCCCCACCGGCCATTAAGTCAATTGAGTTATGTTGAAGTTATATTGATTAAGTTATATTGAATATTTCCCAGCACGGACGCCGCGCGAAGTGGAGCCCACACCCCTCGGGGATTCCAGATTTTGAGTAACTAAAATTCTATCACAAAGGGCTTATCAATCTGTGTGGGTCACCACAAAGGCACATTCTTAAAGTTCTTAAAGAGGGACGAGAAGCTCCCAATCCAAAAAGCCACATCGCTAAGTCATACGCTGAGCACGCCAACACTTCGTTAGTCAACTTTCTACTTCACAGAACAATACATCTGAATCTAAGTTGATATTTCATGAAGAAGCTTAGTCCTGAGTCTGGAAAAGGACGTTTTAGTCAGCCTCATATAAGACGCGCAATTGAGATTGCTCCATTGTTTGCGAATTTTTAGAAGCATCTGTGTGTCGAAAGCCTCAATCTTGATACGTTTCCTCTTCCAATCCGAAATCCTTTTTTCTATAGCACCAATTTCAGGGGGCAGGATTTCTCGCAGTCTCTGTTTTTGATACGCCTGAACACTCTACGTTTTTACTTTCCTTGGCTCTACGAAGTAGAAAGGAAAGTTATGTAATCGGCAGAGAAAACAATTATGGGTCATATTCAGATTTCAACGTTTTATGCTTTGCTGAAGTAGGGTACTAAAACCTGAAAAACACTATTTGAGAAAATGGTCTGTGTTAGTGTGAGTGTCTGTGAACGCAATTGAGCAAAACTAGCTCAAAGCCAACTATAGTAGTCATAGTGCTCAAAACGCCAAACATTTAAAAAATTAAAAATAGCTTTAAACTTTGTGGTTTTTTGTATAGACATCTCAAAATGACATGACAACGCCCGAAAATTCTCATCTGTGAGAAAATGACGGGAGCAGCACAATAAATTACCGCGAATTTCGACCAAAAACGATTTTAGCGCAGTTTTTTTCTCATGATGTCGCAGAAAACCACATTATGTCTTTTACTAGTCAACACTCATATATTCATGTTCTCCATAAATATCCTGAAAGTGCATTGAACAGAGATAAAAAGCTTTTTAAAAACATTTTCCAAATCTCCAGAGTAAAACTGGTCAACCTGACGGCACGTGTTTTAACTACCTATATCTACTACTTAACAACTATGTCTGTATCTATCCATTGAACGGAGGCAGCTTGAAAAATGAGATTTATGGACTTTTCGTTTTTCCGGTTTTTTAAAAATGGCTCAAACTTACGAGATACTCTTAACTAATTAATACCTAAAATTTGTGCTCTCTAAATGTTCCCGTAGGAACGAGTTGAACGGAGATTCAAGCGGACTTATTCATAGCAGATCGCATTACGGTCTACGACTTACGACAATGTCCGAATGTTTTGTGTTTCTCTGCACCAGATATTTATTTATACGTTTCGTATAAAACCCCCTTCCTCAAAACCGTTACATTGGTTGAAACTAATTTACTTTTAAGCCACCGAATGCAACGAACGAAATAAGACAGTTGCCAGCGGACACGTAGACTAGGCGATGTTGTTTTTAAGGACTACGGAGGCGTCGAATCTTGAAGGTCTGAAAAGAAATGATCCTTCCTTTCCCTTCTGAAAGCATGATATTTCCTTTTATTTTTATGTTCAATAAGCGATTCTGTGGTCGAACCGGAAAATTATCAAGAGCTCAACGTGATTACGTCACACCCCTTTGAAAGTTGATCGTGGACGTGAGGGGTGGTTGCTCTACGTAGACAAACTTGTGGTAAGTCTTCATAAATACTAACCGTTTCATGGCGATATTGAGCCCACTCGAGAGGCCGATAGGACCCAGGAAGTTTTTAAAAGGGGGAAAAGAGAACTTGGGAAGCGAAGCCAGTGAAAATGAATTTATATGAGGATCGCTAGAAGGCGAATATTAGTTAAAAGCCTCTTGCAACTTTTCAATTTATTCAATCCGAAGGGGAAAATTAGCCGGAGGTTGGGAGAAGAAGGGCGAAGAGAGTTGAATAGTTTGTTATAAGTTTCATCTTGAGGGGGCTCCTTCCTCATCACCGGAAGCTTCACTTCGTTCAACACGCATCGAAACGCTTTTGTTAGAGCGAAGGTTTTGAGACGGAGGGAAGGTGAGTATACATCGTTTCGCATCAGAGGCTCATTTTACCTTTGGAGGTTATTTCAAGGCGTGCAGTGGGGGTAAGTGAAGGGGGAGAGGCCTTCCCTGTTGACTATTAATTACCAGACTTCTCCTTCTCTTCCTACTTTTCCGCCCTTCCCGATAATTCCGCGTTCTTCCCCTTCGCCCTATTTTAAGCCGTGTGCTCTATCAACGGCTTCGATCCCGCAGGTGTGACCCATAAATCAGAAGCTCTGAACGCGTTTAATTGGTCGATTTTTACGAGACAAGTTACGACACGAGCATTGAGGGGTGAGGTGAACCACATTCTATCATGACTACAAACAGCATGGTATCAGAGAGGGGGATGAAAATTCGTGAAGAGTCCAACCTATCTTGGGGAACTTCTGGGGGACCTGTGGGTTCGTACCTGGGCGCTCTGCTTTTCTCGGAGTATTTTGTCAAATCCGCTCATGCCGGCTATTTTTAATTTACCAATGACCATGAATTGTTCCTCGAGACGGCTTACAGGTTGTATGCTCCACAAATTACCTGTCGGCCGTCTTATTGCACCGTGCGATTCCAAATTCCTCTCTCCACCAATCAGTTAATGTTTCGATGTCTTATTTAACTGGTCTCTGAAGGGGCTGTCCTTCACCTGAGTGTCGCATTTGCTGACGGCTTGTTCTTCTACGAGTACAATGAAACGCTTCTATCCGGAAGTTCCATAACGTTCCCTCCTGGTGCTACACTACACCATTGATGGACAAATTCTGAGATATGCCAGTCTAGTATGGTCTCTGTTCGACAAGAAGAACATTTTTAAAATTGAAAGGGCTTAGCACAAGTTCGTTAGATACTAGGCTTCCCAGAGAGCGTGAACTTATGCCTCTTCAGCATCACCAACAGTTGAGGAACCCAGTTCTGCACTGCAGGCTCTTAAACTAGGTTTTGGGTTACCAGGACCTGCTAGCCTGCTAGAATCATTAGCAGGGCGAACTAGTTTAGCTTCTTATTCTCCAAATATTTAATAAATTGTCCCATATGCCACCTCCAGTGAACCGATAAGTTGTGCTCACAATGCGTTGGCCTTAACCTGTTTGGCCGGTGTTTCTCCCAATTCAGGAGGCTTTTTGTCGACTGTCCAATGTAAAACCTTTTTACTTTTTATTTAATTTCTGATTATTTTGTTACTTATTCCAAGGGAGTTTGGCACTATGACGACTGGGATTAGAATAATTGAATGCCATTATGCATCACTGGGAATTTTTCGCTCTTGTATAAATGAATGAAAGGAAATATGCAGAATCTGGGACATGTTGAATCACGAGTAAACCAATAAGTGAGGTAGAAACTAATACTAGTTGAAGGCATAAACTGCAACCTCGTCCTAGTCTAAACATCTACCCTGTATTCTCTTCAATTATAGAGATACGAAGTGGCAAGACCTCTGCTTATTCGTCTACTACATATATATACACACACATACATTGTCACGAGCTAGGCAGCAATCTTGTCCGCTATGATCACTGATTTTACTTGACTGGGGGTGGAGTGGCACTCCAACTCGAGTATTTGGTAAGTTCAGAGGCCTTTTTTCGCGGCGATCAAAGAAAATTGGTACCAGAACTATTTTGGAATGGGATGGGCACCAGGGAACTAATTTTGTTGAATTCACCACCCCACTACCATCCAAATCAAACTCCCGGCGAGTCGGGGAAAGTCGACGAAAAGCGTATCTATACTAACATTGCTGAGCATTTGATGCTGCTGGACTGATGGACATGAATGATAGGCTCACAGAGAAAGTGCCCGGCAAATCGGAAGGCGAAATTTCTAGAGGTGAAAATACCATCTCTGTTGACCCCCCAATTCCGATTCGTGACACCCTTGGAGATTCATTTGCGTATCAAATTATCATAAATGAGTGGTTGGGTCCGAAACTTTTAAAAGCCTTTTCTCATTCTCATGCCCACTTTTATCTTATACGCTTAATTGAACCTCCTTTTCTTAAACAATTTAATTGTTGCGACCTCCAGCGAACGGCAACCACACCGGAGGGGGAGCCCGAAAAATGGGCTGCGCCACGGTTTTTAATTTCCTCCAGTCACGTCATCGCGCAATTAAGTCCCCTTCCGTTCTCCTGGGGGTCGGCTGGGAAGTTTTGCAGTGTCGTTCGACACGATAAATGTAAAATGTTTCGATCTCCCGTTGAAGTTGGCGGGGCTAGGAAATGCCCTAGAGCCACAGAGACGGTTGCTTTTACTGCAATATTGCTACTTGGCTCCGACCAAAAGCGGCTATTCAGCAATTTCATCTGATACGAGATATAAAGTGGAGAGTATGGAATCGCCAAGTCTCTTGAAGTGAGTTTCAGCTGATATTTTTAAAACATCACAGGACTCGACCTTTTAGTGCAGGCAGTGTTCGGCAATCTATCAATGAGGGTACACCTCTAACGCTCCCCTAAACTACATCGCAGTGAGGAAATATGCGCTAATTAAATCTCAGGTGCCAAATACCACACAACTTTCAATTATGAAGGAACAACAACAGCTTTTGCAGAATGGAGTACTCCCTATCCTTTGGGCGCAAAGAAGCAAGCAACCAAATTGGGTGAGAATGGCGTCTTCACACAACTAATGCAGTCATGTGAAACTGGCACCGAATGGTTTTTGCATTACGGAGTGAGTTATCGGTACACCATTATCACGTACAATTTACATCGAAGAACTAGTGTACTAATACGTAGCGCTAGTAAAGAACTCACAGTCAAAGGACATTTGTGTCTCAATCTCATCTGCGGTTGTGCGGATCACCAAAAGATCACCTGGTGAAGCGAACTACTAAAAAAGGCCAAAACAGCCTTTCCTTTCCTTTGTTGGCCGAGCCAATTTCTGACAAAATGTTGTGACTTTAACACAATTTTTTTTTCTTTTCTCAAAACCGCTCTACAGTCCACAAGTTGTTTACCTTCATACCGATGCAAAACGGGAAGTCACATTCTGCAACGACACTGAGCTATAATTGTATCCCGAGATGGTAATACTAAATGGACTGTATAGTCAAACAGAGAAACCGACTCACCTAATCGTCGACGACTCCTGTTTTCAGATCGTTGAGATCCGGCTATTAAAAAGAGGATTAGGAAATGGAAAGAAAGAATAAGGGAAAGAAGGAGGAAGTAAAAAAGGAACAGTTTGTATAGTGTCGTGAGGGCAACCGAAAAAGTGGACACAAGGGAGTCGAGAGTCTTACAACTAGCGGACAGAGTCAACTGATCTCAGAGTACATCAAACGCATAATAAATCAAGAAAGGATTCGGTCATCAGGTCAGTCGGTGATCAAAGCCAAAAAGGGCCAGCACATGCCCTCTAATGAGCCTTTCTCCAACTACAGCCCGAAAACCGCCAAGGCAGCAAAACCGCCAAGGCAGGCTAGAGGCGCAACCAACACCACATCATGCGTCCAGCACACGGTGGAAAATAGAATAGTTAAGAAGGAGCTCCCTCCATTATGGTTGAATTTCGAGACACTGTTTCCACTCTCGTCAAAAGTTGACATGAAAGTGTTTTTGTCTCAGCCTTTGAGAACAACAGAAATTACGTCATGCTGTTGGCCGAGCCAATTTCTTACAAAATATTGTGACTTTAACACAATTTTTTTCTTTTCTCAAAACCGCTCTACAGTCCACACGTTGTTTACCTTCAGAACGATGCAAAACGGGAAGTCGCATTCTTAAACGACACTGAGCTTGAATTGTATCCATAAATTTTGAGACGTGGACCAGTACGAAAGAGGTGCGCATTCATCCAGTTATTAGCTTTTATGTCATCAGCTGTTTTGAGCAGATGAGTGACCTCCGGGAAAAAATTGGTTTTGAGTGGCGTGTTGAGATCGGAGTGAAAAGGGTGGTCTTTGATTTCAGGTTTAATTTAAAACAACATTTTGTGAGGATTAGGAGCGACGCTTTTACCTACACGAGGGACACAGGTAATTTATGTATGTATTGTTATCCAGTGGTATGTGCAGGGTAGCGAAACTAACGGTCAATCAAAACAAATTACTGGCCTAATCCCACGGACCTTCGCTTCACTACGGCCCACAAGACAGTATCTGCTGAAGCACTGCAAGTGAACACAGGAAAGTCACCCGTTGACTTGGTAGTTGCATGGACACTTGCCCCTTGCGTAACCTGTCAAATCAAGCGAAGAACCATACTAAGCTCTCAAGTATGGAACGAAATTCCCCAGGGCCATATCTCTTCACTTGGGCAACATTTTCCTATCTGGAGACGGGCTAAATGACTCCACCTGTCCTACTCCCACAGTTGGGGGTTGGGTGGATTCCAAGCGAATGCTGGTGCTGTCACATGCTAGGAAAGCTGTATTCTGCAAGATATCAAAAAACGACTGATATAACACTCAACGGAATGCAAGATTCTGGCTTGAGGGTTCAGGAAATAAAGTAAATAAATATTTTCTTCTTTTTCTAGAGAAGAAAACAGACAAGTTATATTCAACAGAAGTTAAATCACGACTTGAAAAATGCGGAAATTACACAGTTATATCTTGAAGAAGGTGAGAATAATTGAATTGTTATAGTTTCGGGTATTAATGGGTCACAAAATAGAATAGAAATACGTCGAGTTGTATTATACCTTTCGCGGGGAGTAACGGTGATTCAACGAACGCCGACCGCAAAGATTGGGAAGGTAGTCGTTTGATTGGTCTCGACGGAAGTTACCAGGTCCAGGTCCAGGTTCCGTAAAATATGGCCAGTACGGAAAGCAGAGTTGCAAACAACAGTTTGGTTCAGGTGGAATTAATTAAAACGAATTCGCTTGGGTCGTGGAGTGGGAAACGAGTGGAATCGAACCTGACCAACCAAACAGTTCCAAGCCCAGGTGGGTCACTTTCCCTTGATGACTCTGCAACCCTATCAGCTACTACTCGCAGCTCAGTGATTCTGTCGTTTTAATTTGAACTTCCGGTCCTCACCCTTCACCCTTCCGCCTATCCTTTCCACGTGGAGGTCTGTTAGAACACTATCCCCTCACCATCCCATCGCTTGGCACGCCCAAAAGGTCCCTATGGTCTCCATCCACGACAGCCCTCTTTTCATCCTCTCCTTCCAATTCCATACCATCAGCTAATTAATGGTCGGCCAGTGATGAGGATCCAGCGATGAGGGTCAGTAGCTCTCATAAAACGGGCGGGGGTAGGAATTGATTGGAGAATTTAAATCATTGTCACGGAAGAGCCCCGGAGTGTTACGTCATTAGCTGCTCCTCTCTGCAAAACAAACGCGACGGAGAGCATCTGCAATGTTCCGCTATTGTCAACCCCAAGTGTTTTTATTGTATGTGCTTGGTGACTTTAAAGCAATGCCGTAGAAAGCAACAGTTTTACTACTTTACTCCAATGAGCCCAAAGGACAAGGAAAATATAATTATCAGTAAAAAAACACAGAAAGCTATACATTCGTTTAACTCATTTCGACGGAAACCATTAAGCAGTCACTACTTGTAGTTACATGAAAACACTTCGTGAGTTTAAATAACATTTTTAGAGCCGTTTACGAGAATTCTCGTCAACCAAACTTTTAATATGCGGAGAATCTGTCATTGACGTGTTTTGATTTACATCTTACAATGGATGGCTACAGCACCAGCTGCTCGGAGGCTCTCCGGCGAGTTGATCAAAATCAGTGGGGCTTTTACTGTCAACAATTTGAAAACGCACAAAAACTATGTTTTTAGGTTCAACGGACTGTCGAAGGTACATTAATTGAGTATACTATTAAACACTTACAAGTTGCAGTATGAGTTCAATCTGAATTGCTAGAATGATACTTCAAAATGTGAAAACACGATTATGCACCCTGGCTTATACCTGCGTGAGGAACAGACGCTCGTCCTAACTTCCCAATTTATGAAGATGGACCTTGCACACAAAGTGGAAGACGGATGTTCTTGAATTTATGGACTGCTCCCTACTTTAGGGTTGGGGAAATTAATAAAATTTAATCATTCATCATAAATAGAGAACATTCAATTTTATGGAAATTGCGTTTGAAATGGGTTGGAAGTAACACATCCTATTTTTAGGGTTCCAAAAATTACAACTGATATTCATAGGACGCATAAATGTTTTGGAGTTTTTGTTACCAGTGGAGCTGAGTGAACCTGGAGCACCTTCGATATTGTAGGAAGTATCCTGTTGTAGAGATTCCAAAAGTTATCACTAAAATTCGTTGGAAATCCGCATGAAACAACTAAATTTTAGAGTTATCTTTGAAATAGACAAGTCGTTCAGTACCATAGTTGAAACGTTGGGCGAACCGGACCAAAATGACAAGTGTGGCTGGAAAGTGGATGGATATCCTTCGACACATGAAAGGGACTGGAAAATTCTGGAGCCCGTTCTAAGTCTCTTTAGGAGAGGTTCAATAATTGGAGTCGAGGCCATTTGTGGTCCATTCCCCAGCTCCAAGTTTTTCAAATTCGGTTTTACCTCAATTCAACGAATTCTGGAATCCCTGAACGTACTTTGGCATCAAAAAGCCTTCCCTCTAGTTTCCTCACGTTTGCACTTTGCAGCACCCGTTCACTCCGTTTGTAAAGTGGTAATGGCTCTGGGGTACAGAGTCGTGCTGTTGTTCCTTTTTTTCAAGTTCGTGTGCTCTCTTATTTACTAACAGCATATTCTTCATACTAAAGTTAACGTACCTGTTTGGTGAGTCTCCTCTGGCTGGCCACGGAGACGGACTCACCAAACAAGTACGTTAGCTTTGCTAATTTACCTACAGGCCGAATTAACCCAATTACTTAATACATAGCCTTCATGTTCAGAAATCCACTTCAGCGTAATTGAATTACCTCGTTGCCTTAGTTCCCCTGTATTGACCGCTGTTGCCTCAAGGAGAAGACCATTACTGACAGGGTTCTCTAGGATGTTTATAACCGAGTGGCTGCATAACCCTTGACGTTTTTCATCATGAGCTCCTTAGAACACGATTGATCGCAAGGAGTTTGCTTTGAAGTACTGATGCGTTTATGCCTAGCGGCAGTTATTCCTCCCATTGTAGAGAGAGAATCTAAATCCTCAATCCTGCACTACCCTTTGATTGCTCTTTAAAGCCGTCTGTATAGCATCCGACATCCAAGTCGCCAACGGATTGACCTCCCATCCTGCCCTAGAGTTGTTCTACATATATTCATGTCTCTTTGCTGACTGCAAGTTACTTTCATATCGTCCATTGGTGCGTTTGCTTCTTGTATTATATTTTGAATGTTTATTATTAGAGGTCTCTTGCAGCCCAAAACGGTAGCGACCACTACAAAACTGAGTCGTCAAGGTAGGACAGACCATTTTAATGCTAACCTTTTTGATGGAGTACGAGATGCTAGACAGATGTTGTTTGATCTCAATTGCGGGGATGGGAGCCGTTTTCCGCCGACAAGGTTCGGGCGCTGTGGCGCAAACATGAAATGTGTGTCCCTTCTCCTTTACCTCCTTCCTTCGCTCTTGAAGGCCCTCCCCGCTCCTTAAGCCCCCTGCACCTCAGTTGCGTTTTCGCATGTTCCCCGCGTTGTGCGAATTTCCTGTTCTTTTTTCCTTGTTCTCACTAACCCCCCATATTCTTCGGTCCTCGTTCTTCCGGACCCAACACCTCCAAATCGACGTCCCTTCTCTCCGCTGGAGGGAAACACGAAGATCTGCCCCGTCGACGGGAGGCCGCTCCGATCTGCCAAACCCAAGGTGAGTCCTTCACTCGTTTTCCTCACTCATTTTGTGTTTGCATTGGGGGCTGTTCTTTGTACGGCGGGAATCGACTCTCATTCTCCAACTCATACAGTCCACCCGTGCGCTTCTCATTTCTTTATTTTTCTCCGGAAAGAAGCGTACGTACAAATTATTGGCTCCTCCGGGCCGCGGATAATAGGAACCGTTTTTCGTAAGTTAGTGGGAATCCATCTTGCCTTTCGTTGTCATAGAACCGGCTTAATTAGCTCTTATTGGTTAGCGATAAGCTGTTTACGTCAGTTTGGGTTTCAAGTGGGGCAATCTTTCTCCAGTTTGTCCCCTCCGCCACCACTTGTAACACCTCCTCCTCTCTTTCCCCCTCTCAAGGAATTCGCACTACCTCTTCCACCTCGATTTAGAGGCCCCGATCGGTCGCTGGGCATCAGCTGTTCCCCTCGTCTTTCCTATCAGTTCCCTTTCGACTCGTCACCTCCGAAAATATGGGTCAAAAGGAAGAACATGCATTGCAATTTGCGAGATTGTCCGAGAAGAAGAAACGTCTTCTCGCCCGACTTACGGTCACCTCCGATTTGATCCCGAATCTCCCCAAACATCAGGACATTTTTCTCGCCCGAGTTGACCAACTAAATGCCATTTTTGATGAGTTCAATTTGGTGCTAGACTCTTTGGCGTCCTTGCAACTAGAAGATGCGTCACATGTTACTGACTGCATCGCAGAAACCGCTGTCTTCGAAGAGCTCTATTTTTCCATCATCGCCGCATCTAAGCGTTGCATTTCCACAAAAATGGATGCATCTATGTTGAACACTAGCACATCCAGCCACTCAGGCCACCCTCCGCAGTTGAAACCTAAATTGCCTGAAATTCATATACCAGTATTTGATGGCCAAATTCAGAATTTCGCCTCATTCATCTCCTTGTTTAATGCCCTCATTCACGAATCTGCATTGACTGATATGGAGAAGTTTACTTATCTTCTCGCGAACGTCCAAGGGCCTGCGCTTCAGTTAGTGCGCACCGTCAACTTTAGCCCTGAAAATTATATTATAGCCTACCAATCCCTCGTCAATCGTTACACTAATAAACGAGTGATAGCCAATTTTTATTTAAATAAGCTTTTGACGTTACCTCCTTCTAAGTCGGAATCTTTCAGCCACACCCAGTCGACAGTAGATTGTATTTTAACTTCTGTCGCCAGTTTGAAATCTTTAAACATCCCTAATTTATCAGACTTCATATTTTTACATTTGGGACTGCGCCTTCTAGACTCCAAAACTAAACGGGCTTTTGAAGCCAAATTTACAGACACAACATTTCCCACCTTTTCCAACTTAACGGACTTTCTGATTAGTCAGAGCTGTATTTCCGACCTCGTTAACACCCCAGTATCAGGTACTACAATGTCTCCAGTAGTTAAGGAACGGAAAAGGGTGCTACTTGCCTCGAGCTCTGTGAACCATAGCACTCCACACTCCCCTCAACCAACTCAGTCCGCACCCTCCTTGTGTTTATGCTGTGGCAAGTCCAATCATAAATTGTCAAAGTGTGAGTTGTTCTTGTCGAAACGCGTCCCAGAACGGAAACTCATCATACAGCAAAATCGTTTATGCTTCGCTTGCTTTGGTCGGCACTCTGTTGCTAGATGCAAATCCACATTTTGCTGTCGTATTTGTAAAACCAGATCTCACAATCTTCTATTACATCCCGAAACAAGCTCCGTGGACTCATCTCCTTCGGTCGTTCCTGCTACGGATGAACCCTCTGCTCCGATCGAGAACGCCATCTCGTTAGCTAATGTTTGCCCCAAACCGCCTAGCTCTTCCGTTGCGCTTCTAGGGACCGCTCAAGCGACCATTTTCGATGTTTCTGGTCGCCCTCATTCATGTCGCATCGTTTTTGACTCAGGAAGCCAAGCCAACTTCATCACCTCGTCGCTAGTCAATCAGCTTGGCCTGCCTCGGAGAAAATGTTCATTCGAGATTTCTGGTGTTGGACAATCCCCCATCCTCTCCAAAGTACAGGGACTCGTTTCTTGCAAGCTGGCGTCTCGGACTTCCCCTACGTCAACAATGTTCATCGATGCCGCCATCCTTTCTCGAATCACGTCTGATCTTCCAACCGCACCTTTATCCCCCGAGCTGAGATCCCGCTTTAGTCATTTGCCATTGGCAGATCCTGACTTCACGAACCCCGGGTCTATTGATATTTTGTTTGGCGTTCAGGCGGTGTTAGACGCAACCCTAGACTTTCCACGCACTATTAAAGGGCATCCCTCCGCCATATCGACCATATTTGGTTATGTTTTGCTCGGTGCAGTTCCCTTGGAGTCGTTTCCCCTCAAGCAGGTTACCTCTTTACTGTCCTGCCAAGTCCCAGAGACCTCTTCCCCTAAGTTGGAGGACCTCGTTCGAGCCTTTTGGGAACATGAAGAAGTCGTCATTCCTGTCCCACCCTCTGAAGAAGATCGTCAATGCGAGCAACATTTCGTTCGAACCATTTCGCGGGATGTTACTGGCCGATACATTGCTCGTCTCCCCTTCGTGGGCGATATGGTTCCTGTTCTGGGCTCCACCAGACCTCGGGCTCTCAGGCGTCTTTTCGCCCTAGAACGACGTTTCGAAAGGGACCCCAAATTCAAGGATCTTTATGTTTCCTGCCTCAAGGACTACGTGCATCAGGGTCATATGATCCACGCTCGCAACTCGAATGATTATTTTATGACTCATTCTGGGGTCCTGAAAGGGCCTCCTGAAAACCCTAAATTAAGAGTTGTTTTCAATCCTTCCGAGAAAGATCCTAATGGCACCAGTCTCAATGATATGCTACTCGTGGGACCCAAGAAACAAGGAGACATCGCTGAAATCATTTCCCGCTTTCGAACCCACAAAGTAGCCCTCACGTGTGATATTCGACAGATGTATCGAGCCATCCACTTGCATCCTGACGATCAAGCCTTTCTCAAATTTCTCTGGCGCTTTTCTCCTTCTGATCCGATTACTGAATGGCAACTCACCACTGTGACATTCGGAGTGACGTCGAGCCCCTTTACGGCGCAAAGGACCATTCTGCAGCTAATTAGCGATGAAGGTCACCGATTTCCCCTAGCTGCAGCCGCTCTCCAGTCAGAAACTTATGTTGATGACATCATCTCAGGTGCCAACTCCGAAGAAGAGGCTAGCTTATTGAAGTCCCAGCTCTCAGATCTCCTTAGGGCAGGTGGATTCGATCTTGGAAAGTGGGCCAGCTCCTCCCCATCTCTTCTCTCAGATGTCTTACCAAATGATCTCACCTTCTCTCATGATTCTTCGTCTCAGAGCATCGTCAAAGTTTTAGGAATCTGTTGGAACCCCAAAGATGACGCATTCTACTGCAAGATCGACCCAACTCCTGGGGACCCAAGCAAGAGAGGAGTCCTCTCCAAAATTGCTCGTATATTTGACCCCAACGGGTATTTCAGTCCTGTCATCTTTTCTCTCAAGGCATTACTCCAACAAATATGGATCTCTCAGATCGACTGGGATGATCCCATTCCCCCCAACCTGTTGACTCTATGGACGCAACTGGAACAAGAGCTCCCACTACTCGAGCAAGTGCGGATCCCTCGCTGCGTTCTCCCACATCCCCATCTGGACGTTCATGTTATCGGATTCTCCGATGCTAGCGAGTTAGGCATGGCTGCGGTAGTTTACCTTCGAGTCGAGACCTCCAGCGGAATCCAAGTCCATCTATTGAAGGCAAAATCAAAAGTCGCTCCCGTCAAGCCGTGCACAATACCTCGCTTGGAACTAGGAGCCGCTCATTTACTGGCAAAGCTGTTACACTCATCCGAATCGTTCTTTAAACATCTGGACATCTCTCAAATAACCTGCTTCACCGATTCACGCACAGTTTTGACCTGGCTCCTGACACCTCCTTACCGGCTCAAAACGTTTGTCTCCAACCGGGTGGTACAGATACGGGAATTATGTCCTTCTATTCACTGGCGACACGTCCCTGGAAACCAGAATCCCGCGGACTTCGGAAGTCGCGGGCTAAGGCCATCGAAACTCATAAACCTCGACAGTTGGTGGAATGGTCCCATATTTTTATCTCACCCGTTGGCAGAGTGGCCAACCGACCAAGTTTCACCCATCTACCCACTTCCTGAGTGCAAAGGACCCACCATACTTAACTTCCTGTCCCAGTCTCCTCCCTCCAATTTCGTCCGACTGATGGGAAAGTCCTCGTCTCTCCTAAAGTTGCAACGCATCGTAGCTTACGTACTCCGATTCCTCCACAACGCTCGACATACCATCAAGGATATCTCGCCACCTCAGCGTAAGTTTGGTCCCATATCTGCTGCCGAATATACCGCAGCATTAGCCGCTTTAGTTCGAGACACCCAAGCGCATCATTATGGCCACGAAATTGCATCCCTTCGAAACCATAAGGAGTGCTCTGCACGACTTGCTGCCCTTTCCCCCTTTTTCTCATCGGACGGCTTCCTCAGGGTGGGGGGTCGATTGACGTGGGCTCCACTTCCAGAAAGGGCCAAGCGGCCACTACTGATTCCAAGGGACAGTCACCTAGCGCGGTTACTGGTCGACCACTACCACCAATACTCGGCCCATGGCGGGCCCCGCTTGATTCAATCCCTGCTGCATCGGGAATATTGGATCACTGCTCTCCGCAGTCTCATAAGGCAACGGCTCTTCAGGTGTGTACGCTGCACACGTCTCGCTGCTCCCATCACTCAACCTCGTATGGCAGACCTTCCAAAATCACGTCTTTCGCCTGGAAGATGCTTCGATCACACAGGACTAGACTTTGGCGGGCCATTTTGCATCCGATTCAGCACCCGGCGAAATGCCAAAATTGATAAAGGATATTTTGCTCTCTTCGTCTGCATGACGACGCGGGCAGTCCACATTGAAGTGGTCTCCTCCTTGTCCACCGAAGCGTGCTTGGCAGCGCTTGATCGGTTTATTGCTCGACGTGGTCTTCCATCGCATATCTATTCTGACAACGGTAGAAATTTTCGAGGTGCAGCTCGTGAAATCTGTGAAATCCATCTCTTTCTGAAGCGATCCAATGGGGAAATCAAAAGTTATCTTGCACAGCGAGAAATTGAATGGATCTTCAACCCCCCTATTGCACCGAATTTTGGAGGAGCGTGGGAAGCCATGATAAAGGGTGCAAAGCACCACATGAAACGCGTCGTAGGCGATTGCTGCCTTTCTTTTGAAGAGTTCGCCACCTTGTTTTCCCGTGTTGAGGCAATATTAAACTCCCGTCCTCTCATTGCTCTAGCAGGTACTCCGAATGATGCCGGAGACTACCTCACTCCCGGTCACTTCCTTGTGGGAAGTCCCCTGCTGGCTCGACCAGAAGTGGATCTCGGCGACAGTCCCCATCTACTGAAGCGGTGGCAACTCGTGACTCAACTTGTCCAATCCTTTTGGCGCAGATGGAGTCGAGAGTATCTTCATTCTCTCCAGACACGGTCCAAATGGACGAAGCACACCCCGAATGTACACGAGGATGCCGTGGTCATCCTCAAATCACCAAACTCCTCTCCGACACAATGGCCGCTTGGGCGTGTGGATCAGCTGCTGCCTGGGGCTGATGGAGTGGTGCGAGTGGTGCGGGTCAGGACTGCCTCCGGCGTATTGACTCGTCCCACCAACAAGTTGGTGGTGCTCCCAACTAATTAATTAATTTCCTTAGCAACATGCCTATGCTTTAAATTAGGGTACTATTCTTTTCCAATTTTATGGGTGCTTGTTCTTTTCCTCATTTTACTGCTAGGAGATGATGACAGAGGCAGAACTTTATTTTTTCTTTCTCTTTGGTTTTCCCCCTTTTGAACAAAGTTACTTTGGTTTTCTCTTCTCTTTATTGCTTTATTGCAGAAATCCCTACTTTTTTTGTTGAGTTCAAAATCTTCATTTTGGGTGGGGGGTATGTTTGATCTCAATTGCGGGGATGGGAGCCGTTTTCCGCCGACAAGGTTCGGGCGCTGTGGCGCAAACATGAAATGTGTGTCCCTTCTCCTTTACCTCCTTCCTTCGCTCTTGAAGGCCCTCCCCGCTCCTTAAGCCCCCTGCACCTCAGTTGCGTTTTCGCATGTTCCCCGCGTTGTGCGAATTTCCTGTTCTTTTTTCCTTGTTCTCACTAACCCCCCATATTCTTCGGTCCTCGTTCTTCCGGACCCAACACCTCCAAATCGACGTCCCTTCTCTCCGCTGGAGGGAAACACGAAGATCTGCCCCGTCGACGGGAGGCCGCTCCGATCTGCCAAACCCAAGGTGAGTCCTTCACTCGTTTTCCTCACTCATTTTGTGTTTGCATTGGGGGCTGTTCTTTGTACGGCGGGAATCGACTCTCATTCTCCAACTCATACAGTCCACCCGTGCGCTTCTCATTTCTTTATTTTTCTCCGGAAAGAAGCGTACGTACAGATGTTTACAAGTAAATGTCTTTTTTTCTCTTGTATTGTTGTGTAATTGTTTTGCCCACCTACAGATACGTAAGGAACTGACCCGCCAATACTGAGCTGCCCTATGCGAAAAATTCTCCACTCTCCGCAGATCAGAGACGTCAAGAAAGTTATACGGACCTATATACAACTATACAAATTCATATGCAGCTATACATGTACGGTTTGCAAAACGTGAAAATCTGTGATGTTAGTATTGCTGACATGTTGATAACGATCGGTAACTGCCAATGAAGCGTAGCACGTAGAAAAGTGTTCGAATACTTACATACGCTTACGTGCCACGTATTTCAGCAAGTGGCATGTTAATATGGTTTTTAGTGGAAAACGCTATTCGATTTTCCCTGCAGCAAAATGATTAGGTCTGGTATGAAAAGAAAAACACTCATTATTCATTCGGATGAACAAAGGACAGGAGAATCATGAAAAGTTGTGATTCATGTTTGAGTTTTCCCCCATTCGAGGGCTAAAATATAGCGGCAGTCTTTCCCCCAGGGTGATTTGTCTCCAACGTCCTCGCTTGATTAAGGGATTGCGAACGAGAAAATTGCTGTAAAATCCCAATCTAGGTTAATCCGGTGATATGTGACTCGAGGGCTAATCCCATGCAGGATATCGTTCTGATGCAACCGTGAAAGTTAATCCTGCCGAATTCGCGAGCGGTTTGTCGTTTTCGAGGACCTCCAAAACCTCACCCTTCGATCTCATCCGAAAGGCTCTGAAGCTTTGGGGAGGAGGGAAACCACCACGCGTATGGTCGATTCCCGTTTCGAAGGGTTGAAGAGCCAGAGGGATTAAATATTTACAGTGCTGTAGTACCCGGAAAGCAGAGGGTCCACGGCTTCCACGGTAGGAGTGGCCAGCAAACACCTCTTGAAACCCTGTTTCTGCAAGGGGCGGGAAACCTCCACAATGAGGTCTTGGCCTGCTTGTTTCTGATGCATACTCGATGCTTTGGCCTCGAACGGCCGAGTGTTTAACCTCATACTCACCATTGCTCCCCCCCTCCCAACCACACCCCACCACAATATCGATACCGGGCCAAAGTGAAGATATAGGTCCATGTTGGCCAAATGACCAAAACTCGCATGTTTCGCAATTCGACCACGATGTTTCAATTTACTGTTACACAAACTAATTTTCGCAAGCTACTGTTTAAATATTTAATAACTAGCTAACTCAAGCCCAATCATTTCAGCAACAAAATGGTTTTGGCTTGGCCATTCGCATTAGTTTTCATTTCAACGTCTGATCGTTTTCGTTCAAAGTTAACGATGTCTCACAAAAATCAAATAACTGAAGAAATTGGTGATTTCTTCGATTCCGCCTCGCAATACTCAAACCACATCCATCAGCATTCCCTCTTCATGTAATGCATCAGGGTATCTCTCCCATCACGCTACCATCCGTTGTATTTCTGTTGTTGACAACTGATATCGGGTATTCGGGACGCCACCCATGAATCCGTACCAAACGTACTTTTGATACAATTCCAGTAGTTTTATTTTCTGTAAAAGCTGCGATTCTGGTCACAACCATGAGCTCGGGAAGTCCACGGCTCGACGAAAAAACAAACATTTCTTCAGGATTTTGGATGTGTGCCCCTGAAACAAAGATCGCAAGTGCCTGACTTGAAACACGAACCCAGCCAGGAATGCAGGCTCAATGGGTGTCTCGTTATTCTGAACGTTTAGACGACGAGGGTAAATATTTATCATTGGCCTGTACAGCCGGCCGCATCAGTTCGATTCCGGAAGAACTACAAACAATTCTGAAGAACGTACAGCCGACGCACACTTAGCCGCCGCATCTCCTCAGCACTTTTCCTGCACCACATACCACATCAGGATACAGTCAATGCTGTGCCTGTAACCCTGATGTTAACTGCCTCTACTCCGCGAGCTTCTGACTCTGCCATGCGATGATCCATCCTGTCGTATTTCTGCTTCTTGGCTTGCCAAGTTAGCGAAAGATCCCGGCTGCCAAATACCACCTGGAGATCCAGGATCACTGCAGACTGGTCAGGACCCACAGCGACGACGTCTTCTCCAGAGACAACCAGGTAGTGCCGCTCTCTCTCCACTTCCCAGCTCTCAGATTACAATGCGTCAGCAACATGATTGCAGACCACGTCATGACGCTTGAACTGGCCCCCATGAGTACGCTGACACACCTGCACCACATGATTCAGCGGCTCAAACAGGTTACCACAAGAACGACACCGAGAATTCACAACATTATGAGCCTGGCCTCTTGTACACCTCATCATTGTAGGCAGTGACGCCATATGCAAGTGCCAGTAATCAATTCCATGAATGCCCTCTGAAGCCCACTCCATCCACACAGAAGAGTAGGGGGAGTCAGGACACTACCTAAGTTCCTGTCTGTCAACCGAACCATGCAGAACAACTGCGAACTCTGAAGGACCAGAGCTCTCTGGGCTTGGGGTTAGATGGAGTCGTCATGCCACACTACCGCAGCTGATGCTGGACGAATCGAAGGCCAGCCACAGCGTGTGTGACGTCCCAGCCAGATACCTGGAAAGCAAGTAAGCGCTTACAGCGCAAGAACGGGATAGTGGTAGAGAGGGATGGAACATCGAGTCCCCAGATCGCACTGGAGCGTGAATGTACGCACATAGGACGTTATGTAGGAGGCCTAACCAAGCACGAACAACATAGTGCACCATTCTATCGAGGCTTAACAACCTTTGGACAATCACCCCTGTAAGACAGCTTCGGGAGCAAGTACCTTCTGCAGTGGCTCAGGTGGAAGGCTTTTGGCTGAGGAGTTTGCACCGAGAAACTCGATTCCAAGATACCGCCACATCTCGAAGACGTGTCTTGCTGGGACACGGGATTTGCCAATGACGAAATCCGCATCTACGACCTTGACTCTGTAAACCTCGATAGAACAGCACCAATGAAACCGAGCCACACTTCTCCAGATTCACCCACAATCCACACATGCATAGCTACCTTACAAACTTGTCAAGGGCTAAGGCGTCCAGCCGCACACCTGGGGCGAGATCAAACCCTATTTCTTGAGGCAGCTTACTCAGCGCAGTATCAATCACAAGATTGAAGAGTATGGAGACAGAGGGTCCCCTTGCCGAGGAGCGCCACGCCCTATTGCCACGTCCCCAGACATCCCTGCTCCAACCTGCAAAGCCATCACACCCCCGCACTACAGAGAGCTCACATAATCAATGCGTCGATCAGGAGCCCCCACACTACAAAGGCAATCGGCCAAGGCATGGTGGCTTAACGTGTTGAAAGCCTTAACAACTTCCAGGGCAACCATATGTAATTACTTCTTTTTCTTCCGGGCCAAGGAGAGCACTGTCTGCAAAATCATGAGATTCTCAGCAGTACCATCCACTGGCCAGAATGCCCTTTGGACGTCAGCAATGACAGTAGCCACCTGGGAACGAGATGCCAGCACTGGATGTGCCGAAAGACCACAGACGATGCTGAAATCGGTCTGTAGCCCCCCGGCCCATCACCTCTTTTCTAGGGGACGCGACAATCCAGCGGAAGGTTGGACACATTTGCACGCAGGCCATCTACTAAAATGTAGTTTTTCGGACTTATAAGCTCTTGAGACGTAAAGATTGAAACGCATTTTCTTCCTGTCGATAATGTAACTTCCCTTCTTACTACTATAATTTCGTCGAAGTGAACCCCTTACTTAACATTATTGGATACGCCCAAGGTTTTGTAGTGCCAAGCAAATGCTCCAAGTGTCATTTTGTAGTGATCCATGAAAATCTGCTCATGGAAGTTGGTCGAAACGCTCCCAGGAAGCGATGTTTTTGTTGAATATGGGAGATACGAGAAATGAGTATAAACAGTAGAACTAGCAAACTTTACATCCCCATCGTCTTGGTTGAATATTTCCACAAAAACCTCCGTGTTCTTTTCCTTCTGGAATGATTTCTGAACTGAACGTGCTTGCAACGAGACAAAGAAAAGCATTTACAGCCCGAAAGAAGCTCTCCCTTTCCGACTTGCTTTCAGCTCCAATTACGTTCATAAAAAGAAGTGGTAGATAAAAACTATAAATTACGTCGTTCACCTTTGTTTCAAATGATGGCTTTTGTGTTCACGTCTCATGTTGCTGGTTAATATATATTTCCCCTTTATGCTAGAGCCAGTTTGTGGGTTCTTTCAGTCGAAGAGAAAGAAAGAGATGAAGAAGAGTAAGACGAAGGGTAAGAAGAAGACTTTCCTTCTATGACAACGAAGGGAATAAGAATCCCGTATCCGGAAGGATTCCTACATTTAATTAACCCCTGACAGAAGGGGGAAAAAGGTAGTTCACTCCAGACCTCCCCCCTCACCCCCTACCCACTAGCTTCACTTTTACAATTCCTGCCATTTCCCTTTTTCTTGTTCAAAAGAAATTAGCTGGAAATCAACTTGTTCGAGTTTATTTGCCCCTGCGTCGTAAGATTTGTTTTCTTTTTGTTTGAAGCTCTCCATCTTATCAGGGTTCACGTCACTTCGGACATTTGCGAATACAGGAGCTGTTGCAGAGTGGAAGCAAGATACTAGATTAAATTCTTCAAGCTAATCACTCGATTTCTAGTCACGTGGCAAATTAGGTTTACCCTTAAACTACAAAATAATCCTGTTTAGAACTGACCACAATAATTTATTTTCAACATTCGTCAAACTGTCACGTATGTAACTAACTCTACTAAACACATCTTTAGTGACTTTTCGTGGAAAATTAAGCTCTCATCACTTTCTTTAAACTGAAGGTAAGAAAAGTAACGTAATTGGTAAAAGTAAGGTAGAGTTTCTATCGTATATTTACCTTTTCAGACCTTCTGTTCGCCATAGGTGCAAGGGGCGCATACGCAATAACCTAATAATGGCCGAAGTAGAGGGAATTGCGACCCAACCAGATTGATCTGGAGCGTAAATATGTGCACGCCGGACTGACTAGTCTCCTGATGGTCAGCGTCCCAGAAACTAGCCTTTAGATTAGCTTTGAGCGAAAGTACGTCCAATTTACAGAAGATATTGACCATGGACTATGGACTACACAGCTTCCTGCCGAGGAGGTGTCGCCAAAACCTCGACCATCACACTGTAACCTTGACAGGACGGTTCCAAGGAAACCAAGCCTCACTTCTCAGGATTCAACCCCAAAGTTCATTCCAAAATGCTTTATAATCAACGTGTCTGTGGAGTGAGATCAAACCGTACGTCTTGCGGCACCTTACGCAGCGCAGAGTGCAGTATCAACCAAGAGGATGAAAAAATGCCATGCCACGCCCTATTGCCGACAAGTCATTTTCAACCAGCAGGACCGTTTAACAGTCGAATAGGGAGCTCCTCCTTACTATAATTAGAGACATGACCATCAAGTTCACCTCATTGAACGATTCACTGAAACGAGCTTACTTCGTTTAGTTTGTTCTCGTTCATTGATCTTATTCTTATCAGTCAACGTAGTTAATTCGGGTGAGTAGTTCACATATTAAGCGAACGACTCGACTCGGTATTGTTCACCCAGCCCTTATCAAATAATTCTTCAGGTCATTTCTGTATTTTGCCAATAATACGAGTGAAAGATATATTATGCTCTGGTTGTATTGGCAAATTGTGACTAGAAAACGTTAAACCCCGCCAATTATTATGTCGTTTCATTATTTTAATCAGATGTAATCATATCTGATATGATAAACCGAAGGAGATTACCTGAGTCAGAAACTAAAAGATCAATTATTAGTTCGAGAAAGAGTAATTTTATCAGTTGACGTCCAAGATTCAGAAGAAAACTTAAATTACTGCCAGGTCCTAGTTACCGAGAATACCGCGCAGTAGGGATTGGCGAGTCACGACTATTTTGACTGACTGAATGGTATGATCTTTGAACTCTATTGAAAGCTTTAAATAATGGCTGCTAGTAAAATTCAGTGTATCGATATTTGTCCAGCAATGTACTGGTTTCAACTTTTATTCGATATAGTTTTCATCTATAGGATGAAAAATATAAGCTTAGTGCATACAATTTTGCGATTTTAGAGAGTGTTTTAGAAGATTTTCCATATTAAACTGATGTGGTAGATAGAGAAGGGCACAAAGTGAACTATTACTCGCTGACTTGAGTCGTTCACTCGTTTTGAAGGGTGGATTAGTTCAAATTGATTCGTACGTTCACATTCCTAATGCTTATGGACCCAGATCTTCGTAACTCACAGATCTGAAGAAGAAATACATTACGTTTTGATTCTGAACTTCAGTCAGTTTTTTTATAGATTTTTCTCATAACCTTCTTTGTCCCTATGTTTATCGATCTTGAGGCGGATTGTGTTTTAAGACCTTTTTTTCAAACTTTTCGAAATCAAGGTGAGAGGACAACTTCGGTAAAAGCTGTTTTTCCAGACGACTAACCAATTTTGCTAGTTATTTTCCACACTCTGCGACTAAGGAAAGCGAAAAACTACGAGAAAATCTTTTGCAAAAAATTAACGAAGTTTTGAAATTGCCCCGATTTTGCTGACCAAAATCAGCCTGAGGGAAGTACAAGAGCTATTTACGTGGCCACTTTTAAACTCCCCAGCTCACTCTAGTCAAGAAGAATATAGATGTGAACATTTTTCGAAAATTTGCATCTAACGTTTTTAAGCAATACTTTTATTTTTTGTGAAAAATCGCAATAAGAAAAGAAAACGCGACAACGGACTGTGAGCGAGAAAAGTTGTGATTCTTGCGGAAAAGGAGGTTAATAAGGAAAACGGAGGAAATGACAGACATTGTACGCCACTGGTAGGAGGAGGGGGGGGGTGAAAATTGCTGAGCGTTGACGGGGACGTTCTGCGGCAAAGAGAAGGAAGCTTCTAATGAAAAGTATTTTTATGTTGATAGAGCGACATAGGGTAGCTGTATAAATCAAGCCGTAGTCTGGTAGTTGGTGAGGGGGTAGGGTAGGAAAAAAGTAAGAGAAAGTCTATATGGCTGGGAAATAGCAAAGGGTGCCGGGTGGAACGGAGTGGGGGTTAACAGTAGTAACGTACAAGGTCGAAGGAGAAATGGTAGGGAAGTGGGAATTTCGAGGCATTGGAGGGGTGGTAGTTGTCTAGATTTCTCGAGAGACATAGCCCTCACTCTCCGCTACCCCGCAACTCGTATTCCCTCTTTTCTCAGATCCCCCACTGCTACACCCTTCCCCTTCCATACCGCCAACCTCTTCCTTCATGACTGACTTTCCCTTGAAATATTGCCCTCAAGCTTTCTAATAGACCCTCCCTCCTCCCCCGCGTTCTCTTGAAGTCTTCTCAACGCCCTTCCCCCCCTCACTCCTCACCCAATTCGTAACTCCATACCCTCCTCTTCCACAAACCAACAGTTTCCCTCTTTCGAGCCTCCTCCTCCACCCCTGCTAAATCCTTCCCTCCCCATTCCCTCCACCATCGCCACACCATTCTTCCATCTCCCTTTCACACACACCCCCTTCTCTACACTCTATCTCACTCCCCGATGAATTATTTCAAACGGCGGCCTCGAGGATACTCAACGTTACATACGAGTAGTCAACACTAAGTCAACCCTTCTCCCCCATACACCATTTGGAGAACATTTTCTCTCAGAACCTTCTCCACTCCTTCTTTACCATCTTCTATTGCTTCACACCATTTTTCGAGGAGAAATTACAGAACTTGCCTTACGAAACATAAGCTACTCAGACTCAAGTTTTGTAACGTGTGCGGATCCCTTTTTTACTTTCTGCTACTCAAATGCTGGAGGGAGTACTGTAATCGGTAAAAAAACGTCGAACAAACATTTACGAACATGTACGGAATACGAAACGCAATTTTTATAGCAAGACAAAATACGGATTGTCTTCTCCTATAGTCCAGTAGCCCGTGAAATCTGATAATAATAATCATAATAATAATAATAATCCCATTTCTCCCTGCCAACCTATGAGCGCAACCCTTTCTCCGATTTCATGCCTGCCACCAGATCGAGAAATATCACCTAAATATTACATTGTGCCACTCAGGGTCAATTTCACCATCGGTCTAGTAGTAGTCATTCAGCGACGGTCAACTTACCCTTTTCTATTTTTTTCAATCGCTTGTATACACGCAATGCGGTTCTTCGTGTCAATCTTGCTTTTCAACGAACTCATTCATTTTTGATTAAGGGTTTCTCATTGTCGGCATCCGGAATTCATAATTGGTTATTATTTTCACAAGATTGTGTATGTGGATTCATCAATAGAAATTTCTAACGGTTGTCGGATGATGATGAAGTTTATATAGGGTGGAAGTTTATATAGGGTGGAAGTTCTTGCAAGGAAACCAAGGTCCACGAAAAACAACAACAAAGTGACGGAAATACTCTGCGACGCAAACAGCATCAACAAGAACACGGTAACCAGGATCTTGAGGTAGGGAAAAAATAAAATCTGAAGGTAAAAACGCCTTTGAGACACTTCCTAAAACAAAGCCCACACATTTTGTAAACACAGAAATCGTTCGATTCAGTGAGAACGCCATCCGCAATCACATTTACAGTTACTATGAGCGCGAAGAACAGCCGTTCAATTTTAGACACTTCGTGTTTCAAGTGGAAGGAAATAAATAACCGAAAATTACTGAAAACGCGAAAAGGCGTAGTCACACTTGGATGTGAATTTTTGAAAAAAATTCAAGAGGTTGATCTTCATCGAATCGTTTTTTTTAGCGTGGGACAATGGCAACGCATAGTGACAACATCTTGGAGCGACGGAACAATCAAATTGATACGAAAATAGCCGGTTTGCAAAGGTGGTCGTCTCATTATAGTCGAATCTCGCATCGTCCTTACATAAATATTAGTTTTTTAATGGAGGAATAATATTTATAATCCAATTTTTGTCTTTGCAAGAACGAAACCAAAGCCCTTTTCGCCAATTAAGCTGTTTTCGAGGTTTTGAAATTAAGGATAGATAGAATGAATTATCGAAACTGCTTCTGCAAAGCCAAGCGTACAGTATATAGTAAACTCCAGTACTCATTGAAAATATTCTCTCCCAAGTGGTGGCTCAAGGAGATACCGTAGCGGGGACATCGGTCATCCCTATTCTCAGATATCATAAACAAAAGTGAACACCAATCTTTTGTTCTGAATCGACATCCAAGTGAAAATACTGTGAGGGGAAATGAAGGCACAGATCAGGATTTAAAAGTGTTCATATAACCCCCTTCAAGCGTACAGAATGTCCTCAGCTGCTTATCTACTGTTCTTCATAACTGTCCCGCCGACACTCCATCAAACGGTGATAAAATCCAAAATGTGCCAAACACCGTAATTTCCGAACATTCACAAGTTTTACGGATGAATATAATCAATCTGTTGAATAATCTTAGCAATCTGCTTTTACATTTCGTACCACATTTCTGTAGCCATTTGTCGAGCGAAGATGTTCACATTAGTCGCTTCACATCACAATATGAGATTCTTCACTAAAGGTTTTTGAAATTGAGCTCTTGTCGTTCGTTGAATTGACATACAATGCAGATCACTTCAGAATGAAGTTGGAACTCTGGGTTTCATCACAACTACGAATAGAAATAATTACCAAAACAAGCTCAAGAGTGGGTTGGAGAGAAGAAGAGCAGAGGCGACAAAGGCCGGACAGCGACATTAAGCTTCCTAGTACTTACAATTTGCTCATAATAATTATTTCCGTATAAATGCGTTGAAAGATGCTTACCACACTACAAAATAAATAATAAATATAAATTGTGGCTCCATTTAGTCAATGACTTTACATTGTTTTCCACAACTACTATTCTGACAGCCCGTGAACGAACATTGAGGTTTTCAAATGTTCTGCAGTACGCCTTGCTGAGTTTTATCAATCTCCTCGCACCCAATAGTGACGTCATGTTATCCCTAACTGTTTCTGGAACCATCCGTTAAACGAAAATATAGCCGGAGTTTACGAAAAAATGTGATTCGCAGAAGAAGAAAATTCGAATTCAAATGTTCTCGAAAACTGATGTCAACCTCACAAGGTACATAAAGCCGGTCAATAGTTACATTTTGTTTCGCTCAAGTGTCTCTATCGAAATGCGAACAGCAGTAGCTCCGGTACGCGCTGCGTATCATCGAATTACTTACCGCTTCCAACTCGACATTGGTGAAAAACCAAGTAATAAAATAATAAATGAACCACTCACCCGTAAATAATATTCCACGAAACAAATAAATCGGCTGAAGAGGAAAATGAAAACAGCAAGACTATTCAGTTTATTTAATGAAACATTATCAACTTGCCTTTTCATTCGATATGGATGATTTGAAATGAAATCGTTTGTGTTCGTCAGTGCAGACATTAATATTCAAAAAGAGGGTTGCATTTATGCCTTAATTAACGAATGAAACCTTCCCTCCCTGTGTTTTTGGAATACACGGCGCACCGGAAACCCGCAGGCAGCTGAGGAAGTGAGTTAGATTCAGACTGCTGGTCCTAGTGCGTGCAACAGGGAGGATCTCCTCGGAATGACCTCTTGCACCTTCACACTTTTGAAAACCACTTTCCTTCAACCATTTACACTCTCCCTACTTTTGAACGCCAGAAAACTATTTTCGCGAGGAGCCGCAGAATGGCCATGATCTCAAGTGCTCTAAACAGCGAGGAGAAATCAAATTTGGAAACAAAAGAAACGAATAGTTGAGGGTAACTTTTTAGATGAAAATTCACAGACTTCAAGATTTTGATGGAACACCTTAATACCAAACCTGCCAGAATATTTACACCTCCAAAGACATTGAATGAACGAGAACGACCTATTGATGGATTTAATGATTAACCGAACAACACAAGATGAGGAATTAACTGAAACACAACAACTAAACCGTCTGTAAACCCTCCACGCCCAGTGAATTAGTCCAGGCATTGAATGTCCGTTCACTACCCTCATTTCCCTTCCAGTCACTCCACTCCCAGAAAAAAAACCTTTCTCTTCCTATAAAAATGCACATGACTGACTTAACTCCATTACTGAAGTTACAGCTGAGAAATTACGTCTTTACATCGAAATTGCTCTTCCTCAGTACACGACCAGCCAGGAAAAGCGGACTACCCAAAATGATGATGTAGACTCGCTAGTGGGGTTCAAGGGACATAGGGCGCATGCGCACTAGAGCAGGCCCCCTCCTCTTCTACCCTTTGGGGTGTTGTACAGAATGTTGTCACTCGCTAATAAACCGTCTACTTACTCAGTTCCGTGAGTGCTATTTGTGATATTTCTCCCAGGTACATTAATTGGTTTTAATTTTTTTTCACACAAAAACGACAATAGCTATTTCAGAACATATATATGTTAACAGTTCCAAACAACTAACGGTAATATACAATTTGTTTCGTGGGGAAAGCGAGAGCTGCAAAATGAAATTTTTTACATTTTTTTCTGTATAACTCCCGCTCATATGATACAAGCGTTTTCAATAAAGTCACGTTGGTGGTGCATTAAGTTGGAAGTTGAATTGTTGTAATTAACAATTTAGTAACAACTGACCAAAAGATTTACACCAAGTAATCCACTTGCATAAAAAGGTTGGTAAGAGGAGAAACGCCGGGCTGCCCGAGAGGTTACCGAGATGTGCCCGGTCGAAGGTAGTCAAGTTTCATTTAACTGTCCAGGGAGCTATCGAGTAAGGTCTTCAGTCTGGAGAGAGGAAGTATACGAACGGTATGAGGCCTGTTTACGGGGCACAGTCCACTAAGGTACCATCTGGCCAAGATTGACAAGTCTGAGATACAGAGCTGTAGAGTCAGTGAGGCGAGGGTGGAGCCAGCGGAGGACGTTCAGGGTCCATGCTTGACGTGCCCTTTCCTGCGTTCGGTTGACGTTGCAGGGGCGGACCTCAAGGATATTGAAGTTAACGTACGTGTTTGACGAGTATGTCTTCCCTGGCTGGTAGAACGCTGTGAGCAAGCCCTTTCGGTGTAAAGGCATCATCGTCTGGACGTTGAGTCGGTACTGAAGTCAGTCAGTTCTTTATGTAGAAAGAGAAAGGCGAACAGGATGGTGTTGGGTGGGACTAATCCAATCACTTTAAGACCTCCAGGTCGTTTTACGCTTTGTGCGAGAATGATTGGAGTATTGGAGATGTCACACCAATGACTATCTGGTCCATGAGAGCACACGATAGGTCCATATGATGCCGCAGTGGGAATTTCCCTTAAGAAATGGAAAACTCCAAATTCCTGAATTCAAACTACTTTCATTTCTGTGACCTTGATTTTTGTCAGTGATTCGATGTAGATCCACAGTAATACAGACAACTTTCCCAAAAAAAGTCATACTGACAGTGCCATAAATTACCTATACGCTGGTTAGTTGAAAAAGGTCGGCAAAGTCAAGCATATAAATTATGAAACGACAAGGTATTTCTATAAGGAACCTTAAATTCTACTACGTTCACACTACTCGAATGAAAAACACTTTGGTTGGTGGAGGGATAACAATTGCCAAAAGCACGTGGGTCTGACGTTAGATGTCCGACTGACTCTGACTTATTTGATTAATGGGGGAAGTTTATACTGTCAACTTTGAACGTTCCGTCAAGCGAAAGGTAGAAGTTAAAATTTCAAAGGGGGCCACAGGTGTTTCGAACGGTCGATGGAAAAGCAACAGGGTTTCGATCTGAGGAGCAAAGCAAAGTGTTGATGACACTGATGAAGAGGAGAGCGAGGAAACTTGAGATGATCTCGAGTCGATTGTTTATTGTCAGTTCCGTGTTTATTGACGAGCTTCGTCGTCGCATTTCCGTTAGGTTAACAGGTGAGTGGCAAAGACTGACGAGATGAGGGCGGGCGTGAGATGGGCCTGGGAGTGGGTGGGGGACAACTGAGCAAACGACCAAGAAGTTGGGGTGAGGTTGAGGGGTTCGCTTCGAGGAAACAAGCAACAGATGGCTCGCCGAGTCAAACGGGGATCCTTCGCCTCTCAGACTCGAGGATTCAGAGAAAACCGACTATAAAACTTTTGATGAAAAAGCTACGGCTAAATCCCCTAAATTCGAAAGACACACAGTTTTATCGTCTTCCAGGCTTCTGGAATAAATGAATATATTGAGGGTAAGCCCATCGAATTAGTAGCTAGAGTTTCTACAGAAAGCAACTGTAAAGATTAAGGCAAACGTACTTTGGGATTATATGAAGTTTCCTCGAGGAATATAGAGACCGGCACCTTAGAACTTTCCTCCACTAGTTGCAAAAGAAAATTTTCCTTTCGTAGAAGCTATGAACTGTAGTCAATCCTCTTCAATCTCATCCTTAAGATAACTTTCATGGGGGTGGGTGACTTTCATACACCAACGAAAAAATCGAATTGAAGGCATTCACACTGTATGACTGTCCTTCGAAGTGACGTGCCCGTTTAACCTCAGAAACATGCCGGAGAGAGAGAGATGGGAGAGAGAGGAGAGAGAGAGAGAGAGAGAGAGAGAGAGAGAGAGATGGGAGAGAGAGGAGAGAGAGAGAGAGAGAGAGAGAGAGAGAAGATTGCTAAAAAGTAACGCGGTTGCTCTTCAGGAAACTTACTCATGAAAGATCCAGATAGGAAAGGGCTGGTCCCACACATGGGACTGCGGCCATGGTGTAATATACAGACACGGATCTTTGAGAGACAGATCTCTCAGCGGTGATGATGTGCGTGCAGCACCTCTTGCCCTGGGGCTAAAATAGAAAAAGATATTACGGCCCACAGTCAGCCTTTTTATACTTTTTCGTCAGACCTGATTTGGGAATATCTAACTGGTCTGACGACCTTGACTACGGAGTACGCTTAACACTGAGGCGGTGCCAGGTCATAGCCGATTGGAAGGGAACGAGGAGGCCGGCAAACAGCGAGAGTCGGATCCGTTCTTCTCCCTTGGGACCTGAGTGCATCGCAGGGACCACCAAACCACTTCAATAAAAGGAAAGGCTGTTCTCGGGACACTGTCCACTAAGGTACCACCCACCCAAAATCGGTATGTCAGAGGTACTAAGTTGCAGATTCTGTGTAGCGGGGCTGGAGCATGCGCAGTGAGGAGCTGGCTGTGGTGCGTCTCAGAGTGCGCCGGATGAAGTTGCATGGGCGGACCGCTAGGCTGTCTTGCGTTTTGTGCGAGAATAGTGGGGAGATATTGGCCTAAGATTTTTCTCGGTTGCCAACAGTATAGAGGATGAAGGGGGAGGGGACAAACAAAAAACGCGGTTGATCGAAAAAATCGGAAAAATCAAGAGATGCTCGCTGCATATACCAATGTATACTTGGTGTTTTGGTCACTATGATAATGATTGTTAGTTTTAAATCGATTGTGCTTAAACCCTTATTTCCGCGCTTCATAGTGATCTATAGGTAAATATGAAATTTGATACAATTTGCACCAACATTGAGGAATCACCCGTATCTCCCAGTGCACACAAATAGCTGTCGAAGGCTAGTGTATGAGACTAGCAGTGTACTATCAGCAGGGGTATAGACCTCATGCCATGGAAGATGATGTCATTTGGATTTCCATTAGCAGGTTACAGAAGTTGTATGACATTAATACCGTTACTCGGTCATTAATTTGATAACGAGACGTTTGTTGGAAAAGGGACAAGTCGTGAGAGGTTTCTTTTCGAAAGCAATTAACTATGTTTAATTATTAAAAATAATTACTTAGAAAAAAGCTCCTGAATCTTTTGAACTGAGAACAACCCGACTGACGTATCTCATTTTTCTCAGTGAAATTAAATGTAAACATTTACCAGTGTGTGGTAGTAGCCAGGAAAGAAGGTTATTTCGTGAAATAACTTTCATCATCTCCCTCCGTTTTTATTTGCTCAATAGTCTCATTTCTCTCGCACCCTTCGCCCAACCCTTTTTTATTAATAGTAAACCAGAGTTGATGCAAATATTCCTTGACTCGCTTTGGTCGCTAATATTGATAAAAGGGGGCCCGAACAAATAAAGGCAATGTTTTTGAAAGTCCTCCATAAATAGGGAATGGTTCTGATTTGATGGAATGGAAAACGAAATCATTGAATTCGTTGTCGAAGTTTCTACAAATTTCGAAGGACCTAGAACAATTTCCTAAATATCTGATATTAAAAGTTAATTGAATTAATTTCTCTGAACTAAATGAACAGAACTCTCGTATGGCAGTTCATGGAACGCAGCGGGTAATTTACGCTCTGTGCAGTCGAGGAAAGTGAATATCATGAGCAAAAAAGAGGGGCTTGAAAGTTAATTAGTTAATTAGAGAGGTGGAATTTTGTGAATACGTATCGTACGAACCGCGCATCAAAATTCAGCCCATGAAACGGGTAGAAAGGAGCTCTTCCTATCGCAGCCAGGTCGAAAATGGCTACAGACAGGCTTCGAGTTCGTTTGCATTAGCCCAACGTTGACACATGCTTTCCCTACAAATTCTCGTCTAAGTGAGTTGTTTTTACAAATGTGCAATGATGCAGTCTTTTACACGGCTCTTGTTATTTTCGTTAGACCTGAGTGATAGGAAGAAGAGCCATGTAATCGGCAACACAAAATACCTGGTGTGACGCATCACAAAACTTTTCTCAACCCCATGTGCATTCAGCTATTTTCATGGCTTCGCCACAAATCTAAACAGTCTTCACTCAGTTCATTAAAACATGGTAAAACATAATTTCACGTTACTTACCGACATTGTGTGAGACTGACTACGTGATTTTGTAGAGCAGTATAGTTCTCTCCGTTCTGGGAACGATCGAGTAAACACTGCAGTAGGAGAGACGGCGCTTAGTTTACCACGTTAGTTTCAATACCGGAGTCGGTTTGATAACCTGATGACCATTATTAAACTCGCATCGTATAGGCAACGTATTGTATTTTTTTACTGCTCTTAGGGCCGGTTTATCAATTCTTTAGTTAAAACGTTGATTAGGTAGCGATCTGTTAACGATAATCATGGAGTGAAAAAATTCTCGAGCTCGGATCGTGTTTATCAATCGGCAATTGACTAATAGTTAGCTAGCGAGAGTTTTAACGCGGGGAAAAAGGGCTGCCACTATGCTCAAACGAGAATCCCTCGAACGAAGAGGCGACTTGGCGAGTTTTCCTCCAAAACAATGTGTTGGAGAGTTGGTACCATTGGGCCACCTTCATTTGCCGTCTGTCGATTTCATTATTTGACATTGTCATTCGAATACCCAAAATATCAGTTGCAGAATTGTTAAATAATATATTTGTGATCTTACTTGATACTTTTCTCTTTTTTTCCTATTCTTTTCTTATCTTCTTACTTCTCATTCTTTTCTTACTCCTCTACTTATTGTGTAGCTCATTTTTCGTATTGTGATTATTTTTGTTAAGTGTTTGTTGTGATTTTTTCCGTCGATTTTATAACTTTCCGTCGTGAGTGGGGCAAGCATAAGTAAAAAAATGTTCCTTGCAGAAAACGTCACGTGTATTATTCAAAATTAATCATACACCAAGCAACTTTAAAAAATTTGAGAAACGATACATGATGCTTCTCAACACCAAATGTGCGGTGTGTTTCACTCAAATTGACATTTTCACGTGTGTACAGTCGATAACACCAGTGGTAAGTGCCATTCTAGCCCAGTGGTAAAACGCTCTTTGGGCTTTTGAGATTTTTTCTTCTCCGAATATCGTCTTTAAGAAAGTAGGGGCAAATGAACAGTGGTCTGGGAAACTAGTTTCCCAATGAGGGAGCCAGGAGTTTTACTAACGCCACAAAAGTCGCCTACAGCTATTAGCATCAAACCTGCAAAGAGAAAACAAAAATGGTTATTTACGTGCTCTACTACCACATAATTCTAAAATGTATACGAATAATCACATTGAATTGTAATGCCCATTTTCTTCATACAGCCTCATTAAAGTAGGGTGAGAGCTACGTGATTGGCAACAAAGACAACTTGATTAAGTTTTCTTCAGATATTTACGTTTCAAACTTTTTCAAAGCCCCCATTTCAGAACATGGTGTGTGCGATTGTGGACACGATTGAGAGAGAATCCACCCAGTCAACTCACGCTTGATATTCACGATCCCACACCCACATTAGACGGTGACACAAAATTATAGTTTTCATGGTTGTCAAAACGCATAATTATCACCACCATCGTTCACGCCAAATTCGTGTTGGGAATCCAATAAGGTACGAAATAGAATTTCAATCATAATCAGCAACAACTAAATTACGGCATTCAAACAGCTAATTCCAAAAGAATCAAAACAACTTCCCACAGCATAATCGTCTTGGCGTAGTCTCGGCAAACGTGACTCATTATTGGTTACTCAAACAATGATATAACGTAATTAGGGATAACTATAGATTCCTCGACGTTCTTCTTCATCAGTTTATACGTACACATTGTGAACACCATTGCACTATGCTGCATTATTAGTGCATTCATTGCGCTGAACGTACGAGGGGACTAGAGAACTCGTGATTAGTCGAACCCAGACATTTGGGCTAATAGAATTGAAACGTTAACATTCGATGAAAGCTCTTAATTACTTTTCGAACTTCACGTAAGTTATATCATGCACATAAGTAACGTGGTAGGTCGATAAAATGTTAGGTCTGTACTTACCGAGACCGTAAACCTGAGCGAGTTTCGTCATAGGCGTAATTGCGTGATTGCGATTGCTTGGCGATTCTATTCGCGTTCGAATTAGCGGAAGTACAAACTCCGTTGTTTCTTTCGACAACCGGAACCTAGAATCGAAATCTACGTCGTTGAGTGTGACAAAATATTCAATTCTCGGACGGACCTGGTATGGCCTTCTCTCCCACTCAAGAAACGCGTATACCTCTTCGTCGGAGAAATCAGAGTCAGACAGATCGTAGTCGAAGTCCATTGTTAATGCAATGATTTAAAATTTAGGTGACGAAAACCCAATAGAATAGAATAGTAATAAAATCGCGAAAGCGCAAACGAAAACAGAACGAGACTAGCGAAACACAACCGAAAATGGCTGCCAACAAACTAACTAACGAGCAAAGAGACGAGTTAAAACATAACTAACAGCTAGCGCTAACGCGGTGTCAAAGTGAATTGATGAACGCGTCTTCGGGAGTTAACGAACGATTTGACTTAGTCAAGCTAGCAAATGACATTGATAAACCAGCCCTAAGAACTTAAACGGTAAACAGAAAAATCATGTTGACAGTCTCATGAATCATCGGTTCTCTCATTACTCAATAATGGTTGTGGCATAACTGAGAGCACTCCAATAAATGTCGGAACTTTACGTTAGAAGCTACATGAAACGTGAAATTATGTTTAGCACATTCTGATGAACTGAGTGAAAACTGGTTTGGATTTGTAGCTAAATGGGGCTGCAGAAAGTTATGTAATACGTTGCACGAGATATTTTTTGATGCCGATTACATAACTTTCCTTTCTATTACGAAGGTCTAACGAAAGTAACAAGAGCCCGGTTTCTTCTTAAACCGTGGAATTTTCTTTTAGCAAGTACAAACGAAACAGGTGAAAAATAGATTGAATTAGTAGGTAAAGTGGTTCTGAGGTGCGTCGCGCCGTTATCACCAATGGGTAATGTAACGTGTGATTTCTTCGTAATATCATTTTGAGTGTTCTGAAAGTGATATAACTTGCCAAGGAGAAAACTGGTAAGCGTTCACTGTAAAAACAATAATTAAAGACTGTTGCTGAAGTCGATAATTTAATTTTCAGCATAGTTTCAATCCATTAGAGTGATCATGTTCCTTGCGGCGTGGGCTTTTATTATCCATTGGGAACCCTTCTGCAGTTCGTTCTGACTTGGGAATCAGAGTGAACGCAATTAAGTGGCGATGGGTGTAGGAATGGGAAGGTCTGACGGTGGAGTTGGTTGAGGGAGGAGAGTGAGCTAGCGCAGGATTGGGTAAACAAACCTGAGGTCAACTTGGTAAACTCTGCTTATTAAAGCAACTCCGCTCCCCTTCGCCAACTGCATCCATCTTCGACGGTTTCATCCCGCTAGTGGCATGAAATTTGAGAATGGGTTGCGAAAATAAACAACCAGTTTGAGGACGCCTTCCCTCCTTAATTGTTCATTTAGAGGTAGGTGAGGCTTGGAAGCATTAGGTAGAATTAGGCGACGGCCATCTGATGAAATGATAGATCAACCAGCGGGCAGGGCTATACGGTGTGATATAAATCGAGAGGCACATAGATGTGCTTGATTGCTTGATAGCTGATTTACTCGTACCTGTTCCGTTTAACTCAACTTTACTACAAGCTCTACCTTCCGAACTGGAAACGTTGTCATCCATAGGTTCAGAGTAAACTGAAACAATTATCACTTCTGCTACAACTCAACTCTTCGTCGAATTAAAAGCCAACAAAAATCGATATTCGATTTGTAATTACAGGATATCGTTCCTACAAATTGTTGTATTTCGAAATCAGTTCTCATTCAATCATCAGATTACTGTACTTTGAATAGTTTCCCACTAAAATATGAGTAACTGTACCCAGCACATTTACAGTGAATGATCTATTGCCCGATCAACTAAATGCTTTGCTCAAATGTGCCTCTTGAAAGCACATAGACGGTAAGAAAATGGCGTTTTTCATCCTGTTATCTTTTTTATCATTCGAGTTAGGTATCCTGTTGAAGGAAATAGATAAACAGAAATGAATCACATGCTTTGAAATACTATATCTCTATAAACTAGAACAGAGCAAAGTTGGCTACGGTGAAATCTTCTGGTTATTCTAATGAGACAGGAACGCGAGAGCAAGTGTTCAGAATCTTAGAAGTCATTAACGTTGCGGTAGTCTATGCCAGGCTAAATATCAAAGTTGAATTTGGTTCAGCCGGATCCTCTCAATTGCGTTCATAGAGAACAAAAAACAACATAGAAACATTTTTCTGAATAGTGTTTTTTTCGCACTAAGTAGCTTTTGAAATGTAACAATCCTAAGACCCCTAAAAATGGTTTTTTTTCTCAGAAGATTACATAGTTTTTCTTCCTAACACGTTAAGCCAAGGAAAGTCAAAACTGCGTATCTCTGAATATCCAGAAAAATAAATTATGAAAGTTGAGGTATTATTTAAGAGTTGAATGTCAAATGCTCAACATTGTGAAACGGGGAGGTTTAAGATGAAGCCTTAAGTTAATCCGCGCAGGAGTGGGAAACCAACGGTTTTGTTGAAGGAACACTCAAACCATTCTCCTGTTTGTGTTTCAAATAATCATTTAGCTCAGTACTCAGTTTTATTTTAAGTCACTCACTACAAACTTGCATGTTGATTATGTACGTTGTATCAGTACATAATGGTACCCATAGTGTACAAGATATTGATATTGGTTCCACTATATAATGTGCAAGATGCAGGCCGAATTAGTTAGGTTTTTTAACTTCTGAACGTACGCACGCGGCCCTAACGAGAAGTCATTGTTTTCTCGAGCACCGAGCCCCTTTGTTTGTAGCGGTGGGAAAGTCTAGCTCGTAAGTTATTTCCAAGTCACAACAGATTTCCTTCCTTTCTGCACTTTCCAAAATATCCTCTTCGTCTTCCCGCCCCTCAATTTATTTTCTCTCTGAAACACACAGGTCATCCCAAAACTCAGTCGTGTACTAGTTCTCACAAACGACAGCTGTCTCCACGTTCTACCAATACACAATTATCTATCAAATCTTGCGAAAGACTGTCGTCTCCACGTTCTCCCAATACACAATTATCTATCAGCTCTTGCGAACGGCATTCGTCTCCCAGTTCTCGCGACAGACACTGTTTTCACCTCTCTCTGACAACTAATTCAAACTTCTCTATCCTTCCCTGTACAACCGATTTCACACACACAGTCCCCTTGTTCGTGCTTGTGTACACAAACTCGTATCGTATTTTAGTCACTTCTTCTTTGTACCTTTGCGTGCTCTAGTCTGTTGTGATCTTCCAACTCCTCAAATTACAAGTTCGTGCTAGAGTAAAACCCGTCTCCGTGGTTTTTTCAAGTCTATCCAGGTCAAAACATAATGTGTAAATTGGGTTTCCAAGGAATGGCAGGGCATACCACACCGATTTGTTCGTCTGCTCCAATGAAGCTTACAGATATGCGTGAAAGTGCGTTGGATGATACTAAGGAACCAAATTCTTTCTTGTCTTTTATTCTAACATTATATCATCATTTTAATATTCAATAAATATAACGGGTGAATTGCCATGTCCGGACGGTAGAGTTTATCAGTCCAGAGTTGCTACTGCCAACTGTTCTCCGACACTCACTCTGCCGTCGTTGTAAAGTCGAAATGAACCGCTCTAACTGCTGCACGTTTGAACTATGGAATCATCCCTCGCTTAGTTCGCCAACGAAGCCGCCAAGTGTTTTCAGTAACCTCCTGAAACACCGTTTTTCGTTTTCGGCTGGTTTGATTCATCTTTGGAAAATGCAAGGCAAACGTACAGAGGTGTATGAATATGGATTTGATCCTTGCCAAGTGTCAACGCCGAAGCGTTTAGTTTATTTTATACTCTCAAATCGGTCTTGTTCCCGCAATAAGCCTCTGTCGACGTTGTGTGTAAGTGTTCGTGTGTGCTTTGTGCGCGATAAGCCGCCGATCTGCAGTTCACCTCAACTTGGATCCTGCTGAGACTCGCTGTCTCTCCCACCAGATACTTCGAGTTGCAGGCCCCTAGTGACTCGGATCATAGCCAGTATTGTTCTCTGCGCAGTCATCAGAATCTCGCCAGACCACATCTCCGATTTTAATTGTAAAACTCCAAACTGAAGGCTATCAGCATCCCCGGTTTGGATTTTAGTGAGGATCGTATACGGGTCATCAGCATCCCAAATCTACGACTCAACTGGATCTCCCTTTACTTCATTTTCCTATATTTAACTCTCCAAGTGGCGTATCTGGCAGCACCGTTCACACCGCTTCTTGTCTTCCGGCTTCAGACCAAGTTTTGGCTTCGTGTGGGAAACGTCATAAGCGCACACGCGCGTGCTCCCTAAGTCACGTCGAAACGGTCAGAAATTTAATTTACTTTAATCATAGAAGGACTATTAAGCGACACAATGCCATAAAGCGTATTCCGTGAAAACTACGATTAATTGCAAGTATTTTAGAAGGAGCTCCTTGTTTCACCTTGTAATAATTTCATCAATTTGCTTTGAGATTCAAAAGTGAGTTTACCCACTCTTGCTGCCTTGGATGTTTGGTATTCACACTTCATCGAAGACCACATCTCTGGTAGATAACACTTGGTATTTATGTTCTGAATGCCATTAGGAGCGTGTGGAACGAGACATTTGACGGACGTTTACTTGAGTACATTGGTCGGTGACAACAAGTAGTCAAATATTATGGTCATCCAAAAGAAACCCATCAAAACAAGCCACCCTCTCGAATTTGGAATACCAAGAAACAGAGGTGAGTGCTATTTTTAAGTCATGAACTGTACTTGTTAACACTACGGCCCAGACTATGCTTCATTAGCGAATATTGCACACACCGTGCATAACTCGTAAGGAGGTATAAGCTAATTTACAAAGTACAACCCATTTTTGCCACTAAATCAGTAAACATTTAGTTTGTGCAGAAATGAATTCAGTGCCTAGTTAGTGACATATTTTTACTTTCCTTAAGGCTGCAGAGTAGAGAAGAAAATTATCTATTTGGCTGAAAAAACGCACTACGCATTACGCTATAAGGGTGTGTGCGTTCGTCAAATGCGTATAGGACATGAAATAGGTTTCTGTCCGTGAACGAGAGGCGTCGAAGAAAAATCGACTGAACCGGTTTGGGATTTCAAGGGTTGCATTAAACCCCCACCTGCATATCAAAGTGGGACCCTAAAACAAGGATGTAAACAAAATAAGTTCAGAACTAACTAAGAGCTGCGGAAAGTTGGGGAATTCGTCGCATCAGATAGTTTTAGAGATTAAGAATACAAGCGTTGATAAATACATTGGGCCACTGGTTTTTACAATGAATGGTCTTGAGGCAGTTTTCTCTTCACTTTGCAATACCTGGTAGGATTAGATTCATTGCTATGTGGCCAAATGATTCACGTTTTTTTTTCGACTGTGAAGAATTGTGAAAGCCAATGACGAAACCCCATTCTATGCATGATGCTGTTGGCAAAGAGCCTCTTGGTGAATTCGTTTATCTCGTTGCTGACCGAACTTATTCCATCCACTCTCTGCTTACGACAGGTGTCTTCTAAAAGCCTGTACCACTTTGGCACCTGAAATTCTTCAAAAACGTTGCACGACATCGATGGTTTTTTGATCGCATGCTTCACGAAGGACTTAGTTTGCTTGTCGTAATAAAAGGAACAGCGCATGGTCGCGTGCATAACAGAATTGGGACAAAAGAACACAACAATCGTCTCCGTTGGGGATCCCCACTGTCAACGAAGCACGTCCTACTGCAAACCGTAATGGAACTGGTGACAACTTAATTCAAAATATCAAAACCGAATCCGTTGTATTTCATCGATGTGCCTTCTGTTGGGTTTACAGTCTGCGTGGGAATACTAACTCGAGAATTTCGTCGACTAATCACTAGGCTGGAAAATCTCATGTTCCAACATATCTCGAATTGTATTCCTGTGTGACAGGTAGTTGCACAGAAGCAATTGTTGTTACAGAAATGAGGGTATACATTGCTAGAAAACACTGTTCAATTACTCAATTATTAGGTATTATTCAATAACTCATTGACTGTGTGCAATTCGAAAACGTTATAAAAAACAGTAGTTTTGAAAGGTTGTGGTTGACGGCAGGTTGTTGAACTGCTATGATAACTTTAAGACACTCGGTGTTTGAGGTACATTGAAAGAGAGTATAAAAAACCTCTGAAGTGTTTGTAGGCCTGAATCTTTGGTCACAAAATTTTCAGAGAGTTATTGGGAGAAAAACACAAAAACCCTCATATTTGGTACATTTTTTTCCTTTAATTCTCCATTAAAAAATGTCCAACAAAATAAGGAGGTCAGTAGGTCCAGGAGGGGTTATTATTCACTCGCTGGAAAGAGGCTCTTCCGATTCAAAAGACCCCAAAACTTGATGATCCGAAGACAACACGTCCCTTCTGCTAATACGCTAATTTTCGGAGCTCTTTTTCTTAAAAACTAAAATTCGTTACCATTTAATTGGTTAGGTGTTACAAAAAATAACTCGTGGCTTATTGGGCCACTACCCTGGTTTTCCGGGAAAGCTAGTTCATCGAAATCGTGGTTGATTTATCACCGTGGTGGGATGTAGCGTTGGTCTGCAGACTTGATATTCAATTTGAGCGGATTTCGTTAAGCCGTTCTCAAGAGACCGGCGGTTGGAGAAGAACGGCTGGAGCGACTGAGCTGGTATTCTTTCGTTAAGATCTTTTTGGCAGTGGGAAACAATTGCGTGGTTTCCATAAATGGGAAGCAGGAAGGGGAACCAAAGTGTACCAAAAACGAGTATCTTTCTCATTTTTCCTCAAAAAAGGCCACACCGATTTTGATTAAACTTCACATTATCCGACGATAATTATTAACGATTACTACCTAACGTTCGTTAACCAGTGAACGGAAATACAGGCCTCCGAAATGAAAAGTTTTTCTTTTTCACTTTTTGGCCAAATGGCATCATTGACCTTCACCAAACTCACAGAATGTTTTCACCTGAATAACATTGTATTCTGGACATGATCTTACTTGGATGGCCCATGTCAAATTTGAATATCAAATTTGAGCAGATTTGATTCAGTAGTTCACTCGTTTCAGTGTTCACAGAGAGCCATTTTGTTGTTCGCACTCCCGAAGTTAAAACAAAACTGATATATCTGTAGAAAACGAAAGAAGGAGATCAGGGATCACATCAATTTCTTGACCACTTCGTTGAGTTCAGAATCATATCTTAACGACCTGCAAGTTTTGATGGCCGAGAGCGATGCAAAGAACACTACAAACACTACAAATGATGACCTTCGTAAATGGCCGAGACCGTGAGCCAACCAATTCCCCCACCGCCAGGCCACCTCGCTCTTGTGAAGAGGAACATAATACGACGACGGATCATACCAGCCTTCTCAGTAGAAACGCACAAACGCGGAAGAGCCATGAAATGAACATTTCCCAGTGTCGGAAAATCATAATACCACTTTCCCAAGATGAGGTGAGTTGTATGGCTCTCAGTTCGGAGGAATATTAATTACATTGAAGTGGCGAGAGGCAAAAGCGCGTGTTGCCGGTGTAAAGAGAGAAGACAACGGGAGGGGCCTCTACTCTTCAACCTTCAAAACTTGCCCCTCCTTTCCTTTCATAACAAAAGTGATGACCTAAAATGTTTGCCCCCGAGGGCTCCTTTTGGTTATAGTAACCTTATACGTGTTAAAGCTTTAGCCCTTCTACTAAACTTTGGAAACCTTGCCAAGAGTGAAGGAGCAAGTTTGAACGAAAATTGGAGGGAAGGGAAATCACAACAAAATATTTGGTAGTCCGCCATTAGCGAGGGATATTCCGTTTCAAGTTTCCGCTCGTTCCCTCTGTGTTAAACAGTTTCCCCGGAACGTGAAACAACTGCAGGCGGCTGTAATTTGCTCAAACTTCGATAATCAAGCAAACAAAATACAGAGAGAGGCACAAATGAGGAAAGAGCTGGAAAATGAATGTTCAACTCCAAATGAGATCGTGGATTAACCACTTTGACCGAGAACTTTGGACGTTTCGTTCTTTAACTTCTTGACGCCTACAGGGGTGTTGCATGCTAAATGTTCATGTAAAATGAACATGTTACAGCAAATTCGAACGATGAGAGATCTGACACAATTCGCAGTGGGGAACAATACTGGATCTGCTGAAAGTTACATCAACCACCTAACTACAAACGTTTGTAATGCAAGCTTTCTCTCATTGTGTGTTATTGGTGTCGACCCATAATTATTTTTTCATGAGTTCAATTCTGGTTATGAACGAAATTAAAACAAATTTCTCAGCTCCGCGTAAATTCGCCATTTTCATGGCTTTAGCTGATAATGCTGTCAATCATTTAGTTGATACGAATTTTGTAAAATATAAATTGTAAGTAGATAGAGATAGCGCATAAAGTTCTCGGATATATTGAGTTGCTGCTACTTGAAAAACCACCGTAACAATGGGACGTGGGTTTTCTGGGAAGGTTTGTGTTCACAGTTATGGAATAAGGAGGAAACATTGTGAAAACATTATTCAACGAAACGACGTTAGTTAGAATTCCGAAATTCCTGTGGCAGCTTCTGGCTACACATTGACCATTATTAAACTCCAACGGTGTAACTTATTCGACTACCACCCTGATGTTATTGGTAAACACGTACCGTATGAGCGAGATTTATATGAAAAAAACATACACTGATATAATTTTTCGTCTACATTGTTGGTAATTTACTGTGCTCGTCCTATTCCCGAAAATGAAAATTTCATTCTGATATTAATTACCGTCCATACACAAAATTATCTTAAAAGAGTTGTTTCTGAGAACAAAACGTTTGACTCCAAATCCCTCGAAAAGTGAACATCTGAAGGGAACTCACACAATTTTTTCCATGCAATTACATAACTTTCCTTCTTACTACGTAGGGCTATGGAAAGTACGCAATAGAAATTAAGCTGAGTCACGAATGCCCAAAATTCGAGTGTTACAATTTTCTGCGTTTTCGAAATAGTTAGAGGCAAAAAAATAGAATAATACAAATATTTGGTGCGATACATCAAAAGTAGTAGCCCACCAAATCGGACGCGGGTGCTGTATCATATTTCAACGAAAACCCGTGCGGATAATAATTTGCTGGTTTTATTTTGGGAGCTGCATCGAAATGCAGTGAAGTTTTAGACAAAATTTTTAATGTTTGCAGAATCTCATTTTCGCTTTTCCTCAGCCACTGTTACTTTGAACAGACGGCAACACCTCCAGTCAACTTCCATCGCTTCGTTCCCCAACTTAACGGCCACGAGGAAGGCCTGACTCCTACAATACTTCTCAGCCTCTCTCCACCCGACATAGTGCAAACACCGTTCGTGACTTTCGCATTTTCTTTCCACCATCCAATCAGTCCTAACTCTGAAGGACCTCCCCCTACTTTACACAAACGGTTTGAGACAGATTCCTTAGCGTTGCGTGAGATACTGAGTTTTCATTTTCGCTTCACATATAGTTTATTGAGTGGATACTGTATTAAGCATTCTCTAACATTTGTGGAGGCCATTGTGCTCTACTGTACACTTACAAAACCTTCACTCAACTCCTTTTTTTGAAGTGAAACTTCTAAATAGACGGGGGGGTCACGAAAATCCGTTACCACTCACTTGGTAGGGCAAGACGACGGCGAGAGCAGGTGCAGCAGCAACGGAGAGAGGGAAGGCTAGGGGCGGTGGAGAGAGGGCAACTGCGTAAAGCGCAGCCGCGCGCGGAGAGCGGGGATACGAGGAACAGATGAGCAGATGCTCTCATGTGATATGTCCTCCACCAGAGTCCCGGCGGCGTGTGCTCAACTGTTATTTTCTTATTTCTGCTCTTCACGTGGCTGGGCATCGTTGCCTCCGCCTGTCGTTTTTGCTCTCCTTAACTTCTTAATTCGCTCGTCAGTAGAGCGCGCCACGTTGTAGAGTAGACTATGGATGTTTTTTTCCCGGATTGAATTCTGTTTTCCTGTTTAATTAAATAAAATATGTTTAAATAATATAAAAATGCATTCATTACAATTTACCTACCCTAACCAAATCATAATTTGCAGTAAACCTGTGAATAAAGAAATGTGTGACTGTCACACATTTCTTTTTCAAGATGTTGGATATGATGTTAGATTATTGAAGGCAGGAAAAGGATGACTCTAAAAAATTGAAATACTAACCTTTCTATAAGACGTGGGAAAAGCGGATAAAATCTTGAAGGAAATGCACAACGTCGTTTACATTGGTACTGGTGAGAGCTCTCCCGAACCTAAAGAACTAACCTAAGTAGAATGTATTTTGGATATCGAGGTTGTGAGCGCTACTCATAAGGCGGAGAACTACAAAAGTTTGGTAGTGTTCTGGGAATGGCGAGGATCCACCTTGTGTTGAGGAGTGAGACATTATTATTCAATGCTGAAACTGAAATCGCGGTAAAGAAGAGGTGATGTCATCATACCGTGAACCAAGAGTTATGCTCCACAGAACGTTGGTGTTGGATCCCTGGAGAGGAAGGTTGGCTCTTACGAGAAAGAGGTCTGCAACCTTGAAGTCTTTGGGTGGCTACGCTAGTGTGGCCGTCATAGTCCTAGATTTTCTAGTGCATTTGTCTTAATCTTAATGTTTGCATTGATGTTGAGCAAGCTGCTCTTGATTGTATAAACAGGTTGTAGAAATTGTGTTGATATTTTCGAACGATGAGAAAATGAATCGCGTGTGACGAACCAATAGGTCTCCAAGGAGAAGACTGGGTGTGCAGTGTCCCTGCCACTATTCCGTTCTTTCCTCATAAGCAGTCTCATGTGCTGTGCTAATCTAGGTTTTGTACTTTTATTGAACCGGCCACGGTGGAATGACAAGGCCACACATCTGCTCCATAGACCCGTCATCGTCTCCTGGAAGCTGCTTTGCTTAGTGAGGATGACAGGTGGCCCTTGTCAGTGTATTGACTCTTTACTGCCGCAAGATAACTGACTATTTCCAGTGACACTAGAAACAACACTGAAACGTAGGGTATGCTGTTTGAGTCGAGCCTCTGGTTGTGAGCTTGAGTCGTTTACTCACGTAGTGTAGGTGCGCTCTCACGAGAGAGCAAGCGTCATGATGCAGACAGTTAGGCGGTAGCTACGGCGTCGTCACCCGAGGGCATGGGAAGGAAGTCTTCATCCGGATTGCTTTTCTTGGATGTTCAAGATTCACTATCCAAAAAGCTCAAATAAGGTATTAGGAATTTCCAATTGTGGTGGGACAAGCTCGTAGAGAGATAAGCTAAAATTATATTTGCACGGATCGTGGTGCTAGAAACGTGCAGGGGAGTTGAGTTACATCAGTATATCAAGAAGACATTCGCCATTGCATCACCACTTGCGTGCTGCTGACTTTGTATCTCACCTGGAGTATAAGAATCCCCTCATTCTTACGCTCCCCCACTCACTAGGGGGGAGCGATTCCTAACTCCGGGAGCCTTCCACACTTATAAACTTTTTAAAATTCATTTTCTTCTTAAGTGATACCAGTTTTTAACGAGGAGATTTCACAAAAGTATAAGAGTGTACACCTCTTTAGTTTTCCATTGAAACGAGAAATACTCAAACTACGACAGAAATTGGAAACATTGGAATTGTGCTACGTGGTATTACGTACCACTTACCTCATCTTCCACTCCGCAGCAACAGCCAGTCACACGGAATTATAGGAATCGGGTTAATAAAGCGTCTCATATTTCTTTTTTTTTTAATTTGTATATACACATTCCTGTTTATTTACGTTACATTTCCAGTTGGCATTTTTAATTGCCCATATATATTTGTTTACATTTATAACATTTTTTTATTCCACCTTATATTTAATCTGCTAAGCCATGTATAAAACATATTTCGTGTTTCAATATAACTATACAGTGTCGGGGCATTTCTCGTGCAAGAGCCCATTGCCTTAGTTTCAATTAACAATCTTTTTAACCTGAGGTTTTCTCTTTTTTTTAGGTTCAACACACATTACACAATTTATATATATTCTTTTTTCACAACAAATTATCATTTTTTCTTTTATTCTTAAGAAAAAAGTTAACAAAACACCTTTTCCTCTCAATAAACAAATAATATCATTCGTCACAACATTCTAAAAACATCAGGTAATTAGGGACTAGGGTACGGTTCACATTTTTGGGGGTTTTCACATAGGGAGTAAAAAAGGGGGTTTTTCTCTTTTTTGTGCAGTTTGTATCTCTATATAAGTGCGTTGTCTACTTTTATACGTTCCACCTATATTATTCTTTTCTTAATCAATATAATTATGTATGTTATAAAACTTACGTAGACACACCCTCCTCCTAGGTTTTTTTTCGAAGAATGAGTTAACCGAGCTGAGTTTGATACAAAAATAAAAAATGATAAACAAGTACGGTCGGGCAGTGGGTGACTGAAGCTTGAATGAAGTTTGTTCTCGGTTCGACAATGTTGCTCTCCCTTACGTTCCTTATTCAGGTAATAACTACAGTTTTCCCCTATTGATATTTATTTTTTTGTACAACAAACACCTTCCTGCTTATCAGTGATGAGTAGCTTGAATGGTTTACACAGTAGTTGGAAAATTGGAGCCAAGGCATTATCAGCGTACGTACAAGCACTGTGCGGGACTACAATCCAGGAGGTTTCAGTTCAAATCTCTATTTGGCTAAACTTTTTTTTCGCTATGAAATTCAAAGGCTGGACTCATTTGGTGTCATAAACTGTTTTAGATGACTATAATTGACAAGATGTTTTACGAAGTTCGCTACAAAACACTAGGGATCAATGAGTACTTCCTAATTTCCTCTTTTAGCTGCAAGGTCCAAAACTACCAACATCTAGTGCTGCAGTAAAACGTGGTTGTTCCACAGTCTTAGTTCCTTACTCAGCAACAATATTTATGCATTGCATCTTGGTGGATTGGATTAAACTGTGGATAACGACCTGTAGGACTTTCTCTAAAAACTCCGGAGTCACTCACAGCTCTTTCCCCAGATCAATGTAACCTGTTTCAAAACGTATTAGCACTTGCAAACACTTACGAAATACTTACCAAATAAAACTGGACTAGGAGTGATTAAATGACGACGAATTGCCTTCCCACAATTTTGAACTGCCCATATTTCATACACTCATAATAATTGACTAGAGTATTCATAACACACTTTCGTTACAAGGAAAATCTCAGTATATTACGGTTAGGTTTAAGAGTACACGCCATGTTGTGCTGTGGGTATGTGTCGCATTATCAACTTACCAAAAGTATCAGTTTTAACAATTAGGGACACGTCCAGGAGGGTTGGTGTTTTTTAGCAGAACACCGAAGACCGGAACATGTCCACATGCCCAAGAAAGGTATACTTCGTTCACACAGCACGTCACAACACAATACATATAATGGCTATTCTTCGATATTTTGCGGTAAAGGAGCAGGAAATAGCAGCTTATCGCATTTTGTTGCATTCTGCATTCAGTAGCTATTAACCAAAAAGTTCTACACTATTGTATAAGAGCTTTCCTCCTAAATGTGCATCCACAGGAATCCTGGCTACGTAAATGTTGCTCAGATATGAACGCCTCTTTGGACTACTTTCCCTGGAACTACCCACTTTCATCATCAATCAACCATCTACTTGCTTAACATTAATTAACGATAACAATGCAAGTAAGCATATGACAATATGCAAGTGAGTGAGGGTTTTTTTGTTGCACCGGGTCCACCCGCGGAGCATTTCTCTACGATAAAATGTCTGTACGCGCCGCTTGTACAGAAAGGATTCAGCGTCCAGTAACAGAGGGACCCAGAAACTTCACTGAAAACATCGCTTTCTTGAATAACATGGCCCCGAAACTAACCAAGAGTTGTATCACGCCATGTTCCTCTTCCGTTTCCGAACTTCAAGTCCCATGGGCTTTGCAGTTATTAAAATGGTTTGTGCAGGACGATCCTCATAGAAACAGAAGGTTCCGAACAGAATCCACATCTTCTGAGACGCTAAATGCTACGATTACAAAATTTTGCAGTCATGCGTGGAACATGTTATACTGCTTGCGGATCCCAATTTAGTCGCCGACTCGAGGTGAAGTCGCCCTAGTTACAACTGAATACTGTTTTGGCTTATGCCCTAATTTGACTAGCATAATCGAGGACTAGATTCACTGAATATGGATGAACCAGATATGCTCCGCGTCTACTTAATTTGTGGTTTTAGAACCGTGATCATAGCCTTGCGTGTTGAAGCTCTCAACTCCAATCACTACAACAGATTTAGAGAGGATTGATCTGTCGCAACGCTTGAACGACTCATCGGCAAACCATACATCGGTATTACGTTTCGTAGAAGTAATATCCCCATTTAAGATGGCACGCTCCAGAATCTTTTATAGGTTTGTTCTAATTTGTAACTTACAGCACTGCCTGCAAAACTGAAATAATATGAGAATAACAACTAACAATCCGAATCAAAAAACGACAAATGACATTTTCAGACGTTCCACTGTTACTATCGCCATTGGAAACGTCATTGAGGAGGTCCAGTCGTTCGCCTAATTATCTCTGAAATAGGTATCATGACATAAGGGGGTTTTCTTGGATTTTATGTGTCTTTTGAGTGAGCTAGTTTTCCCTGGTCCCCTGGTTGTTCATGTTCTGAGAATGTCGATGTCACATTAATGTTGCTAATGCGGCTGCTATGAGTCGGTACTAAAGTGTCAGTTTGCTATTTAGCATTTATGGATAGAGAGAGTGAAGCAGGAGGAAGCGAAAGGGCTAATAATGAGAAGAACTTTGGTAATTTTACGTTCATTACCTGAAACAATTTGGTGTAAGTGAAAGGGGTAGGAGGGGATTGGCTGCTCTTAGTCGTTAGTGAGTCGATTGGAATGTTGTTTTTGATCTCTGAATGTAAACGTAGCACCGGATTTTGTCTCGAGTAGTTCGTGTGTGATCCAGACTTCAAAACCCTTCAGTTGGTAGACCTCTACGTTCTGCAGTATGTTGGGTCGTAGACACGCACATTACACATTTCAGAAGGTAGCAGAGTCCTCCGAGAGACGCACAGATTTGAATCATAAACCTCTTAACAAAAATAGGACGGCCCCTTTTAAACCACCTCACTTTTGGGCTGCAATACTGTCATTAAAAAACTTAGATTAGTTTCAGGGAAGGGGGTGGAGCTACAAGGTGCTTAATACAGTGTTCACACGAGAGAGGATATTCAACCAGGAAATGAATCAATCGAGAACTGCAAATTAAGCCAAGCAACTTCATCTGACGATCGACTGTACCGAATGTTTACCGAGATTAAGGCAATCCGTAGTCTTTCACGTCAGCAGGTTTCGTAATGATTTATTGCTAATGCCTCTAAAGCAACCCTCAACCTTGCGTTTGTAGTTTACTTTTTCATGGTTGTGCCACTGCTCACAATATTCCTATACTTTTAAATCTTATTGTAGTACTTTTGCAAGGCCGGAATAGTGCTGGAAATAGCGCCGTACTCAAATTTCCAACACTGGACGTACATTCCAACTTCCCATCACCACAGGATTGCTAGTAGTCCTCACCCAATAACACCAATTATCAAAGAACAACAAATACAGTCATCATCTAAATAAATAACTAAGTTCGCAATCCTTAAAATAAACTGCCAACCGCTTTTAGGCTTACTCTTCCTTAAGTTACTAGTTTCTGGGCGACTTCAGAACAGTTTGGCTTCAATGAATTTACACTTCCATGCCGCTCTATAAATTATCTAAATCCAATTAAAAGGGGGGGGGCTTGAGACAATGGTACACCCAACATTTATTTACAAAACTACCAGAATCCCTTGCTTGTGATTTTTTTTGTGTGTTTTATTTATTCTTTTTTTTAAGTAAAAATTGACTGTATGTTTCCCCACGATTACACTCCATGGTGTGCAGTTGACCACAAAGCCATTCTTCTGTATTTTATTTACTTCTGATTTCTTTTAAATTACTTATTTAATGTCGCATTCTACCACTAGTTTCTCTTGTCTTTTTCCATATTTATAAATATGTCATATACTTCTCTTATGATAACACTATATATATCTAAATTCTACAAAAACACTATATACCTCTTGTCTCTTTACTGGTTTGTAAGTTCCATGATATATATAGTTATATATTATACGGGTAGTTGTCAACTAACGATTTTCAAATAAAATCGATTAAATTACAATGCGTCGAACGTTATAATTCAGATCATTCGTTAAAACAATGAAAAAGTCTTTACTGCTCAAATCAAAATTCACTTTAAGTTGTTGACATTTGTACTTCGCGGAGTTTCGAGATCGCCAAAAGACAACTACCTGTATTCACAAACTAAGGAATGGTGAAATCAGCAGTTGGCCTCATTCGTTAAAATACATATATAACTATACATACTAATCATCGTGGTTTCCCTTCTTTTTGTTTTTTTTCTCAATATTTATCACCGGAATACATAAATTAGTGATATATACGCTCTCACACATATAACCGTACACGTGAATTGCTCTGCATATAGAACTAGTGAGTGTTAATTTGTACTTAGGATACCCTTCCCCCCTCTCGGTCGCTCTCATACCTTTCATGATAATAAATAAAAATTGGAAGGCTGAAATGAAAAATAAAAGGAATGAAACTGCCGATGAATAAAGAAACAAGGTGCGTGATGTTTTGTAGGAATATGGTAAACACAACAGAAAGTAAACCAAATGATGGTCGACGGTAAAGAAATCCTAACTTTAGTACAAAATTATACCACAGATAGAAGGTTATTTTTACAACCAATTGTTTTTTTTAATGCAAAACCCGAATTCAAGTTTCAGAAAATTGACAATCACGAACGACCACATTTCGGTGAATTTAATACTGATTACTCTCCAAACTAATTTCATGGCATCCGGGCAAAAAGATTCTTCGAGTATTCGCTACTTCCAAACCTTTTGATAACCACTCATTCGGAAATGTTTTTCGTAAACTAATTTCTTGTTACACGGGTATTTGAAAGCAGAATAAAGGATTCAAACGGAATCGAAATGACGTTCCAGGGTTCCATTCTCACCTCCGTCAGGCTTCACGTTTCCTTTTTAGCCGGTGCCCATCATAAGAGTCTACAGTATCAAAAAAAGAAGAAAAAAAAAAACAACCAAAAGTCAATGAGAACTCATAATGACAGAAAAAAAAGCTCAAACAGAAAAGGAAATGTACGTACGAAATGAAAAACGAAAATGAACAATCCAACAAACGACCCAAACCAAGTCACACGTTAAACAAAAATTAAAGTGGAGTAAGGTGAGGAAGTGAATGGTCTATAGAACACAAAACAAACGCATGACAGGGAAACTGAACACCCTAGAGCTTCAATTGAATAGTCCCTGAAATACTGGAGTGATTAGGCGAATTTTCGATTTCGTTTCTACCTAGTTGACTTGTGTCCTTCATGGACTCATCAAAAGAGAAAAAGCCAACGTTCGCAATTGTATAATGTACTTAGTTACGCTATGATCGGCTTAAATCCGAAGTAAAAAAGTAGTCTCCATGGAAGTAGTAACCTTTTGCAAGGTAGTACCACCGAGGTGCAATCTGTACGAAATATTGTGGACAATCACAGTATCCGCTCAGCTTCCTACGTCGATTATCAACACAACTTCAGGCACGGTGTTAAACCCTCCTATGTGAAGCAAATATTTTTGTAATAGGAGTAAGTGGTGTTTATTGTGGGGGTTCTCACCAGAAATATTTGTGGCTCATAGCGTATGAACTAATTCTTGACTGTTCATTCAACACTTGTGACTGGCAGAGAGTTTCCCGGCAGTATGCCTTCGTTGGGCATCTAAAGCTGGGTGCTGCACTCCCTTAGACTTGTTTAGAAAGCCTAAGAGAGAACCGGACATTTTTTCTTCCTTTCAGAATCGTAGAGCTCTCACAAAGTGAGAATACTTCCAAGGAAGCCCAGTCTCAAAGAATGTAGCGAGGTTTTTCATTTATTTGTACAAACCAGGTTGGGTCACTAATCTTTGCTGAGGTTGGCAAATTATTCCTTCTAGCCAGCTCATTTCCAAGGCAGCCTTCTAACCAAGAAACTAAACTACGACATTAGAGTGACGCAGGAGTTCGTACAAGCTGGTGAACAATCATCTGAAATCGCTAAGGAGAAGGCGCGTGCTCAGTTGAAGACGGGGCCCAGGAAACCACAATTTCAGCACGTCGGCAGTGCTATAACGTGCGCAGAATACCAAATGCCAATTAGTGCGCAGATTTAGCCAAATAGAAGCTAGTCTTCAGGGCCCGCCGTGTCAGTCACTAGGTGAGCCGATAAGATCCACATCCGCCACAAAACAGCTGTCGGTATCTGGCTGATTACAGCCTATCGTGTCCTAATTATATCTGTTATATTCAAACATTCACACCAATAGGATTCAAAGAGTTTCTTGAGACTGGCCAATCCTCCTCTCAGCAACGCCTTTAGACTAACTCCATCACGAAAAACCTACTCGCTCGCTGAGTTTCGCTGAACCTGAGAATAAATTTAAGCCTGTTCAAATTAGTTATTTCACGCAGGTCTTTGAAAAGCGACCTAAGCAACGAAGCTTGCCTCTATTGTAGTAATGGTGAGCCATGACTGAAAAGTATCTGATAGATGGTAAAGCTATCGTGATTAAACGGTATTTCGAATTTCAGAGGTTCAAACTCCGAAGCGTTGCTCTAGTTAAATCGAAAATTCGCCATTTGGGATGAGGGAAAAGAACAAAACGCATGGTAGCTCTCGGTATGGAATATATCAGATATACACGAGAGACTATCGTAAGTCCCATATGTGTGAGATTGTATGCGCGATCGCGTCCTAACGTTCTATTCACAGTCCTTGCAACGTTAAAATTCTTAGTCAATAAAAAAACTTCTTTTTTTTCATTTTGGGCTTTCCTATTACATAATTCGTTTTATTTATTGATTAAGTCATAATTATTTAAATTAAATATTTATTTTTCAATTAGGCGTTTCACTGCCAGGCTGTCGTGATTACCATCAAACTAGGAGGCTTGGCGCGAGCCATTCTTCGTCAGCTAGCTGCTGTGGAAAACACCATGAACATAGAACCATCAGTATTCCATTATGGTATCCATAATTTTAGCATTATTATCAACATCATCATCATTTCCACTTCAATACTACAGTCATTCAACAGTTGGCTGCAGGAGCTCGTATCTAAATAAATGAGGGCGATTCATTGTTAAAAATTGAGCAACTGCTAGGTTCTAGTAAGTCGTTTGTCCAAAGTGTCACACCCTTCTGGATTAGTAGACGAATAAATAAGAGAAACATAAGTATTTCGTTTGTACTCTGTAACTATTCCAAGGAGATCTTTTACTCATGGGTACACAATTACAAACTTTGGTACAATTTAGTGATTGGATGAACAGTCCTTGGTCGAAATGAAGAAAAAGAGAGAAGTGGACGTTGTTTACGCGATTAGAGCTACGCTCACTGTGGCCAACATGACGAGTTAAAACGAAATGTCTATCCTCTCCACCTAGCAATCAACCGTTCAGGATCAATTTTCTCAAGTTTTAGTCTCTAGCGCTGATAAATGAACTCCTATGGCTTTCTGAGGTTTTTCTCAAAGGCTTGGGAGTTAATAAATGTTTACGCTGTTAATTAATGCTACATTTACAACTACATTGAAAGCTCCCTTTACAAATTTTCCCTTCGACCCCTCCCCCATTGACATCCGTAAAACGGTCAAGAAATCACTCGGCTTCCACGGTTTTTACGTTTTCGAGACGTCAAACGCCGTTCCAGAGAAGCCTAATAAGAAGAAAGTACTCCATTTGGCGAAATATTTCTTCCCTTCATTTGCATCAAGTTCAAAAGATACGCCTATAGTTGTGTTGACAGCTAAAGCAAGTTTTCCGAGAGGAGGAGAAACGTCATTTGTCCTGTAAACACTTTATTCTTCATCATCCTGGTTGTTTGACTCAATTGAATGCTAATTACGTACAACGAACTTTCATGAATACATTTGCATGAATAAAACCGGACGTTTCAATTATACCTTGGGGACAAATCCAATTTTCCGAAAGGTATGCAAAGATAAAGAGGAAAGTGACGGTTGGTGGTAGGGAGGGGTGGAGAAGAACGTGGAAGGTTGGAGAGGGCTGAGGCGGGGAGATTTTTCCTGGAGAAAGGAGGAGGATGACGAAAGCGACAAGGTCTCTTCAGGGCCCCCAACGAAGCTTGATGTACCGTTCCGGTCGACGTCATACACACCTGGATTTATTAAATGCCATGAATTATTTTACTTTGAACCTGGCGTTTGCTATTTGTTGTCATGCATTTCTACCAACCCAATCGTATGCATACTGAAGTCCTGGACGAACCTTTGTTCCATTAGCAATTTTCGGTCCAGGTTTCTTCGATCACTTCTGAGAACTACTACTCTGCGGCTACTGCCCTCGCTTCAAGGTCAGGACTCCGTTTTAGCAGCTCTTTGGCCCGGTTGAGGAGCAGCTTCAGGACTAACGCTGCTTGGGGAGCAAGGCAGTGCACCCGTAACCGTCGCCTATGCCGTATGTTTGCAAATAATATGCCCACTCTTGGTATTGCGGCCCCTACCGTCCGATATTGACCAACACTCGTTGGATACGTCACTTCGGTCCTCCGAGCTGGTGTAATACTGATAAACTATCATCGAATCCGTAATAGGAGTTCACTTGTTTATCGCATAAAGGGCATCAGTTTATCGCATCCACAACTCATATTACATGCTTTAACATAGAGTCTCATATAAATGATATTCTCGTACATAATAAACGATCTTTTGTCAAGTGTACGAGCGATGATATCACGCCCTAAGCGCAAATTACTATTATTTTTTTAATTCTCCTTGGTGGCACCAGGACCCCCCCCCCCATCATGCGGCCAAAACTGGCCTATTGTGTGGGCGAGCATGAGCCCCCTCATGTTCTCCCAGTTCGACCCATTATTTAAACATGTTCAATTACAACCATGCTCAGGCGATTAGAGAGTCCGGAACACTACTTGTGTAATTACTCAGCTTGCATCACGTTTTGATTCTCAACAAAATATGGCAACGGTATTTCTACAAATCAGAAACTCTTCAATATGCTCATTATGCAGAATCATACTGGATGAAGTCAATGTATTCGTATCAATCTTACAATCCTTAGTGATTCTTAAGGTAAAGAAGTTAGCAGGAGTATTACAGACGGAACCAGAAATCAAAGATTGAACGCACCAGAAGGGCCAATACCATAGCATAGGCATAGTAGTCGAAAAATAGGAAAGTGTCACTACCTTTTCAAGACCAGTGACGGAATGCTGTTGATTGTGTCCTTAGCACAGTATGTTATTACTAATAGTAAATTTTTCTTCAAAAGGAGCATGGTCTACTAGTTTGAGCCAAAGTACGAACTTTCTTCAAAGTTTCTATCGCATTTACGTATTTCTTAATTATGATAATTAAGTCGCTGAGGAAAGGAACGGTGCGGGTTTATTGAGTGTGTGTGGACTACACGTCAAGAGGTCATTCCAATATTTTTATCTCACAGAACTACGCATTACGCCGTAACCTTTCAACGGTTTAATGTTCATTGTATGTAGACGAAGAACACGCAACTACCCATCAGATTTTTTTTTAATTTGAAGAAGATTGTGAAATATACGATGAAAAATATTTCGTTTTTAGTACAGTTTTCGTTATGTTCTCGAAACCTGTACATAATTTCGAAGGATGATGTACCTACGTTCTTTTGTAATAATTTTAATTCACAGTTTTTTCAGTTGTTTTGTTTTGAAGTATCCTTGATACGTACTTATTGAGACTCAATATCTCAATAAGTATAAGTCTCTCGTATATTTTTTGAATCGTGTTGATAGAGACAAGGTTTTTATCCAGAACAAAAGATCTGAGCACTGTACGTAAAGTTTCCAATCTTTATTTCGGTGCTTAATCGATTCTACACTTCCACGTTATTTAGCAGTGCTGAAAGTACTAATTACAACCCTAGAAGTCGAATTCAAGTTTTTTAACGATGCAATTTCGAGCACCTTTCCCGAAATCAGCGAAAATTTGATGATACGCGCTAAAACGTTTACTGAAACCCCCGGTTCTTTAACTCTTATAACCTAGTAACGTTATACGCACAAACAACCTTTTCTCGCACTTTTCACTAGAAATCTTAATTTGACACCGTCAGGGAAATCAGCAGCATCGCACATTCCCACGCAAAAACCTTCCGTCCATAGTTCGTTTTCAACCCCATGATATCTAAAAAGTAGTTACAACATGCTTCGCATACCAATTCAAAATTGCCAATTATGAAAGCCATTTCTTATTTTTTTCGACTCGAAAACGTCCAGTTCTCACTCCCACCCCTATAAAATGGATCAAGCACCCACAACGAGGACGAAATTGTTGTTCCGTTAACGGGCGACATGCTTGTTCCTCATTTAGCCACAGGGAGCGGACTTGAATCCGTATAAGCAAATCTACACTTCAAACTGGATAATGATGATGATGACGATAGTAAAAAATTCTTATAAAAGTGGCTATAAATTCAGCATACGGTGCTCTGTGCTAATTTCACTTTGCGCATCTGTCATTTTCATGGAATGAATAATAGAAGAATAAATAGTCCGAAAATAAAATATATTCATCGAAAAACGAACAAAATAAATAAAAGGCGAAAAGGGGGAGGGAGGATGCATAAACCTGTGTGGATAATGAATGAAGCAAAGAACTTATAAACGAAAAATACCTCCTTTTGTATTGTATTTCCCTGTCATACGATGGAATATTAATCGCAGAAAATAAATTAATTATGAACAGGTTCCGACGACGGACAACAGAAAAAAATTTACACAATACCTTCACGGTATAACTAAACAAAAAGGATAATGAAGAAAGGGGGGGGGGATGAGGGCAGCTTCGTAAGCTTAAGTGCGAATAAATGCGCTACACAACTACTCAAGTAATACAACAACTAAAGTTAACCGACAAACAGTATATAACAGCAGTCTTCAGATTGTCATCTACAACTATGGCTGTTTGCATGCTCACTCAAACAAGTGCCAACCTAACGGATTCCATATTTACTCACTTGATTCTATATCAGGGGGATTCTTTCGTGATAAGCTTTAAATATTCTTTTTGCGCGAGAGAGAACGTAATTTTGATTCAAAGACGCCTTGCGGTTCACATTATGTCAATTGCCACATGTACACAGAAAATAACTACGTACGTAACCAGACAACAAACTGCCACACTTTTGATAAGCTTATAAAAAGTTTACGAGAAATAACTATCGTTTACAACAATCTGCTTGAAAAATATCTTTGATAAATTTGCTTTTAACACTTTTTTGGAGTTACACAAACATTTATTGACGTTTAATCTACACACAAATAACTTGTAACAACATACAAATGACTTATTGTTCTTTCTAATACTTGGTAAGTTTTTTTAGGATAACAATTTATTTTATTCAAAAATATGTTGCAAAAATCGGCGGGGAGGAGTTTTAAAAAGACAATTTATCAAAATAACGTTTTAGTCCGACAAAAGGTTTTGACATCCAACGAAAAATCGTGTTTCGCAACTACAGTAAACCAAAAAAAATTTGATGTCCTAAGAACAACATTTCATGCTGTTAATATCACACACGGCAGGATAGGTGCTCTACTAGCAAATCACAAGTGCTCCCTTTTTTTTGAACAAGTCTAACGAACATTCATCACTAATATTGGTGCAATCACACAGTCGTTGAGTGAATTTCATCTTCGTCAATTTTCTGACGAACGAACATGTAGTTTGTGATTCGGTTTATTGTGGGTGGAATGTATTTGACGTGTTCATAGCAAGGTGTTGGAGAGATTGATATTGAGCCAATGTTGAGAGGGTTGTAGTTTCAGGTTTTGTTCACGAAACAAAGTTTGCACTTGAGTATTCTGTGTTCTTCACTTTTTTTATTTGAAATACTAAATTACGCAATAAATACCTGCTTAAACCGCAAGAGGGGCAGGTAAACCAATTTCTAAGCTCTAAGGCTCTATCAATTCTATTCCAAAACACCATCATAGGCCAACAAAAATGCTAATGAGTATGCCTATAACCGAATGAAAGCGAATCATATCTTCGTACTTAAGTCATATTAACTTAGTGTCTAGCACATTCCACTAGCTAACGACTAATCTGACTTCCGTTCTCTAAGGCCTGTGTGGTTTGAAGCTACCGTTGTATTTTAGAGCGCATGTAGTGCAAGGCACACTGTATGGCCCAGAAAGAAAATCACGGAAACAAATATAAGTTGCGTAGATAATTCAATGCCAAGGAAGGTATTGAAAGGGGGAGGGTTGCTGATCTCCACTGGAACAGAATAACTCAAGGGTGGTTCTCCCTTCTGACATGCGCCCAAGTCCCTGCTATAGCCTAGGACGAAGCCACTGCCTTAACACTGGTTATCTGCTTCATGCCCTACAAGCTCCTGACGTGGCAATTCGAAAATCGTCTTGATATTTATTGTCAGCAAAAACTACGGCAGATTCCTTGGAGCCAGAGGCAATAATATTAAACTTCAGCCCTTCTCCAGGGAAACCAGTGCCACTTGACAAGGTCCCTACGAGCTCCACGAGTTCTAATCAAACGAGTTTTCACCTTCAGAACAGCCAGTACGAGTATCCACTAAATTAGGCTCCTGATTTCATATATTTGAAATGACCGCCATCTTCGCCTTTGTACAAACCCCTTCCCCACCACACTGGTAACAGTTACCACAATAATATTTCAAAATAATTCTGTTACACTCTGAGAATTGATTAAGAAGGGAACTGAGAAGCACAATAGCTCAAATTCCACAATTAAACCTTTAACTACAACGCCCAATCGTGTGATGATATGTTCACCCAGAAACAAGCGAGGGCTACGTGGCTAAGAAAATGCATACTTAATTTCTATATTTCACATCCTGCCGAAAATTATGGTGTTTATATGGTGAATTTGGCGTTTCCAAAATTTATCAGACTTTTTGTAAAAGGTAAATTGTTTTGTACATTTTTCATGGCAATAGTTACGGAAGAAAAACCTATCCCTTCTGAGGAGGACTAAGTGGTAAAGTGTTATGAACGATCAGCATTAAACTAACTGATATTAGCCCAAAATTGCTTTCTGTTAGTTCTTATTTAAATATTGTAAGCGCCAACAAGCCAGAATCAGAAGCGTTCGGCGAAAGAAAACGTGATTTTAATCATTATTCTTTCGAGCTCATTAATACACTAAAAACTGTTCGCTCTACGCCCACAGATTATTTCTGCGTAATAGTAGCGTAGATTGCTGGTACTTCAATGCTAAGATTAGCGGTAGGCAAGCCTTCAGACAGGAGAGAGCGATGCAACATAGTTGCGGTAGTACAGAGGCCGATCGGGGACAGTTCACATTACTATTGGACGTGGTGTAACCAGGATGGGTAGAACGCACGGATATTCCAAGATCTACTTGTTCCACTCATCTAAGATCTACTGATTGCAGTATACCATGTGGAATACTTTCCCTTCATCTTCTAGAGGTGTCTCGCTCTCCAGAAAGTGCTTCCTTGGTATGGGAGGACAAAAGCTGAGTACAGCAGAGAAGCTGCAGTTGTTCACCAACCCCCTCAACGCAATCTCGTTATTTATCTAAATGTCAACTCAAGTACGAAACCAAGAGTCTTGACAGTTGGTGGTGCGTGGGTGAGTCAATATTCACACTAGAGGGAAACTGGTTAAATCAAGACCAATTTGATTGGATCCTCACGTTTGTACAGTAGTTCTGTTTATTGACTTCACGACCGGGCTCCGTCTGAATTTCCTACACTTGGCATTTTGGATACTTATTCAGGTAGGATAGCCTCATATTAAGTGCAACGTAGAGAATAACATTCTTCCGATTATCATGTTTTAGGGATTTCGGCTCACCAAAATCAGACTTAATGCGGGAAAGTTCATTATTAATAATTATTTCGTAATTATGCCTATACTTATTTCACCTCTCAACGCTTCGTCTTCCCTACACATTTATACCTCACTCTCACCCATCGCTGTTCTCTGTGTTACTTATAGCCCTTTTTGTTAGTACTGACAACCTTGTACTTTTAGTTTGCAATGCTGATATACTCAACCCATGTATATTGGGGGCACCCGACATTTTTGTTCAATAAATAAACATGGCTGCACCATATATGACAATCACCAAGTGAGCGCACATCGCGCCCAATGACAGTCCATAAATAGATGAATTAAGTAAAGAATCTCTCGAGTTGCTCTCAATCATTCATTAAAAAAAAGGATGAGCAGACAACTCGATGTTGTCATGGAAAAAAAAATTCCTTAATTGTTGGTTTTTGTAAAACTTTGAACGCAATGGGCAGTAATTGTGAGGTTGACTGTGGTTTTTGAGGTGCCAAAATCAAACTGACTCTCCGGGGCTAACACAACGAACGAGTTTTTATTTGACATCTATCGAAAATATACTACTATTACAGACGAATTTATTGCTAAAGAGCCGTTTCCTTGCAGTTCAGATTGTCGAGCCGGATAGAATCAAGGAAAACTATTTGAAGCCCTCGTATAAATGAGAAACTTCAATCAACGGCTTTTCCCTTACATTTGTTAACACCTATAAAAACGTACTTGTAACACTATTTCTACAATGATATGTATCTTGTTTTATTTTTTTGTGAATTTATACTTTTCCCCTCCCCATTTTGTCACTCAGCGTATTTTAAAATTTTATCGAAATAGTTTTGAGTTGTTTGTCATATTTTTGTAGTTGTTGTAGTTGTTAACATACAACTTTTGTAAGTCTAGTTGTATATTTGACCGTCGATGATCAAAGCGGTCGCCGGTACATGCAAACAGCCGGGGGCTAATTGATATTAAGCGGAGCACGGTCATGCGTGAGTGGTGTGCGGAGACAGTACCTGGAACTGTTGCATAGCGGGGTAGGCGGCGACCATGCCGGCGGGAGTCGGCTGTTGAAGGGCAGCGGCTGAGGCGAGTTGCTGAGCCGGAAGTTGCGGCTGAGTCGCCCACGCAGCTCCTGGAAGCTGCATTCCCATTCGACTGAACAGAAAAGAGTGAGAATGTTTCAGATTCGTTTGCTTCCAAAGTTGACGAATTAGTGATAGGATTCAAACGAGAAAAGGCATTCGACCAAATTATTGCGAACGGGGAGAGGGGCGTTACAAAATTTCATTTGAATGCTTCACACCCTTACTTACCCGACATTGACTATATTATTAACGTAATTCGTAATCATTTTTGAACTCATTATGACATGAGATATACAGGGTTCCAAAAATAGTGTACTTACTTCGACAACTTATCACCAACAAACACACGAATATAAATATCCTTGAGCAGATGGCCTTTTGTAGGTTTACTCCATTCAACAGCAAAGTTTAATCATTCTCAGCTCATTTAATACGTTCAACAATTTTTAAACTACTTTCAATTTCATTCTTTATTCAAGTGTTACTCTACTTTCCTATTTCTTTCACTTCTTTCACTCCAGCCAGCTCTTTCACTCCACTACAGCCCTGTAGTCGAGGAGCTGACGAATGGAAGTCGTAAACACAAAAGTATTTTTGTTGAATGTACGAACGAGGGGCTCCTTTTGTGACATTAACATCATGATTCCGCGTCACTCGGATGTGATCTGATATTATTTCTTTACGTCCGCTTCAACAGGTTTTTCAACTACGGAAAACTTCTAAACAAAAATATTGCTTACCTCATATAACCTTGCTGGTAGCCAAACTGTCCGTACGTGTAGCTTTGCATTCCTTGAAGGAACTGTCCTTGCATTTGGGCTGTGGCTGCTGCTGCTGCGGGATAGCTTTGAGGATACCAGTAGCCCAGTTGTTGACCGTAAGCGTAAGGGAACTGCCCGCTCGTTAAAGCCTGCAATACGAAATGACAGTGAGTAATAGGAAACTCGAGAGTTTTAGAACAACGCTGGTGTGATTCCATTTAATTTCAATACGCATGAGATTATACATACATCAGGGTTCTATGAATCCATCTACTTCTAAAAGTTTCAGATATACGTCCGTATTTTTTGTTGTTGAAGCATAACTGGACACCGTCTGAGATGAGAAACGAACGATAGCGTATTAAATTTACAGCTCTCACTCAGAGAGCTTCGTTCAAAACAAGCTCCAGCAATCAAGCATTGGGAGGTTTTGCTGCAAAGCTCGGGAAAGAAAAATGGGAACAATCAAAGATCATAGTTTGGAGTCACAATGAAGACTATAACGCTTTTATCATTCGTTCTTCTTGCAGACGACTAATGTTAGAAGTACGTATCTTAAAAGAAGGGATATTGCTGGTGAGTTGTGTGTGGTTGGTTGGTGGTCGGTTCGTCAGTAAGCTACAATTCGGTGTGATAGATCAATTTAATTGAACAGAGTCGATGGTGCTATGATACATGAACGTAGGTGAATGGTACAGTATTTGCTGGCTAACACGGCTTCTGGTTCACGCTTTGACTCACAACTAGTTTGGACAGACAGAGTAGTGAAGGAATGAGGAATGGTGAGGAGAGTGAAGACAGGTAGGATCGAAGTTAGATCGGCAATCGATTGGCGTTGGAGATTCTCATTTTGCTCATTCTCATGCAGATCTGTACCACCTTACTCCGGTTCAACGAGTAACCAAAATGACGTTTACGGAGAACGTGTTGTTCAGCGGAAGGCCAAAATCAGCGAAATGACCGTATACCCGACGGAAATAAAAAGTGTACAAAATTCCTCGTTTTGTTTCATAAGCCGTAGTATAGCAAAATAACGATTGGCATAAGTTGTGTGTTTTCCGGAACGAGTGGCATAAGTGTAAGTGTTTTCCGGAATTGATGTTCAAACATTTTAGATCATTTTAAAATTACAATTAATTGAAGAAGCAAGTTAGGCAGATGTTTGTCTGTTCATAATAGTACTGACTTGTTCAAAACAACTATGAGCCTTTAACAATGATGAACCGTTGAGTAACAACAGGGGTTTTCTGCTGTCCACTTAATTTTATCAATTTCTCTTCTAGTTTTTCATCTTGAACTTTCCACACGCGGGGAGCAGTTGGTTCATTCTTTAGAAGAATATTATGGGCAGTTTAAGGCGAACATTATGAAACCTCTCCACTCCCTCTCTGTATCGCTCGTCGGAGGGAATAACTATAAAGCCAGTTCTATAATAACTCCTTTGCAAGTTTTCCTTCTCAACAATCGAGCAAACTGAGAGATGTTCCGTTGAATAAATACAGACGAGGAAAAGTCAATAGAGAGAAAAAGGTGCGAAAATGAAGGAGGAGCCGCCTGAGCCCCCCCCCCCCCGTTCACTTTATGGCAGAAGTAAAATGAGATTTAACTAAAGACTTTAAATAGGGCTATAAAAAACGGGCTTTAAAAAGAGAGAGGGAATACAAGGGACAGGTGGCGGACTTAAAACTCTGCGGACTCTTTAGCTTTAACAACTCCAATAGAGTTAAGCTCCTGTTGTAAGGTACACGAAGAGATCAGAATTAGAAGAGGGACGAAATAAGGAATAAAATATCGTTAAAGGGACGAAGCTGATCCTATTAGGCTCTTGGCGAAGGAGAAAGAGTTAAATACAACTTAATTGGCCTGTATTTCTACGTTAACGTCGCCCTTACAAAAATAGAAGCTGCGGTGTCACATTTTGTTGGACGGTGAATACATGGGGGGGGGGGGGCGAAAAAAGGAGACTTCTTCGTGTTGTTGAAACTTGAAAGAGCGGTGCTCAATACAATGTTAACATCCCTAACGTGCCTACAGCTACTCCTCAAATATCTGCTGCAAAGCATCACGAAACTTCCTTAAACACTCGTGAATTTCTTTCCAGTTTAACTTATTTCTACCGAAACTTTTATCGTGAACAAAACGTAGATACTACGTAAGTGCGAGTACACTGTGAATTGAGAAAATGTGAAAACGAATTTTTAATACCCTGAAAATCTCTTATAGCGTTTTATGTATTTCAAGAAACAATTTTTCGGGGATATTTTGGTAATTATCTCAAAGGACGTTTACGGGTAATGATATATAGGCATCGAGTGGTTGAAAGTACAGGGGCACGTTCATTCAAATCGTTGTAGCCTTCTTCCTAAAGGCGAAAAAAGCTGTTGATCCACGTTCATTACACCTTCACACAAATATTTATGCAGAACTGAAGTTATATACTGATTGGTGAAAGATGCGATGTAACGTAAGTCGAGTTAACGTCGTTGAAGCAGCTTTTGAGGAAAATGCAAGCAACCTCCTTTACAAACATCCATTTGGTGACCCTACCCTCCTTTTCTTTACTTTCGTTCACGCAGACCAGAAATAATGTACAGATGAAAAAAACGACGTGCTCATTTAGTTCAGCCGTGCTTCCACAAAACTCGCAACGCACTCAGACTACGCAGCGAACATAGTATTCTATTCTACAGACTTCAACACTTTTTTCCGGGCACTTGGCTCAAGTAATAATGGCATTTACCAATTGAAAATGCCTTCTAATAACACGCTCGGGAAATAGAGTCTCCTCTCTAGAAATATGAACCAACCATATCTCAAGAGACCAAGCCAGAAGTGATGGAAAGATCATTTTCGAATTTCGTCGCTACGGTTGTAATAGCGGAATTTCTTCCAAAAATTTGCTTAGTAGTGAGAGAAAACCTCCTAACAAAAGCCATACTATAATTCGTGCTGTTTATGGCATTTCCTGATCAACTTTTACTCTCCTTAAGATTACGTTATCGGTTCCAATCTTTTTTTTGTTAGTTTTCTTTAGATCTTTACATTTTGTAGTCTTAAGAAGCACGAAAAAATAAAACAATTAACGAAATGTGATAGAACGTGATAGAGTGAAAACGTCTAACCCAATGTACCTCAAAATTGATATACAAATAAACTTGTGAGTAAAATGGATGTGTAACAAACTTGTTCTATCATAGTGACCCAACTAAACTTGTTTGTTAAACACGGCTATTTTGTGTGGTCAGTAATGTAAATATTTCACTACCCGGACGTGGGAGGGGGGCACATACACTGCAATAAACATAAGCTTCCACTGTGGTTTTTACTCGTTTAGTCCTTTGAAGTAGAAATGAAGGTTAACGGGTTGAACAGTTTATTACGTTTTTCAAGGGCCGTTGCGTCAGATTAACGCCAGTCGGGGAAATGGCATGTGTGTGCGTGATTGTGTCTGTGAACGCGATGGAGAGACAAAAGCTGATGCAAATCTCAAATTTCATATTCAGCCTTCAAGACTCCATCGAATAGTAAAATAAATGTATCAGTAAATCTAATTCCCGCTTTCTGATACTAGCACCCCCAGAAAAATGATGGTGGTATTTCTATAAACTATCTATACGATGATAAATTCCAAAGTTCATTCGTTGCACTTACTACTATTTCCCACCGTTTTTACTCGATAATCCGATAACAGTAAACATGATACTTCACAAGATAATCGGGCTGAAAGCCTCATGAACAATTTATACACTCTATAAAGGTACAGATGAACGTTTAATAACATCCGTAAATCAAAAGAAACAACCTACGCAATTCCGGAAGTCGAAGGAGTCTTCTTTACTAACTTTTTTCATAGTATTTCTTTTGTTAGTTTAGAGCAATAAACGTCGACCAGGTAGAAAGCCTTATCAGTTATGTGTACGCCAGTTGCAAGTTTGATCAACCCAATAGCATTCCGGAACGTTAAGCTCCATTAGTTAACGCGCGATTGATGTGTGTGTAGGTGAGAACTAAGTGAAAAACAGATTGATGTAATTGGCAGAGCGATACAAATCTGTGGATGTAATTGAGGCGGAGGAATGTTGTGTGGTGCGTCGAACCACGTATTTAGTGTAGATTCCATGATAAAAGAAAGTCAATGAATCTTGCTGGGCGGTTCAGAGTAATGACATGGTTAATGCACCGTTTTCGGTTCCAACTCTAAAACAACGCTGTCGAAGTACTAGCTATTACGCGCTGATTGGCAATCGGGGTAGTCAATTAGGTATAATTGTTTAATCTGGTGATTTCCAGTCGAGCTTTGAGAATTATGTCTCGTCAATCTCAAGCTGTATGGTTCTCATCTTGACATTCCCCCATTTGGAACAGAGTTGCAGTTTGATTGAGTGGCGAGCGGCGGGGAGAGGGTAATGCGAGCCTTCGCTTAGCGAGACTCGGCCTCTCCTAACTGAAATGCTTATTTTATGTGCTGCGCCTTCCAAAGCTTCACATAATCTTTCGTTCACCCGGCATTCTCTTGCCCCAGAGCTTGAAAAGGGAGTGGTATTAGGGGGGAAGGGTTAGCTTTTTCTCCTTTGCTAGTTTAACGGCCGTAATTCCTCGTGAAGACACCATTTTCTACCGGTAGTTTGAGAAGCTGGAAGTCATTATTATTTCAAATAGGACTCACTCCCCCTTACCCTCTTCATTCCCTACCAAGGCCTTCCTTATTAGGGCGAACCTTTGCCATTTCGAACAGTTTGCCAACTTATTTTCGCGGTTATTCCTATTACAATGCGACTGTTGGAGAGTTTCCTCTGGAGCGAAGGGGGAACTTATCGCTGTCACGTCTTCATAAACTTCGCTCGTAAATGTGCGACTACCAACTACATCCAGCTTCAGTTCTATAGATAAACCGAAGCGAGCGCCGCTCATAAAATGCTCTTTCGCTTTCATAGTCAGCCCCAAAACTACCTCATTCGACATAGCAGCGTATGCGTTCGTTTCCCAACCGTATAATCCGACATGGCGTATCTATATGGGGTAATCCCCAGAAATTATGGCCTAACCGTTTTTCAGGTTCGTATGAGCATACCACTCATGGTTCAACGAATATTCATATATTCATGTTGAGAACATTTAAATGAATTCGTTTGTTGTCATGTTCGCTAAAAACCAAATTTCTTTCAACTACAACAACCCTTTAATTCTCAAGTGTTTAACATTCTATTTCCTGGCTTTTGTCACGTTACAAAATAACTTAATTATTCAAAATTGGTGCCTCAGTTTATTAGAACGAATTAGTTTTTCTTCACATTTACAGTTTCTTTCTCATCTCTCCCGTCAAAACACAAAAACCCTGAGGGTCACGAGCTAGGTTCCTAAGCCTTCCTCCCGAGATCCCAAACTTGAATGGACTTTCACAACTTAAGGTCCACGCTATATTTAATTCACACCATTATTAATAACAACCTAAATTCAGACTACAGATTCACTCAGGTTACCGTGGTTGATAGAAGAAGCTGGTGGCGTGGTTCACCAGCTTTGGTAGCAACAAGTGTGAACCCCTCTAGCGAAGTATTTTTTCAAATAATTTATTTTCCATTATGGTAGTTTATATCAAATATCGATAACGTACGGATTATTACTATTGCCTTGGTTGTTTGAGCGCAACTTGTGGATTATAATAAAAAGAGGAAATTTAGTAATTTGTTCATCACTGATAAAACGTGTAGGTTTAACTACACTCTTCAGCGGAGTAAAAATAATATATGTGAATGAGTTAATCGTTTTTTCTCTCTATTTACAATTAATTATGACAGATAAATTCTTCTCTCCCCTGCTAATTTCTCAGGGTGGGCCCTGAAGTGGCTCTCATGGAGCAAAAAGAGGTTTTGTCATATTTCAACTTGGATGAAATTGAGAGTTGAAGAAGGAATAAGGCCAAAGGTGCGATGAATATCAAATGGTGTGGAGAATATGATGTGATCTAGAGAAGGTTGCTATGTTATCTATCCATTCCTGTGGCCAGTGACACAGGTGGCAGGATGTGAGATAAACTAAAGTTAAACACTCTCTCACGTAAATAGCAAAAACCCTCTGCTTAGAAAGTTTTTAATGCAAACCTTGGGAACGACTGCAGGTATTTTTCGGGTAATTATGGGAGGCAACAGTCCCCAATAGGTTTACTCATGCTGTGGCTGTTCATTAGGACCGTTTAATTTCTTCCCTCTCGTTACAAATTATTTCCGATCTTCTAACTACCCAAGAAGTGATGGGCTCCCTCAAGCCTTCCATCCTCGCCATTTTCTCTCAGAGAGCACCTTTCCCCCCACCAGTTTGAAAGAAATTTGTTAACGTGAACGCTCATCACATCGACAGACATTCAATCAAATAAGAGTCTTAGGCAGCTCGCCCATTTCATTCATAGTGACGAAAATTAATGAATAGTTTTTCTGTAACCCACGTCGGAGAACATTTAAAAAAGATAATTTGTTAATATCACACGCAACGAATCTGACTGCACCATTCTACTAATCTCCACTTCTCAAAGGAGACATGGTGGGAACTCAGGAGCCACGACCACATCAAAACCATAGCCCTTAAGTAAGGACGATGCTAACTCTGACAGCTACACACAGACCATTTGGCGAATGAAAACTTAGTGATCAGCGGTACTCAGACAATCAATCTCTCAAAGGACTGCAGCGGTGCTTATGGGCTCACCTTAAACACAGACACACAGACCATTTTCCCAAATAGTGTTTTTCGGACTCAGGGGGGTCTGGAACGTAAAGATCTGAAGAAAACTCAAATTTTTTTCAGCCGGTTACATAACTTTCCTTTCTACTTTGTAGAGCCAAGGAAAGTAAAAAGTGACTACATAAGCGATAACAAGTGAATTCTTTCCCCCCACACTTTCCGTGGTACTCGATACTTACAGCAAGAATTAAGACGTTTTTCGAGGTATTGAAATCTAAACGGAATTTTTGATTCGTTACCACTGATAAACGGCGTTCTTCAACTTCTCGATCTTTTTTTTCTATAACTAGAGAAATGTTGAATATAGAAGTTATTTTTACGTTGTTTCATGGTCGTGGTTGTATGAAAATATTCAAGAATTGGCGTCATCCTCGAGATTGAAATAAGAATAAACATTTTGCGCAATGATACACATAAAGTCGTACACCGACTGGATGCAGTATGAAATCACCCAAACTAGTTGAATGTTAATATTAATCTGAGACACCAAGAGACCAATAACGGTTTGAAGCTCATCCAAAAGTACACAAAATGCGACTTAAAGTTTAGTACAACCGACCTGGCCGGGTTGAGGTCCGTTATTGGGGTCTCCGGATTCTTTCCCCCACGAGCATTTGACTGGTTGGCCATTTATGTCCGTGTTGTGAACCGCTACGATAGCGTGCGTCGCCGACTCTTTCGTGGAAAACCTGTGAAACGAAAAACTACTATTAGTCGATTGAAGAATGCGAGGCGTGTAAAAGCGCAAAACAAGACCGAGCTATAGTGCTTTATTGTTTTGATTAGCGCAGTTTTAACGAGCGCATTGAAAACTATATGAACGGATCATTCCTCAACCGAAAGACAAGAAGTCCTCTTGGAAAATAATCGAGTTAGTGTGGTCAGCTGGGCCTCTCCGGTGGGCCTGTTTTTAACCACTCATACGTTTAACACGGGTAAGTTTAACTTGACAGCTCTTGTCGGTTATTCGAATTACCGTAAACGATAGATTAAACCTCTCTTTCTACTTATCACTTCTGTTCAAGCTCACACCCTTTTCTCTGCCCTTCACACATTTCAATATTTCCTAAGGTTTCTAAAATTAATTACTGCTCACTTTGTACGCCTTGCAAAGGATACAGCCTTTAGTCATGGCTAGCCCTCCTTCCTTTGGGCGCACAGTTTAACCAGCGGTCGGGCTTACGGATGGAAGGGGTTGTTGGATTTTACGAGGCGACCTTTCCCAGTTTCTCACAAGAGCTGGTTATCAGTGCTTTTTCCAGCCATTAGTATTGTTGGATAGGGGTGAAAAACCCCTGGTGTATTAATCCCTTGTCCTCATATTGTCTTCAATCACGATCTGAGCCGTTAGGTTAACTTGATTTTATATTGAAAAGGAGTTTGATTAATTTCGTCCTCTTAAATTAAATCCAAAGTGGATTTTTTCGTTTGTAATTCTTCTTAATTTCATTTCCCTATTTTCTCCCCAAGAAGTGTCATCTTGTTTATTCAAGATTTAAGGTAAGTTTGTGGGGTTTTGTCTGACTTATTAAATTGGGTTCAAACAGAAACTTTCGTTCATGCGTTGTGACCAAGCGGTTTCGAATAATTTTCCCTAAATACATTATAACTTCTTTCAGCTTCGTTGGATATTTTTAAACGTTTGAGTGGTTGATCCTCACTGGCATTCTTTCCCACACTTGAAATTTAAAAGTTTAACGTTTCATATTGTCTATACGCTCTCATGATTCTCAGTTGTTGTTTGGTGAACGACACGACCCGTTTCATTCATCTTTATGACTCAGACTCTGCCCTTCTCTCAACTTGTTCATGACAGATGCCATGATACACCTTCCAAGCGCTCAACGCCAGTACGTGAACAGTACATGATGTTGAAGCGATCGAACACCACACATACAAGCTTGGAAATCCGTCATTTATTACGATTTTCTAGTAAAACTCCGAAGTGATTCTATTGAAATTCGGGAGAAACTCACAAGGGTTCCTTAGTAGAGTGTACAAAATGTGATACTTCGCGAACAGCTCAGGCAGTCAACGGAAACATTTAAAATGTGTGTTGTTCAGATCAGCTGATGCCGAATAGGTACAAAGGTTCACTTTGCTCCCAAAATCCGAAGGCCGACGTGCTCGAGGATTTTGGGGCTTTCTCAGCTTTGATTTAACATCCCCTAATACAAGAAACTCAGAGTCACCTGTCAACCACATTCATCCCCTAAGATTTCTCAACATATCTTCGAACTAGCGGTTTCCCAATGTTTAGTGGGTTTTTCCTTTACTCTCTTTCTCTCATCTCAGTTCACACCCTTTACGCTTGCTGTCTTCTTATGGCGAGTCTGTCTTAGCACTAATAAAATTAAACTCGTTCTCTCTCTCTCTTTCTCTCTCTCAGCTCTCGTCCATGCTCACACCAGTTCAACTATCCAGAGGCTCTATGTTGAGAGCAATCTCGTTTAGTTATTTTACTCTGAACTCTTTATGGCGTGTCTCAAATGAATGTTTAACTTAACCTATTTATCTCGTCTAATTCAACAACCAAATCCACCAATTCACCTTAGCAAAATCCATCTCTCATTCTCCTGCGCCCAACATAAGTACTGAATGAAACTGATCAATGAAACATTCATGTCTTTAGAACTATTCATGTCTTTCTGAGGGCTTCTCTTTTTCCTTCTCAAAATTAATTTCTCTGTGGTTTAATAGTTATGTTCGTAATCAAATCAAATATAATTTTCGTTGAGATTTGTTTTCCATCCGTTCTTCACTTTCTTTCATCATCCCTCCCTGTTTGATACAAGGAACACAAAACAAAGAAACTCGAAAGGCTATACGTATCTTCCTGATCTTTGGGGATTAGTTTAAAAAAAAGAGTCTAATATCGAGTAAAATATAACGTTTCAGTGAATTCTCGAAAACCTATATGAACGCTTGGGCTTTTGAATTAATGGTTATTCACGTTGTGAAACGGAGAACGCAAATATGTATTAGGTAACGCACAAACCTAAATGTGTGTCTAGAGGGGTTGAAGGAACGAAGATGTGGTTCGCGTCGCGGGTGCTTTCAGTTAACAACCCCCTCTCACTAATCCGTTTGTACAGCTGACGAACTAACAGATAATTATGTCGATTCGACGTCCCCGCCACACACAATCGTAAACTCGCAAAGGAGAAACTCAAATAACGTCGGACGTCGTCTTTGATCGGTAATTTCCGCCCGTAACTTACTTAGTCAGCCCAAAGCTATTTTCACGAAAGTCTGCTAATTAAGTCCCTCAATTTCGTTGCGGCGTGCGAGGCGTCACTTGTTCTCTCGCAAACTCCGGAGGATGAAAACTTGGCTGTTGCTACGTAACGAAGGTGAAACAGCGTGGCGACACAGTTGCCTAACTTATGAAACTACCACCGCAATATTGATATAAGCAGTCGCTCCTAATATCATCGACCTGTCACATAACTTAGCCCCCCGTCGCTGCGCGTTGCTCAACTTGCCAGCCGCAAACGCATTTCTTGACAGCAAAAATTACAATCAAAACCACGCCTGAATCTGACAATTACTTTCCTCTTGTCACAATACTCCTTCCTCATTACCGAAGGCAGGAAGTCTTATGTGGTTTTACGACGTCACAAAAAGTTTGTTGTTGAAATTTGTACACCCCGCTCGTTTTTTAAGCTTTCTCGACCCATTTGCATCCACAAATGTCGTTCATAATTATCATCTTAGATCTGTAGATCTGGAAACATTCCAGGGGTTATGCGGATTAGAACTCAAATGGTCTTCAGTGGCGTAGATTTGAAAGAGATTAACGGTAATGTTTTATTTATTTTCCAGAGAGTTCTCGGGGGCCGTGATGCCTCTTTCTATGAAACAACACTAATTGTTAAGGAAAACAAACTGAAAATCAAATTTATAAATAATAAGTCTATGTATAAACGGAAAGTGTTTGGAAAACTCATATCGTCAACTACGAATGACCACGAGTTCTTTCCTGAATATGCCATCCCACGCGTTGCCGGCAATGTTATCAAATGTTGATACAACGTCTCCTATTTACTTCTCTCCTTTATCAGCTATCAACAGTATTACCAAAAGCCCAACATAAATCAGTCCCAGAACTCACCGCTGTATGTTAAATATCGCTAATTTATTACTTACAAGTTTACATTGTTCATCGTTTTGCGTTATTTGTTGCATTTTAGTTCAACAACTGTTCATCAGAGACTTTGAGTGGCTCAACAAGTTAATTGAAATCATCCAAGGCTTCCTTACTGAGCAAGCTGTGATCAACGGTGCTGCTCCAGCAGTAGATGCAGGCCCACCATGGGAGAGAACCAGGCTGTAGAAGTGTTTTCTTATTGCCTTATGCTTCTCATCGGGACCCCTCGTGCTTCTATCGAACTCTATACAAAAGAACATGCATCTTTTTGGGTCTTGCGTCATGCTCGTCACCTCTTGTTCGAAGTTTGGTCGCCTCATTCGGACTTGTCGAGAGCAGTGATTCCCGACCGTAAACCAGAATATTGGCTGGAGAGGCGTTTTACATACTTGCACGCTCTCTTGACTCTCGCCACTTGTGATACCGAGTTGCAGCTCCGAGCAGTTCAGCCGATTTGCAGTTGGAACTTCGGGAGTGCAAGTATCAGTTTAGTCATTATTACATGTTTATGGATCTTCCGCGATCTTCAATATAGTCTACCCAACCAAAGTTACCAATAAATCATTTAAATTTAGCTGTTGAAATTTAAGTCACAGGACACAAATTCTTAGAAACACCAAATAATTGTAGCAAGTTGATAAGCTGCGCGGAGTTTTTGCCACATATCAAGCGGCAGGCCCAGAGCATACACAAACAATAAGTAAAAGTAACGAAATGTTAACGGAATGTAGCAGTAGTAAAGTAGAAACAGAATTTCTAGTCGAATTGAGGGTTTATTCGACCACCAAAGAAGAACAAAGAGCGAAGTTCATGGACACGATCCAAAAACCTTCTAGTATTATGTTTTTCAACGTTGGTAGAATACATAGGTGGGGAAATTCTTACGCTGCTTTATTGTACTAGCAGTCTGATGGCGTGATGTTTGTATGGTGGCCAAGGGGGCTACGCAGACTTAATGAAGAACCTATAGGTTGTCTGCTGGATACGAAACACCATGGGACCTTAGGTTCTTCGTTTCGAGAGAAAAAAATGTGAATTTCTTCTTTTTAATGATGTTTTTTCTAATTAAAAGCTGTGACTTGCGGTGAAAAATTTTCACTTTTGTGAGATAATTTCTGTCTTTATTTATTACATTCTTCGATTGGGAAATACTCCAATTTGTTTGGGAAATTCTCAATTCGACTTGAAGATGCTGATATGTTGAAATACTATACTTTCCTAAATTATGTAAACGAACTGTAAACAAACATCAAACTTCGTGTTATTTTTCATGCTGCTCTCTATTCCGTAAAATTTTCTCAAATTTATTCCTGACTCTAACAAACTTTATGTTTTAGATCGAAAAATTTGATAACATCGTACCATCCCATTTCGTGCTTCGCATTGTTTCGCTGTCATACAATCCAATCCAGGAATGGCCGTTTTCAATAAAAGAACCATGAAAACTATCGTAGCGTTTTGTGCCATCTGACGTCAACATGGAGGTAGAATACGACATTTGGTTGTGTTCAAAAGCGCGCACACACAGACAGACACTTTCTCCAAATGGTCAGAGGACAGACAATATTTTAAGAAAGCTCCGAAATGTTTACTTTCCTTGCGGCATGAAGCGGTTTCGGAATGAGCTCCTGGGATCTAGCGAGAAATGTGTGCAAAAAGATTTATCTTCATAAAAAAAAAAAAAGAAACTAATAGAAAAGTCTCAAGATTTCTCTGACAGCTGTCACTTCTAGGAGCCAACGATTAGAGCATGAACCTTTTGTCACCGCGCGTGCTTTCTTTTTCTTTCCGTCTCGTCACCTCTTGTAGGAACTCACCTAAATACTCGAACCTGCTTTGATCCGACCCGTGTGTAGTACATGAATTTCCTTCTATGCAAAAATGAATTGTTATTTCGAGGGTCGTTCATTTCGTAGATCAAGGAATCCCCGCAGATTTTCCCGTCACGCAACCCATCAGCAATTTTAGAGAAGCTTATTTTATCAACATCATCAGTCAACTTCCTTTTGAATCTTCAGTCAATTTCTAGTTTATTTGTACGATTGCCCTGAGAAGTGAGGTACTCTTAGTTACTCATTTGAGTCTTATTATTTTTCCGTTTGAAAAGTATTGTTTAATTTTATTACTTTATTACACGTTTTCCTTTTAAACTTTTTCCAATGTACTCTTTTGGTTAATTATTCATTACAACCCCGCCTCAAAATGCCACCCTTTACGTTTGAAGGAATGGGAATTCCAAATCTGCAAGGTCCGTCTGCCGTCCGCACGTTAACGAGAATTGAAAAATCCGTTCTTTCACCCGAACGGATCCCATTTAGTATCTAGTGTGCCCCTCTCCCCCTGCTCGGCAATCCGATCGAACGAAGCCCATGGTTGTCATGGACAAAAAATGGTTTAAAAATTAACCAAACGGCAATTTAGGCAGTTATAACGCAAATACGCCATGTTTGGTATCGTTTCAAGGTCTTTTTACATGCTGGTTGAATGAAATGAGTATCACACGTGTACAACTGCGAATAAATCGAAAACGAAGAAATCACAGTAATTGAGACGCTGAAACGATTACTTTTGCTATATTCTTCCACGAAGTAGTAGAAGTTGCTCACTATATTTATAGTGATTTCACTGTTTTCCATCCATGTTCTCCACCTCCGATAACCGTTCTATTCGTTTCGGCTTCGATAAATACCAAGGACCAAAGACGGAATAATTGCGATAATACTGCCAAAATTTTCGTTTTTCCCTAATTATGAAATCCTTTAATGCACATAAAACCACAGATTCGTACGATAGGATTGCCGGGTAGGCTGGCACCCCTGACGACTGGCGTAACTCCTGGCTGGTAACATAGGTGTATTATTCAGATTGAATAATAAACCAAAATGATGCGAGGTTCACAAAAAATACCAATTCAGCACAGTTCTTTTTTCAGTTAAATGACGCTTGTAAAATAATCAAGAACAACCAGACGAAATTCTGGAATTCAAACTATTCCCGTGAAAAGACGAGAACTCTTTGATTTACGTTTTGTACAATGTAAAAGTACTTCTCGTATGATTCCACAGATACTAACCGCCCAAAATCATATTGAGATCTATGAAATGGTTATTGAATAACAGTCGTGACATAACCCAATAAATTCCATGGAGAAACTCTACGTAACATGTTGAGTTGAATTTTACCAATTTAATTCTAACTGAAAACCCGGATTACTTGGTAGAGCTGAAAGTAAACACCTGAATTCTCCTGGGGACGAGAAAAGTTGAGTGACGTATCGCACCGCATATTAACACTACTACCGATTATTAGGATTGAAGGCGACTGTACTCAGTGCTATTTCAACCCTAACGATGATAATGACGATTTTACGATGATAAGCAACTTCGATAAGGCAATAAAACGTTATCGTGTTTTTGAGATTCAAAAGTCTTCAAAACGTGAACGTCTTGAACCCATTATTTTTGGTCAATTACGTAACTTCAACCCCCATATTATATGGCTGAGAGAAGTGAGCAACTTGGATATAATTGGACTCTTTGAATGTTTGCGCTTTAGAGTCCCCTGAATCCTACAGGAAGTAGGATCCGCCAATCCAACATCCCTAAAGTCCTTTGTGACGTGAAGATATAAGGAAACTCAAAACCATTTTCCATCTTTCTATCAAACTTCAGAAGAGAGAAGTAGCACTTTTTCTAATACACTGGGGTAGTGTATCTGACGTACAAGTAAATGCGTTACTGAGTTTTTCAATAAATTTCGCTTCCTAGGGATTTAAACTTTAAATTGACTGAATTGAACTAAGTTCGCGCTCCCCCCATTTCAGCTGAGTGGATTCATTGGAGTGGATACGAATAGTTGTCCAAGTAAAACAAGGTTCAAGTTACTTGGGTTATCCTTAAAACAATGGGAAGCATCGCCATCAATTAGCTCCAGGTGACACGTGCAAGAATTCCGAATTTAGGTGGCGTTTTTCACGTGTTGGAGGTCTCTTGGACATCTCACGGCAAGTAACGACGACCGCACTGCACTTTCCACTCCAGCAAACTCCGATTTCCAGGTGAACGAAGTCCCTCACCTGGAAACCATTTGAATATCCCAAATTCTAAATGCATTATCCTCTCTCTGCTTCTAGAGTCTGAAGGCGAAGAGAGCCGACTCTCCAGAGGCGTGAACTCCTCTTTCCTCTCATCCAAGTTGCCGACTCGCTAACTAGTTGTAATGCTGGAGTGGCGGTGAGTAGAGGTAGCCAACCTAACGTTCCGAGGTCGACATTATAATCTTCTTCCTCCTTTCCCTCTTCATCAACTACCTTCCCTTCCATCGTTCCAAGGATTAATCGGGATTCCTACCTTCGTCAAGCTTCTGAAATTCAACCCTCCGACGTCAACCTCGTTGGCTCGGCTAAAGTGCCCCATTATGAAATGCTCGGACCGTTTTGACTTTTCAAACATTTACAACTTGATTCGCCATTTCTTCCACCATTGTTTTGTAACAAAAGGAAACCTATTAATCCTCATTAACCGAGTTTCACTACCCACAGCCCTTTCCGTTGAAACCGGCAAGACACAACGTTTTCACCACTGAGCAAATTTCTAGGGTGGATTCTTAAACTCGACGACACTTGGAGCCTCCTCTTGAAAAAAATGGGTTATCAAATAGTGGAAGAGGAGAACGACCAAGAAGAAAAATTGTGGGGCTGCGGATGTTGGGACTGAAGCTATAAACGCCAAGATCGTATAATATTGGAGAAACACGACACATGAGTTATTATCAATAAAAAAACATCAGTCCATGTCAAGAGGTGTTGGATCTCTGTGCTCATTTAACTCACAACTGTCCCAGTATTGTGATATATGACCGCGTAATTCAAATATATTGAGCCGCTTTATCATTGAGTCCGTTACCATCTGATAACACCACAGCTTCTTGAAAATCCTAACATTTCCCCCGGAAGTGACGATGAATTTGCTTAATTAATGACTCAGCTATTTCTGGAAAGTCAGGTTTCACGATCAGGTTATTTTCAACGTTTCTCGCTCAATAATGAGCCGACCTTAATCTGGTAGTAATGCTCCCTACAAGTAGCCATTATCATGCTCCACTCTCCTCGCCGTTCCCTTTACACTACTATCACAACACCACTAACCGCCTGAAGCCCCAGAAATCTTCTTAGGGTTGTTTTACCGAGCCCTCTCCTCAGCATCCCCTTAACACACCCATCCTCTTTCAGCCTCCCCCGATTCCAGTCAACCCCGTTGGAATTACCCCTATAACCGCACAACACTCAAACACACCAATCTTCTGTCACGGAACACCTCTTAAAAACCTGGTTTCCTCCCTCAACGCTATTAATTCTCAAAGCTCTAATCGTAAGCGCTCAACTAAAGCCCTGAAGTAATAGGAAAACGGACACCCAATCAAGAATTGATCCTTCAAAAGCCCTTGTTTATATATTCGTCATAGTCGTCGTTTATACGTCATATTTTTCTTTTCTGTTTGTTGGATGAAAATTGGGACGAGTGCCGCAGAAATCGTCAATTTTTTCATCCCGATTTTCAGCGTAAACACGTGATAAGTGATACAAATGAAATAAATTCACTTTTTTTCATTATGCTCTATCGACACACATGACGATGTTACACTGATGTGTTGACAGGAGAGGATGGGTTTTTTAATCGACTAATTTCGATGGGTCGATGAATATATTGGTAATGGAACAGCTCTTCCGCAATCTTGGACGATTAGAAAATGACGCGAAACTCATAGCAATGTAAGATGTCCCAGTTGGCGCAACTGAACATAACAATAGGTAGAAGCTAACATGCGATCTATGTTTTGAGTACCTGTACAAAAGTATCGGATTCCCGAAAATATAAACATCCGTGTACTATCACGAAAAATAACGGTTTGTTGGTTAATTGCGAAGAAATAGGGTATAGACCCGAGTCAAAACTGCTGAAACTTCCAAAGCATATCTGGTGCGACGTAACACGTAACCTTCCTCAATCTCACAGGTAATTTTTCGCCCGGGCAGTGTGAACTCAGGGTTCCTGAAGTATATTGAGTGTCCAACGTAATTCAGGAGAGTATTAAGGTTCAAGTTCATTGGTTAGGAATTATTGCGGACTGAGCGGTGAGCAATTCCTACATTACGTGAATCACAGGATTTATAAGGTTCCTCCTAATTATCTCATTAGTCCCGACGTTTAGAACGCGTTTACCATATGAACGCAATTATGCAGGGAAAACTGCAGTAATGTTATTGTACAAATTTGAAACAATTTATAGTGTGCTCTTCTCGTTATTTCCTCACCTATAAATACAGTTATTATCTGGAATGTTTATTCAAGTAAGTTTAATCTGGAAAATTTATTTAAAATTGTTTTTAGAAAAAAGTCTTTCGTAAACTAGTCAGTTGGCCGATTTTGCTCAAACCCTGATTGACTCCCATATTGATCTGCTGGTGGAATACACATTTGAGCTAATTTGCCTTGGCCGTTTCCTTCCAATCACCAACTGCTTCCTCGCATGGTGTTCTATTTTTACGACATAGGACGTGGAAAGCGTGCTGTGACAACCATGAGAAAATTGAACTAGAAGTTTTTGTTTTTACATTGTGAAACATAATGTGTTTGAAAATCGTGGGATAGAACTAATAGAACTTGAAACCAATGTCCAGGTGCTGAAAGGTTACGAATGTCTAATTGTATAAATGGAAATCGACGTATTTCAGCAATTGGGAAAATTGCTCAACAGTGTCATTCCATTTTGGAATAGTTGGAGCAGGTGGAGTTGAAAAACGGTAGTTCTCGCCTTATCAAAAGATGGAAGAGGCAAAACGACCTTTGAAACTTGGAAGGCATAAATTGCGGGCAAGTCCCCTCCCTCAGTATAGGCAGTGGGTAGGTAAATCCTTTCGGTAAAGCTGGCGGGAAGAAGCTTCGAAGTAGAAGATGGAGGCGGCGACTGTAGTAGGAAACCTGTTAATGAAGAGGCACCTTCCTGAGGCCCTCTGAGGGAGCCTTTCCACCGCCTCTGCCCTCGTTGGAAGTTATTAATGGGCGAAAGCGGAGGACTCTGTGAAAACCCCATTTAATCTGCACCCGCCATCTTGAAGGCTAAAACCTCACTTTCTTGATCACCTTTGTTTGTAGTTACGCGTTCTGACTTCTTCTCTCCGTCCAACCACCGTGAAACGAGTCGCTTACTTTTTCCTAGCGATTTAGAGGCATTTAAAATATACGCCTTTCCAGCCAGTTCGTAGTTGTCATTTGCGTACATTAGCGGACCCATTTAAACATTTCACTGCGTTAGCTGTTTCGCAAAAAGACTCTAGGGTGTTTAATGATCATATCCAAACATCACATGGGTGCATCGTAACACAGCAAAACTCGAGCAAGGACGTGACTGAAGCTACGTTGCACACTTAGTCGTGTTGTTCCTAGAAAGGGTTTTGGGGTGTTTGTGATTGAGAAGATCCCATCCTTCTCCACCATGCCATATATATGGCTAGTAAACAATGACGCATTCAATCCTTTTCTCAGTCTAATCAAATGCCATTTCTGATTACTCCCTACCGTCAGACACTGATCAACCCCGATCGTAATCGTGACAGAACATCACAGAAAAAAGCGGTAAATAGATTTAAAACTAATTAGACATGGCATTTCCGCTCGTCAAACCAGGTACGCAATATAACATTTTCCACAACTATTCCTCAACATTGAACCAAAACAAAATATCTGGTACTAAGCAGTTTCCCGCAACCCTCGTAAATTCAAAATGAAATGCACTGATGCTGCATGGTACATCAACGTGTTTTAACGAGAACATTTATGCAGAAGAAGCTTTAGGTAGTACATAGCTGAAAGTCCTTAGTGAGCTTGATCAAAATTGTTGGGGTCGTTTCCGAGGAAATCGGAAAAACGATCATTTACTGCTTGTTCGTTGCTTGGATTGGAGGAATATTATTCATTTGCATTTGGGGTTGAATGTGAGCCTATGGCGAACGTAAATATACGAATCCCCCCCCCCCCTTCCGCTAAATGTCCACCTTCGAAGACAATTCATCCTCCAAAACGCTGATTCGACAGGATTTCAAACATTTTCCAAAATTTATAACTTTTAAAGCATGAATCGGTACTTCTCGTTTGAAATACATTCCTCCTTTTCTCATGGGATTCGTAGGCGGGGGGCTGGATTTCCCAACGGCTCGGCCAAATTTCAGTGAAGCTACTTACGATTTTGACTAAATTTTCTAGCTGTAAGTGGACGATTTTTACATGGTTTCCCGAGAGATTTCCTTCAACTATAATCAGTTTTGCAAATTCCCCTTACGGTTATTATAAATGTACCAAGATGCAGTCTCCTGACAATTTTATCTACATTTCTCAAAAATGTGTACACGTTAAAAAATCTCCATGAGATTTTACGTTTTATGAGCCTTCCCAACAATTCGCAATAAATTTTTCAATAGTTTTTGCATTTTGTAACGTTATTTATACCCACCTTGTAGTGAAACGAGTTTTTCCTGGTCTTTCAACAATTCTAATCAATTTAAATTAGTAGCGTAGGACGCAGCGCCCGTATAGGATCAATCATAGAGTTACTGTGGAGTGTCGAAGCTTGTGTCACATCTGATTATCAGAGGTTATTTTTCAGGAAGGGGCAATTATCATCCACCTCTGGATGATGTCAAGAATGTTTTAAGAACAAGCTGAACCAAGAACTGTATAGAATTCAAATGCGCTAGGCGAGACGGTAGTCTTGGAATTGAAGAGGGCGAGTTTAGCGATGTTGAATTACAACGAATAAAGCCCGGCTTTAGTTTTTAGTTCTCACTTTGTTTCTTTCATTGCTTTTTCGATAACTGAGCTCGAAGACATCCATCTCCCTCCTCAAGATTCTCTGCAAGCAACGACCAAGGTAAAACCTCCTTCCACCGCTTTTTGTTAACGATAGAAAGAATGAAGAAAAATCCTCGAATCTTTTTTTTCTACTGCACGCGATTTTGTAAATTGCAAACGATCTCGTAAAGTTGCCAATTCTACACGCGAACTGTTTGCTCTATTCTGATTACGCGTTTAGCTTCTATCGCGGCCGTCACAATGAATTGTCTCCCCCTTCATTAGAACATTAGAAACCAACTACAACCAATAGAAAAAGAGGAGTCAAGGGTGGGAAATTAACTTCATCAATCCTGTCAATGTGCAGACTCCGCCGCCAGCCAACCCCTTTTTAAAACGCCCCTGCCGTTCTACGGGTCTGACGTCTGCGTTGCGTGAGCTCCGCCTATCGGAGAAAATAATAATACCGCAATACATTAGAATTTTATCAAGGAAAATGGTCGTTAAGAAGTTTCACGTTTTATGGAGCAGGGCAGATTTCACCCCAAGTAAAAAACGTATTTACCGTTTAAGGAGCTTTACTTAAGATTTACTACGGCAGTTACTTCAAGTTAGTTACAGCGACACCAACAACCAACCGGCAGTTTACACGGGGTTTTCCCCCCTGCATCTCAGTGAGCATCAATTTACCGTGCTAGGGAAGGTGGGTCCAATGGAAAAGAGGCTGAGGATTCATTCTTCGATACCCAGTAAATAATACAGTTCAGCTGAGAAAGTAACATCGTGGGCCTTGTCGTAATAATGTCTGTTCCTCACTGTTTGACGGAAGACTGGTTAATGGACTCCCGAGAATCCCTCAGTCCGTCATTATTCCCTCTCTCTAAAGCGCCCTTCTAAACGATTCAATAAAAGCAAAAGAATCCGGCTTCCTCGGTAGTTTAATTATTCACAATACTTTCCCAACTTTTCATCATGTTCTCTCAAAGGGAAAGACCAGTAGGATCCTGAAACATCACTTGTGATATTTTTCATATCGATCGTAATCGTAACTCTAAAGCCTCTCTGTCCAATCGCATTACTTTCAGATACCAATTGTAACGTACTTGGGGAATTGTCTCACAATTCAACCGTGTACAGAACACGCGTGAAAGTCGTGTCTGGGCCCATAAGAAACGAACAAATCAAATACACTCAATTATACTCACTTGATGAAATAAATAAAATAATGGCTCTCAAGAAAGTAATGGGAAATGAAACTATAAAGCGATTAAGACCCACTTGAATTTAATCAGCAAAAACGCGAAATGAATGAAATGAAATGAACTCCTTTTAGAATGAAATAAATAACCTATGCTCGGATTGTATTAATAACAATAAAGGGACAATGGGGAAAATGAAACACTAAGCTCTGATCGCTTACCTTACTTCACACAATATAAAGGGACGTTTAAGAACTGATTCACTGGCTTAGGAAAAGGGGGACGATTCGTCTGCGAAGTCGGTAGCCGTTCTGATGATGAAACGTGGCTCCACCGCTAATATAAACAGCGGCGGGCTGCACAGGTGGCGGTCAGTGTTGCCACCTCCTGCAGTCCGCCGCGAACCATTACACAATAAGAGTGTCTATTGTGACTTTCCCCTTGTTCTGATATTTACTGAGCTCATATCATGTTAACTGTGTTGTAATACCAATACACATTTTCCAACTTCTTCTCCCACTTCACGAGAGCTCGGTGTTCTTGAGCGGGTGCTCCGTACCAAAAAAATCATCGAACAGGCCAAGGAAATAGATAAAGACTAACTGTGAGTGGAACTTTGAGGGAACGCGAGTCATGAAGAGATAAACGAGAACACCTTGAAGCTTTACTCCACCAAATCATGATTATTCAATGACAGGAGCTCAGTGTTGTAAGAATAGCATAAAGTGAAAACCCGAGATTCCTGTTTGTGGGCTTGAAACATTATAAGAATAGGAAGATCACGCTTCGCGGGAACGCAAAAGTGAATTCCAATGCGCTGTGTCACATGCTTTGATGTTGAAAGTGCATGACGTCTAGATGCTGTATAGAAACTAAAAATAATTATTCCAATATCAATGAAGTGGTCATTCCAAAAACCAAAAATCTATGGATGTACGACAAGTTTCACTTGCTATTAAACAATATGCCGAACTACCACTCGCATGTACATTTTTGATCTTGCCTGAGGTTTGCAAAGGATCTAAGCCCCCGGTGTTATCATAGTGAGAAAAAACTCATTTTTCGTCAAAAACGGCTACAACGGTTTTAATTACATTTTTTTATGGACAGCTCAAAATATCACGAAAATACCATAAAATTCCCCTTCGTTGTACAATGACGACAGCACAATAAATTACCAAATTTTAACGCAGTTGACCCGCTCATAAATAGGTACAGTTGTGCTTGATATATTGTGTTACTTTCTTTGGCTCTACGACGTAGAATGAAAACGGCATCTCGACGAGAATCAATTTTAGCGCAGTTTTTGGTAATAAACTCCGGACAAATATTACTAGGATCTTCAGAAAAACTGACCAATCAAGAATACGATGAGCGTTTGATAATGCTCAAAAGAGATATAGAAGGCACCCCAGAAATTAAAGAACTTCACCCTACACAATTTCACCTACTACCATTTCTCACAGTTTTTACCCGATTACTCCAAAACGGTGAACACGATCCTTCCCATAAAAATCGTGTAGGCAGTCTTTTAAATCACCTGTGATGTGATTTGATTAGTTGATTGAGCACCGCTGAATGCTCGTAAGGCCAAGAAAAGTTGTGTGATGCGTCATACCAAATATTTCACAAACGCGGTACGTGGTCAGTTCGTTTCACTTGTCACGAGTTTCTCAACAACTAATATTAAGCGTCCATGTGACTACAAGTGCGGTTACACTGTCCACTAATCTTGGCGGACATGCCCGATACAAACGACCGAGTTTCGGAACTGAGTGGGAGGAGCGGACGGACGCTTTTCATAATAAATACCACAGGGAAGGTATCAAGTCCTGTTGCGGCAGGCACCGCTGGTAAAAAAGGGGCGGTACTTCGGTTTTTCCAAGTGTGTGACAAGAAAGTCTTCCTCAGCTACCGCAACAAAGGATGGCGTGTTTCAAAGACTTTATTGCACAAAACATGGAACAGTAAAAACCACCGAATGGCGGGAAAACAGCGAGTGAGAGAAAAAGAGAGGAAACCAGGCGCAATTTATAGTTTCCCTCCCGACGCTCTTTTCATCCTCGTTTTACTGCCTCGTTTCCCGCTGCAACTTTTCGACCGATTTTTTTGTTTGTTTGTTTGTTTTGTTTTATTTGATAAAGAAGAGAGGAGGGCCGAAATGTATTCCCCTTGATTTAATTTTATGTAAATAAGCCAGAAGCGGAGATCGGCAAACAGGAGCACGAGCGCAGTGTTTGCCCCCCCCCCCCTCATCACACTCACCAACTTCAACCACCATCTCACCATCCGGACCAGCTTTTTTACTTCCTGTGCCGCATATTTTTAATTCGTTTCGGTTTATGGCGGATTTTCTTTTACCCTTCACGCAATTTTACTGTTCCCTTCCATTTTTATGCACCAACTCGCTCGACGTTAATAAACGCCGGGATATCCGACGTAATTAATCCTCGAACAAACTACTTTTTTTCTTTTTTTTCGTGCCAAAGGGAGACGCCCCGCGATTTCCGTAGTTCGCCCCGCCCGCAAATAATTAATTCCTTCGCATTGAAAAAAAGCACGAATTTAAGTTTGAACGGTATTATCTTGATTCAACACGAAAAAACTAACAACGGCTCGTCGGAGCGCGATTTTTAGTACTAAATTTCGTTCCTACTTCGGAAATAGGGCTTTCCCTATAATTCAATATGGGACACTAGGACAATTCAATTATTCGAGAAAAGTTTCCCGCACACTGCTTTATTGATGTGTGGTTTGCTTAAATCGTCGCGTGCGGAGCCCACAATTGACGAAATATACATCACGATATTCGACAATTGTGTGGAATACACGAAAATATCTTGTACGACTCATCACTCACCTTCCTTGGCCTCACGTACATCCAGCAAAGCTTTTGATTCACGCAACTACTCAGATCTGCTTTTCATTCTGTTTATAACGACGTTATACATGATAGAGGCTTATGATTCTACAATTTATTGTGCAGCTCTTACCATGATAATAATTGAGCAATCTGAGGTGATTTGAAACTAGATTTTTTTTAGAAGAAGGATTGCGTTCACTATTTTGGAATACTCGGGTAAAAACAGTGAAAAAGGGTAGTAGGTGAAACAGCAGGGCTTCAAATTCTGGAATTTTTGGAGTAGCTCCAAAACTTGATGAACGCTCGTGGTATAGTTACTTGATTACTCTACCACGTCAACTCTTCTGAGGATCCTTACAGCATCTTGAGCGGAGAAAGTGATATAATAATATATCAAGCACAATTGTAGCTATTGACGAGCGAGTGGCTCTTTCGATTTAGTACTAACAAAGTTTGGAAGAAATATGGAGTAATTTGTAAAGCCTCTCCCAATTCGATTATGTTGATTAACCGAAATATACGTGAAAGAAAAACATCAAGTTGACAGTACCATAAATTAGCTAGGGCTCTGGTTACACAGCGAATGGTCATGCCATAAGTAGGAGCTACCCAATAAATTCTGGAACGCTACCTCCTACCTGTGCCCTAATGGAATGTTATTGTTCAGTGACGTGTCGTTGACAACAGCATCGAGTTGTCTTCTTGGTTACCAATAAATAAAGAGTTCAGTTCTGTTTTGAATGTTCAACGCTCGTGTTCCATTATTATTTATAGTCCAGTATTAATTGACTTTCTTGTGCTAAATCTAACATTATGTTAAGGTCTACAAGGTTCCCATGAGGTGAACGAAAGCAAGTTAGTTTTTAGAGTGATTAAATTGTTTGACGTTGAGTCTAATTTGCGAGCAACTTATTGACACTTCAACCACAGCTGATTTGTCAACTGTTCGGTTAAAACTCTCAATAGGTAATCAGTGACCAACACTAGTCGGAGCTCTAAATTAGTAGGAATTTCGATTGCGCACATCAAGTCATAGTGTTGATGGGGGGAAAAGCGCGAACACTATAGCCAAATGAGGATACACTCAGAGGAGCAATACTGTTAGGACCAATCGTAATTCGTGCAAAACGATGTGTTGTGATGTTGGTACCAATGAGCTGAAATCGTTTTACACCTACCCGTTTCTTTATTGACATTTTATGTCTTTACTTTGCTACATAAACTCGAAAATGCAACGCCGGAGATGTAACCGAGAAGCGTCACCAAATTTTTTAACCCGACTTGCACTGACTTAACGGCCAGACGATGATGTCTTTACATCGAAAGCGCTTGCCACCAGCAACACACCAGCCAGAGGAGACGGACTCACCTAACAGATACGTAAACTTTAAAAATAAAAGACATAAAATGTTCCTAGTGATTGCGTACTTGTACGAAAGCTGTACCCACCGTTTGTGTAAAGGTTTCTTTCGCGCCCGCCAGCCTCAACGTGTTTCAATTTAAAGAAATTTTGAACATTATTCAAGTAACATTTCAGTGGAGTTTATCAGAAAAAAATTGCGCTGAAATCTATTTTCGTCGAAATGTTTGGTAACTTATTGTGGTGCTCTCGTCATTTTCCCACGGATGGGGAGTTTTGCGGTACTGTAGCCTCTTCGATAGCTGCCCGTACAAAAATTTAATCATAATCGTTCGAGCCGTTTTGGAGAAAAAAATGTTTAGTGTTTTGATCTCTATAGTTTTTAATTATCATGCCTCATACGCCATCTGTCGGCTCGTCGAATATTCTAACTTTGATTCAGTTGGTGTTTTCATGATTTTATTACTTGTGATTGTAAAGTTCATGTTTAGGTAGTAGTACAGTTAGTGGTAATTTGTTTTTGTTAATTCCACTACCTCTCAATTCCCCCTTTATTATTTCGCGCAAAGCGCTTCTGGTTCTTCAGAGGTTCTTGTACAGTTCACCAAAATGGCCCAAATGGGAATCGCAGTATTTATTCTGCGTGTTGAAAAGGCTTCTTCGACAAACTTTAGTGCGGCCTTCTCTTCTATTCGAGAAATGCGTTCTTCGTCGAAGTACTTAGTATCTAACAGCTCTCACACGGAATCCATCGCGTGTACGATATACACTGTTTTAAACTTCCCTAGAAATTTGAAACAATAGCAAATGGAACTGGGAACAGACATCAGAACGTAACGAAAGTCGAGCTGATACCAAAACTCACTAAGTGGGGTGTTACATCACAACTGGAGAATCAGATCGCCGGAAATAATCAGCTACCACCGAGTGAATTGATAAACACGTCACTGGTATATGTGACTTCGTCAGACTTTCCTCTGGCTATCAAATGACATTGATAAATCGCCCCATAGTGAGTTATCTTCAACCACGAATGAAAAATACCCTGCTAATTCCACATCATGTTTTGCAACTTGGTTACGGTGGATAGTTTGATGGCAGAGCAATGCGGAGGGGAATGTGACGCGATTGCACATGGTTTTCACTCATCTCTGCGTTCACTAGCACCTCCCCTTCTTATTGCGCATCAATGCTCGGTTCCATCAAACGTTTAACCTCTTCCTATTCGAACGCGCAGGCATCCGACCCTTGAAAACGTCAGTTCCATCGAAAGACGTTCCATAGTGACTTCGAAAAAAGAGCCGGCGAAAGGCGCTTATCTTTAGCTCTCACCCCACGTGCGTCCCGACTCTAACTGCTAACCAATTTCGGACCTTCCCTCCCATCATCCAGGCTCTCCTTCTCTCACCACTGTTGGCCCATTCCAACCACAGTTCCTCTTCCTGCGGATGGAAGCTTACCAATTTCGAAAGCTTCTGGCCATTGTTATTCGCCGAGTGTTTCGCCAACCCCTCCGCCATTCGCTCCTAACCGGCCTCCCTCGTTCCGTTCCACTACGGCAGTTTTTCCTTTCCGCAACAGTTGCAAAGGGCGAGGGCGAAGAGCCCATAGAGTCACCTCGACTTAACTTCACCTTGTGACAGCCTCCGCCTCCGCCCGATCGCTCCCTCAGGTTCATAAATAAACCATTACGACGAAACCCCCTCCACCTCCGGCTACTACGGCATCATCATACCCACCAACGTTCTACCTCCATGTCTCCTTCAATCAATTTTCGTCATCCTCTTCATTTGAACTTCGACCATCAACCATCTAATGAAATGCTGAGACTGCTAGTCAGCAAATATTTCGTTTGGAGCGTATTAGATCGATTTCGCCTTGCTCAGTTTTAATCGTTCGCCTGACATAAACATCAAGTAAACTGAATGTTTTGAGCACACTTTCACGTGCCCTTCGTCAAGGCGGCCTGCTAATCATACGACCGTTTTAGATAAGAAATCCCTCCAATTCCGAGAAAGTGAACCCGCAACCAGTCGTTGAGCGAAAGGTCGCTCGACACGAGACATATCTGTCTGACACTGTCCATTAGCACTTTACACAGATAATTACTGACTGCCCCTTCATTGCCGATGGCTGTTATGTTCCGCATAGAATTGCAAAGTACCTTCTCTTCCTGTTTTCAGTTGGAACTGGGGACTGGGAGTGGAATTATTTGTGTTTTACTCAAGGTACGTATTTTTACGCGTCTTCACACTGCCCTCTGAATCCGCACGAATCTTTATAAGACAGCCAGTCAGTTTATATAACACTTATTTCAGGATTGAATAAGCGGAATTGTGTCTTGGAAGACTCACGTGTGTTCTCAGAGCAAAACTTAGTCACCAATGATACCAAATGCCTAGTAGGCAAGGCCTGTCCCTGCAATTATTTACAAATATTTGTCTTATTAAACAATGCGTCTTATCATTTAAATTAAGTTCAGTAAAGTAAGACGTAACACAGAACATTTGCATAATTTGAAGTTCCCGTTTGGATTTGAGTTTGTAGATGAAAGAAATATTTCCATCTCGGTAGAAGAAATCTTCCCTTTTTTTCTTCCCTTCGTCAACTTTCCTCCTTTCGCTTCTTGTCGATTCACTTGGGTGTTTCAAATCCCCTTTACTCTCTCCCCATCATCATTCAACACAATCCCCCTCTCTTTGTCTCCCTACAACCACCACTCCCCTCCTTGAACCAGTTGGAACTTGGCCGTTTCAAACTGACCCGGTTGTCCGACAAGCCGGAATTAATTCAATAGTTCAAGCAGAGGGGGAAGTCTAGGGCTTCGGCTAGTCGCTGCAAAACGGCCCAGACTTGAAGGAGATCCTTCGGAGCATCGTACCCTCAACTTCCTTCTCAACACAATCCGATAGTCATTAGAAACGGTTCGTTGCCTTTTTTCATCCGTTTAAATAACGGAACTGCTTCTTTTTTTTTGTACAGTAAATTGATGTCTGGGGGCTAAAGTTCTTTTCCGATGATTCATTGGTACGAATTGAGAAATAAAAGAAGGATTTACTCGATGGGTTGTATCGATAAAAAGATACAGGAGAAACTTCAAGAATGCTCATTGAAGCGTCGAATTCTCGCTCCATTGAAACAAATTTAAGCTTCCACTATTCCACGCAATGCTGTTTGAACCATTCTACCTCAATTCAAATATTTCCACAGAGAGCATAAAAGTATTCTCATTACAGAGCGTTACAATCGTTGGGTAAATACTACAAAACCAATTGAAGCACGGGATATTTTCGAATATTCAATTCTTTCTTTATTCCAACAGCTTCTTTTGCTTAAACGAGATTATATTCTAAACGGAACAAGCTATTCTAAAGTATCTGTTGGGAAGAATCACGCAACTTGTCTACTCAGGTATACTCGATGACGACAAATAAGAGAGAAGACACAAAAAATGTCTACAAGATCAACGCAGAGTAAAGCGGAGTCACTGATTGGTTACTTCCCTCACGGGTTATTCAAACTCGTTGAAGGCATTCATAAGAAAACCAATTTCTAATGTTCTGATATGTTTTGACCTACAGTTGCAACGTGAAAGACTTAGTTACTGATATATGGTGGTATGGATGAGTAACCGTCATTCAATAAGGTTCACCGTAGCCTGTACAGTAGAGAAAGTCGAAAAGTATAATTTTTTGTTGCGTTTTTTCGTTTTTATTGAGCAAAGTTTATTCAGAACAATAAATAAGTGTCGACTAGTTGAAGCCGCAGAAACCTCCTTCATTAAAATTGTATGAGCCCTTTTAACTCATGATGAAAAAAGAAGTTTTGCTTGTGAGATTTGTATCTTCGTTCGGTTGTAATTCGGAAACTACGCGTTGTAAGATGTATGTGTGAAGACACTGTTAGCTCAAGGCCTGCGTAGTACGAAGAAAATGGCCGTAATTAACTGCAATTTTTTTTTCTCGTTAACTTTTCTTCACATCTTAACGTTTCAAGAGCTAGCGAGACCAAGAGCTACACATAAATATTTATATTTATAATCATTAATTATAATATTTTATGATACCCTATCATATTATATTTTTATTAATTTTAATATTTTATAATTTTTTTTTTTTTGACCCGAGGGCGTGTGGGACAAGTCCCTTTGTCACTGCGGCCACATATGGGCCTATTGTGACACTGGCCCTTTCTTAGTAGAAGGCGTTGTACATACCCGCCCCCTGCAGGAAGCCGAGTATGTCCTTCACCGCAGAGTCCGCTACGGTTTGGGGTTCAGTGGTCCCCTGACCGAAGTATTCAAAGCGTTTTGCAGCCAGAGCAGGGCATTCACATAGGATATGCTCTGCTGTCTCATCCTACTCACCGCAGAGTCTGCATTCCAATGCCTCTGAGATGCCCATCTTGTTGAGGTGATATCTGAGTGGGCAGTGCCCGGTGAGGAAGCTTATCAGTACTCTCAGATCTTGCCTGGAGAGTGTCAGCATCGCCTTCGCCACAGGAAGGCGTGACAAGCCTTTTTGCCTGTCGTAGTCGTGGCTGGCGATGCCAATGGGCGCCATTTTCCTGTATCTCCCATCGAGCAACCAGACGGTTTAGGTGACTTTTCGTCAATCCCACGTGTGGCTCAGGCCCGATGGGTAGGGTTTCTGTACCCCTTTTCGCAAGGCGGTCAGCCTTTTCATTGCCCTCATGCCCCCTGTGAGCTGGCACCCAAATGAGGGAGAGCCTGTTACGGGCGCCGAGCTGCTTGAGCGCATGGAAGCATTCCCATGACAGCTTAGACCTAAAACTATAGGCTGCAATGGCCTTTAAGGCGGCCTGGTTGTCTGAGAAAATGTAGATCCGCTTGCCCTTGAGTCCTTTGTTCAGGATCTCTTCTGCGCAGATCTTTATGGCTAGGATTTCCGCTTGAAATATCGTGGCGTACTCCCCCAGCGGCTTTGCAAGACTGTAGTTAGGCCCTACAATGCCCAGCCCTGCTCGGCCTTCCTTAACTGAACCATCGGTATACCACTGCAGCGCGCCCACCTCGGTCCAGAATGTCTCCTTCTCCCACCGTTCCCGTGAGTGGACGCTGACGCTGAATGGCAGCCGAAAATTCTTCTGCTCTGGCATGACGTCAGTAGCAAGGACTGCTGCCTCTTCTATCTCAAACTGTCTGGTTGTTCTGTGGAGGCTCGCCTTAGCCCTGGTGCCTTAGCGCCTTATTATCCCCTTAAAGAGCCACTCCATATTTTATAATTACTTATTAGTAATTTATAAATTCTTTGGGAGGAATATCGTTTATGTCCCTCTACACATAAATAAAGTGCCTGAAAAAAAGGGATACCTTGATAGGGTATATTATGCGGCAATACTCGTCTTTATTTTACTTTTTAGAATCAAACTAAAACTTTAGATATCAAAAATCTATATGCATCGTACATCAAAATATAAAAAGATAAGCTAAATTAAGCTAGTAGGTTCATACCCTAAATATGGATTAAATTCCTCTTTTTAATTTTTTAAGAAATCAGGGAAGTAGTCCAATAAAATAGCTGTAGGATGAACGTCTAATAATGCTCACAAAACCGCAGGAATTCCAGAATTGATACCAACACCGTTTCGGTTACTTGCACTTCTCACAGCTTTTATCCGATAATTCTATAATAGTAAACACAATATTTCTCATTTTCCCTCGCTTTTCTTACTCCGTAAGGATTCCTTTCATGCCACGGACTTTCAATAGAGAGAGAGAGAGAGGTGTTGTTTGTAGTCTTTTCCCTACGTTCAACTTATTTTGAAAAAATAACTATTTTAGGTTGTGCGTTGCTATGCTTTTATGTGAATAAGTTCACTTTAGTTTCTTAGTTAGTTTAAATTCAATTAGTCGTTTCTATGAACGTATGAGCGTTTATTGAGAAAGTTAAAGATACATATCAAAAAGGCGAAGGAATTATTGATAATAAAACAATCAAACATGAAGTCTGTCTCCATTGTGTAAAGTCCACAGTCATGTGGAGTTAGTGGGTGTACTCGATGGAGAATATTGACAATTCCAGCTTATCGCGCAGACATCATTTACACTGCGGTTAGCAAATTATGGTTTCTTGTCCATCATCAGACATCCTTCTCCCAAATATACTATCTCCCATGACATCTAAATGCGGTCGGATTCACAACAATATGACTCGGTTTTCAGATCAGAACGTCAGAAATCTTTTATTACTCGTCCCACAGATTCAAACTGTCATTGCGTTCATGTAGGAAGTAATTTCAGCACTCATGTTTGATTGTAGTTGTAACTAAAGTGAAGTCTTAATTGCCAGAGTGGATATCATCATGATACATTTCAGTCGTACGTGATGTAATTTACGGTTCTAATTGCTTGTCGTATTACAATTAAGCCCATTTATTCGCCAGCGTCATCACGACGGCCTGTAAGAGAGACTAACTCTCATGTTTCATCCGGTGGATGGAGGGCTACCCCGCGAAGCTGCCCTCCATTCCGAATCGGTCAAATGACAGAATTAATGAGGAGCCCTGCAGCGGCGGTCGTATTGGGATGTGACGCGGAGAGCCGGACTGGTGAACGACCACGGAGATTCTAGTTCCTTCATGCCGGCATTGGCTTTATGGATTGTGCTTTGTTTCGTAGAGACAGGTCAACGGGGGAGAGGGAGACTCGTTCAAATAATTGCTCGTATTACAGGTCCGATAGCCCACCGAACGGTCGGTTAGATATCGAAAATCGTGAACACGCAACCGTTTTCAGGGGGTAGTCATATCGGTACGAGTCAACGGCGTCTTTGAGGGAGCTTTTAATTCTGGCCCTCTCTCAGGTTGCGATTTCCATTTCTATTGAACGATCGTCCTTAATAAACGTTTCTGTGAAACAGCCGTGTACTTATAGGCCACAGTAGGTAAATAGATTTTTTAAACATTTTCCAAAACTGCGTACAGTTTTGAAGCACTGTTCCTCATAAAACGGAGGATTACCGTTGACAAAAAAGTGAGGACCATACTGTACCACAAACTGAGGGTTTCTTTCATTTTTCTCAAAATGATATACCGATGTTGATTAAACTTTTAAATTATCTTCTTCTAGTTTGTACTCTACTCTTCTTCTCCATAACTATTTCCATGGAAATCCTGTGAAGATAGGCCTATTAAGCAACAATACGGGTTTTAAGACTTTTAGCCAAATGACTTCAACGATTTTCACCAAACTCACAGGATGTCATTAAATAGTTAATACCTATATTTTGTTCTCAATAAATGTTCCTCTGACAGTTAACTGAGCAAAGATAAAAATCAAATTGTATGGCAACTAATGTTTTTATCAAACATTTTCGTGACCTATACCAACACTTTATTCTCCATAATTATTTATGTATTTCTGTTAAACGGAGATGTAAGCCATAGCGCAGAAAAAGAAAATTGCCAAATATTAATTTACAGTTTCTCCAATCTTACCAATAACGGCTCTGACGATTTCAATCAAACATACGGAGTACTCTCAACAAACTGGTAGCTATATTTTGCTATCCATAAACGTTTCCGTAGAAAGGCGTTGCATTAAGATACAGCGCCCGTATACGGTTAAACTGTTATAGAGACTATTCCCCGCAAGCGTTACCATAGATATGTCCCTTGAATCTGTGTGTCGTCTACATTATGAGGGGTTCAGAAAAATTTTTGTTGCGTTGCACGAGAGATTTCATTATGGCGACCGGTAACTAATTGGAGGGATTTAGTGGTTGTATCAAGAGGTGTATTGGATTGCACGTGTAGTAGGAGGTAACGAGGGAATGTGGAATAACTTATCATGATAGCATTTTCGTGATGTCGACGAAGGAGTTAGATCGGCGAGAATTAATCGTAACATTTGATTGCAGTTGGGAATATTGGATTCCATCGAGCACGGCAAGAAGCTGGATAATGATCATCGAAGCAGAGCTAGAGAGTACTCACTGAGGCTGCCACCATAAAAACCAAGATGAAGCGACACGAAGCAACTTCCTCTCGCCAAAATCCCTCCTGTATTTTGCGTTCCTACTCGGAAGTTCCTACATATTCATTCCGTAATCAATTCAGCAGATAGCGCCAAAGGACGCGGGGTCGGCAGAAATGAATGGAAAGGGCGGAGTATGGCTTTGGATGGTAAGGCAAAGGGGGGAGGTGAGGGGGACTTCCAGTTAGTTGAGCTTAAGGGAGAAGGAGGGATGGACTGAAATGCAGCCTGATCAAGCAAATAGCCAAGTTTGCTGCCTGCTCCTCTTTGCCCGACACGTATCCCTCCCCGCTATTCCAGCACTTCATCCATCACCAGCTTCAGTATTCAATCCCGACTCAGGCAACTCCATCAATAATACAAAACTGGGGAATCCACCTCTTCCTCGTCTCCACACCAATGTCCTCTACCTTGCCTTTTTGCCTTTTTATTTAATTTTTACTCCCCTCCCTCACATACTCATACTAACAACCCCCTACCGCCACCCCAACTTCCACTTTCCGATCAGCCCATTTCTCTGGAAAGAGTTTGAACAAAATAAAAATCCTCGTCCGTTCGTATTTTCCACACACTTTTCTTCATGCTTGAGAATACGCCTCACATTTTGAACGGGATCTCGGAGGAAAAAGAACGTGTCTAAAAAAAAAACTTTCTGGACGTGTTTCCAATTTGGTCCGCCTCCCAGGAGTCTTTTAGCAATTGTACAACTCGGAAGATTTCCGAGCGCAAACTTTACATGTTTCGAGAGTTACACGGGGAAGCTTTGTGTACAGTTTTCCAGTTACAAACGAAGCTCTTTCGGATCTGGCGCTGAACCGTCCATTGGACTTCGAATGGACTTTTCGAACGCCTCACAGCTCTAATAATTTCAATCGGCAGAAGACCGGTATAATTTCCAACGCTTTGAAACGCACAGTTTTGAACAAAAGCTTCAATCGAAATCCTTTTATGCCGTCCCCAAAAGAATACAATATGACGCATCCTTGAAAACGCTCTCCAGAATCTCGCCTTAATTAAAAGAAACTATAGCAACGGGTAGGCGACCTGACGTAACAAAACAGAGGTCTTTCAAGTCCCTCAAAGGGACGCTCGTTTTTTTCCAGTTTCCCTTGAGGACATTGTACGTTAGCCTCCTTTTCATCTACCTCACTTTCTAATAGGCATTTATTAGAATTGTAGACACTTGAGGAAGAGACAGAGCTGACCAAGTCATTTGACAACATTATACATTTGAACCAAGTTAATTTAAAAGCGAAAAATACGCATGTACAAGTATAGATGAAAATATCAGGCGCTACGCATCGCAAACTTCACTTTAGCTCCATCATTCATTACGACTGTTTGCAATCCAGAATAGTTGAGGCTGCTGCTGAAGATTTTATGACAAGATTAAACTCCTGTCCTATGAGCTAACATTTATTCAGGAAAAACTCCACCAAAATACAATTCTTTTTCGTCAAACGTTTTGATAATTACTCTTTTTGATTTTCTCTTCACACGAAAATTGAATCGAAATTGCTAAAGCCGTTTTGGGTCACTTAAGTTGTTTTGAACCGATATAGCTTATAAATTCATTTTTTGCATTATATTTCGTTGACGAAATATGAAATACATCCTCACACTCTTCCATTAAATGCTGTTTTCAGGTACCAGCAGTTCTTAAAACGTAAAGATATGAAGAAAACACAAAATTATCTGTTCAACAAACAACATAACTTTTCTTTCTACACAATGGAGTTAAGGAGGGTAGTAAAAATTAGTCGTAAGCGATAGTAATTTGAATTCCAGAATTTTTCGGGTTGCTCCTAAAAATCCTTACCTTACGGCCGCTATTATATTCCCATCGAATACCAATCAACTCGACTTTTGAGAATACGCTACTTTTATACGAGCGAGATTCATGAGGAATAAAAGTATATTATAAAATGTTTTTGTAGAAATTGTTAAAATATTGCGAAAAAAGTCAGTAGTTTGGATGCCAGAATTTCAAGGGTCCACCAATTGGACTAACCGTTTGATTTTTCTGATAATGCAAGATTTATAATATCAGCGGGGTTTATGAGGGGGTCAACATTTTGGATAATTACTTGTGCTGCTCTCGTCTCTTTACCGCATATGACGATTTTATCTTTACCACCAAGTTGTTTACAATAGAACTATTCACGCGAAATCTGTTTTTGAATAAAGATTGGTGTTTTGAAGACTGCGATAACTACAGTTATTTAGAATCGATTTCGTTCATAATCTTATTTTCGCGTTTTGTGTTGACCTGTAGATTGAATATCAAATTTGAGTTGATTTGGTGAGCGTCAACGTAACTCCGTATGGTTTAGGGAAGTAAAAACACTGGTAGACAGTGGCAGAGTTAGGTGAGAGATGAACCAATATATTCCGTTTTAAGGTGCCCGAGGAATTTCAAGAATACTTCCTAGTAGCAAAGACGATTTATCAAGTCTGATCATCCATTTGCTCCTACAAGAGCCGAAAAAAAAGTAAAACTTTCAATTCATATGGCCCCAAATAATCTGCGAATTTGGAGAGTTCGGTGTTGAATCCATTAGATGGATGAAGGTTGAATGAAATGAAACCCTCGTCTACATCCTCCTCATCCGAGCGTCGATAAGTTGTCTTGTCTTCATTCGCACAGCGACTCTTCACGACTTCAAGATCCGTCGTATTGTCCGCCAAAAACGTTTTACGGGTGAGGCCGTTTCTGGACGCCGAGAAGGAGGAACAGAAGGAAAACCTCAATTTCCCTCGGTTAGGAGGTTTTCCCTTTTTGTTGCTCACTCGCTATCACTTTAAGTTGAGGCTGCCTACGGAGGAGCGAACCTTGAGCCCTTCACTTAAACCGAAGAAAAGGTGGGAGTACCATCGCAAAGCGAAGGATTGGCGGTTTCCTTTCTGTTTGGCCCTTTCCCTCCTTTCGTGGGATCTTACGACTGCCATTTGCCAGGTCTTAGAGCTTCTTCCTAGCAATCAAGGCCTTTACCTGGGCCTCTCTTTTTGCCCCTGGAAACGCCGACCAGCAATTCTTTCAAACTTAATTCTATTGCATCTTGGTTTCTTCCCTAGTGTCCAAATTCCATTTCATCCTTCCACCGACTGGTTTGTATCTAAACGCTGTTTACAAGGCTGTTTCAGTCTCTTCAGAAACGAAATAAACGTAAACATCCGTAACGATTGATGCGTCAAACAATCTCTCTACCCCCTCCCCCCTTCCACCTCAATTCCCGCCGTATATGTTACTAATGAAACACTTGATCTTTCACTTGATCTTCGAATACAACCTTCGGCCTGGTCACATTATTTACATATCCTTCTATTCACTATTCCTGTGATTATCGACTGAACGGGCATAAGCCAATGAGATTTACCAAATTTATGTCCATGAACGGTCTATCAATTTGGTCAAACTTGCAAGGCAGTTTTCAGGGTGCAAACTAGTACTTACATTCGATTTTCACAAATGTTCAATGCGTTGAACGAAGATACACTGTCCGTATATATATCACATCGGCGAATGAGCAGGGGCTACGGAAAGGTGTGTGTTGCTATGAACCAGACATTTGCTACTTCGAATTGCACTGGGCTATGCCCATCCAATTCTAGGTATGGGATAGAAAATCAACTGAAATTACATGTCTAGGCCATCGGAAGGATCTAATAAACCGAAATTCAGAATTGAATTATCATCGTTTGGTTCGAACGCTATCTTTAGAAAAGGTGGATGATAGAAATTCCGCGGAAATACGAAATGTCATGTACCAATTCGGAAATATAAGCAAAAGAAAACCTCGTCCGGTAGCTTCCCACCTTTTGATTTAAAAGATATACCTGACGCTAAGTATTAATAATAATAGCTCTCCTTAGCACCACGTACATTCGGTGAATTTTGCCGGCCAGCAATCAATATGTTCTGTATTTTACTCGGTTTAAGTGAGCCTGGTAGTACGTAAAATTCTTTGACTGCCCCAAAGCTGGCCTAATGAACTATTGTGCCACCTGGAACCTAAAATTACTTTCTGTACAGAAAAACTGGAACTGATTTCAGGTTTCAGAACTGTTTACTGAGCACACTCATTTACTCCCGTATATTTTATATTACCGTTCAGTCGTTTGCTGTTTCCCTCTATTTATTTTATCTGCGAGGAAGTTACTGCAGGAACGTTAAACTGTTCCCGTGGTGATTGGGTGATTGGCCCTTCGCCGTTTTGTCGAAGCTGCCACTGTTTACGTCTACAAATAATTGGGTCCCAGTGCCCACGTCGAAGCTTGTGTGGAGCGATGAGCTGTTTAGACGAAAACGGATCCTCTGTAAATGAATGAAACTCGATTTTCCGAGATCTACCTGTTGCTATTAAACTAGTCGTCTGAAATAGCGGGAGAAGGATCACGCGGTATCGCTTTCAATGGACACAATCATTTTCGAAGTTAATCGATGAGAAAATAACGAATTACTGTCATTGATCGTTACGAACGTGCCACAGTATGAATGTAAAGTGTATCATCTTCAGCATTAACGCCATTGTAACAATATGTTGAGTATATTTATGTTGTATAGCTCAACGGGAATCTAATTGAACCGTTTCAATAACCTAACACAGAACATCACTGTGAAGTTCTGGATTTCTCTTCTATCGACTTTCAATAATGTTAATTACATTTACAAAGTTGCTTAATGAGTACCATTATATCGTAAAAAACGGAATAAACTGCGTAAAAAGAATATCAAAACTAGCGAAATAATCTTTTGAGACGCGGCAGGTATTAAAGTTAAAACGAGGAGATCGGTTTCGACGATCAAGTCATCATCGGCATTGTAATATTGCTGTGTACTCCAAACACAACATTATTGACGATGCAAGACTAAATGATGTAATGGCGGAATCAACTCAATGGAAGGTTTATGCAAGAACGTGCGATGAAACGGAATTAGAGCTGGGCTCTCCAATCAGATAGGCCAACTCTTTCTTAAATGAAACCACACGTCCCAAAATTATCGAGTATTTGCAAAATGTATTCCGAAGAATCGCCAATGAGACGCGGAGTTCGTTTTATGGGCGCTGTGGTCTATAGATGAGTTAAATAAGCAAAGACTAGTGAATTTTTACTTTCCGCTACCCGTATAGTAATCGTGTAAAAAATATCTGGTGCGTTGCAACACACAACTTTCCTTAGCTCTACGTCAATTCACTTTGTACATAGCTAATTCTATTTAATCAATTCATTTATCAGTCAGTTCATTTGAACTTGGTCAAACAACGCTTTACGGCAGCAGAAAGCGGTAGCGCTTACAGTTCCGGAATTTATTGTGCTGCTCGTACTCATTGCAGGACCATTATTGAGCAATTGGTACACAGATAACTAATGTGGCTGTAAACACGATTTTTTAAAAAAAGGATAGTAATTACTTTTGCAGAGTTATTGGAAAATAACTGTTAGAACTGGTAGTAAGCGAAACGGCAGTAGTTGAAATTCAGGAATTTCTGGAGTGAGCCCCATGTAACTCATGAGCGTTTTTAAACACTCACCCTTTAGGTATTGGATTGGACTACAATACCAATTTTTTTTAAACATTCTACAAGAGTTCCAGCGGAGTTTATAAGGAAAAAACTGCACGAAAAAAGCTTTTGGTCGAAAATTTTGATAATTTATTGTGCTGCTCTCGTCATTTTCCCACGAATGAGAATTTTATGGTATAATTGCCTTATTGAGAGCTATCAATATAAAAAATGTAATTAAAATCGTTAGAGCCGTTTTTGAGAAAAAAAATTTGGTGTTTTGATCACTATGACGACTATAGTTAACTTTCGATGGATTTTGCCCATACCCTCATTATTGCGTCCCATGGTAACCTGTAGGCTAGACATCAAGTTTCAGCTGATTTGGTTCGGTGGTTTTCTCTAAAAACTGCGCTAAAATCGATTTCGTCGAAAGTTTTGTGCTGCTCTAGTCATTTTCCCACGAATGGTAATTTTATAGTATAATTGCCTTATTAAGAGCTATCAATATAAAAAATTTAATCCAAATCGTTTGAGTCGTTTTTGAGAAAAAAAATATTTGGTGTTTTGATCACTATGATAACTATAGTTAAATTTCGGTGAATTTTGTTCATACCCTTAATTTGGCGTCCCATGATGACCTGCGGGCGAGATATGAAGTTTGAGCTGATTTGGTTCGGTGGTTTTCTCTAAAAATCGTTCACAGACACACATACACACACACGACACACACACACACCCACACACACACACACACACAGACCATTTTCCCAAATAGTGTTGTTCGGACTCAGGGGGGTCTGAAACGTAAAGATCTGAAGAGGAGAACTTTTTTTTCAGCCGATTACATAACTTTCCTTTCTACTTCGTAGAGCAAGGAAAGTAAAAAATCTGGGGTTTCTTCAGATCTTTACGTTTTGAGGCTCCTGAGTCTAAAAAATCTAATTTCGGCGCGTGGTACGTGGGTGAAAAACTAGGGGTTTTCGCCTTTTTCTCGAAAACGGCTCTAACGATTTTGATTAAACTTTCAAATTTTCTTCTACTAATCAATACCTAACTTTTCTTCCGTGTACATATCTCCATTAAAATACAATGAACAGAGATATAGCCCTATGAAGCAAAAATAGGTTTTTTACGCTTTTTGGCCAAACGACTTCAACGATTTTCACCAAACTCTCAGGATGTTTTTGAATAGTTGATACCCACATATTGTTCTCAATAAATGTTCCTCTGAAAGGCCATTGAGCAGAAATAAAAATGAAAATGTGTCGAAAATAACGTTTTTTCGAACATTTCCGTAAATTCTGGAGTAACTTCTCCACCAGATGTGATAAATTCTAATGGAGTGTCTTCTAGTCACTAATACCAACATTTTGTTCTCCGTAATTATTTCTGTATTTATATGTTGAACGGAGATATAAGCCAAGTTACCTTAGAAAATGAGATTTGTCGAATATTAATTTATCGGTATTCCAATTTTCTCAAAAACGGCTCTAACGATTAGGATCAAACTTACGGAGTACTCTCAGCTAACTATTATGTGCATTTTGTTCTCCATAAATGTTTCCGTAGAAATGCGTTGAACGAAGATATAGCATAGCGCCCGCATATGTAGGTGGTGTTCGAACTTATGGGGGTGGCGGAAAGTTGTGTGTTGCTACGCACCACTCGTTATAAGTAGGAGAAACTTTCGGCAAACGCTCTATCATTTTGATTTTGCACAGAAGATGAAACTGTCACGTACCTCTAAACACCAAATTAGCATCTTTTTATTCACGCCTGATGTAGTAGAAACCATATTATTATTCATACTCGTAATTAAAACCCATCCGTTTTTAAGAACTCGGAATTACTCGACCTTGAATGGACCAGAACTGTCTTAAATTCGAGAGGAATTGCAACGCGCAGTAGTTAATGATTTTCTGCCCTCTCCATTGGTACTGAATTACGTAGGAAATATTCAGTAAATTTCCAATGCAAGGTAGTACACGTATGTGTTTGATGTAATTAGTCTACACATACACTGAATACGGTTATACAAGCTGATCCATTATGATATGGCTACTAACGGTGTCCTGGATAGAAGTCACTCCCTCCTCCTCCCCACAAACAGTGATTTCAACGAGTAGATGTATTTTAAGTACTTGCAGCACTCTATAAAGTCTGTCAATAGTTCTCAGAATATGTAGTTTAATGAGAGGTCTAAGAAGCCAATTGAAAAGAAAAGGGTCGCCATTCTTTTCAAATTGAGGGACCTTAGTCCTTATTCACATTGGATCGCCAATCCTCATGTTCGCTTCGGTTTACTCCCTCTCTCTTTTCTGTACAAAATATTCTGACATCATGATTTATGGGGGGAAGTCACCGACATTTTCTAAAAAGGTTCAAAGATATTCTTACTCTTCGTCTATAATCCACCGACTGCACTCGTGGACCCAACACGAGTGGTTGATTCTCACAAAATACCCACTCAGTTATACTCTGCTGTAACACCTACCTTGTAATAGTTCATGCTATTTTCTGGTACTCACGTTACATTACATCTGCTCTAAAAGTCAAGCTGTTTTCACAACTCTCCGTGTTTCTTTATTCCACATTTCAATGGTCTCCTCCACTCGAATTGTTTCTTGCGCTAGACACAATCAATCTCAGGAAATATTAAAAAGAAAATTGTGTTTCTGTACCGCCATCGCACTGAGAAGCCTGATAGTTGATAAAACACTTTTTGTGAATTCTACGCCGACGGAGGTAACACATTTTTTACTATTAGCGTTTTTACATGAATACTAGCGCTAAGTGCAGTAGTTTGGTACTTGTGGTAATGAGGAAACAGAATTACGCTGTATATATTTGCCCGTTCCACAAGCTAGAAAAACTTGAATGGAGTGAGGAGAGTTTCTTACACTAACGCAATAAAACTGCGACAGAAGTTGAAGGAGGTAGCATAGGAGCGCACGACGAGGAAAAACTTTGTCTAAAGTTGACAAGAGAAACGACTTACCTAATGAACGCGTATCCTTTGTCCTTAAAAACTCTTATTTCTTGAATAGTGCCGTATGGGGAAAAGGTTTTTTGTACAAGTTCTTCCGTGAGGCCGTTGGTCAGTCCCCCGCAGTAGACGGTGCAGTTTGTGGGGCTACTCTGGTTGTATACTTCGTCGAACGTAAGAGGCTTTGCGTTTGCTGCAACACAGAAGAAAAATGGAGTCTTTAAAAAATTGCCGCCGATCGTGTAAACAATAATGGAATATCATAAATAAATATAACAATATTTGCATTGTTGAACATAATTTAATTCTTTCGTTCAACAACATTTCACATTCCGATTTTGACGGTTCTTCGGGAATTATCGGTCTAGTAGTACTAGTCTCAGCAATTCTAGAGTTTATCTCTGGCAATGAAGCTATTTTCAGAATGCTCAACCAATTGTCATTATTTTCGAGTTTTTACATTACGAATTGAGTGAAATTGAGCGACTAATCTTCGGAGTGGTTAGTATCATTACGTGAGACTGAAAAAACTACTAAAACCAATATTACTTTCGCTACCCCAAAGGGAAAGGAAAGTATAGTAATCGTGTCAAAAAAACATTGTGTTTTTCTTCAGATCTTTACGTTTTGAGGCCTACTGAGCCTAAAAAACCTAATTTCAGCACGTGGTCCGTAACGTGCGTATGTGTGTGTGCCTGTAGTTCGATTTGCGGGAGAACGGCTGATCCGATTGAGCTGGTTCTTTCTTTTTTGTTCGTTATTTTTTGTAGACACCAAAATAAGGTTATGGACGATTTCGGTCGATGGGAAGGGGGAGTGGGGGACGAAAATGTATCAAAAACTAGGGTTTTTCGCATTTTTCTCAAAAACGGCTGTAACGGTTTTGATTAAACTTTCAGATTATATTCTACTAATCAATATCTAACTTTTCTTCTCCCCACATATCTCCATGAAAATACGGTGAACGGAGATATAGGGTTTTTACGCTTTTTGGCAAAACGACATCAACGATTTTCACCAAACTCTCAGGATGTTTTCGAATAGTTAATACCTACGGTTTGTTCTCAATAAATGTTCCTCTGAAAGTCCATTGAGCAGAGATAAAAATCAAAATGTGTCGAAAATAACGTTTTTTCGAACACTCCCGTAAATTCTGGAGTAACCGCTTCATCAAATTCGATCAATCGTTCAGAGTGGTGTTTATTCACCCATACCCACATTTCGCTCTCTACAATTATTTCTGTACATATATGTTGAACGGAGATATAAGCCAAGTTAACTTAGAAATATTAATTTATCGGTATTCCAATTTTCTCAAAAACGGCTCTAACGATTTCGATCAAACTTACGGAGTACTCTCAGCTAACTATTATGTATATTTTGTTCTCCATAAATGTCTCTGTAGAAATGAATTGAATGAAGATATAGCGCCCGCATACTTAGCTGGTGTTCGAACTTACAGGGGTGGCGCAAAGTTGTGTGTTGCTACGCACCGCTCGTTTTTGCTATTAATTTTGACGATTGAGAATTGAGTCCGGAAATATGCATGTATTTAATAAAATCAAGCTCAAATTAAAGTGCTAAACAGGCTCCACTTCAAGTTGCAGAGTGTTGGTGATATTTTAATGTACCCAGAGTTAACAGAGTGAAATTGAGAATAATTGTGTTCCTACGTACCAGTTAGTGTAAAGACATTCGCTTGCCCTTAAACTTTGTGATCGAGGCACATCGGGAATATTATGTAGCGATATGCCATCAACTAATAGGACATCCCTGTAATGAATGCGTAGCTATCGACTTGTTTCAGAAAGAGGGCGAATGAATGGATTCATACTAGAAATGGTCGACTAGAACTAGAAACTAAAAGAGAAAAAGTTAAATTCGGATGATTGAACTTCCTCTGGCTCTTCTGCTCCCGACGTCCGTCGCGATTGGTCGATGTTTAAAACATGAGACTTGGATTCATCTTCTGCGGCTGCCAGCCACTTTGGACCAAGACTTCGAGGATCCGCAGACGCAGAGGAGGAGAGGAGCGTGGGACGAGAAGATGGGAATGTGTTATGAGAGTAAACTTCTTCGCTCCTCTGCTCTTACCTTCCGAGCTCCAGGAGCGCAAGGGAGGAAACGCTTTCTCGCTAAGGTCCTGAAGAAGACGAAGCCTCTTTTCCCCTATCCCTCCCTCTCGTTTAACCACCCGTTACACACACACACATGCACACGTGGTCGACCTCACATATCCACCCATCCACTCACCCTTTGCCAGGTTTTCCCGCACCAACACACGTTTTCAATGGAAGCCTCTCGCCTCGGGAAATGCAATATTATATTGATAGAGGCAATCATGCGGAATATACGTCCACCCTCCGCAGGGCCCCTTCCGGCCCTCTCGTGATTGTGTGTCTCTCCATAGCGTTGGTTTCTCTTCTGCTCGACGCTCTATAAATATTTTCGGCCGCAACAAGGCAACGGGAAGCGTGTGCCGATGCACAGCTGCTACCCGCATATTCAGCATCGCTTCGGAAAAACTCCTAAACAGTTGATAAATGTAAGCTGCTATCTATAAATCAATACGGATTCCGTGAGGGGTTAAGTACCAACCACGCTATGAACAACATTAACGCAATTGCGTATTATTGATATTTGTTGGTGTAAAATGTCAATAACATGAGGTTACGCTGGATAAGATCTTCAACCTTGGTAGAAGTCGGTGATCATTAATATTAATCAGGACATATTTAAATAGTAGTTCCCAAGTAACTAAATGTGCTGCTAATACTAATTTTCCGTCAAGGGCTTGTGGGAAGTGAACGAATTAATATTAATTAATATTTTTTCGCGCTCGATCACAATTGAAGAAATGAGCTAAGGTGTTGAATGTTGATACAAAAACCATCATTCTTTGACAAGCCAAACCATCAGCAAAACACAAAACCCATGTTTCAGTGGTGAAAGAAAATTTCTGAACACAACGGGAAAACTTTTAAGTAGATGATTGATCTTTTCAATGGTTGATTAAAATTTGGTTTTCAAACTCTTCCCTTCGACCAACATGAAAGCCTTTTCTGAATATCCAATCACCCAACGATATTTCCTCTTCGTCTTGACAGTCCGTTGCACTATTCTCATTCACACTTCGATAGCCCAATCCGTGAGTTTGCACCCGATTCTCGCTACTTTCGGATAAGATTCCCTCCGGCCAAAGTTCGCATTACCGCTCCTACATCTCTTTTGATGATAACCTCAAACCCACACTCGTTTACTTTAACCCACCATTTTACAATGTTCCTTTATCTCGTTCCAATAACTTTCACCTGTACGGTGCAGTCATGCTTCCTCAAACCTAAATCGTTCCCAAAAAATCACCAGTCCTAATCCGAAACTGAAATTACACGTCAATGACTTGAAGAGTTTTGGAGATTTCTATTTCACATAATTTTTAAAGGCAATGGTGAATGTAATTTCTGGGATTTTCCAGGGAAAAGTTGTGATTGAGCTCTGACTGAGTTTTCCAATCAGGTTGCAAGTTTTTACCCCTAATATGTAACGGCATATTCCTAATATAGCCAGGAATTTCTCAAGCGTACAATGGTCGACAAGAATAATGCATGAGAAAGAAACAAATTTGTAGAAACTGAGTTCGCGATACATCGTCTTACGTAGATCTCATTGCCAAATCAATCTGTTACCACGTAACGAACAGAGCTGGATGTAATCTCCATTTTTGGTTTAATATATTGGTGAGGCGTAATTTGATTACTTCTAATTTGGTCTGAAGCACGAGCAGTCTGCTCACCCTCTGCTCTTTTAAATGTCAACTTACAAAATATCACAGAAAGGTCCAAATTCTGGGAAGTAGATAGCAAAGTGTATCGTCAAACGGTTTCTTACCATCATTATTTGCGAAATACAATTTACTATTTTAGTGAGGGGAGGGGAGAGGCGTTGATTAGACCTTCAGTCGAAGGTGAATGCACATCTTAATTACGTTTAGCTACGCACAAGTTTATGCAGCCTTCGAATAAGCCCCTCAACACTTATCTGATGAAACACTATGTTGTGAAACTGCTTATCTCTATTCAAACTCAAGTGTATGTTTTGAGATCTATCAGTAGATCCCGCGAAATCGTCCAATGGCAGAGGAGAAATCCAGAAACTTGGAAAAAAAGAAATAAGAAATTTGGTAAGGGTAAAACCAAACCATGAGGAATTATTTCGCATAATTCCAATCACCCAGAAACACAAATGATACTAGTTATTAACATTTTTCTACCTTGATTTCAATATATTTTAGATTAAATTACCAATTTTCCGGGAAGAGAAATTCCATCTTCGGTGAGTAATGGTTTATTCAAAGATGTAAAGGGCTATTAGACACCACATCCATAGGATTGCAATAACATTGTCGAACCGGTGCTGAGTGCAGGAGAGAGGGGAGAGAGGGAGAGAGAGTGTAACATGTAACATAGAGAATGAGCGCCCAGGCAACATTAAACACTTGGAATGAGTGACAGCCAGGGATGACAAGGAAGGCAAGAGAAAAGTACCACTGTACGATCGAGAAAGATCGAATAGAGAAGAGTAAGTTGTTCTGACCTCTGGAAATTCTAATATTGGTGTTAAATCGGACATGGAGTATTCCAAGAAAAAGGTTGATGAAAAGGGTCCAGCAAGGTTAAACGGTGGTTGAAAAATCATACCACTAATGAAAACCCAATCATCAAAGCAGTTCGACGATGGGAACTCAGTTTGGGACCTCCCTTGTACCAGTTTTTTACTCAAGCCGAACTGTACCAATCAGCCGGATAACTCTGAAATGCCCATTTGCTACAAAACACAGTTGTCAATAATTACGAAGAATACTCGGGATATTTTAGGAGATTTTCGAATAGAAGGGTGAAGGGGATGTGGTGATTACGTGAAATTCAAGTTTCCTTTCGTGCGATAATAATCATGCTAGGAAAAATATGAATAGATCCACATAGGATATTGTACAATATAACAAAAGGATCAATGGAGGAAAAGTAGGGAGACAAGTTCAATAAACGTGAACATTTGCAGAACTTTTTTTTCAACTTTCTTGACAACGCATGCCAATGGGTAGTAACATTGAAGACATAACAAGAGATAGTATAGTATAGACAGCAACACTGATCGTGCAAAGGAATTAGACTAGGAGTGATAATCGCGTTTTGTACATACCGTAATGCTCAGTTGTAATGGAAAGAGCAACAAGGCTCCGCTAGAAAGAGAAGTAATGTACAGGGATAGAAAGGATATCGTTTGGGTATGTGATATTGGGAAGGAGTGAGAAATAGGAGAATTTCAGCGAGGACGAAGCTAACATAAATTAGTTGAGAGGGTTTTTTGGTACTGTATGTAGTACTATGAGTTGCCCCAAAGGTCGATGCACAGTAATTGCCCGTCAACCAAATCCTACATCTGCAATTTACAATGTGCAGTGAAATAATCAAGCAGACTGAAAGTAGTAAAATACTGAACCGGAGAAAACTTAAAATTGCTAGTAAGGTTGTGACAAAAACTGATGACGGCCTAAAGAAAAGTTCCATTGATAAACATGTGATTCTCCCCTGGTGTTGGTTATTTCCCTGATGAAATTTCATTCCATTCGAGGGGAAAAATGAATAAAGGCGAAGTAAAGAAAGTGAAGGTGCTCAAATAATATGTAATTACCATGTAATAAATGTAAAAAAGAATGAAATTAAAATTCGACATGACAAGTGTTCGAATCGTACGAAAGCCCTTTTTGTTGTTTTAAATCCTAAATTCAAAAGTTTTGGGATGAGCAAATAAGTAAAAAAAAAGACAAAACAATATCTAAGTAAAGATTTAAAATACGAAATAATCTCTATTTACGATACAATGCTGAACCATAACCCCACCAATACTATAAAGTCGAATTCAAAAGTAAAGAATGTCAAAAGATTTTTAAAATGTTCAAAAGAAGTTCAAAACGAAGGGAAAAAATATCGAAATTGAAATGAGAATGCACGCAACTTACGCAATTATAGCGATTTCTTTAACATGATTCAGTGACCGATTTATCTGAAATCAAATATAGTAAATATTTATCAAAGTTTAGTAGAATTTGTTTTGAAATAAAATGATGCGCGCATGTGTGGGATTCAGTTTGAATTTGAACGTTCGTGATTTCGTGTTGGGGAGAGTCGCTCAGGCAAAGATATATTTGTTAAGTAAAAGTGCCTACAAAAAATGTGAGAATGATAGGAATATTGAACACTCTTCGTAGAAACTGGGGGTTTCGTAAAATGATTCTGGAGGGTTTCGACCAATCGATCGGTGGCCAATTTTACAAAAAAATTGTACCTACAATCCACAACGGTCTTCATGCACATCAGGCGGAGGAGCACATCCAACTGCGTTCAGCTTCCGCCCTGGACCCCTTGGCCCGAAATAAAAATGGTTACGTACGACGTTTTGACGAGTCTTCACGTCCCAAAGTCAGGCATTCGGGTCTTACCATAAAACGCGCCCACGTTTTAATGTTTATTTTGTTCCTCGGTGAATACTATACGAGTAATAATGGTTGCAACAGTACATGGCATTGGGGTTCGGGTACATCAAAAAACGAAGGAACGAAACAAATTTAACTTACGAAGGAAGAAGAATCAACACACAAATAAACAAATGAAATATGAAAAGGAACTGACCAAGCAACGACCTAACACACAAACAAACAATCAACCATACGGAAGAAATCACGAAGAATTTTTACAGTGAATACAAACCAAAGCATAAATTGAATCAAATAAACTGTACTATCCAAATTACATGAACACAAAGGGAAAATGAGAGCGATTTTAATTTTTCCCACGCTATAGTTAGTCCCATTTAAACTTTTTATGAACTCTTCGTAGGAAATTCGTTTCCAGTCCTGACCTTTCAAGTAAACCTCCGGTTTGCCCAATCAATTCCCTGGTTCTTGACCTGTTCCTTGTGCACGTTGGGCTAGTACGACAATCCCAGTCGTCTAAGACGTTTCGGTGTAGAGGGAATTTTCCACTCAGAATTACGAGGGGCCCACATTTTTCTAGCAGGTCAATGATTTGAAAAAAATACATCAAATTCAGTTCAGTTTCAATCCTCAGCTAGTTTGTTCTCTCCTTTCCTCACGAACCATTTAGCATTACTTAAACTAGGCTAGACATTGGCACACTATTGGACCTGCCCATTGAAGTTTTCTTGTTTATAGATTTCCATGATGATAGAAGAACAAATCAACACAAAACTTAGAATCGACAACCAACAGACTATTTAAAACATACAAAACTCCCCCACACTTCTCTCCTTTCTCTTCCAACTGATTTCCCAGGAGAAGCATGACCAGGCTCCTTTCCCTTCAAACCTCCTCTCCCCCCTCCTGAACAGCCAGATGATGATGTCTTTACATCGAAAACGCTCGCCCATAGTAGCTCACCAGCCAGAGAAGACGAACCCAACAAACAGGTACGTTTAACATTAATAATTTACCTACTGGTGGAATTGGCCCAATCACTTTAATACCTTCCCCCAGATCTTCACGTTTCTATGGACTCTGTTCGAAAAACACCGTTGGAGAAAACGAACTGTGTGTGCATACGACTGAGAGAAAATGGCTGAATTGAAACGGCTCAGACTTAAAACGTGGCCAGCAGATCATCACGAAACGAAAAAGCGAGGGAACGAGCAACATCAAAACTAACTATACTCATCTTAGCGATCAAAACACCAAATTTTTATTTCGCAAAAGCAGCTCAAACAATTTTGATTAAACTTTCCGTACGGAGTGTTCTGAATGATATACTAGAACCATGAAATTTTCATTAGACGGGATAACGAGAGCAGGGCGATAAATTAAGAAAGAAATTTGAAGGAAACTGGACGCATTACAGAACGTTCCCAAAACATTTATGTGGGTCACAAATCACTCAACAAATTTGTGGAGTAACTCGGGGCGATCCAAAAGTTCCAGAAGTTTCCATGAACGTTAAACTATGATCTATCAGGTGTGTAGAATCTGAAGGCATGTTTGGTTAGTAGAGCGATAATAATCGTTGAATACATGCCGATCTGAGGAAAATCAGGTGTTGCTTCGTACCAGATGCCTTAATTTTTACTTTCCGCTACCCGAAGGGAAGGAAAGTATAGTAATCGGCCCAAAAAAAAAAGTTGGGTTTTCTTCAGATCTTTACGTTTCAGACCCTACTGAGTCTAAAAAACCTAATTTCGGAGAGAGGTCCGTGTGTATGTCTGTGTGTATGTCTGTGTGTATGTCTGTGTGTATGTCTGTGTGTGTGTGTGTCTGTAGTTCGATTTGCGGGAGAACGGCTGATCCGATTGAGCTGGTTCTTTTTTTGTTTTGTTCGTTATTTTTTGTAGACACCAAAATAAGGTTATGGACGATTTCGGCCGATGGGAAGGGGGGGTGGGGACGAAAATGTACCAAAAACTAGGGTTTTTCGCATTTTTCTCAAAAACGGCTCTAACGATTTTGATTAAACTTTCAAATTATCTCCTACCAATCAATATCTAACTTTTCTTCTCTATACATATCTCCATGAAAATACGGTGAACGGAGATATAGGCCTATGAAGCAAAAATAGGTTTTTTACGCTTTTTGGCAAAACGTCTCAAGCGATTTTCACCAAACTCACAGGATGTTTTTAAATAGTTTATACCTACATATTGTTCTCAATAAATGTTCCTCTGACACTCCATTGAACAGAGATAAAAATGAAAATGTGTCGAAAATAACGTTTTTTCGAACATTTCCGTAAATTCCAGGGTAACTTCTGACCAGATGTGATAAATTCTAATGGAGTGTCTTTTAGTCACCCATACCAACATTTCATTCTCTATAATTATTTCTGTATATATATGTTGAACGGATATATAAGCCAAGTTAACTCAGAAAAGGAGATTTGTCGAATATTGATTTATCGGAATTCCAATTTTCTCAAAAACGGCTCTAACGATTTCGATCAAACTTTCGGAGTACTTTCAACTAACGAGTCCCTACATTTAGTTCTGAATAAATGTTTCTGTAGAAATGCGTTGAACGAAGATATAGCACCCGCATATGTTGTTGGTGTTCGAACTTAAAGGGGTGGCGGAAAGTTGTGTGTTGCTACGCACCAGATATTTTAGATGTGATTTTAAGCTTCTGTGCAGATAACCTCGACAGTATATCGGAAGGTGTATCGCACGTGTTCAACCCGATAAAACATTGCCTTTTGTAATTGGTTTAGTTCAACAGACCCAGCGTATGCATGGACTCAAGTATTTTTCCGGGCAACTTGGACGATTGAGGCTCTAGACTGCCAGCTCCTACCTCTAAAAACTACTCTCGCCTTCCAACTGTTGGCCATTAGGTAGAAAAAATTTAAAAAATAAATTTCTATGTCCTCCTCATCAATTTGACGTTTGAAAAGCGAAGAAGTTAAAGTGAGTTGACGGTTTTCAAGGAATGGCAAATTTATTTTTCGGTTAATTGAAAAGCTAAAAGGGAGGACTCAGAAGCAGATCGGCTCTATCAATTAATTTGTTTTCCTCTTCCAAAAACGGTGGGCCTGTTCAGCTTCTTTTTTTCCTCTCTCGCTCCGTTCTTTTAGTCAGTGGTCAGGCATCATTAATTCGATAATAGCCCGGTAAAAAAGGTCGAGAGCTTGCGCTTTTTTTCCCCTCCCTCTCAAGGGTTAATCGATTAACCCTTCTGAGCCCGTCTAAGGGGAAAGGGAAAATAGGGAAGCCGCCGGTGCCGTTTTAATTGGCGCGTCGCTTCATTAAAAAAAAAAAAAAAAAAAAAAAATATGGGACGTTTAGAGGGTTTTCGGATGTTTTAAAGGGGGCGTTCGAGCCGTTGACACCAGAGAAGACGCGTCTCATTAGGTGCGTTCAATGTTCTGTCTGGCACGAATGGAATCAATAACATTTTTGGACACTACGGTAAGAGAAATCTTGTATCACACCTAGAACCCCATTGCTATCACTGGTGAGGGAAAAATAAAAAACATCTCTTGTAAAGGCCACAGTACTATGGAAAAGTCGTGACACAAGCGCATCGACTCAAAGTACATACGTCCCATATGGTTGTCAACCGAAGAGTTACGAAACAAACAATCAATTTTTTCATTGGGATAACATATTTAAGTGAAAGAACGCTCGAAGCCAATCAAACATGAGCTGCTTAATCGAGCCGTTTCGCTAATCGCCGTGACTATGAACATAATTGAAGGTATTACAACAAGCCCTCATTGGAAGGCTCTAGAGTAATTAACGTATCAAACACTAGCTTTTTCCAATAGGTAGTAGTAAATAATAACTCGAACTCTAGCTTCCAGCATATCACAAGAAACATTCATGCACGCTGCTAGGATCCATAGCAACAGAAATGCTCGTTACACTAACACCATCACCAGATAGGAGATTTGGGAATAGCCCTGGCCGGATCCAGTACTTCATCCTTTTCGTTCTCTTCCATAAGACAAAATTCTCTTACTCAGTTCATATAGGAGGCCTTGGAAAAACAAACATCCGACATTGGCGGAGATTTAGGGCTAATTGAGACACCTTGTACAACTAAGGTTGACCTTAGTGTTTGAATTGTGGTCTTAAACAAAACCAATAAAACGGTGTTGCTGGCACCTACTAAATAGGCAATAGCTACGTACAATAGTATAGCGTTTGGATATGCCCACAGTACAATTAATGTAATTCCATCACTAACATGATACTGTAAACTGCTGACTTCAATTTTAAAGGGAAACTCTGCGTTGGCAAAAATCGTCAATTCCATATTTTATTCAATTTTGTCCGAAAAAGAAACGAGGCTCCATCCTGAGATACTCGTTTAAAATTGTCGAGAGGAAGAGAATGGGAAGAAGAGCGAGGTAATAACCCGGGCGAACCATAAAGTAACGTTTACTTACTTCAATACCACCAAAATCATTTTCCGCGCAACGCTGGAAAAAAGGGCGAAGAAGGGAGAACAGCAATGCAGAATACGCTCTTTTATCTCTTGTACTCATCTTCGGCTCCTCATAAATCGTCGCATTATAATGATAAGAGAGGGAAATTGACTTTCGGACCTCCCTTCACGCCTCCTATTCACTCGCTTTGATTCCCCAAGCGGAGCATTATCAGTTTTCCATAGATAAAATGTCGACGCGAGCCTACGGTTAAACAGGTATTTTCCATTGTTATGCCCACCCCTCACCACTTTTCTTTCTACAGGAACGCATTTTCAAGATTAACGACTGGGGTCGTAATTTATTGAGATTTCTAAAAAGTAAGTATGAAATCGTGTAGAGATCATCTGGCAAATATGGAAACATCAACTTGAGAGAATGTCGGAAGCGGAGTATAAGAAGGTTAACTTAAATAGCAACATAACAACGTACGTTAGGAATTATCCAAAGTCCTAAACTTGAAATTATTTGACGCCAACTGTGACCTAAGAACTGGTCTTGAATCTTGAATCGTATGACTTGAATACCGAATTCTCACTGGTGTCCGTTGTAAGAATAACTATAACATGTTTTTTTAAAATCAAAATAACTGTTCCTTAATAACTCATAAGACAGCTATATCATTCGAAAGGCGAGTTCAACTATTCACTCAGCATCCACTCAATCCAGACAAGTGGAGGTACGGCAGGTTGTCATTTAGCCAGTCTTCCGGTTGCCCGTGTGTTACCGCGTGAAGGTTACACACCCTGAGGAATCCGCATCATCTGGAAGGAGTTCTCAATCAGGTTTCACAACTGATCTGACTATTTACATGAGTGAGAAGTTTCAAAGGGAGAGATCAACTGTGGCTACGTTTTTTTGTCACAACGTTCTTCGCAAACTTCCACAAATTATCACGTTTGCTTTAATTCACTATCGGGTATAAAGTCATTACGTTATAAATAATAATGTTAAAATAACGAGAGTTATGAGAGACCACACCACTCCGTTCTTATGTTTACATTTAGGAATGAACTGGGGCCAGTTGACGACGTACGTACACATAAAAACTATTAACGAACGATACCGTCATTTTGTTAAATGGGTTTAAGTGTAACCACACATAAGAACATTTCCTACATTCCTCTACACTACCCGAACTACTGAGGAATTTAAACGCGAAAAAATGTTAAGGTTTCTCCAGGTTTACGTTTTGACGCCTACTGAATCAAAAAAAAAACACAGTATCTAAGATGGTTTTGAAAACTAGGACTAAGCTGACTATGTTGATGAAGGCAAATTGGGATAGTCGACATTCTATACTGCTCTGTGCACGCACCCATAGGGAACCCACACTGCGCAGGGAGGTTTGCAAACTCAGGGCCACAACGGTTTAGAAAACCCTCAATCCCCTTGGATCACTCCAAGATACTGAATAGATGAGCCCAGTGCGACTAAGAGAGCAGCAATGTTGCAGATCACAAGGGCATCTTGAATGTGCATCAGGCTCCCCCCGACCAGACAAAGGATCTTCAAACTGATCAAGAAATGATAGTGTTCCAGATAAAGGATAGGATAGGATTGTAGATAGAGGAAGGGGGATATACGAGAACCCATCGTCAGCTTAGATGTGGGGAAGTACGTTGTCGGCTCTGCAACACCAATCAAGAAATTGATTGACAGGGTTAGTGCGCAGTTTCCCTATGCTCCAAGAACAAACGGCTTCAGGTCAGAAAGCTCAACTTCGGAAAGTCCGATCTTCTGAACGAAATCGGCATGAGTCGAGCAGAGCTCTGTACACTGACTAGTTAGTTCACTCGAAAATACCTCTCGCCTGAGAAAAATAGTTTTTCCAGTTATTTCTAAAATTTTCATGTTCCTTCAAAACGAGTTAAATTTCCTTCTACTCGTTTGCGTGATGCTCCCCCTTTTATGCCGGATGAGGGGACTTTATCGAAAATTTATCATTAAATTGAATTCTCGGCTAAAGAGTGTTTCGAACAGTGATAAAACCGGTTTAGAGAATAGCTACGTGTTTCACGGGAACGAGCTCTGAATCAGCTGTCATAACCTACAAGATACTCGACGCTGAATTCAGTCTTGTCAATTTAATGTTCGCTCCCTATAATGCCTCATGAGCCTAATTAGGAGATTATTGGAACTCCACGAAGGGACAAATGGACCGCTGAACGCAGTTGAGAACCATTTTTCTCCTACCTTAGCGTCGCGGTCTGCAAACGCGCAGTAACAATCTAATGACGTGGAAGAGGGAGAAGAGTGAAATTCATTTCACCCTTTTGCGAAACGAGGTAACGGCTATATCCTGTCGCGTATGGAGAATTAAATTTTAATGGAAAATTATTCGCACTGTCTCGCTCTTTCCGCGCGGCGCGAGCAAATTACCGAGTCGAGCTTTAAAATTATCAACGTTGCTGCAAAGGGTAGAGAAAGGAAACGAGGATTTTATCGACTGTTTTCGCATTTGAGCTCTACTTCTTTGTTGTTCGGATTATTCAATGCTCGCATGGTCGAAGGGTTTCAGACGCTTCAGCAAAAGGACATGAATTGGCGTATGTGGCGTAAAACAATCGCGTTAAAAAATACAGGGAGCGAGCTTCCGAAGCGTATTTGTGTTAAAACTCATTTGATAATGATGTGGTCCTTACATTATTAAGTTCTTTGTGTGCGCGAATATCACAACCGGACTCTGGTGCTATGTGGTTATGTACACTTGAAAGCCGGGAGCAGCATCACAATAATGACGTTAGCATTATTATTTGTTGCTTTTCCCATTTCAAGTCCTTCCTTCTCCACTTTTATGGGTCTTCGTGCAGTTTTCTCGATTCTGTTTTTTATCATCGTTCCGCTCTGTCAAAACGGGATTTTATATCTTGACGGGTGTGCCAACATGTAAACGAGCGATGCTCTTGACATTTTTACTTCCTTTAGCCCAATGCAGTAGGAAGAATAGTTAGCTACATGATTGGCTGAAAGGTTTTGGTTCTCTTGAGATATTTACGTTTAACGGACAGCTCGCTATGAGTCACCACAATAAAGGTAAGAGCGAAATCGATTATAATCTAACTATAATTATCATAATGATAAAAACACCAATTTTTTCTCAAAATCGACTCGATTTTGATCAAATTTTTTCAATGAACTGTAGGGGAGAGGTGGTATACTTGATCCCTGCTTTGGTTTTCTTTTAGTAATTAGAAACATTTTCATAAATCTGATTTTTTTTAAATTACACATGTATCCCCGTTCCATACTACCGATTATGCACCAATACAGACCTTCCTATTTATTGAACAAAAACGACAAAAAGGGACAAAAATGATTAAAAAGGGGATTTAATATTCCGACACAAGGATCAACTAACCCTCCCTATGGGGATACTTGATCCCGGTGAGTGGGTTGTATGATCCCGGAGAATCAACCTTCCCACCCGCCAAAGTTTCAGTCGTAGGCCTACCTAAATATGGAAATTAAATTAACTGAGGCATACTATTAATAAGTTGTAATTAACAATTCGAAAGGTAGAGTAGGTACAAAACGAAAAGAACATAAAAAATTGAAAACAGACAAAAATGAAAATTATTCGAGAAGTGGCACGGAATAAATCTCACGTGTTTTTGAGAATTGCGTTGGCCCCGGTAAGTGTCCCAAAATGTCACCCCATACATAAAATATTTCGTCTTCCCTTGCTGGCCACTTCCAAAGCCGTCCACTTTTTTCCATTGCTTTTATTGTAGCCCCGTTTGCATGTATTTTTGTAATTTTTCCTGGGTATGACAAACCATTGTAAATTGCAGCTACAAATTCCCCTACTTCTATTCTGATGGGCTCAAAAGCTCTTTGACCATCGCTATCACTGCTTAACTCTTCTTCACCCCCTGATGATGATGGTAGTTGAGGACATTCATCAGAATCAGATGAGGTGCCGTCGTCAGTTTTTTTTGTGGAAAAATTTGTCCCACTGTTTTCTTGGTAGTCCTATTTTCTTTAATCTTTCTCTTCCTTTCTGTCTCCGCTATGTTCGCCAACTTTTTATTTGAATGTTCTTCGATATCTGCTTTTTCCGGAGTATCAGTTAGTATGTGAGTACCTCGCTTTCTCCCACGTGAAGACTGCGAGAGTGTACCTGACTTGGGGTAGGGCATGATGGCCTGTGGCGAAAAACGCATCGGCACTGATCCTCCCAGCGAGGAAAGGAAACCACGTTCAATCACACTGCTGCTTTGTACGGGCTCAAGTGGAGAAGCAAACAATTCTGTCACGGTGTGCCGGTTGAACGCTGTCGCTCGCGCCAAGCTGGTAGGCTCTAGGGTTCTCAAGGATAGAGTTTGCTGTCTTTCCAAAAATCCACGATACCAATTGCGACGCGCCTGTTGCGAGTGATTCCATGAAGCAGGGTATTTCAACTTATTTGCTACAGCGAATTGGTAAGCTACCTTACGCAATTGTACAGCGGTAAGTCCATAATACATTTTGGACATATGAACAAGATACGCTCCCAGTTCATCCTCGTCACGTTTGGAGAAAATTTGTCGATTGGTGAAACCAGGTTGAACATAAAGAGTCCCGACGGCATAGCCTTTTAAGTGTCATGACATTAATTTTAAATTCTCTTGCGACGGTTTTGTACCAAGCTCCATCTTTTAATGCTTGGACCGCATTTTTCAAGACCTCCGGATCGTACTGTACCCGTTTCATGGCCCCTAGCTTCGATACATACTTCCGCGGCATATAAAAGCACGGAAAATTACTTCGTATTGTAGGTGAAAACAAACAAAAGAATTATAGGTGGGATACTTGGTTCCGGGATCAAGCATCCCCCTAGCAGAAGGGATCAACTATCCCGAACCAGCAACTTTTTTTAAATGGAAAAAAACATCAACAAGATAAAAACGTTTGAATCGGAAATAACTGAATTTATACAGCGAAATAGACGCAATATTTCGTTAACGCAAACAAAATATTATAAAGCACACTTACCAGAAGTTTTTTTATTTGCCTTACACTAAACAAAACAAGTAGGATCCGGTGAAAAACATAAATTACTAATTATTTGTGCAACAAGCTGTTGTTTCTGTATGATGTTTACACATTGTACTAGCCATCATGGCGGCGTCCCAATGTACCCAACAGAACAACTTTAAACACGCTTTAGCGCTAGTTTTAAATGGGGGATCATGTATCCTCGGGGATCAAGTATACCACCTCTCCCCTACCAAATAACTGTTAGTACCTATAATTTGTTACTGATGAGAGAATGATGAGATTAGCGATTGAGTGAAGAAGCGATTTTAGCGCAATTTCCCCTATATCCCTTGTATACGATATAACAAAAGTTAGGTATGCCAGTTCGATAAAGTGTAGGACGAAAGTGTATCAACGCTTTTAAGATTATTAGATGCAACTCCAGAAGCTTTAAGCGCTACTACTAAGCTACGTAAAACTGAATTCACGTTTTACGGAATTCAAATGCACTGAGTGAAAAATATATTGGATTAGTACCTAAGGCCATACAAATCGCGAATTACGTGAGTCTGAGAAATGTCTTGTGATGTGTCGCAACAGATAGTTGTTGTACGACTCTTGCTACTTGAGAAGCAGAGGCATACTGAGTCCGAAAAACATAATTTCGTCTGTAGTCCGATTTGCAGGAGAACGGATGAACCGACGAAGCTGGTTCTTTTTTTGTTTTGTTCGTGATTTTTCGTAGACGGGAGAATAAGGTTATGGGCTATTTCGGTTGATGGGGAAGGGGGGAAGTAGGGGTTTTCGCATTTTCTCGAAAACGGCGCAAACGATTTTTAATTGAACGTTCGAATAGGACCTAATTGTCCTCGTTCATAAATACTTCCATGGAAAAACGGTGAACTGTGATATAGGCCTAAAAAGCCGAAATAGGTTTTTTTACGCAATAAACTCACAGAATGTTACTATGTAGCTAGTGCCTATACGTTGCTCTGAATAAACGTTCCTTTGAAAGTCCATTGAGCAGAGATAAAAATAAAAAAGGGTCGTTAATAATGTTTTTTGAACATTTTTGTAACTTCCCGAGAAACTGGATTTGGTCTTACGGACTTGTCTTTTAGCAACCAATACCCACGTCGAATTTACGGCGTTCCGGAAAGTTGTGTGTTGCTAAGCACCAGATTTTATTTTTGGTGGACGATGCCTTGGTACTAACTGTCGAAAGTTAATTATCAATTTCTTGGAAAGGAGCTGTAGTCCGCTTGTCTCTGAAGTTGTAAGGGATTGCCAAACAAAAATTCGTTTGGAGATCGGTTTTTGACGTCAGATATTTTCCTGAATTAACCAGATCAGCATAGCTAAGTGATCGGATAACCGTTTCCTTAGTAATATTATAACATGAGGTGGACTTGGAACAACGAAAAAGGTTTGAACGCTCAAACATCGCCTCGAACGTCTTCCGGCTCATCTAACCTCCACACATTATTCCTCCTTCTCAAAAGAAGTGTGTTTGGAACTTGAAAATGAGAGTGATAAACAAAGCAAACGCGGGAAACCGAAGACAGAAGTCACACTCTTCTCTTGCTCTCAGCAATTATGACTTCGTGACGACGGTAAATTGGTAGTACAGTTGGCCTGGCATTGCTTACAAGATTTTGTCACACACACGTCTGTTTCCTTATTTGATGACTGTTCTTAAACCCCCCACGAGGTTTATATCAGTCATGATTTTGTCATAAACACACACAGCGAAGGAATATTTCACAGAATTGGTTTCAGACTGGTCTGCAATAGATTGTTGTTTAGCTCCCCCCCCCCCCACCTTATCAAATTCCTCAGAAGTTCTTCAAAGGAATGAGCTATTGTGAATATGACTTCATGGGACCGTCCTAAAAACTGGAGTCATTTCCAGTTAATTAACTCACCTGAAGACGAAGGTACGAGTGAGATTAGCCAAGGTTGAAAGGAAACGATGAAAGGGAGTGAAAAGGTCACAAGTAGCGAGGAGAGAACTGCTTCGGCAAGTCAGGTCATATTTAGCCCAACAGCCGCTCAGGAACCATCTGCTTAGTTGACCGAAGGCGAAGTGTTGTTGCTCTCATAACGCTAAGCGCAGAAGCCTTCGCGAGGAGAATTACGTTCAGAGCTCGCAGTTCTCTTCCGAGCCCCAGGCTTTGCAATCTACTACCACCCGTCGACTATAAATTCCCAAACAATTGTTTATTTCGCTCGGTGGCTTGGCTTCGGTGAGAGACGAGGTCGCGGGCTGTGGAAGAGGTTGGGATTAGTAGCAGTACCCGGTACGAGGGACACCTGTGTGGAGCCACACTTACACAATCTATCACAATGACAGACCTTCCCCTTTATATATCAACTGTGACGTTGACACACGCCCCTCTTCCCGTGCGTCCTCGGCGCTTATCCCGGATGCCATCTTAATTGGCCCCCGCCGTAGCCCGACCTTCCGAAAGACCTCTGAGTCGCAAAGCTGCGCCCTCCCCGTCCTCCAACTGGTTGCCATCCCTCAGAACTTGGCAATTATGCTCACAAATGTAGGAGTCGGAGGAACGTCGCGGGAGACGCCGAGGATTAAATTTTAATGGGAAGTTATTTCGCTTTTCAAATCGCATTGTCGTACGTTACACGAAGATATGACATGGGGGAGGGGGGGAGCATAAGCGACAGCCGCAAATTGCTTTTGTTTCGTGTAGTATCACGAATCCAATACTAGGTTTCCTTAGGCCTACAAAGTTTACTACTGCTTTTCGAATTTGCGCCTGATTCAATAGGAATGGAATAATAGCATCTCAATGAGCTGATTAAAGTAAGGAAATTAGTAGAAAAAACATGATGGTAGTCCAATAAAATACCTGAGCATTGTGACTTAAGTTGCTCTCATAAAAGAATTAGGAGGAACCCCAGAAATTCCGTAATCAAAATCGCCGCCGTTGCGTTCATGACCATATCTCACTGTATCCACCCGACAGTGCCGAGACTGTAAACACAATCCCTCTAAAAAAAGTGACGGTAGTCTCATCAATCCCTGTGCACTGCTTGCTCAAGAATGGCCGTGCAGTGATGGCAGTTCCTCAATAAATTCTGGAACTTTACCACATTCTGTGCACTAAAGTAAAACGTGAAGTTATGCTTTGCCAAGTTCAAATGGACTGAGTCTTATCAGTAGCTGAACCCACGAATGCACATACACGTGGGACTAAGGAAAGTTGTAATTTTACTTTTAATGTTCGATCTAAACTAATGCAGAGGTCTGTGGGTATTTCTGCAAATGTGTTTATGAAGATTCTGACCATTTGATACAATAAAATCGACAATTTCAAATTCCCTGGATCCCTAACTAATTCCGAAGCTCAATTTCGTTCATTCTCATCTCGTTCTCTAAAAACCGTTTTGATAAAACGCAGAAGCAACGAGAAAAACTCGACCCGAGGGAAGCGGTGGAAGGTCTCCGAATCGTTTTTCTTCTTTTTTCCCTCTCGCTCCTTATTAAAACAATGAGCACGCAAAGGAATCCGTGCTGCCCCTTCGTCTAGTCCGTTTTACGAGATGGAGATGAGGAGGGAGTTCGAAATGGGTTTTTTGAGCGAATAAGAACGACAAGGAGGGGGTTAAACGTAAGAGATTAACTGCACGAAAGTCTCTGTAAACCTCTGCAACGCTCCCCTAAGCCCGCGATCGGTGCCCTTGTTTCTTCATCTTTAAATAAAATATCCCTTCCAACGCCCACCGTTCCCACTATGTTGGGGGTTTAATGAAGCAAGTATCCGTTGTTTGGATCGTTAGGAAGCGAGCATGGAACCCTATGTGGAAAATACGTGATGTTCGCTCCATTTGAAATTCCATTAGCATCCCAATACTACATAAAGATTCACGTACAATGAAACGTATCACACTGTTTTCATGATTTCCGGCTGTGATTTCCTCCACGGCGATAGCTCCTTATTGAAGATGGGAATTTGGTGGTAGAAAGGGGTGTCCACAGCACTGTGAATGATACAGTCAACACCTCATTGCTCAGACCACGTTTCTTCAATTCTCACAAGGCACGATAGACACTGACCATATGGAGCACCAGGTAAATGTAATTTATTAAAAAGGCCAGCGACCATCATGCGAATTCATTACATTTGTCCTAGATTAGATTAAACATCTTTCCTTTTCTCAGGCTGGCTGATAATTACTACCTCCTCACTTTTCAGAAAACCTAATCCCCCTAGCATTATTTACCATTATTTTACCCACATCACCCTATCACAATAGTCTCTTTTTATCTCCATACCTCTTAATTTTACCCTATTTATTTCTAATTCCACTTTCTTTTTGGAAAAGCCTAACTGGGCTACCCTTAGATCACGGAAGTCTGCAAGTAATGCTTTCCTATCAAATCGTCGTTTGAGGGCCTGACAAACACAACAGTAGAACCAGCGATAACTGCTACATAATGAGACGCGCATTTTCTCACGGTAGCGGGAACCAATGGTGAATGAATAAGAAACTGCAAAAAGTCTGGAATCCGTAGGAGGCGCTGTGTGTGCTACTGGCTTCCGTCATGCACACATTCGTTTCTCGATCTTGCAACATCATGAGGATATGATTGTTTCTACCTCCTAATCCAAAATTCGCTTTTCCTTTAGCCCTCCCTTTATCGACACTTCTAACCTTCCTCACTCTTCCAGCCAACTAGCTCCATGCGAGGGAATCAGAAAGTAAATCTGCTCTTTCCACAAATCTTCTGAGTGTTATGTTGCAGGCGAACACAGCATTGTAAACCATCTTAGCCTAGCCAGTCAGCTCCTCATCAGATCATTTGTAACTTTTCTGAGCAAGTAATGGAAACATGACATATGACTGTCCAATACGACTTCCAAAATCTCAAATACAAAACTGAAGAGACACCTAGACTTAAAGTAGAGATTTTCCCTATTCAGGAGGGCTCCAAACGTAACTCAAGAAATCTCGAGGCCTTCGTATGGCTATCACACTATGTACTTACAAACACTGTAATAACAAAAGCAAATATCTTTGTCCAACACATCTTCTTGGCCAATCCCCGTGATTTCGATGTGCTCAGCTCAAAGCAAAACGAACACAAATAAAAGTACCATGTTTCGCCGATTTGGAAGGGCCTTTATATTAAGAAAAGTAAAGAGTAGGCGGAAAGCCAAAATTATGTAGTAACCACATAATTGACTTCACCAGTCGGCAACGCAACAGCAAATATTGTTTGACGATGGAAATGAGTGGGTTCTCATCAGTTTTTCAATATAACCGATACTGTTCTATCAAAAGCCCCAAGGAATATGATCTGACGCCGCCAAGTTCATCATCCGCAAATTACAACCTCAAACGGAATTGATAGTCACTCTCATTGAGAACGGGGGCCGTGGCGATTCCTTCAGGTGCCATAGAACCGTAGCACCGGCCTCGTCCTCGAGGATGGGCTTCAATAAATACCCTCCATTCCCCATTGCTTCTCGCCGTTCCCTAGATTTGCATAAAAGGTGAGATAGGAGGTGGAAAAGGCGCCTCGGGGAACCCCTGCCCTCTTATCTGGATACATTAACGGTCGTAGGGTCGGAGAGAAGGACGCTTGCCATTTTCCACAAGCTTGACGCTTTGCTCCATCACAACCAACACACCCCCTGCTTTCAACTAGTAGACAAAGAATAGTTAATGTGCTAGTTTTCCTCATCAAAAGTTAGGAGCATAATCTTGTATAGTGCATCAACATTGTTCTCACTGAACACACACGAATCTTCTTGTTCATGATCCCGAACCCAATGATAAATAATGCATGGATTACAGACACGTTCAACCAACCGCTGTACAGAGCACTACACAATATTATATCAAATGCCCCAACCATCGAGTTCAGAGACAAAAGAACGTGAGTAACTACCCTTGTATACCTACACTGAGATCCCAATTTTCCTATTTATTCGCTATTTCCGTACTTATTCAACTGTGCATTTATAAAATTAGAACAACATTGAAATAAAATTTTCTGAGGCTGTAACATTTGTAACCCCGACGATCAGAAGAAAAAATTCAAGAGGTGCAAAATATAGGTATTAATCTATTGTAAGCACGCCGTAGGTTCAACTGGTGGTTACAAAAATAGTTGCAATATGCGAGAATAGACTGCTCAATAACACCTCATCCATTGATAGAAGTCAGAACTGGTGTTATTTTTCAATACTTGAACACATTCAAAACAACGTTTTCTGGCAAATGTTGGTTACCGTCGTTCACGGGACAAAGACGGTAACATTTACGAAAACATTAAATATTGATCGACTTGTTGCAGGATTTGAATGATATAAGACTAAATTTTCAAACCCTTTCGCTATTTATACTATATTCAACTCATATTCATTACATTTGCACTACCACAGGGACGGAATCTGTTCAGAATTCTAATCAAATCCTATCGTCATACAATTCTATCGAACAAGAGAAAAATCGTCAAAACTGTTTGGCAATAGCGACAATGTTTAAACGTTATACATTCACCCTAATGTCACGAAATTTGGTTCTGTACACAACTATACTGGAAACGAACGAAAAAAAGTAATTAAAATCAGGCAAAAATAGCTATAACATGATTTTACATAATTAACCACTCACTCTCACAAGTCACGTTTTTTGTATGATACGACACTGTTCCTTTTGAATTTTACTACTCTGAAATCCCCAATGACTCCAAATTTCTTTCAAAATCATTCATCTCCCCACAGCAAGTCTGTTTTTAAGGCAAACATGTCAACCATAAATCTGTTGTCTTCAAGGGTGCGCTAACCACGCCGGCACCGTTCATCTGCTAGGCGGTTCTAGTCTAACTTCTTTGTAAGAACCTAATCCCATCCACGCGATCAGCTGCACAGCGTTACCGGGACTGAAAGTGTATCGATGATTTAATATTTTCGGATTAACAAGTTAACTCGGGGAAAAGGAGCAAATAGCGGTTTTCGCACGTGACTACGTAACAAGGGCGGTTTTTATCTAACAAAAAGCTTTTCCCTCTTTTCTGCAATGTTTTAATTTATAATTTAAGAGCAATTTTTAAGCTGCTTCAAAACTTTAATGCACGTTAATATCCAAAAATACATAACATGGATTTTGAGGGATTTCAAAACTTTCAGCAAAATTAATGTCTGAAAAGCACTGGTAACCAACCCGTTCCGTTCTCTGTGTGAGTTTCCTTCCCGAATCTGGGGGTATGGGTTGGGGGAGCGTGTCTCTAGGCCCACCAAATCCACATTAAATGTTTCTGCACGGCCTCTCTCAGGCTGGATAGAGCTTCCCGGTTCTTTGTATAGATCGGTTTGCTAGTTCTCCGCCGATTTTTTTTTTTTTTTCGCATTGACGGAACAGTCCAGCCGAGATGAATATTTGATTAGTGTAAAACTTCTTCTTATTACCGAGTATTGCTTTTAGAGCACCCTTTTGTTGAGTGTTGATCATGCTCCCTGGCTGAACCAGAATGGAATCACTATTCCGCAAAGACTATTTCTCCACGCTCTCTGTTCATTGACATTTAGGAGGAAGATTGTATGAAGAGTTCATTCACCGAGTTTCAAGTAATAAGGTTAACGTGATGCTCATATTACACTGGTCAACAATGAAATTGTTTCGGGCTTAAAAATATTCAATTCATATGTATTTTCACCTGCTGAGTTCAAAAATCATCATAAAAACCACGTATTAGGTCTTATTTTTGAGATACAGAGGCACGTCATTTTATATAGTGTATATTTACACTAATTGAGAAATTTTGTTTTCAGAAGTTGCCACACCTGCCAACTCACAAAACAACGAGTTCTACAGCTTTTTAGAGGTTATAACCTAACTACTACTGTAAGTGCTGTGATAACTGTGAGCTTCCGTGATTTCTGTTGTTTTATTTATAGGATTTATTGATTTGAAGTGATTTTAAAGAGTAAACGTTTTTTACTAAAAACTTCCTCGAAATTGTGTGAACCTAGAGATTAAATTTTGTTACATTTGTGATGAAATAACATTTTCGTCACGAAAACGCAATCTGAGCCTATTGTTAGGACTGCCTATCCCCATTATTTTGATATGAAGGTAGGTGATCAAGATACGTCGTGGGCTCCACATATATGTTGTAACTCTTGTTCGGTTACTTTACGCGTATGGTTGAAAAACAAAAAACGATCCATGGCTTTTGCTGTACCTATGGTTTGGCAGGAGCCTACAAACCCTATAAATGATTGCTACTTCTGCTTGAGTCCATCTGTTAAGTCTGGATTGTCAATGGGGAAAAGATTAACAATTCAATACCCAAATATACCTTCTGCTATTCGACCTATTCTTCATTCGAATAGTTTACCAATACCTATTACACCCCACAGTTATGAAATTGAAGGAGAAAATGAAGATAGTTGTGAAGAAGAACTTAGTGAGTCTTGCACATCTCATGATCCTGATTTTGAGGAAACAGATGATAAACCGCAGAGACTGAGTAAAGCGGAATTGAGTGATCTCATTCGAGACCTTGATTTGTCAAAGGATAAGGCAGATCTCCTAGGGTCCAGACTACAGCAATGGAACCTTCTACAACGTGATGTCAGGGTGTCACATTACAGACAGCGTCAGACGGATCTGATCACTTTTTTTTGTGAAGAAGATGATGATGAAATGTTTGAATTTGAGCCATGATCCTATTGAATGGGGACTTTTCATAGACTCATCTAAGCTTGGTTTGAAAGCTGTATTACTGCACAACGGTAACCGTCTTCCTTCTATTCCTGTTGGCCATGCAGTTCATATGAAAGAGACTTATGAAAACATATAATTATAGATCAGGGTCGATAAGCACTCTTTAGAGCCTCTAGAAACTCTTTTATTAGAACACATAGTCACGAATTTGTTCATTGGTGAGGTATGCGACGGTGGGAGCTTTGTTGACATTTAATGCCAACGTATCATCAATCAATCGTTTTGTGACTGAGAACATTTATTATTAGCGATGCCTCGTTAAAATTATAGTAAAAATAAATATGAACACTTTCGGGGTACACTGGGAGAGTTGGCTCAGGTTATTGTCGCTCACGGTTTCGAAGAACAAATTTTAATCAGACGGGAATTGTTAAAAGTCGGAGCATAAAATAACTTGAGAACGTTTTGTCGCTACTTTTCCATTTCGCAGTCTTCCCATTTTTTCTTTTTTTTGTCGAACAAAGCAGAAAATGTGGGGTGGAAGGCTCTGAAATGGATGAGATTGATCTTCCGGGATTTTCCGAAGTCTTCTCTATTCAACAAGGGAGCAGAACGTCTCGACGCGGGGTGGTTTGAAATATGGGACCGCGATTTCAATATGTAGGCGGAGATGAGACAAATTCACTTCTAAAAGCGCCAAAGAAAGAGGGAAAGAAGGTGTAGCTGGTTGGCGGAGAGAAGCCCGTTTGTCACTTCAACCCAAAAGGCACATCTTTCAAGAGTAGGCGGCACACGCACGTGTATGGCGTTGGAAATGGTGGAAGAGGGAGAGGAGACTTCGGTGAGAAAATGCCCTCATTTAATTCTGAAAGAGGAATCAAGAGGCACGTCAAAGAGGAGGCCTAGCTGTGTGACATGATGCACGTCCTCTCCAGTTATGTGACAGACAATGGATCCGCAGAGGTCTCCATCGTCTGGCCCTGGAAGCGACCTCGGAGAGGGAGATTTGCAACTGTTATCTCGGGATCGGACCTATAACTCACGCCAGCAACCAACCTTTATGTCTCCCGGAGAACAATTACGGTTTCCTGAGGGCACGCAAGGTGTTACCCCGTCGTGCCGCATAACATGTTCAGATCGAATCACCCCGGGTGCATACTAATAAACCATTTGCTTGCATCTGCTTGAACTGTAAGTGGACCATCACAATTCAAGTTCTCACGTCGTCTCATCTCAACCGCAATCAATCTGCCTTAGTTTACGCTATCCGGATGACGAATCAGCAATTTTTTGTTTAGAATTTCAAGTATGAGAGTTGTTGAGCATCTATGTATTTAATTATTTATTTCACAAATGGAGAGGGAGGTCACATCCATCAGCCACTTCAAATGCTAACTTCCTCTATTTTCCTCAGCATCACTAAGTAGTAAGAAAAGTGGTGTTATTAGCTGAAATTTTATTCTGTGTACTTTTTTCCTAGGGACTTCAACTTTGAAAACCCTTCATAGCGAAAATGGTGAGGGTGGACGCTCTACACGAATACGGATGAACAAGACGAACTGATACTTAACCGGCAGATTAAAATGTAGGGCAAAAACTAACAGCAGTATCAAAGTGATTAAAAATTCCACACATTTTCCCTTCCAAATGGCTCTAACGATCTTGATTAAGTTCTGTGCGTGGAATGTGAGAAACCAGCTGAACCGAATCCACTCAAATGTTATTTTTAACCGGCCGCTTTGTATGGGACTCTTCTGAGACTACCGGCTGCCTGTTTCTGGGACTAGCAACCCTTTAACTGTAGAAAGATATTCTCGAATTAGAACTGAATGGAACTCTCAGTCTTCCCCACGAAATTGAGTGAATCGGTTTCGGGAAAAAAGGAAAGCTGAAATCTGTTAGTAGCGGAAAAATTCTCCAGAGAGTTGATAATTACCATAAACAAAGCCAACATATTTCGCCTCCCAACCCACTCCTTTTCATGGGGCTTATTAAAACTTGGCATCGGAGCGGCCTCTTAAATATCAGCTAATGAAAGACTCGATAAATTTCACCGCTTTCGAGCATAAAACCTAATTACCGCAGAATAAAACAAAATAAACCGACTTCTGCCGGTTTGTTATACAACCGGTAGCAGTAAACTGGCTCTCGTCGCGTTTACCATTTTCTCAAGTCCCTCAATTCGCTCTGCAAGAGAAATTACCTCTCTCCGGGCCCGGAACCCATCGCCTCTTGCCACTTCGCTCGGTAGTTAGTTCTAAAATAATAGGCGAAACGAGAGTTCCCCTCGCCCACACCATTCCCCTTCCTACCAAAGTTGAGGTGCTTTGTTGCTCTGTTGCTCCCATGCTCGTAAAATTTTATGATTCGTCGAAAAAGGGGAAGTGATTCAGTGTCGGAAGTGTGATAGGGTTATGGATGGCGGGGAGGGGTGAAGTGGTCATTTGCTTCAAAAAGCACCAAAACGCCTTTCCCTGTAATAACTAAAGTTATCGTCGTAGAAGCCAGTTTAAGGGCAGTCAGCAGTAACTGAATAGTTGATTGAAGTTTTCAATATGAGGACTGTTTCATGGCGTGTCTTCAAAGGTTCGCTCTCAACGTTAGAAACTGAATTCGGAGGAGGCTGACAGTAAGTAGCCGTCAACAAGCAACATACAACATTTCTCAACCCCAGCTTAATAACGTTCGCGACGAAAACGCCTAGATGAGGGTACCCGGTAGACCAGTTTTTCAGGAAGTGTGAAAAACGAGCCATCAACATTCGATGAATTGTGACGTAGTTGGGCAACAACTTGATGCAATTCAGTTCGGCATTTTCAGACAGAAATTTGAGGAAGTTTGATAACATCCGCTTTTTGAAAAACGTTTGTTTTATCAATCGTGCTTTGAGATATGACGGCTGATTAAATATTACATGATTAGTTACCTCCAGGAAAGTAGAGCCCGGGAGTTTTCTGCTGGAGCAAAGCGGATAGGACGATGACCCAGAGACTCCACAATTGTCGGTAACCGAGGGCCACCGATCAAGAGATTTTAGGATGGAATAATGGATGGAAAACCCATATTGTCTAGAGCTTTGGGTCAACCAAGAATGTGAAGAATATCTTCACGGACAGAATACACAAAAACAGGTACACAGGTGCACAATTAGGCTGCTGAGAAGTTGTTTCTTATTTCTATTATGTTTTATATATTTTTTTAAATAACACATGGTTTGGAAAGAGGGGACAACCGTGATTCATCGTGAATCGCTACATTTTGGATTGTTTCTGAATTAATGAAGTAAAACAGTGCTAAACGTTATGCCAAACTAATGCCAAACGGTGAACATGTTTTCACTGGGATCAGTACTTCGACGAATTCGAAAATGGAATAAATAAAGAGAAAAGAAAAGCCCATAAAACCCCGAAGGTTTCACATTTTTAAACCCTCTATATTCGGCAGGTTTTGCAATTATTGCTACCGGGTTCAGTCCTACTTTAACTTCGGGCGGCGGTATTCCCACAGAAAAAAAAATGTTAAAAGAGAAGATGATGTCAATTGAATAAGCGGAAGGCATCGACACGTTCTCCCCTTTCCAAGTTCTTTCTACCACTTTTCGGGTTAGAGTAGTTGAGCACCTTCTTGCACAAAAATCATCCACATATAACCGAGTTGTAACTTTTTCCATCTAAGTTAAGTTTTCGCTTTTCTCGTGGGATTTCTCAACTGAAGGGAAAAGGAAGTGGAGATGTTCCCCTCTCCAGAATTCCCGTCTCCTTTGCACTTTTTCTTCCTTTTTATCCTCCCCTCCCCCCCATTCTTCTCATATTTTCTTCCCCACTTTTCCCACTTATTCTCGTATGAATATAGCAGATCGAAGCAAACGTTTTACCTCCTTGCTTTGTATTTATTGGCTCACCTCGGAGGTTCGATTCAGTGTACGTCTGAGCGCTCATTCGGCTCGACCACATTCAACTTCTCTTCACCTTATTTCGTTTAGAGGGTGAACTGAAAGTTCGGAAAATTAAGTTCAGTAATGGCCAAACTTTCATACAGAAAAGAAAACCTCATCTAACGAGCATTTCACGGGAGTGAGACTAAAGTATCGCCTAAGCAGAAATACGTGATGACAGAATATCGATCAAATATGTGTTCATACGGGAAAAGTGAGACACTGTTTGTGAGTCTTTGGAAGAAGAATACTGCACAATAGTAATGAAGGAACAGTATAACATAGCTGAACTTTTGGTGCGTTTGATCCACCATGTAGGTCACGTCCTATCACCCAGGTCCATCTCCGTATTTTGAGAGCGGTAGTTAACATTCTCACGCTAAAGCTTTGAAAGGAGTTCTTTCCAACCATCAACTATGCGATCAGCCACTATGGTGGTTCACCATGAGAAAAATTCACAAATCATCCCTGCTTTGTGAAAACGTGGTACAAGGATACTTAGTTTGAACTGCTTTTTAGCAGTCACACTGTGATTGAGGATTTCCACGATCAGCCTGGTTGGCAGTGCTCGTCGGTGTGCAGTAACTGACTCCTGACTGACTCCGCCCACTGACTGGCTCCATGTTCAGTTTAGGATTTTAATGAGTAGAGATGGTTGTAACGCACTAACAGAAAAACGACATGACTGCAACTTTGTGCCAAGAGGATTACGGGTGAGACGAATAGGATGAGGGATGTTGATGTTTTCTTAATTTTTGAACCGTTATCTTCTCCTTCTAATTCGCATTTCCACACTTGTACTTCCCTTTACTGTCCAATTTTCTTTCTTCTTTCATCCTGCACTCGAAACCTTGACTTAAATTTTGACTCTTCAACAGATCATCTTATCAAATCCCTCGTTCCCTCTCTCTTCCCAAAATCTCTGTCCAGCGACACGTGAAGTGTCTCAATCACTCTCTTCTTAACTATTGACTCAGTCATTCGCGAGTCAGGTAGAGTAGCATCCCTCACGTTAGAAGACCATGGAGTATTGGTTCAAACGCCGTTATCACCATCAAACGCCGACGTCAACTCTACCTTTTTCAGATTAGTGAATGTCACTGGGAACTGAAGAGATATATAATATCGATCATATTGAGCCGTTAGAAAGCATTTTAACAAAAACTCAGAGAAGGAAAGTATTTCTTTTTATTTATTTACCACTAGTATACTGCCTGACAGGAGAAGTTGTAGTTCAAGAAAATTGTACAGAGGTATCTTCGAGAAATGGCTGGCCCTCGAAACCACTGTTCACGGTATACGTGAGAACGAGCTATACCGAATCGTGGAGAGCGTTACTAGATGAAAGTTTATAAGCGGTTACAAAATAATTACAAACAAACGACGAAATTTCGAAATGCTAACTTCAGTCGCCTTTATGGCAGTTTTTCAATTTCCATTACTTACGGGTAAGGAAAGTATTGTGATTGCTTCAAAACCCATATAGCAAACGGTTGAATTTAAGAGGGCGGTGGAATGTTGTGTGTTGCTACGCACCAGGTTACAGTAGGATTTAGGAACAGCCATCAAATAAGGCAACATACCTGTTACAGTGGGTTTCCAGTTACCGAAACGATAAACAAGATGTCGGTCACACAAACGTAAGTAATGGAAATCCACTACATTGTAGAATCACGATAATTGTTATGGGGCACAAGCAGTTTATTGTATAACGTTTAGTTGAATTCATAGAAGTTGAGTGGAAACAACAAATTGTTTAGGTGGAGCGATACGATTTTCGGAATGAACTTGTGGCTGACCAAAGTCGCATGATGCGTCGCATTTTGCACATTTCCTCAACAAGTCAGTCAATTAATAGGAAGCCGGAATACAGTTTCTTCTTGGTGCATTAAGTGAGGGTGCTTTTTTCAACAAAGTGCTCTGCTAAGAAAAGATCTTAATTAGTAGAGACCAAATATAATTACCCAATCGTTTCTTCAATGGACAAGACTGCTAGGAAGTTGCTTGTTGACAACTCTACAGGCCGCGGGCCGTGTCCCCCTACTACCTAGCCCCTAGTCCTTACTCATCCCCTCGTCTACACCATCGCACTTCCTTCCTTTCTTTGTTTCATTACGCCTAATGATGTGCTCAAAGTTTCTGACGCTCTTCCCTTCCACAACTTCCGTGCTCTTTGAAGACTTTCTAACCCCTTCAACCAGCCGACCTTCTCTTCTCACCGTCGAGGCTAATCTCATTATGACTTTATTTAACGCCCCGTAACTAAATCCAAAGAAAAGTCGCTTCTTCATCCCCCCGCCTCTCTTCCACCCACGCCAACAACCTTCGCTTTTCCAAGGCTACCTTTGTCGACGTTGCAGCCCAAAGAGAGACGAGTTTTAGGAGCCGGTATGGAACGGGGAAGGAAACTCGAATTTTATACTAACCGCATCCAAAAAGTTAACCCCCTACGTGAAACCAAAGTGAATCAGGGCACAACGTCAAGTTTTCAACACCAGCTTTATAAGATACCTTTGTATGACGCACCCCAGCCAAACACAAGGACAGTTACGTCAACATTCTGATGCCATAGATTGTCGACTCATAGGGAATTCTTGTAGAATTAAACTCAGCTCGTACCACTACCGTTACTGTATGCGCATGTTCTGACAATGACGTTTTCTGAATGCTATAGAAATCGACCGAATAACATGCACAAACACTTTCATCGACGACGCACGAAGCCCTTACTTCCCTTTAAGGTAGTAACAATAAGAGGTGATGCGATTCTGAAGAAAAACCTAGGAGACCCATCACATTCGAATCAGCATCGAAAAACACCAATAAACCTTACGAAACATGACCTGACTACAGCGAAACGACGAAAACTAAATATTCCAGGTGCCTGTAGGCAATTGGCACGCCATTGCGAGTCGAGCTGGCGGGTGGTTTTAATGATACTATAGGGAGTTCTTTCAATTGGTAGACTTTGGCTAACTATAATTACTATGATTTCACGCAGTCGTAAACTTCTCAAAATTGTTTCATTCGACCCAGCATCTAAAACTACCTATAAAACGATACCGAACGTATTTGCGATAAAACTGCCGAAATGTCGTTTTCGTTACACATTTTTGCTCATATCAACAACCATGGGCTTCGGACTAGATATAAAATGGCATTTTTGTGAGAAAGAACAGGTTATTTAAATAAATATTAAATAATATTAAAACACACGGCGGGCACACATTGAAGATTAGGAAATGTCTTGCTTGAAACGTAAAGTATCAAATTTTGGTGGGGCGGGGGGTGTTGTAAACATTTTTCCTGGCCGAAAACATAGGTGTATTAATAAACCAAACATTTCAACGTATTACCTCAAAATCTTTTGTGCACAAAAAAATGTAGTACTTCCTTGACGGTACCCCGCCAGTTACTTCCGTTTTGAGGAAATCAGACTAACGTTTTTGTCTGTTTCGCAAACCTCATTTTCCGATGTATCTTAGCCTTTATTTCTGTTTAACGGATATTAACCGAAATATTAGGGAGGGGGGGATATGAGCACAGGTTGCGAGAATAAGGCTCCGTCAAGTCTGGAGTTTACAACGAAAAAATCGAAAACGTTGATGAATGTGCTTTTCGTCCAGTATGGATACATATCTTCGTTAAAAGGGCAGTACAAAAAACAATTATGGGAAAAAGTATATCAGTAATGAATATTTGGAGATATTCACCTTGGAGAAAAATGTGAAATACCTCGTTTTGGTATAGGTGAGCGTCTTTGTGTAGCGTGTTATCGAATATACCGGAAGGGAGGAAAATAATGTGATGCGTCACGCCAATTTTTTCCATTATCATTGGTAGAATGTTCATGCAGTTTGAGATTTTAGTAGAAGAAACTAATATAGTTCCAAGTGCAAAGATAGAAACCAACGTGAACATCGGCCTGAAATTTCCAGAGAGGGAAAAATTATTCGAATGACTGCAGTCGGTATGGTCAAAAAACTCATTTAAGCACTTGTAAACTCATAGAAATTTGTTGGAAAATCCGAATCAAAAATTCTTTCGAATGCCAGTGAAAGACAAAAGTGTGTGCAAACCATATTAACATCGTTCTAGAACACTTATATACTGTTATCGAGACAACCCCATTGATCTGTGTGTTCGGTTTCAGTATTTGCGTGTTTGGTCGTGGGGATTACACACGCACAACAGTCGAGGAGAGCATGAGTGCCATGGGCTTGATTGAGAAATCGTTTGAGGGAACCACCTAGGAACAAACCCCTACATCGCCTCAAGTTTCATACACAAGAGCTAAGTAGCTATACGCTAAAGCGCGATATGAGAATTTCGAACGCACACACTCAGACACAAAACCGAAGTTGCCTGAATTAAATACAACGCGAAATCCAAGCTGAAATTTCGAAATTGTAACACGAAAATGAAAATATTTCAGAAAGCTGCGCTACATTCGCAAGCGATTTCTATTCGATAATAATTCAGGAAAGTTTATGACAGTGGGCAGTGCGGCGCAGTGAGGTTTATTACTGAGGTAAGTGAAATGGCTCAACTAGTATTGGTGTCCTCGAAGCCTTGGAACCTTGGAAGCTAGAACTGAGATGCCTCTATGCACGAAAAATGTGAAGTTACAGTTCAACTCGTGAATGTAACATGGAAAGGGTAGAAGCCTAACGTAAGACCAGCAACCTTCGTGAATTCACCACGAAATCCGTAGTGGAAATACGAGGGGGAAACGCGGGCCTATGGAGGAAAAAAAGGGCTGCGTACGACGTTTATGGCGGAATCTGCTGCCTGGAGCTCATGAAAACTTGAAAAAAATCTGGGCGCTTTCGTCGTTTACTACAAAACGCCCCAAGAATATAAAGTTGTCCACTTCGGGATGGTAAATGACAGGTTCACGACAGCGTAAACGCGTATTATATTTAATTCAGCCAACTTGGCGAAGGGACGAAGGAAGAAGTAAGGGATCGAGTTAACAAGTTTATTTTCTCTTCGTCCGCTTTTTGGTCCCTATAATGGAACAGAAACCACTACGAAAAAACTTACTGTGATACACAATTTCTGACTAAATTTAAACGATTCTGGTCGTTTTCATGTCAGAAACCTTTAGACAATACAGTTATAAGCGATATCAGGAGTGACGCATCTTGAACATATTTCGAGAAATTTATGAAGCTTTTAGTTTTAAGGGAATCTCAACTTCTGATGCATTTTGGTAAATAAATATGTTGAACGAATACTCGCAGAAATATTTGAGAGAAATAAAATTTGGTAAAGGTTGCTTGAAGAATCTTCGTCAGTTTCCCAAAACCTCCAGCAGTGGCAGTGCTCAGCCAGAAGAGGATGGAGTGTGACAATCCGGGGCCAGTATCCAGCAGGGATGAGAACATGGAGGAAAGACCGCTACTGAACCCCCCACGCTGGTGGGCAGTATGGGGATGGCGGCACGCGGCAAGGTTCTAGGACAAGAAAGAAGTGGCCTCGCTGACACAATGCGCCAAACGGTTCTGGATTGGTTTTCAATACGCAAGCGTAAATTCAAAGACCCAAAAGTCCCTCCCTCCAACGAACCCCGCCAATTATGGCTTTTAATTCATGAATGACACGTCACGAAACCTCTGGTGTCTGTAACCCCTCTCTATAACCCACCTCATCAAAAAGGACGTCGATTAAAGAGAAAAACGGAAACTACAATAAAATAAACGGAAATCGTTCATCGCTATCCACAACACTCTCCTATCGCTGATCACTAATTATTCCGTATTTAATTATTAGTACATCACTCATTCTTTGTTTGCAGTGCGATGACGTGGATATGTTGTTATGGTTCAGTACGAACCTCCACATGAATATGAATACCAACTTAAAATGCCTAGTATTGAGAAATCTACAGTCACTATTCCCTTTCACATACGTTCACGTATCACAAATCGTCGGGTCTCGGTGAACTAATTTTGGTACTCGTTCACTAGAAACATAATATTATTTCATAGCTACCATCATGAATCTCGTGAATTAGTCTTAGCCTACCGTGTACTGATCCACACATTAGTAAACTGCAGAAAATAATAATGATCAATCAAAGATTTGTTTTTCACAAAGTGAATTCTACGTCCTTCTTAATACTTAGATTTTTCTTGGTAATTTCGTTAGAAAGATTTTTAAAATATGAAGAAGTGTGCGTACGGTCTTGAATAATATATTCGACGTAAGATGATATATTCTGCGGCAGAAATGAAATAATAAATTTCATTGAACCATTAGCAAATTTGAAAGGGAAGTTCAATTGGCAAAATGTCAGTCGTGAGTCATTAATTTTAAACGCCGAAGTTTTAGGAACCGAAGAAACCCATTAATCAGCCCCCCCACTCCTAAAAACAAACGAGCCCCTTCGCTCGGATGTTTTCACGTTCAAGAATAGTTTTTATCGGCGGGTAGCTGAGGTATGATTGAATTTAATGATCGGAGATGAGATGAGATGAAGAGTTTGGGGGAGTGGGGATAGGAATCGAAGATAAAATACGTTCAATTGGGTTAATAGCGCGGAGGCTCTTTGCCAAAAATGTTCTCAGAATCTCTCCGCCTCGATTCCCCTTTCGAGTCTCTTCATTATTGAAAAATATTCGGTTAAAGGGACGAGCAAGGTTTTCCCAAAAGAGCGGGAAAAGTTGGAGACGGGGAACAACGAAAGATAATTTCGCGTTCGCAACGATGAACCTCTTTTTTCCGCTCGAGAGTTTTCGTCCGCGGCAAATGTGATTATATCCCGCCTTTCCGCGGTCCTCTTGGAACTTACAGTTAACCGTCTAAACTGACTATGTGTAATGAAACCTCCGTTTCAAACGAAGGTCACTTGACGATTTTCAGCGCGTTTCACTCAAAAAAGAAGTAATTGCAATTATGTCAAAACAGTTAAGAGTACGAAACAAACATGCACCGAAATCCGCTGACAGCGTTACTTACGGTAGCTAGATTCCCTAGTAGAGGCAACTACTTCAAATTTGATTCCCCAAATATTGAAAATTATTTAGACCTCTGGGATGGAACAACAATTTGTAAGGTTTCTATGCTGACGGCACGTTTCAGAGCAAATCGATTGACACCACCTCCTCATCGTTAGCCCCTTTTGTGGATTTTACGCACTTGAAATATTTCTCACAACTTGACTGCACCTTCTACTTTTCGTCACCAATTTCACACGTTCTCTCTTTCTTTTTTACCTTATCTCTCTCATCTGGTTAATTTGAAACGATTTCCGTGAAAGTAATGATCGACGAAAGTGTTGCAGCCTTTCAGTTAATGGAAGTTAAATAACGGCGGAATAGCTGTCATGCCCCTTCACATTTTCCACAGGTCTACAACTGCCACAAGAGAATGGTTCCTTCAAACTCTTTAAGAATTATCAGCTTCAACCACCGCTCGACGAGAGTTGATTGACAATTAAATAGAAGATTAAGCTCCTCTTGATACCTTCTGAAAAATCTCGAAAGAGTAATAGTTCCTAGCTCTGGGTGAATGAAATCAACGATTCGTTCGTCAACAACGGGCGCTATCTAAGGCGGAAACAAAACTAGGAGCAATAGTACAAATTGTTGGCACTACTCCTTATGGCATCTGGCACCTTGTAATGGTTCAGAAATTAACGACCGGAAGAGACGTAAAAAAAAGAATGAACTTCATCCCAATTGTCAAAACATCAGTCGATCTACTGCCCATCATCGCTCTCCGTCGATTTGAACTTGAGAGCACTGAGTGTCGCCGACAAGACAAACAATGTTTACATTTTACTTCATCTAAGAATTCAGTCACTTCAATTCTAAAATAGGCAAATCATAGAGTTATTACCAAAATTAAATCACCTAATTAGCCCATATTATTTCAACCAAGGATGTGAAATGAAATGTGAAAGGAAGCGTAAAATGCGTTTTTCCGTTCGAGTTTAGAATGTGGAAAGAACATTCGGTCTATTGATACGGTTAATTAAATATTTTGTGATCGGATGATGGAGTGATGCTCTTTTTTTTTCAACGTAACGCAGGAACTCAAAACGACCATGATTTCTGTGACGATTTTTGGCTCGTAATTTTCAAGTGTTTCCTAGGTGAATCTAGTATTACCTAATTTAACTCGACAAAGTAGAAAGGAAAGACCCTACTTGGGAAAACGGTCTGTGTGTCGCTTTGAACACGATTGAGGGAATATGGCTTGAACAAATCTGCTCAAACTTGTACAGATGATGCTCTTAATGAAACAGCAATACCATAAAATTCCCATCTGTGGGGAAATGACGAGAGATGCACATTAAATAACCAAAATGAAAATCGATTTTAGCGCAGTTTTTTCCTTATAACATACACTCCGCTCAATTGTTATCTTCAGAAAAAATCAGATGGTAGTTCAATCAAGTACTCATACAATGAGTCTTTAATAACGCTCTTCTATGAGGGTACTCAAAAGATTTCGGAATTTCAGCCATTTTTAAAAGTGTTTACTCGATAACTCTAGAAAAATCATTATTGTCCTTCTCAAAAAAATCGTGTGTACAGCCTCATTAGTTATCTGTGAACGACTCGCTCAATATGCTCAGGGAATGATGAGCGCGAGCAGCATAATAAATTCGAGAGCTTTAAACACTTCCCGCAGGTTTGTAACTGGGTAAATAATCAAGCGCCGTTGGCTGGACAGTTGGACAGGTGTTATGATCGAAGCCCACATTTTTTTCTATATAAAATGCATGAATTTTACTGCTATTATACTACTTATAAAACGATCAGTTCTCATGTTTTAGTGTTTTCAAGGAACTGCTGTGTGAAGGATGAAGAATTGGATGATTTTTGAATGATAAAGAAGATGCAGAAAGACAGTAACTGCGTTGAAGAGCGTATAATCTCAGGTTATTCGCATTATTTTTCTCCTTATCTCTCAAGAGGATTGAAGTTCACCAAGGAGCTTATCTTTCATACTTCACGAATTCATGCGGTCTTTCGGAGGAAAGAGGATTTTTATCCTCCCGGTTCGTTGCCGACGGAACCTAAAAGGTAGAGAACCCACAACGTTCAAAGTTAACGCGAGAAATATTGTTCTTTACGGGTTTAATAAGAGAGAACCACCGCTGGTTTACTTCACTAGTTGCTTGAGAGTACAATCCTCCCTAAACATAATGCAGGAACGTGTTAGGGAAGAGTGTTAACCTACGTACAAAGCCGGGCTCTTTTCGCGTATCCCTCTTACAGGCGGCGTTACCTGCCTTCATTTTATGGGAACGACCACTAAAAAATTATGAGCCTTAAGAAGTGACAAAGAGTGAAGGTAGGAAGGGGGCAGGTTTTGGAGAAGAAGGCGCGGCATTTACTAGAAGTAGTATCCTGCTAAACGTTTGAAGTGGGCAGTAAAGACCTTGTCACTGGTGTCTTCCACTTTACCCCACTCGGAATTAGATTGCCTTCCCTACCACCGTTCACGGTTCCCCATTCCTCCATCTAGCGCCCCCACTCCTGCCTTTCTTTCGCAACCGACCGCTGCACTTTCAGTTCGAGTGGCGTTTCAAAAGGCGGAGAGAAGGTTTTTCACGGAGAAAAGAGGCTAAGGAGGTTTTTAGGGGAAGGCCTGATGGTTAGGACTGGAGAGAAACAAGGAGAAGAGGCGAACGCAATCAGGTGATAGCACTTTCAAGATCCCTTTGTTGTTTGCTTCCCTCTTATTGTTTCTACCAGTGAGGTTGTTTTAGTTCATGGAATTAACACCAGTTATCCTTCTCATCGCCATCCCTGCTTTTCTTCACCTAGTTGGTTCTCACCTTATCTTTTTAATGCGCAAACGCTACCATGCTTTTACCTTCTTACCCTCTTTTAACATCACCAACCGATATCTCCAGAAAGCTTTTAACTTTTGAAAGGCAAAACTACAAAGAAAATTCTTTCCTTCTGAAACAAAAATAGAACATCTCCATAACCTGTTTTCTTAGAATCACAATTCAAGTGCATGAGGCGAAATAATCAAGGGAGTAACACTATTATCTAACTACCAGATATGCCATTGGTTTCTTCATATACAACTGGGGACAAAGAAGCCCAAGAGGAGCTCACTTTGCACATCACTGCATTCTTGTGTAAGGTTCACTCCAAACGTGAAGCATAGAATTCCCAACGTTCAGGGAATCACGCTGGAGAATCGCCTCTCTACTTTTTTTAGCCATTTCATTCCAAGAACTTTTCATAATACGATTGAACAAAAAAATACAAGCAAGGTGATGAATAAATATTTTATTTTTTTATCTGGAGGAAAGCATCACACATCATTCACAAATATCAATCAGTCCTCTTGTCAGCGGTTCCTCTCCAAGCCGAGTCGATGATACACTATACTCGTATATACAGGGGATGTTTTTTCGAGTTAATCCACCAACAAAGAGCTCATGAGGAACAAAATGAAGACTTTAGTTGCGTGAAAGTGCCCTACAAGTTTGTCGAGTTCGTTGAAGACATCTTTGAGAATTTCCCGAACAAACTTTTGATGTTAGGAGAATGCTCCAACTTCTATTAGCCCAACGAAATAGAAAGGATAGTTATATAATCAGGAGGAGTTTCCCTCAGATCATTACGCTTTAAAGATTTCTGAGACCGGAATAATCCTCTGAGAAAGTGATTTCACGCGTGTGTGTGTTAAAAAAGCTTAAAACAAAGTATATCAGCAAAACCGGGTCTTAACAGACTATAAATCCGATGATCAATACTTTAAGGATTTAGACAAACTGTTATGGACTGACAGTTCCAAATAGCCTGAAAGCACCGCAAAATTCCCGTCCGTGGAAAAATGAAAAGAGAAACAGAATAAATTATCTGAAGTTTCGTTCTTCGCTCGTTTTTTCCTCATAAATCCCGCTCTTATGTTTCTAGCATTTTCAACAAGTGGGTGGTAATAAAATGAATTGCATATACGATGAGTGTTTAAGAACGCCCTCAAAATAATTAAGAGCAACCACTCAAATCCCTGAATTCCTATCATCTACCATTTTTTTCACAGTTTATTGTCTATAATTCAAAAATAATAACTACGAGCCTCCAGAGAAAAATCAATTTGACAGTCCTATAAGTCACCTATGTACCAAATACTCAATTAAGGTCGTGACGTGAGTAGTTGGGACTCAATGAATTTCGTATAACTCCTTCGTTCGGAGGAACAAAATGTTGGGATTAGTTGGTAAAAGACTTATCACTAAGTAGAGCAAATGCAACTGTAGAGAGGGTAATTTACAACGTTGGAAAAACCGTTATTGACACATCTTTCATTCCGTAAGCGGGGTACATATATATAGAAATACGATTTTGATGGATTTTAGTTCATTTATAGCACTAATGATCTTCCATAATTTAGTCGGGCCACTGTGCACATTACCTCTGAAAGCTACATAACCTCCTACACATTCTTACAAACACGCTCATGCAGAACGTGATACTGCTGCTGATGAGCTAGACCGAAGTCTCTTAGGAGGAAATTCAAAAATCATCGCTATTATGATGTCTTATATCAACGTTCAACGCTGGTTACAAAAATAAACGTGGGAAAAGATATTTGGTGCACCTCATCACTAAATTATTCAGCTCCACGAGCTTCCCGCGCACTTCATTAATCTAGCAACTAACAATATCTGTTTTTCAGAGAGTTAGTTTCCATGCACTTGGTGGAAGGTACCTCAATGTTCAACAAGAACAGGTTAAAGATCCAGAATCTATTAAGTTGCTCCCACCCATACCACAGACACAGTGGGACCTTAAATTCGATGCTTTTGAAAATAATGATAACAAACTATTCTACAATTATGGGGTAAAACTGCGGAAAGAGGTATCAAGTGGAACAGTGGTGGTATCATTTCTACAATTTCCGGACTCGCACAAGATTATCTCATGAACGCTACTAAGCCATCATCGTATAGGAGGGCTACTAGACTACCGCCCTGAATTTACTCAGTATATTGGTAACACATGACCAAGATTTATAAGGCAAATCAGAGCCAAAATCGACTGTCTTTGGAAGGTGTTTGTTTTTTCCGTTCAACAGAGTTTGGTTTTTTAGGCCAAAATTTTCACTCGAATATTTATGGAAAACACAAGTTGGGTGTTAGTTCGTGAAAAAAAATTGGTACTTGATCAAACTCGTTAACACCATTTCCACATAAAAGGCGAAAACCGGTTTTATGTATTTCTTCCACTTTTCGAAAAACTGAAAATTTTCGGATCATCTTAAGAGTCGAAGAACGTCAAAATAATTATAGACTTTGGAATAGCGGTATTGTAAGTTCGCCCATAAAACTTGTTGAAACTCATAGCGAAATACTTGATTGTCCTCAAACGGATCGACTTCCCCCTCGAGCATTGTTTACATCCTCCTCGAAGAATTCGTTCGAAATTGCTCTCCCCGCTCGTCCCAAACGCAAAACGCCGAAACAGCTTTTTCTGAAGAATGAAGGGCCCGCAAAAGGATGTGCGCCGAGGGAAAAGACGGCATCTGGGAGTTTTACGACCGATAAAATTTGAACTACTAGACGAAGAAGGGAAAGAATGCCGAGAGTGAAAGTGGTCATAAACGTTGATACGCGGCAACACCTTAGCTGACATTTTTGTTTAATCCAAGCAGAAAATAACAGCCATGAGAGTAGAAAATGCCAGCCAGTCGTTACCGATTCCATTTATGTCCGTTCCCTATATTTTTCTTTGAACCGCCGATAATTTTGAAGAAACTGTTGCGCGTTATCTACTGTACATAATACACGTAGGCACTAACTGCGATTTCGTTCCACACTAAGGTGTAAGTTGGCAGTACCAGCGCAACCTAACACACACTTATATTCGTTCGAACATTGCTACGTCGCTCAAAAGAGTTATTCAAAATGATTAAACAATCCTCATACTTTTTTGTAAAATAAGTGAGTGCAACCTGGAACGTTAACCATAATCAGTATTGAACGTAATGTCTCTGTAATAGATTTACATAAACTGATTGCGAAGCATATTTGATTAGCTAGCAGAGCATCAAACTGTGAAAGTTGTAAGATGCCTCGCATCAGATGTATCGAAAGTTCCCGATTGTTTTCCGCAAATCTCAAACTTTATCTAATTACTCTCATTGGCAGCAGTTATCATTTTCTCAACTATATTTATTTGGTTTGCTAAACAGTTCTACAACTTACACTTAATTCTTCGAGTAACCCGTATTTTGTCGCTTAAACACTTATTGCTAACAAGTTATGACGGAACTGATAGAAAAACAACAATTTTAATAAAATTTGTCAACCTTGCATGTTTTGGAACTACCGCGAGTTCTATTTATGATTTAATATCGAATTTCAACAATCCATTAATCAAATGCACTCAATTTAATAGTTCAATTTACGTGGATTCGTAGTTTAAATCTTCCAGCTCCCCTAATGACGTTCAATATTATTGTGCAATGTGGCTGCAAAATATTATGACGGCGGCCCCTAGACGGTTAATACTATTGTACAATAATTTAGTTTGTGACAAAAATTATAAAGAACGAAGGTGATACAAATTGGGCAATATATTGAGCAATGGCAAGCAAGTACAACGACGTTGTGCAAACAGTAAAAGTTTCGTGTAGTCAACACGGTGAGTAAAAGTGAATTGTGTTGAGCAATAGTTCCTGTGGCCGCTAGCACCACACCTATATGAAAATGAGCTCAATAGTGATTTATTTGTAGAGAGAAGTTCACCGTGAACTGAGAATAATTGAGATACGTTCAACCGCTCAATTCAATAATAAATTGTTTTTCGTTCATGATGACTCGAAGTGGAGAGGACTACGCCAAAAAATGGCAATCTGATGAGGCCCACCGGGATACTTGCGGCACCCATATCATGTTTACTAAATATATTATCTGATTTTGAAAATCACACAATACACAGTACAATATTTCATTATCATCTACACACTCAATAAAATTGTACTACTCAGAATATAGTACAATAATATTGAACGCCCATAGGCCATTCAATTTCATTCGTTTCACTGCCGACGTTTGCGCAAGTTCCATTTTGTGCTTACATTACAATACGCGTACAAATACAATAACGGTGCGTGTATTAGAGTGGGGGACAACCGATTTTGAATACCTGATAGTGCCCAATGCAAATTGGCTGTGAAATACTTCAAACGTTTGGCTGAACTAGCATTATTTATGACGGAATTCCAAACTTCATTCATGAAAAAACGTAAGATATACCGTACTTGATGCTGACAATAAAAACTGGCTGCAACGCAAACATTTTCAGACATTCGAATTCTTACGTTTTTGGCAAGTTGAATTATCTCAACAGCTGAGCATATTGAGGTACTATTGTATTATTTGGATTTCGTTTCGAGACCCCCTGAACCCAACTTCGTCGCCCGAGTTAACGGAAACAGACTGAACCGAATGGTTGGGGGAGGGGCGTTCTTGTTTTCGTTTTGTTCATTACGTATTGAAGGCGCAAACACTGGTATCAGACCAAGTTCAACAAAAATGAGGGGGGTTTTTGTTTTGTCCTCTGCAAAATGCCACGAACGATTCTGCTCATTTATCTAAAATCAACATCTCTCTTTGTATGATATATTTCTGTGAAAATATCGTGAGCGGAAATATAAGCCTAGTAATGAAAACGAGAGTTATTCTTGTTTGTGCGGTAATGACGAAGTGAACTAGCAGATAGTTATGCATTTTTCTCCACGAAAGTTTGTGTCACGCATCGCACTAAATATTTAAACAGGGTTCATAAAAGGCACTCATGAGTGAAGAAGAGATTACGTTTTTGCTTTACCTAGGGAAGAAAAGTGAGCCACCTCTCCATTCGTTGGTGAACTGGCAATTTGACGAGGCAGCAAGATTTTTGGGGGTTAGAAGGGTTTGTTTGTGGTGTGGTGTTTGTGGTGGAGGGGAAAAAGTGACGGAAACACCCTTTTCCTATTCTTTTGGAAACCGCCTTAGAACAACACAGAAGACGAGTGAGCGGGTGGCAGGGAGGGGGATTGAAATGGCAAAAGGGGAACAAATTGGTTTCGGACAAGTTTCTTTGGATTTTCGAGCGGTTCTGCGTCGATTGTTGGACAGATTGTGGGTAAGGGGTTTCTGAGAACACCTTACTCTCGCTGAAGAGTTTTTTTCCCCTCCCTTTTTGTTTCCCACCTAACGTTTTTCTTCCTTCTCCGTCGACGCCTTTTGCTAATGCTCTTCTCTCAAACGTCGCTTCGATTTAAGGGCCGCATTTCCTTTTATCTTTCGTCTCTCACGAGCCTCTCAACTCTCCTCAGGGGACCCCCTGGACGAGGATCTGGCGCCATTTCGTTGACAAGCCACATTGCCGCTCGCCAACGTTTCTTTAACTCGGTTTCTTCTTCCTTTCATATCCATTTAAAGGCTTCTTCAGGGGGAGAACAGCGCATTTCGTCTCTAGGGCAACAATGAGCGCAAAAGAGCTCGGTGATATCCTACTCTCTAATTATCTCTCGGTTTAAATCTTTATTTAGAGAGCCTCCATTTATTTTGCCATCACCCTCCCTTAGCCACAAGTGATGGGGGAAAAGGGTATTGTAGTTTATCAAACGTACCGCATACGCCCATACAGTCGGAAGAAACTCCCTTACAATAATAACTACTGCACGAACCCTGCTAACAATGTATAGATGTAAGATTGCAATTTCTGTTACAAAGCTTGAAACAAGTTTCCTCGCCTCTGCTTGTTCGCAAAAATAATAGCACTGTCCCCCAAACAATTTCTAAGGAGAGGTGTACGGAGAACAATTTGTAGATAACAGTTTTCGACACAATTTGAAGAAGGATGTTTGGGCCAGCATATTTTCTGAAGTGTTTTGGTTTTGTAATGCCGTTCAACGGATGGTTACATATACAGTTTGTAAGGCAGTGTAGGTTACGTTGCCAGAAGTCTATGTTAGCTTCCTCCAATTCAGTAAGGTATGCACTACGGAAGATCAAGAAACGTAGGACATAGGGCGCAAGGAGGAAAAGAGGGACTTGAAAACGAATTCTGGCTCAGCTCGTACGTTAAATTAAATTGGCAAAAAGAGGAGGCAAGGGTGTTTTAGGGGTTATAGAGGAATATACCAATATGATTAGCACAGAATAAGCGGTAGAAGAGAGATACTGAGGGTAAATTACAGATGATCAAGGACGAGCTGCTCAATGTAACATTTATCATAGTCCATTACAACTTGGAAAAACATTACTAACATAACTTTGTCGTCAGAAGTGGTAGTGCCTAAAGTTTATTAAGGTGCTTTGAACCGTGCCACGAGCATTCGAGACTGTAAATGAGTTTTCGTAAAGGATTGTTATCGAGCATGGTATTACGTAAAACGGCAGTGAGTTGATTTCTTGAATTTCTGAAGCAGCTCCTAATCATTCTATGAACGTTATTATCTCTTAGTAGTAGTTTATTGGACTGCGGTCCCTAATTTTGCTGAGATTGTTAGTATATGTCCACCAGTTAACGTTCTTCGACATTTTTGATAATTTATTGTAATTCTCCCTTCATTTTCCAACAAACGAGAGTTTGATTACTTTGTCGTGTTATCATGAACTGTCTTTAATTTTCAAACCCCCAGACAAAGAATTCAATCAAAGTCGTGGAAGCTGTTATCGAAAGGGAAATGTGGTGTTTTGATTACGATGATAACTACAGTTAAGTTTAAACCAATTTTTCTTTCCTCGATTGCAATAGTAACTCTTTTGCCCAGTTTCCATGTTGCAGTCCTGCGTTCGTTTCCAAGCAGAGAAACCACAGCTCGTGAGTTTATTACACTTGAAGGACGTTGAAACGTTAAGATCTCTAACTACGTTTTATTCTATCGGTCCAATCAATAACCTCCGTTTCTACTTAATGAACTACAGAAAACAATCTTAGTCTTCTTAGTTGATCGATACCTCACAGCAGGAATTGAGCTTCTTTATAAGTAGTTTTAAGGCTGTGGAGGAATCTCCAACAATTTTAACGAGCTCCGTTAGGGTTGCCACCAACGTAAACGATGTCAGCCATTTTGACTTATTTGAGAGACGCCGCATTACGCTCGAGAAAATCAATTGACGACCCCGGCAATATGTTACAGGCTAGTGACACTTTCATCGAAACTTTCAAGTTAGAACTTCAGTAAAGCAAATAAAATTCTTTAGAAATAATCCTAAAGTTAGGATGAAATCCTTTACTTCAGTACCCTTTACAACCGTGGTATAGTTTTGGACCATCCGTGCCATCTGTGTCGTCGGTGCCACCCGTGCAAGGCGGAGACGCTTATGACGGGGTTCTCTAACCAATAACGCTCTTTCTTTTATGTGAGGAAACCATAAACAGGGTAACGCCAAGCAGAACATCAATCCCAGTACTTCCAAGCTTGCACATATCTTCTTCGGTGGTACCCTTGAAATACCGGCCTTGACTGCCACTAAGCAAAGAATAGAAGCTAACGATAGACATGTTGTATAGGAAATATTAAGTCTTCCGGTTATTTTCGGGTCGTTTTTCTGTCGGAATAATAGTGCAATGCAACCTATCACCAGTAGAAAAATTACGACACCAGCCATAGCAGAGTCAACTATCAACCAAAAGATAGATAAGTTGATTTTTTCATTGTAGGCCTCGATGTGCAGAGTTGGTGAGAACAATTTTTCATCTTCTATATATTCCCCAAACGTCTCACTTGCCCGGGATGCGCAATAACTGCAACACTTGAGATTGGCCATGAGATATTGTTCTGAATCCAAACAAGATTTAAGCCATCCATTTCTGGGATCTTCACAGTAATCACAACAAGAACCATGCTTTGGACTATTGCAATTACAATTGTACACCAGCTTTGTAGCTTCCAAGTAATCCACGAAGCCAACGTAAGCAGTGGTTATAAATTATGATGACTGCAATGCTGTCAACGCGCGCTTCAGTAAGATATTTCCAAAAACCCATGACTTCAAGATTTGGAAAAAACCGAGACTACTTGTCGTTTAGACACCAAGACCACTTGCCACACACCACGAAGAAGTTAGTCGTTAATGGCAGTGCAATAGTCGTATATTAATTCCGATTATGTAAGTCTGTCACTTTTCGAAGGATGATGGAACAGGCCAATGACGCGAAATGAAGATACTAAACATCTGGTGCAAAACACCACACAATCTTAAAACCCCACAAACACGTTGCTCGTTCATGAGAGTGTCAACAAGATTTTTCTGAGAAGGATTGTATTTTCTTTTTTGGGCTAATCAGGTAACCAATTAAAAAAGTGAAAAGTTGGTGGTGCAAAGTCTGGAATGTATGGGTTGCTCTTAATAAACTTTTCAGCCTTACTGAAACTTCGTCGTATTGGTAGTTTTTTGGATTACTACCTCATTGTTTCTGATTCCGGGCAAGTGTTGCATGAGTGGGAAAAACTGCGGTAACCTCGAAATGTATATCCTTTGAAATGTGTGATTATTTATTTTGCTGCTTATCAGAAGTCATTGAATCGTTCTGAGAAAAAATTATATAAAATGTTTTTCAGCCGATCACATAATTTTCTTTCTTAGTCCGTTGGGCTCATGGAAAAAATTAGCTCTTGAAAACATTGACAACAGAATTTGATGCTCGAAGCAACTACCATAAAAAATCGTGAAACAGTTCTAGGATAGTGTAACGTGACGGCAAATTTTAGCTGACGTTTGCGCACATGAAAACCCTATACAACTTTCTAGGAAAGTCGGATGCTACTAACCGGTTTCCCAGCACTCTTATGTTACGGGAAGACAATGTGGCAATATGATATGTAGCATTAGGCGAAAAATGTCCGTAACATTTCAGAGTTCAATACTCTTATGCTTGAAAGAGATGTAGGCGGCACTACCTCCTACCATTTTGATCAAGAGAACTCCGAACTCACATTTTAACCTTGATCAAACGTTCACAGTGAAGTATTCAAAAAAGGTATTATGGGAACGTTTGGGGGAACGATATTGATCAGTCAATCATTATAGGTAAATTTGAAGTCGTTCATCCAAAAACTACGATGAAAATATATTTTCCGCGCACACAGCAGGACAGCTGGCTAGATTAGCCATTGAGTAGCATAAAGTAAAAGCAGAAGTAGTCAATGGAGAATTTACGTTCTGTTGGCCATCTAATATATCACAGATACATCGGTAGAAGCCTTGTTCTGCAGAGAGTCAAATTATCGTAAATTATAATATGGGGAACCTGGAGATCAACCACGTGTCAAGTCTGCTATATAGATTCAAGCAACGTGCGTTTCATCTGATATTTAATGAACGAGCAGCATGAATGTGGTTCACAAGAGAACAGAAAAAGACACAAACAGCTCAAACCTGATTTGGTGTTATATTTTATCGAGTCGAGGTTTCATAGGATATTTTGTCGCAGAAGGCTTTTAGACAGCAGTTTTTGGAACGAGAAGTAGCAACATTTCCTCGAGGGAAGTTAATTTGACTAAATTATTTACAACTAGTGGCCCGTTCCGTAGTTTTTATTAACACTTTGGGATGAATGAAGACATTTAAACTTATAATTCCAGTAGCGTTTTAAGTTTACTTTTGTCTTGTTGTTTTCAAATCTTTCCTCTCCTTAATATTAGTGTAGAAACAGATTAGTATAGATAAAGATCCGAAGTTGTTAAGCCGAATTTCTAAGAGGAAGCTCGAATGGAGTAGGGAATTTCGACTTAGTTCCGAGACAATTGTTACGACATAGTTCGGTAAAGTAGTTTCGTCCTCATTGACAAGATCAGTGAAGAGCAACTAATTTACTCCGCGATCCTCCGTGAATATTGATGCAGGAATGACTTTGCTCGATAACCTAAATGAGAGATATCGAGCCTAACACTTATCAGGCGTTTCCCTTCGACGAGCGGTAATTTGGTTACAAACTAGGACCATTTCTCAAGAACGAACCCTTCCCCTCTTCTCTTTCTTCGTCTCCATCTACCTCGGAGTGGAAATAAGAAGAAAAAGAGAAGGACGATAAAAAACCTCGTTCGAGAGGGCGAAAGGACTGAAAAAACAAAAGGGCGGAGTTCGGATAGAGCCTTTATCAAGGGCCGCTATCCCGGCCCTTTACGGGTGATTAGGCAATACTCGCCATTTTCAGCTTCCTCCCCTTCCAACAGCCAGCTCTGCGGGAGAACGAATCGAAAGGATTACGCTATAAAGAAACGAAGCCAGGAAAATAGAAAAACGATTTTTCGCAATGCATCCAGCGATTTGTAAGTACAACACCTAATCGCAAAGCAATTTCCCTGCATAATTCTAGCTCACTGGTGGAACCGAATATCGGATGATCAGGTAAAACCTGTCTTAACTTCTCTTGCTTACAAATTTACATATAATAAATCGTAGACTCAATCGACTTCAATGTATTGCGCGTTTCCACGAGGGCTAACATACGTAGACTATACCGAGCCAATGAATTTAGAAAAAGGTTGTCATGCATATATTTAGTTTCTCATAGACTTTAAATACCTAGCATGTTTTTGGATTTCTTATTTCCTTCTTATTCCTTTTGTATCCCCAGTGACCCAGTTTGTGTGTGCAGTGGTTGCGTATATAAGAGATCTCATTTCTATTGGGAGGCAATGTTATGCAAATAACAATGTGACGAGTGGTAATGAATAACTATTTTAAGAGCATAAAATCATCCACCACTTTCGGTGGAGACGTTGGCGTTTTGCAACGCAGAGAAGAGCTCATTTGAATGTTGTTCATGGAATAATGAAGAAGAAAGGTAATCCTGTGTATCAAATTTGGTAGTGCTCGTCTCAAATAAGACCTGAATTGACGTATGGTTGAAATAGTCAATTCATTAGCAAGAGTGTTTACAGTGTGGCACGTCCGAAAACATAGGATTATTTGGTTTTAACATCTGAAGAAACGTAAAGCAAACCTGAAGGTCTAGTATTGTTGTTGAATAAGACTTAGTAATATCTACAATAATCTCAGTAAAAGATTTTAATTTTAAATTATCTTTCTTAAGCCACCGGCGTTACTTCCAACTGGCCTGAGTCACTGGATGAACTAGTGTTCGCAGAAGATATAGAAATTCTCTAGGAAAGTAACGAAACATGTTTCCGAAGCGACTGATTAAGTTCAAAAAAGGAGATCTCTGATAAGTGAATTCTCGACTGCTCGGATAATAGACAGCATCTACTATAATTAGATTATAACTATAATTGGGATTGGCAGTCATTCGGCATCGTTTCGCGCCGTTCTCCGTTTGGTATTTCGAACTATCTGTTAAAAGCTACATTATTCCATCGGAAGTTCATTACAAAGTTTTCAATATATTGATGGACGGCATGTACGTTCCATGAGTGAGCGCTTAGTACCACTCAACCAACGAAGGATGATGAAAAAGAAATTATGTGTTAGCTTGAAGGTTTATTATCGTGATGAGTCTAAACCGAACTTGTGAGGTCACGCGACGACAGCACTCTTCTTCCCTTTTCCGCAGTTGTTACATTTGACGAACCCCCGCCACAATAAACGTGACCTAATTTATGAAGAGCACCCTGAACACTTTTTGGTTCGAATGAACAAATATTCGTTATTGTAGAAGTAAACTAAATCATAGCTTGAAGTAGACCGAGATGATTTCATCTGTTATCAACTAATTCATGTACCACTTTCTGTGTATAAATAGACTCAATTCCACCAACTGTGAAATAAGAGTTAAATGCATGGTGGGTCCACAAGAAAGTTACTTGTAGCCCCAGAAATTCTGTATTTTCAACCACCGGCGTTTCACTTATTCGCGTATCAAAAAACTACTGCTCGAAGTCTCATAAAACTGATTAATGGTCTCGTGGCATGAGCAAGAGCAACACAATGAAGTCTGATTCTTTGAAATCCATATTTCAAACAATGAAACGTGCTGGAACTGCATCTAAAATCACCCGTGAACTGATTGCTCAATATTGGTTGAGGAACAAGTAGGAGCAGCACAATAAATTCATAACTATAAGCACCTCTTGCTGCCATGTAGAACGTTTTTATAAACCGCATGAACAACAAATTTGATTAGTCGCTAGCATCAAGAATGTTGCGCAATGAGTCGCAACAAATACTTCACTTTCTGCTACCCGCTGGATGAGGACGCAATTCTTTCATTGCGTTGAGTTCTCTTCAGATCTTACCATGTTAAATACTCTATTTCGGAGCGAGGTCCGTGTGTGTACGCCTGAGGCAAGGTGAGACTCACTTTCTTTTAAGAAATCCAAGATTCACTTTTGCAATTACTTTTTAAGAAAATATTTTACATCAGGATAACTGTACGATTTCAAGATGGAGTCTGTATTAACTGAACTGTGTATCAAGAAATGTAGATTCATTATGTTAGATTTCATCTTTCAAAATTGTGTCTCGTTAGGAAAACGATAGATGAATTCGTCCGATAAGTGGTATTTGCGTTTTGTATTTTACCATGGCGTTATAATTAGATCCTATCTGAAGAGCACTGCGTTATTTATATCATAACGTTTATGCGCGCGAACGTAATTTGTATCAGTTCAGCTATTTAGTGTGTGCAGCCTTCTTTTTAATTACACCAATAGGCTTGGAGTTTTCTCGGAGTTTTTAATAATCGAGGATTAGTAAGAGCTTAAAAGAACAAAATGTAGTTGATGAGGTTAGTCAAAAGAAAAATCGTTAAGTTAACTCGAAATCTCAGAAGACAAGAGAATTAAAAGCTGCTTGAATTAACCGTCGGTCCGACGGTTTTACAACCGCGACCTGTGGAATTCGAATGAACGAAAGGAGAATACTTCTTGGTTCGCTCGAAGAAAATAATAAGCAAGTTAAATAATTAAGGTGCTTGAGAGGCGCAGAGGAGCTGGAAGTCTGGAATGGGGTTGTGAGTGGTTCAACGAGAGGGCCGTTCGTAGCGATGTGAAGGGCGGGGGTTGCTTTCGGAAACTTTAAACTCGTTCCGTTTTCGTTTCGTTGTGCAAAATAAATGCGGAGTTAAAGCCGGCTTTAAATAATTCAATTAGAAGTTGGATGTACATTAAAGAGAGCCATTAAAAGAGGAACAATACTTTTACGGTTCGTGAACATCTTCGAGGCTACTAGAGGCTATTTGGGATGAATCACGGCAGTTGAGACGGACTCAAAGAAAATACGGCGGGGGTGGAGAGGGAGGGAGTTTATATTGAAAAGTTTTCTATCGTTCGACTGAAACGTGTTATTTCATGATTAGGGAAACGAATGCAAACCAAAATTATTGACGAAGTTCAATTCCCTCCCAAATCCAATCCATGTTCATAAAATTCGTTCTCTCCGGGAGAAACTTGTAATTTTCGTTACCATTAGGGTTGACAGCGTTGACATGTTTGAAGGTAAAATATTTGACACTGAGCTACCATTAGAAAATATGATAGCTTGGAACATAAACCGAGTTGAGCTCCACACAAAAAAAAGAGCTGGTGATTACGTATAAATGTATGATCTGCAGTATGCAATTGCATTATTGGGGCAATTACAGACTAACAGCCAGAAAAAACGTATGTCAAATGAACGAATAAAATTTCACTCATAACCGGGAAACCGAGGCATACATGCTTACATTCCCTAAAGGCGACCATCAAGTGGCATCTTTTTATTATGCTTAGAGGATAGAGTGCGTGTTAAGTTGCCAACGCTTAAAGGCTGAGTTTACGCGAGCCCGTTAGAACAATCAACACAACTAAACAATCTACAGTGAAGTAGATAGTAGAAGTGCTTAATTTTAATGAATTTATTTCGTTGCCTCTACTCAGAGTGGGGGTTTTTTGAGAAAGTTCGATTTCAAGGGTTTGTAAATACAGTGAAAGAAATGGTAGGTAGTGCAAAGACAGTGGTTTCAGTTCCAGATTTCCTTTGATGACTGCTCATTATCTTATGGGCGTTAATAAACTTCCTTCGTTCTTCAATTATTTTTTGAAAATACCAGCATCGTACGGGCGAGAATTATGATGCTGCACTAAAATCGCTTTTTGTCCACATTTTCTATAATTTATTGTGTTGTCTCATCATTTTCATACAAATCAGAATTTCAAGGTATGGTCGGGTTATTTGGAACTATTGGCGAAAAAATTTATTAAAAACTTATAACATTCTGAAATATCAGGTGCGCCGCATTACACAACTTTCCTTAGCTCCTTGATTTTCATGGCTTTTGCTACTAATTACTCTTCACTCAGTTCGTTTGAACTCGGAAAAACATCTCTTCATGGTGACAGAACGCTGTAGCGCTTACAGTTCCAGAATTTATTGTGCTACTCGTAGTCATGTCCTGACCATTATTGAGGAATTCGTACACCGATAATCGTTGACTCTGTAAACACGATTGTTGTGAGAAGGATAGTAACGACTTTTCCAGCGTTATCAGGTACAAACCTTTAGAAATGGGTGGTAAGTGATGTGAGTAGTTGAAATTCCAGAATTTCTTGAGTAGCACAAACTTATGAACGTTATTAAAGATTCATCGTATACGTACTTCATTGAACTGCCACCTGAGGTTTTCTGAAGATAACGTTTGAGCAGAGTGGGTAAGGAAAAAACAATTTTCGTCAGCATGTTTGGTAATTTATTGTGTCCCACGGATGAGAATACCAAAGTTTTTATTTTGAGCTGTCTATAAAAGAAATTAAGTCAAAATCGTTAGAGCTGTTTTCTAGAAACTAAATATTTTGCGTTTGATCACTATGATGACGATAGTTAATTAATGTCAGATTTTCATACCCTTATTTTGGCGTTTCGTGGTAGCCTGTGTGCTAGATATCAAGTTTGGTGTGATTTAGTTCAGCGGGTTTCTCTTAATCGCGTTCACAGATACACATACATACCATTTTCTCACATAGTGTTTTTCGGACTCGGTAGGGTCTGAAACGTGAAGATCTGAAGATAACTAAACATTTTATTCTGAGCCGATTACATAACCTTTCTTTCTACTTCATAGAGACAAGGAAAGTAAAAAACCGTGATGACAGTGTCATAAATTACCTATGTAATGGCCACTCCATGAAGCTGGTGACCAACCCCAGTAAATTAGCACCACTTTCCACGTATAACATCTCGTGGAGCTGGAGCGGGTTCCACCAAGCTCATAAGTATAGAATGAAAAGTACAAACCCGTTCCTGATGAAGGAATATACACATATGAGTACTCGGTCCTCCCAAATAGCAGTAATTAAGTGTTGGCGAGCGTGCATGAATGCGTTGGTATGAGAGTAATTCATTTTGTTATGAGTAGAGAAGACCCGTTTTTATTACGACTGTAATTTGCATTAGAACGAATGGGAGTTATTTCATTTTGGGAATTTGAGTGAGAAAAGTATCATAAGACTCAGAGACTGTGTATCACAAGAGAGGGTTGTATGTTGATTCTGGGAAAATGATAGCGAGAGCTTTTTTCCCCTGGTGGATAAATAAACGTTTCAATCAATTTCGATATCTCCCTCTCCCTATTTTCACTCTCACTCTCTCTCTCATTATTATTATTCTCGGTTGCACTAACAATATCGTATGTGTGAAGAAAGTGATTCATCATCCAACCTGCCTCCTCCACGACTGGTTAATTTAATTGACGCTCTTCACGGTACATCATAAAGAATCATTTTACCACATGCTGTCACCAAATTTGATTTCGAAATTGAAAAGTACATTCGCCAGTGAGAGCGACCGATAGTTTCTCTCTAGAGAATTTTTCTCCTCTGTGATAGCACGAAGGACGTTCAATTACCTGATGTGTTTCGATCCTCTTTAAGTTCCCAGAGGCCCCACAACTCAAACGTTAGTTGAGCCACTGGCACGGTAGCTTCTCCACTTCAGAGGAAAGCGCTAATTAATGAAGGTGCCTCAACGGGGTGAAGTTCGATAAATATAATTCTTCGGTTTCGGCGATAAATTGAAAACCGAATGCCAAGGAAAACTCTTGAGGCTGAAAATTGAGTGATTTAAAAACCAACTACAGATATTGATATTGTTGGTTGTATGTGGTCGGGATGCGCGGTAAATGACAATGGGGGGAGTCATAAATGCCTTAAATTTTGAACAGGCTCAATTAATGATGAGATACTGGTTTATACGTACGCAACTCATTTTTTACGCACAAACGGATAGCACTTAAAGGTTCGAAACTCATAGGGTTACTAATACGTCCCTGCCGTAATTCAAAAACCAATGTACGGGTAATTGATAGTACTAGTGACATGATTGGAGAGGCCTGTGCTCACCTGGCTGATATAACTCTTTCGTGGGGGTTCAGAAACCACCATATTGATAAGAAAACAGACCTGTCCGAGTGCACCATTTTTCGATTATAGCGAGAAAACTGTGAAAAAGTAAGCCAAAAAACCGACGTATGTTTGTATTCTGGAATTTCTGAGGCTGCCATTTTCCCACGAATGAGACTTTCGTCGTACTGCCATGTTATTCGGCAGAAGAAATACAAGAAATTGATACAAGAAATTTAATTTAAATCCTGGAGCCGCTTTTGAGAAAAAAATATATGGTGGCTTGATCACTATGATAACTATAGTTTTTGATAGTATAGATTTTGCCGTTCCCTTTTTTTGGCCCATGCCTTATTTTAGCGTTACACGGTTACCTGCATGCTGAATATGAATTTGAGCTCTTATTGATGATATAGTGGGCGTTGTCTTTATCTATTTCGCTCTAAAACTTGGCCATTCGATGCAGCTCTCAAAAACTCGGTAGACACCGTGACAAAAATTTCTTATTAGTTGTAGTATAGAGTGGGAGCGATCAAATTGTTTTATAATTACCTGGTCTCAGGTTTTACACTGAAAATCGGTACTAGTGGTTTTTCAGGATTCACAAGTAATTGAACGAACTAATCGGTTTTTGCGTCAAAAAGCATAAAGCGTCGAAGGAGTAGAGAGGTTGAACGCAGATCGACACCGAGTGGTGTTACAACCAACGGCATTTGCTCTTGAAACTGTGAAACTAACAACAGAAACCGAGCGAAGGAGTTAATAAATTTTGCGAGCCAAATCCCTCCGTCGGTTGTAGTCACTTTCCTCCAGCGGACACTGTAAAGCAATAAATCAGAAAAGTTGGACATGGAAAGCGATACCAAAAGAGGAAGGAGAAGGGGTTTATAACTACCATTGGCAGAGTGGCAAAGGATGGAGGGAAGAGGAGGGTTAAGAGCCAGAAATGGTTTGAATTCGTAAGGACTTTGGAGAGCCGGGATGCTGAAACGGCGTTCAAACCTCATTTCATATTCATTGTACAACAACTGTAAAGGGGGCGGAAAATCAAAAACAAGGGCTCTTTAAAGCCGTCCTGGTGTCCAGTTAACAGGACATGAATGTACAAAAGCGGGTGGGTCTGGGTTGAAGAAGTTGTGAAATGGTGGTTGTGATGTGGATGGAGGGAAGTTAACGAACATCACACGTGTCATTTTCCTTCTCCAAGAGCTCAAAAGCCAGGACGTTGAAAACGTGGGAAGGGAAGCTATCCTGGTGGCACCGCGACTTTTCACCCTCGTGATCTCATCAGGCACAAAATGAGATTGTTCATAATTACGGGAGGAACTCGTTTTGCCATGAATTAGTGCGCTGACCGTCAACGCTAGGAGCGCCCAACAGGATAGTAAACTAGGCCCCCTTTTGCAGAAGGAGAGCTGTACGACCAAAAAATCATGGTCCTGCGTGAGGTATTACAACTAATTTTGAGTTAATGCAGGTGTGTTTTGTCGAAGGTGCTGAAGTTGGTTCTACGACTGTTTTTCTACAACATTATTTCTTCACCCCACGCAAACAATTAAGGTTTGAAGCTTCCGGATTATTCAGCCCAGAAATGTCCTGAATGTTCTTCGGGTGGCAGTACTTCATATTGAAGCAAGAGGACCTAATTGAGCAATGAGAAAGACCCTGAAAAATTGTTCCTTTGTATTGCGAACAATCTAATTTCTCGTGGGCAATCAAAACTTCACTAAGGTCCCAATAACTTCGGGTCGGATAATTTTTCGTACAATGGCCTGGGATCGGGGGCACACAGTTTCAACTTTCAGTAGTCATACAAGTAAAGTAAACTTGTGCAATGGGCCGAACAATTTTTTTTCTTTATATTGTTACGGTACAAGTGCTTCCGAGCCCAAAATACAACACCGTATCAGAAAATGTTAGCCTATGGGTCCGTAAACGAGAGGAGATATAAATTAGCTCAAATTTAATGCGTCACCAGTTACATTTTTTGTATCGATCGTTCCAGATGACATCACAGTAATGTGAAAATGTCACTCTTGGAGAAACGACGAGGTCAATTATCACACACTCGTACTGGCCACTGGCCTTCTTAAAACCTTTTCTTACAATTTATAACTGTAGTCCAATACGCTACCAACACGCTGGTCATTAGATAATCAGTAGCAACCTCAAAAATTCCGGAATGCAAACTAAGGTTTAGTAATTTTTTTCCAAGTGCTTCCCCCATAATTGCAACGAAGTAAACACGACCCACCCCACACAAATCGTTATAATGTTCTATACATTAGCAATGCGATGATCGGTGAAATAAGGGTCGTGACATAAGTAGCACCACCTCAATAAATTCCGAAACATTGTTTTACTGGTTCACATGAACTGAGTGAAATATAGATTGGGTTACTAGCTGGATGTACGTAAGGCTAAAAAAGTTGTATGATGCGTTACCACAGATAGTTTCGTTAGTTAATTCACCGTAGTGACCATTTCTTATGGCATTTTTTGTCACTTTTGTATGGCATAATCTTAAGATAATGCCATACAAAAATCCCTGTCCTTGTAATAAAATATAAAGACACAGTATTTATACACGTAAAATACCATTAGAAGGAGTGATTGTGCTCAGCTTGATTTTTGACAACGCTATAATATCTGCTCAATCGTTATCAAACTTGTTTTATTAAATATTTAGTTTATCAATCGTGTTTCATGTAAAAAGCTTTGAACTATATAGTTGATTTAATATTTCACGAGTTTATAATGCAGAATTCAGCCACATGATGATACTGGTTATAGAGCATCAAATATTTGAAGTTCTGCATTCCGATTAAGTGCTCAACAAACGACGAAAGGTATGAAATAAATCAACCCGATTAAACCTGATCTTTGATGATTGAATAAGAAAATAGAAAACTGTAAGTGATACGATGGCCAATAAAAAGTACTGATGAAGGAAGGGCACTCAGCCTCTCACCTACTTGTGAAGTTTGCACTGCGTTGTTTGTGGTGGAATATTAACATCGAGGGTTAAGGTAATTGGCAGGGAAAGTCTCCTCAGAGAATACGACGCTGGAACACCATCCCGAGCTGTCAAGGTAGGGTGACACCAACTTAGCTCCTAGCAAGATATCCCACAGGGGATTCAAAGTTACAACTGGGCGGACGTCAAAGGGATAGCAAAAAAAAGCATGATCCCCGAAGTTATTCTTACAACTTATTCTAAAATTCACGCTACCAACGAAGAACCCATACGTCACACTTGTGGCGGAGAACTTTGTCAGAGCATTATGAATTAACAGGAACGGATCGTAAGATCAACCCCAATCAATTAATACCAGATCATTTCAAATGAAAGAACTACTTTATATTGTAATAACTTGATAACTTTAACTTGAAAATAACAAAGTCAACAACGTTAACGAATTCCAATCGCACCGAAACCGAAACTGATCTTATATTTTTAAGCATCACAATTTATCGTTGCTAAGAACAACACATGTTCATCTGGCAAAACAATTACTGAAGGTTCACCACATTACTCCCTTCCCTATTGAAAGAGCCCGCCCACGGGCTGAACTTCAGCTCGTGAGAGTCTATTAGCATGTAGAAGTCTCTTCTTCCAGCCCATTTTTACCTGGAAGAGAACATCACTTTTCTTTTGACTCACGACCCATAGTCCGGTCCATTGAGGCTGTAGCTTAGGGCATAGTCCACGGACACGTTTTGGATCATGAACCCAAACCCAATCTCCTACACTGAAAGAATGATTCTTCGCTCGTCGGTCGTAGTACTCTTTTTGAGCCCTCATTTTCAGTCCAGTCCTGTACAATGCGAAATCTCGAACTTTCTCTAGGTTGGACCGCAGTTGTAAGGCGTAATTTGTCGTTGGAAGGGGAGGATTTGTTGCTGGTGGTCTCACTAACGTGTCAGGCAGATGCAAATCTCTTCCAAATAGTAGTTGGGCTGGTGAGTATCCAGTAGTAGAGTGGGGCGCTGAGCGATAAGCCAGAAGGAATAGTGGAAGTTTCTCGTCCCAATCATACTGATGCTCTTGGATGAAAATTGCGAGGAATTTAGTTAGCGTGTGATTGAGTCGTTCCACTAACCCACCCGATTGAGGATGTAATGGCGTTGTCCTTGTGCGCTGAGTTCCCATTAACACCGCGACTTCTTTCATTAGATTGGCCTCAAAGTTGCGTCCCTGGTCTGTGTGGATCTCCCATGGCACACCATTGCGACTAAAAACCTGTTCAACCAGAGCAGACGCCACTGTTTGTGCTTCTTGGTTGGGAATGGCAATGGCCTCAGGCTACTTGGAGAAGTAGTCCACAGCGACCAAAACATAACGGTTCTTTTTCGTCGATTCTGGGAATGGACCTAAAATGTCTATACCCATTCTTTCAAAAGGTCCTCCAACTGTTGATTGTTGAAGTGGTGCAGAGTGTTGTTTTCCAGGGCCTTTGACTTTTCGACATTCCTGACAAGACTTGCACCATGCTTTAACATCTTTGGACATCCCTGGCCAAAAATATAACAATCGAACCTTCGCCAGCGTCTTCCACACTCCGAAGTGTCCTCCTGCCGGGCTGCTGTGACATTGCAACAACACTTTGTGGACAGCAGTAGATGGTACCACCAACTGTAAACGGCTACGTCCATTATTTTCTTCCCACCGGTGGAATAGTTTATCGTCCACTATTTCTAAAGATTCCCAGCGCGCTACTAGTTGTTGGATGATTGGGCTTAGTCCAGCTACTTCAGTTGGATCTGGCTTCTTTCCAAGTTGTAACCGCGTCATAATCCATTGGATGTTGGAATCATCGTTTTGATGATCTTGGGGTTCCAGAGGGGAAAACTGTAACACATTAACTTCCAAATTCTCTTCGCGTTTTCTACAGTGGTTACAGCGAGCAGCACATAGGCGGCGGGAAAGAGCGTCAGCGTTATTGTGCCTTTTTCTTGAACGGTGAACAATGGTGAAGTCGTACGACTGCAGTGTTTCAAGCCACCTAGCAAGTTGCCCCTCCAGTTTGTGGAACGAAGTAAAACATGTCAAAGCAGCATGGTCCGTTCTCAATGTGAAGTGAGATCCATAGATGTACTGGTGGAAGTGTTCTATGCTGCGGACAACAGCTAAAAGTTCTCGCCGGGTTGCACAATAATTTCTTTCAGGCTTACTCAAACCTTTACTGAAATACGCTACAACCCGTTCCAGTCCATTGACTTCTCGGGATAGAACTGCGCCGATAGATTGACCACTAGCATCGCAGTCTAGTACAAAAGGTTTGTGAAGATCTGGATACATAAGAACAGGGGCTGAAGTCATAGCTTTTTTTAATGTTGAAAAGCTATCTTGGCACTTTCGTCCAGGCAAAATGTGTATGTTTCTCCGTAAGGCGATTCAGGGGACGAGCAATTGATGAAAACCCTTTTATAAACCTTCGGTAATAGGAGTACATACCAAGGAATGAACGCACTTCTTTGACACTCTGTGGTACTGGCCACTGTTGGGCTGTGCGTTTTCTTTGGATCAGTTTTCACACCTTCTGCTGAGATTATGTGTCCTAAGTATGTGGTTTCTCTGGAGAAGAATGCACATTTGTCGGGTCGTATTTGCAGTCCAGCTTCTGCTAACTTTTCGAAAACTCCATCCAGCTTCTTCAAGACAGTTGCGAAATCAGAACCATAGATGACAATGTCGTCAAGGTATACCAAGGCCAAATCTGTGGGTATAACGGCTTCCATCAGTCTTTGGAAAGTTGCAGGAGCGTTGCATAAACCAAATGGTAACACTTTGAACTGCCATAAGCCTTTCTGGTACAACGCAAATGCTGTCTTTTCTCTGTCTTCTTTTCTTAGAGACACTTGCCAATAACCGCTACGAAGATCGAGAGTGCAAAACCAACTGGACCCACCAAGAGTGTCAAGCAGTGTTTGGATACAAGGTAGAGGATAAGAACTTTCTTCGTGACAGAATTAAGCTTCCTGTAGTCCACACAGAACCTTGTTGAGCCATCTTTCTTCGGCACGAGTACAATCGGTGAAGCCCATGGTTCTATAAGGTTCTTCTTCTCTTCGAAGGTTCTATAACATCTTGGTCGATCATGTCCTTCAGTATTCTGTCCACTTCTTTCATTTGTGCAAAAGGAATTCTCCTCGGTGCTTGCTTTATTGGATGGGTATCACCCGTGTCAATAACATGTTCTATCATGTTTGTGCGACCTAAGGGCTCATGACCAACAGCGAAAATTCGGCGATATTTCACAAAAAGAGCCCTTGCATCCTTATACTCTCCACTCTCCGATGGTAGGTCTGTTGACTTAAGAACTTGGTCGATCCACTGGTTATCATGGCTGTGAACAGCTGCTTGTAACACACTCTGAACGCACTGCCATCTCCGTTTTAGAGGGACTGAACTTCCATTCATCAAGAGAAGGGATTTCGAAATGTTTAATTGAACCTGCAGCTTTTGAAGTAGACCTAATCCAATGATTCCTTTGTCTCTGATACTAGCAACCAAAAAGTTGAGTAGGAAGTCACTCTTTCCAATTTTACCATTTACTGTGCATTCTGCCAGGATTGTCAGTGTCCGATTGCCGGCGGTTTGAAGTACTTCAAATTTAGTTGGGTCCTGAAATATGTTACACGCTTTAACCACATCAGGCCGCAGGATAGATACTGTGGCTCCTGTATCAACTAGGAAGGAATAAACTTATTACTTAACTTACTTATTACATTTATTTTGACGTCAACAAAAAGAGCTTCTATCTCTGCTGTAGTCTCAGTTAAATGTAATTCTGGACCACTCTCAATATGCTGGGCTGAAGCATGGTCCACTGCCTGAGCCAGAGTTAGTTTTCCGTCAAACTTGCTTTGGGCTGTCTAGGGCAACGTGATTTATTGTGGCCAGAGGAGTTACATTCCCAACACCTCAACTCGTTTTTCTGGTTTTGCGGTACATGTTGCGGCTTCAACCCTTCTACTAGTTGAGCTATTTCAAGAGCTTCTTGAATATTTACTGGGGTAAACATCATCAAGGTACGGCTGAGATCTTGGTGTTTTAAAGCCTGAATGAATGCTCTAACGGAAGCCTTGTCTCTATAAGCCTTATTCTCATCTGGATATGCTCCACGGACCAGTCTGTCGATGTCGGTAGCTAATTCTGACAGTTCTTCATTGTCTTTCTGCCTCCTACCTTGCAGGGAAAATAGAAATTTAGATATGTGATTGCGATTTCCAAACCTTCCTGCAAGAGCTTGAACTAATCTGGAATAGTCCGTACGTAGTTCAGCTGGAAGATCCGTCAGAACACTTAACGCTGGACCCCTCAACATGCTTGCCAATTTCTTTCCTTTTCGAAGTTCATCCCAGTCGTTGGCATCTGCAGTCACTTCTACGTGAACTACATACTCTTCCCATGGAAGTTTGCCATCATACGGCATCAAGCTACCTTCATAGGCGACTATAGTTCTGTTGTGATCGTGAGTTTCGGCATGTACACGAAGTTCAGGAGGATTAGGTTCAGTCAGTGGTGGAGGAGGTTGGGGTTGACGAATGCGTGTAAGTTGCTCTTGCATTTCTGCGATGAGCGTTTCTAAGGTGTGAAACTCACTGTGTCAACGTCGGAGGCCGAGTTCGCTGAATAGTGTCCGACTCCAGTGAGATGTCACCAGTAGGTTCTCCTTGCCTGGTGGAAGACCGAGTTGCACGAGGTAATGGCATGATTGATTAACTTCGATCCTGGACGGGCCCCCAAATTGTAATAACTTGATAACTTTAACTTGAAAATAACAAAGTCAACAACGTTAACGAATTCCAATCGCACCGAAACCGAAACTGATCTTATATTTTTAAGCATCACAATTTATCGTTGCTAAGAACAACACATGTTCATCTGGCAAAACAATTACTGAAGGTTCACCACAATATTATCTACACTAATTCCGAAGATGAATAGCTCTAAGTTTACCATCCGAAACTACCGGTGTGCCTCGAACTACTTCAATCACGTAGTAAGAATACCGGGTGTTTCACTCCTTGTTCCTAAGCGTTTTCATCAGATGTGGTTTTGATTTCTCCCCAGTTAAAACACTGAGGGTGTACGGGCTAGCTCCTGGCATTATCCATCGCTTGCTGGGAATTTTATGTTTAAACGTTAAATACGCGCACTCCCAATCGTCTTGTCTTTGCTATGTACGCACTTACCTCACAGCCCTATAGCCCTCATCGAATTTACAATGGTTCAGACACAACAGCCGTTCAAGTTTAGTTACCAAAATATTCTACTAATTCAGTTCATGTTTATTCTTTTCCCGTGCCGATTTTTCAGGCGTGTACAACGAGACAGTCCATTCGTGACAAGATCTTTGCTCATTCCAATTTTTACTACGTTAGAAATTCGCACGCACAGAGATAATTCGGTACATTAAAACGTTTACAATCGGCACGTCATAATGCAAGGGGTTTTACTATGTACCCATATTTATATGATACACATTTTACTGTACTAATGAAGTGGCATCAGGCCCAGCGAGGTAAAACGGATGAAATTTCACGTTGAGGCTGGCGGGGGCGAAAGAAACCTTTACACAAACGGTGGGTACAGCTTTCGTACAAGTACGCAACCACTAGGAACATTTTATGTCTTTAATTTTTGTTTTTTTTAATGCAATGATAACTACGTTTGATTGTGCTCGTTGATGGTTTCGATATTGCAATTGACATCATCACTTAGTCGCTGAGGTTATTAAAACGTGTGATGTTACCAAGCGTTAGATTTTGTAACAGACGTTGCCATGCACCTAACCCAACACAATATATTTCGTGACGCTTCTCCGTTACATCTCCCGCGTTACATATCCCACGTTACATCTCCCACGTTACATTGTCGAGTTTATGTAGCAAAGTAAAGACATAAAATGTCAAAAACCTAAGAAGCTATAGAAGGTTTTAAAATTTTGTCGCAAAACAGCTAAGACAGTCCGAATCAAAAATGGAGTTTTTAATCAGTTCGTTAGGGGTTTCCTCCCGAAGACCTTTTCTTAAGACATTCCTCAGAATCGGCCATGGATCTCCAAATTACTTTAGATCCTCAGGACGACGTCCTCCCAATTATCGTGGTTTCATTAACGGTCTCCAGTGGTCCCTGGTATTAATAAGAGTTTATTTCGAAGTTCTCAACAATCTGAAATTTCCTGATTTTTTCTTCCAGTTTTCAAGAAGTACTCGTAAATTCACAACCTTGACACACCTATACTCTATTCGCGCAACGTTCAGAGGGATATTACCAGAGTTGACGTGTGCATTATAGGTACGAACTATTTCCTATATTTCTAATCCTCTTATGGTGACAATACACGACTTCGCTCTAATTTTACTTCTAGTTTTAATTTATTTTTCTTCAACGTACTCGTAGGAGTTTCCTTTCAGCCATCAAATGGTCCTCTCATATGATGGGGTAAATATCCATGTTTTGGCGCCACTAATATTCTACCAAATTGTTGGAAAAAATGTTATTTGAATGTTTTCACGCTTCCTCTATCAAATGCCAAACCGAGTTTGATCGAACTGAAAAAGTGCCTTTCATCATGGCATAAGTACGTTGTGTCTCTACGAATATCCACAAACTAACTGGCGAAGAGAAATATAACTCGAAAATACGATTTTGGAAACATCTATGCTGAGTGTTATATTTATGTGAAATGACTCCACATCACACGACGTACATATACTTCATATTATCGACTTTACATCGGGATGTGAAAAGACGTTTGAGTTAAGGGTTATTTTCTGATCAGTGAACCGAGACTTTATTTCAACTTCAGAGTGTTTTTACTTTCCTTGGCCTTACAAAGTAGAAAGGAAAGTTATGCAATTTAATACTAATTTGCTTTGCAAGCAAAAGTGACACAATAAATTAAATTCAGGTGAAAAAAGGGTCTTTTCGATCACATCTCTAGTGGATTTTAAGAGATGTTTTTCATTCGTAGGAAATATTGGAGTTTTAGGATGGTTTATGGGCGAAATATTTGAGTAGGTGTTTTGGCAAAGGCTTGTCATAAATAACAATGTTTATTTTAACTGGGAAAGTTATGTGGAGCTTTGCAATAGATGATATGTTTTGAGATAACGTTCACAGAAAATCCTCTCGACCGCTCGATGGTAGTGATACGAGGGAAACAGACTGGAGACAAAACTACAGAACCGTGTTCCGAAACCAGAAGGGCCGGTTGCCTCGTAGAAAGTTACCAGAGCGTTGACGGTTACTGGTGAATCTTCCTTATTGTCGGGGGGAGGAAAATTGGTCTGGGGATGCTTTTTAGCTTTGCTCCGGCCAATAGTTTGACATTGAGAAGTGGGCTAAGCCGCGGACACTGCGGTGTTGCCTCGTTGATAAGTTTGTTTCCCGGGCTTCGGGCTCTGGCGGCAGCTCTGGGCCCAATATATTCAACCCTTGTTTACGGTCATTGATTAGTGGGTCGCCGCACTTAGAGCAGTTTCTGTCCACAAGACCGAGGCCATTGCTTTGTAGCGACGGTTTGGGTTGGAAGTGATTTTATACTACAAGAGGCTGACTGACGAGAACGAGCTGTGACCTAACTTTATTGGGCCCTTTAAAGTTCCCTCGCATAACCTTATTTCACTCGTGAAGTCCAAAATAATACGATATTTTGATCAAATATTATGGTTCGAAGTGAAACTCGATTATTTTATAGTCTCATTAGTAAATTACGGAACTGCTTTTACCAACATCCATAACAAGACGAGTCAGGAGTTCCTCACAAAACCATTTGAGAATCGAATACAAGTGTTTTTTTACATGCCTGAGTGACAGTGCTTCGAAGTATCTACTATGGCTCACAAGTTCTCAATAATATACTGTTTTTCTGTTTTACACACACCTACAGGTATAGCGTCACAGACACCTACAGGTCACAGACTCGCCGTTAAATTATATGGCCATATTCATTAGGATATCAGAAGGGATGTGCTCCACAACCCATTTACTACATATTGAAACCAACGATAAGAAATACGGCTTGAACCAAAGATTGAACAAATAAAAAAGAACTAATGGTTAAATGTGTAAAAAAAAAGAGGAACCTCCGTGATTGTATAGCCACTAAGACATAGAGCGAAGTGAGCTGTTGAAAAATCGGTAAGAATTTTTTTTAGTGCAGACTATTTTGGTGAAATTTGTAAAGAATGGGATGTATAAGGACATGAGTAGTATTATTTACTTAAGGCTTGGCCTGAATGGACTACCCCATCTGAAACATAGGTCTCTTAATCACGGTTGCCACAAATGATGCTACTGGGAGAAAGAATAACAGGTGGACTACTAAACTGTAAAATGCTGACTTGTTGATTTGTAAGTAAAACCTAATGCTTCAATATAAAGACACACGCGATTTGAAAAAGGGAACCTGAACAATAAATGGCATATTAAAAAGTTCAAATCAGAAACGCGTTTGTCATCTAACATTGCAAACTCTGGTTTGAGCTCGATGCAGTGAATACTTATTCGATTGGCGGCACATAAGCTATTGATGACGACGCCCCCCTGGAATTGCAGAGTCATCTTGAGTAACTATGCGTGAGACACAGGAAAAGGAAAAATAGCCGACATGAAAACTCTAACTAACTATGTCATTGCTCTACATCGCAATGTAATCGGTCGACGCTGGTAGAATAAGCGAGCTGCATAGCCAATCGTTATCGTTGAATATCATTGGATATATTGTTAGTATTCAATTATTGTTGTTACTGGCAGATGAATATTGTGAATCTATTAGAACGGAGTTCCTGCATTTAACCTGTGACAAATAAACCGAAAGCAAAAGAAGGGCAATGAAGGAAAGCTTGAAGTAAGTTGAATAAAGGAAAGGATTGGAAAAAGTATGGAGGGCAGTGGGAAAGAGGGAAGACGAAGTAAAGCCCTAGTACCGCAAGTGAGAAGACGAGGCTTGTTGAATGGGCCGGGGATAAAATGCAAACGGAGGAGTTGCATTGCAACCCTCCACTTACACACACACACACACACACACACACTCGCACTTTTCTCAGCTGCTCGACCTGTAGGTTTTACTAGCGAATATATCATTTATTCAATTGGTTTCGGGTCGGGCCTTACGTTTTCCCCGGCAGTTTGATAAAAATGCGATGAGCTTTTCTTCTCGTTCTACTTAAACAACTTCGTCCGAAGGTAGAAAATACGATCCGGTGAAAAAAATATAAGCGGAATTAGTGTTCAGGTCGTACCCTCAGGTTCGCTTGTTATACGAGTTGAAGGAATCCAGCAAGAGATCCGGGATCCGACAAGAGATAAGAAATGCATCGCCCGTCAAAGCTTGGCCATTTGAGTGGTTTGAGAAAAAACCCACTTCATGTATTGAATATTTCACAAAATATTCGACCTCATATCTATTCTACCATTGATATATAATTAATAAATATAACTATTTTTTGAAAAATAAATTTCATTACGTACTAGAAATAACGCTAAAATCTTCTAGTAACTATTTCGAAAAGTTTGTTAGAGAAATATGTGTGAATCACACACAAATAGAGAAATCTCTCGAAAGGTAGTTTTTTATTTTTTATCAGCGTTGGTTAGCTCGTGTATTCACAACAATTTTCGAAGGAAACGGAACAGGAAGTTATGTGGTTGACTCACTTTTTCGAGCTTTCAATTTCAAGAATTCAATGCGCGGACAGTTTGGATATACCATATATTCTCAGAAATAAACAGGGTCATCGGCTTATATGAACATACTACGTTCAATACGTGATAGCTGGATGCACCAGATATTCTTACTAATGTTCAGGATTATTATGTTATTGAATACAAAGCAACCAATGAGAGAGCCTTCAGTAGGAGTCAGGAGGTAAGTCCGAAGAGTGAATACGAATGGTGGCCCTGGAATCTGCAACAGGAACTTTGTCGCCCCTACACTAAACCTTTCAAGAGCGGACTGCTCTGAAACGTAATCCACGGAGTTAACCGCTTGGGGGAGAATCCGAACAAATCGAGTGAGTGACTTGTGTTGGGACTCAGAACTGAGAAGAATAGCCGACAGGAAGGCTACTTGTCAAAGAATGCCGAAGGCCAGGGTTCGAACTATTAATAGGTCGTCACGCCAAGAAGTGACAGAAGTTTACACCGTTCAGTACAACTAGCATGACAGATTACACGGTGTGTTTACATACTTGATCATATGCGTTTTGATCCTCTAAAAACCATCATCATACAGGATGAGAGTTAGGAAGAGGGGCTCAACAGGTCGTATAAACACCTGCGAAAAGGTGAACAGGTCACTGTGGACATTCCTCACTGATCCACATAGCGAAGTTGTAACCTCAAAACTTGGGTCGATAAAAGCTTTTAATCTTGTGTACGGCTTTGGATGAAACGCGAATAGTGAGCCTTTCACAAATGCGGTGTATGAAAACTTCAAATGGTTGTTGTGGTGCTCGTTTTCCGTTCAATTAGCGACACGCCAGCGGTCAACAACGTAGCGGAGAGATCCTCGGTGAAAATGTCGAGTCGTTAAATTGAAAAATAATGGTAAATTGCCATTAATGTGAGGTGGAACGTTCCGGCCCTCTTTATAGAAAGGGAACCCAATTACTGCACCCGTCTGTATCAGCAATTTTGAAACCAGTAAATAACTCGGACAAAAGGAAGAGCCCGTCGGCTCTCAGAAGAAAAGTGGACAAGGATTCCAGGGATTAAAGCTCTTATCAGGAACGATTTTCAAGGGCGGAGCAAAAACGCGGTTCACTATGCTTTAGAGCACGTCGAATAGGAAGGGGAGAGAGATCAGGCTAATCATAAGCCGGTAAGTAAAAGGGGGAACGTAAAGGGGAAGAGGAAAGGTGTGGGGGGAAGAGATGGAGGGGTTATCAGCCCGGTGCATCGCTTACGTGGCTTCAGGGTAAATTCTGGATTAGGTGGGACGAGCCTTCGGTCAGCTAATTGGGAATGAAGGTGATCCTTTCGTGTTACTCCCACTCCTTGGGTTTTCCCTCCCAAGGGGTCCATTTCCAACCCTTTATGGATGAGAGTGGTAGAGGGAGTTTTTGCTCTCAAGCTCTTTTCCTGGGCCCTTTGGCCTCTCCATCCAGTCAACTTCCCATTGCTTCCCCTGTTTAACCCGTCGAGTTTCGACCTCCTCCCGACCCCATCACCGAGGATGTTAGTTTAGTACCTAATCCTGGAAGCCTCGGCAGCAACATTCTCCCCGAACATTTACTTTTTGTTCTTTTCACCCTCAGCGTCTACTTCACAAGCTTCACTCAAGCAATCCAGTCAAGTCTCCGGTTACTTGAGCGGACCCAGTACAGTTCCCTAAAACACTCAAACTTTGGTTTGCCGCTCGAAACAATTGATTTTTTTTTCATTCCTCAACCCAAAGAGTATTTAAAGATCTGTAACTGGTCATCAAAAGGTGAGTGCCCATCAGACTTTCACTTTATTGTGACTAAAAAATCGGAAAACCTCGTTTAAAAGCTCGGTGTCACTTTATGTGTGTCTACAGTTGATTTGAATCAGAGGGGAAACCCATTCTTTTCGAGTTTTGTGAGAAAAGTCGTTGCGAGTGGTAACTATTGGTAAGATCGTTTCATTGACCAGTTCCAGGTGCTACCTCATAGCCTGCGGTCCTTCCCATATTCGGCCTCCTGCCACTCCATTTCCGTCTGCGATTGCATGTCTTCACTGAACGTAATCCATCGTCTGAGAACCTTCATCATCTTTCTATCGTGCCCGCCCATTAAATTGAAAACATAGTTTTGCTCGAACGCCACTGACAATATTGAACGTAGCAGCTACTTCCTACTTTATCCAGGATACAAGAAGATGATACACCAGCATGCCACGTAAGAAGGCTTGTCAGTGTTAGATACCTGTCGCCCCAGATAAAAAATCTTTGACAGCGTCGGACGTTTCATGAAAACCGCAAGTTATCCACCATTCGAAAATGCCAAGATTTTATCAACTGAACTACTGTAAAAATGTATATGGCTAGTTCGCTCATTGTACGGCAGTCTCATCTCATCAAAAAATTGTTCCTGCGTAAGCACTCAAATACTGATTGGAATACTCGATACATACGTGATATGATGAACATATTTGTGTTCACTGTGTCATTTCATACATTTATTCTCACTTCAACCTTCCAACTACTACACCATTTTACGAAAACATGCAACACCTTTGATTTGAGCTCGAGTGAATGAAAATAGGAAGGAAGAAAACGGCATAGAACGGGGATGGCACAGGAACGGATCATGCAAAAAGTTCTGAGAGACTTACCGTCCGACTTGGGTATGGGAGGTTTGCGTGTCGCCCAGTTGGTCCTGATACTCCTGCTTCCCAGCCACTGACCGTTCATCGCCGTTATCGCCGCTTCCGCCTCCTGCCGAATAGAACTTGAGTTATAATGATTGAGAAATATGTTGAAGTAACATGATTCAATTTTAATAACCCCCGATGGGATGGATACAAAAGGCAGGCGCTCTGATATATTGTAATTGTGTAATTTTAGTCGTTAGCTCGATGCGTCCCAAGAACTTCGAATTCAAAGGATCCTCATATTTGGATTGCTCCAATATACATGTACCACGACAATTACAAAATGTATACGGTAGTAGCTATAAATCGTAATGTACAAGCAAATAATAAAGATTTCTTCTAATTGAATTTAAAAATCACTCAGATCACTGCCCGCTACTGGATTGAGCTTTCCCCAGGTCTACATGAGGTCATTTGGTCTGGAGCCATGGGAAACTCTCAACTACCAATCAACAGTGTGTCTGATTGGTGTGTCCAGAGCGGACAACGTACTCCTCCACATGGATGGGTCAATGAGTCTTCTGGTATCCCCCTTCCTGTATCTCGTTTCTCCCCTCTCACACCTGTCAATCCCTCACGGCTAGTCTGCCTCAGAACTCATAACGTTACATTCTCTCTCACCTCTCAGAATACTCACACCAGTTCAACAATCCTGACATTTATTTCCGTATGCGTCGCGTGGTCGCAATCGTGATTTATTCTCTTTCTATCTCTTAATGGTTAATGTGGGACTCACTTACTTGTTCTTACTCTTCTTGTAGTCCCTTGGACTACTTCACTTAATGGATGAACAACGAGCTATCTTGAAAAATATCGAAAGTCAAACTACACATCATTGGTTTTATTGCTTATCTACTGACTGAAGTATTACCTATTCAAATGGAATTGAACTCCATACAACATGGCAATGTATTGCTGGCACATCGAGCACGAACCTCTCACAACATCCCTCCCATCCTATCCAACCCGCTTCTTGTCACTATTTGAGTGGTAGGACGAACTAGGAGAGGATGAGGGTTTACATGTACATCACATCCTTCTTCGTTCTTACAAATACATACTCGGTAAAAAAAAACCGGCGGGAGGAGGCACGTAGCGTGAAAGGACAGTGAGAGGGTTTGAAGTGGAAGGGTCAGGACACCTGATAGCTTGAAAGCTCCCCCTTCTTTCGCATCGCCTTACGTATAACTTACCTACCTCAGATCCATCCAACCAGAAAAAAAGGCGATTTCCTTTTAATATAAATAAAACGGCTGGAGGGCAAGATGGGCGCAGATGAAGGGGAGGGAGAGGCGGGATGTGCGAAGAAAGTGGGAAAAAGAAGAAGCTTGTATATGGAAAAACGTTATTTTTCGCATCTTTTTTTATGCCCCTGAAAGATGAAGGAGTCACGTATCCAATATAAATGCGGAAATAGCGCCTTTTACTCCGCCCTCCTCCTAAAACCTTCTTTTCATGAGCCGAAATCGGCCAACGTCAACCCAAGATATTCCTGGAACACATTGACGAGTAATTCAGGCATTAAAGATATGTCCCATCAGCGGCATACAGGCGAACCGACGCATAATATACTAACCTTTCAACCTGGCACAATCACCAAGTATGTATCGTAAGTTGCCCCACACCACCCTAGATGAAGTTTGTAGGATCATTGCGAATATGCGAGAACTTCAGAGCGATGAGCGGAAAAACACGTACATCATTATCTACGATTACCTAATCAATACATGAAATCCTACCGAGATAAAAGCAATTCTACTACGTTTGCCAAGTGGACATGAGACAGTACGGGAGACTTGGTTCATTTAACCTATCACTAAACGCTAACAGAGGAGGTTATTATTCAACACACCATCGAACTCTCAAATTCTTCATGAACATGTGATGGTGGTGGAAAAACCAGAATCACTAGTTCTGATCGTGATTGGGTGTTCCAAATAATACTTTTTGGCTTCTCAAATGCACCCGCCTCTCACAAATCACTGACTTCGGAAAGAGGTCTTGCCTTTTTAGACGACATATTCGTTTTTCACGGCTGATTGGAGCAACACGGAGAGGGGCTATGAACACTGCTTCAAATTTTCATAGAAGCAAACTACAAACTCCAGTCGCTCAAGTGGCATTTCTTGCAAAGAACAGAGCACTGCTTGGACCACATTATTAGTGCTGCAGTACTCAACCTGATAGTAGAAAAATTAAAGAGATCTCTCGAAATACAAATCTTCGTAAGTGGGAGGAGAATAGCAGGGCTGCCTATTGGCGGGATGCACCTGGCCAAAGGCAATCAAGGTTGTTTGTCCGACTCTCCAGGCGGCGAACGAGAGAGATAATATACGGATGGTATGCGGCCTGTTTACTGGCCACTGTCCACTAAGGTACCACTTGGCCAAGATAGGCAAGTCAGAGGTACAGAATTGCTGATCCTGCGAGGTGCATCTGGAGACAGCAGAGCATGTACTGTGTACGTATGATCGGCTGGCTGCAGCACGCCTCAGAGTGCTTGGAGTTCATCAGCTGTGGCCTGAGGTGGTTGCGGGGATGGACCACAAGGTTGTCTTGCGTTTTGTGCGAGAATGGTGGAGACTTATTGTGGTCGCCGGGGGGGGGGGGGAGTACATGAGGGGGCTCATGCTCGCCTACACAATAGGCCCAGTTGTTGCCGCAGTGGATGCTTTCCCGGTGCCATCAAGAAAATTTAAAAAAAAGTGATTTGTGACACAAAGTGAAATAGAATGCTCCGCCAGTCGTCATCAGAATCGTTGGATATATTGGACTCGTGTAATCACAAGTTGTCTGCAATGCGTATTTACAGAGGCATCGCATTATTCAATATTCAACTGCAAGAACAACCGGTAACTGCTTCGGTATCTTAATGGTAATTCTCCTCAATTTCTCCATTTATAGGGGGGAACAGTCTATGCGATTCCGCTCTAACTATTCACCTTCTGTGCTTCGGTAGATTGACTCTTCAGAAGAGAACTTGGATGATACCTGATGGTTTCTGCCGATTTGAATTGGAAATAAAATTACAAAGACAAATTGATAGACGGAGAGGTGGTGAAGAGGGTAACAGAGGCTGCCAACAGTTCAGTTCAAAAGAGGACGTACCTCCCTTCCCTTCTTCGCCAAGTCAGAATTGGAAGTGTTCGGGTGAAAGTATGGGGACAAGAGTGGGGGAGGTGGCGTTAGTGGGAGAGAAGTCGAAGCTGAACTATCTCTCAGAGGATGAGCGCGACAAGCAAGGTATTTCCGGATTCACTCCCCAGGCTCTCGTTTTCTCTCCAGCCCTTGATACCTTCCGTTCCAAGTCCGTCCTCGTTTCAACTCTTCCATCCCCGGGCATCGTCGTTTCCAGAAAGGAAATTCCTAATGAAGACAAGCAAAGGAACCGAGGGAAAGACACAGCGTGGAAGGAAAAAGAAAAGGAAATTCGCTTCTGGTTCGTGATGAGGGCAAGATTTTTCTTGCCCCTTTTTTCGCCCCCTCTCTACCCTTTTTTCCGAAGGGCCTCGAATGAAGGGCCGAGTTTAGATGGACCCTTCTGGCAAAAAAGAGGTTTTTGTTAGTTAGATGAGGCCGAGCTGAGGATTCGAGTCTGTCGGACTATTTCTATTCCGTTCCTCTGATAACAGGCGAGTGGTTCTTCCGTTTACTCCGGCATCCAATTGTGAGTTACTCGTCAACATCTGCCAGACGCATTACTAAATTAATCCTGCAATATTGACCAAAGTTCCCTCCTTTACAAATCTCCCTCTTACGATACAAGTACCAAAATCATATTGGTACTTACACAACAGGTCTTCGCCTGCATCTTTAACTTTAACTGTAGTATGAGTGCCAAAAACACTACTCAACAGAAGGGTAGGTGGTTAATGTGTATTGCCAGGGAAGAATGTGCAGCTTTTAGTTCAACAGTTGTCAAGTCGATATTCTTCAATGAATTTTTATTTATCTCTCGCTAATTCCAAGTACATAGGTCTTTGGTCACATTCGTTATGCCTTTGGTTTCCTCTTTGATCCCCCAAATCTTCAGGGACTGCTCTGAAACGCAACTGTAGGTTCTGAGTAAGCAGTGGTAAGGACAGTTAGTGGTACAAAATCACTAATATCCATTTCTCTACCACAATCATGTGCACTCCTTTTTCTGTACTCCTTCTGACGTTGTCTGCTGTCTACTCATACATCTACAACAATCACCTTACCAGCAGCCACTCTTGCCCTCAAACCTTCTTCAAAAGTGAAAACCTCAATTCTTCCTGCATATCGCGCGGATTTGACTGAATGGAAGCGATTCACTACAAAACATTCCCATGTACCCTCAACGAATTTATAAGGTTGCTCCTACTTATGGCATGACCTTTATGGAGTAATCAGCTACTTTTCGTTAGGTTAGAAGTTTGGTAGAAAGTGTTAGCGCTCATAGTTTCGGAATTTATTGAGCGGCTCATACTTATTCCTTGGCCATTTATTAAGAAATAAATACGCAGGTGATTTAAGATACTGTAAACACGATTTTTTAGGGAAGCGTGATGTTCACGGTTCTGGAATGATCGCATAAAAACTGTGAGAAAATGCTTATAAGTCAAACGCCCCAAATGAATTCCGGGCTTTCTGGGGTCGTTCCCATGTATTATTAACCATTCATAATATAGGTAGTTAATTGGACTGCTACCAAAATTTTTCCAAGATTTATAGCACCATATTAGCGGGATTTATGAGTAAAAAATTGCTCTAAAATGTTTAAGAATTTTTTGTTCTCCTCTCGTCTTATACTTTTAGACCGATTCCGTCTTCCTTATTTTGGAGTCTCGAGGTGACCTCCAGGCTAAATATAAATTTAAGATCGAGTTGATATAGCACTTCCCTTGCAATCACGTCACGGAAAGACATTCTTTTTTCGTTTTTGAAGTAACTAAATACATAAAATTAAGTTAATGAGGAGGGCGTACCATACCAGAGCTCAATGGATACAAGGATTGGGAGGAGGACAGAAAGAAGGATAAGAGGGTGTTCCACAATAGAACGACTACCAGTTTAGATACGACCCGAGCGACACACAGGTTGTGATACCTCGGTGAACGCAAGCTGACACACCCAGCCAACGCATCTACTCAACACTTTTCTTAGACCATACGCCGCGCCTGGACATAGTCAGTCAGCTTCCAACACCACCGAAGATCTGCCCTGTCATATTTGCACCTCTTGGCTTGCCAAGTTAGCGCAAGGTCCCAGCTTCTAGATACTACCTGGACATCCAGGATCACTGCAGACTGGTCGGAACCACTGGCGACGATGCCAGGCCTCAGTCGTTTTCCAGAGACACCCCGGTAGTTCCGCGCTCTCTCCATTTCCCAGCCCTCAGAAGACAATTACCACAACGTTACGATCTCGGCATCTTGTACACCTCATCACTGTTATCAACACACACTCACACAGCTCATTCCCTAATGGCGTTTTCGCACCCAGTAGCCCTTCAAACGTAAAGATCACAAAAAAACACAATTATTTTCAATCGATTACATACATTTTCTTCCCATCACTTCGCGCTAAGGATAATAATAACGCAAATATTGTAGCCTTCAAGTATAATTATTAAATGTTTTCATAACTGAGTTAACTGTAGTTTTGTTTCACTGTCATGTGCAGTCATGTGAACACTGAATTTCAAATTCGAACTAATTAGGTTCACTAGTTCTCCGTTAATCGTTCACTTACAATTTTATTGAACGGTGTTTTTGTTTCCTCAAAAGAGGAATCTAGAGAATCTGGAGGGTTCTTGGAGCTGTGAAAATCGGAAGACCCAGATAGAACTTTGATGGTGCACCAAAGGTCGCGATGACCCCACCAACAACATGGAGGTACATGAAGCTTTGTGAATATAATGAGATCGAAGATATTCAAAAGCGTTTCTGCTTAAAGTTAACTAAGTTCTTGAAAACTTCCGAAGGCTGGTAAAACAGGAAGCAAACTTTCATCAAGTTATTAGTTCAGGTGCTGAGGGAAAGAAGGAAAAATCGCCTGGAGCGTTTTCGTTTGTTTTGAGAGGCGAATCGAGTAGTTAAAAAACCATTTTGCTGTGAAAACACACAAGTTTTCGTAGGGATTGCTAGATTATATATAATTCACAACCCATCCTATTAAAAGTTGACCGTGGAAGATGAGAGGGGGGGGGAGGGTGAATTAGAGGACGTGGCTCACCGGGGGTTTGCGCGAGGGAGGGGAGTGAATTGATTAAATTCAAATGAAGAAGAGGGGCTGAGATGAAATGAAGTTGCGGTGTAGTAGGGCCTGGATCGTTCCTGTCGTGCTCTTGGAGTGGTGGGGGTAAAAACGAAGTTGTTACAGTAAATGTCGTGGGAGATGCGACAGGAATTATAAATAGGAGAAGGTTAAGGTTTAAGAATGCGGCAGAAAAGTTTGGAGCTCCGAAAGGGAAGAACGACGAAGGGCTGTGGAGGGCTCATCCGGCAGCTCCTTCGGCCCTTAAGTGCAAATTGTATGAATCACCTCGAGGTTGAAGACAACTATGAAACTTTTTTTCCCCCCAACATCCCTCGTTGTACACCACCTTTCCACCACCACGACCATCCCACCGCAAACAAATCTTCAACTTTTGAGTTTGTGGAAGAAAGAATCGAAAGTGAAGCAGGGCGTCCCAGGTGTTTTCTCAGAGCTCGATTGGCTTCTCCGTCTTTTTGAATACATAACTTTTCGAAAATTACGGTCATTGTGTTGTCAAAGTTGGTAGAAATGGAGAAAGCGTTGCGAACAGGTATTTTTCTTGCCAGCTACGAAGTTAAATAGCACTTTTAAAAATAAATCGAGCGAGAGTGGAAAGAACTTGGAAGGGCCCTGGAGACTCGGTTGCCTTAGCTACTTTAAGTTGCCACATGCGCATACACGGTTATAAACGCTGAGCTAACTCGACGTCAGCATGTAGCGTATATAATATAACAGTTCATTGAGAAATGTCGCGAGTGCTCAAGAGCATGATTGACACACCACGTAGACTAGTTTAGTTACTTTCCGTGACCCGAAGAAAAACTAAAAGAAACTTTTGATTAAAGAAGGCTAGATTTAGCAACAGCAAGGGGCCAGGGGATCCAGTGGAATAAATAGTATCCAGGTTAGCTAGCAATAGTGCCCAGAAGTTGGAGCATACGAGTAAGCAGGTAATTGCTGGGCAAGAGGATCAGTACGCACAACGGTTAGGCAGGAGGGCCATCTCATACAACACAGCAGCTCAAGATGTAAGTGCTAACGTACAGTGAGATGACAAGGGTTTTTGGCCAACTGTTGGGATACGAATGATGGGGCGACGAGTTGAGCGTGTAAGTCGGTGAAATAGGGATGGGGAACAACAACGATGTGGCGCTTTAGGGGCTTTGGTGAAAGATTAAGCTACGGTACTAGTTATAAGTCGTGAATGAAATTCATTGAAGAGGACAACGGTTAAGTGAGAAAGGATCTAGATATTTTTTGAATAGGTGTAGATTTCAAATGCTCAAATGGCGAAAGAGTAAGCAAGTGGTGCAATAGAGTGGAAGCAATGAGGGAAACACAGAGTAACATGATGGTAATAAAGATAAGATAAAAAAGGGGTGGGGTAATGAGATGGGGAAAGTGCTGCTTTAGTTGAAATGATACATAATAGGTGGCTATGATGCAAGAAAAGAGCGTGCTGAGTCTTCAAATGTTAATGGGAAGGAGGCATTCAAAGAGATGGGGCCCAGGGTACAATGATTTCCTATCCTAATGAAGGGGAACGGCATACTTCGGGTCTCATTTAATCGGTTAAGCCTCCGCAAACCACATATAGCGGTTATCCTCGCTATCACTCGTTTTTCTGGCCTTGAAGACTTGAAAATGTGCAAAAACGACGGAAATACGAGTCCGAGTTTGAAGAGAGCGAAAATTAACTTCGAAAAAAAAAACAAGAAACAATAGGCTACACAACTTACCGTCTTTTTGACAAAGGAGACGAATCCATATCCTTTCGATTTGAGCGTCTGTGGATCCCGTACGACTCGGCAGTCCCTGCACAAAACAATAAAAATACTTTTAGTCTTTAAAAAAATTAATTTTTTTAATTAATTAAATTTTAAAAGCATTTCTCGATTGCTTTCTTGTAGCGTTGGTGTATATTGTTGTAAATCAGACAGAATAGGAAAAAACCCTCTGCTCAGCGTTTCGGGCATGTTTTTAGCATCCTCAGTACTACGCCACAGCACAGAAATATGACAGAGCAAAATAGTCATGCTCCAGAACTTATGCACTAAATATTTGCAATCATATTGTTTCAATAGCGAACTCTATCTTTTTTAGAAACATGTCAATTCTCCATTTTGAAAGTGAGCTCGCTATTGCAACGACATCTCAATGTATACAAGAAAATAGGGTTAGTGCCACCGTTTATAACACATGAAGATCTATTTATTATTGGCAGAATGACTTCCCGTTTGGCATATCTCGTCACGGGCTCTTACATATTATTTGTGCAACACGATTGGCGTAAAAATCAGACAGGAATTTACGCTTCACAGAATAGAAATTCAAAAAAAAAAATCCTCAAAAATTCGTTGATGCTCCAACGAAACCATGCGATATGCCATTACATTCCAATTTTCGATTCGTCTTGTCTTCGCCAATGATTCATGACTGACTAGGCCAATCCTCGAGTGTTAATGTTCATTCAATCGGTTCAGCCTATCTCTCGCAAACCACATGTAGCAGATATCCTCGCTTAGGGCTCAATGTTTTGAACTTTGAAAAAGTCGTTTTTCCCCAAATCAATTGTACGTTGCAAGTTTAAAATTCGGCAAACCGTTTATATGTTTTTCTACCTGATAACGAAACGAAAAATGAAGTGTTTTCGTGGTGTTTCGGCCCAGCCCAACTAACTCAACCAGACCCATTCAACGATATACGAAGCTGCAATAAATTCTTCCTGACACGCCATGGAAATGCGTGATTTGATTGCTTTCTTATTTTCTTTGTGTATAGAATATCATTTTCTATGTTTATGTGAATAAAAAATTCCTAATAATATAATAAACTCAATACGACATTAGTATCGACTACTCTTACTACGTTAATACAATCCGGAATAACAGCAACATTTCAACGCGCCATTGTGATAATTGTGTAGTACAAAGATTGACTTGTTCCCAGGGTAACCTTATGAGTTCTCAATTTTAGTATCGTCTTTTATGCCACGTGAAGTGATGGCCTTAAGAAGTTGTTGTTTGATTGATCTCCCCGCTATACACATAAATATGTGTTGATTTTTACATACTCGTATATATATAAAGAGCAAAGTCGTATAAGCTTAGCTTGACACTGACACACGCAGAATTCTATCGACGGAAACGTATAACTGTACCAAAAACCTACATTCAAATACGAATCACAGCTATCCGGCTCGTTTAATGTATTGAAAAGTTCGCTTCATATTCAGAAATTGAGAGGCAACAATCCTCATTTCGGAAAAGGAGTAGCTACTAATTTCAATACAGAAACGATTTCCTTCCGTATCGCCCGATCGAAAGGTTAGTCGTTGAAAGAAATAACGAAAGCAAACGGTTCTATCACAACCAGCATGATGGCAACTGATGTCGACACATTCGCATTCTGCTGATTCACACGTGTTGGATTTTCGTGTAAAATAAATCACGAAAAACGTAACTTCGTTCCAACCCACAAACGTGGCGGAGGGGAGAACAGTGCTCCCCCAGTGCGTTTTTCAGCAAATGCGATTAACGCAAGCTATTCCGTGAGCTGTGATTTACAGTTCCTCCCTAAAAACCTTCTCCCTAAAATAAACGCACCACTCGTTTCCTCGCATTACGCCCTGCCCCGAAACGTTGCTCCTCAGTTGCTCTCAGTGTTTGAATTCGTTGGAATGAAATTGTTCCCATCCCCTTATTTTTCGTGGTTTTATTCAAAACTCGTTGTTTTTTAAGCACTAAACCGTTACTCTCATCTTTATGTATTATTGGACGAAGTAGGAAAAAACGTAATTAGAGGGAAGTATGTTTTTCTTTAATGTTTCTTAACCCGAAACGTTATTTCTAGTGATTAAGCGTCGATGTCTGAAGTCCAATTTTTATCGATTTTACTCAAAACCTGAGTAAGTTCTTTTATTCTCTAAACACTAATTGGAACAACTCTCACATCTCAGGTGACTACGCCATATGCCCTCATAGTGGCCACAGTTACAGATCTCGAGCCAAAACCATCTCGAAAGCAGCTCTCCAAGTAAAACAGCCTACACACCTTATGCCGACTTATTTGGACGAGGAGCTCTTACCCAGATTTTCAGTCTTTTTCGCTACTCAGTGGGACACGCAACGTCGCGTCTACGTTAGATTCACTGATTGCAGTTTTCGAAGTCCCTCCTTTCTCAATTCGGAGTTTTTTATTGAGCCGTACAAGGCGCTGTACTGATTAGTCAAACCTGTATATGCCGCGATTATTGATTCCGAAGAGGAGTTATACAAATTCCGTAGTACTCTGACCAAAAATAAAATTGGTTTCGATCTGCTTCCAACACTTTGTACTCTAAACGCATTTCACTACTCAGATGTTGGTGAATCGATGAAAGTGATATCAGAAGTAACATTACAACAGTTCACAGATGGTACATAATATGACATTGTTGCACACATTCAAAGCGAGGACTTGAACTTCTGAGTTCTCGTTCTTCCTAAAATCGGAAGGTTGATCTCATATCGAAGCTTCACTTTTGTCAAATTTTTTCGCCCTAACCCACAAAGTCTCCGCTCAGTAGGTTCAGTTGTGAACGAATGAATAGCGAGGAGAAAAGGCTGCTGGGAGTCGGGTGGAACTTGGGAGCAGGGGGTAGAGTCGGGCTGTAAGTTTCGCACGGATGAACGTTGTGACTTAATTAATTTGGGGTCCTACGGCGAGGAAAATGCGGCGGCTGGGTCTGTGCGAGGACGGAGGGGACGAAAGAGAGTGTGAAAAGGAGGAAGCAGAAGGGACTCCGGTTGTGGAAGGAGGGTCGTAGTTAGCGAAATGTCCTGATTCCTAGTGGCTGGCAGGGCCCCTTCCCATAACCCCTTGCAAAACCTTGAAAAGAGGGTTGAATTGGTAGTACGGCCTGGAGGGAGGTGGATGCCGCGAGAACGGCGCCTAATTAAGCCCTGCATGCGCTTCTGTAGCCCAAGAATTGCGATCCTCACTTCACCAACTACTCCCTCGCCTGAGAGCCAACTAGGCAATTTATTTGCCATCTGAGGGCGACTTCGCACTTCGAGGGCAGGCCCACTGAAGGACAAACACTGTTTTCGCATTTGACTCAAAGCTGAGAGAAAGCACATTTAGCATTAGATGTTCAATCCAAACTCATCCATCAATTAGGAAGTCGAGGTGACGATTTTTGTCAGTTATTAAGAATCGCAAGATTGTTGTTTCTACCAACAACAATCTTCTGGTGTGACGCAACACCCTGAAGGTTGTCAAGATACCGCTGTACATTAGAAAACAAAAGACATGTATATGTACTTATATACAGTACAACAATAATATTTCCGTCAACAATCCTAGCTGCAAATGGAATATGGTCTCTGAGCGAGCATTTCGCGTAGTTGTGAACCCGAAAACTAGCGTGATAGGGTAAACCGCGGTTTTATGAAAGATCGTGAGTGACTCGCAGCATGTAGCCCAAGGCCTCTTGACGGGTTGACAAAAAAGGCTGCCCCCCCTCCTTGTGCCACGATATTTACTGAGAGATTACAGCAAACGTGTTTCTAAGGGACTATCAAAACGAATTTCTTTGAGAACCGCATCTTTCATGAAATTAGGAGTTCGATTCAAACGAGATTTGTGAAGGACAGAAGACAGGAAGACTGAAAAATAAAGTACAAGGAGGTAGGTAGTGATTTTTTCGATGTCTCCATCCTGGCTCGATCTTTGGAGACCCTATAGCCGAAATATTGTCATCGTTTGGTGAGTTTCTATTTCTGACCATTATTTTCCCGTATTGAGCCTGTAAATTCCACATTGACGAGTACAGCAGTTATTTCTTCACTCACTGGGATTCGCGAATTTTCAACTGGTGTTGGGCTCATATAAACATATAACTAGCAGTCAAGGGAGGGGGGGGAGAGGAGAAGTGAGAGGAAAATTAATACGTCGTTAGCTTTTGACTCGGCTTGACGCTGGCGTCGTTTTTCTGCGAACTTCCATTTAACTATCCAAACATTCATAGTGTAAGAATCAAGAAATCACAAGAAAAATAGTCCAAAAACGACTCTTCGATTTTACACCTACTCAAAACTCGTAACAACTTTTCGTGACGCCCAAACAATAAGAACTGAAACACAACATATGGGTAACTACCACATTACTCCCCTGACGGTTCAGGCCGTCGAGGTCGAGAGTCTCACATCTGCCCTCGCAAGACGGTTTGCATGAAATCGGCGAACGGTCTTTCCTAGACGAACGTCAAACAACACATTGTTTATTTGTTTTGTGACCACCCATGGTCCTGCCCAGATGGCTGCAACTTTGGACAGTATCCCTTTTATCTTTTCGGGTCAAAAACTCATACCCAATCTCCCTCTTGCAGAGTTGGACGCTACGCATTTCGATCAAAGGCTTCCTTCTGCGTTCGCACTCGTAGTTTTGCCTCTTCCCTGCCGAATTCCCTGCCTTGTTTCAAATGTTCCCGTAGACGAGTAGCATATTCGGTGTTCATGCGCAAACGCTCTGCCGGAGGCGTTGCCAAACTATTGGGCAAACGATGATTTCTTCCGTATACCAATTGAAACGGAGGTAATCCAGTAGTACTGTGCGGGGTAGAACGCTATGATAAAACAGAGTTATCCTTTCATCCCAGTCCGATTGATGGGAGTTGACAAACATAGCTAAGTGTTTGGTCAATGTCCGGTTTAGCCGTTCAACAAATCCAGTTGATTGAGGATGCAGAGGGGTAGTTATAGTTCGGTGAATACCTAGGAGATTCCCAATTTCTTTTATAAGCAAAGACTCGAAATTTCGACCTTGATCGGTATGTATTTATTATGGAATTCCTGTACGGGAGAAGACATGAAGTATGAGCATGGTAGGAATGGGCTGGGCTTCTTGAACGTTTATAGCTATGCCTCAGGCCAATCGAAAAATAATCTGCCGCAACCAATACATACTTATTGCCATTACGAGAGCGAGGAAATGGCCCCAATATGTCTATTCCCATTCTTTCAAATGGAGCTCCCACAGTCAATTGTTGTAGTTGAGGGCAGGCTTCCTTGACGGCGGGCCTTGTATTTTCTACACATGTAGCAAGTCCAACACCATGAACGTACATCTAAGGACATTCCAGGCCGAAAGTACTCCTACCGTATCTTCGCCAACGCATTTGCAGTAAGCCAAAATGACCTCCAGTTGAACTGCTGTGACATTGCTCCAGAACTCTGCTGATGCTTCCTCTAGGCCCCACTCACTGTAAGTGCTGTCTGCGCGTTATTCGGTGTACTACTGAAGACTTGAATGGTTACGTCCAAATTGATTTTTCAAAGCTGAAACTAGGCTATCGAACTCAATGCGTTTTTCAAGAGGTACTGATGCTAATATTACTCCAAGCGCAGCACCACGTACCACACTAGCCAACTTTTTGCCTTTTCTTTCATAGGACCAACCCTTAGCTAACGCCATTATTTCGAAATGCCCAGCATAATCTTCCCAGGCCATTTCACAATCGCAATTCATAATGCTACCCTCCAATTTTTCAACTGACTCAGATTGCCTTGTCACAATGCCCTACGGTTGGCTCTGCTCTGTTGCTCCAGCCAAGATTTTAGTCGTTTATTTTCTTCCTGTACTCCCCGAATTACTCTAGTAGGTGTTGTGATTGTTGTCGTTGACGTTCCAGAGACTCTTGTAACAGGTGAATGTTTTGTTCTAACGGAACAATGCGAGAGTCATACAACCTCGCCATTGACATAATCTTCAATGTAACTAGCTGGTCTTCCACGCGTTGAAATCGCTCTAGGAGAGATTCTTGCAATGACACGACGTCTTCTCATTACACGATGTGCGTTTTGATCCCGGACGGGCCCCCAAATGTAAGAATCAAGAAATAACAATAAGAAAAATAGTTGATAAGAACTCTACGATTTTACATCTACTCAAAACTCGTAACAACTTTAAACACAACATATGGATAACTACCACGATATGTATATATTTACGTTGTAGAAGTTTTTATCAATAGTCATTCAATAGAAGTTGTTCTGGGAGAACTATTCCTGAAACAAAAACGTTTCATCGCTCAGCATTCTGTCCATCTGACGATACGCCGACACGACAACGTAAATCATAATCGTTCCAGGTTAAGCTTCTACAGCACTTACTTTCTGAAGGTCTCTACCGGAGGAAGCTTGCGGAAACTGAGTTAATACGAGGTACAAGGAAACGCTCTCTCACCCCTCGGAGCACTTAATGCAATCTTGTCCTCCGCAGGGCTATTCGAAGGCGGTTAGGTGAGATGACGTCTAAGGTTCGCAGCAGCATTTAAAATACCGTATTTCGACCAGTCCGATATGAATGAAGTTGAGAGGAGTCATGTTTTCTTTTTGCTTTTCACGAAAAAAACAAACTACAGTTAAACTATAAACTTCAATTTATTACGTGAGTTGGCCGGACTGACGGAATCATATGACTGGATTAATTAAATTTATTCAGTTACTCAAATCCAGCAGAACCACTTTCTGGTTCACTGACTCTCTGAAATCGGATTTTCTAGTAAAGAACTCAGCCCAACGTAAGTTAAGCGCGTTTTATCGCTTTATTACGTGCGGCCAAGAAATATTGATCAAGACAAAAACAGAGCGAGCTCATTCGGTTCGGCCGATCTCCCGCACATTATACTGGCCACGAGGGGTACCACAAAACGTACGACTCTGAAGAGACTTTTTTTTTGTACCTATACGGCCTCTATGAATAGTAATAAAAGGCAGAGGAGTAGTCCTAAAATCACAATTGTCAAGAGAGTCAATAGAACTCAGGAACTTCATGTAAAGAGACTCGTAATATGCGTATTTTATGAACGATGCTGGAAGCCCACTATTACATGTGCATTCCGTTTCGAAAATTGCCGATAATTTTCCCCGTACAGATGAACCAAGTGATGTCACACATGGAATCTGCTGCATCCGTCGACTTCAAGCTGCCGGCCTTCGTGGCTTGCAAACATTCGCGTTAATAAGTACGTTTTTGTTTTAATATTGTAAGTGCTTCAAAGCTGTTTTTGTGTCGTAGCAAAAATAAAACTAGGGCTTCCATCGTTCAAACATCGAGGAAGTAACGAATTAAAAAGTTTTTCTGCAAAGTTCAATTCTTCAATACTCTCTCGCAGTCGAGCGTAACTGTTTTTCGTCCTCTTTCGGTTTTCATTTTGTGCGAATGAATCGTTACAGTTGCAGTTGCCCTCTTAAAAGCGATTATTATGATAATCTCGAGCTCTAGCGGAGCTTGTTGGAGAAAAACGAGAGTAGCAAAAGAGAAGCTTTTCTCCTCGGAAACCATTAAAAATCAACTCTCTTTCCCTCCGTCTCTTCCTGTTTCACAGTTTTTTTCTTCCGTCTCTTTCCTCGGCCATTACGAAATTAAGTCACGAAACGGCGTGAAAAGTTTTCGCTCGCGAATTCTTCGGCAAGTTAAGGAAGAATAAGAGGAGTTCGACGGAAGAATTATGGCTCAGTCAGAAATAGATGTGACTGTCGACGGAACTCACGAACGTACTAAATGCAATGTTCTTATGCAAAAAATACCCATAGTGTCCCATTTATTTGAGTTCCATCACTAATGTCACAATTTAAAAATTCGTGATACGAAAGTTAATGTGTATTATTGTCATTTAAAAGTTTTAGAAGCTCACACAGAGAGCTGAAGGGCTCTCACTTCGTAGCCAAACTCCAACTGCAAGATTTATACTCCACTGATACATATGATACGGGAATGAGGTTGTTATTCAATATCTCCCGTAACACTTTGCTCACTCTCGATTGTCTTAAGACCATCATTAAACAATTGCCGGACAGGCAGCTCATAGAACTAACTATGTTCCTTATTTTCTTCCTAAAACCTCTTTTCGTCCTAATATTGATATTTTTGTGCTGCTCTCGTGATTTCCCCATGAATGACAAGGAGGAACACCACAATGTTTTAGACTATTAAACACTTTTTAACGCTTTTTTAAAAACAAGTGCATATTCACATGCATTTCGTTGATACTCAAAGGATTGAAGTGATAAAAACGTCCGAACGGGTCCATTTACCGAAAGATTCCCGAGAAAGTGTCGGGATAAGGTGATCGGAGGTGCCCTGTTTTGCTGTTAGTATTTCCTGTCGATTTGGAAAAGTTGCGGCATGCTTAACCCTTACCGCCACAGGTGGGTCTGTGAGGCACGTAGGGATATTTGTTTTACGAATGTTGGCAACCCTTCTCCTTCTCCCTGCAAGCGTGACCTTTGCAAACGTCCTTCAGTCAATCATTAACAAGTGTACAGGTTGGATGTGTCTCCATCTTTCATTAATAACGTAACTAATCATATGTTTACAAACCTTAGGTGGTCTGTCAGGCACACATGTGGCTAGCACTACATTCCAAGTATGTGTCTGTCAGGCACACATGTGGATTTTTACATTGGTAAGAAGCCGAAATGCCAGCCACTATTGTACCGGCACGAGTTTTACTAGGATTCTTCTGCCTTATTGTTATTATTATTATTGCAAACCCCACACACATTTCATCATATCAATAACATACGCATGATGACAGATTGGGAAAGAGAAAAACGTGTTCACCGTGTCCTTACACTAAAAATCGGAAAACTGCATTCATGTGTATAAAGTGTAAGAAACCGATTTGCTTGGAATGCTCGCGCAAGGTATGCATCTCTTGTGTTGTAGACGAAGTGAAATAGTGAAAAACTAAAACTAAAACCTAAACTAAACTTGTGATTTTACTAAGGAATCAGTTGTGATCCCACTAGTCCCTACTTCGGTAGTGAAGATAATATAATAATTTTAAATATATTTTTAGTTTCTTTAAAAATTTTGTTTTTCTTAAAAGTTTAATAAATTTGAGGTATTCTTTGTTGATATTTGTTTTATTTTGTGTTTTACCCCGTAGATTGCCTAATTTGTGTCGAGTGCGTAGGTGTAAAATAAATAAAATTACATATACAATACAATATAATAGTATAAAAAGTAAAAAATAAAACAGTAGTAAGAATATGATTGATTTTACTCGAAAAAAAAAAAAATATTGAAAAGATGAAAACACGTACTGTGCCTGAGAGGCACACATGTGCCCTTGACGGGAAAACTGGCACCTGTGGCGGTAAGGGTTAAGTACGTGGTTTGATAAACAAAAATAAAACCCCTCAAATGGCAAGCTTCAACAGGAGCTGACAGAGACGAACAAAAAACTGGCTAGATGTCGCAGAACCAACCGGTTCAAACCCATGTTGTATAAGCGCTTTAACAACAAACTGAAACCTATTCCTTGAAACTGAAATGTCCGCAACGTATAAATATTATTATTCCACCTTCTAGTGTTGCCATATGCGGTACCCAAACACCTTCCACAAATTTCTAACTCTTGAGCTTAGTATTCGTGGTATAATTTCAAGCACACTAAAGTTCTCTTTAGCCACAAATGAAAATTATAGTTACGGTCCGTGGTAGACTGCCATCAGACTATTACCGAACCTTTTTTCACTCGAAAATGTAATAGCAGCCTAAAAAAACGTAATTTGAGAAAAGCTGCGACGTCAAAAGCTAAATAAAATAAAGGAATTGCGTTGTGTTGAGTTTCTGGAGGGACGGAGATGAAAAAAGGAACTGAATGAGCCGAGAAAGGACGAGGGGGTAACGACAGGCAACTCTATCACTGTTCTCGTTTTATTTCATCTGACGCCCGACAGAAGGGTCACATCCAGAAAAAAGCTCTCAATCCTTCTGACTCTTCCCTCTCCACGCTCACTTTGTTGATGACAACTCGGGGACGAAAATAGGTCATTACAGGAAATAAGTAATAATCTAGTAAATGAAGCAAGAAGAACTGTTCTGTACGTGGTAAACACGCTAATAAATTCCATCGCGTCGAAACACTATATTTGTCTTGATTACTCGTATGGTAGGTCGATCTCAACGGGTGAATGTTAATAAGAAGGTCTTATTCATTACGGCGTTTCAGTAATTTATTGTGACCTAAAACACTCCAAAACACAAATACTACTTAGGTTGCAGCTCACGATGATGAAATTCGTCAAGCATATGGTCGAACTTGCCTAACTGGAAATATCTGCATGGGTTCGATGGAGCTGTGACGAAGAAGTTTGGAGATGCTTTTGAAGAGCTGCTGACTAAGGCAAAAATTACGGCAATCGCGCCGGGGATTCGATCCACAATCCGAGAATTATGAATCGACCGTCTAACCGCAAGACCACGATGAACCGCTTGCCTTTGATAGGAGTCAGTCAGCACATCTCCCCCCTCGTCTATTAACCGCTACTCCTGGAGCGAACTCTTTTTTAGGAAAGAATTTTACGAGTTGAGCGAATCCCCGGAAAATCCGATCTTTGATTCGAGAAAGGCTACAAGGAAAGTCTTCGTTCCCTCACATTGTAGTAGGCGCGTCGCCCATTCCACCTTCGCGCTGGAACTTTCACAGCGTCAGCGAATCCCGGACCCGAGAACTCGTCTCATTATTTTTCTCTCTTAATTTTTTTTTTTTTAAATTTTTCTCTCGGGGGCCTCTTCTTTTTCTTGGAAAGAAGAAATTCGACCACTAGTTGGGCGCCATTTGTGACGAAGAGGTTTGGAGATGCTTTTGAAGAGCTGCTGACTAAGGCAAAAATTACGGCAATCGCGCCGGGGATTCGATCCACAATCCGAGAATTATGAATCGACCGTCTAACCGCAAGACCACGATGAACCGCTTGCCTTTGATAGGAGTCAGTCAGCACAGAGCTGCAAACAATGAATGGACCAACAAATATCCAGGGCACACTATTATCATCACTAGCCTGCCTTTCAAGACCTCCGCCACGCATACCTTGCTTGACTCTAACTTACTTGACTTGGATTCAGAGCTTAAAAGCAATTACCAAAACTTGTCGATATTACACCCCACCGCAAGTTGGTAATAATATAACCCACAACTTGTAGAAATATTCATGATGTAGGAGAAAGCAAAGTATTCAACGGTCTCCCTCGAGAAAAATGGAAACCACTTATGAAGTAAGTAGTATTGGAAACAGGAGATGGTTTCTTGGGGTTTCGTAAAAAAACAACACATTCAGCTACTCCAACGTTTCGATTTATTTATATGCCATGCTCGAGAAAGAAACCCGATTCAACAAATGTTGAATGTTTTCTGATAAGATTAGACTATATTTGAGGGACGAAACGTATCTTAAACTTGATGTAAGGTTCCAAATGTGGATCTTTCTCAAATACCTACTGATTACAGATTACCCACCCAATCTGGAATCTTTCGGATTTGAATAACTTCGAAAGTCCACAACCTCTGGTCCCACCAATGAGGTTCTGGCCTCGTACATCAATTTGTTGTGTTTGGTCTGATAGTTATTAATTAATCATAAGATTTTCAGAAAACAGTGATACTGTTTGGCAAAGAAAGGACACTTATTTTGTCTTCTTGTTGTGGGAACTAAAGTGGAGAGTGAATGCTAGTATAAGGTGTTGAAAGAAGTCAGGTTAGGTATTGACAGCATAGCACAGCTATATTCAAATTCTTTTACTACTTTGGGAGCATAAACTACTCACACTTTGGGTGAGAGTAGTGGTATACTAATTATTGGTGATCGCTCAGATAATTAGTGAACTATCATCCGGTTGGCTGAATAGGTACATTGTTCGTGAAGGATTGGTATTCGAACCACACTTATTTCGCACGTCTTGTAATAAAGAGACGAGAAGGAGATTGGATTTTAGTTTAGGCGTTGAAGGCGTCGAATTAAGTCAGGTTAGGTATTGATATCTTAGCAGCACCTTGAGGTGCTACGAGGAAGGGAAAGTCTTCGTTAAGTCAATGACTGGCGAGGGGCGGGTGGAGGACAATCAATTAGAAAGCGCTGAATGGAAGGATCCAGTCTGCCTAGTTGAATGCTATCGGAGCTGGTAGAACCTCCCCCTCTCACCATTCCGTATCTCCACCGCTAACGACTGCTTATTTTAGGGAGGTCCTCTAACCGCTTTCCCCTTCCTCTTCACCTACTTTCATTCGCCTCTTGATGAACCTATATTTACTAGGTTTCTGCTTTTACTACAAATGAGAGCGGAGATCAATAGCCGTTTAAGGCTTTTCGTGATTTATGTTCAAGTTAGGAAATAAGTTTGACGGATTCTCGAGATTATTGAGCGAGAGGGCAGCCGATAATGAGCGGTTAATGACTCTTCGATTAACCTATTTGAAGAACCGGAGTAACCTAGTAACTTGACTACGCTACGGTGCACGGTTACTATTGAGAGGAGACCGTTGTCTGCTTGTTTGTAGACAAGTCCTTTGTTATCGGAAAGTTATACTCCATTTAAGGGCATCCCCCGTGAGTCTTCTTCTTATCGATCTCATTATTTTCCTTACAGCTCTGAAGTATAAAGAAACGTTATGTAATTGACTAAGTTTCCTTCAGATATTCACGTTTAAACGGCTTCTTAGTCCGAAAAATCGGTAAAACTACTATATTTACTATAATAATTAGTGATCTGGACACTAACTATAGCTGTTTTCATCGAAGCTGTATCGAATATCACTGCAGTGCTATAAAATTGTCATCTGTGGAAAAATGACTAGAATATCACAAGCACGCTATCAAAAGTTACGGACAAAATCGATTGTGGGGCAGTCTAATAAACTACCTATCAACAATGGCGGTCTAATAACGTTCATAAAGTAATCAAGAGAAACTCCTGAGCCTTCTCAGAAAAATCAATTTCACAGTCTCATGAACCACTTATGCACTGATCCGACAATAACGATCGGCACGACACATGGGAGAAACTCAATAAATTCTACAATACTCCTGCAGTTTCCACTCATAACTTTGCTATAAACGGAACGAAAGTCTGATTTGACTAGTAACTAAAGTGAGAAAAATCGTTGAAGATACGAGAGGCTGAGGAAAGTTTTATGATGCGTCGGACAAATTATTTTGAGAACATGCAGCGGCCGCTATAAATTTGACGCACGTTGCAATGGATTCAGTCGGGTACTATTGATACGATTGCGACCCTACCTGGTTGAGGTTTTGGGACGGCTATTCAAAAATATTTGAACACAAGGTGTTCAAAAATAGGCTTACGGACAGGTCGGGGCAGATCGCAAACGTTACAGAACGCGGAAAGGATTCAAAAAGGGATTGGTTCGGTAAGTAAGACAGAGAGCAGATCCAAATTGACCAACAAGGGCCATCTATTGAACTGATTTTCATCTAAAATAACCGACGAGAGTCGTAAATGGCCTGAGTGCATCAATGGCTTACTCCTCTTCAAACCCTCACTCCTCTTCTACATTTATAAGTGTTTTTAATGCACAAAATATCAGAAACGTATTATACCTACTTCCTCAATACGGAGTTATAAGCATAATGTCAAAAGCACAGTTTGTGTTTTCAGAACTTCACAATACGATATAAAAACGTAAACAATATTTGTGGTGGGGGTGGGGGATTCCTCATCTGTCTGCTCTTTTGACCTACGCACAGGTCTCTTCCCGTATTCAACAACCTTTCAAACGGAATATGAGCGACGTTAGTATTTTGCGGGCGATCGGGCTTCTCTTTATTCATTCCCCTTTGAGCCTTCCATCCTGGATAATGTCTCTTCTTCCGGTTTCTCTATTTTCATGTATATCGGATGAAACAGAATGCATTTCTTCTACACAGAGATCCGAGCTGGATTTTCGTGCTCTGTAAAAGGGATTCGTTTTCCAGGGAAAAGGGCTTTTATGATCAAAAGTCTTCAATTTCGGTGAAGCTCGGCAAGAAAAATGTTCCTCTTATTTAACTGTTTTTTTTTGTGAGTTTTGTAGGAAGTTGTTTGATTCAAGAACTAAATTGTACCGAGCGACTAAACGTGGAAAAACGCATAATCAAACATGAACTGTGGAAGCCTCGAGCGTATAACTTCAAACTTATCACTTTGTTGAAAACAGAAGTGACGCACAGGAAAATATGTTACGTAGATTGTCCATTCATACGCAGGAAAAGGTTTTAACATCGAGAGTACTAGCGACATCAAAGATACCTCTTTTTTACAGCCACAATTCAAGAACTGCAAAGAGAGAGAGAGAGAGAAGAGAGAGAGAGAAAGGGTTTATTCACTGAAGACCAAAATAAGTACATCAAACAGAGTAGGAAATTAAAGCAATAGGGTTATGTCCGCCAGAAGGCAAATTATTAAAGTTTACGTATCTGTTAGGTGAGTCCGTCTCCTCTGGCTGGTGTGTTGCTGGTGGCAAGCGCTTTCGATGTAAAGACATCATCAGTACTGACTTAACGGCCAGACGATGATGTCTTTACATCGAAAGCGCTTGCCACCAGCAACACACCAGCCAGAGGAGACGGACTCACCTAACAGATACGTAAACTTTAATAGAGTAGGAAATAATATTGTTACCAGAAGACTGTTATAAGTAAAGTTAGTCTAATTGCCTACTAAAAAACTAATGAATTCGCCGAAATAGGCTAGTATAAGTATACTTCTTTGCATCATCTCGACCGAAGACAGCACGCTAGGGTCCGTGGAGCCCCAGACGATAATACCAAAGGTAAGCAAGGACTGCACGAGAGTGACGTACAGCAATCTGAGCTCCTCTAATTTAAGAATTCTCCGGAGATTGTAGAAAACGTAAATGAATTTTTTTAACTTGGTGCACAGTGCTGAGATATGATATTTCCATGTCAAGTCCTGGTCAAGCTGCACCCCAAGGTACCTATGGTTAGTGACCCGGTCGATAACCTCGCAGGAGCAACCAGATTCGTCTATGCACGAGTGGAGCTTCAGCGAGCAGCCCGTAAGACCCCCACCACCATCCCGATGACCGAACACAAGGAACTTCCTTTTCTTAGCATTCAAGGACAAGATACTTCGCATTAACCAATCGCTTACTTCATTTAGCACCACTTGGGCATTTTTATAGGCAGCTTCCCAGGTTTCGGCCACTATCAAAATGGCGGCATCATCGGCAAACAGAAAACACTTTCCCAGGCGTACAACATACGCTAGTTGGTTTATGTAGACCAAAAAGAGAAGTGGCCCCAAATTGCTTCCCTGTATTACGCCATACTCGTTTAACTGAACCTGACTCACTGAATTCCCAATCGAAACAACCTGAGTACGGTTAGAGAGATAACTGGCGAACCAGCGAAGCTCCCCGCCCATCACGCCAATACTCTCCAGTCGTTCCAGCAGAAGAGGTCGCTTTCGCCATATCCAAGCAGATCAGGATTCCTTTTTTGTTATTTTCCTGCACGGCGTGGAGTTCGTTTGTGAGGCTAAAAAGAGCTTCATCGACGCCTCTGCCCTCCCGAAAACCGAACTGCAAGGGATCTATGATACCGTGCGCTTCCAAGTACGAATAGAGGCGTTTCCTTACGAATTTTTAGAGTATTTTGGAGAAGACACTCAGCATCGATATGGGCCTATAGTTGTTCAGGTCGCCCTTGGCCCCACCCTTATGCAACGGAACTGTTTTGGCTATTTTAAAAGAGTCAGGGAACACTGAATGTTGAATGCTAAGGTTGTAAATGTGTAGAAGAGGAGCTAAAATATATGGAATGACTTTTTTAACCAAAGCAGCAGAAATACCATCCACCCCAGGCGCCGAACCTCCTTTCATATTCCTAATAATGGTATTTAGATCATTCTTGGTCATCAGGGGCAGTTTGAAAACGGAGCTAAAATTGCCATTATGGAGGGGAACCTGAGTTGAGCCAGGATAATTTTGTTTCCTACGAATATCGGAGGCCAGCGAGTTGCCGATTTGCGAAAAGAAGCTATTCAGTTGTTCACATGCCTGAACTTCTGCTTCCACTTTCGATACACTCTTAGCACTACCGATTTCTGCTATCAGGGGGCATTCACTTTTTATTTTAACGGAGCCATTTATGGCTTCATGAAGAACCCCCCATGTGGCTCTCGGATTACCCGCTGTTTCTCGCAGTTTATGTTTCAAATATGACTCCTTAGCTTCCCTGATTAGACTGTTGATTGAATTTCTATAGTACTTGAAACGATTTCTCAGGGCTGTGTTGAATGGTTGCTTAGTTTCCTTGAAAGAGCGTCCCTTTTACGAATAGAAACAGCTATGCCTGTTGTAATCCAAGGAGTTAACTTTGTGATATTTGCCCTAAATTGCCTATCTTTATGTGCGAGATCCACAAGTGCTTTCAACTGGTCAAGGAATACTTCAGATGCGTTGTTCACATCAGAGCAGTTCACGACCTCATCCCATGTTACCACTTTCAATTGCTTTTCCAACTTCTCATAATTTAAGATCCTCTTCTTTGTATGTTCTTCATTTTTCATGGTTTTCCTACGGCCTTCATACTCTGTATTCATTGACATAACTGTAATGAAGTGGTCGGTAAAACCTGAGGTGATCACTCCAGAATTTATTTTGTGAGAGCGAGATTTGATAGCGATATGATCTATGCAGGAACTGGCACCATATTGTTCTCTAGTTGGATGGGTAATACAGTGAGTGAAACCTAATGAATTTAAAATACTGTCGTATCTGTCAACCATATGCCCACTTGACGAAATATCGATGTTCAGATCACCAATGGTAATTGAGTGACACGCCTTGAATGCTGGTAGGACAGTCCCCAATTCATCCAAGAATAAATTTACATTGAGGCCAGGGGATCGATAGATACCCATTTGATCATAGGTTTCAGAGTTAACCGTGAAATTAAGTTTGATAGCAGTGGCATTGGCCAAATTCATATTAAGGGCGTTAGGGTTGAGATTCTTTTTAGCGTAAATAATTACTCCGTCCATTTTGTTTTTGAAGCGATCAGTATAAAAGACCTCGTATCCTGGGAGGTATCTAATGTTGTGAACTGAAGTTTCCCAAACTTCAGATAAGACAATAATATCAGCAACAAAAGCACAACATTGCAATGAGCTTAGTAAAGAATCGAAGTTTCTGTCGTAGCTGTGGATGTTAATATGGATCACTGAAAATTTTTGGCTGAATAGTGATTGACTTAAGTATGATCCCAGATCATCATGTATAGAACATTTTATATCAAAGTCCTCATCATCAACTAAATTGAGAAAATTTTCGGGGTTCATACATGAAAGGAGGAAAAGCAATTTCAAGGGGTTTCCATTCTTGACAGGAGAACGTCAATATCAGACTCATTATTAATGACCAGAGCCCTTGAATTTTCCTCCTTGCGGACGTACATCTTCGAATTTCGGCACCACACGTACTTGAAGTTGCGATCAGCGGCTCGGGATCTTACTTTTTGCAATAACTGCAGACGGTATGAAGTCAAGTTTTCATTCACACAAACTCTGGTATCCGGCCAGGACCGATGTAGAAGAGCCGCAGTTAGATTCTTGTGTTTTCTAGCAGTAGCCAGGACCGCATCACGCTGACTAACACTCTCTAGACCAACCAGAATCTTCCTCGTACTGTTTGACTTCTTTGGTCCGACACGATACGCAAATTCAGGCAGGATGTCCACCTCAAGCCTCACACCGACCTCCGTTGCGATCGCGCTGCAGTCTTCACCAGCAGTCTCAGGGACTCCATGAATTTCCATGTTTTCTGCCTTGAAGTTCGATCCAAGCCATCAACCTTTTGGATTAAAGCAGTCTGATCCTCCTTTAGACGTTTATTTTCACGCTGAAGGGCATCAACGGAGTTTTTCAAGTTCGAGCTGTCCTCTACAAACTTATCAAATTGGTTACTCATGTACGCCACGGACTCCTTGAGGTCCCTCACGTCACCGATCATCGACGATAGCTTTTCTAGCTTACGATTTACTTCGAAAATCGCACGCTCCGCTGGACTAGCTTTCTTCGACTCATGCTCAATTTCAAACTCTTCTTCGTCCCCCTCTTCAGAAGTAGAGTTGTGCACGACAGCTGCCGTTTTGGGCTTATTTATACATGCATCACACCTCCAACTTGATTTCTTGTCCTTTTTTAATTTTCGATAATTATCGGTCGATCCCAGACGAGTACAAGCCGGGTGAAAGGATTTTTTGCACCTTGAACACGTTGCCGTCTGCTCCGGGGTGAAGAGCTCACGAGTGCACTTCTTACAGTCCATGGTGCAGAGGTCACTGAGATCACTAGACGCGGACAGATAACCAGCTCCCGAGAGCGAGACGAAAAACAAACGCGTTAAAGGAGAGAGAATCGAGATAACGCGGTCACACCAGCTAGATGTTCACTCGTTGAGTGTTAAAGAGCAACTGACTGCAAAGGACTGCACATGTTGGTTAAAAACATTATTAATTTCATTGGTCGAGACAATTCACAGGCTAGTACTCCAGGACACATCTCACTTTTTTGTGAGGACAGTTCACCCAATCCACTACTGAAACCCATGAAATTATTGGTGGTACAATAGGAAGCACTTTCGGCTTCACAATCGAGTCGTGTACTGAATAGATGGCGTTCGTACAGAACAGCAAAGTGTAACAAGATTGTTCGACGCAAAGCGTCGAAGTTGTCAGGGTTTTCGACCTTGGGCTTCCCCACGTCATTGTCTCCGTCCGCCTAATTGTCTCCAACCGTTTCAATAACGGACCCTAACCTGCGGGCCCCCAGCCCCCTTTTCTAGGTTTTCCCCTTTTCTTCATTTCTTTCTCCCAATTTCATTTTCCTATCGACGACAGAGCATCTCCAAATCATTCTGCTTCCAACTTCTACCCCAGTAACTTCTCACTCTCTCTCACGGTTGCCCACGTCAGTTCACCCGTTCCGAGTACTTCCCCTGTGTCGCCCATTTGTACTCCATCTCCTCATGTAATACAGTCCTTCTCACACTCACCGATTTTCAGTTTTATTGTGATCCTCAGCTCCCCCATTCTTGCACCCAACAAAGATCCTTCAGAGATTAAAGACCCAGAAGCATTGCGTGAAGGCGGGACGGGACGATCAATAATCGATGTTGGTATTGTATTTGTGATACCATAAGATGGAAGTGTTATAATTATGGTGCCTGTATCCGTTTCCCGGACCTTATAATTACAAATTCCTGAAAGTCGACAACAGAATATGAATAACGTTCTACTTTCAACTCCCTTGCATATTAATATGTGTGGGCCCCTTATTTACTCGAACGAATACGATGTCCCACTAGAAGTGAAACAAAGGATGACGTGAGCACCGTGTCACGGGACACCAAATTGTTTCTCGCATGCCACTCAAAAAGGCAATTAGTTGTCCTTGTGATCTCCTTGAAACACAAGAGTCGAATGAGCTCCTATTCAGAGGGGCTTAAGCGTCAATTGAAATAACTTCGTCCTGAAGGGTGGAAGGAGGCAGTGAGCAAAGGTGCTTTGAGCTTTGCAACTTGTAGCTGAATCCCTCACGCACGAGTCGTTTTCGCATTTCTCAAGTATCACGAACGTTCAGCATTATAAGAAGTGGTTTCTCAAAAATGTTATTTAATAATTCTCTTTCTAGTACAGTAACTTGATTCAGCAACAAATTCATCGGAAATATTTTGAGAAAATCAAGCTTTCCTACGCTACATGTGACTACAATGTTCAGATAGTTTATGATCAATACACAAAACCGGGCGAAAAATCAAACTCTACTGATAACTAGATCGGAAGGCTTTGAAATGAGTCACTTTTGTATTCAAGGCTCTCTCATCCGGTCATAAACCGGAAAATATATCTCGGGGTCTGGCGCAATGAGAAGATGGTGGAGTGGCGAGTAGCAGGGGAGAGATGGAACTATAAAATGAGGGAGTGGCTGGTCGAAACGATTTAAAATAATCACGTCATTAGAATTCGAGATAGAAGCTCAGGGTCGTGACCGCAGCTAGTTCCATTCCATATTTGTCTTCGCATCGTTTCCCTCACTTCCCCCATCTTCGAAACCGTTTTCACGCCGAAGGTTGAACTCAAATCCAAGAGCTCCGAGATTCTCGGCACGGTCCAAGATTATTGTCAGAATGAACTTTCAATACAACTTGAAGACGATTGGGCTCCAGATCAGGATTATATGAGCTGAACATTAAGATGACACAAACGTATTGTACCTTTTTTTTTAGCAAAATTCTCTAAAATGGGATTATTTGTAGCAATCTTACACCACTACATAGGTGCAAGGAGGGAAATGGGGCGTCGGGGGTCTGTGCTCTGGCATCATTCGTGCTCAGTTTTCCGTTCAAGATGATGAGAACCTCTCAGCACATGTGGGGAGAATGGGCTAAACATGTATGAAAGCTCATGACTACTCATCCAAAAGATATTGTTAGCGATCTTGCGTAGACAAGCAAACAAAAAAGCATATGACGCGGAACACTAAAGTTATGTCATTGCAGCAGTTTTACCAAGAGGAGACTCATCAATGAATCCAAGGCCAGTAGAAAAGGTTGAAAATCTTCCAGAGGATGGATTAGCCTCAACAGCTAGGTTAGGTCTCATGTCATCTCAACAACGTGTTGAATGAAATCAGAGGAGTCACATGTGATCACGGTACAAACTTAGGCTACCGGTATATTCTGGAGAGCCTTGATCTTCCATTTATTAGTTTCCTCAGAGCAGGAGTTCACGAGAGTTAGAGGCGTGAAAGGCCTCTAAACGAAAATTTGGACATGTCCAGAACTGACACTCTTCCCTAGTATTACACGACGTATTGACTGAATCCAATTTTATTATAGTACCTACGGTTCAGCCGATAACGTTTGGTGTAAACTGAGTGTTTATAACATCAAACAAACAATGGCAAATGAACAGTAATGAAAATCTCTTAGCTTTGGTTAACCAAACCAGCGGGCCCAGAGGTTTAACGGCAATCGAGGCTTAGCCGAACGAGGTGAAATCTGATTACTCCGCTAGTATTGATCAACGAGCATTAAACGTAGATAACATCATCAAACCGTGACGTTGTTTAAATCGGCCCCAAGCCATAGGACCATCTACCAAACCAGTTGAGACGAAATTAATTTTGCCGTTGGCCACGTGGAGCTTATATGGGTCCATTTAACGTTATACTCGAGCAACTGGAACGTAAATACTACGCATAACGTTCGAGTATATGGTTCCACAATACATCCACAATTGTGACTGGCTTTCCGCTCAACGCTTCCCATTATAATCTCCTTCTCAACCCAGCACTTCAAGTTCGTAAAATGTAGAGGAAAAAAGGGGCTCTCGTCGTCCCCAGGAAATGATTCCGTTCTCTCTCCGAAATGGATTCGTGTAAGAAATCCGGGCCTCCGGAGTTGGTTATTGAACTAACCAGGGGGTTATAAACGTGCATCACCCTCTAGCAGTGTTCGTGATAAACAGCTGTTACTGGCGATTTATGAGGACGTCCTGAAAAACTACGCAAACATAATAATATCTTGTCAAAGTTCCCTTCTCCCGTTTCAGCTGGTCCTTTCGCCTTCCCTTTCCACCGTTTCGAGTTCGTTCGTAGCACGAAGAGGAGAGGCAAAAACAATTTGCCGGCTAAGCGCTAACCTAATTCTGTCGCTTACTTCACTCGTATTTCTGTTTTTTCTTTTTTTTGCTCCTTTATTTTCTTGCCAAGTGGTGCTGCACAGTGTGCCATCACCCCCGGGCCGCGCTAATATCGTGACTGAAGACAATCGAACTTGGATCAAGAGAGAATTTCGTTAAGCGTGTCACTGCTGGGTTCTCAAGTGCACGATACTCTCGAGACCTCCGAAATACGCACGATTTATAGTTAAAGTAGCTAATAAAAATTCATTCGCTTCTCACATCACCACCGAATGTCCCATAATAATCATAAGTCAGCACGATACCTAATCAAGAAACTCGATAAAAGTAGTATTATTGCAACGCTCTGGAGGAAACCAATTGAAAATTTCACTTTGTAACGAAATGAAGAAAGATTAATGATGAACTAAACGAAATTTATCACATAAATCGAATCTTCGAACTCTATCTGAAAGGTTAGACGGAAATTACCCAGTTCAAATGAATTTTGTGGAACTGAGCTCCACGTTCTACAAAACCACCAGCGCTTAACCTTACGGAATGTACGAGGTTACCCTTACTTATTGCCCATTACTGATTAACAACCGTCTAGGGACTGTCAACATGATTTTGTTGAGGTGGTATCCATGAATGGTACTGGAACTAGACTGAGTGATTGATAGTTTATTTATCAGGCGAAATTGGGGCCATGAATACTTTACCATTTCTCCTAAATAAAAATACAAAAGTTCCTCTAATATTAACATCCGAAAGCTTCTGACAAGAAAGGTACATAAATTAGTTTCAAATTACCTTTGTTGGTATCATCTTTTATGAACTAAATTTTCTTCACTCAATAAACATCTAGCAAAAGCGAAAATGTCTTTGCCTATGTAGTTATGTATTGCGTGCGTGTGTGGGACTGGTTTGGGGTTTCCCCCTATTACAGCCAACTGGCATGAAAAGTGCGTGTCTGGTTTGTTTGTACGCTCCTAGTACTTTTGGTGTGCATGCAATTTACTAAGCATGACTGTAGTTTGTGTGTGTAACTATGTGTGTCTGATTTGGTATGCATGTAATTTATGTTGGTACGAATATGATATTTAATAAACCCTTTTGCTGAAGCGTTTACGAAGAATTTCGCGTTCGCTGTAAATTCAAAAGTACTTTAAATATTGCACAATTAGGCTCAACACCAACTGCAGCCGCAATTTGAGAGGAAAACCGCTCGCTGGCTAATACGAAAAGCAGCGTTACAAGTCACGGTGCTCTGTTTGCCTCAGCACATATTCCCTATGAACGAGAAAGCCCAATATGACTGTAGGACTGTGCGAAAAGCATATGACTAGTAGCGGGCCCTCTGAAAGTTTATTTGAAATAGTCAGAGGAGGATTTGCGACATGGTCATGCGTATTTGTTCGTCGTATGTTCGGAAATGAAGGACATCAAACTCAGTAGAATTTTCTGTAAACATAGTTAAATCCGTTTTTAAGGAAAATACAACCGCTTATTTTTGGTTGTAAATAGTCTGTCATACCCACTTTTCATCGATACGAACTGTTCTTAGCCTGTTTTTCGCCTTTAAATAAACATTTTTGCAAAGAGGACCTTTCCGTTGTGATGATATAGAGTTTCAGTGAGGTTTTATTGGCTCCTTGGAAAAACGAAAAAAGGACTAGCTAAATCGTTTCTGCCGTTCCCTCGCAAATGTGACTTTAGGAACACTCGTCAGGCACTCAAAAATCCTGTACTCAGGGATACTTTGAACTCTCAATTCCTACATCACAAAATGAGTTCACTTGCGCATTAAAATTTCTTGAAACGATTTCTCATTTTCAGGTGAACTCCACTGGTTGATTCGGATCTTGTGGTTGTGATGGAGCGAAAGAAAAATAAGCGAGAGCCAGAAAATATGTGGGATTCGATGACATTGAAATGTCGCTTTGAAGCTGCGGAGTCTTCAATTTCTGTCGCTTTCAACCAACTTCAGTAATACTTTCCCTTTCCTCCAGAATCAACATTGACAAACTAGGAGCTCCGAGACCCCTCCAATTTCTTATTAATTTTTCAACGTTCAGGGGCCTCGATCCGTTGGTTCGTTGAAGGAAAGAAGACGACGGGTTGTCAATAAACTATTACCCGGCAGCTCCCTCTCCAAAACCCACCGTCCCAGTTCCAAGAAGCCTTCTCATCGGAGATACTCCCATAAAAATTCCCGACTGTATTCCCAGGAGTCGGGGGCGAAGCACAGCAGGGGAACCTGCCGCGAGCTCGTGGTGATAAAGAATCCTTCAGCCTCTTCCAACGTCGTTGGTTCAGAAGGAAAAACCTTCTTTCTTCCCTTATACCTTATCTGAAAAACCTCACCAAACAATTTTTCCTTCACACCTTCCAAGACAAAAAAAAACCTCTCTCTTCCCCTCTTTTTGTTTCAATGAAACGTCTGAGTTGTGGGGTAAAAAGTGAAGTGCTGCGCAAGCGGAGGGAGAAGAAGCGTCGTCAAAAGAAGGGGAAAACTGATGAAAAGAGAATACAGGTGTTCTCTCGTGTTTCGTGCTGTTCGTATTGAGATCACGCAACCTCTAAGATACGGTTCCAAACAAAAGAATTGTCTGCAGTTGAAGTCTTCCTCACAACATACAGTTTCATGTTATAAACAATTTTTCAATGATTTGAACGCTATAAGGAAAACATCTATTGTCACACTGCTTTTGCTCACCTCCTGTAAATTCGATATTATACACACAGACGCTGTGTCTTCGTGCCAAGCTTTGCTATTAAAACAAGGTTGATAAAATAGCCGTAAGTACTCTGATCAATGCCGTTTTTAGAATGAACGACTGAATATAAGTATCATAAGAATAAAATAAAATTTGAAAAATTCTGCAATTATTTCGCAACGGTGTATCATTCTCTTGCACAGCTCATCAATGTCTCACACCTCCGAGGCCCATTCCATTAGATTCAGCATCGAAGAATACCACAGAACCATACGAAACATGACCTGACTACAATGAAACGTCGAAAACTAAATATTCCAGGCGCCTGTAGGCAGTTGGCACGACGTTCCCGAGTCGAGCTGCTGAGTCATTTTTGATGCTGAATCGGATGGCATTGGTCTTGGAGGTCCAAGACCAAGATTGGGCCTCTGCCAAGATCTGCAAAATAATAATAAACCGTTGTGTGATAATTTGCAGCGTTTTCCCCATTTTGCCAGGCAAGTACCCATAAATGAGAAACTACGGAAAATAAGTTTGGAAGTACTCCATAGTCCTGTTGTTTGGGGTAGACACCAAACAAAAAGTGCGAATAACGGAATTTTTGTTTAGAGATGTGTTTTGGCCGACTTTATATGACCATGGAACTGGTTACTATCGACATATGTTATTGCAGGTTCCTAGAAATTCCACTGGCAATTGATTAGATTCAATTTGCCATTATCGAAAGTTCGAAGACGTTGAAAATAACAATTTATGACACTTTTTTGATAGTGAAATCCATCAAGGACTGCGAGAGGAATATTCATGAAGAACAATATATTATATATTGTGAAGGCACAATCTTGGACGCGGCGAAAAAAAGCGCGGGAAGCCACGTCCCCACTGAGCGCCAGCCCCTCCAAGGGAAGGAGAAGCCGGGCCCTGCGGTTGAAGAGGCCGGCGGAGCCTCAGAAGGTTGCCGGCGTCGTCGCCCGTAGTCGCTTCGAACCGAGATTGTGAAAAGGACAAGGAGATTTAACTTCAGGAAATATTGAGCATAATTCACATTATTATCTCGCTCCATTTTTTTGAGCGAGAGCAAGGTGAGCCGCTAAAATCTTTATTTTATATATTTAAAAAAAATAAATTTTCAATTTGTTTCTCCATTAAGCCCATTTGTGTGATAAGACGCCCTCCTTCACGGATCAGGCTCCCCTTTTGTTTAAAGTATCCCTGGTTGGTAGTCCCCCCCCCTTCCCCGAGAAGAAGGAGTTCTCAATTTGTTCAAATTGGGAAGAAAACGATCGGCCCCGAACATTACAATATATTGCAGAGGTCGGGGCCGATCTTTCTTTCCACCAAATTTTCTGGATAAACCTTCTCTCAGGGAAGGGGGCGAACAACCAGGCACACAGACTCTTTAAAAAGGGAGCCTAATCAATGAATGAGGGCCTCTCAAACCTGACTGCTAACAACACAACATGTTCAACGCTCAATGAGAAAATAAAAATGAAACTTAATCGTAAAATTAACAGAAAGGAAAGAAAGTGACGGCAGTCCACCTCAGTTTGAGCGAGATGATGATGTAAGTAAAGCACAATAGTACTTCTGGGAACAAATTTCTTCTTCCTAGTACTTTTATTCGAATGTGGGTATATTCCCCCGAAGACGGCGACATCGTGCTGAGTCCTGCGAGCGGCTCCCTCGACCGCAGGGCTCGACTTCTCCCTCCCTTGGGGCGGCCAGCGCACAGTCGGAACGCGTGGGGACGCTTTTCGCCGCGTCCAGAATTGTGCCTCCACAATATATATGCATGTTATTGGTTCACACGGCTATCGTCATGGCGGAAGTTTAACAACGGCTTCAAAATGATTGAGAATCAATCCACTAAATTCTCGAGGCTGACAACCCGGCTCCTGTTTACTTTCCTGAGCCCTATCAGGTAAAAAGTATGATTACGTTTGAAAGATAACTTTTCTGCAGATCTTTACGTTTCAAGAGCGATTGTGTTCGAGGGATACCATTTGGGGAAACGGTATGTGTGTCTGTGAACGCAATTGAGTGGAAACGGCAGAACCAAATCAAATCAATTGCGATATTTACCTTGCAAATCGCCATGAGACGCCAAAATAAGGGTATGAGCAAAATTGAATCACTCACAGTTGTTATAGTGATGAAAACAAATAGTTCTCTTTTCTCATAGCTAGAACGATTTCAATCAATTTTTTTTGGATAGTTAGTTTCTCATTTGTGGGGAAGACACAACAGCGGCACAATAAATGATCGAAAACTTCGAAGAAAATTGATTGAGCACAGGTTTCCCTTCATAAATCCCGCTCTTATACCAGTATTAGTTGAATGCGTGTGACGAGTTGTTCTAGATATTTTGGTGTAGTCTTCCGTGAAATTCCAGAATACTGAGTTCGGACCTTTTCAAAAAAAGTCATGTTGACACATTTATTACCTATATACTTGTTACTCAACGAAAATCGTAACGAAACCAACGGGTTCTATTCAGAGCGTCGTTCACGTTCTACTAGTGTCATCAGAATGACTAATTAGGTTACTTGGCGAGAGGATGGAAGTCGCGGAATGCACGTGGGGCGAGGGGAAAGTGTGTGGTGCGTTGCATCGAATACTTCCCTCATAAATCTACAGCAATAAATTCAAGTTTCCTCAAATTAATCTTGTACAATTTGCATAAATCGCTTGAACGCTCATTACCCAGGGCAGTGAGTGACATGAGAAGGGGAATGCCAAGTACAACTAGTGTCTTTTCTGGACTTTGCGGTGAGATTCAATAGGTTCTTAAATATGTTGTGTTTGGCACCAGATATTTAAAAGCGCTCGTGTACTGTTCTTACTGTACGCAGTCATTCAAAGCAAACTCAAGGTCTTTCAAGTGCTGGTTTCCCATACACTAAGCCGCCGCAGGAAGAAGCAAACGAGGAGGAATGTTCTTCGAAGGTCCTTTGTAATGAAGGGAACGGTACACCTTGTAATATAGAGCAAGACGTACGGTTACATTAATTAACTAACGCAATATCGTCTCGTTGGGAGTAAAGGCCAAAGAGATGAAGGATTGTTTGGAGCGGCGGCGTATGAGATAAGGGATACCTCAAGAGAGGTCCTCAAACTCAAAGGTGAGGGAGAGCCTCGTGATTATTTCGAGATCAAATGTCACCTTATCAACTCGACAAGGGCCTTCGAGGGGTTGTGTGAACTCGAGTAGGTTTCGTGAGCTCGTTTTTCCTCATATCGGCTCATCAGTCGAAATTCAGAGGGCCCTCGAGGGCGAAGGCACAATATCGAGATCGGTTCAAAAGGAGTTGAAGTGACCGCATGAGATTCGAACCCATAGACCTCAAATAGGTTTCAGGCAGAAGATTATCCTATTTTCAAGCGATGATCACCAAACGCGATGTTTTGCTACGTAATAAGTTTGAACGTAACGACACTTGCGGTGAATCGCACAACTTTGATCAGCCAATCTAATTATTGTGTTGATATACCTACATCACGTTGACATTGGCAAAAGACGTCAGTTCAAGAACATGGTAAAAATTGGAAAAGTATTCTTTCAGATGCGTGTTTGAGAATCCACTTTTGGGAGCTCTTTGGATTCAACAAGTAAGGGAAGTGCCTAAGTCCTAATCGGAGTGCCTTGAGATCTTATATGAGGCCACGGAGAAGTAGTGGAGGTTTGCAAAACACACACACAAGTAGCACAAGCATATGTTCCTCTATCAGATCCGCTTGAACGAGTTTGTATCTCTGCGTCAGTCAAATACTTAATATTGTCTAATAGTAATCACCACTGCCCTGATTTGTTGTAGTAATCAGAGGGAAAATATTTTGAACCTGATTTGTAGTCTCTCCAGGCAAATCGTCGAGTTTGGTCCGTCCCAGTGTGGTTGAATTTGCAGTGATCAAGAAGGTACATCGAAGGCCTATGGAACCCAGGTTCTTGACAACGGGTTCTTTCTTTGACGGTTCCCTCGGTGGGGTTTTACTTTCCTTGGCTCTACGAAGTAGAAAGGAAAGTTATGTAATCGGCTGAAAAAAAATTTTGAGTTCTCTTCAGATCTTTACGTTTCAGACCCTCCTGAGTCCGAAAAACACTATTTGGGAAAATGGTCTGTGTGTGTCTGTGAACGATTTTTAGAGAGAACCACCCACCGTACCCAATCCACTCAAACTTGATATCCAGCCCGCAGATTACCATGGGACACCAAAATAGGGGTATGAACAAAATCCACCGGAATTTAACTATAGTCATCATAGTGATCAAAACACCAAATATTTTTTTTCTCAAAAACGGCTCTAACGATTTTGATTAAAGTTTATGTATTGATAGCTCCCAGTATAGGTACTATACCATAAAATTTCCATATGTGGGAAAATGACGAGAGCAGCACAATAAATTACCAACACTTTCGACGAAATCGACTTTAGCGTGGTTTTTAGAGAAAACGACCGTACCAAATCAGCTGAAACTTGATGTCTAGCCTACAGACGGGACGCAAAAATAAGGGTACGGGCAAAATCCACCGAAAGTTAACTATAGTTATCATAGTGATCAAAACACCAACTATTATTTTTCTCAAAAACGGCTCTAACGATTTTGATTAAATTTTTTATATTTGTAGCTCGCAATATGGCAACTATACCATAAAATTCCCATTCGTGGGAAAAACGACGAGAGCAGCACAATAAATGATCAAATTTGTCGACGAAAAGCGTTTTTAGCGCGGGGTTTTCCTTATAAACTCCGCTGGAATGTTACTTGAATGTTTGACAAAATTGGTATTGTAGTCCATTTCAATACCTATAGGGTGAGTGTTGGAAAACGCTCATGAGAAACATAGGGGCCACTCCAGAAATTCCTGAATTTCAACTACTGCCATTTCGCTTACTACCAGTTCTCAAAGTTTTTACCCAATAACTCTGCAAAAGTAATTACTATCCTCTTCAAAAAATTAATTTTTACAGTCCTGGAATGAGTATGAGCAGCACAATAAATTCCAGAACTGTAAGCGCTACCGCTTCCTGCTGCTGTGAAGCGTTGTTTGACCAAGTTCAAATTAACTGAGTGATAAATGAATAGATTAAATAGAATTAGCCATGTGGAAAGTGAATTGACGTAGAGCTAAGGAAAGTTGTGTGTTGCAACGCACCAGATATTTTTCTTGCAACTTCCCTCATCTTCCTTCTCAGCCCTTACTTCCCAATTCTTCAAACAGTCGACTCTCAGCTCTCACAGTTGCACTCCCACGTAGGTACTTGCTCTAAGCTCTAGTCAATGAGATTTGGATGTCACATGCTCCATTCTATACTCTACCTTTACGGTTCTCAAGACTAACAATACTTTCTCTGTCATCTCATTCGTCAGCTTTTGTTTGCTCAGCCCGCAATAAAATCCTCACGTCTCTCCCTCAACCCCACACACTCTCATGATTTCTGAACTGATCTCTTGGCAATGGTTGTGGAATAAGTAAGAGCAACTCAATAAAGTCAAGAATCTATGTAAAACGGGAAGTTATATTTCACCAAGTTTAAAGGAGCGGAGTGAAAAATAGATTGGATTAGAAGCTAAAGCCGTAAAAATTGTTGACTGCACGGACAACTGAGAAATGAATGCCACACATACGACATTATTCTACTAACAAAAATCACGTCAATACTCCAATAATCCAACTATACCACGTCAATGACTGTTACAGAATATTAGATTAGTTGCTGAAGGGACAGAAATAGCTGAATGCACGAAGATCTGAGGCAAGTTATATGATGCGTCTCACCAGGTAGTAAATCATGTTAACTCGAGTAGAGGTGTGGCGGTGCAACGGTAATATTATACAATCATCATCTGAAAAGAGGCCAATTACGTTCGAACCTAATGGCTCCTTTGCTTAGCTTCTATTGAATGTCCATCCAAAGCACGCGAGATCTAGAGGGCCTCCTTGAAGTGGAAATGCGCAGGATACATTCCTCGCATAAAAAGGTTGAATCGGGAGAAGAGAGCTCCAATCAACACCCGTTGAAAAGTGTCGATCCGCGGAGGGATAACATCCATTAAACGTCAAGGTGCCGGAGAGGGGGAAAAAAGCGAACGTAATAAAGGGGAGTATTGACGACTCGAATCAAAGTTGGCAGGTTGAACGAACACGCCGAAGTGATACAGGGAAAGGGAAACTGGAATAAGTTTAAAAAAAAGAGCATAGGCGCTAAACCCATTCGTCTCTCCACTCCACCTAACGCCATTCAAAACCCAGCTTCCTGATGCCTCTCAAAGTTCTCGTTTTTTACCGTGAAGTTTTTTTTTTTGTTCGCTCTCCACGCTTCCGTTCGTCGATGAAATTCCAAAATATTTTCAACTGAGCGAGTACTGATCCAGAGGCCATCAACAGCTTCCAACGTGACTCGGACTACAAAATCATCGATAGGACAGTGCCCTTGACGAGTCTTTTTTTCTCTCCTTATTAATTGGATGTTGCATAAAGCTATTGACCCGTTCAAGGGCCGTGGAGCCTCGCATCAACAGGTAAAACCCAGCGGAGAAGAAAATTCTGATCAAAGGCCTTCTCTTGAAAGGTCGCGTCCTCCTTTCGCCGTTCTTTTCCCTTCGGATCGTTTGCTCCGGCAGTCGACAACATAAATTGAGAGAACAACGTCGAGTTTTTCTTTTATTTTTTCGAATGTAATGGAAAAGACGGTCGAGAGCTACATCTCCGTCGATAAACATAGCAGAGTTGAAGAAATAGGGCGTGGGCGTAAAATCTAGTTTCTTAGTTCTGATAACTTTTTTATGGCTCGTGATTACGTGCCCCGGCTCTTCCCACAAGAAACAAATAACTTCTCGTTCCAAGGATTCAGCAAACCAATTTTCAAGAAAATGTTAACGCTTTACGAAAAGTCCACTATTTCGGGAGCTTTCTCAAACGATTTTCCAAACTAAAAATTAAAAATCCAAAAAAAGTTCTGGCGCGCTTGAAAAGGTTCCTTAATCAGTTAAATTAAATGAAACAATGTAGTTCAAATTTGATTTTGAAACTTCATGAAATTCAGGGCGTAGTCGGAAATACTTCATCATTGTGGTGTTTTTTGTTCTTAGTACTTCGAATTGAATGAGGCCATCTCTTGAAGCAGCTCTACGATACATTTAGTTCAATTCAACAAATTTTTAAACGCAGACAAAGATAAAGCTTCACAACATGCTGCACCTGTGCTTCTGAAACCGGCATGGCAAGACGCTACAGAGTTTTTGATTTACCCAGCGCGTACTCACACCTGAAAAATTCAGACCTTCTACCGTATTGCACCTGACTACGGGAGCCCGCTGATTCGTTTTTAACGCAACTCTCCAAGCTCAGCTAGTCCATGACGTGATGGTGGTATCATGCTGCTGCGTATCCAAGTGCATGCACCTTCACTAAAATACACGGGGTCAGCATTATTTTAGACGCACCCAGACCACCAAGACACAGTCTCTAACTTGAAACCAAATAACACTTGTATCTGTGCCTGGATACAATTATTTGCAACTTCCACATCACATTTTTGGTTCTTACTAAGTCACAAATCTTGTTCTATCACTCTCACATTTTGTTAATTGTATCATCTCGGTAATACCACGAGCAACACGAGTTTTTTTAATGTACTAGGCGTTACTCCACTTGGCTTCCACAATAAAGTCTCTTATTGAGTTTAAAAAAATGGAAATATTCTTTGTGCAAGGCTTCATTTACTCTGTAAAACTCGTCCAAACTTTGCCCAAAGCGGTTGGCGTATTGCTGTTCATTGTGTTGGTCAGAATTATACGAGTTCATTGTGCGGTACCGCATCAGTCGAAGCTCGCACACCCTGTTTCTGTCAAAGGGGGAAAACGGGTTTTCAAGCGGTTAAAAACGAACTGGCGGAATGTTGCCACTGAAGCGTTCAACGAAGGAAATAAATTATATCCTATTCTGTCTAAATCAATCAATCAATCAATCGAACCATCCAACTACAGTTTCCGCAGCAGAAAAGCTATTTCTTCTATTAAACATACTCTAACGTAGTAACCCAGACAGGAAACGTGGGAGAACTGAGCGAGGAAACGAACCCGTCACGTCAGAATTCGTGACGGCGAGTAAAACAAAACTTTCAAACAAAAGAGAGACTTTTTTCTTCTTTTTTTTCTCCTCCGATGGGGGGAAAAAAAGGAGACGTGGACGGAATTTTTAATTTTCTCTCTTTCGCAGCTTCCCATCCGTTTTTGATCGGTCTCTTGTTTCACGACTGAAGAGCGAAGTGCCTCAGAGCGGGGGTTAATTAGTTGAAGACGACACTTGACGTATATTAAAAGCAGGCGAAATAGAGGAAGCGAAAGGATACCGAGAAGAGAACGGGAGCAGATAAAATAAAGTGGGGTGAGGAACAGAGAGAGAAGATGCAAGTAAATTGTACGATGACTTTCAGGCGTCTGCCATTTTATTATCGAACCTCAAGACGTTCAGTGCACTCTTGAAATTCAGGCTCAAAGACCGTTTATTCAAGTAATGAAGAAGGTGCTTCGAAATCTAAAAGCCTGAAAATCTGAGATCTGCAAATAGTGCAAATAGTGTATAACACGCTAAACGAATCCAAATCTACATCAAACGACGCCCACACAGGATGCCTACACGATTAATTTTACATTTGTTTTGTCATGTGACATGTGTTTGTTTTTTTCTTTCTTCAGCATAACTTCAGAGTGAACCCATACTGCCTGTACGGCAAGGGAAATCTGTTATAGTGTTCTACGAGAGCCAAGTGCTACTACTCTATGTTACTGCTCTTCGGACCCCCTCCCCTTTTGACGGAGCCCGTTCCGGACGAATCCATCTACTGCTCCTTCAACTCTTATCGCTTTCGAGTGTCGTTGTACGACTGTGGATGACCGTAGCTTCCCCACTTCCACCAATTGGTAACGCGGGGTTCGGCCCATTTGTGACAGGGGACGAAAACGTGCTGCACACTATCCGCAGTGACGTGCCCGCAACACCTTCGTAGGGTTGCACTTCCTTTACCACATCAACGGTATTGTTGAGTTTCGACATTGATTATAAAAACACGACCTGTAAATACTTTATCAGACCCCCGATTACTGTCATTTGCTAACGTTTCATAAACATTCCACCGTAATAACCCATATTCGCATGGTTGAACAAGAAACGTCATCTGAGTTACCGGAAATGTCCCACGCGAGCTCTAAGTTAATTAACAACAAATATACCGTCAAAGCTATGCCCTGCACAACCTTGGCAGTTGCAATGATTTCACAGAGACTAATCTGTGGAAAAGTGGTTTGAAAGTCAGCCTTTAAACACAGGGCATTTTGGAAACTTAAGGCTTATCTCAGCTCTCAGACGAGGCAGTCCTAATTAAAACAACCACGTTTTGGTGGCGCTTAAAACCCCTTCCAAATAAATCAATTCCGATACCGGGAAGAAATTGGGATCATAGTAGGCTCAGGACAACAAGCCTTCGTTTTCCTTCAGAGCCTGCAGTGGAACATTTGATAGCTAGAACTAATTCTACTGCTTAAGCTCTGTCGGAAAAGTTGAAAGGACAACTTTCCAAAACAATATACGGCTAAAATTCGTGTTTCACGACATTCTCTAAAAAAACTCCAGAAACTTTCAACGTTTTTGAATGTTATTTTCTTATACACGTATGAACATTTTTACATGACTTCCGATAGGAAAGAGCTAAGGGATTAAAAATTGCCAAAAATATAGTTCTTTCAGTTGTCATTACTGAGTTGGTTAGCAGCCAAAATCGTACAACAGGATGTACTCTCAATTCATTTTGTAATCTCCAAAATTCTGGATGTCCTGGGCATGCCTGTCAGTGATGAATGAGCGTGTGATATTTATTACAACAAATCGAGTGAATACACGCGCATGCCAACATTTTTGTAACTGCCTCACAATTTTCTGATACCACGGTTCATTTTGTACGTTCAAAGGTAGTTCCACGGTGATGCATGGAAGTTAGACGTTTAAACAGATGGATAAGTTAGACGTTTTCATGAAGTTGAGCGTTTTGAGAAAGACATAAGAGCCATTTCTAAGAATTATGTGAACGAGGCTTTATTTCAGCTGGAAATTAAAACATTCTCAGAATCTGACAAGTAAACACTTAGTGAATCTACGGGAAGAGGAATCAGGAAATTGAAGGAAGTGCGATGCGTCGCACCTGATGTTTTACGGGGGCAACTATCAATGTTCAGGCGTCAAATACGGAACAGATTCCTGACGGATTGAAATATGTCGTTCCCTCCATCAACCTGAGGAGTCGCGCGAAGGACCACAGCTCTGAAGCGCGGATTAAAAAAATACCGTGGAATGATTTATTTTCGGAACGCCTCGTGGTGGAAAACCCGTTATGAATCCAGTCATGGCGGTATGCGATTCGACGGAAGACTGAAGGTTCTGACAGTTACCCGCACCTGGCATTTATATAACTAATACCTGTCGGCCCCCTGCAGTCTATCAATAAAAAGAGGCGTGACCTCCATGTTAGATGGGCCGAACGGAAAAGCTCAGACTTATGAAGGGCGAAAATAAAAGGACAGGCGTACATTTCCAGAACTTTTTCTCTCCCCCTCCCCCCCCCCTCAGCGCCCGTACCACCGCTTCCCTCAGTCGATACGATAAAGCATTAGAAACAGGTTGCGTGAAATGGAAGATCGTTCTCGCCGAGGGCGAAAGAAGGTTTGGTTCGAGAGGCAATTCCAGTGATTGATGAGAAGTGAATTAAATCCTTATACAATCACTTTACCCGGTAGACTGAGGTCGTTTGTGAGGGCTCTCCGACTGTTTATCCCGTCTCCCATTTCCCGAACCGTCAAAACCACAATTATAAATTCAAACGGATATCCTTCATTGACGTAATAAATATGTATGCTCTCATCAATCGTCATATCTTTCATTAAAATATACTGTCACATATTTTTCACATATTTCTGCCAAACAGACGGCCAACAAGAACGCAGAATCTATGAAAATGATTGAATTTTTATACTGGATCCAATCAGAAACAACTAAATCATGCAATAAGGCCGACGAAGAAAAAAACTGTTACTAAATTTTCGTTCAATGACAGTTTGAGAACGGATTAGTGAACGACAGAATGTATCAGTACACCACGTACGACAGGTAGCTGAAAGGTTCCGACGTCTCAACGTAGCCCTAATGGCCCAAGGTACGATGCACATGCAATGTCGGGCCAAAAGACGGTGTGGGTCATTGTATTACGGAAGGTTGAATAGCCGCTCTCACGAAGGGAAGAGTTCTCACATACGAGCGCTACCTGGTGCATATGGTGGTGAACAAACCAACAGGTTAACACTGAGGCACGACACCCAAGTGAGTCACAGGGATTTGGTTCAGCGCTTCTCCAGGAACTCGGCAATGCGTTCGCTCACCTGAGCAGTCTCATAGCGTTGGTCCGAGCCGGTAACAAGAAAAGACCATTTACCGTGGGCAACTCTGTCGTACTGCATGGTGCTGTGATTTTGACAGATGGTTTGAAAAGTATAAGATGCTCGCCACGGGTTGAAGACGAAGAGCATAGTGGTCGTCCTGCAAATACCAGCGTCCAAAACTGCAGTCTTTGTTCCTGCAGCAGTCTTCTGATGCACCTGGCAGTGAGCACCAGAAGCTTACTCACAGGAGGAGGAATTTTGTCGAAGTGCCTCAGCACAGTAGGGCCACAGAACGCACAGCTGTAAATTGGAATGACCTGAAGTAGTCCGATAGAGTGCTCTTGGATGATGACTTCTATCAGCCACCACATGGGCTTTTACCGCTCAATGCGTACTGCAGACAGTAAAGAAAACATACTTCAGTTGCTTCTTCGCACTTGGGAAGGTGCGGTGTGGCACAGCAACTAAACCTGCGACAGCACCTCATTGTCCGTCAAGCAGATGCTCCAAACTGAAAAAAGCAGTGAACAACACCGGAAGATGTTTCCAATGAACACTGAAAGCCGCCTACGGGAACATCGTAGAATAAATGAAGACGTGGCACTGTATTTGCTCTACTTATGGTCCAAAACTCCTGGAATGGACTCTGACCCATGGAGGACATGACATCAAAACCGAGGTTGAAAATGTTTACACACAACCAAATGTTACATTCTTCTGAAACTTGTAATGTACGTGGGGAATTGTCTCACAATACACCCGTGCAAAGAACAAGCGTGAAAGTCGAGTCTGGACCCAAAAGAAAGGAACAAATTAAATACACTCAATTATCCTCACTTGATGAAATAAATAAAATAATGCCTCTCAAGAAGATAACGGGAAATGAAATTATAAACCGATTAAGACCCACTTGAATTTAATCAGGAAAAACTAGAAATGAAATGAAATGAACTCCTTTTAGAATGAAATACCTATGCTCGGATTGTATTTATGACAATAAAGGGACAGTGGGGAAAATGAAACACCAAGCTCTGATCGCTTACCTTCTTCACACAATATAAAGGGACGTTTAAGAACTGATTCACTGGCTTAGAAAAGGGCGACGATTCGTCTGCGAAGTCGGTAGCCGTTCTGATCTAAAAACGTGGCTCCACCGCTAATATAAACAGCGGCGAACTGGACGGGTGGTGGCCAGTAGAATGGGTAAAAGGGTTCGCTAGCAATCTATATACAATGGGTTCCCTCTGAAAAACGGGATTTATTAACAAAACAAGGGAATACAAACGCTTGAGACCAACTACACAACAAACAAGGATAAAGGTATTGAGATCCCTCAGATCACGGGGTGACAACCGCACACGAACGTCCAAACGGTAACTGATTCCTTCGCAGCTAGGTTGGTGAACAAAATGATGATGAGATCTGATGTCCCATTCTAGGGACATGGAAGTGCTGTAGTCGAACAACCTTCTGGACAGTGAGATCCCTAAGCTTGGAGAAGAAAAGTCTGAAAAATCTTGTTTCAGTCCGTAATTTATTACAATTTACACTAACCGAGGCAGTTAATTACTTTCCCTCCAAACTTGGAGCGCTGTCGTGATCGTACATTACATAAATTCAATTTACCCCAGCGGTTTGGTCTAGCTGGAAAGTGTATGAAAGGACCCTCAATGCGGTTGAGCTGCATACCGGATTATTTATCACAAGTCCATTCGGTGGCCACGCGGCGCAATTTCCTTCTAGATTACTAATATACATTAATATTAGACAACGCCTTCTCGTTGTACTGAATTACCACGAGACAGAAATGAAAGACGCGTAGGGTGAGAGAAGTATGATTGGCTAACCCATCCTCTTTCGCAGTTTTTTCCACGCCACGTGATAAATCCGCAGTAGTATATTTCCTCAGTACGTTAATTAAGTTTCCGGAGATAGAAAGGGGGGAACCACGCCATAAAAAGGAGGGGAAGGATAGCCATGCCAGCTACTTGAAAACGGTTTGAATCGTATTATGGCGGCTTGAAGGAAGAGGTAAAGGCCTAGCAGGTGCGACCAACTGCTTCTCTCCAACCACCAAAACCGCCGCTCGTCCCACCTTCGGAGAAGAACGGGAATAAACCTGTCGGAGTTCCGCGGGTATAAGAGCATTAACTCTTGCCGAGGAATAAAGGATGAGAGGCGGAAAGAAAGTGGAGAAAACTGCAAGGGCGGCCTGGAGCTTTATAATTTTTTTACAACTGGATCGTATAAATCCGCCTTCCCCCTGGTGGATAGGTATGAATAAGAATCGGCAGTGGAGAGTAAAGTGGCAGTTTACTGTTGATGGCTCAACATCGATTGTAAAAACCGACAGAGAAAACTTAGTTTGGCTTTTCGATCAGCAAATAGCAAACTTTTAAAACTATGTGAGTAAACAGAGAAGAAAAAGGTTATTTCCTGCTAAAACGTCAGAAGAAGCGCATCCTCACGGGACTTTGGTATTGGCGTACCAGCCATTGGACCACGACTCAGATGGTTAGCGGAAACCATCGCCCACGTTAAGTAAACGTCAACGTGAAGTATTACCGCCTTTCTCCCAGTTAAACAACATCTTGCTTGGTCATGTCCTCAGATTCCAGGGTGGAAACGAATAGCCGTGTTCTGCTCCACTGTAGCTATTATTTCTAGTAGGAGCGCCAGGTCGAAATAACAGTTCCTTGGGCTCTGGCCGTTTCCTTAGCAAGATTTAAGGTCTGCCTTTTGACGAGCTTCGTTCTGCATTTTTCACAAGTATTTTAGCTAGGCAGCTCTTCAATTGGACCACTGAATGATACTAGGCAAATGCACTAATTCTGAGTCAAGGGGGTGATTTAAAAAGTAGGACGTGTAAAAACTGTGTAGCGTTTTTTACATTCCTTAGTCATACAATGTGTCTTAGCAACGACAGATACAATACATCGTTGATGATATGGTTTCTGGCAGTGCAGTCATATCATTCAAGTATCCCATGAGGTGAGCTTTTGGTTCAATTGGCGTAACGTATAAGACGCATGTTTTCTTCCTTAATCAGCTTAACATTTTTGGTTTTTTTTTCAGATTTTCCAGTTTCAAAGGTAACTTGAAAGCTCGTTCGTGTATTGCTTTGTTGATTTTAGAAGTCGCAAAAATGAAGATACGAGCAATTTTCATTTCATTGTGCACCAAAAATGTGGGGGTATTGCAGCTTTTTCGTACTTCAACGATTTCGATATAAAAATCGTAAAGTGTATTGTACTGATGAATATATAACTTCAGCTCTTAATAGGCACCTTCGTGAAAATATGGTGAGCAGGAAGAATAAGTCTGAGAATCAAAAAGTTATTTTTTACTTTCAAGAAAAACGACTACGATCAACCTCCCAAAATGACTTTGACTGGCCACTAACTATAAACGTAGCCATAATAAGTCGTTCTCTGACTGTCTATGGAGTGGAGATAGCCTGCCGAATATTCCAACCGAATTTGTTCTGTCACTTTCTAAGTTTCCCACAGTAACCACGACCTGATTTTGATCAACCTGATGGAGCAATCTATAATCACATTTTATAGCCTTCGGCTGTTTCTAGAACCGTCAGTTTAACGGGTGTATACGCCATGAACATCGAAAAATGAGGTTTGCCGAACTTTGAACAAGGTTTTTTATTATTTTATCGCTCATATTCTGTGTTTTCTCCTCTGGGAACTTATCTGTTGAATAAATACACAGCCTCAGTACCGACAAAATATCGAATTTACAGGGGGTTCTTCAGATATTGTCTATGGAGTGCAGAGCATGTGCGGATTGAACTAGCATTGGAGGAGAGCGAAGTAATACATTACCTTATCTGACTGATCAGCGTCTGTAAGATTGCGTCCTTATGGGAAGCACACATATGCTTAGTTGAGCAATCAACAATGATTTACGAGGAGGAAAAGCTGCGTTTAAGTTGGAAGTGTTCTAAGGAGCAGTTCCCTTCTCAGCGAAACCTAATCGATGCAAAAGGGAAAGGAGAGTTAGGAACTAGAGCGTAATTTGGAGGGACAAGAGGAAGACAATAATGTTGATTCATGGAGCAGCAGCGGTGGTGGAGAGGTTTACAGCGTTTCAAGAGAGAAAAAGAGCTCAGAAGATGAGGAAGGAGAGGTATTGGCACAACGGTGTTTCACGGGCGTTTCCTGGGAGGAGGAACGCGTTGCCACGTCGAAGCGGTTATTAACCAATAAACCTCCGTCAACAAAGGCTTGACAAAGAACCTGTCATATTCTCGCCTTATCAACGAGAGGAACGAGATTGCCTCCGCCATCTGAGAGCCTTTAGCAAACTCGGCTACTCGACCTGTTTACCTATCAAATCCGGAACAAATCTTGTCCTCCATTTTGATCGCAAGCAATTAGCAAACTTAAGCCAGCATATCGACACAAAAAATCTCAGGCAGAACGCGGGCGCGCTCTTCTCACCTCCAAATAATGATGCACTATACATTCATTCACTACTTCCCCGTCGGTGAATAAAGCACTAGTAAAATGGCTGCGTTGAGCCCGTCATAAGCCATGCTGTAACTAGTAATAATGACATTAACAAACTATGGGATCAAAATAAAAAGGAAGTACAAAACTAATAATTATCCAACAAAAAATATAATTGGAAAGGGACTTACCGCGGGAATACAAAAACCTAATCACAACATTTTAAAAATTCTTCTTTGGAAATCGCTTGATGAATGCGGTGAAATCATTCACAAGTCGTAGAAGAGATTGCATGGCACTCCCTTCCTCAGACGCCCTATAAATCGCACTACATTCTTCCTGAAGGACTTCGAAGCACTCACTGCCCGACAACAAACCCATCTAGAGCATCTGCAAACTCAGAAGGCTGATTACCTTTCGGAACCTTGTCACACCATTTCACCCGTTCCCTTAAAAACTCAAGACATGCCATGAAAACAACCCATTCCGATCATTGCAGAGCAAGGAGAACAAAATATGGACAGGAAGAGGCAGAGAGAGAGGGAAGAGAATAATTTTTATCCGTCCGCGAAGCATTAGGCCGTCAGGCCAGCTTTCCCTGCTTCTAAGATGAAATGTTATGTAGGATCTGTTTCCCAATTGTGAGGTATTGCTACAGAAAATTAAAAACTCACTCCGAATTTCTATCGGGGTGTAAATAAATTACGGAATTTCGAACTTCCCATCATCGCTTTATGAAAAAAAATTTCCTTCCGTCCGAGGGACCAATTGAATCGAATTGAGGGCCGTGTAACATATCAACGGACAAAGGCAACTTTTGAAGGGGCCTCCCCGAGTCGAACAAAACGAGCTTTCCCTGCCCCCTCAGCCACTCGTGCGACCATAGGTTGATTCCGCTTGAATAATATAAATTCGCGTTAATTGAGTGTTGGTGGAGTGACGCGATGGTTGCCCCGGCCGTTTCCTTCTCCCTGGGTGGCTGGTTGGGAGCACGGTGAGGGAGGTCTGATAATGGAGAAGCCGGTCGCGGGGGAGTTCCAACAAAGAGAAAACGAACACAATGGCCGAACCTTCCCTTCCCTTCAGACCAGGGAGCTTTCCAACAGCTGAGGTATTTTTGCCATGGAGCAAGGAAGGACGGGGAATGGAGAAGAAGGCTGTTCTGGGAGCTGTGGCCGAAAGGGGTGGGTAGGGGTAGGTTGAGCGGAGAAATTCATAAAGTGTGGAACAAAAGCCCTATTATTCTGGATCACGCGGTTTTCGCTTTTTCTCTTCGTTCAAATGCCTCCCCTTTTCTCCTTTCTAACCCTTTTTTTCCGCTTTCGAGCAACACCCATCCCACACCAGGGAACCAGCGATGCTCGTCATTTTCGGCCCTCTGCGATGTACTTCACCGGGTTCATCCCAAACGCCTTTCTTCGCACTTGATAACCATCTCGAACTGGATGTACTGACATGAAGACATTGTTTTAATCGATAAGCCACTTTGAGAGTATACGACAGTGAGGAGTACAGAGAGTTTTTAAAGGGAATTTGCTGAGTTGGTTCTAAAATCAGTAATTTTCGTCGGCGTATTTGGTAATTTATTTCATTTGATGACTTGAACTCACGAGATACCGATTCGTATTCATGATTGGAACCGTCTACACTTCAAATTAACTACTATCATTACACATTTTCTAAGAAAAAAAGTTTTGGTTCTGATTACTGCGGAAAATGTAGCTAATTTTGATTGGATTAAGCAATGTCCTTATTTTGACGTTTGCAGCTGGTTTCCTTCAAACATTCATAGACGTATATAAGTGTTATATCATGACAGACGTAAATTCAATTATCTAAGAAACATACAAATAGCAAAGTTCAGTAAATTGAGCTTATTGTTTCCCGCATGGTAATAACACACGACAGGTTAATTCGTTACAAAATATACAGATCCTCGGAGCCTCAATAATTGCCCCTTTTCAGACAACTACACCGTTTCCTACGGAATTATCGACAACCCCGCGATGACAAGGGTTCTTTCCAAGAGGTCTTTATATCGGAAAAGTTTTCTCCTTCTGCTTCTTCTCGTTTTATCCAGAACTTGTCTAAGGGTATCACCTGTTGCCTATCAGCACGGTAATATTTACTCGAGAGAAGGTGGAGTGCCGGGGAAATGAATTTATTTATTTCGTCCGAGCAAACTGTTGCTTGGGGTTCTGCCTTAATATTTTCTCGCTTGGCGGTCTTCGTATCTTTGATCTCGGAGGAATCTGTTTTTTGGTCCGTTAAGCGTTAAATTAGACGGTTCACTGATCGACGGAAATAAGCAACTTGTCTCGAACACAAAGAATACGGTAGTTTTGGATACTCCCGAAAATTAATAAAATGGCACTGAAACTATGTACTCGACAGGTAACATGTATATAGAAGATACTACACGCCAAGGGGTTTCAAGTTAACAGAACAGTCACATCTGTACTCCTGTAGAATACGAGTCGACCATCATGTGGGATGCGTAAGACACCATTCATGAGCTCCACGCACAATCAACGGTTTGTACTACCAGTTCAATGTTCTACAATAAGCTCAAGTGAAGAAAATCCTATTCGAACGATATACAGTTATATCATGGATAAATTTAATGTTATAAGTAGTTCTGAAGCGCGAAGAAGTTGCCCACAAAACCAAAAGTATGTTTGCCGAGAATTCCTGGAGCTACAAACTTTTGTTTTAAAATCAGTTTTCCACTCATCCTGTTGTGAAAACACTTTGTAGAGCTCATGAAAGTAATCGTCAAAAACTAAGTTGCTAATTAATAAACTTTTCATCATAAAGTTGGCATATACAAAATTTTGCTAGGAGGTTTGTGTCACCGAGCTACATAACAAGATTTATATCGTTCAGATTTGTACTCGCATGTCTCTCAAATCTACAGCTTACGAAGGGAAGTTATAGGCTCAGCTGAAAAATGTTGTTTTCCGAAAATTTCGATAATTTTCTGTTTCTCCCAATCCTCTCATAATTTTCAAATGGTAATGTCTGGTTATTTGGAACGGCTCTTACAATTAATTTATCCACAACAGTTTGAGCCGTTTTCGAGACACCAAAATTTAATTTTTTAATCGCGTTGCTAATTATAATTAATTAATTAAGCTAATAGATCGGTTTTACTGATGCTCTTATTTATACATCCCACAATGCTACAAAGCTTGAGCCGAGCTGCCGACACGCACACAGTCTTTGATACGGAAAAGAGCAAACATTTCTATCCATGTTCAACAATTTATAGCGGCGTTGACATTTCGCATTCAAAGCTGCATGTCGAAAGCAGCTCAGATTTTCAGATTCGTTCAGGGAGTTATGAAGGAAAAATTCAAGTTTGATAACTATAACTACAGATAATATTCTACCTTGCGGTTGGGATGAAAAGAGATTGAAAAATGACACACGTTGGTCTCATTCCGAGGGATGGGAGGTGGGGGTGGTGTACATAAGAAAGAAAATCGAATTCTTCTCTGTGGTTGGAAGTCGAACAGCTGATTTGGATGAACGGGGTCCCAGGGTGCATTTACCCGGTTTTTGACAATGTGTAATACAAGGGTAGTAGCGGTTCTTTGGAAAAATGTCGTTTTGTGTACATTTTCTCAACCCATGGTAAATCATTGAAGAACATGCAACATTTTCACCTTCCTTTGGGTACGTAGTAACAGCCAAAAGGTTATTATAGTTAATGTGATAGGGTTTTACGACGACCAGACGACCGATCAACTAACCAGCGTTAGCCGTCGAAATGGAGCAGCGACATTCACAAAGCGCTTATTACGTCACACCTAAACGTTATTACTAATAACCACTTTAAAAGATCTTACGGAACTCATTTTAAGTAAAATCCGTCCAAATCAGATCCATGGTGAAGGAAACTCGAAATCGTCCTTCATGACATTCTTGATTAAGTATTGTAGGAGAGACGTATAATCTCCCATGATGCGATTCCACCCTGTTGCACAACAATGCTGGTCGATGATTCGAAAGGAAATTGGAAACTAAATCCACCTCGTGATTCCTCCCATTGTAGCAGCGATATCTCTGTATCAACGTCCCATACAACAATAAGACGGCGCTCGTTAACCAACCGTTAACTACGGAATTGGGTCAGTTCACGCGGTAAATCCTCCACCCTATAATTTCGAGGTCTACCAAACGTCTGAGGTGTAGAAACAAGTAGTTACTGCCTGCCCGTTTATCCCAATCGATCTCCAGCGTATCCGAGAAGCGTGTACCAACTTGTTAACCCGGCGTTCTACTGTTGCTCCCAGAAATCCGGCCTCCCAACTACTGAATTAACGGGGAGAGAATTATTGCTGAGCCCAATATCACTGAACATACTGATATAATTCAGGAGATCCCTAGATTTGAGTTGCAAGCTCTTACACGTCAAAATATTTCATTAAACCTACAACTGAATTTTGAGTAAAACATCGACTAACACCATAAAATCGTTTAACGAATCATATTAAAATCACCAGTGGTATTTTTCTTACAAATAACTTTTCATCGCAGATCGTATTTGCACAGATTGCGAAAGGAAATGTGGAGGGAAAATCAAACACGTTTTCATTTTGGTTTATTATTCATTCTGAATAATAAAACTATGTTTTCGGTCTTTCACAGAAAAATCCCATTTGGTATCCAGTCGTGCCTGCCTACTCGGCAATCCGATGGGACGGAACCCATGGTTGTTATCGGCAGAAAACGGTTAAAAAAATTAACAACAACGCAATTTTGGCAGATTTATCGCAAATACGCCGCGTTCGGGATCGTTTTCCAGGTATTTTCAGATGCTGGATCGAACGGGACAATTCCCAAAGGTCTAATATGCGTTAATAGTGAAATCTCAGTGAATATAATGAGCCAAAGTCTACTAATTGAAAGAACTCGCGGGACAATAACTACAGCGAATGTAATTGTTTCGTCGTTTGTACTCCCTCCCTCCCGTCTCATCAAAACCACCCGTAAATATCACCAGTCAAGGATTAAGCGCATAAGAGGTAATGCAGTACAATTGGAAAGAAAAATTGGATAATGAAATTAATGACTGAATAAAATACTGTTGCACCGTTGATTCAATTTTGTGGATCGGTTGGTACAAAGCAGTGAACTTCGATGTGAGGTCTTTTGAAACGGACTATCGTCAGGAACGCTCTCGATGTAGCCAGAGTTAGGAGCAGGAGTTGGGTGTTTCCAGTTTTTCTAAGTACCATTTTCTCCGGATTGAGAAGGCAAGCTTTCCGTAGAAGGCTATAACGGGAAGTTTCAGTCACTCACGTACGTAACAGTGGTGCAACCTAACACCGCTTGTCCCCTCACGTCTGTGGGCTTTGCCGCTACCACAGCGTCGAATGCTCAAGCATTTCGAATAACCACATTTCGTAATTTTCAAGAAGTGAGAAGCGGGAATCCAAGTTGGGGGATGAAGGCGCAACAGGGGCGAGTGAAGCTTTCAGTGGCCCACACTTATCGATCAGACAGGTCGGTTCATTATTCACTCAAATATGAATAATCGATATCCTCTGACCCCCCCACTCACCATCTCACTCCGTTCCGGACCCTCCCTTGCCCCTTATTACCTTATAACTACCTCGTATTCCCTTGGAGCCCCGTAATGGAGGGCGGTATGAGGGAAGACCCTTCGTTTTCCACCGGCAGCTTTGGCGTGATGAAACCCCTCCAATAGATTTCTTAACGATCAACAAACTAAATATGTATGCGCTAGGCGCAGCAAACTGTTGCGGAAAAAAAAATAGGGGGGACGTGCGACCGAACATCAAACAGGTTGAATAATTTAAATGGCCCTTGCACTTCATTCTCGTCTCTTTCCTAGTTTACCGTAGGGCGTCATAGAACTCGGGACCTCTTGACCACGGACTCTGGAGTCCCGTCACAAACAATAATTCAACTTCGACTCCGAAGAAATAAAAAATAGATTTCTCGCCTTTCCCGGGCCGGACGTTATTTTTATATTCGATAAGTGTTGAAAATCTACCGAATTAGCAAACATCAATGTGATAACTCGAACACTTGACAACTTCAGGATTGCAAGCACTAACCGAACTGCACATATTCAACATCAGCCAACTATAACTCAGGTTTTCTGCGAAGGGCTTACCCAATCGTCATTTTAATGGCAGGCATCATTCTAATGACATATTTACCAACAGCTCCAGCCTGTAAAAGTACAACCCAACCGATAACCATTTTTTAGTCCAACCCTCCCTCCTACCGTTCCGTGGACTAAATTGGTTTGTTATCAAAACTCTAGATCAGTACCTCCAACTCGTCACAACTCGTGCCTTCAGTTTTGTAGGCCAGTTAACAACTTCTCATTTTCTAAACTCCGTCCAATAACCCACCTCACACACGAACAAGACAACGGCAAACACATTTAAATGCTCACAGCTGAGAAGAACTAACGGTGTTCATAAAAAAATTGCGCCAAGAAGTACCAACGAGTATGTCCGTTTCAATAAAAAGTTCTTAACGCTAAGAAGTGTATTCTTAAGAAAGTCGCACAATTAGTGCGGTAATCATTGTGCCAAGCGGCACTGCAACAGAAACCCAGTGAAGGTGATGAGAAAAATTCAAACGTACCTCCAGGCATCATAACCGAGGGCTCGATTAGGAGAGTGGGAAATTGCAAGGAAGGAGATAATTTGGCAACATGCAAGTAGCAACATTTATTGATGGAATTGCTGTACACGAGAATTATTACTTTTCGAGGTTGAACGGTATCCGATTAGAATGATACAACCTGTCATCAAAACGTGGAGTTGCCAATGGAGGGTTACTATTTTTCGAAGTTGAAGAACATCTTACTAGATAGATACGACAAAGCCCCCCTCACATGATTATAAGTTGCTGACAGCCCAAATGGACGCTTCTGAATGGAATACCATCAAAACAGTATAAACAGTAGGTGGCCGACATCTGAATGAGGCATTGCTACACACCAGTTGCTATTTTTGGAGGCTGGGCGATATCACACGCGTTGAACGATATACTGAAATCATCCAGGAAGAATGAGTGAATTGATCGAGTTGCTATACTCATAATGTCAATTCAATTAAGGGAGAACTTGAAGGCAAACATGACCACTCGTTTTCGCTACTAACTGCATCATTGGTAGAAAGGTTCTACCTCGCAATCTATATATAATCTATATCGTTATACCGTAACTAACGGATTTCTGTATGTTATATACGGGTCGGTTTTATTCCTATTATTCCCTACATTCGCGTTTATCTACGCTAGTTAAGAAACGGTTTACTACCGATAAATAGACGTGAGGAATCATCGGTGTCAAGGATTTTGGCTGAATTTTTAGTAGAACAGACCACGTGGATCATGTACGGTTTTGTCAGCCTAATTAGCCACACCATTCCAAAAGTCATCATCATTCTCGTCGTCACATTCATTCCACTTCGCATACATCATTCACAAAAACTTCAAGAGCTTAACTGAAATATTAAAAGTGAACCATGGGAAATTTCAACACAAAACGAATATGACATATTACTAGACAAAGTATGAACCAAAAAACTAATTTTATTTCGCCCACGTCTCTCCAGCACGAGCCTCACTGACATTCTTCTTCCGTAACAAACACATCACTAGCTAAACAACCTTCACGGTGTTTTTCCCCCACTAAATATTACAAGGCAGGAAGGGGATGGTTAGATAGTAGGAAGTTTGGAACATACCTTACGTACGTGGTTTATACCATTGGAAACGATGCCTGCGATAAAAACATCGAGGCATTTAATGGTTCTGGAACAAGTGTTTGGTGACTTTCGACTTGAGCTCACTTGCGTATACAGTTATGTGAATATAGTACCAGCTTTCCGATTCGCTTGCTGTGGGGAGTATCGACATTGGTTCAACGCATTCGATTCCTGTCTCACCTATCTATATGAAAATGATTCATCCTCATTCGTTCCATTGAATGGGCAATGATAAAACTCAACTGCAATTCGTACACCGGTCATATTTCATTCCATTTGATTGACGCTATTTACACTGAAGGATTTGAGCGCGGAGAGGAATGTAAAATCGCGAAATACTCGGCACAACAATCGCATTTACGACGACTCTTCTACGAACTTCCGGTACGCGAATGTCGAAATTAATGTTGGGAATTGTGATGTGCGACGATAGTGGGGTTTTACAGTCACGTAGTAAACAGCAAGAGACGAATATCGCGCTTACTCGTACAATGGCGTTTCACTGGCGTAGTAGGACAAATGCTAGTTCGAACATTTTTGTGTTCTTTCTACGGCTTCATTTGAATGAAAGAAAATAAACATCCCCTACATGAAATGTTCCAATTGAAAACCTTCTGACAACTTCTTCAATACAGAAGGAGTAACTTTTACTTTCCGTTACCCAAAGGGCAATGAAAGTCTATCTACTGTTACGTTTTGAGGCATAGTTACTGAATCCAAACTCCTAATTTCTGCACGAGTGTTCAGGTGGCCATGTGTTGCAGAACTGTGATTTTGAATACTGTAGGGGATGGTTAGATGGTAGGAAGTTTGGAACATACTTTACATACGCGGTTTATACCATTGGACGATGCCTGCGATAAAAACATTTTGACTTGGTAACGAGTTCGGGAAAACGTGTTTGGTGACTTTAGCCTTGAGCACACTTGCGTATACAGTTATGTGAATATAGTACCAGCTTTCCGATTCGCTAGCTGTGGGAAGTATCGACATTGGTTCTACGGATTCGATTTCTGTTTCACCTATCAATATGAAAATGATTCATCCTCATTCGTTCCTAATTTCTACACGTGGTCCGTTGTGTATGTGTCTCTGGCTGTAGTTTAATTTGCAGGAAAACGGCAGAATCGATTGAGCAGGATACTTTGTTGTTTTGTTCGTGAAAATAAGATCATGAGCGATTTCCAACGATTCCGTTTGTGGGATCACAATGCACCAAAATCTCGGGTTTTTCGAAATTTTCTGAAAAACGGCTATAGCGATTTTGATCAAACTTCTTCATTTTGTTCCACTAGCTAGTACCCAACTTTATTCTTCATAAATCATACCTTGACCTCCACAACTGTTTCTGTATCATCTGTTGACGGATCATGATAGCTCAGGAAACGTGACTAGGCGAAGAGTAATTTATCGATTTTAGAATTATCTCGGAAACGGCTGTAACGATTTCGATCAAAATTACGAGGTAATGTCAATAATACGTATCTATAATTTTTTTTCGTGAATGTTTCCGTAGAAATGCGTTGAGCTATGATACAGCTTTCACGTATAAGCAGGTAGTCCTGGTTACGGGGGTTGCGGAAAGTAGAGCGTTGATATGCACAGGGTATTTCTACCAGTTCTACCAGTTGCTACGTATAATTAGGTAGGGCAAAACATAACGCCTCAATCCATAGGCCCCTTTCTGAAGATTTCAAGTCATAAGATTTCCAACAACTTATGCTATCCCTTTGCAACTCAAGCTTTCCACATTCTTTTATATTCTTTTCCTCTCAATAAAAAACCACCCCTCTTTCATTTTTTCGTATATTGTATAGTTTTGTGAATTTTTCATGGCGAAAAAGCAATCCACATTAATTATTTGAAAGTAATTAATTACCTTCAGCAGAAAGCGTTGAACGAAGATATAGTGCGCATCGTCAAATTACTACGGAATGGTGTAAGGAAATTGGTCATGCGTCACACCAGATATTCGGAACATGGGAGTACTCATTGCGAACTTCGCAACTAGAAGCAAAAACAAGAATGAGTGAGAAAATACGAGATTAGTGTCTCACGAGGTACTTAGGATTTTTCTTGGGTTAAAGTTGAGCTTACTTTATGGTTTACAAAATACTTCAGAAAGTGTGCACTCTAAAATTGAGAGATATTGCTGAGGGGTTGAAGGTTCTAAAGAGTTGAGAAGGTCCTTTTTGGATCAGCGATCCTGAGGGGCTTAGTGAACCTGGGACAACCGGCGTACTTATCAAGATTCCCCTCGCCACGGCTACATCCCCCTTCAAACCCTTGGGGACAGAAATGGTCGGAGTGAAGGGGGGGGGGAGGAAGGAAGAAGGATTTCTTTTTCGCTAGACATTACTTCAACCATCGCCGACTACCGTTTTCTCGACCCGCCAGAACCACTTCGTTAATCCTTGTTCGGGAAATAAGGAAAAGGTTTCGGATAAGGCTTAAAAACTTCCATTTCGTGACAACCTTTCCACCCATCCTCTTTTCTTGAACTGCTTCGTCTTTCAAAAAGTGGAGTTAAGCTTCTCCCACTTCCTGTGTCGCGGGGATGGGGTAAAACCGAAAATGACTTTGCCAGCAGCAATGATATCAGAGTCACATACAGGAAAAGGTGGCGCTGTTATAAAGGTAGGTATGTAAAGGTCTCTAATGATTTCAACGCGAGCATCTGGCTCATACGCAATCTCGATCGTGCAAAACGTGACTCGTAGAAAGTCACGTTGTTCTTCTACAAATCAGATTCAATCAATAACTTGATTAACCGTAGAAACGAAAAAAATCTCCCCAATAAGGTTTGTAAAGAACGTGTGATCAAAGGCGGCGAACAAATTTGTTTGGGCTTTTTAGCGTTTACGTAGCTCATGAAGTAAAGACTTTACGTACACACTGAGGGCCCCTTTTCAATAAGGATATGGAAGCTTAATATAATCGACGAAAAAACCACGAAGAAACGGGCTTGTATCAAAACGTCTTTATAAATAATTGTGAGTTGTCGCTGAGAATGAAATGGGATTAGGGATTTCTAAACGATATTAAACTATTTCGCATTCAATGGTTTTGTCTATTCGGCTTCCCAAAAATTTCCTCCCACGTTTTCTCACTTTCTTTCCGCACATTTCGATATTTTTATGCCAGTCATCAGAAAAAATAAATGTGGAAAGGGGAGAGAGAGAAAGAGATGCAGGAAGTACAAGGATTCACCGAATCCAGAGGGATGAATGCCATAAGTCATAACTCTTTCCATCCAATGCTAGTTAAGGGGTCAAACCAGAGTTTGTCGGATCTATCAGGAGTTTTCCCCTTCCTTTCATCAAGAGCATCAGGTGAGAAAACAACTCAAATCCAGTCTGCAATGACTGCGAAGTATGTACGTGCTCGACACTAAGAGAACTATGTGGACAACGAAGCTTGCCAATTGGTAGGCAAAGTTGTTGAATATTCGAATCCAAATATCACGTAGCTAAGTCATTCTATTAGCCAACATGTGGTTCGTTTGCGCAAAATTCGCGCATTTGTCAACAGAGGCATGTACCAACCTCAGGAAAGCATCATCAGCTGATTCCCGAGACGCATCGAAATGTAACGAGAAACGGCCCTGTGTGCTAGGATGACGACGTTGGATATTCATAAAAGCACGATGAATCAATGAAGTTCCCTCGAATTATCCAAAAGAAGGACTTGTCCAGCAGCTGAATTCGTAAAAAAGACAGCAACCCATTTCATAAGCAGAAGAACAAGCAGTTATAGCTCATTGAGTGTGACTCAATATATTACGAGTGGGGTGCAACAGTTTCAAGGCGAGAAGACCATTTCATATACAATCCTTTTCTTCCAACTCGAAAGAAGAACTGTATTTCCTCGAGAGCAACTTCTTTCGCAATTCTGCTTTGTTGATTGTTTGCTGCCTTTTCAATTAAATACAATCTCATTTGATTTAATTTTAATTCATTCATTTTCGATGAAGGAGTACATTAATTCTTTATAGCTGAATCGGTAGAACTACACTTTAAAAAACTATTTATCAATATTGTACCACTCCGTCCACTTTTTACTCGGTTGGGCGAGGCACTTGCCAATTCAATTACTTCACTTGTAAATTGGCACTGCAAACCGTGGGTTTCATTTCTCCCACTTCGCTGCGAAGTTTTCGACTTGCTCTACTCAATACTACACATAATGTAGAGGGAAAATGTGATAAAATCGTTAAAGCTACTTTAAAGAAAAAAATTATTTACAATTTCTGGCATTGAGTAGGCTCTAACCCCTATTTTTTACATCTTTTAATCTTTCTCGCAATACAATTTTTATAGTAAATTTAAGCTGATTTGCATCAACCGTCTAAGTGGCACTCATGCGTCCGGATACCTAGCAATACCCGTAGCAATTACTCGAGGATAAGGATAGTAAAAAAATATTCCGTGGGAGCAATAACTCACTTCGAGGATTAACTGATAACCAAAGTTAACGAAGAAAGTAAAAAAAGTGCTCGTCTTGTTCCTTTTCCTACGCTTTTCATTTTCCTCCCCCACCAAGAGCCTTGACCCCTCTTCCGCTCGAGCGGACTCCCCTCCACAACAGACGGAGTGTTTCGGCTTCCACGTTCATGGGGGCCAGTTTTATTGGCTCGGAGGAAAATTACGGAGGATTTTATGGCAGTTGGAGGACTTTTTGCGATTTCGTTTCACGTTCCAACGGCCAGACGGGGGCTTTTTGCCCTTTCGAAGTCGAACAGAGTGGAAGAGAAGGGGCAGGGGGCGGGTTCCGACTGCACGACTAACGACGTAATTTGTAGTTAACTGTTCCACCCTCGCTCGCTCATCATTCGCAATTTTTTTTTCTTCTCTTGTTGTGCCCTTCCATCGACAGCGCAACCGTTGTGTATCAAAGTGTCACACCGAACCAATTCCGATGTGACATTCTCTTTTGAACTACATCAGCGGTAGAAGCAGCAGTGACATGAGCCAAGGGTGATACTCGCTAGGAAACAGCTATATTCCCCATACGTGTCGGCGTGAGAGTTTTCATTGCATTTATTACGACGGGGGGTTTAAGTTTTATTGTAGAACCGGTATCTTTAACTGACCAAGTTCTGGTCTGCACACAGTAGAAACCAATAGTTCGAGGATTTGAACAACAAGAAGCTAAAAAGAAAATTGAAATGAACCGTAAAGAGGAACTTACACGGTATCCACCTGCACTTGAGAAACATATTTCGATGTTCGCCGAAAACCTACTTCTAGAGTTCCTGGTGGGTGTGTTCACCTTCACACTTCCTCACCGCAAAACATACAACGAAGGCTCCTCTGTTTTCTGGACGCAAATTAGTGACGGGAGAGAGAGAGGTACAACATCTAAGAATGGTTCAGGACAATCTAGGTTAGGACAGAAGATTGGACGAGCGAATTCCTAATATGGAAAAGCGGCTTAAATGTGCCTTTGCATATCATCCCATTGAAATACTCACCTGAATACAAGCCTTGACAGTTACACCTTGATGGAAACGTAAAATCACGTTTTTATATTCCACCATAGTTTTTAGAATCAAGTGTTACTAGGAAGAAGTGTGAGGGTTGTGTTACGCAGGTCTTCATGAGAGGATCTGCCGACTCAGCTTTTTGAAAATCATGCCTCCAAGTGTAGCTTACAAATCTGGCACACAAACACAACTTGCTTTAGCCTCATCATTCCAGTAAATGGTAAGTGCACGTTTATCAGCTTCGGCCCTGTGCCTAACAGTCAACGCCGAATAGGAACTGGAAACAATGAGTAGCGTATCGCGAGTAAAATCACATTAACGTTCAAGTTTGAGCGTCGTCAACGACGCTTCTCATTTCCTATTCTCTTGCTGAATGGCAGTGCACATGCATTTTTTACTTCGTTCCCGACAGGTTTTCCAGGTGACACTCACCGAGCGGTGAAATGACCTGTCTTTCTTAAGTCACCTATGAAAGATTCATACCGCCGTCCAAATCTTGAACATGTTGACACATCAGATCTGAACGTAGGAACCTAAAATAACAAACGACGCGTTTTCTGTCTTGCTACTAGGAACATACAACAAAACTTGAGCATTTTACGAAGAACCAAGCGTATTCGCTGATTAGTTAAAAGTAACCAGTGAGTTAGATCAAGATCAGATGAAACATTGAACACGGTAAAGTTTCAAGGCTCTGTTTGTTGAGGGAAACTGTTAGTTCTGTCAAACTAATTTGCCTTCGTGTAGGAATGGAACACTTGAAAAACAAAACCATGTTTTTTGGTACAATTCGACTTCCGCCTCAGCTTACAGGTTAAGCTTAATAGTTGCGAAGAAGGGTATGGTGTTTGTTTAAGTCTCAGACCAAATTGGTTCAATACACTTACCCTAATAGGAAGTCCTGAGCTCGAGCCTTTTTCTTAGGATTTCCAACTTGAAACCTTCGAAAAGGTAGCCGCAATACAATTCGAACCACCTGGTCAATTGGCTTCTCCTGCCGACAAAGGGCTCGAGGTTTATTTCCGAAGCCGATAGCAGACTTTGCCTTTTTGGACATTAAAAAATATTGACTTCCCACCACTTTCTACTTCTTCTTAGATTCCAACTCTCAGCTTCAATGGTGAGCTATTAATTCTTGTATTTGGCAGGGCTCGTAATATTTAGAAAAATATCTGGTGCGTTGCAACACACAACTTTCCTTAGCTCTACGTCAATTCACTTTGTACATGGCCTTTGAACTTGGTCAAACAACACGTCACAGCAGCAGGAAACGGTAGCGCCTACAGTTCTGGAATTTATTGTGCTGCTCGTACTCATTCCAGGACCATTAGTGAGCAATTGGTACATAGATAATTGATGAGGCTGTAAACACGAATTTTTTGAAGAAGGATAGTAATTACTTTTGCAGAGCTATTGGGTAATAACTGTTAGAACTGGTAGTAAGCGAAACGACAGTAGTTGAAATTCAGGAATTTCTGGAGTGAGCCCCATCTATCTCATGAGCGTTTTTAAACACTCACCCTTTAGGTATCGGATAGGAATACAATAAAAATTTTTTTTAACATTCTACTAACATTCCAGCGGAGGTTATAAGAAAAGAATAGCGCTAAAAACGCTTTTCGTAGAAAATTTTGATAATTTATTGTGTTGCTCTCGTCATTTTCCCACGAATGGGAATTTTATGGTATAATTATCTTATTGGGAGCTATCTATATAAAAAATTTGATCAAAATCGTTAGAGCCGTTTTGGAGAAAAAAATTTGGTGTTTTAATCACTGTGATAACTATAGTTAACATTCGATAGATTTTGCCCACACCCTTACTTTTGCGTCCCATGGTAACCTGTAGGCTAGATATCAACTTTCAGCTGATTTGGTACGGTTGTTTTCTCTAAAAACCGCGCTAAAACCGATTTCGTCGAAGGTTTTGGTAATTTATTGTGCTGCTCTCGTCATTTTCCCACTGGGAAAATTATGGTATAATTGCCTTATTAAGAGCTATAAATATAAAAAATTTAATCAAAATCGTTGGAGCCGTTTTGGAGAAAAAAAAATTTCGTGTTTTGATCACTATGATAACTATAGTTAAATTTCAGTGGATTTTGTTCATACCCTTATTTTGGCGTTCCATGGTAACCTACCGGCGAGATATGAAGTTTGAGCTGATTTGGTACGGTGGTTTTCTCTAAAAATCGTTCACAGACACACACACACACACACACACAGACCATTTTTCCAAATAGTGTTTTTCGGACTCAGGAGGGTCTGAAACGTAAAGATATGAAGAAAACTCAAAAAAAAATTTCAGCCGATTACATAACTTTCCTTTCTACTTCGTAGAGCAAGGAAAGTAAAAAAAATGCTGCAAATTATTACTCAAAGGTACATTATTCTCTTGCACAGCATGATTGAGACATATCGCATTCAATCCAATGTCGAAAAATAATGAGAATATAACATGGGCATATCAGCAATCTGGTAAACGACAACTCGAATGCAATCAACTATATTTGGGAGCACTTCTGAGACCCATCCAATTCGCTTCGGCATCAAAGAATTACACTGAGATAACGACAATTGGATACCAAATGGGATTTGTGTACGAAAGAACAGTTTTTTGGCGGCTGACAGACATTGGAGATTTCGATTCAACATTGTTCAAGTAGGTCTGGTTAGGAAGGTACTTACAAAGATGTAAGAGATAAAAACGAGAGTGTGAAATCAGAAGTGCGCATGATACTCAGAGGTCTGTCTTTGGGTAGTGCAAACTGAAGATGGGGAATCAGCTGCCTGGTCCATCGCTTCTTCTGAACTGTGACCCACTCGTCTTGCCTCCACCTTCTTCCCAAGGGTTATAGCCCTTCTTCTTCTCTTCTGATGGTTGTAGTCTAGTTTCTCTCTTGATGGGTACAGCTCCTGCTCGGCTGCCAGAAGGTAGATTGGGGTTACACTCGCCATCACCAGTACTGCCTCTTGAGAAATCATGCGGTACGAACAAGCAATGAAAAATACATCTGCGTTGCACTGTTGCCTTCCACTTCCTGTGGTAGGCAATGCTCAGTGTATCAGCCCACACCGACACCCGCTTCGTGCTTACCCACAGCCACGCAGGCCATCAAATGGGAAAGATTCGTTGTTACTGTGATGGCTTTATCTGCCGCTTGCCGAATGTGGAAACTAAGCGACCTCTTGGTATCCTCCATTACACCCAATTACCGAACCATTTCCCTTGTTTGCAGCTTTGTGGCCGCCACACGGAAGATGACAACGTTCTTTGTGTCGTTACCAGGATTAGCTCTGTTATCCCATTAACCCTAAAGGTGTCCTCTAGGGCCTCCAGTAGGTCTTTCCTTGCATAACGAGTTGAACCCATTGTTTACCTCCTGGGAGACCAACAGGCCCTCGGGCGGATTGGTTACCCTGTTGTGGCATCATACTTCCACCACTTCTTGGGTTGCTCCTGTTCTGAAACTATCCTGACTCACTGCTAGGTCACCCCACTCCTGATGTCACTTGAAAGGCATGGTAGTAGCATTTTGTACAGCCCTTCCCTGTTGTATCCCGCAGTGAACCTTGGAACAACTAGCTGCGCATTGCGCTGACTCTGCGCAGAGGGAAATAAGGATATCCCAGCAGTGCTTCTATCTGTTGACTAGGTCAGTCACTGACGCAGAAAGCTTCTTTTTGGTTTATTATTCATTCTGAATAATAACCCTATGTTTTCGGTCACGAAAATTTTTTACAACCCCTCCTCAAAATTTGATACTTCACGTTTCAAGACATGGGGATTCCAAATCTGCAATGTCCGTCCGCCGTCCCCCGTCCCCCGTCCGCCGTCTGGGCCATTTTGTGCCTTTAACACGGTCTAAAAAATTCGTTCTTTCGCACAAAAACCCCATTTGGTATCTAGTTGTGGCCGCCATCTTGGCAATCCGATCGGACGAATCCCATGGTTGTTATGGGCAAAAAATGGTTAAAAAAATTAACGAAACGCAATATAATCGCAAATAAGCCGTGTTTCGTATCGTTTTCAAGGCCCGCTCGACTCACAACGCCCTTTGGACTCGCAACGTCCTGCCAATTGCCAAGCGAGGGTTCGCTGGAAGCCCCTGTCCCAATGTGTCCGACTCTTTTTGCGACGGGGCGGAGGAAGGTTAAGGCCACTTCCTCCACACACCCCTCCATCAGATCCCAAATGCCTACAGACGTTTAGGGGCGCCTGGCGCCGAGGGAATATTTAGTTAATGTAGTTCCATTGTAGTCAGGTCATGTTTCGTATGGTTTACTAGTATTTGATGCTGATTCGAATGGGATATGTCTCGGAGCAGTAATACTAGGTCAAGCTATTCATGAGAATAATAAACCATTGTGTAATAATTTGCAGGGTTTTTAAAACTATTGATAGCACTCGTAATCGCTCTATTTCACCCTCAGTATCAGTTCGTGGTTCTTTTGCACTGGATGACTCGGGTCTGGAGCGTAAAATTTGTTCAATATTAATTGTCCCTCTGGTGGGATCCAATCGACAGGAAGAGTTTATCCAAGAAAAGTGAGGACTTTCCCAACTTGTTGTTAGATCTGATTTAAACTGGTTAGGCATCACGTTGGGACAAACTGGATCTTCAGTCAGTTGGCTGCTGGGGGAGGGTGGAAAACTTAGGAGTAAGTGGATTTCGAACCGCGAAGTTCCTTCAAACCTCCCTCTCGTCTCTTGCCCACCTACAGTCTCCTTGCGGGCCAATAAAACGGATTCACTTTGTGAGAGAAAATCACGAAACCGGGTTACTGGTGGGGAGTGGTTTGGGTGGCGGAGGGGAAGTGGTTAGTGTGGTGGGAGGGGAAGTGGTTAGTGGTGAAGGAGTAGAGTGGAGGGGAGTGAGCCTGAAAGGCAATGCATAGGAAATCGGCCCACAATAACAAATTCATAGGTACACACCGATTCCGACATAATTAAGAAGTTTCTGCGGCCTGGGAAAGAGAACGCCGATGGGGGACTTGAGCGCGGCGATGGGGAAACTCGGAGCGATAATACGGCCCCTTTTCCTCGAGGCGGTTCTAATTCGCGATAAATCTGCAAGTCAATTCCCGCTCCCTTCGCGTCGTCTGCGATTCGGAGGTAGAGAAGAGGGGACAGAGAGTTGGGGCAAGGAGGTAAATCAAGGGGTCCGTGTGCCGGAGCGAACTGAATCAGCGCCAACGGGAGGGAAACGAACTTTTGTCCCTCCGCCTCTTCCGAATCCCAAGCGTCGAAACTTCCGGAATCAGTAGGAAAATATCGGCGTTGGCTCAGTTCCTCAGGAGGTGGAGGTGGAGAAGACGTGAATAAACTGAGTGGAAAACGTGTGAAGCACTTCATTGGCAGTGCTGCTAGGTCACTTTTATAGCTGCAGCCCCCCTCAGGATTCAGAGTCAGAGGGGACACGCCAGTTCCCTCACCTGGCATATCGTGGTGTCGTGGAGTTGATAGATCGGAAAAACTAAGCCTCTCTTGAGCACTGAACACAATTCTTGGCCTTGCTCACAAACCACTCGGTAGCTCGAAAACGCTGTAACTGTGCCCTCCCATTGGCTTGCTACTACTCCTGCAACTACCAATGATGTATCTCGACAGTCGCAAGCTGGACCGCTGAGCGTCGGCCCGTCATTTTTTGCATTGGAATGTAACTTGTGATGAAAAAAGAGTATATTTTGAGAATTCCCAATTTAAAAAGTCATGTGTAGCGCACAACCATTAACGTTGAGTGCAAAACCGAATCGCTTTGGGAGGAAGCAATGCTGTGTCCGTGTAGCAGGATCAGAAGGGAATAGTGTACTACGAGCTTCTCAAGCCCGCCGAAACAGTTGATGCCGCATGCTACCGACAAAAACGATGAAATTGAACCTAGCACTGATCGAAAGACGCCCGGAATGGGCCCGAAGACACGGCAAAGTCATTGTGCCGCATGACAACGCTTCTGGACATTCAGCAGAAGTTGTCAAGGAAACGACTTCTTCGCTTGGTTGCAAACTGAGAGTTGGCCGAGCAACACCTTCAAGACTTTTGAGAATTTACGAAAATGGCTCGAGGAATGGATGTCCATGAAAGATGAAGCTTTCTTTTGGAATGATAACCATAAAATGCCTGAAACATGGATAAAATGTATGGAAAGAGAGGGCCAATACTTTGAATAGAAAAAGGTTTGCCATTGTTCTTGAATAATAGCGTATTTTCCATGAAAAAGAAACTACTTTTTAAACTTGCGAAATGGCATTACACCTACTCAGGTTTTACATTTTATGTAGCCATATCCCGTTCACCTACACTTATGACGAAGGTAAAATCCACATGGGATTCCTTCAGTACTCCATTGATGAAACATTCCCATACAGCGACTGAACTCAACAAGACGACTGTAACGAGCATAAGCAGCCATTCTACCGTAGAATTGAGAGATGTCACTGACATTTTAGTCTTGACCAGAGTGAACTTGAATAAACTTCACAGAGACTTACCCTCAAATGTAAACTTGGAAGTCGGGATGAAGACCAGCGACAGAAGTTCCAAGTTTGGGAATTAGAGCGTTCCATTTGCCGGTTCAGCCGCAGCCCTTCTCATCCACTCACCCGGATTTCTTTCTTTTCTTTTGAGCGGAAAATTCGCTCGTTCTTTCGGACGGTCGTTTTGGAATACTAAAAGCCGAGAGGAAGAAGGAAGAAGAGGAGAATGACGAAGAAGGAGAAGGAGGCGTAGAGATGGTAACAGGCGAAGTGGCGCGCGGAGCGGAATGGAAAATCTCACTTTTGTGTCCGACAAATGAGAGCCTAACGACGAAAGTTTTCTATATTTATTCCCGTCCCATTTATCGTCGAAGAACGGCGGTTAAAGGAGGTTTCCCAGAAGAAAAAGGCTTGCGGTGGGAAGTGGAGGGAAGGAGTAGGGGTGATCCAGTTGAGAGAGAATCTCTCCTTCCCTAAACGCTGTCACAGTAAAATGTCTTAAAGGAGAAAATGAGAGAGCGGGCTTTGGAAAAGGGTGTGTTAACTTTGGGGTGAAATAAGACGACGTTTTACAACTGAGGATTTCACTGAGTGGTTGCAATGATCACGCCCTCATTTCTAATTTCTTCGTGCCACAACACTTCAAAACACCCAAATGAGAAGAGGGAAAACAGTTACAGAGTGACCGCAGAAGAAGCAAATGAGGTCAGTTGTACCATTATGAGGCCTGTTTTTTTCTCTTTAGAACTGCAAGTTAATGAGCCGTCGTAAATACCTGTCAGTCTACTTATACTAAACAAGAATGTGACACCTTGTTCATGTAGTAGCTTCACGTTGCAACTAACTGTGCACATTTCCCTTATCAATATCTGACTGTTGCTAGTTGACTCAAACCTTGACCAAACGGTTCGCTGTGGCTTCGATCACTTTAGCACCAACCTGATTCGAAGGCTCGAATTTTCATTCATCTCTACTCTTTATCTTCTTCCTTCGTTGAAAGCATGACATACTGAAGTGAACACAATACGACTGGTCATATTTTGCACGGAGTTGGCTAGTGGTATCCCACGACAAAACTCTGTCCACGTTCTGCGTGATTTAGTTGATGGGAAAGAACTAGGCAATTTGAGGAGAATAATCTTTGACGATAACAACACAGACATAAAATTGTCATTAGGTACTTTCGTCAGGAAGTATTTCAGTTAACTCTGTAATGAGCTCGGTGATTTCAACATGAAAAATTGGTGAAACTGCCGGGCGTTCTGAGTCAACTGGTTACCGCTCTTGATCATTGAAACCACGACTCAACGTTTGTGATTCGTATCCATCGAAAATACTTTTCGAATCTATAGAAAAAACCTTAAGCTCGAAGAGGATGAGATTTTGGAGGGACCGACGGCATATTGCCAATGATCAGAAACATCATCAGCTCAATTCTGAAATTCACTGGTGTACACGAGAGGTAACCTGCTCTGTGCCCAGGGGGTTCAAAAAATATATCGAAAGCAATAGGGATGCAACAAGACACAAGAATGACTGAAAGATGAGCAAATGGGTCTCATCGCAACGAAGCCGGCAAATCGCTACAATGGCCAAAGAAACCGTAAGCTTATATCCTTCATCATTCTTCCCCTCTACATCGTGTGAACTAGATTCTCAATAAGCGATGATGATCATGCTTCTTGTTGACGCTTTCGTCAACGCTATTATAGTTATCGAGTGATCTGTGTGCAGAACGTATTTCGTCTAAGGCGCCGTTTTCTTCCCACCTGAAACGCTCAGACCACACTGTTGCTCCACCTGGTTTTATTGTCCACGGATTTATTCAGTAGTCTGGTTTGCGGGTGAGGGCTTTTCGATGTTCCACAAAACTCACCCCTCTATCCTCTAAGGTTTATGGATTAACTTCCTCCAACGAAGATTTATGACGGCTCTCCCACCCGCTATATATCTTAATAATTCCTTTTTCTGCATTCCGTTTCTCTCTATTCTCAGCTCCGTTTTCTTATTTCTTCTGAAAATCGGAAAAAGGTAGAAGTAAACCGATCGAGAGGCGCTGTTTGAGTTTGTGATTGCGTGAGTTGATCAGTAATGGATGACGTTCGAAACACGCTCAAGGTACTCAACCTTCTAAATATAGAACATAAATTGCAATGCACATCCCAACTCTCCTGAGTGAGATCCGCGTGCACTGTGCAATTATTAACGTTATCCTACTCAACGACAAGTGTGCCGCGCTTACACTTCTGCACAGAGCTCATTCTAAACATTATTTTAACTAAATTTAAATTGAGAAAACGGATCTCGACGCCTCGAAGATGGTTTTATGGTTAACAAAGAACTGAACTCATCTGAAGAGTGATTAAAGATCAGCGTAGGATGAATACCGCATATTATTTCGAGCTAAATACAATAATCAGGGAAACAATCTGGAATGCACTGGGTTGCGCCAATTAACCTCAATTGAATTACAAGGGTACTGGTACTTTCGCACGAGGAGTTCTCAGTAGCTATAGGCACAAGGGATTCATGGGGGAGTTTTGAGTAACAAGGGAGACTCTGTTAGAAACTTGACAGTAGTATTTAAATAGTACAACTTATCACAGGCGAAAGATAATACCCAGTATTCTGGGATTCTGAGAAAACTTGGCGACTGAGGAGTGAGAAATGAGATAGGAGCCGGGTTAAAGAAAACATCACTGAACTATTAAAAAAGCTCGTATGTGGGAAAGTACGTTGTCGGCTACGGAAATACTAATGTGTTTGTAAAAGCTTGGAATACTGAAGAAAAAATTTTATTGACCAGAGTTGATTCCGACAGCTGTAAGATCGAACAATTGTGGAAGCCCAGCTTGACCTCGAGAACTTGGTTTGGGTTGATTGACGATAACTGCTGGCGTACTAATTTGGCTAAAGTTGAGCCGAGAAAAGAAATAAAGCAAACAGAAAAAGATATTGTGTATAAAGCAAAAATGTTTCAACTCGGTATCCGCTCAATGGTCTAAATTTTATCTTTCTTCAAAAAGCCAAGACGTCCGAAAACCGTATTTTAACTTTTTCCTACTTTTTGAAGTAAATCAAACAACCTAGCGCTCATATAATGCATGAGACGTTCTCACACAAAAAAAAACATTTTTGTAATCCCAAGAAGCTCAGGAACAACCCATATTATTCCAGAATTCAAACTATTGTTGCCTCTTAGACTTATTCCTTGCTCTGTGTACTTCCTATAATTCCTTACATAAACCTTTCTTACCAAACCTGACGAACGTAAATTGGAGGTAAAAACCTATTAGTGTACGCAGAATGGAGTGAGCACGTGGTATTTAATGGGACGATTAGTCAACATGAGTGAGCCAGCTAACAAATGCCAGTTTGCTGGAGTGGGTTGTGAGAGCAGTGCTTTGTGTTAACCGACGAATCGACTCACTGATTACCTTTGTTCTCGAACTATCAAAGAGTGAAAGGCAAAAGGGAGTTTTGAATTTGATCGGAAATAATTCGTTCTAGTACTTACACGAACATAGGGCATCCATATACAACAGTGAGAGTGGGAACTAATACCTGCAGTATATCCTGTTTTTATGACGGACTAACTTGTGCAAAATGATTCCTTCTGGATCCTGCTCCCATCAAAACAATGCTCTCAAGATGGAAACGCCCTCCGATTTGCTTGAGCAGGTTTTCTCAGTCCTTTCGAAACTTCACGTAGCAGTACACGAGGTCTATACACTACTAGTTGTCTTACGAATAGCAACATCGACGAACTCAGAGTCCCAGAACTTCCTGCGTCCGGATTTTCGAACCGTAAGGGTCGCGATTATACCCTCTGTGGCATTGAGTGATCGTCATGGAACGGTGAGACATCCGCCAACCAATAGATTCCCGGGAGCCTTTCAGCCGTTAGGTCAGAGACAGTTCAATTATATCTCGAACTGTGGAGAGAACGTCTTCTGCGGCTCAATACTGTTGGCATTGATTTCAATGAGGCCCTCGACTTCACTGTACGCCATCCCCACCACGTATCTTTCCTATTTCGTATTTGCTAAACGCAACGTTTAGTGCAGAAATTTCACTAAATTGCCAAGTTCAAAGGAGAAACACTTATTTCCGGATCGCAATCATAGAAGCAAACAATTGGTAAGATAAGCTGAACGCCTATGCTGACACTAATGGAGAATAGTTAAAATGGTCCGAGTACGTGTATTTATGTCTATGAACACAATTGAGGGAGAAACGCTGAACCAAATCACTACAAATATTACACTCTCCCTTCGAATCTACATAGAAATGACTGTGAACAACATACACCTCATAGATTTCAATGTTTCCCACACAAAAAATGTTTTTCGTAAAAACTGCTAGCACGATTTTGAATTAATTTGTTGCGTAATGATAATAATCACGCTAAAATCACGTTGGTAGTCCAATAATATAACCACTCAGTAGGAATTTAATAGCGGCCATAAACCGCATCACATAAAATTCCAAACACAAGCTCAACCTAATGGGACTCAACCTCAAAAAATAGCAATTCCTCCTTTAGAGCCTCTCGTTCCCTTGACCGAATTTTTTCACATGCTTCCTGCATAACTTCCAATCCGTAAACACGAATCGTCGTGTTCGGAGGTTATGTGACACTCTAATAAACTGCTGACACAGGCATATTGAAGGTTGTTACAGTAGTGGGAGCAATCCAATGAACCCCTCAACGTCAAGCAGTTTTTCAACAATTTTACTTAAAATTCCCCCTAAAATGGTGTTGACATCACAATTTTTTTGTATGTTGGTATGTAAACGACGGTCGAGGTGTAATTCCTAATACATTTAGGACTCTGATGCCCCACTAGTTTTAATATGAAGTATTACCAAATTCATATGAAACTAGTGAAGACAAGGTTAGATTAGTTGCAGGTGCGACAAAAATCATTGAATGTGCACGGTTGAGGGAAGCTCACTATATCCAAAGTAGTGGTAAAACCTCAAACCCTTCGGGCTGATTCCTGGGAGTAGCTTGTTAGCTTCCCTACTGCACTGTGGGGTTACAAGAGCAGCTGAAGATTTACGTGTTTGAATATCACTCAGAGGATTCAGAAGTCTGATCTGCAACTGTAGTGTGAGGGGCTTTCGGGAGGGTGTGAGAGTAAATTACAATAACATAAGCCGGAACCCCCTAGACCCATCCTCAGGAACTTCCGCAGCTCTGGAGGCTTTTGATTGAAGAACAACCGGGTAGAAACGAGGCACTATGAGTTTTGAGCCCAACGGAAGAGCGGCAAGAAAATCGGAAATTGTTGGAATACTCGGGGAAGCTCGTTATTCTGCAGAGCATTTAATGCGAGGGTAGTTGAGAATTCCTGTAAACTCCTCTAATCCTTAAAGGGAGCAGAAGGCTCTGGTTTGGAGAAACGATGATGGCAAGAGATGGGATGCAAGGGAAGGGCATGGGAGGGAAAGCGTACTTGAATCGATTCCGGCCTTGCATTTATTATAAGGCGGATTAAAACCTCGTCTCACCACTTAGAAGGCGGGAAGCCTTTTCTGTCTAGTCCTCCGAAGCTCTATTCGGTTAATTTCCTATACACCGGCTTATCGGCTGTTATTTCGTCCTCCCCCTCGACAAAAGGCTCCTCCGATTAGAATATCACCGTTGAAATATTCGGACCCCTCCGATTCCTTTATTAAACCCGATAATTAAGTTCATTTATCAAGTCCAACGCTCCTTATTACCCACGAAAACAAAAGCACGCGTTAATTAATATCGCAGAACCGTCCGATCCCCTTCAGACTGCCCATTCAATGCTTTGCAAAGAAGCGTTTTCATTATTCGTATCGTGAAACTTTAATGACGGTACCAACAAAATGACGGGGAGTCTGAGGCTCTCAAGTTTCGGAAGTTTCATGCCAAATTCACTCCACTCAACCAGCTTTCAAGTCAGCATAGGAATCCACATGATTCAAAGCTGGAAACAAAATCCTTGGCTCTTAGAGACTTTCACCATAGTTTTAAGCCAAAGATCACGGTCGTTGAACAGCGATGACGGGTTTCATTAGAGCGTGATTTCCCATTTCCCCCAGCCTGGAAATGCATGATCACGCTGAAGAGTCTTCGATCATATGCAAGGCATATGGAGCTTTCCAATTTATTTAATTAGGTCCTTGGCAACGTGTTATCAGCAACAAACAATACATTCAACAATTTATTGGGTTTCATTCTGGTTCATTGAAGTTTTTGGAGCTCCCTCATTCTTTAGAAACCCCCCATTTCTGCGTCCACCCCACTTTCAGTCCCTTCAACCCAATATATTCTTCTTATTGAGGAATCCACGCCACCATTCTTAACTTCACTCCAAGTTCAATTGCTTGCTACACCAATTGCTTTGCGCAGTCCATTTCTGTGCTAGACAGATCTATTGGACCTATGATCCTTAATTGGTCACTCGTCCTCGTTGACATTCATGAAAGCTGTTCCCTATAAACTGTCCGGAAACTCATGAAAAGAAATGACGGGTGCAATGAACACACACACTCTTTTCTCTCAAATGTTATTCGCAAGCAGAAAACTTTGAAACGCTGTAGTGTAGAGTATTTTCTGTAGAAAATACTGAAACTTGTTTTTACAGCAGATTACATAACTTTACCTCTGACCTCGTGGAGAAGGGACTTTCCCCTGACTTGATATAGAGTGGGGCTCTTTTTTTATGTAACTTTGAGGTTAGGCAGAGCTCGTCCATCACCGTACTGTGAAGTAATTGCCCACTGTAGTTACGTGGAGATTCTTTCAAGGAAATGTAGTTTTTTGTTGAATCCAATCCAGTCATACGCAACGCAATTAGCTTCCCTCCCTTTTCATTCGTATCCCTTCCCGATGTAGTTGGGCTGTTTCTCTTCCTCCGCCTCCGGCCGCGTGTTTGTCCCTTCAAATTACCGCCGTTCCCGCAGATTTGCATATGGCGAGTCGTCCTCCGGCTCTTCCTCGTCTATGCCCCTCAACTGATTAGCCCCCATCTTCCTCCCGCGGCTCCCATGAATATTTATCCAACGAGTGATGAGTTGCAGGGGGAGTCGTGGGCTCGACGGTCATTAGAGATCCGCGCACGTTCTCCTGCCCAGGAGCTGGAGGAAGGCACCGCTGCGGAAAACTGAGCGCTCCGAGATCCAAAGAGGTTGATGACATACCTACTTTAAAATTAAACGGGCCGACCGGCGGCCGCTTGCTCGGCCTCGGGAGAGAACTTTCAAAACTGACCACGTGAGGTACCTAATTGAAACGAGTGGGATAACATGAAATGGAACCCACCTACAGAACAAGCAGCCAACTGTTGTTGGTATTTCGAAAGCAGGCCACGTAACTGTAGTGACATTCACCATTAGATACTGGTGACACTGATTCCCATTTGTAACCACTGGTTCTTCATCATTCTCATTATCATGGAATCAGAATGATTGTTCGACGCAGGCCCAATTAGTTGGGGTTGTTGACCTAGGAACGATTTTGCAGTGACAACAAATTTCCCATTCTTCTGGACTTTACAAAATATCCTTTTCCTTCTACTATTTCAAATTCCTCTCCACAACAGACAGCCCCTACAAAACCCAGTCATCTATCAGCTCTGATGAAAGTGAGTCGTCTCCCAGTTTTCACGACTCACGACAGGTACTCGTTTCATCTGTTTTCTACATCTAATTCAGATTCGTCTCTCCTTCCCCCGTATAACCAGTTTTCACTTCCTTGTTCACGCTTGTATACTCAAACTCATATCCTATTATAGCCACTCACGCTTGTATACTCAAACTCATATCCTATTATAGCCACTTCATCCTTGTACGTGTAAGAGTTCGAATCCTGTGATTTCCCAGTTCTTCAAATACAAGTTCATGCTACAGTAACACCCGTCTCTGCGGTGCTTTCAAGTCTACCATGCTCAAAACAATGATAGTATCGTTGACTGCATACGACAAGCCCCACTCATTACCTTTTGGTGACATGATTACTTCAATTTATAGTGAGTTCTCCGCTTTCGAGCGAATATTCTTCGATTATTTCCTGGAGCGATAAGAGTCGTTGCTCGAGGGAGGGCGGCAGTTAGTAACTACCAAGCAAACCATGGCTATACATCAACTACATAAAAGACATTGGCATCCGGAATCTACAAACGCGGTTAGGTCAGTATTTTTCGTTTTTGCTAGAATATCGTGAGAAGAAACACGTGCGAATGATTGGGAAAAGCTGTCTTTCATACCGAAACGGATTTCCAAAAAACAGAACTATTCTCGAAGGTTGGTTGACATAACAATTACATAACAATTACGTCGATGCTAGAACGTGACATATTCAGTTGCCCAGAAATAAGAGGAACGAAAGTTTGCTACCCCAGTATCTGTTTGATTAAAACATGAGATGGAAACACCAAATAAACTTGATAAACATTGAAGCAAATGTCAAACATGCTAACACTCTATTTCCGGATACTCGAGATATTGCAGCAGCTATCAATATTTACACAACAACGAATCGAATTATCTTGTACTGGTCAGTACTTACATTTTCTTCTCACAAACATCTCGAAAAGTCCGGTGAACGGAGATATGTGACGGTGATGCAAAAAAATTCAATCATTATCATTGAACTATCCTTTCTCCCATTAGGTTATTCCCACGTTATTAACCACCTCATGAGTTCAATATATTTCGTATTCAGTTCTTAACAGTTTACACACAATGTATAATAGCTTCTGAAGCCAGTATAGGGAAGAACATTCGCGGGAGCCACCTATGACGAGTTGCCATTAACATGACTAGGCAGACGCATCGATGAAGCAACTGCGTTGGCTATGTGAGCCTATAGCGTATAGCCCTACCCGAGCTCAGCTTAGCGTGCTCTCATTTAGCTGTCTTGCTGATCGTATCTGACCCCGTGAAAACATTGTATTTTTTATGTCTAATTTCTGTATGAATGTTCTTTTTAAAATACGTTTTCGTCCTCAAGAAAAACCTACATCTTTCCATCACTCGTAATCCATTCACAAATTACCTTCAGACGATTTCTCAACAACTTTTGCTAAATTCCCCCACCAATTGAGCTGAATTTCCCAACAGTGTTCCACATCTAAGGCGGCCACGTTAGTGGGTACGTGGCATTAAACTTCTTTTGTTAGCATTCTTGTGGTTTTTACTCCACGCACGGGAACTAGGTAGATACTAAAACACGGATCTTTGAATCGTCCCAGAAAACTGATCGAATTGAAACTGGTGTTTAACGCTTCCGGTTGGTTTCTCATCAAACTTAACTGATCGTTATAATTTATGCAGTCTAGTTGGATGCTCAAATTGTAGTGTTGCGCGAGGAAACAATGTTTCCGATTGGTAAAAGGATATTTCCTGACTACTGATTTCCGATGTAACACATCAATTTCCACCGACTCTACACAGGCGATGATGCCTTTTACACTTCTAATTGATCAAATTAGCCCGGTTGTCGATCAACCCCTTTTAGCGAGCGAGACCCTGAAGACTTCAAAAGCGGCTGACCGCCGTACGTGACCGCAGGCTTGCCAGCGCTCGTTGGCGGTTTCCAGGGTTAACCCACACATTTTGCCTTCGCCCTTATCTCCTGCTAACGCCCCTCATTTCCGCTTTTCTCACCTGAGGAAAGGAGAATGGGGAGGAAGTCGTTTTTAATTCATAGGCGACTCCGTCGGGTTAAAACCCTCGGAGCCGTCAACATTTCTGCTACGTAATTTAATCCCGTTAGTTGACCCGTAACACTGACATGAGTTGAGTGTTGCCTTGTCCGGAGGAATTACATCCAAAGCCTCGGGTCAAACTCGTGGCTCGTTAACAAAGCGAACAGAAAAAATAATTTAGGCGATCATTCATCTGATCACGAGGCTGTACATTTTTTAGCTGCTAAAAGCAAAACTTGGATGCCAATAAAACACCGAAACGTCGGAGACGTAAATTTCACAAATGAAGGACGCAAACGAGTTATTCCATATTAAAACCACTAATATATCTCCTCACCGTTTATGCATCAAATAAATATGCACTCGATTGTACACAATGCTTTTAAGATGTGGGTATATTTATATATATAAATAATATGTATTATATTATTATTTATTAATTATTGAATAGTAATGTGATAATTATATTTGTCGGCACTGGTATAAAATACCCCTTCCTCCCTGGTGTATGTCTGCAGCTCCATGGCCGTTGTAAATGCAACTAAGTGGATTGATTTGCCCAGGTAAACTTTCCCTGGTAACCCAAACACGAGAACGGTGACACCAAGCTACCTGTAAATCTATGAACTAAATGAGTCGTTCTGCTGGGTGATTCATGTAGGAAAAGCCTCCACCGGCCGTAACCGCGAATCACCATCGGGTTAGTAACGTTGCTTTGAGGTGTGGCTCTTGAAATGCTTTGCTCACTCTCCGATTCATTTCGAAACACGTTTAAAGATTGGAGACTCATATACGGATAATCGAAGCCACAAAAAAACAAGGATTTCCCATGCGTTACTTAACTATAATCAAATATTCATTTTTACTCATCGCTACCGGATCGTCGTTTGTGTGCGCATGTAGTCATAATGCATGATGTCAACTCGTGTCATGTGTGTCAACATCTACGTAATGTACTCTATAAATGTTTCTCCGACGCTATGTTGAGCAGAACCCAAATGTGCTAAAAATTGTGGTTTCCTGCCTTCATGCAACCAATACCCACTCTAACTATTTCTATGTCTAGCCGTTGAACGAAGATATATAATATATGTGGAAGATTGCACTCAGCACAGCACGAAATCAATTTCACAAACTTCCGAACAACACAAACGTATGAGCACATCATTCGTAAATATGGTAATAACAAGAGGAGACGATTCTAACCGAGTTATTTTTAATCGAAATGATAACAAACATGACGAAAAAATGTAATGCTTCAGCGGTGGTTTTATATTCTCTTATCACTTCTTCTTTTGCTCTGCTTAGTCTTAGATACAGGAAGGTAATTATTTTACTACGGTAAGTATGTGCTATGAAGATAAATGAGCTGAGTTAAAGTTTCAATGAGAAGCAAACGTTTATACTTTTTTTTCGCGCGCACTGAACTCGTTCCCCACGAAAAGTGAAAAGAGAAAAATCCGAAAGGCGGGACACAGGCCGCTGGCGTGTATTGCATTGTGCCGTATGTGCTACCGTTTTTCATTTGTGCTTCCGCTTCAATATTTTGATATCCAGCCCAGTTGTGCGGAGACGGTTTTACTCCTTCGTTGTCATAAAAAAAAAACTGATTCCACCGAGTGATTCCCTGACGGGTCCGAACAAATGGATATCTAATGGAGCGAGGTCTGAGCTATAAAATGAACGTGATGGAACTTCCTAACGTATACTTCCGATGGATAGAAAGGACTCACGTTATTTTTTACGCCAACGGCCCGCACTTATTGAAACGGTTTTGAGAGTTGCCGATAATCGAAAGTTCATCGTGAAGTAAACGAGAGCATTCATCAACGTTGTACAAGAGGAAAGTAGATTACGGTACTTAATAACCTCAAACGACAAAAACTTGATACCACAAGTTATGACACAATATCGATTTGATTAACACGTTATTAAGGTCATTTAACCTTGTATTTTTGTCATGAATTGGAGTGAATTATATCTTTCATTTGAGTTATGAGAACCTCCTTTCTAAGCCCACTAACGATAAAAAAAAATTATAAAGATTACTTACGAAATTTCTCCGAAGGCGGCGAACGCTTCTCGCAGCGTTTGTGTTTCGATTTCAGGACTAAGGTCCCCGACGAATATGTGGTAGTGTTCTGAAACAATAAAACACTATCTTATAGATACGAAGTATTTTAATTATAATACATGAAAATGCGTTGCTCAATGTATATCCCGGTAAAATGTGCACAGAAGTGTCGGCATTACTACCAGCAAATATACGGTGAAAGGATCAATTATAAAGTTTTGAAAGCTTCCTACAACACCTTTTTAAGTCTTGCCTACAGTGAGGATGATTTAACTTCTATTTGTAACTTTTTATAAACGTCTATCAAACACTTCTATTCTATTCGATTCGTTTATGTAGGCTATTCCATCGTCATCCATCTCCTAATTACTTAATAGGAGTAACGGAATGATTAAAAGCTGCATTTGGCTAGATACCCTCATCTGAATGTATATTGAACGATATTTCTGATCATGACCCAAGCAAGCCGTCAAACTGGGAGCTCAACAGTATGTTAACCATTCAAGATCACTATCCTAGTTTTCTCTTGATCAACTTTCGCCCTAGTTGTATGAAAGAGAAGAACAATGCACAAAATATAAAGTCAGGGTAGTAACAATGGTTCATGGGCAAAAGACCCAGCCTGTACGTTAAATCTTTTTAAAAAGTTATTTGTTCTTTCTCTTTTGCTTCATAAGATCCACCTTGTGAGCTACGTAAAACAATATCAATTGACTGAAGTTAACGGAATGGAAATGATGCACAGATCCGAGTACAGTGAGTGAGGTGAGTGAGCTTGTAATCTGCGATTTGCTTGGGAACCACAATTTCATAAGTAAGAAAACCCACCTGACCTGAAATTAAAAATAATAATAACCCTATTGCGAAAAATTATGGAATACTAAACGGGGAATCGTGATTAAAAAGCTTGGTTTATCCCACTTTTGTATCACAGAAAAAGAGAGAATGAACCTACTGTTGTTACGCACAAATGGAGTTCCTGTGGTGGAACTGTTCTGACCACTGGGCTTCGAGCGTTCTTTATACTACATCCATGGCAGTGAGTGCGTATCAGTTTGTTTTTTAAAGTAACCTCCTTACTGTCATCACACGTGTCACCCACCTACTTTGACCCTGAACTCATGAAATCTCTCATCCATGCTCACACCAGTTTGACTATCCAGAGGCATGAACCTGTTAAGACACACGGGCTACTGGACATTCGTCTTGTAATCGGTTACTCTGAACTCTCTCCTGAAGCTACAGGTATCATAATTATTTAATCTTGCCAGTGCTAATTCAATACATTACAATCTTATCTCGCTCGTTACATTCACCACTGATTATTTCTCCCTTATACAATACCTATCTATCTCCCAACAGACGTCTTGTGAAATCTGAATGAGAGCATATAAGGCTTATAGTTGGTATCCTAGGCTGTTCCACAACGAGGAGATATCGTAGGTCAAGGACTCAACCTGGTTCAAAGGAGGGCATAAAAAACTCAAATTAACATCGGCGCAATTTCTGAAGTTTAGGTGGAGAGTGTACGGGAGTGGGGTGGACGGGTGTCACCTTGATACGTGAGAAAAGAAATGAATGATAATATTCCTAGGAGGAATAACACCCGATACATTGATCTATCGCAGTGCAGTGGTAAAGTATAAGTTTAAGCTGATTTTGCAAAGGAAGTCGGTTGAACTTAACTGACGTTTATTGTATTTCAATATAGCCGCTTGTATTCAGAATTATATTTAATTGTTCTAACAAAAAGTTTGATTCCAATTCTGAAGTTTCTTCAATAATTTTAAAATAGAACAACAGCACGTGTCCCAACCCTTACAACCTGCTTGTTAGTCTAGTTGTATGAGCTTATTAATTTGGACTGGGTTCAATTCAGACTGAACCGTACACCCAGCCTATACCAGGGATGTTATGACATAGAGTCTCATTGCATCACTGATAAGGGCAGCTGGGTTGACGTTAAATCTGGCCAACTTATAGGCGACTCGAAAAATCTAAGTGGAGATACTATGATTCATTCTTTTCTACCTTGGGGTCTTCTCATATCCGGCGGCAGCGGTATTGTCATAAGCCCAGTGAACAGTTTTTTATCATTTTTTTATTTCCATGGCGGTTTTCCTGTTTTAGTTTGGTGAACCCGGGTGATGAACACACGTGGGTCGCCGTATGTCTGAGCAGAAACGCGTGCTAGGCTCCGATTACCAGTGCTGTTCGTGAGTTGGGCCCTCATCTCCTTCACTTTTGTCCATTATCATCTTTTGTATAATTAGAATAAGTGTGCCTATTTTTATTTACGACTTCAATAGACACTTCTGCACGTGCTGCTGAAATTGCGTTATGACTGCTGAGATCTGATCATAAGTTTGTTATTGAAGCCAATCCTCTTTTGACCTCCATGAAAACTGCATTGCGTGTTCTTGTGACTACGAAGCTTACTAGAGGTTTCAAGGTGTTGATGGAAATACATGGCTCGTTCGGTATCTGTACAAACGATCAACCCTTTCATTCAAAGTAGCGCGCACTAGTGATCAGATAACTGCTGCAGGAGCAGAGACGGAAGCCTTCAAAGCAGAAAAATGCAAAAAACGTTATCTCTAATGAGTCCCCAGCTAGAGGAGGGAGGAAATGAAGGAGAAAAAAGTGCAATTACAACGAGAGCTTCCGTCCTCACAGAACAGCTTCCATCATCAAAAAACTTTTTGACTCATTTTGGGTTCGTCCAAATCGGAAACCCGTTTTGTCCTTTTATTTTTCTCTCGCTTCCTTTGCCTCGATTCCACGGACGATTAAAAACACATATTGACTCGTCCAAAAGTTTGATCCCTCTACAACCCCGTTCTGTGGAAAGAAGCTTGTATAAGGCCATTACGCGAATTGGAACGGGCTACTCCCCTCCACCACCTCGTCAACTCCAAACTGGTTTAATCGATTTCTTCGGCACTTCAAGAGATTTCGGAGTGAACGACAAGATGGGAAAGCATGGGAAACTGGGGAAGGAGAATCCGGGGCTAAAAACGGATAGGAAGGGAAGGATAATAGGTTGAGTTGGACGCACAATGGGACAATCTTTGTCGTGTTACTTTCCCTCACATCGAGTAGAATGCGAGCACGAATAACACAAAACGGCATCAGCGGATTTCACACCAATAGGGGAAATCCAAAAACGAGGGAAGTTGAATGAGCGACGTCGAAGTTGTCCAACAAAAAACGATCATTGGTCCCCTGAGACGGATTTTAGGATTTTCTGTTGAAAACACGATCGTATCCGGCGCTATGCACACGCTCAAACTACTCGCATTAGCGGCACACTTTTAGTTCAATCTAACGTTCTAAGTTGGATTGGCGAAAGGCGTTCGGAGAATAGGCAGCAACGACACCAATTCAGTAAAGTTCGATGAGGTAAGAACTAGGGATGGGGAACGATTTATTTACATTTTAAAATTTATAAGGAGAAAACTGGTTTTCTGAATCGAAAGTATCTGAAAACGAACAGCACAGGCGGTGAGGAATTTGTACACGTGAGCGGCTTATAATTTGTATAAAAAAGTCGATGCCGAAGAAGAAGAAAGTCTAAACCCCTTGGTTTTTACGCTCAGATTTGCGTTATCAATACTTTCCTCAGTAAGATACATGTATCTTTTTCAGTAACGATTTGCCGTAAAATATTTGCCTGTTGCTACTTCTGTGCTCAGTATTGTGTTTGAGTACAAGTAAACAAAAGCTACAACCGGGAATCGTCTAGGTGGCAAGCTCATATCCCCACTGATCCTTTCACCCATTGGGGATGATATTCGACGACCACTATATTTTGGGGCTTGCTGTTTTCAAACTCACTGATAAAGTTTTTGTTTTTTGTTCCAAGGGAAAGACATAGCACGAGAGAGAGAGAGAGAGAGAGAGAGAGAGAGAGAGAGAGAGAGAGAGAGAGAGAGAGGAGAGAGAGAGAGAGAGAGAGGAGAGAGAGAGTGTGAGAGAGAGAGTGTGAGAGAGAGAGAGCGAGAGAGTGCATTTATTGATTGAAAAATAACAAATTAATGTTGCTGCATAAAAAACATTCAATATATGCTCGCCTGAAGGCCGGTCCGGTAGCGGGGAGAATAAAGTTGTCAAAATAAGCGTATCAAATAAATATTATGCTCTTGATATAAGAATAAAACAATGACTTATTATTCACTCTCTGGATATTATTACTTATATATTAAAAACTGGAATTTAGAACAGCGCATACACGTTTTACATAGTATTTGGTACGTAAATTATACTTTAATTATTACATAATTATTGATATACCCTATGAGTTATGAATTGCGCCCCTCGAGCACCAATTCTCGATATTATTACTTATATATTAAAAACTGGAATTTAGAACAGCGCATACACGTTTTACATAGTATTTGGTACGTAAATTATACTTTAATTATTACATAATTATTGATATACCCTATGAGTTATGAATTGCGCCCCTCGAGCACCAATTCTCCCTTCAAACCAAAGACAACCCAACACAACCTTCTTATAACTTCCCTTTGTACTATCGTTTACAGGATTCCTCTGGGAATCATTCAACATTCAACAATATACAATTTGACTTTTGGTACTAGCTGTCAGTCGGACGAATGGGTTCACAACATTACCTATCAGCCAGAATCGAGTTCCATAATGGAAATGTGCGAAAACCAGGGATGGATGAGAATGAAAAAAAAGAAGAATAGTTTTAAGAAAAAATTGTGTAATTGATAACACTTTGGTTGTTTCGCTCCGTGGTTTTCCCCACATCACCTTAAGAAAACCTTTGAGGAGAACATTCAGGTCCTCCAACACCCCTGGGTCCATTCCGCATTGCAGCACAGACTGCACCAAACTATAAGACATGAACTCCTTGTTAAGTCCCATTAAGTGCTCAACTATTTCATAATCAGACGTTCAATGATTCCCCTTTGTTTTCCAAATTCCACATTTTCTTCTACTATTTTGGTCGAACTCTTGAATTATTTTGAATCCAATACTATTACCATTGTTTGAAGTGTTCGTACATAACGCCTACCATAGAGTATATTGAAGATTGATGTTGAAGGAAGTTGTGAAACGCTTCACACTACATGTTTTGTATCACAAAAATGCGTGATTTTCAAGAAGAAAGGTGGTTACTGTAGGACATAACTCCAAACTGCTACGAAAAGGTGAATTTAGAAGCAATGAGTTCATGCTAACGACAAGTTGTTAACCTACGTTACAACTCTTAAAAAGGATTTTTGGTTCCATTCGAAAACAAGGTAAATCCAATACACGAACCTCCGCCTTTCAAACGGGGAAAAAGGGGATGAACCAGATGCAAATTGGTTTAAAAAGAGATAAGGAGTAAGTGAGCAAGAAAGCGGTCATTAACGTCGAACCAAATTCCATTAGATTTATCGAGCGAGGTACTCGGGGGGTTGGCTTTACATACTTAAAACTCACCCTCGAACCATTTCGTAACGATTCTTCTTCGTCATTTCTTTCTCTTCAGTTTCTTACATCCCCTCATTCCGACATGACAGCGTTTAATTGACTGCGGCAAATCCATCAACTAGGAGGGGATTCATCTCTTTGATACTACGAATTTGTTGTTATCTCTTCCTTTCACTTCGGTAATAAATTGCGGGAGAATCTGGCACGTGTTGTGTCATTTCCATTAGTCATATCCGGAAGGCCAACAGTTTTGCATAGAGTTTGTGAAGTATACGAACGTAAACCAAAACGCCGTTCAAGAGATGAATAGAAATTAATAACTGGAATAGAAGTAATTGTTTCGAATTAAATTAGATTGCAACTGTTGTTTTTTTACCTATGTCCGGCGTAATAGATCGTATTTGACAAGAAAGGTTAGTTCTCATTAAAACGACTACCATCTTGTCACCATCATCGATCACTCCATAAAAAGTACCAACTTCTTTTGATCTATATAAGTTAAGTGTGGGAAGGCGAAAAATCCGTTTTTAAAAATTGTTATAATTTTATTGACACCTTTTGACTGGGTACACGGATAAATCGGAGGAGAGCGAGAAGCGTACAACAGACATTCGACGAAGACTGAGTTTTGTCGTCGCGTCTCACGGTACGTGGGGCGCGACCAGGAGGGGATTTTAGCAAGTCCACAATTTAAAAAGGGACACCTCCACAATTTACGTTACCTAACTTATATGAATATTTAAGTTCCTGTATTCAACTCAGGGTTTTTAATCAACAACAGGGCTCGGATCACTTTCTTCAGTAACGACCGAACCCAAAGCTATCACATGTGGATGCTCACTTGATTTTTACCTCGAACAATACAACTCTGGAATAATAGGGAAACGCAACACAAAATAGTTTTTAAAAAACAACGACGGTAGTTCGAATTCCAGAACTGTTGTTCTGCTCGTTTTCGCTCCCAACCAGAATTTATATGATAAACATATGACAAAACATTCAATAAAATGCAATATTTCGTTGGCAAGTATGAAATTTAAGCCGATTTGGTTCAGCGATTTCCCCTGTTGTGTTCAGTGATCCACGCCCAGGTCAATTTTATCTCATACCGACCGTCCCTAAACCCTCGAACCTAACGTTACAATCTTCATATGAACTTGGTTACCAAGAAGAGTTTCTTCAAGCGTGCACTACTTAATGAAACTTGGAGCAGGAATGGATTCGTGAGAGAAGTGCAGCCGGACCACTCACAGACTACTAACCATTTTCTCAAATTGCGCCTTTCGGACTCAACATTTTTTTCGGCGGCCACCGCCACTGGTTTGAACACCAGCTAAATATGCGGGCGCTATATCTTCATTCAACGGACTTGTACAGAATCATTTTTGAAGAACAAAATGTATGTAATAGTTAGCTGAGAATACTCCGCAAGTTTGATCGAAATCGTTAGAGCCGTTTTGGAGCAAATTGGAATACCGATAAATTAACATTCGACAGATCTTCTTTTCTAAGTTAACTTGGCTTATATCTCCGTTTAACATATATATACAGAAATAATTATGAAGAACGAAATGTGGGTATGGGTGACTGAAGAACACTCTGGACGATTGATCGAATTTGGTGAAGCAGTTACTCCAGCATTTACGGAAATATTTGACAAAACGTTGTTTTCGACACATTTTAATTTTTATCTCTGCTCAATGGACTTTCAGAGGGACATTTATTGAGAACAATACGTAGGTATTAACTATTTGAAAACATCCTGACAGTTTGGTGAAAATCGTTGAAGTCGTTTTGCCAAAAAGCGTAAAAAACCTCATTTTGCTTCATAGGCCTATATCTCCGTTCACCGTATTTTCATGGAGATATGTATGCGAAAGAAAAGTTAGGTACTACTTAGTAGAACATAATTTGAAAAATTAATCAAAATAGTTAGAGCCGTTTTTGAGAAAAAGGCAAAACCCCTAGTTTTTCACCTCCCCCCTTACCATCGACCGAAATCGTCCATAACCTAATTTTGGTGTCTATAAAACTTAACGAACAAAACTAAAAAAGAACCAGCTCAATCGGATCAGCTGTTCTCCCGCAAATCGAACTGCACACATACGCACCGAAATTAGGTTTTTTAGACTCAGTGGGCCTCAAAACGTAAAGATCTGAAGAGAACCCAGATTTTTTTTTTTTGATACGGTTACTATACTTTCCTTCCCGTCGGGTAGCGGAAAGTAAAAAGCTGTCAGAAATCTTTATATAAATATAAAAATACTCAAACATGAAGATGAGCATAGGTATAGATGTAAAGGGGATTGATAAACCTCAAGGCATGTGCTAAAGCCCCGCAACATTCACCTGGCTAGGTGTTACATTTATGGTGATACGCTAGGAATCCTTGAATCCTGAACTTGCATGTAAAAGTGAGTAGCAGTGAATGTACATTTATGCGATATGTAACACAAAACCATCTAATCCATACCACTAAATGTGGAAAGCAGGACTAGAAAAATTTTGTTTATGTAAGTTGTTCTTTTGTTAAAATAATAATTTGTTATTTTCATTTCATTCCACATCATTAATCGCGGTAGCTTCAGTACGAAGTTACACATCGTTATCTGATCGTGATATTACCAAGCTGGCAAACTGAAAAAAAAAAATTCATAGAAATTGGTCGACAACAGGAGTAACATATTTTTGGGTAACTTATCCTTATCGTTCTTTTCAACGAACTTTGAATAACGAAGCTCTCTTGATAGAAAACCAGACTGAACGCAATAATAATCATTAAAGTCACATGATCAACAATCGCGAAAACATCCTAATTTTATTTTTTTTAGGTTTCTTGTTCGAAATCTGAAATAACAATCAGTAAACCTACAACGGAACTTCGACAGTTTACATAGTTTAGGAGCCCGTGACGGGAGGGAGCGTGAGAAATGAGAGCAGGCCGAGGAGAAACGATAACTTTCGCTGCATTTCCCGGCGAATTCTTTCAATTAGTTAACTTAGGCTCACTAAACCGAACACGGCGTAATTGCGATAAAACTGCCAAAATACAATTTTTGTTAAATTTTTAACCCCCCTCCACTCCATAACAACGATAGGTTTCGTCCGATTGGGTTGCCGAGCAGGCGAGCAGAACTAGATACCGAACAGAAATCTTGTACGAAAGAACTGCTCGATCACGTTGAACACAAAATATGGCCTAGACGGCGTACGGACATTGCAGCATTTCGCCTTGGACCGTAAATAATCGTTTGTAAAACTCTTGACCGAATATAGGTGCATTATTCAGAATGAATAATAAACCAAAAACAAGACGCATTATTATCAATTGAGAGTTGAGAGGATAACATGATTTTCGTGTAGTTACCACGTCCATCCCTCCCTTCCAGTTATGAGTTCAGGAACTCCTGCGGTTCGCTGCCCAACCGAACTGAACACTGAATTGAATAAGAAAAATATCATCGAGAAGTATGAACTGGAATATCATCTTACAAGGACTTAATTTAACACACCTACTGGGCTTTTCACTCACTCAGTTTAGGAATTAATATTTGTTTTTTTTCAAGATCACCCGTGGGATGTTCCCTGCCAGTATAACTTAGCTTCAGCGGAACGTCCCAACACTCCAAAAACGGAGCTTAGTGTGTGCGTGTTTGAAGTGAGCAGGGGAACGGCAGAACCGATTGGACTTTTTTTCGTTCGTATTTTTTCATACCTTAAAAATAAGGTTAACCGCAGTTTCGAAAAACGGAAAGAGAGAGAAAGACAACACCGAAATGAGGCACCGAAAATTAGGGGTTTCGGTGTTTTTTAAAAGCAACTTCTACTGCTAAGCTAAGCTTCTAAAGCTATTCAGCTACATTCTCATTGCACCTTCTACCATCAGGTGCGAATAGCTCTAAATTGAAAGTGAAGGAAGCTGGTTAATCACCTTATTTCGGGTTCCAGCCGAATTATCAGCTCAGAATCAAGAATGCACTACATTTATGTCATAAAGCTACATTGTTTGAACCTTCTCTCGAGGGAATCTTTGTTTCCGCCGATCCTTTTACAACGCTCCTCACTTAACGAAGGGGAAAATGAGGACTAATTTCCAGTAAGGGCTGACCATGTAGAGAAAAAGCGAGGGTGGTGGAGGATGTTCGTGCCTGGTTATTGGCTTCTGGCGGAGAAGGAGAATCCGCGTTAGAAAGAGAATTAAAGACGAAAGGGAAACTGATAGGATGGAGGAGGGGGAGAGGGTGAGGCCGTGGAGAAAGAAAAGGGTGCTGGACTCTCTTAGGCAATAAAATAGCTTTTAGACGATTGTGTTTCTATCGGAAAGTCTACTGGCGCTTTTCTCAATCTATTAGCTCCGCTCCGCAACTCTTTATTCAATTGGTTTCTCCTCGTTACAAGCTCTAATATTGACATCCGGACCGGACCGATTGAAGAGGCCCTGAAAATGAAGGGAGGAGAGAACAAGTTTAAATATCTGGCGAACAGTTTATCATCCCCCCCCCCCATTACATTCATCGATACGCAACGTATACAACGTTGTTTCTCTATTTATCGTGTTTGTAATGTGAACTCCGTGATGAAAATAACACACGTATTACTTCCAAGTATCCTATGAATTGTACCAAAACTATAACGGCAGTCCATGAAATATTTAGACATTATTGTTTATTGCAAATCCTGGATAATACACCTACGTTTTCGGCCAGGAACGTGTTGTTCAACTCCCCTCAAACATTGACCTTTCATGGCATGAGGATTCGAAATTTTCGATGTCCGTCCGCCGACCGTATTCTGCCAGAAAAATCCGTTATTTCGAAAATCCAATTTGATATCTAGTGCCCCCCAGCTCGGCACCCACGGTTGTTATGTGCAAAACAATGGTTTAACCAATTAACAGAACAGCAGTTTTGATAGTTTAATCGCAATTACGTTGTGTTTGGTTCTATTGTATTGGATTGTATCAAGCTACCTACGGGCACGCTGTGAGTTTGTTTTGGGTCGGTAGAAACGTTTTTGAAGTAGGTAAAAAAGACTTTTTTAAATATTCCTACGCAAAGTGCTTGAGTGAGGGGAGTGATTTTGTGAATGGTCATGAATGGAGTAGAACCGTTAGAATGATATCGGCAGAAATGATGAACGGCATGCCCAGACCCCCGAACTATAGTCTCGAAACAAAGAAACCTAGAACACACGTTCTGGCAAATAAGTACATAATAACAGAGAATGCGTAGATCTTCACATACGAACAATATCCGTCATATGTAGCCACATTAGGTTGTAGGTTTCTTTCTTCCCAATGATAATGACTTAGATAGTGGATCAAATATGAGAGCTGCACGGTAGAAGATTTTCCAATCAACTCTATCGGAAGCCAGACAAGTGCCTTTTGCTCCCCACGAGGGTCACCAAAATTTGCCAAGCGCTCGATAGTCTTTCTGCGATTGCACTTACGCTCATGAAATTCCACGGTTTTGTGGTATGTGGAACAAAGAAATGTGATGAAAGGAGGAAGTCACAGGATCTACTGTTGGAAGAACCTGTGGGTGCAATGGGCGAAGTGGGGGAGGATCAGTAGGAGTGTTCACTCGAAAGAATCTCACCTTACCTTATGCTCCAGAAAATCAAGTCACCCCTACACAAACATGTTCTATGTTTTCTAAAAAACTGTGCAATGGTGCTCCCCAGGGTCAGAGAGCTGCATTCTTTTAGAGACCATAAACATAACAAACTAGTAAAACTGAAGTGCATCTCGGTATTATGCAGTAATGGCAGTATTGTACCCAAACTCATCTGCTTAATTATGTATAATTTCACGTTAGTGAACAATAACACGACTGATGATTGTCGTGACGCGTTCAGAACACTTCACAAATGTAAATAACTTATTCCCAAAACAGGAGGAAGATGGGAGGGACATCTGAAAAGCCGATTAAGCGATCGAACGATGGAAGGCTTCAAAAAAGACCAATTATTTCCCCTAAAGATGATTAATGATATCGATTGATTAATTAGTACTCGGGAATCTTCAAAGTCAAGACGCCTCATTTTGCTGAACCAACTTTTTCTCTTCTCCCCAATAACCGGTAGGGAAACGAACTAATCACTCCTTCTTTCTTTTTCTTTTTTTTTTGTACACCAAACCCTCAATTAAGGAGATGGAACGGCCCAACTTGCTTACCGTCAACTAGGTAAGTCAGAAAATTCTTTTCAGAGGTGTCATTATGATGGACGAACATTTTTTGAAACACTTCCAAATATAAACTGAACAATGTTGGACAATGGAACGGCTTCTTTCTAGCAGGAGGTGGACTGCTGAAAAATGAACTTCCAAATGAGGGGCTTTAAAACGATGTACACAGTCCAAGATGTCCTTAGTTCAATTGAAATCGGGTGTTTATGAAAACTCTTAACCCAATGTTAAGAATTAAGTTGTATGGTAAAGCGTACAATTGAAGTGTCTTTTGTTTTTGTTTTTCTGTGTGTTATTTCATTCAACATAAACATCTCAAACTGGAGTAATGTACCTACATGTACTTTTTAAAAACAATTTATACGTACTATTTTTGAAAAAAAATTGCTAACATTTGCCCTAACCAAGTTGTTAATTATTTTGATTTCCGTGGCATTCGCCACTAATTCAATTTATTTTTCACTCGGTTCATTTGAACTTGGTAAAATACCACTTCTCGGTGGCAGAATGAAGCAGCGCTGGAATATATTGTACTGCTCGTATTCATGCACTGACCATCATTGAGAAATTGGGACACAGAGAACAAACAAGGTTGCGAACATCATTTTTTGAACATCATATTTCTAGATTAATTGAGCAAAAACGTTTAGAAACTGTGGTAAGTAAAGCGGCACTGGTGGAAATTCCGGAATTTGTGGAGAAGCTCCTGTATATGTTACGCCCTTAATTAAAGCCCCATCGTGAGGGGACTTGGTTGGACTATCGCCTGCATTTTTTCGAAGATTCTCGTAACATTTAGCGGAGTTCAGAGAGAAAAAACTACGCTAAAATCGTCATTTTCCGGCGGATGAGAGCTTTGTGGTATCGTCGTGTCATTCGGAGCTGTCTACACAAGATATTCGATCAAAATCGTTAGAGCCATTTTTGAGAAAAAAAATTTATTGTTTTGATCTCTACGGTAACTATAGTTTTGATGGTCACCTGCGGGCTAGATATCGAGTTTGAGCTAATTTTCTCTCAACCGCGTAGACAGACAGACGAACCAGTTACCCAAATAAAGTTTTTCTATTTCTATAGATAATTCTTCTTTTCATAGTCGATTACATAACTTTCCTTTCCACTTTCTAAGGAAAATAAAAAATGTTCAGTAGTTGATAGGGTGCTACTCTCCTGTGGGTGGCGAGAGGAATTCAGGTTTTTTGTTCCGGCAGGCGGAACGAGACGTTTGCTTGGCGGCCGAGAGATTAAAAGTCGTCGGTGAGTGATTTCGGAAGGGTTGCCAACAATGTTTGCGACGGTTTGACAAGTATCCCTTGCCAATCAGGGATGATTCTACAGTGGATAAGAATCAACATTCCTCAGTGGTAAGCGGCATAATGTTTAGAATGAACGAGCGTAGATGGGATCCATGAATAAATGCGATCTGATATTCAGAGCCACAGACCAAGAGCTTATGCCAAAAAATGTGTTAGAATCTCTGATTCTGCTTTGGTCCTTTGAAACTTCGCCTGACTCAAAACAACATCCTCGTTCTTGGTTTCATCTTGTCATCATACGTCAAGCTAAAACTAAAAACAAGCAAAAAACTAGTTGTTTTGAGCGTCTTGGCTTTTTCGTAATTGTCAAGTTTTCAATGCTAGCTCTTACATGTAATCCCTCAGGGGTTTCCAGCTTGGCGGTCCAGAAATCGGAACTTAACGTTTCACGAACGCCCTTAGAGGTTGGCAAGCTGCCCGAAAAAGAGGATGGCTCTGGATTTACGCGTCTTCTCGTCTTACAAATATATTCCGCACCGACTGTGGCAATGGGGTCTGTTGCAAAAAGACGGCATTCTCGAGAAATTCCCTCTCCTTCTTCATCGTCGAAAGAATCGCAAGCGGAAAAGAGGTCGAGTTTTGGAAAGGACATAGTAAATTACGAGAAACTCTGCTATATCCCCGTCGCTTTCCGTTATATAATTTGTCTTTAACTGGAACTTGTTTATGTGGTTCCGTTTTGTGGCTTTGAACTGTAATTGGGGTCAAATATGGAAATTATTTTTGCTACGTACCCCTTACGTAATTATTTTGCATTGTCGCCCATCAAATTGAAGTTGGAGATGGACTCCACAAATAAAGTATGCATACAACTTAAATTCACGACAAACCCTTTTCCATTTATCTTAGTTACCACAACTAACAAGGTTTATTTAATTGGCGTTATGTTTTACTATGTTTCCTTTTCACTTTCGCACGTATATTTACGTCCATGTACGGAATATGCAATTGATGGAAAAACAAATCTTGAGGTTTTGCTTAAGTCTAACAACATGAACGCATGAGTTGCAGTTATAGTGAGGTTTTCTATAACAAGACGTCACCTGAGCTGAGTGGATCGTCATTCCGCACAAACGCAACCGAGATGTAGGCACTCTAAGTCCGGATGAACTGATAAGGGCCAGGAAATATGCTCTAAATGCGTGACAAGTAGTTTCCAGTCCTCCGTTTCACGAAGTGATTAGAAAAATCAGGTGATCAGCTGAAGAAAACATATATTCCTCCAAATCGCTCAGGGTTCTATGTGGCCTTAACACACCGTTTGAAAAATGGTCGGTGTGTCAAACACTTCTAGTTTTAGTTACACATTAAACGTCCGTAGTAACAAGACAGCAAAATAAAGGTGTTGAAGATACTGCTCAGATCAAATAGTAGGTGCATGGTCATAGTAAATGTATATTGATACACATTGCATTTACCCTCAAGAATAAAATCCAAAAATAGTACGAAATAAGTCTCTTGACTACCTCAAACGACACCTATAATGTAATGAAGATCGGTGTAGTGGAACATGAACATAAGGTGTACACATGAGCCCAGACATGAGCCCAGACGTGTACGCAGTGGGGTCCCCGTGAACTTATTCGTCACGGTCCGCTGATGATCATTTCATGCAAAGTATGCCATGGCCAAGGGATTACACTGTGCATAACTTATAGAACTCAAAACTTCAAACTCAAATTTGAATGAAGTTTTCTTCTGCTCCGTAGTGAGAGCTAATGAGGCTTGTTTAGTGTTCATGGGGCATGTTTCATGTTCTCTCCACCAACCGGGAAAGTTTCAACAGGCGGCCCACAAAACCAGAAACGACTCAGAAACAGGAGAAGAGACCATTAAATTCCAACAGCTTCCAAGATTAAGAGACTTCAACGTCGCTAGACGTCGTCTTTTCTCTTTCCAAAACAGCTCACATTTCCCGCTCTCGACTCGAAATCCCCCCAAGTTCCCAAGACCTTTTCTCCCTACCCCCTTTTTCCCCAGATTTCCTCCCAATTTACCTGACTATTGGTGTAAAGGGTGAGGGGAGAAGGAGATTGGAGGCGAGACAAAAAGACGGAGGTAAAGCCCCTGTAAATTGACAGGGCAACGCCAAGACTTAAGCCGTCCCTCCTGTTGAGGGTTTAAGTCGGGGATTAGTTTCTGTGGAACAACACAACCTACTCAACTCGCCGCATCAGTACAACGTCTTCCGACGTATCTTCCGTTCGCGTGTTCCCTTCTTTTGCCAGGCGTTTTGAGCGGCGGTGTAAACGTTCGCACGGGTATTTTTGAGCTTAGCGGATCCATCAAGTCTGTTCCATCGTCTGCCACCACCGACACGTGCTCTTCAATTAAGTGCTTTCTCTTTAGATCTGCCCAACCGCCAAAATCCCCTTCGTCCCCGGGCCCATTGGCCAAAGGCTTTTCGTAATCTTTTTGAAAGCCCCTTAACATCTTCAACTTTCATCCTCTTAGCTGTTTCCTTTTTCTCCCCTTTTTCTTTTGGCGTTCTTATTTTTCTCCCTCTCTGTTCTCCTCTTTCAGGGAGCAGGAGCATCCGGGAAGTTGATCTTCCACGAGTTCTAATTTTATACTCCTTAAGTTTGAATCCAAACCAACCTTATCCGAGCCCAGCAGCCGATTACCGCTACAAAGCTTCCCTTTATGTATCCCGTGATATTAACCGTAAAGGCCATGTCTTTTGTATGATATCACTCAGCCAGTTGTCTCCTAATTCACGCCCTTTCTGCTACATCGCGGAGGGCGAGCAACATTCGGATATGAAGACTACACTTCAGCTTTCAGCCGGAACGTGCCTAGGGGCAATTATTTACGTTGATTAGAAGGAAAGAATGGATCGGTTGTTCAACGAGGGAGCGTTTTCACACCCGATTGATCCCATACCGGGAAATACTTACCAGTAATGCAAACCAGCACGTTATATAACTAGGAAGAGATACTTGGGGTCCTGAGAGATAAAGCCCATCAAAAGTCAGGTTATCGCACAGTGTTTTCCGCAAGAACGATTTCTAAGAGTTTCACCGTACTTCGCACTGGTGACTAAACTAACCTAAAATTTCTGTTCTTTACATTCCAAACAAAATAAGAGATCATCCGTCAGTTAGGATACATTGACGCTGAAATGGTGAAGAACTTTCCTGAGACCAGCCAGTGTTGACAACGCAGCGTGAGAGTTTTGGGTGAGGAGGTCACCGAGTTAGGAGTTGTAGCTATGCTCAGGTACCTAACAAACGCCAATGTGGCGGAGGGGTGTGATAATTGACACCCCTCACAACTCACAATACATATGGAGAACCAAGAAAAGCTTCGCAAAAATTTGCTTTGCGTAGGGCTTGTTCGTAGTGTAAATACCTTGCAGAACCATAATCCGTAAATATTAGAAAAACTATAAGAACGTAAATTTTCAACATTAAACCACTAAGCTTCATTAAGAATTATTTTTCGCTGAACACTTTCACTGTTAAAAGAAGGTCAACATTTTTATCTTCCCATTATAAATGTGGTTTGGATGGGACTTTTTTCTTCCCCAAGGGCGTCCCGTTCTGCGAAGACCCTGAACGATTGGAAATAGTAGCATTTCAGTGGTCTGCGATATTGCTGACCAACATGAGGAGTTAAGCCCCGTCTATCCTTCAGCTTACATTAGAACGAAACAATAGGGTACCAAGTCACCGTTGTTCAGATCAAAATTCACGATAGCAATGTAGGGTTGAGCTAGACTTTGTACTAGCTGCAGTATGACGGGAACCCAGTCGTCGAAGTTGATTAAGTTCCCGAATGGCTCTTGCACGCCTTGCGGTGGCGTGCTCCCCCCTCGATAGAGTGTCTTGAATACGGACTGAGGAGAAAGAGAGGGAGATATAGAGAGAGAACAGGTAGACAGCTAATGACGAACAAGCACATCTACCTATGAGGAAGATCTCGTCTGGGAGATCCCAAGCAAGCATAAAGGCCTAACAAAAGGTGAGGCGAGCAAGTAATAGGCTTCTAAAGGTACAACGTGTTCGTCCCAGACAATAATACTCTTTATGCTGGTGTTAGCAGTGCTGGAGTAGTCTCAACTGTTTCAGCTATCGACGACGTCAAAGTCTGTATGAAGGGAAACGTTGTTGAAACCACCGGTTTACAAACGACAATTCCTTGTATATACTGATATCATAGGACTTGTACATAATAGTGTCACAAAGAAATGTCATTCACCATCATTTGATAAACTGTATAACTCAAACCAAAGTACGATGCCATGCATCGTAAATTCAAGAGTGAACTTCGCTTCGGAAGTCTCCGTGTTTCATTAGCTTCATTGTCAAGTAGTTTATGTGGTTTTCTTTTTCTATGAAGTCGTAGAACGCGCATTTTTGAAATCAGCGAAGAACTTCTTTATTCTCGTGGATAACTCAACCCATAAAAATTTCTATTTGAAGGACGAAGGAGAGAACAGACGGGGGAGGGGCCGCTTTTCATTAGCGAAAGTTGAACACTAAAAATTGAAGCCTCGTTTCACATTCATGAAACCCTCTGATTATTTACTCGAAACTAATTGAAAGAGTTCAACCAGAGGGTAATTTCTCCCAGTCCCCTACCCTTCTGGGATCTCTTTTGTTGAACAGTAAGAGCGCAGTGTGGCGTAAGGAAAAATGAGAGAAGAGAAAAAAATACATTATCCGTAAAAAAAAGAAACCGTCCAATTTTGAAAAGTCAATGCCTAGCCCTAATTACTACTGTGTGTATACTCAGGGGTTCTCAGTGATTGGGTTCCTCATTCCACCTCTGTGGGAAGGCTGATTTGTATTCAAAAGTCAACCGATCCGGTTCCCAACGAGGTTTGACCCGGAAAAAAACCCACTCCGACCGGACTCCTATTTTTTCCATCCCCTGACGAGGAAAAATTAACCTTAATTAGAGCCGCCAGGTCAGCCTTAGGCAATTTATAAGCTTCGGAAAGGAAGCTCTGTATCTTTTAGCTGAGGACTTTCAAACGAATCGGGTCAACGGGGGCTATCCCTTAAATTTCTCCGGGCGTTTAAAATTCAACGGGAGTAGGCGGGAAAAGCGATAACCAACGTCAGTAGGAAGATTGAGAGCCGTAAGAAGATCCGTTCCATGGGGAATTGGAAAGGTCGAAACGATATTCACAGCCACTCGATGACTCCGGTTGTCCTTTTGAAAAAGAAAAAAAAACGGTATTGTGACTCCTCTCCAATTAACCTGAGCGGGAATTAAGAGGCAACGCCCATTGTACGACTCCAATCAGCCTTGGTCTTACCAGGGGAATCCTAGTGCTCGGTCTTTCTTCACAATGGCGACACTGACATGAACAGATTCTACTTGAATGGGAAAGGGCCGAAAGAAGAGGGGCGGGGGACTGCAACGTTTTGGGACACAAATTATCGTGTTGTTGATTACCTGTAACTGTGGCATTCGACTTCGACTGAACACATGATAGAAAGAAAGAGAAACATAAAACAATAGAAAATTCGGATTAGGAAATTATTTATGGGGATAAAAAAATAAGAGATGAGCGAACGTGAGCTTAAAACTACACTGAATCAGAAATTGACACGAATATGGAGAGAAACCACTACTAGAATACAAATAAGGTGAAAGGCCAAAGAAGAGCGGTGAGCCTGGAGTCAACACTCATTATACTTACTCAATACACATTGATCTGTTTAATCGATAACCTGCAACCTCTCGTCCATGTAACTCCTCTTAATCTCTTCTTTCCATTCTCCATCTTCTTGGCAGAGGGCATATCTACTTCATCTTTCGTATTTGGTATCAGTTGCGAATACAAGTACTTCCCTCACGTATACATTATTCCTACATTTTCTACATTTTCTGTGACTCTTTTCAAATAAAGCACCTTCGTTAACACTAACATCCTGCTCTCACCGATCACACACATACACATTTTATAACGGCAGTTGATGAAGGAAACCGAATGATTGATTAGTACTCGAGAAACAGTATTCACACGAGGTGCTAACAGATTTTCGTTACGATTGAGTTGTTCCATTATTATTAGGAGTCGGTTGGTGGAAGAGCTGACGGAGCTATTAATACGAGCCTTTCACCTTCCTTCTGCATCCCTTTTCCGATCTCGTCAAGATCCGAGTCTCTCAGTCCCTCACAATGGAAGCTATAGCGTTAATTGCAAACGTCAGGCAGGTTGATCTGTCTTCATTAGGATGTTAGGGTCCTGAGCTGCGGCACGGAGAAGGGCGGAGGTGCCCCCTGTTTGTAACGGAGTGATGAATTGTCACTTCCAATAGTTGGATGTCTAGTCGTCTCTGGAGTTGCCGTATTAATCACGGGAACAAATCCGCGGTTCGGAGGAAAATGAGGGGTGAAGCGAGGAGGGAGGCCTGCGGGAATGAAAAGGGGGGTTTCTCCAACCAAATGTTACTGAGGTGTCATTTGAAGCTCAACATTGGCATCTGCTTGAAGAGGCGATGCTAAAATATTACCTACATCTGCTTGCGCAGCTAAGAGCCCTCATTCAGATAATTACGTTGCCGTGCGTAATACGATGTTGGATCTAATACCAGTAATTAGAACGCCCTGTGAGAAGAAAAGATTGTTATATAGTGGAGAATCCAGAATATCGAGGACACAGCGAACGCAAGGAAAACAAAGTACCTAACTTTAAACACCTTTTTACGCATTGCGCTTATTCTATGCTTGTAAAGGATATATTCTTATAGTTGCGTGTGGTCGCTTTCCACTCGGTTAAGCAGTTGATGTATCGTTTTAAGTTCATTTTGGTCTTCTTCCTGTGATTGATTTTAGAATTTTAGAAGCTCCCAGTAAATTTTAAAATGTTACTAAGTGGCGTTTATTCTCCAGGATTACATTGTACTATAACAGCTGCTGTATCAATTGTACCGTTCGATATTCCAAACTTGAGCTGCGTTTCGTATCTAACAATTTTTAACGATTAATTTAATTTAACTTTCTTCCATTCAATACGATTAGGAAAGGGGGATATAGGTCGCCTTTTTATCACACTTACCAATACTTTTCACGATGAGGTTCATATTTGGATTGTTTTGTTTAAATCTTTCGCTACTCCCAAGCATACGAATATTGCGAATTACGAATTATACAGTAGCGACTTCCAATCACACTTCATACTAACTCCTTCTCAATGCGGGAGCTAACGTACTAATTTCAATGGTAACCTTGACGAGTATTACTGTTCAAAGTGATACAAGACAGAGAGAGAGAGAGAGAGAGAGAGAGAGAGAGAGAGAGAGAGAGAGAGAGAGAGAGAGTATGTAAAACTGATTCAATATGTAAAACAGGACGCCGTCAGGCTTCCATTAAATTTCATGCTAGCAATCACTCGGTACGTTATACGCGCGGGATCTCATAAAAAGTTACTAAAATTGGAAATAAGCAGGACAAGTTTTGAACATTTTTTTCTTTCCGATAACCGAAGTTTATCGATTATTTCTCGTTAAAGGGGGAAACCGAAGAGAACCATTTCCTAGTTGAAGGCGTCTAAACGAAAAGTCCACAAGTAGCCAATGACGTCACCAACAGGAAAGTGATTTTCTCTTTGTGGAATATCGAGCTCGAAAATTAGTGTGCCGGTTCCCCCTAGCGAAGAGATAGGAAGTAGGAGCCGAGGAGTTGGGCATTGGGTGGGGTGGAAAGGGAACTTGGAGGGAGAAGGAGATGAGAGAAAGATTTTCAATTATAACTCAAAAACTCCCTTCTCATTTCACAATTTCCCTTCCCCCGGAAAAATAGTGGAAGGGGGGCAATGGAGAAAAGCGGGGCAAAGAAGTGAGAGCATGGGGGGAAGTGTGGGGAGAATGAAATGAATACTTTATTTCGTCTTCAAACCCCCTTTTCCCAGGGTGGAACGGCTCAAACAGAAAGCAACGGGGCAAAGGCGGATTCGGTTCTCTCGGAAGCGAAGGCAAGGTTTTAGGAGTTGAGAAGAGAGGATTCCCCTAGCCCAAGTGGATGTACAGTTGGAGAAACTGAGATTTGTAAACAGATCTCTCTCGCGGTTATTATCAACGCTCAAGTTGTTGGAGAGGTTTTCCGGCGAGAGTTTTCCTTTACCCGCGTTCGATTTTCCCTTCGGAAAACCTCGCCGAAGCTGACCTCTCGTTAGAATTCAGGGGTTTGTCAACGTTCCCTTCCCGTACGAGTAAACCGACGAAACCGAAACGGCTGTCATTTCCAAAAAGTCAAGTTGGTTTTTAATATCATTTACACAAATGAATCTGTGATATTCACGGATAAAAGTCGTGCTATCATACGAAATATTAGTTTGTTTACCGCGAAACTCAATATTTTGATAGTGATGTCACGAATGAATCTGTTGAGTGTCGCTAGCCTCACGTGGAGCATATCCCCGAGCTAGCGGTCCTGCTGGGTCTTTAATTCGTGTTCTCAAAACTACGAAGGTTCGAGTTTCTGAAATCTGCACAACCACGTTGATTAACGTGGGTGATCGGCGAGCGTTTCAATATAACAAAAACGTCGATAAAACACCCATGTTTCGACCAGGATGGACTTGAATGAATCTTGAAGACGGGTTTAGTTGAGCACGAACTTGTAATTTGAGGAGTTGGTATTTCACAAGATTTGGAGACATAGATGTACAAGAAGAGGTGACTTAAACAGGATATGAGTTGAGTATATAAGCGCGAACAAGAAGGGCTCTGAAGGCGTGAAATGGTTGTATGTGGAAGGAAAGGGTAATCCGAATTAGATGTCGATGAGAGGTGTGTTGGGAGAACTAGAGACGACCCACTTTTGCGAGACTCCGTAGAAGAATGAGTTTGGGAGGAGAAGTCTGTCGTGGAGAGGCATCTGAGAGTGAGGAGTGGGAACGGGAAGTTTGAAAAGCCATTTCAGGGGAAATCCATTTTCGTTGGAAATAACAGTGGAAGTGGAATTTTCGCAGGTAACGAAGGGGGTTCGGGAGAAACAATGACTTAGTGGTTAGGGCAGGTTGGCGTTTTGCGACGAACAACCCACTTCCTTTCATTTGAACTGGCAGGATGTTACATCGATTTTGACAGAATGTTCTTCAGCATCCATCAGCAACTAAGAATAATTGAATATAGCACACACAAAGCGGGAAAGGAAGGAACCACACTAAAGGAGGAAGGTAGCAATGAGATGACTCCAGAGAATGAATTTAGAATAGAGTAAGCATTTTTTGACATCAAGTAAAAACCGGCGGTTGAAGCCCACTACAAGAAAGCCCGCCAACTCTCAATGTTTGTAACGACCGCCAGACTTTTTTGCTTCACAAGAATATCAGCTTTGTGAATAACGTATGTATTTAATCACTGCTCTAGATTTTTCGATCTTCAGTCTATGCGGACCATATTGTCTATTCTTTTATGTGGATGTTTCACATGCCAAGTAACCTCGAGGTTTATTAACGATCACGTACATAGTGAGTTCATGAGTTTTGTACCGATATGTTCTGCAGCAAATACAACTATTGAACATTGTATTATAAAGCCGAATAGGGGCTGTTATACACAGGTATTTAATGATACAGGTAATATATGCGCACTTCCTTGAGTTTTATACTCCAAGTCAGCATGGAGGTCCGTTGGGCAGTAAAAGTTCAAAACGAGATAAAAAGGGCGAATCACTTTGTTTAGCTCATCTCCAGTCAACTTCGTACGAAAAAAATCATCGTCCTCCACTCGATCAGGCTTCTTGGGTTTGAACTTGAACTTTCAGACCTGCGACCGATTGATCTATAGCCACGAAAAACAACACTACCTCTGCCAATCAACTTCTCGCACTTATATACTCTCTAATATTTTCTGCCCTACCGAACAAAAGGCCTATCTTCAGAGCCGACAACGTACTTCCCAAATCGGTCGTTTTCCCCTCCCCTTACCGCATGTCTTACACCATACTTTTGCCACCTACCTTACAGTCTGCCTTGGAGCTCACGCAGTTACATTTGCTCTCAACTATGGTCCGTGTTTACACCACCCAAACAACCTACAGATGTATAACATATTCGTATGGCGTAAAATCTGTCTCCTAATTACTTTACTCTGAACTCTTTCTCTATCGTGTATCTCAAGTGAACGTTTAGCTACCCTGTGCACTACATATCAATACAGCACACTATCTCTCTCTTCTATCATGAACCAACTAACTAATCACCTTATTCAAGTCTCTTGCACCCAACTTGTCTAATCGTGGAACTGTCGTGAGTGTGAAGGGCCGGTGGCTCATGTCAGAGTTATGATATGTAATTATGATGTTTGGTTTCGATGAGTTAACCCCAGGGGTGCAAATGTTTCATCCTTTTTGTATTTCATTCCAACGTTCAATTATGTGTAAGTCGATTTTGTACTACTTGATGTTCCTCCTGTCAAGTGTTCCACGTATTGAGTAAAGTTATGCAAAGTAACACTATAACATTTAGTGAATTTTGGTGCATTCAGCCTTCTAGACCAAAGTAGCTGTACAATGAGCAAAGGAATAGAGCGCGGTTTTACGAAAACTTTCTCTATAGACTGCTTTCACAAAGTGGAAAAAGTCGTCAGCAGAGCCCTTTCGTTGTAGCGTCAAAAGTCGTCACTTTGATGAAGCGGTCGCCGCTCCGAAGACAAGGATATACCGCATCGCTCGAGCAGAGCGTCATATGAGAGCTCAGTTAATGTAAGTTTCATACGACCTCCTGAAAAGGCACCGGTGTAGAGCCAAAGCGGCAAAAGTGGAAGAGAGCAAAAATGTCAGCAGGAAACCGAGCCGAGGCTGAGCCGGAGAAAAATTGGGCCTCCCAGCGACGCACTAAATCACGGGAGACAATGCAAGGGCCGGGTCTAGTCCTTCCAACGGAGGTTTTCATCCCCCCCGTCCGGATACTTAAACGGAAGTCTCGTCGTATAAATGGTGGTTTGGGATGGTGAGGGGGAAGGGCGATGTTGGTTTCTAGGGATTAAAGCAAAGTTTCCAGCGCCTTTGGAGAGGCAAAGTAACAAAATTTCGGAGCCTGTGGAGACTTAACCCTGATATTGTTGTACTCGTGTTGAAGGTCGAGTTGAACGTTTTGTTGAACTAACGTTAATACTACAGGAAGTGTCTACACAAAACCAGCATTCTGCTCAGATCACGATCTTTTCTAGTCACGAGCCCTGCTAGATCATAAGAATCAACTCTAATTCATAGGTTTATGCAATAAACGAAACGAGGAACATTCGACCTATCTGTTTATTAGGAATTTTGCTGCTCAGAGAGGTCGAACCTATCACACATGCAGCTAATGTTGACACTAAAGTAATGATTTGAGAAAAACCGATGAGAAGTTTCACCAAAGAAGCAAATGAAAAGGAAATGACCAATTAATAACACATATAAGTATAATCGTTATAAGTTATGATGATTGTTAGGAGTACCACTGTAATTATTACATTTGCGAAGCATAGGAGAAAATTTGCGACTAAATCATTCAATCAACACGGGAGCCATACAATTTATTTCAAACCTAAATTCATTCGTCAGTAAAGAATACTAATAGATTACAGGAGCTGTTCTCCAAGATATTGAAATGTTTCGAAAATGTGTTTCTTCGTGAACAACTTCTCCACTCATGACCTGAGACACATTTTCCCACATGCGTTGACGGTTGAACAATCCAATTACCAGCAGTGTAGTCCTGGAAAACCAGAAGTAACTGCGAGTTCTCAGATCGGACGATCTCTCAAACGTTGACGCCAAGTACGCAATAGCTACAACAAAGCAACATGCAACTTTCCCAACCGTCAACTTTTCAGGTACACGAACCATCTGGTTTCTCCAGATCCATGTCCATCCCTTTTAAATATCTAGATTGCCATCATACAGGCAGGTGACTCTGATTTGAAAACTCCTGATACTTCAATGACAAAACAACGAAACAATATTTTACAAAAAAATATTGTATGATTCCCGCCATTAGTGAGAAATTCAACGACATACGCTTATTTACTAACGGCATCCCCTTCCATCTGCGTACAACCATTGCAAAATTAGTCTCCAAAAACCTCACCCACCCTGACCCGTTGGTGAAGGAAGGATTCAACCCATTTTTCAATTCTCGACTCCGTCGTAGACACATTCCAGATTTGGCAACCAATCTGGGTGAACGTTAATGGATAATTTAATTTTATAACCATTATGAAGACGCCAATGACTGTATTTCATAACTTTACAATGACGTATGCTGCTTTATGTAATTTATTGTTTGGGATAAATGCTATATGAACAAAAAGCAAAATCCACTATATATGTGTGGTCTGCATCTACGTCAAACGCATTTTACGGAACAATTTATGAAGAGCAATGTGCACAGCTTGAATCACACTTGGGAGTTAGAAGAAAAAGAGCGGTTTTTATGAAAAGTTAAAAAAACATTTTGTCTTGAAAAAAGTAATACATGACTTGACGAAGTTGATCGAATTTTCACAGATATATTCTTGGAAGAAAATGTTAGGTATTGATGATAAGAAGATAATACTAAAGTTTAATCAAAATAATTTTCAGATTTTTTGAGGAAAAAGCGAAAAATCCTCGTTTTCGGAACATCTTGGTCCCCGACCACCCTTCCCTTGCACATAAATTGCTTATGACTTTGTTTTCTCAACTTCATAAAATTAAAAAAAGATACGAGTGAAAAACCAAATCAATCGGTTCTACCGTGTTCCAGAAAGTCTAACTAAAAACACACACCGTCGATAATAAACTTTTTCGATTCAACAGACCTCAAAACATGAAGATCCGAATTAAACTCAACTCTATATGAAAATTATCAATCTATTGAGTGAAAGAAATTGAAGGAAAGTGAAAACAGAGCAGCAAGATCAGTATGAAGCAATAGGTCACTTTTGCCGACCAACGACTACTGACGATTTCACTCATAATCATTGGACTAAAACGTCGGTGTTGACATTATCCCTTTCATTTGCGTGTTTGGTTTATGAAGAGTTGAGGATAGGCACTGATGAGAAGGGGAGACAACTTCAGATACTCACCGTTCACCGGCTGTGTGGGGATTATCGTGAGCGTCATCTGTAAGGTAACGACTAAGAGAACAAAAGCGATTTAATTTGTTTCCTGATTTCTTCAATAGTATAGCGAATTCTGTGGATTATGACTTTTGTTTCCACCTTTGGGTATGTTTTAGTGATCATCTCAAGAGCTTTTTTGGACCTTTCCAAAGAAACGACAAGAATTTCGAGTCTGGACGTCTCTCCCCTCCCCCCCCCCCAGAAATCCACAACTATCTGGTTTGTGAAAATGAGCAAGGCAAATAAAGAGATAAGTAATTTATTTGGTGTCAATGCTCACTGACAGTGAGTACGTGCAATCTAGTTCATGATTCATTATCCAAGGTTCAAATTCGGAAATATTTCACATTTGAATCTTCAATACCAAGGGATTTCTAAATATTTGAGACTCAGGGAAAACGTTTAAAAGGAAACTTAATTGCATCCCGAAGACAGCGTTAAATTGGCGTTCAAACAAGAAAACTCAATTTCAGGAAATCAAAAGGTTCGGATAAGAAAAAAAATCCAAGTCGAATTCTTTCAAAGGGAACCTGCGTCCATCGTGGCTCGGAAGGTTCTACCACGACTGTGGAAATGAAGAGGATGTCGGAGGGAGGCCAGGGGCCTCAAGCGGATTGCCGCGTTAACGCCAACGTGAGGTCCTAAGCTTTCAAATCCATTCAACCTTTCGAGGAAGGTAATCTCGGCAGGTTGTCAAGCGAAGTGGAGGGCAGGAAGGGGTTGCGTAGGTTGTAATGTACTGCTTGGCGCCGACTTTCTTCTCACTCCCTCTTTTTTCTCCTTTTCTGACGAGCGGATTTTCTCCGAAAACCCCATCACGTCAGCCTAGGAAGTTTTATCAGTTGGTAATTGTAAGAAAACTCGTGTGGAAAACAATGATAGTGTGCGCGTTACAAAAATTAATAACGTACAACTCATCATTGAACCTGGAAGAATAGCAGAAACACTAGCTTTTAGATTAAACACTCGAGCACGTAGCATTTTCAGTTGGTAAAAAACTCCCGCACATTCTATGAATTCCTGTTGTTTCAGGAGCGGGGGGAAGAGAGAGGCGAGTGATATATATATTCATTTAGTGTCAGTTGGGATGTTAATCTCTCACGTTGATCTGACGTTGTGAGGGTTCGTCAATATCTGACGGTATTCAAGCCCACACTATGCAAAAGTCGTGATCTGATTTGACTGGCAATGATTTAACCATGTAAGTGGTTTTCGATAAAAGTATATAAGTACATCTTCCTAAGCAGCATTGACCGTGAGGCTCTACTTTGCCATTAATCCGCGAGAGTAACCGATACAGTTTCTTTCTATAAAAACTGAATAATCAGCACTAAACGACATTTAACGGATAGAGTCAGATGTTGAAACTCGACAGAATTGAAGAGGATGAAACCACACGATGAATGACAGAAACTGTGAATGGACCCACGACTAACGAACCTAATCGTTTCAGTCCCTCGCAGCGAGTAGAGCTACACAAACGAATGAAATCCGTGAAGTATGAGGAAGAAAACTCCCCATTTTCTCCGCATTCTACTAACGAAGAACCAAAAATAGCTGAAGGATGAAGAAGCGGGGGTCCAACAAATTGGCCGACTGCGAGGAATTTTCCAAAGCTCAGAGATGGCATGGGAGGTACGAGCAGTGGGAGAAAGGTGCTGCCATTCGCGAGTTGGGAACCGGAAAACGGAAGAAGGGGAGCGGAACGGATGGGATGTGCCGTCACATTTCGGCTTCCTCAGCGACTGCTCCGTCAACGACAGGGAGGTCTCATCATTTACGGAAATACGCGGAATGCCCTCGCTCTTCGCAACCGTCAGATTTATTCCATGTGTTCATTGATAAAATCAAAAACCTGGAACCCAAGAGCGGCAGTCGGTTGTGAAACTCTCGGATGAGTCGAATTTGTTGAGAACGCTAATATGAACCGAATAAGCCGTAACTATACCAAAACGTACCAAATGTATCTGTATTTTGGTTCCCTGTGTTTATTGTGATCAATAATTTATGCAGAAATGTGCAAAGAGGTTCAGTCATGGACCACAAACAATTTTCATAACTCCCTGTACGAAGTCCCAAGCCAGCAATCACAAAAAGGGACCTAGTAAACATACCATTTCATATATTTATAACACCTTTATCGAAACCAAGAATGTCAGGTAGTCGTTGGTATCTCAAGTCAATCCGTTCGGTTAAGTTCATCGCCGGCAAATTTTGTTCTCACGTAATTTTCAAACGTCAGGATGAGGATTATTTGTGTGATTTGTAGTTTTACGACCGAATAAAATAAATTGTCATGGCGTGGATTATTTTTCTTCACAAAATGTTCAACTTTTCAATTTTCAACGAGTGCTTATTGAAGATCTCTAACGTTTGAATTCCAGAAGTTGCTCATAGAACATTTCGTGAAGTGCCTGAGTAACAGTTTTTCTTCCGGTCGTCATCTTTCGACGCCTATTCAAATATTTCAAACAAATAATTAGATGTTTTAGTGATCATATCATTCAATTCCATTGTGATTTACTTGAAGTTTTCTATTGTTCGTTTTAGGCCCTTCTGCATACGAGGAGAGCAGAAGATTTTCATCAACCAGCCGAACTACAACTCTACGTTTGTACACTTTGTTTTATATTTATACTCCGCGCCACTTATGATTTTAGCACTTTGACCAACTCTTTAGCCGAAGAATTAACTTCTGTCACACAACTGTGGTACCAGTAAACATTTACCAGAACTTCTTACATTTTCTTTCATTCGCCGTGCCGAGTAATTTGTACGTAGGTACCTGGTCTTTTCTCTCGATTTCTCGGATATTAACCTCGTCCTTCTTGAAATGATGCAGTCTACCGCCTCAACTCTTAGACGTTATAGATTGCCGGAAGTTTGGCCATGTATTAAGGTAAATGTGCGAGAAACAAAATAGGGCGGACGTAAAAGCTCGTCGGAGCTGAGTAGAATTTAGTGTCGGCGGATGCGGGTAGAGTCGAGAGCGAGAGAAACCGGGAACCGCCTAGAAAATTAGTAATCTTTTCACTCCCTCGAGAGCAGAATAAAGTAGAGTGGGCTGGTGCAGGGAGAGGGAAGGGAGAGGTGTTGGAGTGGGGGTGAAGTGGAGAGGGAAGGGGAAGAAGTAAAGGGACATTTGTTTTAATGTATTTTTGTTTATTTCAACGAGGAACAGAGATAAAAAAAAGAAGCGGCGACTGCGAGTATTAGAGTTTTGTGAAAAGCTAAAGTGGACGAGGTCGGAGGGGAAAAGGGCGAGGAGTAGAGCGCCACGTTAATTTCTCTGCGCCAGAGGACCCTCTCTCCATCCTCGCCCATTCCACTACAAGCTTCACCATTTGCAGGGAGTCCCGCAGTGCTCCATCCTCAACCCATTTGCGAACCGCAAGCTTAATTAAAAACTTTTCCTAGCAGAGCACTCGCGCACCTATTCTTTTATTCAGGCGCGAGCGGCGCAGCGAAGGGAACCGATAATTTATTCAAGTCCGCAGGAGCCGGGAAGTAACGGTTTGGCGCTGCGAGAGGGAAAGGGGAAACCTCTAAACGACGCAATTCGGATCGTAAAAGGCAATAAACGAGGAGAAGGGGGAGAATAATGAACTTTGCAATTGAAGATGCTCGAAAAAGAAGAAGGGAAGAATCTGGGAAATGAGACTTAGAGGACCGTGTAATGGGGATGACAAAGGTTTTAATGGGAGCTCCCGGGTAAGGGAGTGGATTAAATCGTGGAAGAACGACGTTTGAACCTGATGGGAAGGAAGAAAGGAAACGATGGGAGACGGTTCTCCTTTGAAAGTGTTTAGGAAACTCATAGTGATTCCGTGGTTCAGCAATGAAACGAACGGACGCAACAAAACAACTATCAACAAACGAAAATTCAAAATGAAAAACTTACCAAATTTCCGAATTGAATTTCTGCACTGAAAAGCAATATATGTATAACACGTGGAAATACGACTAGACGAGCGTTAACACTCTGTTAACGTTAACCTACCTTCTACTCAATGTTAGCCTTGAACGACAGCATTCCATCATATCCAGGACAAGAAATGCTTGGATTCCTTCCAAACGAGTTTGCTATATAAAATCTTACAGTAACTCCAATAATAAATGCACATTAGTTGTGTTTAAGAAAAATATAAACTCTTTTTTTCGAACGAGAAATGAAAACCTCGTAATTCTGTGAAATTTGACGCGACATACGGCCATGGAATTAAAAAAAAATTGATTTCTGAGTTCCGTACAAAATTAATGTCGAATATTTGGGTCTAGTGAGCAGTAGAAAATTACCTCGTGTCACCGGCCAGGCGCGTAGTTATACCTAACCATCAATGCATTCGAGAGTTAGAGTTTAGTAGTTTTGCGCCCAACACTGAAAACAGTGTTCAATATACCTTCTTGGCTCATCCAAGTAGACTGTAAGTACGTAATCTCAGTTGCGATCACTGAATATAGAATGCAATGTAGCAGAATCATTCTCATATTTTTCGGTGGGCGCAATAGCTCAGAAGAAATACTTTGACGACTCGGGGTTGGGAGTGATAACAGGAGGGAACACGACTGCTCCGCCTTACAGAATGCGCCGGGTAACGACAATCAACTAAAAATATCTAGTGCTACAGGGAGCATAACTTTTCGTAGCTCCGCGTATATTTAGTGTTCCCCACCCAATCCATCCAAATACGACTCGGTTTGAATATCAAATAATCGACGTCCACAGACACACCAACTGTACGAACAATGCTGACAGTCCGGGGTCTTCTGGTGACGCTACACACCCTATAAGTATCTACATCTATGAATCAGCTATCCGATGACACTACCATCCTTACATGAATTCACTTCTCGACTGTATTTTCGCATATTTTACATTTGAAAGAAAAGAGTATGGGATTGAACCTCAAAACACTTCGGAGTCACATTTGACTAAAACGAAAAGCGCTAATTCCAAGGAGCTCAAATCCAAACTCTTGTGAGTGTGTTTCGGAATTTAGCGGCATTACTTTGTCATTGGACTGGTAATCTAAGAAATGTAACCTATATTTTTAGAAGCGTTTTGAGAGAAAAAATATTTGGTAGTATGATCGGTATGATACCAGTTTCACTCATACCCTAACTTTGGAGCCTCATAGTGGTCTGCAATTTGAGCGATAGTTAATGGTGTAGATGTTCACAGACGCACACACAATGGTGTTTATTGGCTCAGCAGCGCTTGAAACGTAAAGATCTGAAGAAAACAAAAGAATAGTCCAGTCGATTACAAAACTTCCCTTTCTACTTCCTTCAGCTATGAAAAGTAAAATACGTCTATTTAGCATACATATGTAGTCATTACATAGCTATGGACCGATTTGTTTAGATGCTGAAAATACACAAGCGGTGTTTTCAGAGAGAGTGCTGGATTTTCGTATATTGGACTCACGCTTCATTCTGGATGACAAAGTTTCGTACTTCACTTTCCTCGTGAAATGGATGAGTTGTGAAACGGCGCTCAATTGAAAAGCTTGCGGTGACCGAAACGTCCCTCGAGTTACTGCTTCAGATAGAAGCGCGTTCCTCTAACTTTCGGAACGAAAACGTATCCCGACCCGGAGCAGTCGTTATGCTCGAGTTCAATTTAACTCGTCGGTAGAGCCGAAGAAGCCGAGGCGTTGTAGCTCCAAGAAACCAAAGAGGGAGACAGCAAGAACAACACAAGTTCCCCAACAGTTGCCAGGCCTTTCTGTTTCAACCCTTCACTTTCCTCTCGGCTTCCTCCCGATTTCCGGTTACCTTCATAACTTGTAACATCAACTTTGAGCGCACACCTCCCGCTCCGCATTCAACTTTGGATCTTACATGCGCCCTTTTCGACGAACCCGAAGCTCTCTTGCTGAACTCCTTGGAACTCGGGTTGTCGTTTTCGGAAGTAGCTCGGTGTCTTTGTGCGGGTTACACCAAAACTTGTAGGACGAATATGAACTCTTACGAAAATTGTTGGCTCTCCACGCCAGTTTGAATTGTGAATATGATCACTTGCGACCCATCACACGATGACCACCATGCAAACTGGTGCATTATACATACATCTTCATTCAACAAGATTCATATTGAAAAGCCTACGCACAGCTTCAAGTTCGTCGTTAGTGCGCTTTGATACAATTATCATTCTCGTTACGGCATTTTTTGTAGAGATTATGCAAACCGTTGAAACAACACGTTTATGAAATGTGTTCAATTTCATCTAAATGTGACTGAGAAAACATTAAAGATAACAATGTACAGCTATTTACCGACGTGAATAAGCGACGTGATTTTGTCATAAATCTTCACGGCAACAAAAGCACATAGCTATTTGAATTGATTAGCAAGAGATATTTGATAGATAGATTTGATATGATGTACGCAAAACTCGTTCAAGTGGTTTTCGAGGGCAGGGAGAAACCCCTTCATTCTCGATATATTTTCGCGCCCACAACAAATACCAAACAAAACGACGAAACAAGGGCAGTCCACAGCAGTCAACTCTTGTCAAGTCTTGCAGTCAACTCTCTCCTCGGAATGTTTCGAAACAGTTTGCCCCAGCCAACCAAACAGAGAACTGAGAAGCATTGCAGTCCCCTGTGCAGGCGTCCACGGGGTATCCTGTTTTCGGGCATTTTAAATCTTCGACAACCTGCAGGACCTCAGCATTTGAATTATCCATACCCACGAAATAAGAAATACTCTCCGGAGACGCACTTCAAAAGCCTCTCTGGAGCAACCTTCGTTGTCCATGCGGCATAAAATGCTACACGTAATTTATAAAGGCTGTAATGAGAAAATTGTCAATATCGCGCAAGTGGTTTAGAAGGTTTCTCCCGAACGCAATTTCGCTGGGGGAAGAAATGAAGTACCGCGAAGCTGTTAAATCCTGAGCGACGTGGAATAAAGAGAAACCACTGCGGTGAATGAAGGAACATTATGATTCGGAGTGAGTACAAAAAGGCGCAGTGCAGCTTTAAAACCGGGGAGCGTTGAAAACGTTTATGGGGGTTCCCAGCCTCCCTCCAAAATAAGATGAGACGGATAGGGACGGCGAAGGGATGCGAATCCTTTATCTCGGCCAAACAGGCTCCCTCGAGCTCTAATTTGCAATAAATTGATTAACCGCGGAGATACGGAGCAACCCCTTTTCCTAATGACTTCAGAAATGAAGGTTGTTAAAATGCATTGGTATGGAATAACGCGCTCAACGGAGCTAGTAAAGAGTTAGTACCGTTTTTTTTGTTGGTTATCCATATTTTATCCGTACGACGTCGTCGAAGTAACGCCGCTTTAGTTTCCTTACACGATGTCGTCGAATAATTTGATCCCACCAGCGAATGAGAAGAAAATTCGGTCAAGAGAGAAAACGACATCATTTTTGTCGAATACAGCGCTTTAAATGTGCAACTTACCCCTGGTGAACTCAGAAGAGCCAAGCAAACAGGAGCTCGCAAGTCATATACGTTGAATTCGGAGTATCCAATCAGTAAACGTTACAAGGACCTTGGACGATGAAAACATGAGGAAAGCGAGCAACAACTGGTCTGGTTGACCATAATCAGCTAAAATTCTAACTGCATATACTCGTACGATGCACAGTATGGATGTTCGTTAAGGCAACTTGATCCGGTAAACAAATTTTCTTCAGTTTTTTTGAGATCTGAACGTTTCAAAGTTGTGTGGTTATGAGATGGAGGGGAAACCCAAATCAACTCGAATTTATTAATCAGCCTTCAACACGCTTTTGAGCAAAACAAGTTCTTTCCCATCCATAGTTTTCAAAAATATTAATACGGTTAATTATATTTTCTCAAAAAGGACCTGACAGTTTTGATTACCCTCAACATCAAGGTAACGGTGTTTCAAACTTTTCAATGAAAATGTGGACAAGCGTTTCTAGAACAGTTTCCCTGATTATTCTCTTTCGCGTGACAGAGGCTTTCTCAAAATATTTAGTGAGACGAATCTCACAACTTTCTTCAGCCCTACGTGCATTCCGCGACTTTTGTGGCTTCGGCGACTAACCCAATCTTTTTTTCATTCAGTTTGTAGGAACTTGTTGACACACACCTTCACGTTTTACGTAGTTGTGTTACGCAGCTTGAAGTTCCGGAATTTATTGGGGCGCTCCCACTCCTCCCACGACCATTAATGAGCGATAGATGTACGGAGTAATTCGTGAGTCAACGTGATTTTTGGGGAGAATTTCGTATACCGTTATGTCGTTTTTGGATAAAAACTGTGGGAAATGGCGGTAAGTGAAACGGCAATGGGTTGAACTCTGGCGAAGGAGCACTATTAAACTCTCATTGTACGGATAGCTGATTGAACTATCACTCCGATTTTTCAGAGAATGCCTTTATCATACGAGCGGGACTTGCAAGGAAAATATCCGGTGCGTAGCAGTACACAACTTTTCGCAACCCCCTAAAATTGGCCGATCTGCTGTATATATGGTCACCGTATCTTCGTTCAACAAACGCAAACATCCACGCAGAATGATGAGCAGAGGCTGATTAGATAAATTAAAGGTCGACAAATCGCATTTTCGGAGCTATCATAAGTTATCTTTCTGTTCGATAGACGGATATTCAAATGATTAAGAAGAACATAATATGAGTAAAGTTATCTAAAATATTAACCAAAGTCACTGATACTTTGGAAACTATGAAAATTTGTTAAAAAACAGTTTTCGACACATTTTCGTTCGTGTTCTGTAGATCTTCGGTACCGCCCAAGGAACGGCGCTATCGAGACGAAGGACTGAGCATCAACATTCTCCCCGTAGAGAATGTCTCTCTTCACTATCGTTTCTCCTCCTTGCCGTTAACCATATCACCGGCACGATGAGTGATAGTTAGATAAGGTACCGGCTTGAGAACCGAATTCGAGGTGGCGAGTAGCCCAAATACGGAGTTAGCCGAATCGCGAGTGCTTGCTCAGCACAGGACGATCGCCGAGCCTTCCACCGAAAACCCGAGCTCTCTCTCCATTTCCGTCCAACGAGTAAGCAGGTTGCCCTTCACTAGCCCCGAATATAATTGTCTAGTCTCCACGGTTATTGCTTTTTCTAGTCTCCCAGCACCTTCCCTCCCTTCTCAATCGCACCTTTTGGTATTTTCCTTTTTACTATCGTTAATCCTCGGACCCCTCAGTTTCGGCAACGTCGGTGCATTACACTTCAGAGGAACATTTATTGAGAAAATGTGCGGGCATTGATTACTCAACGACGATTCGTGAAAAACGTACGCCACTTTGCCAATAAGTGAAAGAAAACATTTTTGCTTCATAGGCTTATCTCCGTTCACCATATTTTCACGAATAATAAAGTAGATTCGAGAAAAATGCGAAAACCTCCAGTTAACGATACATTTTCGTCCCCCACCCTCCTTTACCATCGAGGGGAATCGCTCATAACCTTATTTTGATGTAAAAAATAACAAAACAGCACTTTTTCTCGCACCACACGGTCAATGATGCAACCCTGATGTTACTAGACTCTACTCCACGAGTTACCGACACCGCCATACGAAGATCCGTCTTGTCGTACCTGCACCTTTTGGCTGGCCAAGTTAGCGCAAGATCCCGGCTCGCAGGTACTACCTGAACGTCCAGGATCACGACAGACTGGGCAGGGCCAACGGCGACGATGGCAAGCCTCAGTCCTTCTCCAGAGACAACTTGGTAGTGCGCTCCCTTGTTGATTTCACACACTCTGATGATAATGCCCGAGCAACCTGCTTGCGAACCTCGTCATGACGGAGATTTGGTAATCATTGGCCATCATAGAAAGCGCCTGTCGTAAAGATTCCGGCGACGACTCTTTAGAAAACTTCCCATAGGATCTTTCAAATGGGACAAGACTCTCAGCGTTAACTTTTAGTAGTGGTTTGTCAAAATTTCCTCCGTGTTACTCATAATTTTGTATGTTGTTAAATTTATTAAGTAAAATTGAAGTATGTCTCTAGTAGTGCTTGTTTGATGTCTCGGAACGACTCTACATTTTTTTAAATTGTATTAACTCTGCTGCTGGCCCCTGTATTTTAGAAATTATCCTGGCAACGAGCATCTCGTTCTGGTAGCCGTCCTCCTCCTGTTCATTGAAGAACCTTTCGAACAGGCGTTCGGACATGTGGAGCAACCTTTTGTTGTTCCGGTTCTCCTGTGAATGTCGGAATCAGCTCCAGATACTCGTGTGGGATTCTTCCTTTCAGGTTGATTCCCTAGCGCCAATCGTTGCATGGTGTGTTGCAACTAGTCGGTGAGTGTTTGCTGTGTTTGTAGTTGTTGAATCCACTGTTCTTGGGATGGGTTTTGAGCCGTAGTATTCGTTTCTTCAGTTATTGGTGCCAAGGATCGGAATTTGCAATGAACGTATTTTGGCGCAAATACGTCCCTAGTTTCTAAAGTATAGTTAATATTGACATCACTTTTATTTTTAATTTTTTGAATTTTCCTCGTGGTGTGCAAATAAGAGCGGGGGACTTAACAAACATTGACGTGAGTTTATAAGAAAGGAAGTTGACTCTCATTTTTCTCACAAAGTCGGCTTCTGTAAAAGTGTGAGAAGAGCGACGGCGGAGATTTCCAGACGTAGAAGGGCTTTGCTGGATGAGCAAAACTTGAAGATGCGTAGTTGTGGGTTGAGGTAGACGTCGAAGGTCGCCGATGAGACGAGTTGTCCCTTTAACTCCAGATGAAAGCGAGCTGCCCAATTAGATCGGAAACGTTTTTTCAGCCAGCGTGAACGAAATTTTAGTTATTAGGGATGATGATTTTTTGTTTACCGCCTTTGTGATCTTCAGCGGGGTGTCTCTGTCTGCTTGTCTGCATAGTTTGTCCTCTTCTTGAGCTCGGTTACTGAAGCGTGTCTTCCTCCGCGATGTTCCCTCGTGAATTTGGACGTCTTTTCGACGTTCCCTCGAAATTTCAGGTCCGAAACGACTGCGCCAGTTAAGTTCTTCTTCTGACGACAAGACAGCTAAACGAGTACAAACCCAGCTGAGCTCAAGAGAGGCTTTAAGTAGGTTCGCAAAGCCGACGCAGCGACATAGTTTGCTGCGTTCGCATAACTGGAAATGAGTCACCTTGTTTACTAACTCGTCGCAGGCGGTTTCCTAGAATACGGTGTGTCACATTACTTTATAACTTATTATTCATAATATAATTTATATTTACGGAGCATTGACGAACTTGTAGGTCAAAAGGAAAGTTGTGTAATGCTTCGTACTAGATATTTTCGTTTAACTCCTCAATGTTTGAGAAAATGGGGTATTTTCTAAGCTCGGAGGAAGCGTCGTTACTTTCGTCTCCCTTGTAATTCAAGCCCTCGTCTTCCTCCAGCAATTCCACCTGCCACTTCACTCCTATTGAAGACAAATCCAGTTTCAACTCGCCGGAATTGTGAAGGTATTTCTACGAGTTTCCTGGAAGACCCACGCCATTGAGGTAAACGGCATGGAAACGGCAACCGACATCTTTTCAACGGCACGTGCCGAAATTTCAGTTCTACGGAAGAGAAGTCCTTCCAACTCCATTCGATTTGAAGTTACACCGTGATTTTCAACGATCCGACACAGTTGAGTTTCTGGAAGCATTGTGGTTCCACCCACAAATTTCTAGTCTGGTCGAGAGACCTTTAGAAGAAATATGAAACTGTTATTGATCTCCACAGGCGAAGTAGAACGGAGTTTCGAACAGAGACCCAATTTCTCAAGTTTATTCAATGTATATCTCCACAGACAGAAATCTCTCAACGATTCGGTTGAATTTCTGATGGAGTTTCGATAACATTTACAATTGAAGGAAAACGTCCTTTGCGACTGTTCACACAACTTTCCTTAAATATAGCGATGTTTGTGACTCACTAAACTAATCGAATTTGTGATCACCATGAATGGTACCGCACTGATGACCCAAAAACATAGTTGACTCTTGAGTTGTTGATGTGAAATATCTCAGTGCCATCAGAAAATTGGTTCTGAAAGTTATACACAGACTGGAAAAAACTGCCACTACTACTACTGAATGCTCCTGTTTACCTAATGATTGTTACCAAACCATCAGTTTATGGATAAAATCAGTTTTGTGAACAATTATGTAAACCAAGATTACATGGGACACGTTAGCAGAAGTCGTTATTCAACCGAAATCACAAACTCCACAACCGGTGGCTATTGCAAAAATGATAAAGGTGAAGTAGAATAGGAACTTCCGTACTGTATTCCCCACGAGAGAGATGCCTGAGATTCAAGATTATCGAGTTTTATTGCACTTGACGTAAAATGTATCACGTTTATCATCGTGAAATACATTAGACCCGAGGAAGGAGACCCATCGGTTAGCGTAACCTGTTAGTTCATGACCATGTATGCAGAATCCTGTATAATAAGACGTATTTTTCAATGAAACGCGTTATACCAAATCTGAAGGAGAGCGGCGTCATGTCTAATGTTATAATCATTGTAATAACATCTACAGTGCTGTAAAACAAATTGAAACTTCCGTAAGAGAGGATTCCCGTAAAACATTATTTTCACTAAAAACGTCCATTTTAGGTACGGAAAGAAACTCAGTTCACTTTCCCCATAATAGAGTATTTGTGAATCAACTTAATACGCCTTGCGCTGCACCGATCGGAAATTAGTTCTCTACGACCAAGTGTTTTTTATTGGTGCTCCTCTCTGGAGGTTTTGGAACGCATCCCCAACTTCATAGAGTAATATGAAGTCCCCTTCTCTATGGCAATAATCAACAGTTTCGGTAGCATCACTGGAACTACGATCATTTTAACGGTTGACTGTGACTATAGCGTAGCACTGCCGCGACTCAAACAGTCGGAAAGGCTCATTGTGCCTTTTTGTTCAAGGGTGAAGGCAATCTTAACACTCTCCATACAGAATCTAAGAGTTACCAGCTTCCTCAGAGTGCAGAGTGCAGCGGAAAGAACGAAACGGCACAGCACATCTTTTCCACATCACTTTGTGAGTCAGTTTTTTCATATCATTTTTTCATCGAACCCAAAACCGCAGCGGACTCTGCGTCGATGGACATACTTGGCATGCTCGACGTCTTTTATGTCTTGTGTGTGGCCGCAGTGACAAAGAGACTCAGTCCAATGTGTCCTAGGACTTAGAAAAAAAAAATAGCGTAGCACTTTGGCTGGGAGTGCAGAAAATCTAGTAGAGCTGAGCTCTTATGAGTAAAACTCAAGACTGACATGCCATGTTGTTAAAAAGTGCTAAATATCTACGACAGTTACTTACCAATGAAATTTGCAGTCAAACAGCACGTTGCGAAAGGTTTCCATATGGGACTAATTATTTAGAAGGAACAGTGAATAGAACGAGAATTTCTTTATATTTATACGATGTGTTATACATCTGCACATATATTGTACATGTATATATACACTTCATTTTCTGAACACCCACTTGTTGAAAAACGTCTAACTCATACTCGAAGGAGACTAAAGAATCGTTTTGGGCTTTCCAAATAGGTGAGCCTCTACAAAGTCTTTGTTCCGACGATATTTCTGCAGAGTGATTGAAAAGTATTGAGAAGAAAATGATTATATAGGCATTGGAGGGCGAATCGATGACGAAGTGGAAAAAAAGCCATCTTCCCTCCCATGAAAATATTGCTCTTCACATTCTCCTGTCATAAGCTCCAACTTTTGCGATATCAAGCACAAATCACAGAAAATTGGCCGACTCGGATTTGTTCCGTTCCTGCGACTTTCCAACCTTTTCTTCACTTGAAAAAGTAACCCGGGTCCCTCGACTCACCGAAGTCTGCATCTCTGCTCTGCTTTGACTTTTGACGTTGCTTCCGCTCCGTAAGACGAACCTATGATTTATATAAAGATTGAACTAACTTGGAAGGTTCATCGCAAAGTAAACTTGGAAGGGTTGAAAGACGACTCGCTCTATTGGGAGGCAAAGTTCAACCAACTTTCATCCCTTTCGAATAACGTTGAGCAGCTTTTTCATCTCAATACGGAACGTTACGGTTTTTCGTGAGTCATCAACATTTTTCTCAAGAACTCATGTGACATTTAAGGGCGGACAAAGAACAAAAAACTCTAAGAACGGGAATATTGCAATCCTTCTTTATTTCACTACAAAGACTAATAGTAGTAATTTGGAGGAATACGCAACGTGTTCAGTTAGTGCACATTTCTCCGGACACTGTCAATTCATGAACAACAGAAAGAAAAACGTATACATTACATATTAATTACCAAATTTATCAACGACACGGAAAGATAATTTTCAGAAGCAATAACTGAAGAATGGAAACAAAAAACATCTGCTAACGACACATCAAACATATCACTACTTCCATCAGGTTTACATCTCATGACCTCTTTCGTTCATCTCACAACTTTTTTTAGATTTCCATTCCACTTTCCATTTTTGAGATTTTCTCTGTTTTGGAAACCCTCTCAGTTTTGTCCCAGCGTGTTTAAAAGATGTAATCTGGTGGGAGTGTAATGAAGACTCAAGTTACATCTGTTTACGGTCTGACTCCTATTAAAGTCATCCTCAGCGATCGTAGCGTAGTCGTTGAAGGAGAAGATTCATATTCCAAGGAAACTCTGGTATGGGATCAGAGATCAGTAAATCAAGATCAATAAATGTCCCTTGAGTCAGTTGTTCTAAAATTGGCATCCCTTCGTAACAGATTGTTGTCAGAAGTTGCAAGTTGAGAGTTGCAATCTCAGGCGAGCAACTAACTCAGGCAAGTATCATAACTATCCTGAGCCCGGATCCTATACCACCTGAGTTTCTTAGGAATACCATTCTCCGCCGTATCACTAGACAACGATCACTGCTATTGCCTTCATTAAGAGTCTAGCGGTTGATCTCTTCTTTAACCCTCTAGGCAGAACATCTGGAGGGGACGATTCAATGGACGGATCTTTCAGCGTTTGCGAGAATTCTATGAAAATTTGATTAAAGATTCGAGAAACGCGTAGTTTCATGGGCACTTTAAAGCCGTGTTGAAAATAAGTGGGGACGCAGAAAGGAAAACCTTCGTTTCACAACATTTTAAGCGCTTCACCTTGTTCACAGGAACTTCAAACTATATCAGTTTCAGCCAGACCCAAGAATTCGTCTGGATTTTTGTTTCTATCTCATATATAACACGGAAAATGTTCATATGGACGTCACTTCTTTAGGAAAGTGTAAGGTAGTAAGGTACAGTAAGGCTGATCCCTAGAGGTAGACTCTCCTCTTAACGGTGGACCATCCTTCGTTAAACCTACTGCACACAAGATTTTGTCTTCTCCGCCACTCACCGTTTCCATCACTTCATCATTCATCCTCACAAAATGTAGTAAAACTGGACCGGCACAGCAATAAAGTATTAAGGACGACTGAGTGAAGAAGAATATATTCAGCACAGAATTCGTAGAACATAACTCCCACATTTGATCCACAGATAGAATCGTTATCGTTGATGAAAAGAATTCATTCTACGCTAAGATGGTACGAATGACAGACTTTGTCTCTACATGGACATCCCACAGCAACATGATGCAATGAAAAATTACGTTGAACCACTGATGTGGTGAAAAATTACTTTGATTACTTGCGCCGATCGTATACCCGAGTTTCCTCGTTCATTAACCACTGGGCTACAATGACTGAGGTTGCCTTCAATGCCGTAGGGTAAATTTACGTGGGATTCGATTCAATGACAGCGCAGGAACCACGCTGTTCACGCGTTTGCATTATATTGATGTCCCCGAAACACGAATCTTACATCATACGCCTTACTTGAAACTGAGGGAAGTGATTCGTTTTTCTAAGATACTCACCTGCAACAAAAATCAAAATCAATTGTTAGGTATTATTTAGGAGTAAAATGAAGTGATCATTCTATTGAAATAGTTTAGATATTGGCGAACATAGAATGACAGTACTCAAGTTGTCTGCATGTCTAATAGCTAAAATTAACTATATAGAACTGTTTAGTGCAATCAAATAGGCTGAACTTGATAAGAAGTAGCTCACTCTTGTAACAGCTTCTACTAAGTCAACTATATCCAACATCTCCTCACTCAATTTAAGTCCGGTCATTTATTTATACACGCTTATCAGCGGATTATCTGCTGGGCGTCTGCGAGGGCCCCCGAATCTACAAGTAAGTCACCGGCAGATCATAATTGTCCATATTTATATCTATTATTTTTTAGTGTATGCGTTGACATCAGTGTCCCCACATCAGTTGCCGTCGGGTCTTTATTCACGGAGAACATTTATCTGCGGTTATATCAAACCATCCATCAGTACCTGACCTCGTACCACTTCTAATGCAGTCCATCATCCATTGCACACGGAACTAAAAATGTGAACGCAAGTACACCAGGAAGGACGGGAAATATTCAATACAGACGCCGTCTCAATATATCACAATGCACATCGATTTATAACACCCAAATGACTTTTCAACTCGCTCGACATTGGAAGCAATCAGTTTGAATGTTAGCCCAGACGAAATATTTCAGAAGCAATTTACATTGGAGAAAGTAGTTTGAATTTTTGAAGTGGAGAAGTTTGAAAGTTTCGAGGGAACCGGAAACTTCAAATGAACAACGTGGAATATTCCAACTCTTCTGCAGTCTCGGAGTTGACTTACGCCCGTTTTGGTGCTTGTTAGCGACTCGAGTGGACGTTGACAAGCCAAGTTTGAACTTGGAACGCAGTTTTTTTTCTAACGCGAGCAGAGCGTGCCTCACCGGTAAGCGCTATTGTTAATTTTATTTTTAAAGGATCCGTTCATATAATTGACAGCTAGTCCCAACCCATTACGAGTAGTTGCGGTACGGACGATGCGGCGGGCGTGTAATTAACACGAATATTCTTCGAACATTGCACAAAGTGTTTAGGATGTAAGTAAGAAGATGAAAGCCGGGCGATGGAGAAATGGGAAGAAAAATGGGCCGGAAAAATTTCGTTTTCCAGCGTGATGCGTTATCTCCAGGCATTAAAAATTTCCTCCAATTGGGGAGGTACACATGAAGGTGAGCCTAATGGATGAATGACCGAAGGGCAATGACAAGTGTGTATGTTAAATATCAGCGATGCCAAACGAATTGTTGGATACCATTCCAGAAACAGAATTCAACGATAAGGTCAGGAAGAACTTGGGACTTCCGCGGTGGTTTGGAAATTTGGTAACCATAGTGATTTTGAACTTCTTGCAGAGCGCTCGCACACTACACCCTACGCAGTAGAAAGGAAAGTTATGTAATCAATCGCCTCACCCAAAATGGTGAGTTCTCGTCAGGCCTTTGCGAGAAGTTTACATTTCAAGGGGTTCTGAGTCTGCAAAACAATATAAGGAAAACGGTCTTTGTCTTGGTGGACCCAATTGCGAGAGAATGACCCAATCGATTAAAATTTGATACTAGTCCGGCAGATATGATGAGACGCCAAAATAAACGAAAGTATTTCGGTTAAGTATCGAAATACGTGGGGCGGCATTCTGACTGGGAGAAATGTGCCTATTCTTCGACCAATGACATAAGACAATATCTTAGTTCCAAGCTAATTGATTATCGTTTTCCATGGTTGATTGTCAACCACGAAACGAAGGTTCAAAAATAGTGCGGAAGAATGTCTATGAAAACGATTCATCTACAGGAGAAAACCTGAAGAAACTCCCTCAGAAAGCTTTACAGGAATTATTGCATCTGATTAACCGTCGTAGCGGAAGTTATCATGATTAAGAAACCTGTAAAACCAGTGAAAGACAACAATCTTAAAGCCTCATCTTACTCTTGTCTACAATGTCTTAGCTATTCGAGAAATTGAGGGGAGATATTTGATCCGTAACCATCAGTTTGGGCTTAGTGGGATCGAATACACAGAATTGCAAGTGAAATAGAAAAATGTTTGAAAGAGAACATTCCAGAGTACAAAACGTAGAAACAAGGGTGTCTCAGGGATGAGTGCTGTAGTTATGATACCAAGTTAATGGACGTTGATCTCACGTGACGGAAAGTAATCCAATCTTGGTTGAATCAAACACTCAAAACACTCCATATTCAAACGCAGCCAAATACGAAAACTCAGATGGAAAGGGCACACGAAAAAGAAAAAATCAACCTAAACGTAGTAGCGATTGGGAAGATATTCACACACAATGATGACACCAACGTGGAGCATCGGCTGCCTCCTGTGGCGTTGCATCTAAAATAGCAACGTGAAAATCGTCGTACGTCACTCAGAATGATCTCCAGCGTGACATGAACCCATAGTCTACTCAATGTTGAGACGATGAATAAGGTTATCATGAGGATCCCACAAATTTCAAACTTCGATGCATTGAATCTCCTGTGTATTAGCAGTCACACACGGCTGATGCGCTATAACCGTAGTCCTAGTTACAAACGATGAAAGGGCAGGGAGAAAATTCGAAGTAACCAGTGAACCATAAACCACTTACATAAAATCATTAAATAAAACTTACTAAACGTGTTGCCTTTAAACACTCGTAACAAAATTAGTAAAACTTCAAAATCAGAATAAAAAACGCTGACAATTATTTTAGAACGATTCTTATTCTCTTAAACAGTTTGACCTAGTCTCACACCTCTGAGAACCATCCCATTCGATTAAGCGTAAAAAAATCCCACTGAACGATACGAAACATGACGTGACTACAATGGAACGACTGAAATTACATATTTCAAGCACCCCCAGGCAATTGGACTGTTTAGACTGCACGAGAGGGAGTGCGAAGCATGAAATGATTACTTTCGTCAAATTCGTGAAATTATTACTTTTGTTCCGCGAGTTCTTCCAATAGTAGACTTTGACACACTATAATTACTGCGATTTCACTGTTCTTGGTGTAAACGCAGTCGTACACCTCTGAGACTCGTCCATTCGATCCAGCATCTAAAAACACCTATAAATATGTACAAACGCGGCGTAATTGCGATGAAGCTGCCAAAATTGCGTTCTTGTTAATTTTTTAAACCACTTTCCCACAACAATCATTTACTAACCGAAAACGTTGGGGTATTATTCAGAATGAATAATAAACTAGAACGGGATTTTGCTGCTCCAATAACTGAACAGATTTGAGTACGATCTGATTGTACTGTCACCAGTTACATCGGTAAGCTGTGTTGCCTTCCATGACTAGTGAAGCTTTGACCTGTATTAGAAATCCACGAATATCCGCCCATTGCCTTCGTTCCACAATACCAACGGTCGAATCTGAGCAAGAACTCGCAGCTTCCCGTAAGTGGATATTTCTGCTTCTCAGGAATCTCGTTTATGAATGAAAAACAGAAAAACACTATCGTTTTGTGAGATATGAAAGGCTCTTTCCTCAATTGAACCTTTTCACAACCCCTCACTCCCCTTTCGCCGCCTTTCACCCTTTGCACTTTAAAAAGACTTCAGCCGCCTCGACCTGATTGCATCTGTTTTACAACGTTCAAATAAACGGTGCAAATACTCGTTTTGTAAGGCGTAACCCCTTTTAGAGTTCTCGTTGATTATGAAAACCGAGTCTTTTCATCAGTTCAACTTCGACTGACGGCATTCAGCTCGTTTCGTAGAGGCATAAAAAACATACAAACCAGAAAACAGAAAACACGGTTTTCGCAAACGCGAACCAGTTACTCGAGTGGGTGTAGTCATCCTATGAATTGTCTCGTATTTTCTCAGGTTGGCCAGAGACCTTTAGTGAAGGATTCTAAGAACGATTTCTCTGGGTATGTAAAGGAATATTGGAGGCTGACAAAACAACTGTCCGAGTTTACGTTCTCGTGCTTTCGTGCATAGTCGTCTGACGCAACTGACACTCCTGAGACACTGATTGAACTTTCCCAACTCTCACTCGTCCCCCCCCCCCCCCGATTTTAGATCTAACATGACCACTTTTTACTTTCGTTAGCTGTCCGTACTAACAAAGAGTATCATAATCGGAAGAAAATTTGAAACATAATCCGAATAACATCATTTGGGGAAATGATATGTATGCGTCTCAATCTTGAGCGTGATTGAGGGAAAACTTCAAAACTAAATCGATCAAAACTTTGTATTTAATCTAAACATCACCATTGAAAACCAAAACAAGTTTACGACTATACTTATCAATGTGGTCAAAACACGAAACATTTTTCAACTCAAAAACCGCTCAAACGACTATGATTAAATTTTTTACATCGACAGGTTCAAAACATTAGAATTTTCATTATTTGGAAAATGCGCAGAAAATCAATTGACAATTGCCTATACGACGACGATTTAACAACGCTCGCACAACTTACTACCATTTCTCATCATTTCACCCAATAAACGGTCGGCCCATTCATCTTCTGAAATGTAGGGGGTTTGAATACTCTACTTTCAGACTTGATGTGGTGTGTTTGGCTGAGACACGGTTGGAAGATGAGCTGAATGTAGGAGAAGGGGGGAGGCGGGCTTTCAAATTATAGTGGCTATAGAATGGATATATCAGCTGAACGTTGACCTCTCCGTCGCCAGTAGTCAAGATCTCCACCAGTCTCCCCATCGTTACTTAGCTACTTGTTTTTCTCTGGAAGTTGATAACAATAACATTTTTCATGCTTTTTCTATTCAATGTGTCCGTATATCTAATAAATGAATAATTTGCATTATTTGATTAAAACAATCGTTTTTATGAACATTAGGCTGACAGCCACGGTCCTATATTGGAGTGCGTGCACGAAAAACAGATTTTATTTACGTACGTATTTTACGTAAGTGGTGTGACTTGTAGCATCAGACATTCGCTTCACTGTTTTAGTTGTCGTCTTGACACTACTGCACTATCGTAACGTTCACATATCTTCTTGAAACTCAACTCACCCGCTCATACGTGTAATAAATAAGAAAATGAAAGCGTTCGCGTCAATACCATGAATTTTATGCAGAGGAGTGTGTGATTAGTTGTCACTTCGCATGCTTCGAAACAACGTTTGCCATACTTAAGGCCATTTGCGATGATGAAGTCGGGAGTTTGTAGTTCAACTGGTGGCAATGGTGGGGAGGGGGTGCTACAGGTGACGAGCTCGTGAGTAAACAGGAGAAGCCAAGGTCTGACTGAGTTAAGGTCGCGAATGGAGGGGGGAAAAGAAACCGCAAAACAACGAACGGAGAAAAAGAGAAGAGGGAAAAGCGAAAGAGAATGGAAAGGACGAATGACGAGAGAAAGGAGTAAAAACAGTTGAGAGGAGAGATGTTGTTTTCTCTGAAAATTCAGAAAAACCCCCTCTCTCATCTCCTCTGTGTGAGGAGGTCTTGTGGACCGAGTGACTGGTTGAATACTAAACAGGATTTCAGGGAACTAAAAGGGAGATGCCGTTGAGGGTGTAGAGAAGAGGATGAGGAAAAAAGTTCCCGTTCTCCCTCTCGTCCTGTGGAGCTGAGGACGAAGCGGCTTCGAGTATCTCAAGTATCAATTGCGACCTTCTCTTCATCGCCTTCCCGTCCTTTTCCGACATAAAAGCCTCTTTATCCGACCTCTCCCCCTTCCTTCTGGGCCACACTCGAACCTCGCCGGCTTCAAAGATCCACTTTTAAGGGACCTCGCCTCGCGACTTGCTTTCAGATTACTCCGTTTGCCTTTACTCATTACACCTTCAACTCTTCCTAACCCTCCACCAACTGGGACCCCTTTCCGGTAAATATTTACGCTCCGTCCTCCTCTCTCCAAGACCCTCCTCTCAACCCCCCACCACCACTAACACTAATCCTAATCCACCGCACGGAGTCCCTGGACCGAAAGGGTAAAACTGTCGACGTCGTCTCTTCAGCTGAAATCTCCGGATTTAATTAGCGTTTCAGACGTCGTACGAGGAGCCTGAAGTGTTTTCAATGTTTGTTTGTCCAATTGAGAAAATGTGGGCGATGTAAAGAACCAGACGAGTTAATCCACCAACTTGACTTTGCAATGATCAAACATTTCCAGATAAAAGCAATCAAAACCAGGAGGATGATGGATTGGCAGTCTAGAGCCAAATTTGCCAAAGCACGTACCCCGTAACCATCGCAATTCGAAAGCGGCGGTTCATTTCTGGTTCTCAGGTACATAATCGATGGTTCCAGGGTAGAATACCATTTGCCATCGCTAGCTGTTCCTGGGTTTTGCACCCACATCGTCTAACCCTTGAGTCCAGTACTCATGAGCATCATTCACTGCTTTCTCTTATACGGGGTGAAGATATGGGTCAATAAGCTGAGCATTGCGACCCATAGAAAGAGTGGAGACGAAGTGCTACCTGGCTGTTAAGTGGCTTCTTGCTCTCCGTACTGCTAGCTCGAACTGCACAGTTTCTCGAGAGGCAGTGTAGGCGGTAGCAAAGAAGAAATGTGCCGAACTAACCTAAAAATGGCTACCAGAGAAAAGTGAAAACGGTCACCCTGGGGAGGAGGAAAGACGTATGGGAGGTGTGGACCAGGCAACTGTTCCAAACAGTTGGTCCGAGGCTTTAGCAGCGCCATGGTGAGATCGATTTCAACCATACCCAGTTCCTCACGATACGTGCGGCATTTTGGACGTGACCGTACTGAATCTGTAAAGAAGCAGTTTTCGGCACCGTAGGGCGATGTATGATGCCGTCTACTCGTTCCAAAGCTCGACTTCGGCGCTTGGTAGAGGTAACAGTAGGCCGGCTCAAATCGGAGGCGTATCACCACATCACGTTTATTTAAGAAAACTAGAGATGCGTCGCTCAATTAGCTCAGGAAGTGCGGAGCCATAAGAAGATGGAGCTTCCTCATCCAGAGCAGAATGAATTACCTTGTGTGTCCCGCACGGACGAAGAATGAAGACGTGTGGGAGGATATATGGAAATGGTGGCACGCTGCAAGATTCTCGTCAGAGCGAAGAGGTCAGGAAAAGGAACTACCATTGATGAGAGGAGTGACGGCCTACCCGATGCGAAATAATTCCAGGTTCATACTTCAATATGCAGACGTAAACTCGTGGCACCACTAGAAGTAAACCGGTGTCTACTGCCCTCATGCTGTAACCTCGATAGGATGGCACCTAGGAGACCCATTCACACTTCTCAAGATTCAACCACAATCCTCACGAGTCTAGCTGGGGCGACGGCAAACCTTACTTCCTTAGGCAGCTTATGCAGCTCAGGATTGAATAGTATAGGAGACTGTGAGTCCCCCTGCCGAACTCCATACCCTATTGCCACACACAAACCAATCGCTGAAATGAGACTAATTGGATTCAGTAGGTATGTAAAGATCCGAAGTCAACTTTTTTGTTTTCTTTACGTGATCTCAATACTTTCAATAACCAGTGGTTAGCAGAAACTAATCCTCATGTTAAAATAAATACTCTTCGAATAATTTACTACGCTGCTCTCGTCGTTTCCCACAAATGAGAATTACATGGTACTCTCGTCTTCCATGCAATTGTCGATATAAAAACATTAATAACACTTGTTGGAGCTGTTTTTGAGAAAAATAGTTTGCTTTTCGATCCTTGTGATAACTATAGGTTGAGCCAGTTTCGCAGCTTGCAGGCTGTATATCAATTTTGAGTTGATGCCGTTCGGTCATTATCTCCTCTGTGTCGTACTCAGTTTTCACAACGGACCCATGACCCTTTTCCAAATTGTTTGGTTGAAATCAGTAGCCCCTGAAACGTAAAGTTTTGAAGAACTCTTCGAAAACAATTTGAATTCGGCTAAGGAAAGCAAGCAGGTTAGAATTCATCCCTCTTGCATGTAACAGATGGAACATTTTAGAATCACCAACGCCGTGCCAAATATGAATCAACCACAAAACACGGGATGATGATCGGAGTAACACAAAAAAGAGCTTTCCATTTGCAATCGAAAGTGCGTTCCTCTTAAAGTCAGAAGTTAAACATTTATTTCACTCCATTTGTGTTTTGCTCTTTCTGTAATCGTTTGAATCGAATGTGCAGAGAGATGGACAACGAGGGTATTCACTCATCGTTAACCCCTGTCGTCTGTCAACAAAACCCTCCATTCCATCTTGCCGACCATTCAACCGAGTTTTTATTCAATCGTAAAAATATCTCTTCTTCTTTCCAACCCCAACCCTAACACTACTATACCCCCTTTACCGGTCGTCCTGTCACCCTTCTTCCGCAACGAGGTCTCACAACGGTCTCATCATCTCAATTCATTCCCCTTCCGTAATTTTAGGGATTGCCAGGCGCTTGAAGGGGCCTGAGAGGAAGGCGCGGCATGAAAACTGAATTCATCATCGCCCTCTTTTGACAACGTGCTCAGGTCCACTAATTAGTGAGATTTGTGTTCTGGCCTATCCCACTCTCTCACTCCCTCTCTCTCCCACTCCCTCCCGCACGCTTTCACTCTGACCCTTTCTCTTGCCCTCGCTTTTTTTCAGGCTCAGTCCCTCCATTACCAACATGTTTCCCTTCCCCGCTCTCCTCTAAATTGTTGTTTGTACATTAAATAGATTTTTCTCCCTAATTTTCTCTCTTAATTCCCAACAGGCTGCGTCATTTTAACTTGAAAAGCTGCCAAGCTTGTGCATTTCATTTCACTTTCGCTCTCTCATACGACGGAATTCATTATTTTCCGCATTTGTGAAGCACCTTGTGATTACTCGAATATCAAATACACAGAATATTAACGGGAACATTTTCCAATGCGTTTGTTCAACATGAAATATACTTCACCTTTGAACTGACAAAATAGCGGCAGATCAACCGTTACGTAATTGGAGTGGATTTCCCTCATGATATCCAGTAACAGTTAATACGAATCTGAAAATGAACAACTCCACACCAGGTGTTGAACAAATCACCTTGCTCCGATATATACACACATTCTCAGAACCTGGGTTGGTGAAGTGAAGATGTATATTAGCACAGGAAAAGTTCACTGTTCTACTCGTAACCCTGCGAGGTAGGAAGAAAAAATGTGTAATAGACTAAAAATGTTTTCGATATTTAAGAATACTATATGAACGCAATTGATAACAAACGGCTGAACCAAACCGACTAAAATTCGACATTTAGCCTGCAGATCACAATGAGACATCAAAATAAGGGTATGCCGGAAATCTATTCAGAACTATCTACATCTAATGATTAGAACGCCACACTTTCCCTCAAGAATAGAGATCTTCGTTCAGCACCTTAAAATGTTTGTTATTGAAACTACGGTGATAGGAGCACTATAAATTATCAAAAGTTTCAAACAAAATCAATTAGTGGAGTTTTCCCCTATAAATCCCGCTCATACATTAGCTACACTCTGAAAAATAAAAATGGACTACCTACGTCAGCTCAATGAGCTGGTCAACTATCCACTACCTAGTGGGCGTGTCAAGGAATGTGCAGGAGAAGCCTAGGATGCTCTAGTAGCTGTCGACAGATCTACCATCAGAGAGAACTGCGGCAGCCTAGCCAAAGTACAAAGCCTGGGGCGCTAACTAATATCGGGAGTGATGGAAGTACTACTGAGAAAATGTTTGTCCATATTTGTCAAAGCAGGAGTAATAGAGGTGACGTACGTAATAACTAGGCCAGGGATAGGTAAGGAATCTAGCAGTGTTGAAAAACCCGAACGCCTTTGCAGAGCTCGAATTAATATGAACTTGCCGGGTTCTCGAATTACGCTTTATTCTTCAAACGCTAGGAACATCATGATGCATGGAAAATGATATGGTTCATAGTCAAGCATCCTGCTAGAAACAACTGCAGAACGCCAAAACTGTTTAGGGAGTGCAGGGTGCGGGTAAATTTTTTGGCAGTTAATGTTTACTAGATTCCTCGGCATTAAGGGATCACTGGGAATCATAAGGAGGACCATCTGGCCATACTCGGTTCGTCTACTGTAATTACAGGGCCACTTCTCCATTGTTGGGCACCTGCGTCCCAACAACACTGGAGTACTGAGACATTCCAATCGCCTCATCTCAAAATCAATATTCAATATTCTTCTAATATTCGTTTTCTTCTGAACGGAAGGACTTGAGTCAAAGTGGAAATTGTCACAAACACTACAAAAGGAACAAACACATGCATATTATGGGTTTAATAGTGACCATGTCTTGACTTTCCCAGCGCTACAGACTTTTCTGAAGAGCGATTTCTGTATAAACATCAAAAAAGTATCTGACAGGAAATACCTGGCATTCTTCAGGGAGATATGCATGGGCGTGTGAGACCCTAGGGTCAACACGAAGGGCCCTGTCCTCAAAAAGGACAGTCTGAGTTCAATAATGATAATGAACTACCAACATCAGGATGATGTAATAACATTCATGAAATACTTGGGAGCAGCCTCAGGAGTTGCGGAGTGCACACCACCGCGGTTTCACGTGAATTGCCTATGCACCGATCAGTCAATAATAGTAGTAGCATAAGTAGGAGCACTCAACAAATACCGGAGACTCAAGCGCGTGCTTGTTATGAACTGAACAAAATATTTTATTAGTCACTAAAGTGATATAAATTGATGATGTACGTGAAGCTATGTAAAGTTTTGTGATAAGTCGCGCAAAATAATTTCTTTTTTTGTCAATTTCACTTTGCAGCACCAAAATGGGCGCTCTCTTGTGATCAACCTTATCAGGTTCAGTTTGTTTTGTTTGATTGACAGCAGTGCTTTGCTACACAGGTGATGAAATCACAAATAAACCCAATATCCCGATTACACTCGAACGTTACTTTTCGTTGCGTAGTATTACACCGCGCCACGTAACAGTAAGGAAAGATACGGAAGATCCGGAGTTTGATGAGCTAACTTAACAAAGTTCTCCGATCGGTCTTTCAGAACACCGTCGGCTGCTACCTGAGGAACCTGACTAGAATAATCACGTTATTCGCTGTACCGGACCAATGGGACAACCTGAAATTCAAGTGTTTTTCCATGCAGAAGGTATTATTGAAAGACGCACAAAGTGGAGGGATGTGAAAGGGAGACATCAGAGGGAAAGGGATGAATGGAAGGTAACAGGAAGAAGGGATGGAATGAAGAACAGGGAGAGGCGGAATAGTTGGCCACGACGATGACGGTGGCGAGGAAAGCGGGGTAAAGCTATAAGTCCTGAACCTCTTTGTATGCAGCCGGGGGCGTCTGCTATAAACCAGCCAAGTTCATATTAAATACAATGGCCACCTCCGCTTCTCTCTTCCATTTCCCACTCTCCTTGCCTTACTAACCCTCAACCATCCCCTAGGCCCATCCTCTCTACCCCTATTTCTCTTTTCCCTACTGTCTCTCTTTTTTTCATTTTGTTCCATCAGTCAACTACCCACCGTAATATTCTATTTTCATTTCCCCCGTCCCCCTAAAAGGTGTGGAAAATATGGTAATGCCATGAAAAAGTGGGAGCAAAGAACGAGTTACCCAGGAAATCGAACATCCACTTTGATCAGTTCAACCTGGAGCTGTAGCATATTTCCAGAACAATTTTTCCCTCCAGAGAATACGACCGCTTTTGCGCAGAAAGAACAATTATACAATACTGTGAAGCTACATGACGGTTTCATTTCGGCGATGTCAATGAAAATGAAGCTACAGCAATATTTTAAAAACATACGAAAAAAACGAGCAGTAGACCCACGGTTCTTCAGTCAGATCATTCAATAACGATTAACGTTTGTTTTGCCAAAATGCACATCTTATTAATGCATCAAAAGTTGAAAGCGTTTTTGTTTGACCTTCCGTCGATTTCCTAATGTTATTATGAACCGAATAAACTCTAGGAACGCGAATGTGTTGCATACTCATCATTAGTTGTGCTAAACGAATTCCTATTTCTTCATAGAGGAGTCTTTGGGTGGTGTTCGATTTAAATGTATATGTCTTCAACTAACAACGTTAAAGGAGAAAATATCGTAAGGAAAGTGAAGTCACGCGATATGCCTAAAACCTCAGAAGTAACCGTGAGAAAGTGTAAGTGTGAAATTACGAAACCGCTAGACTCAGAATCATCTGTTGTCTGTTAATTGTCTTATAACCGGTAACAGTTTGTCTGAAACAATCGAAGATAATAATGAAACTCTTCAATCGGTTTCCTTGACGAGGATATTGATATTTTTGAAAATTTAACCAACCTCGCGGTAGGGGAAAATCGCTAATAAGAAGATCGTGCCTGTGCATATGCTAGACAACATAGAGAAGGAGTGGGCACATGCAGAAGTATATGTCGAAGACATGAAAATTGCCACTATAACGAAAGCGCATGAGCAACGCTCTGCAGGCACAACGCAACGGTTTTTATATCGTGATGTGACGCTCGTCACAAGATAGTAACGACGACAAAACGACACTCAACGCATGTTTGGAACAGCTCTTACGGAAAAAGCTTCCTTTCTTCCACAGAAAGTTGATATCGTTCGTGTTGTTTGGCTCGCTAACCCCATCGTGGTGTTCTGACGTTCATAAAAGAAATGGAAACGTCCTGGTAGTCATTATTCAATGGTAAATATTGCACCCAACTTACAATCTTGTCCACGAATAATACATCTAAACATTCTTGAATATAAATTATATACATAGGAAACACTTGAGATAAAAGGTTCGTCACAAGAGAGATAATTACTTAATCGAGAAAGACGGGCAGATGAGAGGACCACACACAAAAATTCACGTGATTCAGAGTAAATATATGATTTGTGAGAGGTGGATTAGGTAGGCAGCAAACCAGACACAGCCGAACGAGGGACCTTTATCCATGAGTCAGCCAGCGTGTAGTAGAGTGACCAAAACGAGGCCCCTAACGCTGAAAGGGATTAAAGTCGGTAAGCAAGCCCCTAGGGATCTTGGGAGTACTGTAGCGGGGCTGTCAACGGTCTACACCAAAGAGCGTACAGTGCAACCATAGAAGAAGAAGATGTTACTGACGCATCGATGTGTGGACGGTGTGATGCCCAAATTTTGGAAGTACTCCCCGAAGATGTACCTTTACAACGTACTGCACGTTTTATGGGAAGCGATGCATGCTCTTTACTAAAACATTGTTCAGATAGTGAAACATTGACGGTTTTGTTCAATCCACTGGGTCGAAGGGTCTTAGTTTGTCTGTTTGGCAGATGTAAGCGAAGTGGCGTCCATGTTCGAACGCACAAACTCGTAGTGATTAGTTTATCTTGACACAAAGAGCTGCCTGGACAAACTGAACCTCTTTGTCAGCAAATTCGCAAGTTTTCCTTTGTGAGAGACCACTGCCGTCACGAGGCTTGCTAAACAGCGCTCTAGGCGCTGCTGCACCCACACCAAGCCCAGGAGACGCCTACTATTCCTCTAGTTTAGTGCCATTCCACAACTTGACCCAAAAAGGCCTGTAACATATGATTCTGATCATGAATAAATGAAAAAAGCGAAAACCACAACCTAACAATAAAGGACATTGGTCTCAGCTTTGAGTTACGAACAGAACGAAAGAAGAGCGATGACGATATGTTCTGTCGAACCGTTTTAGACGGTTTATATTTTAGCTTCTCTCTACGTTGCTTCTCGTTGTGCCACCTTTGTGCACTGTTTTCTTCGCTTGTTTTCATAATCAGAAATACACATATCAATCCCGATTGGTATGCATCAGAGATAATTATTGATTTACCACGTTCCGGTATTATTCCATGAACCCTGAAATTGAAACTGTAAATACCTTCCCCCCATGATCTGTGGAAGCATTATTTCAATTTAATACATCACAATAGGCTAACGAGCGATAAAATACTTAACACGTAATTACACAGAAGTTGTTATTTTCGAATATACAATCCTGGTGGTATCCCCTCAATCCAATAACTCCAGGAATGCTTCTCGAATGAAATTATTAGTTGCATACCGCTGATTCCACGCAATTACGAAATACCAATATTAATCAGCTCTTCTCTACTTCAGTGAAGTAAAAAACGTTGAAAAAAGTATTTACACAAAAAACAACCCGAATCTCACGGGAGTGATCTCCAGAAATGGGTTTGAAATCGAGGGAAATGTTGTTCACTTCGTCGGGAATGGGGGAATAACTCAATAGAGAGAAAATTTCTGAATGACCGAACTACACAACCGTATCAATTCCACACTCACCACTTGCCACTCATCGGTGTAACTCATTTATTCAACAATCTGTTCGCCAGATATTACAAATCATCCATTAGTTTCGTGCACTGGTGTGGAACAGCAAATCGGCTGGGTATTCAATCAAGGACTATACTGATCATGCTTTCCTGCGGTCTGCACGTTTCGCACATATGGTCACAACTGTAATGTCAATACCGACAATAAAGTTCATTCTTTCAATTAAAAAAAACCGCTTAGTAGGTTCATAATAGGCTGGAGAAAAATATGGTAGCATGAAGAAGCCAAAATTCATCATTAGGTGAGATTGTTCGTAGATTGAACGGGTTTTAAACGTTTTTCTACAATATCGGATTCTAGTGTATTGAGCACGCCCACGATATACGTCCGGAAACGTTCATTTTGGTGATCTAAAGATTCTTCTTCTTAGGAAATGCATTGAATAAAGAAACTGCACTATGTACAATGACATGACATGTGGAACACACAGGGAGATAAAACAACTCGTGTTGCCTCGCACCAACTATTTTTGCTCGTGAAAAAACCATAAATTTGATCTCTTAGTTTAAAATAATCAGTGGGTTGTTGAACATACTATGGCCTTTTCCAGCGTGCCTCTTACTTATTGCTCTACTATGCAACCGTCGGGAAGAATAACTATAGGTGTTGTACGATTAGTAAAGGCTCTACAAATTCCGGAACTTCTAACACCACCATTTTCTGCGTAAAGTGTGAGGTTATGTTGGCATAGTACGCATGAAACAAATACAGTAAGTCTCGAATGTACGTGGAGCTTGGGAGAGTTGTGCGCTGTGTCACAACACATGCTTGATTATAAGCTTTCGAGGGGCCAACTGCCGCGTCCTCGCTCAATTCGTCGAAGTATGAAAAGTTGCCAGGCGTACACCACCGGTTGTCCCTTTAGCGATCGGTGGGACGAAATGTCTCAGAGGCGGAGTGAGGTTAGTCACGGCACAAGCCTTTTTCTCCTTGACAAATCCTCCGATTGTATCTCAGCAGCAACACACCTGTTGTACTCCTTTGGTTCTTTTTTCCCCCCACTTTCTTACAACTGCTACTTCCTTTCTACTCCTCCCTCTTTTACAAGTTTGATATTGACGTGACAACGCTGTCTAAACGGCCATTCATACATAAACAACATGACGCCGAGCCTGACGTAGTGTGAGAAAGCCTAAATAAAATACATCGGCCGGTAAAACGCTCTACTCCTGCTCTAGCTCCTGCGAATCAGCACAATGGAAGATTGAGCACATCGCATTGAGCTCTCTTGCGATTCTCTACTTGAGAATTCAACTCGAAGAAATCACCATGTTCTACAATTAGTAGCAATGCTGCTTTTGTAGCATATGATACTACTTTTGTTATCATGATACTACACCTTGGTCCCTCCTGAATCTTCTCTACACCAGTGATATATCTGAAACCGAAGGAAATGCTACTGTCAAATTCTCAGGTGATGCTCTAGCGCCAACCGCAGGAGTGATACACATCCACTTACTCCCAGATATCACTACAGGTTGTCGTGCTGTTTTCTTTTGTTTTTTTAATGTTTCCTCTGCCTACAACAACCCACAAAATCAAACAAACTAGTTGGGAAAACCATCATTTTAACGAGAGCTTTATATTTTGGTAGCAGAACGTGGTTTGTCGGAGAAAGTAACATTACAACAAGAGGTAGAGTTTAGTAAAGTTGAACCGTATGAACATACCTTGAATGACGCATTTGTGGAGATTCGAAATATTATTCATATCTCATGAACGTCTCGAACGACTCTGACTAAATTCCTTGTATAGACTGTTCCCATGAAATTCTTATATGCTGGAAAACGACGAGAGCAGCATAGACTATATCAATTTTGGGCACTTATTGCCTATAAATCCCGCTCATATAAAAAACTATCACAGGTATAGCACAACAAACTACCTCCTACACAATGCCAATTTGATAGTGTTCGTGAGAGAACTACGATCAATTCATAAGTTCAAAACGCCGTCGTTTCGAGTCATTTTTTCAGTTTTTACTCGATGGCTCAATCCCTTTCAGAAAAATCGATTTACAGGCTCATAAACCACCTGTGAACTGCTACCACCGGTAAGCACGACCGCGGTCGATGCGTAAGTAGCGGCACATCACTAAATAAACGTTAAGTGCTACTAGTTTTGTTTTCACCTTCCTCGGCCTCTTCCACTGAATCAGTTTGGCCCTGTAAGTGCCCCTATCAGAACGACCAAGGTTCCACACCACCTACCCAGGACTGCTGACCTGTCATCTCCAGACACATCGATCCCTCGTCTCACACACTAGCTACGTTGGGATCCCGTTTGATCGAGGTATTTTCTCAGCTTCCATCACTTTCATGTTCAGCGTTTCACTGGTTTCTTTTGGTTCACGCGCTTTTCTTTTGAACGTCATATTGTATTTCTTCAACTAGCTCCATTTGTTTCCTCTATCACAACTTTCAAACTTCAAGGAAGTCGTGGAATGGATTTTTTTGTGAAACTGCTCCGAAAACTCCAATGAGAAAATGCGAAAATTTATTCATATGCACTGTTGCCGAAAAAACGTATTTCGACATGCACGAATAGTAACAGCAACAACTGGGGTAACTGATTGTTTTGAAGACCATGAAAGCGATGACTGCGGTAGAAACTATGACTCTAGAACCCAACCCCAAAATCAGAGCGTTGAACTTTACCGATAATAAGCCGTCCGAAATGAGATAAGCTAATTCGGCTTCAAATCGGTCACCCTCATCCCCCTTCCGCTAGCACTCATGCTTTTCCACATTTAATAACCCCTCCCCAAAATTGATCCCTCTAACTAATTAAATGCGTAATCCCGCCCTTCAGCATCCAAGGCTCGCAGGAACTGGAGCTTCATTCAACTAGGGATTTCCTCCCATAAGCTCCCCCCGCCACACGCCAACATGTCCACCAAAAAAGCCACGTCCTGACGCCTCACCAACCGACAAGCCCTTTTTTCCTGTTCGGATTCCCCTTCCATTCCTCTCAACAATCGCCTGAGGATGGGTTTTTTAATTGATCGGGTCGTTGGATTCCGCGAGTGACGTTGAGGGCGGATAATTACTTTTGGAAGGGAGGTTTTTTGAGGCCTTTATCTCCCCCGAACCCTTTGATCCGCTCCGTCCCTTCGGGGGCTTCGGCTGTACTGAAGAGAAGAACCTTTCCCGTTCCCCCACCGCGGCATCCGCTTCGAGAATTTTCAACTTTTATTCCTTTAATTATGTCGTTTTTCCTCCCTTGATCCCACCCCTCAAATTGAGCTCCGGTTTTGTGGGTTTGTCTCCTTTGTCGTGGAATTTGCTTGAGACCTGATTAAAAATGTCGAGCACTCCGCTTTTCTCGAGATCAATGGAAGGATCTTGACCTCATTATGGTGATGACGCAGAGGGCCAATTCCAGTTGAACATATTACTTCCAGTGAGACTGGTTAACATCATCTACGTTACAATCGTGACGCTACATAAGCTCCAGAGACGAGCACTTAATAACTAATGTCCTCAATCAGCCAATACCATTCGTCCTCTATTCGCTATTTCTATTTTTTCGCCTTGGATACATACAAATTTTCAGATTTGTAAAAGAGTTGGTGGGACGGTACGATTTTACCATACTTGTTCCCTTTTCTGGAGCTGAATTTTCCTGTTCATGGGGTTTGTCGCACAATTAAACCAAAACCAGTCAAAAACCCGAGTCCCCGAAATCGAACGTGCATAATGCACATATGTGTTCCATATCATTGTGAGTGTGTACTTTAACCCCCTTACCAACGATCGAGGGAATTATATGAGTCGTATGAGCGAGTTGACCTTGCAGGTGTCGTTTTTACGATCGTCCAGGGGCCAAGGCACCCGCTTAGAAGTCACCACATTGAGGCCGCTAGCCGAACGATAAGAATTTCCATCTGCCAGCTTTCCTTCCACTACAACACCCCAAAAACGTGTAAATCCCGGTTTGTGTCCTCTGTTTTTAAGCACGAAATTGAAAACCTTTGTACATCACCGTGTTTTAACACATCTTGGCTCGTATATCCATTCTGCGAATGTTCGCAAATGCATTCACGAAAACTGATGTTTCACTTTTTGTTTAGAAGACCCTTCATGAGTTTAATCTGAATCGCTGCACCAGTTCCGTTCTTAAACATTAAAATCCAAAATTGTTGATTTTTTGGCAATCCTCTACCTTACATATATGCCTAATCTCTGTAATTCCAACCAATATAACTTAAGTGAATAATGATTTAGCTGTGTCCACATACTTAGCCATAACCTTTTTCAAAAAAAAAAAAGAACTAAAACCAACGTTCAAGACTTGCTTGTAAGCAGACAGAGCTGAAAGGGTTGACTACTCCTACAACAACCTTCACTTTAATTAGTAGAAACTACAATTAACGTGAGTCCATATTTCTTCCAGCCTGCGCGAAGCGCAAAGAGTGGGAAATATGTATGCGAAATAAAGCGAGCTATACTGTGAAGCCGCCATACGCAAATCAGCCTCATCGAATGGTCTAACCTCGGCGTTTGAATGTAGGAAAAAAACAAAAAACATGGGCGTTGCATCTCTTTGGCCGGGATTCCCATTGAATTATGGGTGAATTATGTCCTTCCACTACTGCAATAACAAACTATGAGTAAATACGAGTGTTTCTTCAACGATCCTATCAATTTTTTTATTGCTACCGCCATCCGCTACAAGTACCCAGTAGAGTGTGGCTTATCACCGAAAAAAGCATTTCAATTCATACTGCGCACCCAGGGACTCCTTCCACAAGAGAAAATTACGCTATTTAAACATTCATGAGCCCCACTTTTGGAATTGCAGCTTGTATTTACATTCATTTGGTCTAAGACGATTTCCACGGAAAAAGACGAACATTATGCAAACCGAAACGGAGGTGTATTCAAAGGAAATGAGGGGAGGAAAGCTTGGAAGTTTGGGAAGGTTTTGGAACCCATTTGAAAGCGACGGTATTTCCCCCAACTCCCCCTACCACCAGACAGAGCCCGGGGAAACGACGAGAAAGTGGAGGCCATTCAAAGAATTTTGAATTTAGAACAAAAATTAAAGGAAGTTCGTTTATTGGCGACAAAAATGCGCGGAGTAAACGGAATTGGACGCTTGTGGAAGTTTTTTCCTCTCTGGAAGGTGCGGGGGAGCGATTATCATTCAGAAAATATTCACGGAAGGGGTTGATTAAATTAACAATAACAGTCAACTAAAATATAGCGAAGTTTCCCTCCTTTCCTCTTCAAGTGAGATGCCACAATTACCAATGCTCGTGAGCAAATGTGGTACTTAGAGTTTGAAATGGTCATTGTCTACTAGTTCCCTCAACTGGGGAAATCGGCACACTGCACTGAATGAGACCACTTCTATTTACGAATTTCAATGTTTCTAGTTTTGAAGTAGCTTTTCTTAACTCTGATTAGGTTATCTAATAAAGTACAAGAAAAAAGCCACACAATCTGTGGGACTTCACACAAATCTGATTAGAAAGAAACTGCTACTTTCATCGACCTTCACATTCGTTTCCTTCCATCATGACGTATTGAGGTATCTATAGTTGAATACTGAAATTCACATTAATCGGATGAGTGCGACCTGAATGCACCTAAAAACGAATAAATATTACTGCAACGAAAAGTCTCCCATTATGATCCAACTTGTTTTCCAACATCAACAAACTCAAGAAACAAAACGTAACATTCCGTAGCGATCGGAATGCCCTCTACGCTATATTTACATTTTCGCAGGTCTACATCTTTTCCAAAGTCAAAGCCAGGTAATTGACCTCCCAACCCTGCATTGCCAACGTGCTTTTCACTCCAGTTATTTCCAACAGAAAAAAAAACGTCAAAACATTCTATCAATGAGAACAACTCTGAAAAGAACGTTTGAACGCTCAAATGAAACAAATCCTTTATTTTCAGTTACCAAATAAGATCGGAAACTTCGAGTGATAGTTTGAATTTTCTATTCTTTGAAAAGTACGGTTGGAAAATGTCACTTTAGTAACGTTGAACATTGCTACTTGTAGCGTTAAAACTTTGAAAGCTATCGGTATCACTCTGATGAAACTGGTAAAACTTAATTATTCATCTTCCAATAAAATCATATCAAAAGTAAACAAACATAATGAACTTTCTCCAACACACGGGAAACAGAATTTTTCTAAACGATGCCATTGGCAGTTACGTATTCAAACAACATGTTCTCACTTCGCCCACCCGACGATCACTTCTCCCAAATCACTTCAGCTAAGTCAGTATTCGCTAATTTTTCGAGATCATCTTCTCCACTCAATTGCTGTTCAGCTCGGATTTCATCATCACAATGTATAGATCCCCTTTTACGGTTCATATTCTATAAATAAAGTGAATAAACTACAATAAGCAATGCGAAATTCACACGCACGCACCAACAATACGTTTTTATGGCGTGAGGAAGATGCTACTATGGCCAAATGTGCGTATTTATTTTTACTACTCCAACTAACTTTAGGGAAAATGCATATTGCTCATCACAAAGTTCAGCGGTCACAATAATTTAAAAGTGGATTATTTCTAAAATTAGCGTACCTGTTAAGTGAGTCCGTCTCCTCTAGCTGGTGAGATACTGTGGACGAGCGCTTTCGATGTACAGACATCATCGTTTGGCAGTTAAGTTAGTACTAAAGTCAGTCGTTGGTCGTAGTACGAAGAGAAAGTTAATCGGGAAGGCGTGATGGAGTACTGACTCAACGGCCATACGCTCGCCCACAGTATCTCACCAGCCGGAGAAGACGGACTCACACAACAGGTACGTTAACATTACTAATTTCTCTACTGGCGGATCTAACCCAATTACTTTAATACCGGATATTTTTAAAGTCCATATTCATTGTATGTGTACGTTCAACGAAACTTGTTTTCATAAATGATACAGGGTCTTATCGTTCAAAAAGAGTAATTTCTCTCGAATAACTTGTAACGTATTCCAAAGAAGAGGCTTTAAATTTCAGTCGCAACGGCACAAACGCTTCTAACGGACTTGAAGACATACTATTTATGGACTATTCTCTTCCGTCAACTGTTTTCTCTTCTCTCGTTTACAAACGCATACCATTTTCCCAAGGTTGTTTATTGGGACCACAAGGAAGCGGATAGAAGATGTAAGAGAAACTGTAAATGTTATCCACTACTTTACTTCTTTAATTTCTGATTTCCGCTACCCAAAGGACCACACATTCGTGTAACAAGGAGAATACATTTCTTCTGATTTTAACGATTGATCTACTGTATAAAGGAAGATCGATGGAAATTATCACACTGGCACAAAATTAATCACGCTGAGTAATTGGCAAGACGTAACGAGACGAATTGATGGATGGTTAGAAAAAGACGGTAGGCGGCGCGAGAAATGAGCGCAGGCCAGGGAGAAATCACAATCTCCCTCGATCTGCAAGCAGTAGAAATGGGCTCACTACATTTATCCCGATTTTACGGGGTTCCATCTAGACGTAGTCTTACACCTCTGATGCCCGTTATATTTAAGTCAGCATTCGCAAATACCTCGGAAACGATACCGAACACGACGTAATCGCAATAAAACTAGTTTTTCAAACTATTTTTTGCCCTTAACAACCATGGGTTTCGTCCAATCGATTTCCTGGTGAAAGGCCGGCGTGGAAAATATGGCGTGGACTGTGAACGGTGGAAGCCGGATGCGAATTTGGCATTCCCGTGTCATGAAACGTAAAGCGGCTAATTTTGAGGGGGAAGGGGGTTGTAAAAAAGTGTCCATGACCGAAAATAAAGGAGTATTATTCAGAATGATTTCTGAGATTATCAGTCAAACCGGGATTAGAGCTAAAATACTTCGGAGAGAGAGTTTGTCGAACATTCTATAATGGTCACATTTTCTCAAAACGGCTGTCAAGATAATGATCATGGTCATGGGTGTACTTCAGAACGTTTCTCGTAACTAAAATCTCTTTTCTGTGGTAAAGACATTGGGCATATAATTGAAAAATTCAAAAATGACAAAAGACATAAACGAGAGGGGAAAAGTCAAGAAACTCCCACAAATACACAAACATTGCACACGGTATTCATTTCGTCATTTGTACTCGTGCTTTCAAACTGAGTTGCTCGGAACGTACATTTTCTGTGGGCATGAAGAGTACGAATTCAGCCTCCGGTGTATTATCTCTCGCGATACTACTAGATCTAGAGTTGTAGAATCAGAGTAGAGTCAACGAAACAAAGGTCTTCAGCTTCATATTCGAACGTATTGATTCACAGTATTGTTGGATCCTGGGCGGGGCATTTCGGTTCAGTTTGAACCAGAAGAACAACTGATTGAGGGTGATAAATGTAACACATTTGAGCGTAAGTGGTAATTCAAGAGAAGCAAAAAGAAAACTGCTAGAGACAAACGAGAGCAGCTTTTGAGTGTATTTTTCACCATAAAATATTTACGTCCGCGATAAAGTAAACGCGCAAGATGGACAGTCCTCGTAGAAGGAATATGGAGAACAGTAAAAGAGGATTCTCGGAGAGCGAAGCCAAAAAACGGGATCATTCTATAACTCATTTTAAGGGTCGAGGAAAAACAACCCACCTAATTTTTATATGAATTCCGCATTTTCCCCCTCAGGGAAAGGGCTTCCATCGTATTTGATGGAGGGAGAAGGTGACGGTGCCGAGCCAGAGGACGGAAAATACTCCGAGCTCGGGATATATGGTTCCTGTTTGTTTATAAATAGGGGTCGCAGGGGGGGCATAATTTTGCATGCGACTTGCCAGCGCTCTTCCTTCACGTTTGGCCGACCTTTCAAATCGTTTTCGATATCTCAAAGGAAACCTTTCTCACTCAATAGGTGGAATGGAAACAATTGCATCCTTCCATTTCAAACGTACGGGTAGACGTACGACCAAGGTCTCCGTTGTTCACCAATTCACACCGTTTCATTGAATTACCGAGACTGATGGAACATCTAAAACATAAATATGAATCTTCTGTCATCAAGCGAAAATATCTGACCTTGATGTAGGCTTTTTCGCTTCATCGATCACCATTGTCTGGAGTATTGGACATATATCATCATGTATAACAAATACGACTGGAGGACCATAAATAAATAATGAACAAACCACAAAGAAAAACACATCCATTATTCAAAATGATTAATAATTCATTAACTGATCTCCCCAGGCTAACTGATTCATTATGATCAAATTTTGGATCTTTCTTAGGTATATGTTTAATAATTGTGTCACTATCGAGAATATTGTTGACAATGCATTACACTGCAAATATTGTGATTGCTTTCTCTAGTAACACATATTTGTCGAGATTTCTACCTAAGGGTGAAGACATAGTTACACTCCCTATCATCCATTATTTTTCTACATGACAAGTCGGTTTGAGGGAGTGTTCGACGCAAAGCACCGAATCAGTCCTTCTATTCCGATACCCCCTCGTACCTGCGGAAACTCCGCCGCGGCTAGTTATTTCTAAGAGCTACCGGATTTCCCTGAAGTGGGGTTTTTCCTTTCTTTATTTTTCCTCTCCTCAATTTCAATTCCACAAGAGATGACTCATTCCGAAATTCATTCATTCAGCTACGAACTATCTTGGAAGTCACTCGTCTCCCTGTGCCCGGTTACAGCTCGCTCACTCATTACGATGCGATTTCCCGCGCCAGTTCTCGCGTTCTGATTACTATCCTTGTGTCGCCCTTTTGTACATGAACACAGCTCATTTCTTACTCAACACAGTTCATTACTACTTCATTGCATTTATTACAGTCTTCCTCGGGTTCACCGAATTTCTATTATTTTTGATCCTCAACTCTTTCCCTCTCGTGCGCCCAACAGGAAGTTTCGTATATTTTTGCGAGCGCAATTATTTAATCTTATCTAATATGAACAGCGCCGAAGTTAGAACCGGCTCTTATCGTTGATATTTTAAAATGATCGTAATAGTTCGTGAACCGTAAATCCATATAAGTATTTATCGAATTTTCGAAAAAACACGCTGTTACATGTGCCTTTTCAAGCATTGGCAATATCTGCTGAAATTTAGCGTATTCAAATACATACGCAACCTCACGATTGACAGAAGTAAGGCTCTAGCACAGCACCCACACACGAGAATCCGTTTACAGCAATCGTACACGAGCAGAAGAGTGTGATTTTGTGTTCTAGAAATCCTGCTGGCAATAATGCCCAATGAATGGATTAACCTCTCGCGGGGGCAAATGTCACGATTACGAAATTTTTAGAGGCACGTGAAGGAAAATGCGATAAAAGTTCAATTTGGGAAAATTGACTGTTTTATTATTGACTATTTTTAAAGCCTGTACATCAGATAAGCCTATACACTCAAAAACAAATTTGCCAAAGCAACCTGGAAATTTCCTCAGGTGCATTCAACAACTTTTTTCATTCTCGCAACTAACGAAAGCCATCTAGTATAACGTAGCTGAACATACAAAATTAAATGAGTCGCTCCTATCGCCCCTGCATATGTCAAGACCAATACTGAGCTACCAATAATTTGACTCATGATGCTGAATTACTCAATTTTTTGGAATTACAGAGAAAACTGACAGTGAATGGCATTGCGGTACATTCAATCCCGGTATATCTGGCACCATCTCTAAATATCTCACGAATTTCAGTAAAGTCTTACCCTACGGGTGAATTTTTGGACTGCCATCTTGATTTTTTTTATAATGCTAGTATACATGAGCGAGATTCAAAGGGAAAAATTACGTGAGAATCATAATCGTAGTGAGAGTTTTATGGTTGTGTCGTGATGTTTGGAATTGTAGAAACAAAAAATGTAATCAAAACCGTTCCAGCCATTATTTATTTTTAAGAATTGTTGTTTGATTATAGTTGGTTTTTGGTTAGTTTTGGATTTATTGGGCTCGTTCCCATATTTTGAAGTCTGGTTGTGATCCGCTGGCTGGATACGAAATTTGAGTTGATTTGATGCTAATATTCTCCGAATTAACCATCCACATTTCATTTCATTAAGCGGCAAATCAACGTATTTTCGTGAATCTCAATCCATCAGCGTCAAGACATACAGAACTCAACTGCGTGGAGTACACGAAGAGAAATTCAGGGTACCTTAGAAATGGCATCGATCGAGAACGTGTCATCTAGCGATGCGAGAATGGTTGGGTCTGAAAAATACAGGAACACGAACGCTATTCAACACTATCAGCCATTCGAAGGATTTTAATAATTCTTGAATTTCCAAATCAAATTTGAACGACTACCAGTGCTCGGACTTTGCTGTTTAACAAAATGGAACAATTGCTACTCAATCCTCTGACTAATTGACAATTTCGCCCTTAATGTCAAGTATGTGTGGAGTGTTGGAGGAGAGGAACGGGGGAATGAATCTAGAGGAAGGGAGCTCTTAAAAAACTCGAGTCTCAATTGGCGAACGTTTAAGATCTAAAGTGAAGACTACGAACTACCTGAGAGCTCGATACGCTCATGTCAGAAAACGGAATACTATAATGAATATAACGGAATTACTCGTCTAACTTGTTCTTATTTTGTGCCATGACACGCCAATATTAGAAACGTACTGTTAACGCTTTTTTTTTAAATGTTGCATGTACGTGTGCACGTATGAAAGCATTAACGTCAAGAGTGTGTTGAGAGAGGGGGCTTGCTAGTTTGTGTGGGCACTTTTTCGATTTTCTTCTGTACACTTCTTCAGTCTATAGAAATGGATTGTGGGATCTGGTGGTTGATAATGATGTTATGATACAAATGGAGTTGTCGATTGAAATAATAATTCGTAGGATTTGCATGCCGTGTAACAACACGCGGAAACAATGACGGTGCGTGTAGGTGTAATATGTTAGTTGCGACGACTTTGATAAATAGGATGCTCAGTTCAAAAAGGAACATTGATCCATAATTGGGCATTTAGTGATAGTGACGGTGAGAAAGATTATCCAATCGTGCTAATGCCACACCTTTTCAAACGCCTCTCACGCCATCGGACCGGGTAATGTTTTCCCTGGACTGTCATTTCTCAAGACGCGATTATAACGGTTTTACGCCCCGGTTTCCTCCGGCAGCCCTTAAAATGATACTCCCCTCCCTTCCCACTCCGCTCCTCTTCTCTTTTTCCGTATCGATTCCCCCTTGTGAATGGAATATGAATGCGAGCAAATATATTCGAAAAAGTGAGGGTCCGGAAAGTGCGAGTGGGTACTTCGGCGAAATGTGAGGAGGAGCAGAAAAGGGCCCGGAGATTCGTGAATCGGGAAAGGTAGCTGAGGAATCCGAAGGATCAAAAGAAATCGACCACGCGGTTTTTTCAAAGGACTTTCTTTCGGAAGGGTCTTTCCAATTGGAAAACCTTTCACCTGGCAGGAGTCTTCTCAATATTGGGTACCAATCAGACGGTCGCTTGTTTTCCATTCGTCGCTCCCAAAAGGCGCTTAACCAATTTTACGGTTTTAATTTTCGTAAGCAAACTCCGAAAACTGTGGATCATAAACTGTGGATGTAGGTCGGATTGGATTTCTTTAATTGAACAACTGAGGAGATGACAACAGCAGGGCCGCCTTTACGCTGATTTTCAAAACTCGAACATTATGCCAAACCTCTAAGACTCTAAACACCACTATAATTGACACAAAAAACTAACACACGGTTTTAATCTTTCGTTAACACACATAAAGTCACTTATTACTTTTCTTTATGCGCCCCCAGATTATATACCGAGCCTCAAGCTCTATTACGTTCATTTTAGCTGAGAGAGAAACGAATTAGTTGGCGGAACGAACAAAATAGTTGCTTATACGTTGGGTTGATGAAAATTCTGTGATCACCCACACCAGGCAGTAAATTACTCAGAGGTCAATGAATGGAAGGTGAACGACTATTATAATGGAATAAGTGGGTACAATTTAAGCTGGTTCAGGGGTTTCAAGTTAATTTAGCGCTACGGTGTATAGTCAAGTGTTTATTTTACTGCATAACAACAATTTATTCATAAATATTCTTGCAAGAAAACCCTCTGGATCAACTCTTATGTTCGGATTATCCTAGAAGATTTCGAATGAAATTCTTGTTTTATTTCATTATAGCTTTCGCTTCCCTGTTACTACATGACACGTCCACATCGAATTTTCCAGGGTACAAAACCGGAAGTATCTCAAAACTCTAATTAGTCCTTTGAATTACATTCGAGCGACGGGTGAACATCTGGCTCTGGAGTTTCTGGTTTTTTCGTGTGACGAGGCAACGACCTTTTCCTACTCCTTTTGCCAGTGGCGGATTTGCCCTAAGGCCGAGGAGGCCCGGGCCAGAGTAGGGACGACAAATCGTGACAAAAGACCCACTGATGATATCAGGAAGTAACTCACAGTACGTAAATATGGAAAATGTGATGTGAAGTGCGTATAAAGTGTACGAAGCAGGAAGCATATCGTTATACGCACAATTCTTAATAACACTCGCTCGCGTAGCTTCATGTTCGGTGAGTGACTTCAGCTTTCTCTGCCCTCATCGCTCTCTAGCGACCTGAACCGGAAAAGCTCTATGGGGAGTAGGAAGTGGAAGACATATGTAGACGGTACAGGTCTATGTTTAATAAAATTGTAGTGTGCGTATAGCAATTGAAGTGAGAGGCCTACGTACTACATGGCCTGGGGCTGAGGGCGACCAGTATTGCAAATCCGCCACTGCCTTATGCTCAATGCCACAAAGACTCATGTGTTGGTGCGTAAAACCAGTTTGTTCCAATGGGCCCCTCTCCTCTCACCAGTCACATCCCCCCCCCCTTTGACTTCCTACAACTTTGTTGCTATTTGCCTCCTATTCGCCCACCTTATTTTTACTCATCAGCAGGAAGTAATCACTCACTCTACTCACTACTACACTCCGATCATCTACACTCTACAGTCCGATAATCATTTTTTAACACCTGCCGTTGCAACGTTCAATTCTATGATCAACGGAGTGAGCTCTTTAATGCTCATCATAATTTAACCTGCTTATTTTCTATCGTTCCACGACGCACTTTTCATGGAACTTGTTGATGATATCTCGGCAAACCCATGAAATCTAATACGTCTCTTGATTTGACTTTGTAAACTTTTAAAGTCCCTTAAAAAGTTACTCATGGTTAAAAATATTTAATCTTGGACATATTTTAATATGGTTATTCGAATGATACAGCACCCTTCCCTACACCACACGACATAGCTTCAATTACTCGTAGTATGGGGGTGTAGTCATTATCGCTTTTTTGTTTGCCAAAATGAGAATTATACTTCCGGAGTTTTGTGAATATGGCAAATATTTCTAGGGAACTGGACCCCTGGAACGCAGCTAATGCAGTTTTCGTCGTGCACAATGATACGTATGGCAATTTGTAATGCCACCAACTCTACAACTGTCTGTTTTCATGTTATAACGTTATTTCATTGTCAAAAAACAAATTGTACAGGATGAGATCTATATCTCTCTCTCCCGATGAATTTTGGTTACCTCCATTGAATAGCTGGTTAAAGAAACGCTTTGAGAGTAAAAAATACGAGCGGAGAGTGTCAGAATGTACTTCATTGGTCGGATCAAATTCCATTGAGTATTTTCCAGGTAATTTTAAATTGTTCGAAAAATCCGTTCACACATCCATATGCATGTGACTCAACATGCTATGCACAAAATAGCGCTTAATGGCCCGTAACTCGTTGGGCTGCAGCTACTCATGCCAAGGCCTTCATTTAAACCACCACCGTCGTTTCACTCAATTGCTCAAAACTTTTACTTGATAATTAAAAATGGTATACGCTCCTTCAAGAGAATGTCGTGATGACACTCTCATAATTCACTTATGGGTTGTTCCAAGTTGAACCATTCAAAGCTAGAAAACGCCCGACGTCAAGGGAGACTCCCGCATTGTCCTGATTGTCAGTGGCGCTGTTGGCATTGTGTGTACCCCACTTTTTTTTTTTTTTTTTTTCATCGGCGCATAGTCCATTTCCTTGGACCAGCTGATCAGTACCTCGACGTAATTTAGCTCACGTGAAATCCTGAACAAAACTAGGGAATAAAGCTATTCCCGTCGTTATTATAATAAATATACCCCAAAGGAGCCTTCAACCGTCCTCACAAAAAAATGTCATTCCAAGCCAAACTAACGGCTTTAAGACTCACGATGGAACGATGCTGGCGAACTATTACGGCTGAGCTTTCGGGCGTTAATAAATTTGGGTTGATTAGGCAACCGGAGGCTGGGAGAACTCCGCCGAGTGTCAGAACCGGCAGAGGCTGAGTTTCTTCCTTAATGACGATTTGATGGGTCCCATGGTAAACTTTTATGAGCGGTGGCCATAAAGAATGGTGGAAGGAAAGAGAACCCCGGGAATGAATAAGGGAGGGGGGAGAGTTTACTGCCCGGCTAATATCCCCTTTTCGCCATGGGGTTAGGGATTCCGACGAATTAGGCATAAAGCTATTTTTTCGAATTAGGTGACGGGTTCTAAAGTCAAATGCGATACTCCGGCGGCGCAATACGACTCTTTTTACAAGTGCGGGTTTCTAGCTCCTTCTTCGTTCATTTTCCTATTTGATGATAGCCATCAACGTCATTTTGGGTCGTCATCAACGACTACCAAAAACTAACTATCTATCGAATGCAAACGGATTACTCACTAACCGAAAACTGATTATTACACAACGATCTATTATTATCTTGCACAAAACGATTGCGGCCTATCCTATTTTATCCAACCTCGAAAAATATTAAGAATATAACGTGTCTATACCAACAGTACGGAAAATGACAACTCTTATGTAAACGACACTGTTAGTAGAACACTTCCGAGACTCATTCCGTTCGATTCAGCAACACAAAATTCTAGTGAACCATGCGGAACATGACCGTTACAACGGATCGACGAAAACTGACACTTTCCCAGTGACTCAAGGCAATTGACACGACGATGAAACTGACAGGTGTTAAGACTGAAACGGGTGGGGGAAGTGAGCGCAGCCTGGGGAAAATAATTTTACGATATTGTCCAGTGAATTCTTTCAAGTAGTAGAAATGGGCTCACTATGTTGTGACTTCACTGTTCCCCATCTAGACGCAGTACTACGCCTCTAAGACTCAAGAGATTCGACTCAGCATCGAAAAATACCTGGGAAACAATACCAAACACGAAGTGATTGCAGTGAACCTGCTAAAATCTCGCTTCTGGCTAATTTTTTCAACCATGTTTTTGCCCATAATAACCATAGTTTTCATCCGAGTGCATTTCCGAGCACAACTACATTCTGAATGGAATTCTTGTACGAAAGAACAGCTTTTTAAACCGCGAAAAACGCAGTATATGGTGAGTACGGCAGATTTTGAAGCCACATTGTTTGCGAGTAAGACTGTTTAGGACTCACGAACTTTTCAACGGTTCCCCCTCAGTGTCGATGAGGATGTTGGTTGCTTCAAGTTTGGGAAGCCTGAGGATTCAGTACTATGAGCCGCTGTTTCCTTATCGAAATGACTATTCCCCGGGAATCGGGCCTCGGCGGCCCTTTTGACAATTTTTAACTTCGACCAATTTAGAACAGTTTTTCCCTCATTGGACTCTGCATCTCTCACAAAAGCCGAAAGAGCTGTGGAATAATAATTTCTTCAAACACTGATAAACAATCCCAGAACCAGAAGAAATTCCTGAGTTCAAACGGCAGTTGGCTTTTTGATACAGTATTTTCACCGTGTTCCCTTCATTCACACAATAATGAACACGACTCTCCCGAGAAAGCATCGATTTGTTAAAATAACTCATACGCTGGTTACTCAATAACGTTTTATGAACTGGGTGAATACATTGGATTATGTGTTGGATCTACAAATATTGCCAAACCTCCGTGGGACTAAGGAATGTTGTTGGTTCGAAGCAGGAAATTTCCCCAAATGGCATTTTTTGTACTGATAAGACCGTGCGAAGACCCACAAATAGCGACCATACCAAACTTCAGAGCACGTGATGCAGTGCTTTTTTCAAAATAATTTTGCCGGTTTATATTGTGACCGTGCTCAAAGATTATTCAGTGGGATATCATTGGACGCTAGTAATTAAAAGAATACGAAGTAACTTTGTTGAAAAGTTCTGCAACCTGGAGGAGCTGAGTTCAATGCTCAGGGAGTTAACTTCATTAGCTAAAAAGGTCTCGCCCGATTCCCGGCCCTCGCACTTCTTAACATTAAGAAGCGTGATGAAGAGTAACTCGAATGAATTTCAAATGATGATGTTTACTTTGGCTTATGACAAGGTGCCTGGTGGTAAGAGAGCACGGTGTTAGATGGAGAAGCGAAGTGATGCATGGTCTCAGAGGGTTAGAAAATTCTGAGGATGCTCCGTGCCGTTGAAACGTTTTTAAGAAAAAAGGCCGGAAAGGATAAATGTCAGTAGTTTGTGTCCCTTGGAGACAAGACTGCCCTTTCCCTCCAACTCCACCTCTCCACCATTCGCCCCTCTTTCGTTTGAGGATTTTACAGCCTTTGAAAAGAAGGGGACCCCATTACGACCCAGTGAAGAAAAAGGTGAAGAACATGAAAATCTTGCTTAATTAACCCCTTTCGTGCTCTTTCCGTTTGCTCTTAAATGATACTCGAATTCGTATAACAATCGAACGGACGAACCAAAGCAATAAAACTGTCTTCATTGGCAAGCAGAGCAACGGAATCCGATTTAGTTTAATCCTTTATCGTTAATTATCTAACTGACCACCTCGCGAGAAGAAGCGGCTCAAAAATCATCATTGTAGGCCCCACAAAACCTCTCGAACCGTCGATAGAAAGAAACAGTTGAGAACGACGTGAGCTGAGAAGTAACCCAGAACTGGGACCACTAACAACATTTTCGTTTTTCTACCCTCCAGGAATGCCTGAGCAGAAGTGAAATCCATCCCAAGTTATTGTAGGGGAATATGTTATGTTTTTTGAGGATGAGGTGTAAGAAAAAACATATTTATTCCTGAACATACCAGGTCATATCGGATCTGTTAAGGGGAGCGAATCGATCGCCCTTCCGTTGAATAAACAAACTGAGCTTTGTATTACAAACTTTGGTTGAATTGTTCATTCTCATTTCATTTCTACTGCGCATTGTGTTGGGACGTAGGTGACGAATTGAGGTACCTGTTAAGTTACGAAATACAAACTGTTATGGAATACTATCGTGCGAAGACCGTTAACGATGTAATTTTGAAGGTAAGGAACAGTATAAAACAGCAAAAAGTTGGCTTCGAAAAAGTGACAGAGGGAAGTACGGTGATTTGAGTAGGCGTTGTTAAGTCATCGGATCGATACTTGGCAAGTATAGCGTTTCCTCAGTTCACTGGAGAAGTTTCGGCTGTTGATTTACTCCAGAATTTTGAAGCTCTGGCTCAATTTTCATCCGCCCTCAACGAAGAAAGTCTTCCCCATCTCATATTCATCCAGCGGAGGGTAACGATTTTGAAAACTTGACTCGAATTACATGCGGAACAGCTTTCACACGAGTTTCAACAACGCTTCCTTCAAAACGTGCGAGGACGAGAGAAAAAAAAGGAGAGAAAGAGCAGTGTGATGGAGGGGGGGGGAGTAAACCGTATTCCTGGCTGAGAATCCGAACAGCAATCGGACACTTCTTAATCTTATCACGTAAAGCGACCCGCCCTTCTGCTCCGCGACAACAACCTCTCACATTAAAGCACAGCTCAAAGCCTTCGGCTTTCCCAACCCTCTACTTCCTCTTTTTCGACGGCCTCCAATTATTTTTCCCCTCCCGTCGTTCAGACAATCTCCTGCTGCTCTGGTCCTTTGCTCTTCTCTTTTCCTTCGAAGCACAAACAATTTCGTTAGAACCTGAACACGTTCCTTCGGCATTACAACCCATTTTCTCCGCAGGCAACAGAAATAAGTTTCATCTTATCCGCTAGACAAATCACTATGAAATACACCAGAGATCAAGCGTATTGCGTTTTCGAACAGCTGCTACTTCCAAAAATTAACGACCTCATGAAAAAAACAAGACGTATGACAAACCTTAGAAGTTAGTGATTCCATCGATTCAAATTGACGGACGCCAAACAAGCCTCGGTTGGCCCCAAAAATGTCACCGGTTCACTACGGTAGATGGGAGGAAGTCCTCGAGCCATTTTAACAAAGTAATATTACTCAGCAACACGCATTAGAGTGAATACGTTATATCTAAACATAAATAAGTTCGTGAGTAAACATTCTAAAAATAATCCGAAAAGAGCCGTTCGTTTCACGGAAATAACGGGTTTGTTGCATGAGATACGTGAAAAACGGCGATTAACCAATCCACAATGTCTTGAATTCAAGTTATTCTGAACCTCAAGCACTTATCGATCCTAGCTCCTGATGGTCATACATTGGCTGCCATTGGGGAAACAAACCACAGAAAGATACAGTAAATGGTAAATACAGTTTTTAAGTAAATCACATACGTACCTTAATTTTTAAGTAACCAAATTCTAAAGAATCTAAAAGTATTATTTGATATATTTTTATTATTATAACTTCCCTCGGCCACAATCGCAGACTGATCACTCTAGCAGATTATATGTTTTTCATTGAGTTTATATGAACTTGGTAGCCGTCATCTCATCGTTTTACTTGGAAGCTGGTGGTGCTTAAGATTCCATGATTTATTGAGTAGCTCCTATTTATCTAACGACGATTATTGAGGAATTACTGGTGTCCTTCCGAACCTCAGGGAGGGCAGTAAGTCCAAACTGCCATGTCCTGGGAGGAGGAGCCGGAAGTGACATCAAAAGATGGAGCGGGCCAACGACCATTTTAGCCTCAAGGGTTGTTTGACCAAAACATGTTATCACGTGAATGCACAGCCGGTGCATTATGGGTTAGGGCCACGACAGGTGGCTGTCTCCGCAAGGCAAGATAGGTAGAACGGAGCAATCCAACTCCTACCCAGAGCAAGGCCTGAAAATGTCCTGAGTCGCTAATGGGCAGTTCTCCTATCCCAAATTTCTTTTTTCAACTGCGAGGTCTGGGGGAGGTGGGGACCACCGGGTTGGTACTCCCCCAGAAATCCTCAATCATTACTGTCAATACGATTTTTCTGAGATTGACTGCGTGCACTGTCCCATAAGTATCGAGCAAACGATGAGCAATGGACCGCAAAATAGAAAATGATCAAAATGGCCAACAATGAAATTCTTGGTTCCGATAAATAACTGATAACTATGTTAACGATCTTTCATGCAGTCGTGGACAGTGTTTTAAGCTGAATTCAAAATTTGTCTTGACGTAAACATTTTGACCGTACGGGCAGAACGCTTCGATTCGCCCTACTTTATTCGCGCCATCCCGTAAATTTCGACTTTCCCGACGCTTAAAGTCAAATTTGCTGGGAAGATCTCTGAGTTAGCTCCTGTTTTTCAATTTTTCTCCATTCACCCGATTCCCCTCCCTCAACACTCCTCGAGCCAAGATGTGCAAACTCACAGCTGGAGCTGTAAGCTCGCGATATCTTTCTTTAGGTAGGAGCCTGCAAGCCATTATGGCCTGAAGCCAAGTTCGCTTTCCGATTTCGAGGCTTCGCCCTGATTCTACTCCGCTTCCCCCTCTCTATTTATCGCGCGGAAAGCCTTCCCAAAGATCCATACTGGACCGTCGAGTTTTTCGTGGTTTTTTTATTTCTTTTCTGTGAAAAGTAATTTACCCCTCCCGCAGTGCTCAAGCTTCGTGTGAAGCGCTCCGAAATTCGAGGAATATCGCCATCATTACGAGTGTCTTACGTAAAAGAGTGCATTTTCTGGAGTAAAGTACTTGTCGATGTTCTTATACAAAGTCGACAACAGTTTACCACGAAGCTAGTGAGGTCGGTAGCTCGCAAGGTAGCGATAGGCAAAGGTCATAGAACCACTTGAGCCGTAATGGCTATGATTGCTAGCATCAGAGACGCAAAAAGCAGTTCGCTGAATTTTTCCCCCTTGAAACACAAAAACATCAATAAAGATTTAACGGGTTTTATCGGCAGGAGACTTCTTTCTGCCAGCCCGAGACTTGGTCTTCCACCAAAGCAATTTTAAGTTAGGCGAGATGCAATAAATCCTCTACACATCTCGTATCATTCCGATCTATGAGCCAATATTTCTATGCGTTGATCACTCATTTAACTTTCAAGATCACTGGCTCAACAAACCGCAAAAAGGAGTTGTGTACTAAGCTAAAGAAGAACATCAAAAACTCTCGTAAAAGAGTCTCTTAAGTTCAAAAAACGCCATTCGGCAAAGTGTTCCGTATTTTTAGGAAACGCAGAATGAAATGAGCTTACATCTCATAATACGATGGGATGAAACTGTAACAGTACGAGAAAATCGGCGAAGAAATAACTGTAGTTATTACAGTGATCCTAACACCAAAAGTTTATCCTAAAAACGGCTCTGCAGATTTTATTGGGATTTTTAGTATAGACAACTTTTGATCGCATGACAGTACCATAAAATTCCAACTTGTGATAAAATTACGGAAGTAGCATATTTTTCTAAAGCTTCGAGCTTTCTGTGACCAGCTACCCTTATTTCACTTTTCACTCCTGGCTAAACTAATACGTTGTTACATCCAGTAAGTGTGAAAAACGCTGCTAATTATCACACAACGGTTTATTATTCTCTGGTCAGCTTCACGTAGTCTCACACATCCGAGACCCGTCCCATTCGATTCAGCATCGAAAAATACCAGTGAACCATACGAAACATGACCTGACTACATATTCCAGGTGTCCGTAAGCACCTGTAGGCAATTGGCATGATGTGAGGTATCGAGCTGGCGGGTGGTTTTGATGACACCGGAGGGAGTGCGAATGACGAAACGATTACTTTAGCTGTATTATACCGCAAATTCTTCCAATTAGTAGACTGGCACACTAAAATTACAACGATTTCATTGTTTTCGCTGTAGACGCAGTCGCCCATCTTCAAGACTCCTTCAATTACCACACCAAACACAACGTAATTGCGATAGGCATAAAACATTCGCAGATTTGGAATCTCCAAATCATCAAATAAATAAAAAATCTAAGCAAATTTGATCCGATCAAAATTCCGTTGGAATGGGTTCAACCAAGGTATACACGCGCTCGTGCATATTGCAGCACATCGCTGGGATTACGGTGGCTATGGAAGATAAGATGCAACCGAAAAGTGTCCCTTCGACTTCGTTATCAGTTGTCCGTCCAGTTTTTCCCACCACTTGTTTTTCAATTGACCAATATAATCAATTTGTTTTTTTTTCTGTCCACTAAATTCTATTTGTTTTGCTTTTTAGCATGGTTTCAATAGTCCATCTTCCCAAAATATATGATGTAGTAAGTTCTGTTCAGAGATAAGTGTATGTTTATTGTGGCCATTGACGTTTTTTGCATACGTTACCACCCACTCGTCTATGGGGAACGGATTTGTAACCCGAACTCGGTGCTCACGATCCGCGGGACATCTGAATATTGGAGAGCATTGAGGTGTAAATCTACTATAACGACACCTCTGGGCGGCAATTAGAACACTATTGTCAATCATTCACCAAGGACAGAGTGAAGACAGAAATGAATTCATACAACCATTCATTTTGTGAAAAGTCATCGGAGGGAAAAAGTGAGAAGGGAATAGGATATATCGACAGCTACGGAGGATATAACAAGTTCTGAATGCTCGCCCCGAACGGCTGAAAAAGGGAGTGAATGGATGAGAGATTTCACCAATAGCAATAGAAAGGGGAGGAACCCCGCTTATTGATGCATCGTCATTTGGCTTGGCGGTGGTCCGATTGAGGCCAAGTTTTGATTGAACAGATCCAACAAGGAACGATGAGGGGGGAGGGATAGGAGGGTGTGAGATGTGGAGTATAAATCAGGGAAGACAAGAGTGGACACCGAGCTTGGGTTCAGGCCTCGTCTGTCCATCCCAAGGGGGATGCCGCTCTCGAGCCGGAGGGGAAGGTTTCCGGGATACAGGGAGGAAAGAGGGAGAGAAGGCAAATGATGAATGGCAAATCAATAGCGCGATATAGAGCACGACCAACGCTCGGCTCTGACTGCCATTAATATTCAATTATGAAAGCCCGATGTAGGACTCTTCCCGCCTGGTTTGTGCAAACCCTCGCCCCTTGGAGACCCTTCCACAAGGCGAATCGCAACCTGTCCACTTGGCTGGTGGTTGCGAAATGGGCGCCACTATCGTAAATCTGCCCTTTAGAAGTCGTTTCGGGGCACCTTACGATTTTCGGTTAATTATCTGAAAATGGCCGAAGTTCGTAAAGTCATTTCCGCGAGCTGTCCCGGTGCCTTCTCCTCTGGTAGGGTGAAATCCCAAGTAGCTATTTAAGCTCTTGAAACTATAACTGGAAAATCAGTAATACCGGATGAACAGCTTAGTTACGAGTTTGGCTCGTTGGCCAACATTCCGAATGGGTAGGAACTTTTTACTCTCCAATCATAGAGAAATATTCAAGAGAGTTTTGGGTGAAGTGGGAGAAACGCTCGTCAGTGAAGGCTAACTGTAAACTGCAGCCTGAGTAAAGTCGTAATTCAGGTTAATTATCCACTTAATCTTTCACTCGTTGAGATTACAGAGAAAGTTATCAGAAAGCTAGAAACTTCGTATCACAGCTTTTTCAGCCCAAAAGCTACAAAGGAGCAACATGTTTGAACTAAAGGGATCGAATCGTCCATGTTGAATTAGGACGAACAGGGAGCTCCTGGAGTTCTCCTTAATTCCAATGCCGATTGCCCCATCGATACGTTCCCAAGATGAGACAAGTGTCCAGTACCTTTTATTTCAATTTTCTACTGTTTGATGAATGCGGTGAGCTGACAACAGCGTTTCTCAATGGACTTCCTATTGTCTTTTTGGTAGTTTCATCACATTAATATCCAAGCGATCTGGTTATAACTTTTAAAAACGTGGATCCTTTAATTTTGACGTTCAAGATGTTCAAGTGACTTTTTATTTTTGTATAATTCCAATCACTCAATTTATCACAACACAAGATTTATTTAATTTTTCCGAGTTTGCTTTCATCTCACGTAGTTTTGAACTTCTGTCTAAAGCATTCGCAAATCAAATCGCGTATGAAATAAGCGAATAAGAACTGTCTTCTTTGGATAACGAAGGTGCTGAGTGTTATTGTGAATGGATCAAGTCTGAAAGTAGTTTATAGCCGAATTCAACAGAGCCAGTGGGTGAGTCCACCCTCTCCCTTCGTAAGAACTTTGGTGAACGAGTAATAAAAGTTCAATTTAACGTCAAACCTAAAACGCCTTACACCACTCAAAACATTCATGATCAGGAGAAATCTTCTGAATGAACCGATGCACCCCTGAACCATATCACCGTCCTGAGATAAAGTCTGGTCTCATCAAGGGAGCTAGAAAAGCATTGCATACTTCGTACATTTAATTCTTCTGAGTTTCTGAGTCTGAACTGTAACAAATAGTTGATTAAGATTTCTGCTTTACACAATGCTACAATAAGACAACCTCCAAACATGAAGTGAGTGAATTGACATTTCGTGAAAGAAACTCAGAAGACAAAGACGAAGTTCAATAGACACCAATGGATCAAAATGAGTAATGAAAAGTCGACCAAGTCTTCACCTACATTCGTATAGACAGAGGAGAAAAAAGAAACAAATAAACGAGCGCAACATGCTAGTACTAGATTTTAGAAACGTATTCTACACGACCAGAAGTGAAACACTCAGTACTGCACTTCCATCAAAAGCTATCATCAGGCCAATCAGTGTTGAACGTCGGGTGAAAATGTGCAAATTCGTATACAACTAAACCAATTAGCCCAGTCACACAACTTTGTCTTAAGCTCTGAAGTACGAAAACAAACAAAAATACACACCTTGGAGCATTCTTTATTTGACAATCGTTCCTTTCCAATGATACAACTAAACTCGAATCAACATGTAGAAGGGAAACACTTCTTTTTCGAAACGTAAATCAACCGGCGGGTTCTCCACCTCCGAAGACAAAGGCTTTTGTCTCTGAAGAGTTGACTGCTGGAAGAATTTACGGAAAATTGGCCGATGGGAGTCTTTTGAAGATAATTCTTGAAATGTTATTATCATTCTATTACCGTTTCCTTTTGACATGTTAAACGGTCGTAGAAACAAAAAGTAAATGGAGATCACTGTGGCACGAAGAAAGAGGAGAGAGCCCTCAGAGAAAGAAAAGATAATCGGAAGCACCTTTAAATTTTCACGGAACGAAAAATGACAAACGGCATTCAACCGTTTACAGAATAAGAAAAGTCTTTCTCCGAAAAGTTACCAGTTGCGTAAGTGGAGGCCAGGCGATGCCAGTTTCTTGATTTAATGAACGTTCACAATTCACATGACGTAATACAATAACGAATGAAGAAATCACATAGATCAATATTATTCCCTCCACTCGCACTCGCATTATGATTTGAATACGCTTCGGAGTAAAGAAAAAATAAATAAATGAAAAGCTGACAGAATTACGCTTACGGAGCGTAATGCATAATGAGAACACTGTTTTTTCTCTGTGTGCAAGAGGAGAAGATGGTGAAAGAAAGAAAACTACTTAGAGATTACCGATATGCACAAGAAGGAATAAGCAATCTCCCCTAAGTACATTGAGTAGTGAACGAGGATAGTGTCTTGATAGGACACACCCAAATCTCCCACCGCGACAAATCTCAATGATACACGCCTAGTAAGGGCTGTGCGTAAAGGACAGGAGATCAGTCTGTGACACTCGTCCATGCACTCTCAAGCGACAACGACAAAACGATTGTCACACTCCCCTTTTTGTCAGTCAGTAATTCCGGAGACAACTGTTCAGCACTACTACAACGAGTTTTCACAGTAACGCTCGACCGAAATGAACGATGGCTGCGGAATGGGCTGTTGTTCATAACGGTGGTTGTCTGGGCGTGAAAACTGTGTTTTGCTTGACGAAACAAAATGCCTGACATGAAGAGAGAGGAGGAGGAGGAGGAGACGTGTTACACACTTCATAGATCACCCAGCCATTAGCGAAAGGAGTGAGTGAGTGGGGGAGGGTTGAAAAGGGATCGACTTTCACACACGTTCACACTAACTACGACAACTCGTGATAATTACTGCAGTGAATATCCATCATGTAGATAGCTGGAAACCTTCCCTCTCGCAGCAACTACCAGAAAATGGTAGGATGACGCCTGAGTGGGCGCGGGGATGGATGTAGGGGGAGGGGAATGAAGAAAGAGCTGTGGTAAAGGGGGTTGACGTAACGGTGGATGAGGGGATGGCGAGATCGAAGGTTTTTCATTGAGGTTGTGACAGGACGGGGCGAAGAGCCAAGGGGACTTCAAAAGCCTACATCCATCACTGCCTATCTTGTAACGTCTTTAAGCCTTCACTAGGGGGCATGGAGGAGGCCAGAAACCTCCATTTCATTCCTCCTTCTTCCTTACTTTTTTTTGTGTGTAGAATCAACGTTTCAAACACACAGAACTAAGTTACATTTGTGCCAAGTACAGGAAAGGCGCCAATTCATACATAAAATCCCATCCAAATTGTTGGAACTATTGTTGTGGAAAAACAAATGAGTAGTTCTCATTACTACGATAATTATACTTACTTTTCAATCGATTCTACTAATAACAATTTTATTTTAACGTCCCCCGTAGATCTGCACGCCGAATATAAAATTTGAGATGATTTGGTTCAATCGTTTCCACCCAATCGTGTGGATGAGCAAAGACATACACACTCATCCTTCTTTCTTTTTGACACTGTCTGTCCATCAACCATATCACCCCGAGGGGCTGCCAACTCAAAAAGTTGTCATGTCAAATCACGGCAGCTTGTCGTGAACGAATCCAGGACCAGCTGCAGTGCAAAGCACATTCCAGTCGGATACATGCAAAGGCAGTTTGGGTTTATGGCTGAAGAGCGGAATATCAGTAACGAGATGGAACTTCTAGCCCTGCATAGTGAGGATATTCGAACACGTGACGCTATGTGAGCAGCCGTTCCATCAAGAGTTACGAGCTTAGAACGATCAACCTCCTCAAAACCAGTTGATAGGCTGGTACTTGCTCTGATAGTACGTTCGAAGGAGGCTTAGCATCTGCTGCGGCTCAAGTCGAACCATGGCAACATTCTGAAGGTAATAACCAAGGCCTACACGGCGTTTCACTTGCTTCCAGCCGGGGTTGCACTGAGTAACTGGACTACAAGGCTTTGCAATTTCATTGCACTGAACACTCCTCAACATTTCTTCGCCCGATTATCTAACGTTCCCTTCTTCTTGTTAAATGTGGTACTAATGAGTCAATCATGAGGTAGTAAAATTGAATTATTTGTTCGGTTGTGTTCGGAAAAGGTCAAGAAGAATTGTGGTCGACATATTCAGTAATTGAAATAATCATGAAGTCGAATGACACCTCAATAAATCATAAGTAGATTACATCCAATCAGACACAGTGGAGCGGAAACTCGTTGGGCACAAAAACGTTAGGTAAAATCGGGAATCACGGGAGCCAAATTTCAAAGCGGACGAAGCTAGAAGACTGTGCAGGGAAAATCTATTATCGGAATATGATAATACTACCGTAGACGGATTCGATGAAGCAAAGAGGATTCTCGAATTGATTCCTGGAGATATTTGAGGTGGATTTGTAGAACTTACGGGTATAGAAAACGAGGAAGAAGGCGTTCATGAACTAACCCCCAGGATAATCTGAAAACAGTGTGGAGTAGAGCTGAAAGAAATCATTATTTTGAGCAAGGGAGAATAAATTAATCGAATGAAAAAAATGGCAGATCAAGCTCAACAGTGTGAATTCCTCATTAAAAGGTATCTTGAAAGGGTCTTAAAATGCGAAGAGCAACACTTTCAACTTTATGTGGAGCGTGATGGTTGACTGAATGCAGATTTGAGAGCTAATCATTTGAATTAAGTTTAACAGATGCAAAACCACCGTGATGAGACTGATAACAATGGAAAGGGGGTATTAAAGAGTTCTGATAATGGCGTCATACCTGAGATAAAAGAGGACTACGTGGTGAGGAAGCTTCAAGTGGAAGAGGGTGAAGAGGAAAAGTAATTCTCAAAATGTGTCAATGCAGTGGAGAATTTCCAAATTTTGTAAAACTCGGTAATATACCAAAAAATCAGCCTTTTTGTCCTGAAAATTGGCTTACGTCAAGGTTTCACTTTCTAAGAAATGTTGATGATGCAGATAACAAGGTTGGAGATTATTCACCGGCCGTTTCATGTTTGATTTTGTATCATGATGCATATATACCAAGCACCTCTCATCATCCCTCCATCTCTGCCAACCATTCCATCCTCAAACCGTTCGCGTGTTTATTGGTTCTGGCGTTGAGCTCTGTCATGGATTTCTCAATTCCCATCTAAACTTCTAGGTGGACACCCTTTTATCCGAGAGTCAAGTACACTTCGCTTTTCAGTGACATATAATATGTATGAATCTTACCAATGCATCAGTGAGAGTGTTGTTGGGCACTTACCTGCAAAAGAAAACAAAATTATGTAAGCGCATGTTACACGTGTTAAGCAAACACATGTACAATTATTCGTAGACGCATCCCAGTATTTTTTAATATGACCAGTTTATGGCACAACGCAGCGTTTTCAATGCGTACCTGTTACTGCGCCATGGAAACCTGCAAAAGGAAGCAGCCCCTGTCACTGGACGTTCTTTTTATCGAATGCCGACTGTGTGAGATTACCAACGACATCTAAAGCTGAAATGTGGGACGGCTAAAGAGCTTGATAGAGTGGGTGGGGGGGGGAGGAGAGAAGAATAAAAGAGAAGCGAGCGCCGTGGTTGGTCGACCTCAACTGGGGTTTCAGGGACTTTGGCAACGGTTAAAGAGCTCTGTGTCAACTTGGATTCGGCGGGTCGAGCGTTGCTAACGTCAAAAAGTCCCTTCCAGTAAGCGTCAGAGCGCTCAACTCAATTCTTGAAACACGACGAAGAGCAGCCAACCGAACATTTGCGGCTGAAGCGACTGTCCTCGTCTCATGGGTTCGAACGGTGGACAGAGAATTAGCTACCTCCTAAAATCAGTGCGGAGGGAAATTTTGTGGATAGTTTTAAAAAGGGCCTTCAGGTTATCTTGAAGTAGAATCATATTTAACCACCCCCTAACTACGTGAATGGGTCTACACGTACTACAACGTGACAAGAAAAGAAACCCAACGATTCAGAACCTATTGAGAATAGATGTACGAGTGTCTCATTCGTTTTGAATTTAAACATATATTTTCCGAAATGCCAAAGGTTTAATGCATTTTTGAAGATACACAAAAAAATCGACTGCCGTTTAATAAATTCAGCTCGTTAATGTACTTAGGGTGGAAAATTAATGGGACTGTTTCTGTCTCAATATCAAACCTCTTACTTTTAGCTCATTCATCTCGAGCTCAATATTGAGAGGTGAGGACTACCATTTTGTTCTGGCGATGTCTCTGAAAGTCATTATGGTTTCACGTTCAAGTCCTCCAGCTAAATTTTCATACGAGAACGATCTCCCGTTTCTCATGAATTGTCCTACAAGCTGTATCTCTTCACTCTTCCTCTTTTTTGACAGATTGGATCATTCAATTAATAGGTGTATGGTTCCAAAAACTACGATTTAGTTTACTTGTTCTTCTGAAAGCATCCCGAATCAGCCCTACAAAATACATTGATTATTCACTAATTCTGAGTTCATTAGTCCGTTGCTGCGGGAAATAAATTAGAACCCTCCACGTTACAGATAGCTTTGGGAATCTCGCATCATTTAACAGTCCAAAAACTGGAGAATACTCGAGGAGACAGAGAAGTTAATCCAATGGAATTATATTTCCGCCATTCCATTGCCTCCCATCCCACTCTTATCACTCCATTTTGCCTCAGATTGACGGGAAAGCGAAAATTGGATCTTCTGCTACGTATAAAAGATTTTTTGAGACTGTTGGTTATGTACATATAGATGCAAATGAAACGCAGTGATTCCCGGTGGCGCAGTGATGTGAGACAGTGGCACAGGGTGAGAGGTGTGGCACAGTACATTGGGACTTCCAGTGGAGAGTATACAGAGTATGTTCGACGCAAAGCGTCGAAGTTGTCTGGGTCTTCGACCTCGGGCTTCCCCGCGTCATTGTCTCCGTCCGCCTAATTGTCTCCAACCGTTTCAATACCTACCCATCACCAGCGTGAATCCCTTAGCTGCGGGCCCCCAGCCCCCTTTTCTAGGTTTTCCCCTTTCTTTATTGCTTTCTCCCAATTTCATTTTCCTATCGATGACAGAGCTCTTCCAAAATCATTCTGCTTCCAACTATCATCCCAGTCACTTCTCACTCTCTCACACAGTTGCCAGTTCACGCGTTCCGAGTACTGCCATTGTGACGCCCAGTTGTACTCCATCTCACCTCAATTTCAATTCTACTCAATTCCACACGCACGTTTAATACAGTCCTCCTCACGCTCACCGAGTTTCAGTTTCGTTGCGATCCTCAGCTCCCCCATTCTTGCATCTAACAGAGTACAAAGTAGATTTCAATTCTTCGAAGAAGGACTGAGAGCCGCTAAATGGAGCCAACAGCCCCCCCCCCCTTCTCTGACACACAATTGCCCGTTATCGATAATCCGAATAGACCTTCCTCAAATAATCCAAATGAGGGAGGGATCGGAGTGAAAGGTAAACTCCTAGGAAGTTAAAACACGCTTTTGCCCATTTAAAAGGGGATATGCAAACCTCGCAGGTGCGTAATTGAGCCTAGCACGTGGCATTTCAAGATTTTAAAGCCTTGCTTGCTACGTGATCAGATTAGCATCACAAATTATACAAAACTGAATTTGAGTATTGCCAATCAATTGGACTCCGACGTTCAAATTATCGTCAATTAGTTGTGACTACCGATGAATCCAATTAATTCAATATCAATAACTAAATCACATGAACTGGTTGAATACTAATGATTATATTATCATCAATAATATATCTCCGAGAACCTTGAACAGAACTGTCGATTTCGGTAGTCAGGAGAAGTAAGCTCTTGGAAATGTCAACTCCAGCAATGAGATACAAGATTGTCCCTGCAGAGCATTTCAGGTAGGAAAAGTGAAAGAAAGAAGTTTTCACTACTTGAACACAGCTTGGAACGGCTTTCAAAGAAATCGACAGAAGAAATAACTCAGTTGACACCATGGACAGATTGAGTTGGAGGTGAATGGTGGTGAGGGGGCAGGAAAAGCGGTGGAAAATAAAAGAAAGAGAGAGGCCGGCAGGGGGTGAAAACTTCATAAAGAACAGATGTCGAATTGCGGGAAGACTGGAAGCGGTGGAAAACAGAAGAAGCGTTTTCCGAATAGCGGGAGCCCAAGCCCCTGGAGGCCAAGTAAAAACCCCAACTTTTAAACATTTATTAGGGAGAAAACGCCAACTCCCTCACTCACTCCCTCCAGCGTACAACCAGATGAGGGAGGCAAACAACCGCAGATAAGAGGTGAAGAGGGTCGAAAGGGATTACCCATTGGCAATTCTGGGAGGTCATGTTTGATGAATGCTGGTTTGAAGAGAAGGAAGAAGCCGTAGGATAGGCTGGAGGGACGGGGTTTAGAGCTGTTCCTCCCCAAGAAAAGGTGGAAAAGGCCGGTTTTTTCAATATTCATTTTGAACAAAAAGAAAATAAAAGAGGGAGCTTCTCGTAGGCCAGTGGAAGGGGTTACTTTAAGGGAAACGGCTTCAGAGCAGATCTGTATCCTATCGACCTTCACAAAAGCTCCTCTGCTCCAACAGGAAACCCGGACGGAATTTCCCTTTTTCAAGACAAACGAGCAATTCGTTAGCGTTCACCAGCATAAAAGCGCGCTTAAATTATTTTATAAGCTGATTACAAAAAATACGTATTTGCTTCTTAGACAGTGACGTTCCTTGCGTAATGTAGACCCCAAGAAGATTTCGTCATTCTTAAGTTGAATTTATCGGTAAGTCTTCAATAATTCCTGTTGGTCGATTCACTTTTGGGCTATAGCTAGGCATCTCGTCATTGAGCAGATGGTGGTAAAACCGTTTCCGCCAGGGGCAAAACTCTAAGAACTCCTTCTGGAAGTGAACTAGAAGCGCTAGGGCGTTGGACTGATGGCAAGGGAGATGAGTGCCCTTGCCTGCCTTACATAGGTTCAAGCGTTCGACATCTTCAAGATTCTAAAACATCTAAGGGTAACGTGCGTCCATTGGAACCAATGCCCCGCATACAAAACGCAACTTATTGTGCTCCAGTCTTCCATGGGGATGCCATACTGCCCCGCCGAGGTCTCTACAGGCACTTGGGACAGTTGATCGCCCATAGCCTGAAACCTGGGAGGGAGGTTGCCCACAGCTATTCATCGCCTGTTCCCTGGACACATAACAGAGTCGTTGGCTGAGCCCACAAGTGGTGAGCATAGTTCCATTCTCAGTGGTGTTTCCTCCAACAATAATGTTTGATATATTTTGCATCTACATGTGGCTAGGCCCTTCACGACTGACAGCATGCAAAACGGTTAAAGCGTAAAATGTTCGAACTGAAACCCCTCTGCTGCACGTTGGGCCTTCCTAATCCCAACAGCTGGGTAGAGGCGGTAGAAGACCAACGGGAATTTGGAACGCCAGTTTGGCATGAACCAGAGATAGGGCGAGTACAGCCCGCTATCTGCACGACTTTGTGCAATCAGTACGGGAACACCTTCGACACGGAGCTCCTTCCAGGCAAGTGAGCAGTTGAAGTTCAGTTCATTAGAATAAATAGGGCACTGCAAAAATCAACTCCTCGTTTTCCTTTCTTCGCCTTGAGTTGGTTTATTTGTATATCGCGAAGAATAGTTAGTTCGTCTATATTCTAACTCACTCTGTTGAAACTAAGGACGCAATGAACACGACACAAGGGAGTGAAAATAGAGTGGAGAACTAATTTTCACCGTCAATTACGTAACCTTTCTAGGGAGGATGATTAAAGTTAAAAATTCACCTATTACGTTATTTTAACAGAAGAACCATGAAATGATAGGTTTATCTGTTAGTCTCAATGATGTGCTGATGCTTCAACATTTGAATAATTGAATATTTCGTCAATGAATACGACCCAATGTTTCAGTATTAACGGAGTGTGGACCGAGCTCGATCCCTGTAATTAACCCCTAGGGGGCAATGTTAAATTCTCGTTAGGTCAGGAGAAAATCCCAGTGAAGGAAATTGAACGGAGCGACGGTTATTATTCCAATCTACACGAAGAGGAGGGAAGAGGAGATCATTCCTCTGCAGGAAACAGAGATGATTTATACAAGATATTGAGGGGAAATACCTTATTCACCTCCCCCCCCCTCTCGCTCACCACCACTTTCCAGACCCCGATTTCCTTCTCCCTCCCTCTTCTCTTTACTTATTGGAATACAAATCGGGAATTGATTTCGCCATTTGGCGACTACCCAAGTGCCTCAGGAGGTGGTTGGTAAGCTCCAGCGCTTTGGCAGCGCTCGGGGTCTTCCTCTTCTGCTGAACCTTAAGCCTTCGGAACTCTTCGCTTGGAACTCGGGGAATGGAAAGAGAATGGTGGGAGAACGTTAGGTAGAGAGAATCCTCAAGATCCATTGAGGCTTTAAAAGGGATGTCGGGGTCTGGGAAGTTGGAGGGAGCGTGGGGGTGATGAATCAGCCTTTTCAGCCTCTTTTATGACTAGATTTTCGGAGAGAAGAAAGAAAAATGAGATTGTCCGATCGCATTGAACAGAGAAGAATATCCCTCGAGCTAACGAACCTCTGTTTGACTGACCTTTGAAACGAAGACGTTAAGGATGAAAACAAAGAATCAATACCATCAACAACAAAAATCCAAAGAACCATACATAAGAGTGAAAAAGCGCATCAAACGCTGCAAAAAGTACAGCAGAAAACAAAATTGAATCTGCCCTCTAATTGGCGATGCATACGATGTAACATTGACTTTGAGACTGGATTTGAGTTTATTACCGCTGTACCAAGACGAACCAAACCTCCCATTCAGCGGAGGCTCGTCCGGGGCATTTGTGGTGACTGGGCACTTCAAATGCCCCGATTCGCTTGAGACTTTGTTGTCGTTAGTTGTAACCGAGCCAGTTCCCTCGTTGCTGTGTCGTTCGCTCCCACCAAGTTCCCTGTTTGCCCCAATTGCATTCGGCTTGATATCGTACCAACTCCCCAACTCTCTTAGTGCAATATCACTTTCAATATTTACCCCCCCCCCCGTACCATTGGCACCCAACAAAAGTTCTTGTAGTTCGAAAAAAACAAAGAAAAACTTGAGGAGGTTCTTCTAATGTGATTTTTAATGCCCCACCTTCAACTTCTATGTCGTACTACTGTGACCCACTTTCTCGCCCGTCATTAAGTTAACACTTGAACACTGCTTTGTGTTCAATCGACGACGGCTGCGGAGGAAAGCAGGACAGATGTCAAGAAGCTTTTAGTCTACCAGCATCCCGCACACATCTACATAGAGAAGGTCAATGCTTATCTAGCATCTCAGTAGCATAAACCTACTAGTCAGCGGAAACCTATGGACCCTACATCTCACAACAACTCAATTTCCCATCCTGCATCAACATCGACATCTTCCCGTGAATCTGTCCCTGAACGACCTCTCAAACAACGAGTCTGGCCGGGGAAACTACGCGCCTTCGAAAAGCCCTGGAGAAGACAAAACTACATCGCCCTGCCACATCTGCATTCTGTGTACGAATTGTCTGGCAGCCTCACACACGCTCAGGAGCTCACACTCAACGTACAGGTGTGAATGCTGTCAACACAGGCATCACACCCTGCCACACCTCATGAGCCAGAACGCTGCAGTTGTTCCCAAAAGTGCAACTGACCAGTGCACGGTAGACACAGCATCTTCGCTCTGCACTACCCCTTCTGCAGTGAACTGCAGTGTTCATGAGTGCCTGAGGACAGGCACTTCATCAAGGGCAGAGTGATGTACCGGGACGAACCAAACCCTCCCATTCAGCGGGGGCTCGTCCGGGGCATTTGTGCTGACTGGGCTCCTCAAATGCCCCGACAGAGAGACTTCGCTGCTGTTAGTTGTAACCGAGCCGGTTCCCTCATCGCCGTGTCGTTCATGCTCGCCTTTGCTCCCACCCAGTTCCCTGTTAGTGGTAGTAAAACTTTCCCGAATGTAATTGAGAATAAAACTCTGTGTTCCAATTGCATTCGGCTTGATATCGTAATCCCCCAACTCTTTTAGTGTGATATCGCTTTCAATATTACCCCCCCCCCCATAACGCCGTTGGTTGTTAACTCAACCGTCAAAACGAAAAAAGCATCAAGCAAAAGCGAGGAAGTATATGTTATAACTAACCTGTCTTAACTTCCAGCATCCTATAGAGTAAGAAACGTATTGCAATCCATCAAAAGGGGAAAGTAAAATTCGATCTAAATGAGCGTTTACGTGTGTGTGTGTGGCCGATGATTAAGAGGAAACTGCTGAACCTATTGCGCTCCATTATTGTTCCAAGCTTTACGTAGTGGAAAAGAAAGTTATTTAATCGGCTTAGCAATTGAGAGGGAACGGCTGAATCAGAATGGCTAAAAATTGATATGTAGCCGGCAAATCACTGTGGAACGCCAAAAGAAAGGTTTGAACACAATCGGCTCCAAAACGATAATAGTTTTCCCCCCTCAAGAACAGCTATAACGTTTTTCCTAACACTTTCATGGGTGATTCCGAAGACAGCGCCACGAGATTGTCGCCTGTGGAAAAAAATCACGAGAGCCACACAATAATATCTTCAAAAGGCGATTTTTGTGCAGTTTTTTCAACCGCTCCCGCTTATATCGTGGTGGTATAAGTTTTAGTTCAAGAAATTACGTACACCACGATGGTTGGTTACGGTAATTGGTGAAGCAGAATGTAAAGTAACGTCGTTTCGTTGAATTTTTATTTAGCAGTGTTTCTCTTGTAATCCTAGAATTCTGCACATGAACCTTCTCAGAACGATCACGATGACATTTCCCTGTATGTCGGTAGTATGAAGCTGCACACGTGCCTATTGGTATGGACTGAAACTGATTTTTAGTTGCATTGACTGGGTAAAATCAATTAAATATGATACAGCGAGTATATTTTTTGGTTCCGTCGTAGGTAAGAGAGGGTTCAGAGTTTGGACATTAAATTTTGAGTTTGGTTTGCTTATTATGAATTGTAAATGTTGAAGTTCCAAGCAAGACACAAACTGAATTGTTTTTTATTTTAATTGTTCCCAAAACATTCAACGTTCGTAGGTTCTGTCAGGACTTTGACATTTTGGCATCTTATGTAGAATTTTGAAGATTTGATATTTGTATCTAACTTTCTAGCTTTTACACGCAGATGCCGTATGATCTTCTCATAGTATCGTTTTTCCCCAATCGACAAACTACTTTCGCATTCAACGAATGCGAAAGTAGTTGTTGTTTCACTGAATTGTTCTCTATAAAAATTATGCGTTAACTGACAGCTGGTCTGCAAAATTTAGATCTTCAAAATAGAGACACAACTGATAATATGCAACACCTTGATCACAAGGTATATTTGGATAATAGTGATGAATGCAGCGAGAACTTGCAACAGGCACGATGACTCAAATCAAAAGACCGTCGAAATCATGATTTGCTCATTTTTTCATTCAGTAGATTTCAAAATCAGGAGTAGAGTAATTAACGATAAATTTGGAGCGTGCGAACAGTGACGAAACCCTTCTGCGGTCTTCCACAAACAAATGAAGGTCTACGCTCGTCAGATAGTTTATCGTCGTCCTTAGAGAAAGCGAGCAAAGTTTACGAGAAAGGGGAGCAGAAGGGATGAGGACCGGAGATATCCCGCGTTATTATTCCCAACTTAAGGGGGACTAGCTTGACAGTCAAACTCTTCGGCGCTATGCTGACAATCCTAATCCGCATTGGTCACTGATGTTGCTTTGGCACCGGTTTCGGTTAGGCAATTTGAAGGGTTTACCTTATGTTTGTCCAGAATTTGCCATTGAATACTTCATACACGTTATATTTTGTACTAAGTCATGGGTACCAAATCCAGTTTCGATCTACTGGTGGCAGAGGAAAGTCCAAATTATCGTACTTTTTTCTTTTAAACTCATACTGCATTCAACATGGCGCGCAGAAAAGTCGTCAAAACGAGAAAATTTAGTTGGCTGATTTAATTTTGACTTGATGAAATATTTCATGCTGCGACTAGTTGATGTATGTGTTTACGTGGTCTACCAAACTATGAATAAATGGCAAAATCTCTTCTCAAGTGAGGCCGTTGGAAGAAGCTGTGTATTGCTTTCTATCAGGTGTTTACACAATGGAGATTTTTGTTAGCAACCACGGAGAGTTTCGTTAACAACCACAAAGCCAAGAAGAAAGCTGCGGTTTGGAGGACAATTCAATGATTAAGTCAACATAATTTCATACAAAATGTAAGTCCCGTGAAGCCTCAAGCGTTCGCCCTAAATTATCTTCTTGTTTCGGTATGAGAAAGAAGAGGAGGAAATCATCCAAAAAAGCGAAATATTCCCTGGACTTTAGACGAATAAAAAGGAGGGAAGTGAATTTCAATGCCTCGATTTTCAGGCGATGCGAGGGGCCTCGGGCTCATAGGAATGGAGAGATCATGCAAAGGCAGAAACCCTTTCTACGGGAAGGTGAGCAGGGCCGAGGAGGAGCTGGAAAGGGGTTCCGGGGCTGAGGAGGTAAATTATATTCTGGCCACACCCCGCGAACTATTTACCTTCGTCAGGGTTATAAATTCCAGAAGGGGGAACCGAGAAAAATGTCGGCATAGGGAAATCGAGTTAATTGGCAACATTGTCGGGGAAACCCTCCCAGAGCTCCGCAAAAGCTGCGTGATTTATCTTTGAGCGCAATCATTTTTCATTACGGAGCGCAGAACAAAAAAAAACCGTGGTCAAACCAGCACGACACACGCGATAAATTTGGATGCAAAATTTCACGAATGAACTTCAGGGGTGGGTGTGGAGGATTAGTGTACACAATTTCATTTTTGTGTGCGGAATGATTTAACTTCGGACGGCACACTTATTGGGACGACCTAATGGTTTGTCAGGAAGCAACGAGCAGGGTGTCTGGTTTTGAATATTCCACTCAACAGAAGAAAAATGTTGCATTCATCCGGTGACACGATAAACTGTCAGACTCGATAAAGGTTAAACTTTGTACAATACATTACCTCATATAGGGTCATCATGCATCAGTGGGGGTTGTAATGCCAAATACCATAGGTAACATCATACTGGCTACTGAAACGCATTACATATCATGTTCACGAGAGCACTATAGCTCTCCTAAAGGACACGCCATGTGACAATAGTTCGAGGGGTGTGAACTGATTGGAATATCAAATTATTTACCCAATGCACATAACACTACTCCGTAACCTGCACAGAGGTTGTAGATCTAGCATCATTTCACTCACCACGACTCACTAGGCCACTATATTAATGACATTATAGACAACTTATGGAAAAAACTTATCAGCATTCACCAATCTTATTCACCTACTTCGAAACCGCACATCAAGAATACCTCGGCAGAACGAAGAACAGGAATTATTAGCAGTAGTATTTAATGTTTGATACAGCCCCTTTCCCTCCCAATCCACTGATCCTGCGCTCCCCAGGCTGCTGCTTGGGGCAATCTTGGCCACCCAAATACCGACCATTGCAGAATTCTCGAACAATCACGACTTATCTCGTGCTGCGTTCATACCTCAGAAATCATGTTTACTAAACAACTAATAATAATTTCCCAAAGACTACCCTTACATGTTCGCCATCAGCCTTTCGTTGAATGTACCAAACCCTGTTGAATATTACTGTACGAAGATTTCAGTACATGAAACATGTTCATATCATGCAACAATTACCAAGCTATTAACAAAATATACCGTGAAGCATACTACTGTCAATGAAAAGTGATATATAACAGCACCTGTTCCGCATTTCATCGATAATGCGCTATAATTCCACTTAATACGCGTGGAACATGCACTTAATATACGATGTGCATTGAAACAAACCAGTCGAACTGGATTGAAATGAGATGGAGCGAATTGAGAGAGTTTTACTAGCGGAACGCAAATTCAGCAATTTACTTACGAAGCTTGGGAACTGAATTTGTGCTGGTTGAGTTAATCTGAACAGATCTGCCCCATGTAATGTGTAAAGTTGAGGCATGTTTGAGAATCGCTCAGCATCGCATAATCCCTTCCGCTTCGTCCTCCGTTAGATCGAACCCATAGCAAATGGGAACATGGCCCTTATAAAGTATTCAACTCGGTTAATGTTTAACTAAGATACGAACGTTCACGCTTGCACGAGCTCGAACTCATAAGACACAGCATCGAAACACTTCGTGAATTGAATCGTCACGGAGAGGGACCCTGTTGGCGGATTAATAGGGCCAGGCGCTGTGCGGTAGGGCCGTTTCACACTAGGCGAATGCGCGAGTGCAGGAAAGCGGACTGAAAACGTTATGAAGAGAATATCGAAGCGAGTCTTTGAAGCGTAGCGGCATTAGAAGGCTTTGCTCGGCGCGAGCTAGCGTTTATGGGAGCTAGGGAGAGGACTGGTTGAGCGTGGAACCGATATTTAAAAAGGGAGATCTCCACGCCACGGTTTCAGAAGCGAGAGGATTCGGAAAAGAGAGAAAATACCGCAGGCAGAGCAGAAAGAAGAGCTTTGCTTTGGCGGCTGTCATAACCAAATGATCGCGCCTGGTGCGAACGGTGAGGGGATTAAAGCTGTAATTAACAATACAGTCAACAATCAGCTCTTCTCTCGTTGGTTAATTATAGAGAGACACTCGAAACGGAAGGAAGAGAAGCTACGTTCAACATAAATTGAGCGTATGAAATTGAAATCCTCCCGCCAACTCAAACCATTTCCCTTTTAGCTTTTTCTCCAAAATGAGTGAACCATTCCGAAAATACCTGCAGAGTGGCCAGTGGCTGACTTTCATGATTTATTTTAAGCAAGGCTGCCTTATAGTACCATTTCGGGGGTTCCCTCCCGCCTGGATTACAACTTCAGATTTTCCAGGAGTTTAATTCTCAACGGATCCAAAACCGCCTTGCCTTATTCACTGCTTATCCATTCGGGAGAACTACCAGAAGCAATTAAGGATCCCATAGTTCATCTCCGCTGCTCTCCTTGATTTGTACATCATCAATTGATTTCTTCGTTTTGTCATTTACCTTATTCGTTTCCTTCTTCAATTCATTCCACCATTTTCGTTCTCTTTCGGTTAATTTTCTCACTTCTCCATGCCCTTCCTCGATGCCTTCATTTTCATCGTAGACTGATACTGGTGCACCTGCTCTTCATTACCAGCTCTTAGATACATTCGCCAACGTGTGAATCTTTATTTGTACTTAATGTTAACGTAATTTACAATTTATAGTTATTATTGTCAGGTCTGTCAGTAAACCTAGCGCTAGTTTTACCATTTATCTCCGTTTGTGATGTGATTATTTAGCTCAATAACACGTTGAGAAATAACTGTAGAGACGCGACACAATCACTTGGTTTTTACTAATGATGATCTTCGTTCAACATTACGGGAATTGCAATATATTCAATGACTCTGACGGGTATTACATACGTTAGACTACACTCCGATTAAATTGTGCTTTACCTAATTCCGATAAAGATAACAAATGAGTAACATCCATGTCCAGTTTGAGAACCAGGTCATCAGCATCGGTGGTTCATCCTTCGGAAGTAATTTCCAGACTGACCGAACGTTATACCTCATCAAATCACTTCAATGAATTAACCGGAACTGAACTTCACCGCCCAAGTTCAGCAGTTCATAAAACTTTATATTGCTCTGACGATAAAATGGCGCATGTGCCACCGGCGCTTCCCTTTGAGCCCATTCCGCTCGACTTAACAGCTCGAAACGAACCAAATCAGTTCCGCCTGAGCACGTGAAGGGCTCCAAGAAGTTTGATGGTATCAGAACCCTCCCGCGGAAAGAGAGAACGGAGAGTTAAAGAAGTGCAGGAAGGTCAATTGTCGAGATTCAGAAAGGGAGGCGAAACAGGGGATGGAACTGAGAAAGGAGAGAAAAAAACCTATCTCTATCGCTTTTGGGTTTGGTCCAGGGGCTTAGCTAGGTCAACGGCCAAAGAGAGAGAGAGAGAGAGAGAGAGAGAGAGAGAGAGAGAGGAATTATACGCTTTTTGAGACACCCCCTCTCCTTCTTCATCTTCCCTAAAACATCCACCACTTCCCGACGCTCAGTAGAAATCGTCTAGGGCGAAGTCTCTGCGCAATCGTTTGAACGTAACGACAGCGTGTCGATTTAAAAAAAATAATCGCGTTGCTACGTTCAGGGAGAAACAGGAAATAGCCGATTTACAAAGTGTGCTGTAAACTGGCTGCCAATTTGTGGGGAAGTACATTAAACGAAAACTTTAGGCCTTCGCGCTTCAGTTGCAGCCAATGCGCCATCTCCCCGACACTGTAAGCTTCATTATTATTTCTTGGCATGAGAGGGTTAGGGATAGTTCTTCAAGGACAACAGAGCATTAACGCGTCTTTTTTGTTCAGAACGCTTAGACAATGTCCCTTCCTGATTTTCAGTAAATCATTCAAGTCCAAAATAAAAACTAATGAACAAATGCGTCTTAGATTTGTACGTCGTGATAATAAAACTAGCTAAATCAAATCACTCAAATCGGACCGTTGGGACTAAACCATATTTGCCATATAAGTACGTACGTTATGGATCGAAATCGAGTTATCTGAATTTTCCAAAATTAGGCTGCTTTAAAGATTTCCTCTACCTTCTCCTGTAGGTGAGATATGTATTTTTGAAGTTGGAAGTTCAACGAATGCAGCTTGAAATGAACCAAATGCTTGACAAAGGTCTTCGTTATTTTCCATTGCATGAATCAAGGAAGGCCCTCTACTTTTCCCAGAATAATTTCCTGTGGAATTCAAATCTCCACGGATCCAGGACCATTCAATTCTCCACTGCGTCCCCATCCAGTACGTGCAGAACGACCTACCACCTCCTCCCACTTTAAAATAAAACTGTGGTCTTAATAGGAATAAAACTGAAGTTAATTTCCAAGCCCAATTGCATACCACGTTTAACCCAGGCCAAATCAATGATTCTTTCAGTAGCGTTAACGCGCTTCTTCACTCCAAGGACCGAGTGATAGACGGAGTGAGCCACATCATTTTCAGACTGACACATTATGGCACAAGATAGTTCATAGAAGTTTCCACCAAAACATCGTTGTTTTTTCTCAAGTCCAGCCCAACTTCTGGAATTATTGACGACGAATTTCCCCGGAAGCGAACACCGGAACAAGTTTTCCGTGATGTTAGAAAACGTGTATAGAGCTTTTCATTTGAAAAAGGGCGAGATGCGTCCCAAGGCTGAAAATTGGTGAGAAGGGAAGGCGAAGGTGAGCGAGAGGGAAATACGAAGCTTCTTTGGGAAGAAGGGTCTCTAGGAAGGCTACGGCAGTAATTACTCTGGCCCTCTGTTTGTTTGTTGTTGCCAGTTGAAGGAAGAGAGCTTCCCAGTCCTTCTAATTGCTTTCAATTCTTCCTCCTTCGCTGGTATTCCTGCTATGTCAAGTTTCTCCCTTCCTCTACAAGCTTCAACCACCTCCAACGCTGGTCTTCCAAAAAATATCGGCCCTGGAAAGTGAAAAGCAAGAAAGCAACCCTTGAAATACCTGGGTTCGGCGAACGAACCCATTTAGTGATAATTAAATTTCCTGTTGACGCCCGTTGTAACACAAAATTTTCGCCAAACAAAGATCATCATGTTAGCAGGATAAATATATGTAAAGTTAACGTACCTGTTAGGTGAGTCCGTCTCCTCTGGCTTGTGAGTTAAGCCAGAGGAGACGGACTCACCTAACAGGTACGTTAACTTTAGTATTTGCCTACTGGCGGACACAACCCAATTTCTTTAATACATAAATATATGTCTCGAGGTTCGAAACAAACGTGTGGAGAATCCATAACAAAACAGAGTTACACGATATATCAATGACAACAGATCATCATCACCAACAAAAACGCAACTGAGGTGATAACCGCCAAAACCGATGAGAGTGTGACTCAAATTTAATGGAGGACATTCGTTCCAACTACGTTTTACCGCTAAAACTAGTGTTTAGAGAATATGAACTGAAATTAGAAGTGTACTGAATTACTTTATCAATTCAAGTTGCCAGTTATTTTGACTACGAAGTATTTGAAGTGAGCCATCAGTACGCGCTCTCGCACTCGTATCATTTTATTAATTCCCTGTCTTCTTCGTCAAAATCTGCCTGTCCTGCACCCAACAACAGGGGAGAATTAACATAATAATGAAATTATTTTCTCACACAAACCTTCGTTCGAAATATATAAAAATTGCACTAATAATGAAATAATTGAAAATGTAACGTTTCAAATCTATAAATTCAAAAAGCTAAATTAGGCTCAACATTTGAAAATATTTAAGTCAGCCTAATTAAGGGTAGAAGGTCTTTGGTCCAAATAGGATAAAGCTACATCTGCCAGGGCGAAGATTCAGGGATGAAATGTAGACGGATTGAGGCTGATGAAGACACTAATTATGGTGGGCCGAATGCGTGATTTCTGAGCTGTTCAAGTTATTGTTACGGGAATTTTCTGGTTTGACACGAAATTGAAAACTACGCTCAAATCACAAAAAATAGTTTAGGTATGGTAATTAGAAGTCGATTAAAAAGAGATGCAAATGTGAAGAGTTTTGATGCGTTGAAGTGGAAATTCAATGAAGAAGAGACGCGTGGAGTTGAACTAAATACGTAATTAAATCCCAACTTTATCCACCAAGTTTCTTAGTGGTGCGCTTTCAATTAACTAACAGACGAGTTTTCAACTCGTAGCTTTGGAAGAATAACGCAACTATTCTGTGAGAGGGGTAGTTCAAAAATGTCTCTCCCTCCACGCGACCAGTATATTTTGTTAGAAAATATTTACTTTCTGTGGGTCGCTAAAGCTGAACTGCACATTTGCATTCCACATTAACATATCCTCTGGCATAACACAATTACCGAGTTCCCGAGTAACCTCTTTGCAACCGAACACAGGGATGAAAAAAAGCTGCACGACTGTGAGAAACTTTAGGAAGGTAAAGGGAAGAAGAAATACGACGAGAATCAAACCAACACAGTTTGACCGAATCAAATTTGCATGGTTAAGTAGTCAATATTGGTTTCGAAGCTGGAGGGACGGAAACAAAGCGCCCTTGTTAGATTTTACAGTAGTCAATTATCGCTAATGAACTTAGCGCGAGGGTTCAGCGATAGCCTGAAAAATTCATGGGCTCTCTCTTAATGGTTGGAAGTAGGGGGAGGGCTCTCATTTCTCGCTCTGTCAAGGTCGCTTCGAGGCTCGAAATAGAGTTAATAGTTTCAACGTTCCACGACGTGCTTTGAAATATACACCGAAGCAGATGTACGAGTGTCAATGTTTGAACATACCATGTAGCCGAAAATGGTTAAACATCAACTTTCCCGTCAAGTATCAACATAACTTCAGGGTAAACCCACATAATATGTTTGTGAATGGGTTTCACATGGAACGTCAACCAACTCTGAAGTACAAGGAGAAGTATAAACTCGTGACATCAATGTGTATTAAAGAAATTGGGTTATATCCGCCAGTAGGCAAATCACTAAAGTTAACCCTTCCCCGACGCTCCATCACCCCTTTCACCTTTCTCTTTGTATATAAAGACCACGACCAACTGACTGACTCCAGTACTGACTTAACGGCCAGACGATGATGTCTTTACATCGAAAGCGCTTGCCCACAGTAACTCACAAGCCAGAGGAGACGGACTCACCTAACAGGTACGTTAACTTTATCAATGTGTATTTTATTGCTCAGGGACTTTTCAATGAGTAGAATCCCCTAGTTGGCGCATTTGCAGGGAATCGTACATCAGTTGAGCTAAATACGTGAACAAAACTCTCTTTTGATTTGGCCAAACAAAATGACTCCCAGGAACGCTGAAATTACAAATAACTATTGGCCAACTTTTCGTTCTACAATTATATAGTTACAAAGGAATTTTGGGATTTAACTTCTCCTGTTAAAGTCAAGTCCTGCGCCTGCGCAATAACTTTAATAAGTGAATTAATGGCCAGCGCAAGAATTTCATTTCAGAGTTTTGAGACATGTTCCGGTTATTAAATGTGTTTAGTAGCCACAAAAAATGACTAGCTCAAGAATCAGATTTGCACATTAAGCAAACTCAGTTTCGACAACTTGCTTCTCTTTCTCTAGATAATATAAATAAATTAGGCTTGAAGTCATCCTCATGATTGCAATAAGAGTTCTGAACATGGAAAGACCTCTTTGGTAGGGGAGGAGAGATATTCTCACGGGAAAAACTTGGGTGAACTGTAGATATAGGATTGTAAAAGCCGAGGATACGGTCAAGGTGATCTAACTCACAGGTCAGCCTAAAATATTTCCTGTAATGGGGGTTGATACGAGCTCACGCCCAACCCCAATAGTAATTCATTACGACTCTATTGATGAAATCTCACGGGAGATAAACGGATGAACTCACGGGAGATAAAACCCGAACGACTCGCAGGTGGCAATGCCATCAAGATCGCTTCCTCTTTCACTCGGGACACATACTGACGCACTTTCTGCACTATATCTTTTACCATAATGCGAAAAGTACTGTAATCCTTGTTTCATTTGCTTCCGCTCTATGAGCCTCGTGCATCATTATACGAAGCTTCCGTGTTACGTGGCTAGCCAAATCATGTCAAAACACAGTTCACTAGTGAAGACAGAAGGAGACATAGGTCTTCGTGATACTCTCACGGCTAATCATCATTTATCTATTGTCACATTCCAGCCCATTGAATGGTCACCACCAGCCCCATACTTACAAACTGCAGCACATGATTTAAGAAATGATAAACAGCTTTCGACAGACGTAAAAGTGAGAGTCCACAACAACATGATCCATGCTTCTCGTACTTCTTCGGCAGAACGAAAAGGATAGAGGAGTAAATATGAGCGTGGAATGTACCTGCATACGCCCAGTTATCGATCGACAGCTGCGTCGATGTATAAACTCTCCATGGTGAGCCTTTAAAATCAGCTAATTTCTCAGCTCAATTTCAGTAGCAAGTCCAAAAGGAGACATAGCTTAATGAAGGTTTTGAGACTTACGTCTAGGTACACTTGTCGTCCGGCGATAGAGGTTATTCAAGACAACTCCAACAGGTGACTTCGCCAAGACAAGGACCTTTTCAGGACAAGACAATACGGAATCTCTGTAACCAGGAATAACTAGCCCATGCCAAGGCGCTGGTGAAGTTGCAGCGAAAAGAATCTGGATGCACTTACTACATTCAAACCGTTTGATTTAATTTTTAGAAATCGCGATGTGAGCTTACGGCTGTGCTGTTCTGAAACCATGTTGTGTACATAAAATGAACTACCTGCTTCCATTGTGACATTCTCCAGCTTACCCCTTTATTATCAACTGAGCGGTAGCGCTTGAAAATTGGACGAGGTGAGCGCGTTCAAACGATCAACAACTACAGTTCGACTGGAAAAGAACTTCTTTTGTCCGTTTTGATTCGCGGCCCCAACGGAACAAACAGGGCCACCTGTTATATTTAATGCAATGGACATCCTTTTGTAGGTACCTCAGGTCCCATGCAATAGTGAACGTGTTTATCCGATCCCCGATATTTCCCGAGTATTTCCTTGGGCCGTCCGTTGAATAATTGGAAGAGGCAACTCCTGACCCCGACATTTATTTGCAACTTCGCCCTCTCGTTCATTCGCTTCGTTTGAAATTGTCGCTTGCACCAGTAATAGTCGTCAATCATGAACCACGGGTATGATAAAGCATTCTTAATACGAGTGATCAAGTCATCTGGCCGTTGACGATGACGCGAACGTAGACACCTGGCTCTAAATAACATAGTGCAGAAGAAGAACAAATTTTTCATGATGTCAATTAGCATTTATAATTCATTGCACGAATACAATATAAATAACATAAATCGATACTCACACTCAACCGGTGTTCTGAAATTGTCTTCGCGTCTTAACTTTGCGATGAGCTTTTCATAACATAAAATTGGCTAAGAACAGTACGCTGGCCCGACGTTAAATTCTCTCCATAAAAACGCGACATTAGAATAAATTCCGAAGTACTTTTTCAATGTTTTAAGTGAAAAATATTCGAGGCTACCCTTTTATTGGGCATCTCGTACTATCGTAGAACCAACTTTATATGGAAATTTTCCATGTTCCGTGAAGCAGTAAATAGAAGAAAATTTAGAAGATAATTTTGTCGTAGCAGTCTGAGTAACAATACCTTGAACTCCACAGTGTGCCGACGAATTTCTCTTTCACTTAGCGCTCATTGACAACATGAGTCGTTGGGGTTTTATAGGATTTTACGAGGGTAAGAGTACCGATATTTCCATAACAACGCTATTGTCAATGTCTTGTTTGTCTTGTTCGTCACGTAGTCAAAAGTAAATTGTGATACGGTGTCATGGTTTGTACTTGGTAAGCCGACATTGGACTAGAGGTAATAGATTGTTCAATTTCCCTTGAGGGTAAATAGGGAAGAGGTGGAAGCAGGACCATGACGCGTTCTCTCCTTTTCTAACAGTATCTAATTAGCTCTGTCAGAAATATACAGGGAAGACAGTCCAAGAGAACTGTGCGCTGGGGATCCCCCACCGTGTTCATTCAGGCTAACGCACAACGAGGAGCTTCAGTTGAAGGTGTGTAGACAAGAACGAGAAGGAAGGGAAAGACAAAAAATTGTGGAAGAAATGAATAAAGAATTTCTGGTGAAAAAGATAGAAATTGAACCGAGACACAATCCTATACATCTTCGAAATCTCAACTCCTGATTCACGACAAGAAGAACCTTTAATAATGGGGATTCAGGTCACAATGATCCACTTTACGTCATACGCAAATGTAGGACAATGGCCGACAAAATTTGCTAAGCTTCGGCACTTCATAATGGGCAACAACTGAAGGTAGCTAGGTTCGGCCCTTAACAGGAGTTGAGGCCATTAACTGTTCACAGTCATTCGTTGACTTACACTTAAGGGGGATGACAATCTCATCAAGGTACATCAACAAAGGAGCTAACCTGATGAAGAATTTAAGTAGGTCATGGTGGTTAGTCCATAGGTAATTTAACGTACCCCACCTGTTGTTAGGAACGATCCTCCAGCGCTGCCTCTGGAAACTCTGGACAGTCCCACCAATCAGCCTCTGGAAAGATACATGAACTCTGGGATCCAAAGGAAATTAGAGCCATTCAACCGGCTTCTCGATACCGGAAGGCGGAGGGAAATGAGGTAATAGGCGAATGAAGAGTAACGGTAATATTTAGCATCGAGGGAGGAACCTGATTAAATCCCGTTAATATGGCAGACGTCGCCCTTTCAACCGAATGTGTTGAAACACGGGAGGAGCCGTTGTGTTGAAGAGAAGCTTCGAGAGATGACGAAGCCGAAGGGAGGCAGAGCAAAGACTAAGGGAGGTTATTGCAGGCTTAATGAGCTTATGTTGAGAGGTTTGGACCCAAACCCCAACAGAGCCGTCAAGGGTTTGCCTGCCGCTCGCGGCTTGTTGGATGAGGCTGGGGGAAGGTGAGGGGAAAGCTCTTCGTTACACGAAGCTCTTCCAACACTCTCCCTCTCTAATGCCGAAACATCGTTATATATGTTTCACGATATTCATCAATAATCATGGCCCAGTGGGCTCCAAACCGTCGGAAAAACGTCTTTTCTCTCGAGCCGAGGCAGAAAGTTTCGGCGGGAGAAACAGCCGGGGGTTTTGCCGCTTCGTCTGCAGCCGCTTCACAACCGACTGAACCTGAAAAAACACGGCTCGTTTGAAAACAGTTTTTCGATTTTCTTGGTGAAAACCCCCGCAGGATACAACCCCCTCAAACTCTCGTTTCTCCCTCACTTCCCTCAATGTGTTTACGCAGCGGAACGTGATCGCGTCTGGTTTGATTCCCACGGAGTGTTCACATATTCATAGCCACATAACCGGCCTGAGGGAGAGAGTCCGAGATTTTCAATTGGTTCAAAATACCGTGGAATTGGTTGCCGCCGAGTGCGGATGTAATGGAGAACGCTGGAATGGAAAACCCATTTGTTTTCCACCTGTCCCTGGCCTCGGATCCATCGGGAAGTCCCGCGGATCATTAACAAACCAACAGGCTCTAAATACGAGTAAAAACCTCCAATTCTCGCTCCTTTTCGGCGCTTTAATCAAACGGTTGAGCAGCAATTCGCCCGGACGCGTACAAGGATCCAACCAACAGGTTTCAAAATCCGCTAAATACTTCCAATGACCTTTCGCATGCACGCTGTCGTGAACACGACGTATAAATGAGAAAGATACCTTCCGAAGCTGAAACCGGTAATGTCAAATGAGCATCATTCTGCAAAGTTGAGTACAACTTAACAACAGACATGAATCAAAACAATATGACCTAAAGTGTGTCTAGAAAATAACCGTGAACCTATACTCCAGAAAAATGCAATTAGTCGCTAGTCAAAACAGAGATCAACACGAGCACAAACTCAATAGCAAGTAACTCGTACCATCTGAAGAACACACAGCAGCGACAAGATGGATGTCAAACAGATGGTGCACATCTGTGGTCGCAAAAGGTACGGCAAGTAAGAGGCTGGGCGAGGTATTATTAAAACTAAATTGCCCCTGGAAGCAAAGGTGCTTTGCCAGTGAAAACTATAATCGCAGAAAAATTACTAACTAATTTCTGCCCTGCCCTATTTCCTGCAATAATTGTAATTCTCTTTTCTATACTTCAACTTCCAAACACTTCGCCCACTCCAAATAGTTTCAGAGACAAGGCCTCCAGTTAAATTGTTGCATGGCACTCTGAACTTATCATCTTTATCTTAGGTTAACTGCGGGCTGGTATCAGTACAGTCCATTGGCCTTGATCTCCTACTTATTCGTATTCTTCCGATCCACACTTCATCGTTCTCTCTCTCTCTCTCTCTCTCTCTCTCTCTCTCTTTCCTTTCTCTGTATATTCATTTATTGATGATCATGGGGCTTCTTACACAGCTCTCCTACGTATTGTTGATATTACATAACCAGATTAGAATCATTCACTTTGGTGAACTTCTGACCAAAGATTATGATAGCCCTTTGTCACAAATTCGTGTCACATTTTAAAGAAGTCAGACTGCGTTTTTGCAGGACTTGTCTTTTCCTTCGCATTTCGTTTTTTGTTGCAAGAGTTGTGGGGGGCTTACAATATCAGTACATCGAATAGAGGCGAGGATACCACAAATTGGATGAAGCGATTTGCGGGTCTCAAAACGCCGCTAATCTCTGAGCGAATAACATGTAGATTAATTTTCCAAAAAGACAAGATTTGAATTTTACCATTTTTTTGCCTGATTAGGTGGTCTTGATCGACGAAAGCTGCAACTAGAGGTGGAAACTTGTCGCCGCAAAATAGCGCCCAAAACGGTTGACGTGGAAAACTCCGCCATCTGCGCGAATTCATCACAACGAGGCCTCTGAATGCACGTGGCCCAGACAGCCAGACGCGATTTCTTTTTCACCAGAAGGTGATAAAGTTGACGAGATGGGTGGGGATTCCGGTCTGTGCCAGCTCCCTTTTGCTACGACCCTCAACGGCTCCGTTGCCACAACTCACTTGTCTGGCGATGTCAGGAGGTGGGCTCAGGTTTTGGAGCCTGTCAAGTTTATAACGTCGCCCTCATCGCTTTTTTTTCACTTCCCCTTCAAAAAGTAGCCGATTCTCTAGACTTTCACGTTGGAAATTCAGAACGGCTTCTAAGGTTGATTTACTTCCACACGAGTCAACATCCAAACTCCCATGTACGCTGTTTTACATTTTCCTCGACACTCAGCTGCACATTTGATGTTTCCCTCGAGTTCAGGTTTGTTCCAATCACAGGTCTTCAAACTCAACACGCTTCGGATAACACAACATGTATAGTGCAAATAGATACGATGTTCTAACATTAGCGATATATCAGTCACCAATGACGCAGCGAAAGGGAACACCTGCATGTAGGGCCTGCATAAACATGAATATTAGATGCTTCGAAGGAAATTTAGGAAATTGGCGTGATTAAATGATTAATAACTTTTTCAGCCCACTTCAGATAAAGAAGTGAACCGGATACTGTCCTAAATTAAATTATATCATAAAGATGCTGGAGGCACTTTCAAAACTGGATTAATCTAAACTCCAAAGTAACAGTAGAATAAGATACGTTCACATTTCGTCTGAAAATAATTAATTCAAGGTGGTTAGTCGCCTGCATGCTCCTTGGAATGAAAGAAAAAAAAACCGATCTGGCGGCTGTCAGACTCAAGACTCCACCTGCTCAATCAGCTGAAAATCGCACGGAGCTCACTCCTGGAACCCGTTAGACCACTTGAAGCTTTCATGAGAGGCGTCTTCCAGCTGTCGGCGATTACCAAGATTGATTTCACCTCACATTCTGCTGTCCCTCTGCGTGCAGTAGTTGGAATCGAACTTCTTAACTAAGTATGCTGTCTTCAAAAACATCGAAAGATACATCAAAAAGATGGCGAACAGTTTCACACCTTCCGAAATCGACGGTGATGTTGAACTTATGAATGATAAATTGAAACGATCGAACATGCAGATGCTAACTGGAGATATTATCCACTCGACCGCAAATTATCAAGAGCTGCAATCACACGTGAATAACGAATGCGACGAACGGTAGCTGCAATCACAAACGGAAGCTGAGTATTATTCCGTAACTAATCATATCAAGAAAGCATTCTACTTGTTCGCTGGGCTTGGATACCCAAGCAGTGCTTAATAATGACGACCAAAGAACTCAGGTATCCCACATATCATGCTAAAACCGAAAGCATTCGTTCGAGAAGCGATTGAGACCAAATTTGTGAAAGTGGATACATAGTAACAGAGAGTATCCCACAGATTTCTTGAAAAAGTCTAGTTTCCGTTTGAAGCATGTAGTATGTTTCAATACATTGGTTCTTCAGACGCTCACTTGAGAGGGCTACTAGGGAATCAAATTTCAGTCAATATCATCGTCTCCAGTTATATTTGTTCAATCGAATTTAATTAACTTAACAATTCGACAATAATTTGATGAATACATTAAAAATGTCATTCAATCAACCTTATTCCTTTGCTCCCTAGCACATAATATTCCTCAAGTAAAATTATGCACTTGCAGCGCAGTCACTATATATTTATATAGATTCGGATTTTATCACCTACCGCTCTGCGTTTATTTATGCTCCTATGAGAAAATGCCAATCTATCTTGTAGTTGGGAGAAAACTCAGATGCGGGAGAGACTTTGTCACTCCTCTCGAGTCGACTCGCACACCCTTTTCAAATTTCAACGATGATTTCAATAGCACTGGTCTCACTACGCGTGTAGACGCTTCGTCCAACTTCACGTTTTTCAGCGTTGAGAGCCTTCGTTGAACTCGCCCTTGAGAGCTATCCATGTGAAAGGGTCTTACAAAGAGTTATGTGGGCGTCGGGAGAATCGGCAGAACAGGAGAACACGGTGATGAGGAGATATGGTGGAACTCATGACGAGAGGCACAGCGTTTGTGAGTGCGAGTTGTTCGACGTTAATAGGCTAAGAGGAAGGAGAAATAACCCACGAGGTTCATCGGTTGTTCATGCCACAATTCTCCTCACTGAAAATCCAGTGCTTACAGAATAAATGATTTCACAAATGATTTGGGCCAACCGAGGGATGAATATAAAACATGTTTATCAACAGTTTGGGGGTCCACCCCCTTTTCATTAGGTAATAATCTCTGTTCACCAATATTGTTATCAGGGAAAGCCCACGTAACGTTTGAGATGTGATCATAAACATCGACAGTGTTATCGTCTCGAATCAAAACATACGTTAGAAAAGGATCACACCAAGGGACTCTCGGGAGTGTTGTTGACTAAGAGAATCATGGATTTTTTTTCAAGTAGCATTTTTCTATCAGAGTTTCAGAAGCAACAAAATGCCAAAACCTAACACACGCACCTTGAGCGGTTTTCATGTGGGAATTTCGCCACGAGTGGTCAAATAAACATTCCGTCGTAAAAATTACAACCCGAGGCAATCTCTAAAGACAGACTTTAAATGAGTGAAGCAGGTGGCCATCGGACACGTTATGTACTTGACAGCGAAGGGTGGAACACAAATAAGAGTAGGAAGAACCAACAAAACGTTGTTCTGAACAGGTGGAAATGCGCTAAACAAACTCCGCGATTTTGTTATTGATGAAACAAAAAAAAAAAAAAAAAAAAACGAGAAAAAGAGGCGCTGACCACCGACAGGCAGGTGAAAAGTGGCGGAAGTAGCGGGTATTGGAGGAACTGGCAGGGGGTTGCTTTTGGATTATTTATATCGAGGCCCGGGCTACTGAAAATGACGGCAAGGGAAGATAACCCTCTCTTTGTAACGCGGTCGTAAGTAAATATGCATAGGTGGGAAAAGGTTGGCAAAGGGAGAGGACAGGAGATTCGAACCAGAAACGCCGCATCCCTCGTCGATTTCCGCGAGTGCTGGTTTGCAAGAGGGTGGAGGGAAGAGAGAATGACGACAGGCTCTGGTGACGAAAGCCCTCTGTTCGCTAACACATGGTCATTTTCACCCCATGAATTGTAAATGGTCGAACTGGTTGTGGAGAACTGCGTGGAAGACACTAGCGTTCTTCAAGCTGCAGACTTTTATTATCAACTCAACCAGGTACCTTTTAATGCGAACCTCAAAAACCCTGCAACACCGATCTCACCGTAGTCCATCTCAAGTCCCCGTTTTGAGTTTTCTTTCCAAATTCACTTACGAAAACGTTCAGGTCGAGCTTCAACGAAACCATTTCACCAGCTGGACCCCAATCGCATTCTTATAAACAACTGACGAGAACAGCTTAATGAATTATCAAAAATATTGAAAAAAATCGAATTTTGCGTACTCATGGAAATATTGCTCGGATGTTATCAGCTTTCTCAGAAAAATCAGGAATATAGCATTTATCAACTATTTATACAAAAATTAGGGAAAATTAATGAGATAATTAGAAACGATTCCAGGAATCTCACTAACCTACTGCCGTTTCGCTAATTGCTCAGTTTCTAACCAAAATTTCAAAAACAGTAAACGTCTCTGTAAAAACGTGAACAATCTCATAAACTCCCTGCGTACTGATTGCTCAATAATGATCGTAGCATGAGTACAAGTAACTCAATAAATCCCGGAACTCAATGCGCTACCATTTCCTACGTAAAACGAAAATCGACTTCATTAGTGGATGAAGTCACGAAAATCGCTGAATGTATGGGAGCTAAGGAAAGCTGTCTGATGCGTCGTCTCAGATTTTTCCAACGTTTTCCCTTTGATAATTGCAGAAATATGAGACACCAACGTTTCCAAAAACATCGTGTTTGCAGTCATCAGACTCACTCATGCACTGGTCACACAATACGGGTCGTTTAAGTAAAACCAATAGTTTTCAACACATTTAGCGCCTCCAGCTTCCATAAGAAATGTTAAATGAAATTCCACCAGGTTCAGATAATGTTAGTGGAAAAACCCTGCAAATTATTACACAACGGTTTATTATTCGGATAATCAGCTTGACCTAGCATTAATGCTCCGAGATCCATCCTGTTCGATTCAGCATCGAAAAATATCATAATGAAACCCAAAAAAGGTCGAAAAGAACTAAAATCGTAATATCGTAATATTAAAATAAACAAAAAAACGAAAGTATCTAGAAAAAACTGAATTTTAATATGAAAACATGCACACTAAATACTAATATCAAAATTTAACCAAAATTGATGAAAAAAACCAAAATGAGAATGAAACGAAAGAATCTAAAAAAATTGAATCGTATTAAAACCAAAACGTCGGGGAAATTGGAACGGGGGCACTCGAAGCGAAGCGCGTCGTCGTTGGGTGGCCAAAGGGGTCGTTGGGAGGGAGGCGAGAGCCGCCTCGAGAGCGGTTGGTTTTGGTTTATTTTTTAAAGAGACGGGCGGGGCGGAGGGAATTCAAACGACGAAACGCTTGTAGCTCCGCGTTGTACTGCGTTTCGTTAATTTTTTTAACCGTTTTTTGCCCATTACAACCACGGGCTTCGTCCGATCGGATTGCCGAGATGGCGGGCACAACTAGATACCAAGTCGGATTTTTGGGTGAAAGAACGAATTTTTTAGACTACGTTAAAGGCACAAAACGGCCCGGACGGCGGACGGCGGACGGGGGGGACGGGGGACGGGGGCCGGGGGACGGCGGACGGACATTGCAAATTTGGAATCTCCATGTCTTGAAACGTAAAGTATCAAATTTTGAGGGGGGGTTGTAAAAAATTTTTCGTGACCGAAAACATAGGGTTATTATTCAGAATGAATAATAAACCAAAACGCTGATGTACGTGATCAATTAATTAGTTAATTAGTGTAACGCATAGTTTTCAGTTTTGTATCGTTTTGTTACCCAATCGGCAATTAAAATATCTCCTCAGTTCAAAAATAAGAATGTCGTATTTGAACTCCAATAAAAAATCTGCTTCAAGCAGAGGAAGTGAAAAATAGAAAGCTGTACAGCCGAGCAATATTCTGACTCGAAGGCTAAAATAAGGTGAAAAATTTGTCTGCCCACAGCACGGACCTTACTGAATTCTTATCAACCAGTTTATTCGAGCAATTTAGTACTTTCAAGGTGTTTTAAGTAAACCAGTGCCTACATTTCCTTCCGTATAAGCGTTTCTGACGCAAGAATACAGATAATTCCACCTTATTGCACTATATCAAATAGTCGATGACAGTTAGACAGTTGATGAAAGGTTTTTAAAACATGACAATTTTTTTGTCAAATAATTTATGTAATAGTCCAAACTAACGAAAAAAATACAAACAACTTTAAAAAACAAACGTTGGAAAAACTGGAACATCCAGCAAAAAGTTTCATTGAAAGTCAGGTAGTTCATGGAGTTACTGCTAGCACTATAATTGGCGTAGCTAACTGGCTGGGGTTTTACTCACGTTTATATTTATCTTACCATTGAATTTAGAGGAGTTTGAGAACGTTGTGTGGTCTTTCACTCCAGATATTTTTGAAAAGCGTCATTCGCGACCGAGGAATGGTTTAATGAATAATAAGGAATATGGCAACGAGCGAGGTTTAATATGAAGTAAGCGGCGATAGTTGTGGAAAGCGGGAGAGATGAAGTTGGGACTGTCCTTTGAAAAGTTTCGCGAACTAGGAAGAAGATCTGATAAATTAGAATTCCGTGAAGTCACGTAATCAAGACGACAAGGGCCGATGAATAGCACGAAACACAATGTCACCGATCACGAAGGCGAGCTCAGCTCGAATGAGGAATCGTTAAAATAGTGGCAAGGGTTTCCAGGCGCAGAAGAGAGGAAGGGAAAGGGGTTAGACCATTTGCAGTTGGAATCCTGACCAGGCATTGTGAGGGAATCGAAACGAAGTGCATGTCGTAATGAAGAGGTCGAAGAGGGGGTCGTTACTCATTGCATATATGATAACGCCTCAACCATTCGAACCGAGGTACGAGAAGAAGGGCTGGACGGGTTATGTGACCTGAATAGAATGCAAGAGTTTCCATTTCCTATTGAACAAGTGCGCTGGGGCCGTATAAATTCAGTTGATCGCGGAGGCAAAGCAGAGGTACAGTTACACTGCTGGAGGCTAATGATGGCAAACAGGAAGCTTCGAAAAGAGAATCGCGAACCGCAGTTTCGTATAACGAAATCAAACTCCGCTGGGCATAGGGCGCAAAAATAGGATCCCGCAGCAAAACGCGAAATAAGAGGATCAATCGGATCCGCCGACGCGTAAATAACGGAAATTACGTTAGAAGAAATTTGTGTGCTTTTCACCAGAAATTGACTGCCCAACATATGAAACTACCTAGCGGCAGCACGCTTTGCCTTTTTTATTGTAACTTTTAATTAAACTTTAGATGTGAGTGCGTTGTTTGTGGGATCGTGTATGAAATACCTCCCTCATCTGCCCAAATGAACCCCAATTCTCCGACAGAGTCAAACCCAAAAATATGTAGAACGATACAACGTTGTTGGAATTTCTACTCCCTCCGAATACCAGATCGTGAATCCCTTTCCGTTAATGAACATAAATCAGAATCACTTAAATACTGTTGTACTCGTAATTTATTCTCTAGTTGTTGGCTAAATTTATTCCTAAATTATTGAATAACTCGTTTCGTCATGAGTATATTTGTAAGCCTTACCTCCTGGTTTACTACTTAGGCCAGGATTATATTCGTATTCCTCACACCCAGCCACAGCCTGCAGTTTTTCACTTAGAACAAAACAGTAGGCAACCTTCCGATGCGAATTTTTTATAATAGTCCTATTTCCTATTGAGAACTAAACAAAGTATAGAATTTTAATTTTCTTTGAACAATAATAAGAATATTTTCTATAAGAATAATCTTCAGCTTTTTTTCTAATTCTTTATGCGTTAGTTTTGTTTCGTTTGAAAATGTATGTACATTAATAAAACATTGAATCGTGTGGTTGTAGTAACTACTGCCTAATTACTTACTGGGCTATTGTATCTCTCAATTCCTTAGCTCGTAGCTCAGGAAGTGGCCACTTTTGTTTTCCAGTCGTTATCTACCCCAATCAACTGTGCACTCTTCGGTAGAAATTAAACAACATAATACATATCGGTGGCCAAAAGCCCATTTTCCGCTCGTTCGTTTAGTTATTGGTAAAATTCAAGTATATTTTTGAGTACATTGATCTTAATGTTGAATTATTGTGATCGCAGCTGTATTTATTTTAATTGTAAACTCCGCTGTATTTATTTGTTATGTATTTATTTATCATTATTTATCGATAAATATATGTGTACATTATTGTCCATATATTACGTACCACGTCACTTATTTAATAAATAACCAGAGATAAGGGGAGGCAACTGAATGCTTATACATATCACAGTGGAATAATACAATTATCGGGTAAATAATTGATAGGAGGAAGAAGGGAGGATTTCGATGTCCGTTGCGTTTTGTGTAATGCGAACGGGGAATCATCACACGTCGCCATTGCTCGCTCACAATTACTGATTAGTTTTTATTGCAATCAAAAACTGTTCGTTACGTAGCAATATAAATACTTACTGGTTTGTGATGAGTCATTCGTAAAAGAAACTTGTATTGTACTTGAGTACTCACCTGAAATTAAAAGAGCGAATATTAGGTTTTTAGTACGAAAAATGAGAAATATGAGCCAAACGCCTTCACAAGAAAGAGAGAAGTTGAATGACAGGTTAACAAGAATTTAGAAAATAGAGAAACGGAAAACAAGTGGGAAAATATTAGTTTCTTGGGAATCCCTTAAAAAACTATGAAGGTTAAGGGTCCCCGGAGGCTTAATTCAAACATCCAACCAAAATTCTGTTTACCGTACACCACATGTTGTAGAGGATGTAATGGACGAAGGCTGCCGGCAGTTTGTACACGGCCAAGCGTCAACTCTTCCTTAATTTATTATGGAGTCTCAATAACATACTAAGAGCCAGTAGATTTGATAGTTCAAACCACTGATCAAGTGAATACGTTAAAATCTCGAATAATGCGACGCTACGGGAGATGAAGAGAGAGAGAGAGAGAGAGAGAGAGAGAGAGAGAGAGAGAGGGAACCTCTCAATGAAAATCGGGAGGTTTCAGGTTCAGTTCCTACGAGCAGCTCTTGGATGATGACAGAAGCCAGTTGTACGCACATTCCCATTAAAATGTTCTAAAACTTTCTTTAATTCTTTGACATCCAGTTCTGCTCATGAGCTAACTGCCTGAAGACACAACAAAATATCTGGTGCGTAGCAACACACAACTTTCCGCCACCCCCGTAAGTTCGAAAACCAGCTACATACGCGGGTGCTATATCTTCATTCAACGCATTTCTACAGAAACATTTATGTAGAACAAAATGTAGGGACTAGTTAGCTGAGAGTACTTCGAAAGTTTTATCGAAATCGTTAGAGCCGTTTTTGAGAAAATTGGAATACCGATAAATTAATATTCGACAAATCTCCTTTTCTGAGTTAACTTGGCTTATATCTCCGTTCAACATATATATACAGAAATAATTATAGAGAACGAAATGTTGGTATGGGTGACTGAAAGACACTCCATTAAGATTTATCACATCTGGTGAAAAAGTTACCCAGGAATTTACGGAAATGTATTGTGTAGGTATTAACTATTTGACAACATCCTGTGTGTTTAGTGAAAATCGCTGGAGCCGTTTTGCCAAAAAGCGTAAAAAACCTATTTTTGCTTCATGGGCCTATATCTCGGTTCACCGTATTTTCATGGAGATATGTATGGGAAAGAAAAGTTGGGTATTGATCAGCAGAAGATAATTTAAAAGTTTAATCAAAATCGTTGGAGCCGTTTTTGAGAAAAATGCGAAAAACCCTAGTTTTTGGTACATTTTAGTCCCCCACCCCCCTTCCCATCAGCCGAAATCGTCCATAACCTTATTTTGGTGTCTACAAAAAGTAACGAACAAAACAAAAAATGAACCAGCTCAATCGGACCAGCCGTTCTCCCGCAAATCGAACTACAGACAGGTCTGTTTCTTTATTTGATGACTGTACCTAAACCCTTGACGAGGGTTATATCAGTCATAGAAGTTGCGGTTTCGCTAATATGCAAGAGGCCGGCCCCTGCAGCATCCACCGAACTCAGACCTGTGGAGGTACGGCAGGTATTTGGTCGTTAGCCAGTCTCACCGTAGAGAGCTGTTGCCCGTGTGTTACCGCGCGGAGGTGACCACCTGAGGAATCCCGTACCATCTGGGAGGAGCTCTTAATCTGGTTCCCTACCTGATCTTACTGTTTACTTGGGTGGCAAGTTTCAAAAGGACTGATCAACTATAACCACGTTTCTTAGCCAGTACCTTCTTTGCGAACTTTGCAAAATGGTTATAGGCTTCCTTTGTAGCAGTCAAAGCTGCTAAGTTCGTTTGCCCTCCCAACAACCGTCGCTCACTGTTGTAGAAACTACAGTGGAGCAGCACATGGTTTCTTGTTTCCTCCGCACTGGAGGGACAAGACGTGCATAATGGAGAGTCTTTCAGAGAAAAGAAGTGGAGCCGCGCACTGAAGTCACCATGTCCCGTGAGGAACTGGCTCGTCCAGTGGTCTGGCTCAACCCATTTTCTAGAAAGACGTTCACGGATGTTGGGGAAGAACTCATACGTATCACGTCCCTTTGACGAGGATTCCCATCTCGCTTGCCATTTCTGTACAGCCCATTCATCGATGGCGGCAAGTTTCTGTTCTGTGGTGAGATCCGCACGGAGTTCAGCCCAAAGCGGGGGAAGGTCCCGTTTCACTCTCCACTTGTCAATCATGCACTCAACAGCCAAATCAACTGGTAACTGACCAGTGATCACCTGGAGTGCTTCCGTTGATACAGTCTTGTAGGCCTTGGTGATCCACAGGAGCGCAGCTCTCTGGGATTGGGCCAATACTCTCTTTTGATTGACTGTTAGTTTGCTACCCCAGACAACAGGGCAGTAGCCAATCACACCTAAATAGATGGCCTTATACATGAGGATGGTGTCGTGGTAACACACACCCCAAGTGGCCTTAGTAATGGGACGCAGTGAGGCACACACACATACATACATACACACACACACACACACGGACCACGCGCCGAAATTAGGTTTTTTAGACTCAGTAGGCCTCAAAACGTAAAGATCTGAAGAAAACCCAAATTTTTTTTTGGGCCGATTACTATACATTCCTTCCCTTCGGGTAGCGGAAAGTAAAAATTTGTCGCAGATGTAAATCATAACATGTTGGGCTACTTGGCGTTGTTGCAGAGCAGCAGTCAACATTTCGTCTTGTGATGGGATCTGCTAGAAATTGGTGTGAATTGGGCGCCGTACTAATTGGACAATTGATCGAGAGTGAAGAGTATCACTGTGAGGTTCGTGTCAGGCCGAATGGAACTGTCAAACGGTGGGTCAAGGGAGAAGAAGGTTTCGGGGTTTTAACTCAAATTCAAGTAATGATAACTCCATGAGCGTATCGACCACTGAGACGTTTTTCACATTATTTTCACTAATTGGAAATGACTATTTAAATTTAGATCGACTTGTTAACGAAAATGTAGTTTATTTGTGCGAGGAACTGCAGAAGAAGTAAAGTTGGTGTAGCAATCGTTGCCCTGCATCGTCATCATTGTGTATTCTGACAAGAGCTGGCAATAAGCAGTTTGATCAGGATAAGAGGTGTTCAAGGCCAGTTCCGATTGGTCGATGCCAACTTGATGCTGTTAACTTGAAATTGAATCGAGTGGGTTGGAGTAGAATTATGAGCTCAGTAGGCTATCAAACACAGGCTCAACTAATCGCCGTTAAGTACCAAGAGATGGCTAAGGGTTGTAACTACTATCAGAGCTGAGACTAATAACGAAAGTAGCTAGTTGTTAAAGGGGAGTGAAAGGGGCTCCGGATCAGTTGTCAGATAAGCTCGCAAGATGGTGGAGTGGGCGAGGGGAACTTTGAAGGCACAATTAGAGGACCCGCTCAGGGTACAGAAGTGCCGGTGTATTGATCCGTTTGTTAAGGATATCCAACCATCTGCCATTCCCTCTTCCGAATCTGGCTCGGGTTCAGACTGCTTTTTCCCAGTGTCTCTGGGTATCAAAAGGGCAGGTTTGCGAGGGTTCCGAGAGCCACTCGGCATTCAGAGTCATCCAGAAACACCACCGCCACTGACGCCGTTACAGCTACGGACTTATCCAACTATTTCGCTACCTTTTACTTTACTTAAGAAATACGAAGACTATGTTATCAGCAAGAAAACGTTTTTTCCTAGGCCGAGGTTGTTGTGTACCCATAACACGATTAGGGTGCGCAGGCTAAACAAAATCAGATCGAATTCAACATTTAACCTGCAGTTCACAACATAAAACTTCTAAATCGGGTCACGAGTGGAAGTTATCCAAAACTAACATCGAATCATGGTGAACAAAACGCTAATTTTTATTATTTATACGGCCACAATGAGTTAGACTAAATCGTTTGCATCTGCTGTTCCAAAAACTGAATAGTTTCACAATTGTCGGTATATGATTGGATCAACACGAGAAATTATTGAAATAAATTAAAAATCTATTTGAGAGCAGATTTTCTTCATGAATACTAATTATGTGACAACAGTTTTCTTAAAAAATCTCAATGAACTGCCTGCTTATAAGAGACTCCATTAATGACCATAAAATAATTTAAAACAACCAATTAAAATCCTACATTTAAACTGCTGTGGGATCGGTCGGATTTATACTTTCTGTAGCCCTTCTAAGTGGGAAGGAAAGTTTTGTAATTGGCTGAAAGAAATGTTTTTTTGGTCCAGACCTTTACGTTTCGAAGACTTTCTAATCGGATAAATACCACTTGAGAAAACGATCGGTAAACACCAACTTCAGTCTCATAGTGATCAAAATACCAAATTTTTCTCTTAAACCGGTTATACAGATTTTGATTAATTTTTTGTGTGAATAGCAGTTGACATAAACTTACTTTGAAAGTACATTTCAAAATTGTTTCGAAAATGACGGAAGCAGCGCAATAAGTTATTATGACTATTGACAAGAGCTTTGGGTGCAGCTCTCCCATTATACATTTCGCTCATGTGACACTAGCATTCGCACAAAAGTCGGAATGGTGACGGTTTAAGGAAGGTCATTTCATAATCTGGAGAAACCTGGAAAAATCTCTTACCCAAAATTCTCATTAATGACATAACGCGGTGCTCACTCGATACTGGTAGCGAAATAAGTGGGAGCAACATAATAAATTCCGGAGCGTTGAGCACAACCAGTTCATTTACACCGTCGAGTTCTAATAAGCTGAGCGGCAAACAGATTGATCAGTGACAGATGGAGTGAGAAGAGCCGCGAAACATACGGAGAGCTGAGTAGAGTTGTATTATATACCGGATATTACCGCTTGGAAACTAAGTGATATGTATCATCACTATCAGCTTGTGTAAAACCAATTGATTTCCTGGAATTAACCACCCATTTGTAACAAAAAATGTGTTAATGGAAAGAACGTCGACTCCCATTCAAGTGACACGGAATTTTGTATCCATTTTTACGTAAGTCAACCACAAATATTGCCTATGGTTCCTAATTTCACCGTGAACTGGTGGTGATTTTACTAGTAGATCCACTGAATTGGTGGTAATTTCAGAGGTCACTGTACAGCACCACTAATTCATTGGTCGTATTCAACAAAACACTATTTTCATCTTCTAACTAGTACTGGAAAGTGTGTGTCAACAAACTGTGGTAGCATGTATCTGTAGAAAATGTAAGTAATGGTACTTTGTGACAAACCAAAACTGAAGCTCCAGTTCCAGGAGGAAAAGATTTAGAGACGAATGACGTGGAAAGAGGATATTGGGAGATGGCCTTAGCACTTTCTCGAGCTACGAGCTAACTCAAGAGAGGAGCTCAGTTTGATTGCAGCATACGATGTAGGGACGGATGCTATGAAATCGGAATGAGGCAGTGGAATGGCTTCTTGTTCATCCACGCTAACTCAAACTTAAGTTCTGTGGGAATGGGGTTGGAAAGTAGAGAAAGGAGTGAACATTTATGAATAATAGGATTATTGAATGTTTCCCAATCAAATAATAACGATGTTGGATTATTTGGAAGGAGTTATAGGAAAAAAAAAGTTGAACGAAGATGAGGTTTGAACAGGGCAGAAGAATCAAGAAGGAAGAAGGGAATAAGTACGAGCTGGTGAAATACTCTTTCTGAATGGAACAGCAGAGATTGAGGAGGTAGAAAGAAATCAAGGACCAACTGGAGTAATGTTCTTTCCTTGCTCTCTTATGTTAGCTCAAACGAAGAACAATGTTTCAACCGTCAGAAGAATAATGGAGGAAAGAAACATTTTTATCAGGCAGTGTAACATTCTGAGAAGCTGAGTTTGGCTTGAGGATAGACGAGTCTAGAGATTGGTGCAATTGTTGTTCCCCTGCTCTGCAGTGGTGATGCTAAATAGGATCTTTAAATAGCCACAACATCGGATATATGAAAGCAAAGTGAAATCCAGATGGCGAGGTGGAATGAGACACGTGGAAAAATAATGTGTAGAAGAACGAAATAAAGGTAAGTATGTCCTATTCTTTCATGCTTAGGCCAATGAGAAGCGTTTACTCGATGAGTTCGGGTCTTATTGAGACTATCGACCTCGAATTGAAATTTACCTGTGGGTGATTGAGAGGAGGTTACAAGAAACCCAGTGTCTCGATTCTTGGCGTGGCATGAGAGATAATATGTACGTGTACAGTTTTGATTGATGTATCGATTATACTTCCAAATGAAACAATTTTATCTCTTCCCATCGCATTCACATTTAACCAATGTCCTTGAATTCGACTCCTGTCTTCAGTATATCATATGAGCAGTCCTCAAAATACATATCACATTCTTCTGTAGTTATTCTGGAGTTTGATCTTGAGCCAGTGGCCAATTCCAGGAGAGCAAAAGAATTTACTCATAGAGCCGCCCCTCAACCAGACTTCCTTCTCTCAAATTTGAATTTACTTCGGGTGAAACCGAAGATACTCTAATTCGTTTTCACAGGTGTATTCTAGATGTACCGAGTACTTATGCAATTATGGATCTTTCTCAGTGTCCATTAACGCCGGATAAATACGTACCAATATGGAAGGAGTATGGGTGCAGTAAGAGCATCGTGACAAACATAGGCAAGTAATTATCAGATCCGATGGTCAACTCATTGGTGTTGGCGAAAGAAACAACTTTTACTCGCGGCATCGCCATTGGTTGCTATTCTTGGTAATTGCACAGTTCCCTGGTAGACAGGCTCAACTATCCCCCTGCCACATATATGAAAGTTGGGCATAATCAATATCGACAAAAATCAATGAACCCAATCACCTCACATCTAAAACATTCACACATGAAATTGCCACTCTCCATTTTTGGAATTTGGGCAGTTCATTCCACTAGAAAATTACAGTAATTATTCACATGCCCAATTACCGGATTTTGTGGCTGTTCAGAATTAATTATCTTCTGATCTGACTGTAGGCTGTGGTGCTCAAATCGAACGAGGCACTCGAAGTTTTACACATATGTGTACTCGAAGTACGAGAGACCTCGTAGACATGGTATCCAACTGCATCTATGATACACTGAATGAAGTTACAGATTTCTGTAATGGCCTCAAAGCTCATCCGGTTACTACACAATTGCCCCGCCATTAAACATATCTTGGACAAGGCTGTACTTTATTGTTTCAAACGATTCCCACAAAACCGTACCTCCTTTTATCGTTTTAAACGCAGCTGGAACGCTCGCTTTTACAAATACCTCCGGTCACAAAGGTAACAGCGAGTTATTCATTGCCTATTATGGGAAGTTATCCCGGACCGTGGATCAAGTTGCCTTGCGCGGCCCCAAATGCTTAAGGATATTGGTAGCAATATTTCACTCGACCCCTTCCTTTTCCACGTTCCTTCCGTCTAATTCCTCTCAATGTCCCTCTTCTTTCTACCGTTTCTTTTTCTCTCCGAAAAAAAACCTTCTCTTCCACTCTTTTGTCGTTCTCTTTAAGCCTCCGTTCCACTTCTCAGCCTAGGAAACCACATAAGAGCGCCCTTTTGGCTTTTACTGCTGATTTATTTGAAGTCCATCCTCAATTTCCAGCGCGCTTCACCCCAGTTACACGAAGAAATCGACTCGCTCTTCCATTGATCCTCATGCAGGTTCTTATGGTATTAGTTTTTCGTTTTTCTACGCTTCCAAGGGATTATTGAGAAACAGCAAATCTTTATTGGATTTCAATCCTTATGAAGGGAACCACATGATTTTTTGGTAACGCAGTGGAATTGCGGCACAATTTACGTTCTACGGTTGTGCTCCTCCAACTTTAATTGCTTTCTTCACATCACAAATACACATAACTCTTAATAGTAGCTCAAACGCTTTTTTCCGGTGTTCACTCTCAGCACTCTGAACACTCATAAAGAAATTCAGACATTAAAAGTAATTGGTGGGGCAACACGTATTCGTTGGAGGAAATCGTCGGGATATGCGTGAAGGCACTGGTGCCAAAAACATCCCTTTGCCCTGTCGTGAGATTCACAGGACTGAGCGCAGGAGTACCAGCGGTTACTCTATTGTAGCTGGAGTCGCACGGTGTTGGGAAAATGTCATGAGCTTGAATGATTCATTGCTTTTGAACTTTGAATAATCACATTATTAGTAGAGACTCGTGACATAACCTACCTTCCCCTCTCCCAATGAGACAATAGGATTCCCAGGATACCCGTTTTAAAGGAATAAATGCAGTCAAAACAAACGTTCGCGTATATAACGCGTATAACTGTTGTACTGGACCTTTCAACAAATTTAAAACATTAAGCTGCGAATGACCTAAATCGTTCGAAGAGAAATTGTGATCAGAAAAAGATGAAAACTAAGGGAAATTATCTTTTCCACGCATACATTAAGACTATTATTTAGGCGAATAAGCCATCATCAAAACCGAAACCCAAGTCCGGAGTTGAGGATATTGAATGACCTAATGAATAGTCCATCACATAAGATTTAGTTGAGTCGCCCCATTATTACAACTTCTAGGAAGTAGTGATGGGGGGGGGAGGCTCGTGAGCATACCCACTAAGAAGCGTGTAAGTTCCGGGATATGATACTGGAGATTTTGGGGGCGAAGTGGACAAGGGGAGGAAGCTTGACCCTACTCAGAATGGTGATCAAATGGCGAACTCAGAAAACCCAAATGATTATTGCTAGGAGGTAATAGTCAAATTATTGGGGGGGGGGGGGGCTGTGATTAGATAGCTTCGTAATTTTCCCTTAGGGCACACGGAGAAGACTCACCAAAAACTGAAACCGGTTTACAAGTATGAGAACCAGTGGATATAGAGAACTTCGTTTTAATTTTTTTTCTTTTTTATTGTGGCTTCCCCCCATTCGTTACATCTTTTCCTTCATCCAAATACATAGTCTAGGCCCAACTATCAGTTCGGGAGTAATCATTGTGTTCTACTTACAAAATTTTTCCCAATTAACACGGCTAACCTTCTACAACTGCCTTCTACCAACCGGTACATGAAGGGATCATTCAAAATTTAAGTTAGCTTTTGACCACGACATGAATTCTACTGCTTCGAATGCTCATTTTATGAAATAGTTTTACGATTTTATTATCGGAAGTTCGTCCAACAGAAATTTACGGCCGGTGCAAGAACTTTCGTCTGTTTACGGGTTCCCAGAGCGACCTAGGCACAAGAATGATTCGCAGGCCTAGCCCTTCAACAGTCTGCGTTCTCCTGCTTCTCGTTGCAGTCGTTGCAATGATTTGTGTAATTTTCCCCATAACCGTGGTAGTTCATCATCGCTCTGTCCTCTCCCTACAAAGAAACCACCCTAACACGCTTTTTTTTTCTAAAAGTTGGTACCTATCTTTTCTAGTTAACTTCTTTCTCGAGTCAGTGCGCAACAATGAATCTTTTAACTTCCGACTTCTCGTTGGTTGTTATATAGTGAACGTTGAATTAATCACGGCAGTACATAACGATAATGACCATATTAGAAAAACACCACGACGTTTCATTTCGCCCTACTGGAAATTGAGGATCGCATTTATTTATTTATTCCGAACACACAATTCATATAACATGCAAACATACACATCGATTGAGAACGTATTTTTTGATAATACAACAATCCAAATAACACATGCTCAGATACCAACTCTTAGATAAATTTGAACGTGCTATCATACGAATGCTGTTGTTGTTTCACACAGTGTTTGAAATAAAATTCGTTCGTGCATGGCGTATTTAAATCATGCGTTTTTGTATCATTGCGAAGCGTTGAGTAAAAAGATAAAAAGCCATAGATGAATAACGAGTTGAAGCTCATGCTTGTCAATTCACAATATAAGCACACTCTCTCAAACAGTGTACTGAGCAGGATCCCTAGGTTTGGTGTTCTGAGGATTTAGGTTGATGTGAGGACAACGTACTGGATATTGGATTGTAAGCTAGGGTCGACTAGTCAATAGTGAGAGAATAATAGCACGATTTTGCGTGTTTTCATAGTAATATGAAATGATAAGATCATCATTCTTTGCATTCTTTGGGTGCAGCTTACTGACAGAAATAACTCGATAATAGTCTTATTATCACGCTCTTGCCTGGACTTGATGCTTGTAGGGGGAAGCAGTGGAACTTGACAGTTTTTGATCGAGCGGCTCTTCGATCAGGTGTCGCAATTAGGCTACATAGCTAAGATGCATTCGGGTGTTACAAGTGTGGAGAAATTGAAGGAAGCTATGAGCAGCGTTTAATAATCTCTTAATTTTCGCACCCTGGAATTCTCTCGCCTTCATTAGGATTTTGACGTAACCTACCATGAAGAGTAATTGGGATTTCGTCGAGTTGTTTTTTATTCTGACCGTAAGTCGTTATATCCCTCAACATATCGGTCATTGCTGCACCACCCAACATTCCTGCTTTCCAATACGCACAAATCACGTAGTCAATACTCACAGCCAAAGCTGCCCCAGTGATACTAAACTCATACTCTCGATTCTATTACTTTGTGCACGATGATCTGGTCACATTTCTTTTTGAGTTATTATCACTTCCTCTGCACCTTTCGGGACAGGGAAAAGAAAACAGACCGTTCGGTTCTGAGAATATTCAGCCCCACTTACTCTTCCACGTCCACAGGACCTCATTCGAAGCTGAATTTATAATCAAATAGCATTAGGATTGATTACTGAAAACTTAGAAACCTTCCGACAAGTAGTTGGCGTTAATTTTGTTACAGGTTTTGAAATATGGACCGAGTTACATGTACGTATTATTATAGATAGATATTAGATGTTTGTATTTTATTGCTTCCGGGTGGAGGAGGAATGCAGCTTGGTAAATGTATTTTATCCCAGATGAACAATGCTATTTGATTTTGGCCTACCACAAACATTTCCATTAAGGTCAACTGATGGGTGCTCGGGAACTGCGATGTTTCTACCCTTCAAAACTTGTGCAATGTTATCATCCATTACAGCATGAACGTAATATTTTATATTCCGACTTTCCCGGTTTTCAAGTCTATACTACAATCTCTGAAGTGCAAATGTAATTTTCCAAACCGAACGAAGACGATTTAGACTACTCGCCATTACAATGAATAAATGTCTTTAAAGCTCATAAGCCGCACTGCCGCATTTTGGTGATATACCATTATAAGCTTCCTGGTTTGGTTTCAATAGGAATTTATTTTTTACGCCAGTCTACGATGAGAAAAAACTCGAAACGAAGGTAAATCTGGCGCTCCACAATGTTTCTCGCCGGGTCAGTTGAAGGAAAGAAAATAACTACCACCACCACCCCTCCCTCCAATTCATGACCTCTCACAATCCACAGGCAGGGCCAATCATATTCCGTGAAGACGATGGTCGATACTCCCTTGGGATAATAAGAGAAGCAGGTGAAAAGCTTAGCTGTGGTGAGGCCAGGGGATGATAATGGTGTAAAAGAAGTGGAGCAGGGGTGAAGGAGGGTGGTCCAACGGATGGGGAAGGAGGGACGTGGAGGAGGTGGAAGATTTCAATCAGCTTTTACTTGTGGAGAACTTAAATGGAGAGACTTCAACGACTACTTACGAGTTGCTTCTCGGTAGGGGTGGTAAAAATTGATGACTCTCTCGTGACATCCTGACAAAGAAAACGGTAAAACTTCAGGAAAAGCGAAACTTAAAACAAAATATACAGTCAACTCAAATTGGTTACATTTCAAATCAAAAAGACTTGATTTTCGCCAACTGTCGTAGGCGTTTTGAATTGATGTCGATCCTATTTACAGCTGAATTAGTATTCCGCGATGAGAAAACAAGAACTATCGAAAAATGGAAAAATAATAAGAGGATGTCAGAAGACGATTGATTATTTATAATATTTGATTTTTTTCTTAAAACTTCAAAACTGCTTGGTTGTAAGCTAAATTTTTTGTACTACATACAAGGACGATTCAAAAAGACAAAAATATAAAATTGAAAACAAATTAAAGGTTATCACCATGCATTTTGTTCATTGAATGGTAAAATTTAAAAAGGAAACGGAAAAGTGGACAATCAAGGGCGAATACAATGTCGAAAATTGGAAGCTATAGGATAAAAAGAACAGTATGACGATCCAATTGCATATAGTAAGATGCAACAATAATTCGAAAAAATATTAAAAAGAGAACGATTAAAAGAGACAAATATGACGTTATAGTGTTTCATGATACGTACCTGAATTCGCAGAAACTTACACGTATAAATGGGTGTTTGTTTAGTTATATCATAGTCTCAATATGTGTGAAAACACTTTGCCAAATGGTGTAACGCATACATTCACTGGAGTGACGCTTGTTGAACGTTCACAATGGCACTTCAGAACTCACACAGGTTATTAAAATAAGTCTTAACTCGCGTAATTTCTTGGACCCTCTGAGAACTACATCTCTCTCTTCGCAACGTCGAACTATCTGGTACTTTGATAGAGTCGACTACGTCCTCACCTTAGGAGCTAACAAAGATGATATGCCAATATGCCAATGCGAGCACTGAGAACATTGGGCATTCCAGGTTCAGAGGCTTCAAGAAGAAATTTTCGAAACTACTTAGTTTTCGACCAATTTCAATATTTTTTGAGGATTTTTGTCTCATCAAAAAATTAGTTAAGAATGGATATACAAATAATATAATACCAATGACACTATTATATTCAAACAAAGGTGAAACTTATTTTGTTTCCTCAGAATGCAATGTTTTTACTCGGAACAAAAACAACTCTAAACTCCACAATATTTAAATCTCCATGCTAAATCCTATCAATATATTCAGGTTTTTCACAGATAACTTAGACAATAATAACTAATAACACATAACGCATTGACGGTTATAGGTTATAACAAATGAAAGAGAACTCGTAGTTCAACCGAATCCGCTACGTTTTGTTTCAAATGCTGTGTCCCAAGGTACCCTAAACCTAAAAAGCAAAACTTGGCAATGTCATCTGGGCGCATGCGTGAGTAACATTGAATAGTTACTGAACAAAACCATCTCAAAGTCAATCCCAAACTTCCTTGTTACTCAATAAGCCACGATAATATTTTCTTCGGAATCTGTGGCAAATTGATATGCGGGTAATATCATTATCAATTTTATTCTTAGTAAGATTTCCATAAAGATCAAAATTTATTGCAAAGCGCTATAGGATATTCATCATGGAAAAAGGGTAATAACATTTTGAAGTATCAACTGATTAGACATAATCCGATATTTACTGGTTTCTTTTAAAAAAATCGCCCGATTACAGGATCATTCTCGCAAATAAATGAAAGACCAATAAAGTATTTACGCTATGGAACTTTAATAAAAGTTTTACCACAGTTATAGAATGCACCCCATTATTTGAAGATGCAATTTGGCAGTCTTTCCCTCATTATCCCGCCATAACAACGAACATTCAAGAAATTGTTTTGACGGTTGTACTAACACGATGGTACTTTCACTGAGGATAATGGATAAGTACACTCGAACAAGTAAATTCTGGAGTGGTAATCAGTATCACTCCCAGTATTTTGTCTACTCTTAGCACCATATTAGTAAGAGAACCCCACAACGTCACGCTACGATGAAAGGAGGGAAAGAATGGCTTGATTAGGGCCTTACAGTGCGAAAAGGTTTGATTTGTTCAGAACGAGCGGGAATTCTACTTGGTGTTAGGAGTAAAGCGGTTTAAAGTAATTGACTGTGCTTCACGTGAGTTTGTAAAAATGGATAAAAGAGTGTTGCGTTTTAAAATGCTGCTTTAGAATTATCGACAACGAAACGTGTGCCGAGTTGTGATAATTTCTCGTTGATTATCACACAAACAAAAATAATATTCTGAAGTAACCTAAAAAGCTACCTACTGAACTGTAATAAAGCTATGAAGTAAAGTAATTACGAGCAACCAAAATATTCTGGAACTATTTTAGCGGAAAGATTGAAAATCTATGCCAATAAAAAACAACTCTGACGATTTGGATTAATTTTTTGTGAGAACAATTCCGAATGACATGAACAGTTTTCATTGAAGGGCACGATAAATGAGCAAAAACACGTTTCACCACAGTTCCCCCGTTCATGTTTTCAAAAGTTGTGACAGCAGTTCAATGACTATAAATTTCGGAATTCAACTTAATGACTACAACCGTCGAAAAAAACAATTTGACGGATTAATAAATTACTTATACGTTAAGCTCTTGTGTTCACTGATTAAAACACGTATTGGGTAAGTTGCTAGAGTGGTAAACATCGCGAATGTGCGAGGGGCCAAGGAAAGTCGTGTGATGCACCGCACCAGCCGCTTTGAGACCTCTTTTGTTTAATTTGGGTACGAAAACGAATATTCCACGGGCAACCGAGGTCATCATTCAGCCGGCTATTCCACCTTATTCAGTCAAGTAGTTTCAACGCCCGATGGAACATTAGAGTTATCCCTGTCACGCTATAAAGTTGAGAAACGACCTTCCGGGCAGAGTAGCTAATAAAAATTTCGAAGCGGAATTCCCGACGGAACTGGTCATCAAGACTGCGGACGGTTGGAGGTTCTGAAGTACAGCTGCCTGGGACAGATGTTTGAAACAGACGGCGCGGCGGGGCCCCACTTCCAGCCGTCTACCTGCTCAGATAGCGGGACAACTAACAATCGAGGTGGTGGGCTTTGTATTTTTCAACTCGACGATCTGATGCTGCACATGTGAAACTGTGGGCTTGGGGGATCCTCTTATACGTCGTACATTTGTGAGGGAGGTGGAAGGGATGATGAATGAAGGATGTGAATAACGGAAGGCCGATCGCGGAAATATCCGATTATTGGGAATAGTCGATAAATTGATCAGCGGGACTAAAGAGAAAGAACACGGGGATATGTGCCGGTTTGGAACGTTTCAATTGATCTAAGGTGAACTAATATTGCTGTGAGGTCTCATTGCACAGACGAAGCAATTGCTTCGACCTCCGATTCCGACTGAAAATGCCTCTTGACAACGATTTCTAAGCAGCAACCACGTGGACTGCATTACGACTGATTACAACGGCTCTAGAGCGATAAAGACGATTCCAACCTCGTGACAACTCGCAAATCCAGAATGAAAGCCCACGGCAATGAAAACGGCTTCATTAAGCTTCATGAGCTAACGCCGTGGTTCCAACTCGTTTTTAACATCTGATGGTGCCCATGACTGTAAAGCGGCCACTCTAGTACACCACCAGCACAGGAAATGCACGCGAGGAATGAGTACATTGGCTTTGCCAATAATTCTACAGGTTACATACCCCAATTGTCTTATTAATTGACCTGGACTGAAGCATGGACACATGATAAAAACGTGTTCCACCTGATCTAACATCGTTGTCACCTGCAATACCGCCCTTATTTTTTGTGTTCAAAATGTTGTTATCCAGAAATGCCAGCTCACCTGCTTTCTTGGTTTGGTATCGAAACAAGTGGAAGCCCTGAATGTTGATTTTTTCCCCAAAACTATAATTGCTTGCGTGTATTCGAGCTGCAACAAAAAATCTATCCATGGATATTCCGCAGCGCGTAAAACGCGTGGAAAATTTGAAAATTGGAGTTAAAGAGCTTATCGATGCATTCGAATTTCAGAAAATACATTTGCTCGAAGCGTTTCCTTCCTGGCATATCTCGTGGCCAGCTTGAATAAGTATTTATCGAACATCGAATGAGTAATTTATTTTACTGTCCACGTAATTTTCGTAATTTCCTCGGCTCTACGACTACGTTATGGAAAAAGTTATATAATCGACTGAGATTTTTCGTTCAGTTTCTTCCGTTCTTTTCACGTTTCAAGGGCTCCTTGAGTCTGAAAATGCCATTCCAGAAAACAATATATGTGTTTCATAACGCGAAGTAAATCTGATCCAATTTGGTCTGCGAATCACCATGGTACACAAAAACAAGGGCACGAGCGATATCTCCTGAAAATAACTGTAGCTATCAAAGTGATAAAAACACGAAGTATTTTTGGTCTAAAAAACGGCAGCAACCATTTTGATTAAATTTTTTGTGTGGGAAATTCCATATAACACGTAAAGTACCATAAAACCTCCATCCATGTCGAAACGACGAGAGCAGCACAATAAATGATCAAACATCACAAAAGTAATCGGTTTTAGCTCGGTTTGTACTACGACAGTTTAATAACGTTCATAAGACAAACAAATGGTTGATTTTGGACCGAGTTCGCTTATACTCGCATGTTGGCGTTCCATGTTGATCTGCAGATCCGATATCAAATTCGAGCCAGTTGGGTTAGGTAATTTTTTCAAATTACGGATGAGCAATAATCAAATCAAATGCAGCCTATTATGAAACTTTTCTTTACATCGTAAGGCTCAGGCGCTGTGATGATGCATGGTTCGCTGGAGCTGCCGCATCCCCTTGTTTCGCTTCTCATAAAGGAGCCACTGGGACTTCGCTGCGAGCGGAAAAGCGAACTGTAGTGTTGCTTTGGGAAACAGGAAGCGTTTTCAGTAAGTAAGTTCATGAGGATGGAATTACCCCCGGTTGGTTAGTTATTTAGTGAGCATTGCATTGAGTATGATAGTCAGTTCCGAAAAATAATAATCATCCTCCCTCTGGATGTACAGTGAGCTGGACAGCAAACGTTAAAAGTGATACATTGGTGCCTAGTAAGTACTTCCCGCCCGTGACAACAGGAAGCGAGGGAAACTTCGAACGGGAAGTAGAAACGGAAACGTCACTTTCTATTAACCCCATCTTCCTGCAAATATTAAACGCACATACGAATAATGAAGGATCAATTGGACTGTATAAAACCGTTTAGTGTAATCCTCTAAAACGGCCGCTTGTTAAGCTGGGGGTTTCAACTATCGCCTATTATCCTCCGATATCATGGACAAACACCGAGCCGGAATTTCACTGATATCGTCTCACAACGCGCCGCATCTCGCCGCCCCTCGTCGCTTCCTCATAGCGCAGGGATAATTGGCCAATTTACTCGGCAAGGGTAGGTAATATGACAGTAAATTACCCGGGACTAACTAATAACAGCTACCTACTCTCTCTCGCCATTGATTACATTGCTGCCTCTCTCGCAAGGCTCTTCCCTCCAACTCCTTCCTCGTGATGCCAACAAATACCAAAATGGTGGCAGTTTACTTCCCCTCACTTCCGCAAGCCTGCTCTCCACACAACGTAAACTTGGACTCAAGAAGGTGAGGTTCCCGAGCGTCAGAACACAGTATTCAGCGTTGGGGGAAGGAGTCTACTTCAGCAGCCCGCGTAACTCATTTACAATTAATGTGCATTCCACTGATACCGCTTAACTCCGTCGCCTTCACCTTCTTCACTCACGGAATTCTATTTTTTCAGAAACAACAGTTTAACAGTGATTTTATCAGAATGAGGCTACGAGTTGTTGGAACTGTTTTTTAGCCAAACTTAAACCCAGAGGCTACGGTTTACGTTCTATTCAAATTCATTCAAGTACTTGTAGTGCCAAAGGTTCTGGAATTTATTAGATTACCCACACTCATGCCACGACTCACCGTGTGAGAGATTTATGAGTAGTTAACGCGATTATGTTGGGAACATTAGTGTGGACTGTTCTAACATTTCAGGAAATTGCTGTTTAAAAGTTAGAAAAAAGAGACAACAGCAGTTGCGATTCCGGAACCTGTATTTTTATTTTCTTATTTTTTCAAACAGAACGGAACACGCTCAATAAATAGTGAAAGTCAACAATAGTCTGCATTCGTGAGCCTCAATTATTTAATGGCCGGTATTAGACGATCGTGTTGTCGGAGGCTTGATGAACGCCCAACATGATTGTGATAAGAATGCTAGTGTGACGTGGGCAGTACAAATTAAAAGGAAGGAAGTATTGTGCTATGCATTAGACAACTTCCCTCAATCCAATAGATATGCAGATACTTGTCCCACTCTTGTACTAATGTGACAGTTACGTGTGTGAATGTTGGCGTTCCAGGTTATTGTGTTGCTCTTACTCATCTGACAACCATCACTGAGTGATCGGTGTATACGTGGGAACGCCAACTAGATTTGTTTTATTTTTTTCTTATTGAATTCATGTTTACAGTCTTAGGGGTTAGCACGGTGAAAACGTTAATCAATGAAACGATAGTACTTCGATTTGCGTTCATCAAAAGTTCAGCACATCACACTACATTCTTGATATCTTTTAGCAGGATTGGAAACCTTCATAAGCAGGATTCATGAGGAAAAGTGTAGCAAAACCAATTTTCGTCGAAATGTTGGATGATTTCTTACGCTGCTGTCTGCATTGTTCCACAGATCAAAATGTTATACTACCACTGTGTATGTTGGAGCTGTGCACAAAACACTCAATCAACATCATAACGGCCATTTTTGGCCCCGTGTCGACCCTCTCGAGAGAAGAGTATCTTTGTCCACTTCCAATTCTCTGAGCACACAGATATTTAAGTCTTATTTAGCTGTACCATTTCTACGTTAATCATTCTTCGTAAATCGTTCTTCATATCTACTTGGAACATTAGGTAGGTCAGTAAGCCGGTTAGTGAATAAAAAGTAAGCTAATCCTGAGTTATAATTTTCACGATCCAGCTTTTTTGAGAATTTATTCTTACAAGGTTACAGTGTTCTGTTTATTTATTTTAGTTTTGTTCGGCTTCGTGATAACTTCCAGGCCTTAGATCGCAAATCACACAAGATACCTATTTATATACACATTGTTATTAATATTTAGTGTTTCTGGAAAATGAGTGTAATGAAGCGCATTTTCTTCACGACAGTTCACGGATAGAAAGACGTTTAGTTCCATACTCTAGACGAATGCATATTCTCGGAACATTTACATTCTCAGAAGCATTTATCATTATTTACATGTACTTCATTCATCCTTTTTCCAGATATACTTCGGAGTCTATTCTCGCATAACTTCTTGCTAATCCTCAACTATTGGGGGCAAACTCGCTGACTCTGAGTGCAGGTTTGAGTGGAACGCTAGAAACTACTCGTATTATACACCGTTTTAAAATTCTCATGCACCACACGATTGGAACCTATCCCGTCCAATCAAGCGTCGAAAAATACTAGTTAACGATACGGAACATGACAACAACGGAACAACGAAAATTGACAATATCTCGGCAGCGCTGGGCAATTGGTAAGACGTGACGAATTGGAGTGAAGGATGATTGGACTATGGCGGGAGGCAGCGTGGAGGATGAGCTCAGCCCACGGAGAAACGATAACTGTCATTTGGGGATGTTAAAAAACCTTCCTAACCGAAAACATAGATGTATTATTCACAATGGTCTTATCAAGATATCAACATAAACAATCACTAACGTCAATGACCTAGGAGAAATCTTATAATGTTACAGGAGACTTACCCGACACTTCGTAGAAATAACCTTGAGCTTGGTACCAATCAAAGAACCGGATAAAACATATAGTAACTAACGGCGATGACACTGTCATTTTCGTTTCAAAATTCATTTTTACGTCATTTTATATTTTTCTGATTACTCAATTTTATTATCTTATTTCGTTTAGCTCTCTCTTTGCCCTTTCTCTCACTCGCTTTCTCTCTCTCTCTCTCTCGCTCTCTCTCTCTCTCTCTCTCTCTCTCTCTCTCTCTCTCTCTCTCTCTCTCTCTCTCGGCGAACAGCATTTCATAATCTGATTATTTACTGCTTTACTGTCTTTTATTTGTATTTATTTCTAATTTAAGGTAAAGTGATTATTATTTTGCCGAGACACAAACGATTATTTTTATTGCTAAAACGGCCAATTCGCCCCAGAAATGCGACAACGTTTCTTTAATGAAACTAGGAATTTATATAACTGGCGGGAATACTAGTACACCATTTTTGACGGCTCATCATGAAGCTTGAGTTGAGGTGGGCTTGATAATTCGTCTTAACTCTAAGGTATCCATGTTTTTTTTCCAATAAGAAAGGAACAGCACATTTGGAAAAACCTACAAGAAAGTAGGTTCAAGAGTTTCGGGCGAGCGTTAGTAATTAATTTCCGGTCAGCCCTCACTATCCGTAGAAATGAAAAGAACCTCGTTCCATCGGATCCTACGAATTAATACAGAACACACGGCTTCAAATGAGTAATTCGATCGCCGGGAGCGTAATCCTCTCTCGCCACGTCATTTACACTTCTGTAGAGAGGGGAACTCGTTTCTGACACGCCTCACAGAGAAAGTGAGGCACGGGGGTGAATTTCCGGTGTACTCGTACCGTCGAGCGAGTATTTGCAGCCTCATTTGCATCGAATTGGGGAGGTACCGTGACTTGCTCGAAATATTCGGACGGCAGGCTTTTAGATATGCGCCTGAAGTTAACACACTAAATATCCGGCAACGACGTTTCACAGCGAAATTTTAAAAATTCATAACGCTGTAGCAGACACCTGTTATGCTCAAAATGGCTGTCTGTATTATGAGTTTTGATAATTTAAAAAAAAAAGATCGTTTCTTCGGAATGGTATGAGCTTAACCTGAACACTGACGTACATATTTGTAATAATATACATTTGGACAGTGAAAACCTAATGTTGCCTGTTTGTATCATTGAGCATCATCCGTCCACCTAAAGCATTTTCATTCCATTAGTCGCGTCGAACTCTCTGACTCTTCGAACCCAGTGCTAGTTACTTACCTCTCTTCGTCCACCTGAGCATGTTACTCTCATTTCCCTGAATGAAACAACATTTTTTTCATATTTGCATTACACGTTACATCACGTTTAATCTATAGTTCAGCTAAAGTTTGACTCGGAAGATCCTGTTGCTTTACGTGCGGTGGCCACTACTGGAGGGGAAAAAAAAAAGCTACGTCTAAGAAGAGACCTCTAAGTTTGTCGGAATATGTACCTAGTGGGCTACCCTTCACCCCATTCCCATGAAACGCTTTATTCCAACCGTATTCCTAATATATTGAAATGGGCAACAATCGCTTCAGAGATTTTTGCAACAATATAAGTTCTTTTTGCTTAATTAACAGAAAGGTTCATTCAGAATTGTAATTACGTAGGTTAGAAATTAAATAAATTAGCCTAAAAGCTCATTCAGATGCTCATGGCAGAGACACAACTTTAGGAACCTTACGCAGCACCAAAACCTAAGTACCACATTTGAGCCTCGCACGTATCGCATGAACGGGATTATCAGGAAAGTTAACTCTGGCCGCGACAAGCGCCGACTTTCTCGCAACCACTTCATACCAAACTCGAGTCCGACACACTTAAAGTACCTCCATATTTTGTGTTTCATGGATGGAGCTGTTCGAATGTTGATTTATAATTCAAGAGTTTTAGGCTTTTTGAGTTTAGATGCAAGTATTTATGGGGAAAATTGGGCCATAAATCAATTTTTCCACAATAGACGCCCAATTTGACCAACCTGGCGGATTAGTCAGGTTTATACACACATTTCATACCGCGCAAGTATTTCTGTAACCATCTGTTGAACGGATATATCATCAGAAAATGAGTTGCCGAACAATGAAGTACCGTTTTTTCTATTTTACTCTAAGAGTGCTCCTGAAGAATTGGATCAAACTGAAAAGGTATTTTAAGCTAAGCTGTAAATACAGTTTGTTCCCCATAAATATTACCAAAGACATGAGTTGAAGTACGACAAAAGTAAACGAATCATCGTTGAATTTAAAGCGGTTGTAGAAAGTTGCGCGATACCTCGCACCAGATATCTTCTTCGTGAATGCCACTGAACATACTTTGATTCTCACTAAAATCGTGTTAGGCGAAAGAAGCTTAGCGACTGTGATGAAATAATCGAGATTCAAAGTGCAGTGCTGTTGATTAACCTCTACCAGAGGGTTTGAAAGATCGGCATAAAAAATCTGCTAAAAACAGGACAGTACACCATTCATATTCATATTCATATTAATATTTGAAGGGACACATTCAGTTCCTTTGAGACGATATCTCAAGTTTAACTAGTCTAGTAGAATAGGAACCGTAAAATTAGTAGCCTTGTACACTCTTTTCGGATTTTCCACCATGTTCCTCTTACATCAATTGTAAACACAAACAAGTCACGGGAAGCAGATGCAAGCAATTATTAGAAATTTCATAAACCAGCCCTTACTTCGGTCATTTCCACTCGAGCGACCAGAAAACGCTATTTCCATATAGAGGTAGTAGAGATCAGTCGTTCTATCGATCCAGAATTGTTATCAACCCCAAGGGGTTTGAAAATAAAAAAAGGTGCATTTTAAATTGAACTTTCCTCCTCTGGAAGCGTCTTACGGACTGGCCTCAATGATGAGGGGTAGGAGGGCCAGGAGTAGGAATGAACGAGCTTGGAGAGAAGGGTGCCGATTGTAAACTCGCCAAATTAGATTTTCCTTCATTCCCCCTTCACGAAGCTCCCCTCGTTCTTCGGTTGGTCTCAAAAAGGGAAAGTAAGAAGGATCGGAGAGAGAACTGAAGGATAATCCAAACTAACCAAAGGAATCAATATTCCTAACTAAGGAATCAATATTACGACTCTTCGTGCAGGAAGAGAAGACCCCCCCCCCCACCGTTATATCGAGGGATTTACCGGGTCAAAATTGATACCACGCCTATTTCCAAACTTAGAGGTAGCCAACACTATTCGATGATTTTTGATTCATTATCATCCCAAAATTGTTCATTAACGACCATCCTATTGTGATATAGCAGGAAATTGCAATTGGGGTGTAGCGACAATTCACTTCTTCAACCAGGAAACTTCATTAGAAATGTTCAGCGTTGCGAATGAAAAGACGTTTTTTAGGAGCAATAATTGCCCAGACCATCCCCCCTTTCATCTTCTTCAGTCAGTCTCTATTTCTAATTATCGGATAAAAAGGATGAGCAATGAAACGGTGATAAGTGAAATGGTGGTGGTTTGAACTCTGTTATTTCTGAAATGGCTACTAATAATGTTATGATAATTATTAAACCTTTATTGTCAAAAGAGTATATTAGTTTGTTTTCGTAGTATTAATAGTTACAATGAAACATTTACATATTTTATTTTATCTCAAAGGCATCTAAACAGTACCCAACATCTGTAAACACAAATTGGAAACAATACAATAGTGACAATTACCATACGATTCTATAAAGTTCCGTAGTGGTTAATTCGAAGGTCAATTCAGCAAACGCTGTACAGCAGTAATTTGGGCTTGGCATCTCGTTGCAGGGTTGTTAACAAGAACTGTAACGTGGCCGTTTCAAGTTGATGTCTCCCGCCTCGTGAGTGTTGATCAAATATTTACCGTGAGGGGTAATACGAGATGGAGCTCGGATCCGAACAAAAGTTCGTCAGGCGAACAGTAACCTTGTTCGCCTCATCATTGTGCGAACCCCTGAGAAGAACAATAGTCCCGCCAGGATGACCAACTGCCAGGTTAGTTTGCTCAAAGGGAAATGGCTTTTGGCCTTTCGGCAAGTCCTCCTACGCTCCACACGCCTATAGCTGGCGAAGATAACAGGTCCACGGCTCTTCCCCTCCTCCAATGCCCACTCTCGTCGCCACTGGTGACACCGGATAGCGCATCTACTCCAGAACAAAAAGGGTTCGAGTTGCCAGGTCCCGAGGATTGATCCAGCTTTTCTAGCAGCCCGGTACTTCCGGAGAAGTTGTTTGCGCTTCCCTTCGACTCGTCAAACCAACAGTCTCCCCTTGTTTGGCCGAAGGTGCCTAGTGGGTCACACTTGACAGGTCATCAATAGTTCATTCGCGTAGTAGGTCACAAAAAAATACCTAATGCGTCTAATCACACGACTTTCCCAAACATCACACACATTCGGCGCTTTTTAATCGTTCCTACTATTAATTCAATATGTTTCTCTCTTGAAGCTGGTAGAATAGAGCGTTCCGTATGGGAGCTGGCAGTGATCAGTTGAGTGGAGCTTATTTCTATCACGACCTAGCCTTACGACTCTTCTTATCCTTTCGACGCTGTCAGGGAAATTGTGTGGTTGTCTGAAAAACTTGATAACAATTACACAACGAAATCCCCTATACTACTGTCAATTGTCTGCGGATCTGTTCTTGAACACGATTGAGAGAAAATGACTGATCCAAGTCAGCACCAATTTGATATTCAGCCACATTACGAAACGAAACAAGCTTTAAATAATATCTGGTGCGACGCATCAGACAATTTTTCTAAGCCACGCGTACGTTCAATGATTCTAGTTAATCCAGCAACTAAGCCAACTACTTTTTCACTCAGGTTATGTCTAAGTTAACTTCCATTCAGAAACAAAAAATGGAGAAACTGTTGGAGATTGTTTCGTACAAAGTGTTAGTGCTTTAATGTTTCGGAATCCATTGAGTTGCTCCTACTTATGCCAGGACCTTCACCGTGTTATCAGTGTACTGCCGATTAATGAGACTGCCAACAGGTTGTTTTTGGGAAGGTTATGATCGGTAGTTTATTGGAGTACCACATTGATTTTCATAATTTTCGATGATTTGTTGTGTTGCTCTAGTAATTTTCTCCCGAATGAACATTTCACAGCATAGTCGTGTTATTTTGAGCTTTCATGCAATGTGCGTACGTAATTAAAATTAGTGGAGCCTTTTTTTAGAAAAAAATTGGATGTTTCGATGACAAGGGTTACCCTCATACCCTTATTTTGGCGTCCCACGGTAACTTACATACAACCCACAAACAATTAAATATAAAGTTTCAGGTGATTTAGCTCACCCGCTTTCTCCCACTTGTCTTCATGAACACCTCAAGTTCCCCAATAAGCCAGATCGGTTAATCGTACACAATAACTCAGCAATTGACGGGCGAAGTCGTAGTGGTTTGCCACCATACACGACGGTCCCTTCGCATGTTCATGAGGGGGAAGCCAGACGTGAGGCAATCTGACTTCCGAAGGTCGCTAGAGATCGTTGCTGAAGAAAATGGTTCTGGGGATTGTACAGTTGTCAGCATAAATGGAGCTCTTTTGAAGAAAGAGGCGAAAATCCCTCATTTCGGAGCAAGTCGATCTCAAGACACGATGAAAACTTTAAACGACTGCAATAGGTTCCTTCTTTAAGTAAAAATCTGCCACAGCGAGGCAACTCGCAGAAACAAACGTTTTGAAGAGATAGGCCCCGGGAATAGCAATGAAAAAAGGAAGCAGAGAGGACGGTGATAAAGTCTAATGAATATATTGCCCAATGAATTGGGACAGGGGGTTGATAACAGGGGCAATATACGACGAAAGTAGAGAAAGGGTAATTCAGAAGCGGAAACTGACAAATGTCGTCCACTTATATTGAAGTGGTATGGCGCTGGTAGGGGTGGAAAGGACTCTTTGCTGGGGTTTTCGGCTAATCAACAGGGGGCATCTCCGGCATCGGACGCCCTCCCGACACCTCTAATAGGTCCGCCGTCCATTTGTCTACCTGGCAAGGTTCTCAAGCACGGTAATACAACGGATATCTCCCTCCGCGTATTTTTTTCCACCCCTTTCTCTTTCCCCATCGCAAACCCCGATGCCGTCTAGATGATTACGAAATGCAGGAAATTGCTTCTCAAAAATGACACGAAAAGTCGGATTTATGAATAGTTCATGACGAAGAATGAGGCTAATATCGATTCGGGCTCAGCGGTTCTTTTACAGTCTATTCACTAGGAAAAACGCCCGGCGTGGTTGGAACATGACAGCGCTATGAAAGGGAAACAGAAATTTATGATGCGACGATGTTGGAGGCTAATCGCGTCCCGTGAAGAGGGGGAATAAGGAATACACAGAAAATACGACGAAGGAGAAGAAAGTTGTTTCGCTCATTAATATAAAATTGACCGCGAAACAAAATTACTTCATCGCTCTTGCGATTTCTGCCTCACGTTTTATCCACATTCAACAATCCCCTTGCCACCAAGCAAAACGACGCACTAAACAGTATGATTATGACTTGTTGGAGCCTTTCAAATAATGCATGTACATCCGCTCGAACGACTGCAAATGTCACAAAACACTTCTACGAAAACGTGTAATAGAATGTTTAGATTCAGAAGTACACAAAATCAACTACTGGAACACGAAAAGGCCATGTGCAGTGAATCACACAGTGTTCCTTTCCTCCAAGCAAAGTTCGATTCAACCAAATCCTGTTCAACAATACAGAGATAGCTTGGAGTTAAATTAACACGTTGGGTAAGGTTATTTTAATTCAGTTCAGAGTACCATGTAATGCTAAGCAGCCTTCGTAATTGTTTACATAAAAATCGAGAAATGTAAATGTTGGGCGCGAGAGAGATAGAAATGAAATTAAGTACCGGCGTAAGCACGAATGGATGATGAGACAGGGCAGTCTGGATGCGCGCAACAAAGTGACAAAGGGAGGGATGAGAACACATATAAGGATATCCTACTTTACTACTAAGAAAGCTCGTGCGTGGAAAATTACATCAACAGCTGAAGAAATACTAATACTTAAGTTTGGAATACTAGAAGAAAGAAGTTGGTTGTCAGAGTTTGTCAGACAGTTTCCCCGGCTGTAAGGTCAAATGACTGGTAAAAACCCAGCAGTAAATCCACTCACTTTGGGGAACACCGTTGGGGTTGAACTTAGCACGAGCTGAGCCAAATATTAACATTGGAAGAATCTAACGTGCGTTTGAAGTTCATAGAGCAGTCCAACGTGCGTTTGAAGTTCATAGAGCAGAATGTGGAGATAAATTGGTGAAACATAGCGCTAGTCTGATTGGAATTCATTCCTTCTTGTTTTCTGGTAAAGTTTTCCTTTTTTTGGCGCACAATGTTGCTATAACTATCATCTCAAGACAGGGCGTAAAGTTACCATATTTTTTTACGCAAAAATTATTATTTATTAACGATTCCTAAATGCGCTAGGAAGAATTATTATTGTATGGCCAGCACAATACATAAAAGTAAGAAACATTGTGAGTTCGTAAAACGCTGCAAATTATTGCACAACGGTTTATTATTTAAACTTATTTTAAATTCCATTCGATTTAGCATCGAAAAATGCCAGTAAACCACACGAAACATGACTTGACTACAACGGAACGACGTAACTAAATATTCCAGTCGCCTGTAGGCAAATGGCACGACGTGGTGGTTTTGATGAGATGGGAGGGAGGGAGTGCAAACGATGAAACGATTAGTTTCGCTGTAGCTATTGTCCATCCAGTTCTTTCAGTTAGTAGACTTTGACTCACTATAATAACTGTAATTTCGCTGTTCGGAGTTGTACACGTCTGATATTCAGTTCGACCCAGGATCTAAAAATACCTTGAAAACGATACCAAACACGGCGTATTTGCGTTAAAACTGCCAAAATTACGTTTTTTTTAATTCCCCATAACAACCATGGGCTTCACCCGATCGGATTGCCGAACTGGCCAGCGCAACTAGATACCCAATGGGATTTTTGTGCGAGGGAACGAATTTTTAAGATCCCGTTAACGGCACAAAACGGCCCAAACGGCGGACGGACATGCAGCAATCCAGAAATCCAACACATTTTTCACTCAGTTCCAGAATTACACACCACATTTTTCGTGGAGCACTTAGAGTTCCGAAATGTAATGAGAACGTCCTCCTCATGCCAGTCAGCATTCCGTAATCAGTGCCCAGACTGTCAACACGATTTTAGAAGGACCTTAGGTACGCAACAGTTTTTATAGAAGTCGTGTAGTGAGCATGTTGGTGAACCTCACACTTCTTCTTTTTTCTCGTCTTTTAGCGTTCATCGTGGAAAGTGCCTTCAATAAGTTGTGAATCAACCTCCTATCGCTCCTAAGTTAATCTTCCGATGTATTTTAATAATTCTCCCACTACCTTTGATGTCTTGCAATTCCTATTCCCAAACATATCCTAAAGAGAGCGAATTTGTAGCCCAACCATCCAACGCTTATACTCGGTCTAGTTTTAGAAACAGAGTTTGTGTGGGCTAAAGAAACCGCCCCGGATAGGCGGGGAACGAGATATTCGAACTGGAAACGGGGGAACACTTGGACCGACCTCCACATATCCCCTGACTCTTTCTCCCTCTTCTTTTTCCTGGGGATTTTTCAAGAACCCTCTTCCCCCCTTCCATTCACCGAAGAAAGTTTTGTTTCGTCGAATAACTAACGGCACGAAGGCTCGCAAAAAAAGAAAACAAAAAGAGTATATTTAGAAAAGGGGAAAGACGCGAATGGAGGGTCCCTGAAGAGCCGCGAGCCGTCCCACAGCGAACTGAAAGGCGGTCGGGGCTGTTACGCCACGGTGACTTTGAATAACTCATCTCGTTCTTCACATGGAGTTGAAGAGTCAGGTCACGATGACACACACAAGAAAAAACAACACTCGATTGCTCTTTTTTCACTTTCTCCAAACCAAAGGATAAGGAAAGTGTTCGGTTGAAATAAACGGTCTATCGGCCAACCAAATCAAAAACGTATTTTCGGCGTGTGGTCAGAGTTACAGTGTGCAGAATGAGTATTGATCTGCAAACCACAGATAGGCATCTTTAATCCACCAAATGCTCATGAAGGACGTGATTGGCATCCCCAACCTTTCGCAAAAAGAAGAGGAAAAGTACGTTGGGGTAGTGAGTAACTAAGGAGTTTTTGACAGCCTATGGTAACCCATTCTATTCATCGAGCTGGAAATCAGAGGTTTCAAGTATATTATACTTGTAATAAATTACGTAGCAGTTAAGTAGTTCGTTTTTGGCTGATGCTGATGACCGAACACGAGTTCCAGAGACGGAAAAAAACATAAAAGCGGCTAGTAAAGACAAACTCCACAATTAAGGACGACGTACTACAAGCAGAGGGGCAACGGGAAATGACAGAAAGGAGTTATCACTGGCCAGTTACTTATTACCTAGGTATTTGAGTGCGGAGTGGAAAAAACGATAGGAAATTAGAATACCCAGTTATGAGTTGAACAGCTGAACCCTTTCTACTGAAGTTAAATGCTCGGTGCAGAACGTAGGTGTTGCCTTGCAGTGGACAGATGGCAAGGCAAACAAGGTAGGAATTAACGTCAAATGGGCGCGCGACGTATGAGTCCCCCTCCCCCCTCAAATACATCCGAGAACATTTTAGGCGAAGATGAACGAAGACGAGTCTGACCACCGGATGAGCTAGTTCATTACACAACACGATAGTTACAATGCTAAGTTTCACTTCTTCTCTCAAGAATCATCAGACTACCAATTGTCTGAAGCCCTATTATCAAACCGATAGCCCCAATTATGGTTAAATACATTGGAAATGTGTTTATTAATTTAACTAAAAGTTGGTATTCCGCTTTTTGGTATGAATATGTTTTTATAATAGCTTCCATAGGGATAAAAACGAATGATAACAAATTTGGGGGATGCAGTTTACTGTTGGAACAACATCTCTGTCATCCCCGCCCAAACTTCAATTACACCCCTAGACAGCTAACAAATCAAAGAGTTTATTGGGCCAAGTAAACATTGTAACACAATGCGCGCGGCAGAGGGTGGACCTCCAATGACCTCATTCTGCTGTGAATCGAAATTTCCATTTGGTACAACTTTGGATTCGATGATGTAACGACGTCCAATCAAGTTTCCATCGTCAGCTCTCGTCAAAATCTATGAATTAAATAAAACCTTACTGTACAATTGTGAGTGTTAATACGATAAGGTGCTAAAATGGTATCAAAAAATATATAAAATGTCGGCCTACATGCGTCGACAAGTCCAAAATACGGAGATTGTATACGGTAGGAAAGGGCATTTGAAAGTCAATCGAAAGGTATGTGCAGCTGGGAATGACTAAAATTATGCAGATGGATGATGAAACCGCTTCTATATTGACATCGGGCTGTGTAGGCATCGATCGTGTACGACACCACGCTCGTTTACAAAGACACATTGACACATTGAGCAGCAGCTAGTGCAAATTCCACCACGACGTTCGTCAACAATCCATTCGATTACAAGTATGATGTGTGTGGTTTTTAGGCTAATTGAATTAAGCCCTAGCCTTAGCTCATTAGGCAATCAATTGAAAAAACTTACAACTGCTTAATGATACTTTCCCTGAAGAATCGCTAGCTGACTTTAAACTGCGCAGGAATAAGCGACAGCAAAGTGCAAAGTTCAAACGAGTTGCGTATCTTCCTAAGCAGAACATGTAAACCCGGAGGGCTTCTTATGATTATGACGTACATGAGTAATGAGATACTATTACCCGTTACGAGACGTATTAACAAACGAATAACGATACTGACCAACTTGTAACTTCATTCAGTTTTCCATAAGCGTTTTCGTGGAAACGTCATAGACGAAAATACAGATCCTGAATTTAGAACGTATCATTGAATTCACAGTGGTTGTGAAAAATCGTACGAAACACAACGTATGCACTACGTATTTCCATCTTTTTTCATCCATAATCCGATTGTCTTGTGGTCCCAAATTTCATTTCGCCTGGAGCGGCGTCAAAAGTGTAGTCCCACACCTCGCGCAGTCACAAATTTCAAGACCTTAGCCTCCTTTCCTTTTCTTCTTCTTTTCCTTCGCCCACAAAGAAGAAATTTAATTTCTCTTTATATTTATTTACTTTTAGCGAGCGCGCGGTTTTCAGTATTTTCCCTCCTTTTTGAAGTCGACCTTCGTTACGAGTTCAATCCTCTCTTCAAAGGCCTTCGCCCCGTAAATGACTGAATGAGAAGTACCGCACGCTTTACTCGAACCCTCTGAAGGCGGGTTTCAACTTCGTTTTGGCGCTCAAAAACCTTGAAGTTTTCTAAGTCTTTATTTAATTTCAGACAACAAATGGAGGTTGTTCCCTGATTTCGTGGTTAGTTGGTGATTGGGTACTGAACTACAACTATCATATATAGTTGATTCTTGCGTCGGTGTTCCTTCAGGTTTCCTCATCGTACTATATTCCGCGGTGCAATTGGTGGAGAAATATAGCGATCGGTAAAAGTTGTTTGCAACAAATGCTAAGTTTTTGAGACGTACTGTTTCAAATAAACCTAATTTTTGGGTGAAGACTGTGCATTAGTGTTTCTTTATAGTTTCATTTGCTGGAAACAGCGGAATCAATTGAGCTGGAACTGCACATTATTTGTTCATCATGGTTCGTTTAGCCGTCAACATGATCAGTACGAATAAATGGGAAAAAGGCACAAATTATACCGGACGTTTTCTGTTTTTTCCTCCGAAAGTTCACAAGTGACTTTCGCTCATTAATACCTTTTGTTTTCGATTAACATATCCGTTAAAGTACGACCTTGATCCCAAGAAGAACGCAGTTTTTTCACTCATGGTAAGAACGTCGTTAACGATTAAGATCAAACTCAATATTCCATCTATATACCTAACAATTTCAACAACAGTTTTTTTCTAACATCCTATAACGGTTAATCACGGTAACGTTTATGTGATCTCTTCGCATGTCAATACATCTCTCAACAAAGTGGAAGCGGTTTTGTTATCTTCGATCTTCGCAACGTTTATTGAACGACTCCCCAACACTTTTCCAACGCAATTATCCGTAAGAACTTTAGATTGATTCGACTCAGATTGGCGGTTTACACTCAATTTTCTCTTAAGCTCTCAGTTTCAATAACGTCTCCTACGATTCTCTAATAATATCAGTTGTCATTCATTTTCCAACTCTGCCTGACCTTAACCATTCAGCGAAATGTATGGTTTGAACGATCCTCTCGATCTTTCAGACTTCAAAGTTCTGAGAATGTTCTTTTAATACGTTCAATACAACTAGTGATGGAGTGAAGACGGAAGCATTGGTACAGACTCACTCGGAGGATTGCCTCAGCTTACGAAACATACCGACACGATCGATGAATTCTTCAAACAGTGCTCATAGAGGACTTCAGTGACAGCCTTCCAAACTTTATTTTTGGTCACAAAAAAAGTGGATGGAGGTTGGAGAGGGATGAACAAGGTTATCAAGGAAAGGGAGACTCGTTAATAGGTCTTTATACTCGCGTATGACACACGCACACATACAATGAACTGCAATTTGTTAACTGCGTTGAAACTCGTTCCTCTAACGCAGTGTGCGACCTGAGGTATTTAAGGCGGTATGATCGAGAACTCACGTTTGTCACTGGACTGGCTTCTGTTTACCAGCAACGCCTGTTGGTCTTTGTATTACAGCTACGACATCGGTCAACTGTGCCGCATTCATTGGGCTTCCTCGCGCTTTCTCGTCTTAATCTCTGCATACCACTAGAGGACATTGAGTTCAACGCTTTCTAGCACTTGCTTGTCTTACATAAGGTAGATTAGGAGTACGTCCCTAGTCCACGGAATTCCGCTGGTCATGTAGCGTACCTTGCCTAATGGCGAGGTTACACGATTTATTTTTAGTGTCATTCTCGTCGAAAAACGATATGCTTCACTGTCCAAGCTGCCCTCTTCCTCGTACTTCTAACCTGCTCATCTCTTGTTATAACGCTTACCCCTGTACAGCTAGCTTGAGGTTCGTTCTTTTCTCTTATAACTTCTATCTCTGGTGTTCTGATGAAGAATTCTTCCGATTTTCTTTAAAACTTCATTCCATGTTTTCTATGCAACTAAATCTGCGTGCTTTTCTCATTGTCAAACTGGATTTCTCCTCAGATAAATAAGTACAATACTTGGCTCTTCTTCAGCGTCATGGATTGTTTTATTATAGCGAGAAATATGTTCTACTTGGTATAAATCAAACGATTTGGAGTGTATTTCGTTACAAACACGACTACTTCACATAACAGCTCAGAAACACTATCCAAATTAGAGTTTTGTAATTTGTTTGTGAGTTCGCCGTTCGATTTCAATTTACATTGCTTTCACATGCTTACGAAGTCCTCATTTCAGAACGTTTATGCCATCGTTGATTCATTGTTACGTTAATCGTTGCTGTTGTCAGTTCGCTCGCTTGCGATTCTTCTCTATAAATTGTAACCCGAAGATAGGTAAATCAATAAAGTGTTTATTAACTATTATTAACACGACTTTTTTCTGTCCCCACTCTTCTTTGAGCTGCGTATTTCGAGAATCCATACCAAAGTAGTTATTATTCGGTTATAACTCGTTGCGGAATAATAAATATTTTAACCGGTGCTGGGTCGGTGCTGTTAATTAACTAATTTTTCCTTTTTATTAGCGTCATAGTGGAGGGAAGGACATGCTGCTGTTAAGAGCTCTTTGAAACAGTTGTGTTAGGAAGAAAACGTAAATTTGCACGCGAGTGGGCATTGAAGTTGACTGACGATCAATCAGGCGATCCTCAAATACGCTTATTCATTTTTGGACGCAATAAAATTTATGATTTACGAAGATTGGCAGCACGTAAATTAGCTCGACAAAGCAGGTCTATGGATAAATACTAGCAAAGAAAGGAGGAAAATATTGGTGGCAGATACAGAGATAAGTAGTGTCTGTAAGATAAATACTATGTGCAAGGAGTATGATGGGAGGAGTGATTAAGAGAAATGAAGATTTGAAGAGGAAAGAGAGATAAGACAGATGCTAGAGAAGGATGTTGGCATGAAGATACCGGACTGTGAAAGCCTTGAAATGGAAATAACCAGATCCCGCAGGAGCGGCATGTTTCAGAGAAGTCAATTATCGGGAATCACCAACCTTCTGGCAATGTCATTAACTGCAGACAACCAGCAGGTCAACATTACGGAAGAGTTAAAAAACTCCAGAAGATTGAAAATGCCTGAGGTGAGGAATAATTCATCTTCATTCAACCCTCAAAGACCACAAAGAGTGGAACGGAGGAGCTACCTGTGGCACAACCAAAGGGCTATCACCCATGACGGCAACAAAAATCAGTTATGCTAAAAAGTGTTACAGCCATCTATCATTGTTCCGCTGAACGAAACTCGCCTACAAGGCATGGTTTGCAAATCGAGTGATGCTTTTTACATCACCTCCTGGTGTATGGGCTGACAACATTGTCATTAGACGCCAACGATGCATACACGTATTATTCAAGTTGACCACAGAAAATAGGTATTTAACCGAAGACATTTGGACGATTTGCTTTTATCTTCACACAGCACTAATGAAAGGAGGTCACGTGAGTGGTCCTATTAGACAGTAATGGTTCAACGCAGCCAAGGTACGCTCCAAGTACCCACTAACAACTTTAATTCTCTCTAAAGGAGGTGACTGGCTCCTAAAGAGAACTTTTACGCTAAGCTCCCTTAAGCTAAGCTAATAAGTGTACTTATGTTCCACAGCTCATCGACACCTCAGCCCAAGAGTGTGATAAACAAATTTGAAAACTCAACGTGATCGAGATAGGAAAATGGTGAAGTGGAGGGACGAACGGATCAATGGAATGACCAAGACCTTAAAAAAAGAGCGACAATTGAAGGAAGAGCCGACTCTTTGGCGAACATCTCTTATACGTTTCATCCTCATTTCTTTGGATTGAACCTAAATCTTTAGTACTGGCTTAACGGCCAGACGATGTCTTCGAAAGCGCTCGCCCGCAGTATCTCACCAGCCAGATAAGACGAACTCACCAAGTTTAGTGGGACGTTATTCTTCGTGTCTTTTGGAAATACCATGAAACGCATTTAGGTCTAAGAAAAGGTTCAACTGGCCACATTAAACCTTATTTGTCCCGGTAGCAGTAGTCTTATTGTTAACAACATTTGAGAAGAGTAAATGAACAGTGATGCAGATAGCGAGAGTGAGTTGACACTTATGTGGGGGTGAGGGTATGTCGACGTAGGAATTCAGATTAGGATGGACTGGCAATTTCAGAGGGTAAACGGTGTCAGAGAACTCTGCGACGTGTTTATTTCGCCTAGCCCCTCCGCTGTATAATTAGTTTTTGCATTATCAAGAGGAGAACATTATCGTGCGTTGCATGGGAGTGATTAGATTTTAAAAATTAACTATTTCGGAATAATATCAAAACCTAACTTTCGTTAGATGCCATGGAGCATTAGATTTCCTCCGGAAAAACTACATGGTCAGCCCCCAGACGATCGCCCCTTTTACCAACGAACCCTCAACCGCGCTTTTTTGCTCTATCGCAACTTCACCCCCACAGACTCATAAAACAGTCCCGAAGAGGGGAAAGAGGGGGTGATGGGGAGTTAGTCGGGGTAAACAAAGAGGGTCGAAGCTGGAAGGGAGATCCGACCCGGGGGAGCCTGGAGGGACCATTCCAGTCTCATCTCAGGACTAAACTTCTACTAGCACAACCTTCACCTCGATCCAAAGACGTCTCAAAATGGAAACTCAAGTGAAAATTCGGGTCAATGCCGGAATTCTAAGTTAACTGCCGACAGTTTGCGGCGCCTTCTTTTTTTTAAGAGAATGTGAGCCGGTTGGTGAACCCGTTCTTTGGATTTATCGCCCTCTGAGGAGCAGAAACTTCAATGCAGCTTTGCTGAACGCTTCAAACATAAAATGTGCTCTATATAGAGGAAAAGACGTCGCTTGGTAAATTATTGACGAGCAACGAACTTCGAGGCAACGTGAATATGGAAAGGGCGTTAGACCGTTGAGTAAGTGGATTTGAATATGAGAAACAACTTGAGAAGAAGCTTGTGAACTGGAGGCAACCTGACTGCAGTAGCAACCAAACTTGAAGGTGTTCGACGAGAAGGTGGGAACTCATACAAATTATTACTTCACGATTCCTTGTATTCTCTGTTGACCTTTGAATAAACCAGTTTTCTAGATATTTCCGTTTCAAGTTCAGAATAGGACTACCCACTAACTGAAATCATCTCATGCAACATTTAGACAACTTGCCTCATCACCAAGCCAACGCATTACCGTTGATCACTACACATCGTCTACAATCAAGAAGCAAGCCCTTTCCCATCACTCACCGTTTGTACTTTCGATTTAGATTCTGCATGGGTCTTGTGAGAGTAAAGGGCGGAGTGGGAGATGTAATTATATTCATAAGAAACCACATTCCAAAAAATTTAGTAGCGATTCCACGATTTATTAACATTCTTCTTAAAAGGAAAATCAAGCAGCAAGCAAATATTCTAGAGATAGGGTAAATCGCAGCTCGGCAATGATATTCGTTATAATGACAATTTAGAACACTTTCGCCCCTGTAAAGGTATAACTGTCGCATTGCAATTATCTCGCTAAGTGTTTACTTAGCCACGAGCGCATTCTATTAAAAAGGAGAGTGTAAAAGGAAAATCCCCAATTGTGGGCTAAATATAGAGAGAGCCTGTCACTGAAGCCAAACTAGCTGGATCCAATGAATGGTCATTGGGAAAATGGGAATTACACACAATTCGCAACATCCGAGAATAACTCATTGCAATTGCTGAGGTGCAGGCTGTAAGGAAGGGGGCATGCCGTGTCAATAAACAGCTGTTTTGAGAACCCGCACCTCCAGAGTCTGGCTTTGATGTTTCAGAGGACCGGTCAGAGCATGTATCCACTGAGCATATAACTCACACTCAGAACTCAACCCATGCAGCGAAGCAGAAACGAGGTTTCTCGAATCTGCCCCTTGCAAGTGGTCATAAGGAAGCTAAAAGAATCAAGCAAGTGGTGTGCGATTGGGTGCAGAATTCGTGGCACAACCTGTGTGGTATGAAGGCTGCTGATTGAAATGTTATTTAAATGAGCTATTAGTAATGCGGGGGCATCCTTTCTATATTTGAGATGACAGCGAGGGGTTAAGTTCTTGATCAAACCTCCATAGCTGGAGGCCGTAGGGCACTTGGTGATCATCTTCGGAAATGTGACAAGATTCCATTGACACTGGGGCAGACGCTACACCTCCTTCAGACGTACTAACTCCCAAATCAAACCTATGGGGTGGTTATAGGGAGGTTGATCGTCTAGAAGTAATACATCAGGATAGTATGGTTCCCTCTGATTTACGTGCATTGATAGACCTCCCACATAGCGTCCCATGTGCGTACATTCATATTCCAATTCGATTCGGAGAGCTGAAAATTCCTTCTCTCTCTACAATGATTCCTTTCTTGCCCGGTGAAGGACAGGTGCGTTGCTGCCATTTGGCTGGGATGTCACAGGCACTGTGTCAGGCGAGAGCTGCGGTGGAGAAGGTCACCGTTAGCCCTACAGCGAGCCATCACCTGTTAGCAGTGATCTTGGATGTCTAGGTAGTACCAGGAAGCCGGCATCCACTATAACACGACGGATCTTAGTATAGCAGTGTTGGAAGCACGTGTAGTGCACGTAGGTAACGTTAGGGTTGCAGCATTGACCATGTCCTGGCCCAACCTACTCGAGCGGTGCAGGAAAAGTGCTGATGAGATGTGTCAGCTGAGTGTTTCTGAAGCCGCACTTCGAGGTATCGTATCGTATAAAATCTCCTTTCCCTCCTTTCGTTCTCTCTCACTCTCTCCCTCTCTCTCATCCTCCCATCAGTACAGCCGGCGTAGGGTGGCCTGAGCGCATTCGTTTTCATTTATTTACTTTTTATCTATCTAGTTTTTATGGGATGCTGCCATCCACTCGAACTAAATCACTCGCGACGAAGTTGTGAAAACCCATTTCAACACGAAAACGGAGTTAGAACGATTGTCTATTTCTATTAAATTTGAGTTAAATCGGTTTCAACGGTTAGGCCAGATCGATAACAGTTGAAATCGACATAACATCCTAACTTTAAATGTTAATAGAAATAGACGATCGTCCTAACTCCGTTTCATTACTGCAATCAAATCTGCTTAAATGTTATATTTATCCAGCAGCTTAAAATAAGTTTGAGAGTAAAATCGTAGTTATCGCAATGATCAAAACACCAAGAATGTTTTTTCTCAAAGTGCTGTGAGTCAAAATCTGAAACGATTTTGATTACGTTTCTAGACATTTTTTCTCCATCTCATTGACGAGCTAATTGGCACGCTTTCAGGCGCCCCAGTGATAATTTAATTCATTGGGTCACATTCTTATTTGTCACTCGATTCATAATCGGTTTTGGAAAATGTTCTCAGAAATAACGTCAAACATGTGTCTTGCTGAACGGTTAACGCTTGGGGCAATCCCATCTTTCTTCGTGGGGTTGGGACGTTGAACGAAAACCGCTTCTTCACGATTATTTATTTTTTATTTGTCTTTCCCTTCGATATTCAATCATTGAGACGCGAATGTTTATTTATTCAGTGTTTTTATTAGTTCTACAAAACAGGATATAACAAATTATATGAGAGTTTCAATTCTGATTTTACTTTCGCAGATTGAGATTAGTAGTACCTATAAATACCTAGTTATCCAATGGAAGGCATTTCCACATAGCTGCGATGGCTTATCCTAGCAGTGGAGTGGTCCTATTTCTATAAAACTATTTAATTTGTGACATGACAACAACTCTATGACTGTCATATGCCATTCTTTCGCAAGTGGCCACCTCTTTCCAGCGGATTTTTAATTTGTGTGATTTGATTTGCTCTCACCGAATACTTTTACTCGATTTCTGAAGTATTTCGAATTCATTCGCACATTTCTATTCCAACCAGTCTAACTCGACTGGTGGAATAATTTTACGTGAATTTTTTCGTTTAAATGGAAAGAGCTTAAAGGAATAATTTTGTACCCCTCTGGATTTTGCAGTTCCCCTTCTCGTCCTAGTGACATTCACGCAGGGCTGCCTTTGTTGTTATCAGGGTATTGATGAACTTTTCACAACTTTTGAAGTAAAGTGGTGAAACCAGCAATTATCGATTCATCACAACACGAAACTAGTGGATAAGAGTGAGTTGGATGGGGGGGGTCTGTCATGTTGTCATTGACGAATAACGACAGATACCATCAAAATATTCCAAAATGGAAAGTTGAAAACTAATGAGGGTAAAAACGTAAGCTTTCGGAACGGCCTTGGAAGAGATGGAATGGGAAGTTGGCTGAACGGAGCCGAGAGAAGGGCGAGGAGTAACAGAAGCCGGCACGCAACGAACGTGAGGGAGATAAACATCGCAGTTGGTCGCACCTGCGGCCGAAACGCGACGGCCTGCCGAGGGGCCACACAGCACGATAACTCCAATAAGTCTAGCGAGAGGGAGTGTCAGGTAGGGCGGAGGGGATAAGCTGTGGTAGTCATTCCAAGGGACCGGCGTATCTCGACGGTATGGAAAATCGAGGTCGAACTTGACAAATTGCCGAGAAATTTCTCAGGCCAGCAGAGGAGAGAGAAGGAAAGAACATCGACGGGATTTCAGGACCTTTTCCTCTTGCACTTGTTAAGATGTTGAAAGACCTTTTGAATCTCCCTTGAAGGGTTTCACTACATAATACATTTAGAAGCATGTTGGTGTTTCCTTCCTTTTCCTTCGATTCGCCGTTTATTGGAAGAAAATTCTACAGGTTTGATGTATACAAAATAATCAGAGGATTACTAGATAACAATGACGGAAAACTGGCAATAATGTACTGACGGTAAACCCTGCGCGAGTAACCACAGTCCTAGATAATTATTGCGAAGGAGTTTATTTTATTGCAACATCCATCCACCACTGAGCAGTTAAGAATTTTCGCACAAATCGAAGCGTCCTCCTCCACTAATCCTAGCTGTAGACGAGTAGCTAATATTTTGCTTCAGCACTGGGTGTGTCAAAGGGTGTAAAAAAACATATCGCCATCATTACCTCGGAGTACCCATAGCTTAATACAATCTCCTACGTCCCACACCTCTCAACGAGCTTCTGAAATTACAGAGATACGCGGACCACTTACCAAACAGTGTTTCCTCACACTCTTGAAACTTCTGAAGAAAACTATGTGAACAATTAAGTAAATTACATAACTCTCTACTACGTAGAGCCGCAGAAAGTGATAATGGAGGGGGGGGGCTATGTGTGTATAAAACGACATGTATTAAGTTAGAGTGTGATGTGGCGGTGAGTGTCTGTTGCCATTATTTTGAAGGATTCACGAACTTCGTACTTCTGCTCCCAAATGTGACGTTGCCGTGAAGAGGGAATTTCTGGCTGACATGTGTCTATCGTGACGAGGGAGGTCCGGGTCAAAGGCTGAGCTCTTTGTGGCTTGTAGCTTCGGAACCACCTTTCACCTCGCCCATCGTTGCAGGACCCTTTCAACCCTAAACGATTAAGGGGTTCCCGGAAAGGTGGGGAAGGTAACATCGGGTAGTTCGAATTTGCTACGCTTCAATGGGACCTCAACTCGAGCCCTTGACCGCCGAATTGGAGCGTTCAGAGAGAATGTCAAATGTCGAATTTCGCTCGGAACCTTAGTGAACTTGACACATTAGATTCTACCTTCGTGAGATTAGTTTTTCGAATACAACATTTAATTACTATCGAAGTCGTGAGGTTTGCAATCATACACGAAGCATTGAATAATGGAAGACTGACGAGTTTCTGTTTGAAACCAATTGAGAAGATAGGCATTTTTTCCGCATGCCGAGTTCCGTCACCGTGACACAGACATGTGATGTTCGATCCTCCCTCCTTTATCTCCTTCCTTTTCTCAATAAGGATCTTCCCCGCTCGGCGACCCTTTAGTTCAATTGCGGTTTTGCCTTTCCTCCTCATTTTCGTATATCTTATTTTTCCTTATCCCCATTCTTCGAGTTTTTGCTCTTCCGAGCCTACTCATCTTTGGGAAGTCATTTCGCCTCTCCGTTGGAGGAAAACGAGAAGATCTGGCCATTGGTGAAAGCTGCCAACACGCCGTGCACGATGTGAGCTTCGTTTCGTTTTTGTGTTCACATTGGAAACTGTCTCCGTACGGCCGGAATTAATTTCTATTCACCTCCTTATACAGTCCACCCGTGGACTTCTCGTCTCTTCAGTCACAAACATAAAACCTACTCGTAGGACTCGCATCATACGGCTGGGCCGATTGTTTCAAACTGTTATTCAAGACGTCACATCTTGTCAAGTGCGTATAAGCTCTCAGAGAAGCCAGGAATTCGAACTTTCCTCGTTCCGTAGTGGTTAGGTCATACTTCGTATGGTTTACTAGTATTTTTCGATGCTGAGTCGAATGGGATGACTCTCAGAGGGGCAAGACTAGGTTCAAGAGACCGTTCAAGAGAATAATAAATCGTTGTGATAATTTGCAGCGTTTTATTTACGTTTTTGCAGCGTTGTTTAGTCTTTTAATCTTTTAGAGACAAATGCTACCGAAAATATAATTTACCGCGTGGTAGCAGCTGAAAGAACATGAACGAGACAACGCTGCCAACTTCCAATATTTTGATCCAAGTTCTTTTTCTAGAACCTTTTTGTAGAAAAAACACCGAACGAAAAGAAAGAAAATCTCACTTCTAAAGCTTCTTCTACTATTGTACACTTTCAATAGTATTTACCTACATACAATACATACTTTATCTTGTAATAACTCGATCACTTTAACTTGTAAAGATAACAAAAGGCAACAACGTTTACGAATTCCAATCGCACTCCAAAGCTGATCTTATATTTTGAGCATCACAATTTATCGTCGCTAAGAACAACACATGTTCATCTGGGATTCACAACTACCGAAGGTTCACCACAATATCAAGAGCCCATTTTCTTTTTCTCATTTGAATAATGACCAACTTTGAAATGATGGGAAACGATGTCCTTAGCTCGTGTGATGATGAGGTCCAACATCTCTCCCCTGATGGAGCATCCAACTCCGCACTCCCTCCTACCACTGAAGCCAGACCAAATTACTTTCAGTAAATATCTCGTCACAGATTTTCCCTGTGTTGCAGCTACCGCACTGTTGATAACAAGTATAACTTCTATCACGTGGTGATGAAGCCGAACTCCTTTCGATGTCCCGCAGTCGAAGTTTACTGTGGCTCAATCCAAAATCTTTGAGTACTTTGTGCCATTTGTATCAACCACTAACGCAACTATTGATCAACACACACATCGCACATCTTCAAAATAATACGCCAAGATTCTGAACTGTTTTCTCTTCCAGTTCTTCAAGTCCTAATAAACTGAGTGAAAGACAGACTGGATTAGTTTACAGAGCGCCAAAAATTGATGAGTGTACGTGGGGCTGGGGAATTTTGAGTGATGTGTTGCACCAGATATTTTCTTTCAATGAAAAAGCCCCACTACCTGAACTCGGTCGATTCATCTATGTAAGTTTATGCGCATGTGCAAAAGCGAGATAAGTTCCACAAGTTGAGCATATCTTTTTAACCTATTTTCTCAATAAAAACATATCAGTGAAGAGCTGCAATTCGTACTTGCACTGTGTTACTATTTCTAATGAAGAGTTGTAGAAGCATGAGGGAATTACTTTCCAGACGTACAATTTATCAAGTCCGAAAACCAGCATTGTGAAAATGTTGTGTTGAGTCTCCGAGAAGGAGTGTATTAGTCCAGACTGAATCATCGATTCAAACCGTATCTATCTGAATGTTTGATCTTCACTTTGTTTCATATTTGATAATGTCGGTAAATAACCCGGTTTCCACCTGTAAGGCAGAACAGCTTCATCGCTTCCAACCCATTCCATCAAATGCTGGGGAAAAAGGGAACGGGCGTTTCCTTTGAAACCGGCGATGTATATCTTCATTTATTTAGAAACGATGAATTATTCACTGGGAAACGGCGTGGTCGAAATGAGTGAATGTCGAAGTGGCTTCGCTCGCGGCGGCCATCATCGTAATTCTTTCACCTCCCGCCACAAGGTATGGCGTCGAGGTTAATAAAGATAAAAGCCAGAGGCCGGCCAAGTAGCAAACGGTTGGAATAGCTAACGAACTGCTACGACCGTTCATCACTTATGATCTGCACTTTCTTGCTGATCCCTTCTATACCGTAATTTAATAAAGCCGTACAGGACGTTCATTCTACCGGAGCTGTGTACATTCTCGAAATAAAATGCCAATGAGAAAGAGATGGAAAAAGAGAAGAAAGAAGAGCCCATATGGATTCTCCTAACCTCAGCAACCACTTACCGCAAAAAATATATGGTGCAACGCGTTACACAACTTAACTCACTAGGCGGTTTTTAACACTCTACCACTTATAAATGCCGTTCCTCATTCAGTTTGTACGACCTCGATGAAACGTGTAGCTCAACGTTCTACATAAAAACTGGTGGCACTTTAGGTTTCGGAATTTATTGAGTGATCAGAGCCAACGTGATTCATGAAACTGTCAACTGGTTTCTAATGAGAAGGATTACTGTTAGGGGTTTACTGCATGAAAATTATCGGGAAAAAACTGTGAGAATTTGCTGAAAACGAAACAGCTGTGGTTTGAATCCCGAATTTCCTAGGTTGCTCCTAATTATCTTATGACCGTGATTAAAGTCTCGTCGTATAGCTAGAGTAGTGAACGACGACCCTGGATTTTTCATGTATTAAAAACTGAACTAAAACTCTTGAGAGTTTGACCAAAAAAATGAGTTGCTCCGATAATTTTCCTACTGATGAAAAATGCAACGTACTGTCGTGTTATTTATAACTGTTCGTTCAAAAAATGGAGGTTGGAGTACGAGTTGAATGAAAGATGCGTAAGAAATGTAAAACAAGGAACTTTTACATCAACATGACGTTGGTCATTACTTAGACAGTGTCGTGAACAGACAATCAAAAACGAAAAATAGCGCTAGAGTAATGTACCATAAGGCAAGAGTTGCAACAAAGATTTTGAATTAATTGATTAATTGAGGAGAAAGTGGGGTTGGCTTGAAGTGTTAACATGACGCGCAAGTAGAAATAAGATGTCAGGTAGGAATGGGAACAATTTAGTGGCGAACGCGAGTTTTCTTGTTTACGTTACGTTTTTCATTGATTTACCGCTGTGGAAATTTTTGTTTGTGCAATGCGTAATCTTTTTCAGTACTTTGATTTCCAATGTACAACTTTTTCATGACTAACCCACAAATCTTGACGATTGAAGAAATGATTAATATGGTTTGTTGTAGACTGAGACGAACGTCAGAGACCAAGAGTAGAATATCAACCTTCGTGTTTCTTATGACCACGTGTCTCTTGTGACCTCAATGCAACCCCCTGTCGTCTAAAAAGCTGAAGTTGAGAAAGTGATTAAGGGGAAAAGCTGGAAGGGCGGTTGAATTCAGGGAGGTTATGGCGACGAAGTTCCTTCGAGAACTTTCCAGGTTTAAATGATTTGTGGTTTTTCGCGCAAAAAGAGGCGTTTTCGGCGGTTCCAATGAAGAGATGGCGAATTAAAGAGAACGTGAAGGGGTTTGTGGTGCGAGGAGGGGAGTGGGAGAGAAGAGTTGTATTATTTGTTTTCCCAGTCCTTCCCTCTCGCTCGTGACTATTTTGGGACTTCGTTTTCCATACAGAAATCCCCCTCCAATCCACCTTTTCAGCCCTCAAAACTGTGCCGAAAAGCTTCCCTTACTCTCCTCCCAAGGGATGTCAGAGCAATTTTTTTCCCCAGTTTTCCGGGGTAGGGGAGGAAGGAAAAGTGAGTTTGTTGGTTTGAGTATGAAAAAGGGGGGTCGGTGAAAGCTGCGAGTAGTGGGGAATTTTGATCGCTCCGTACTCTCAGAGGATTGAAAGGTATATTCACAACGTGTAGGAAGAATGAAGTTATCCCAGTACGATTCATAGTTTTCGTGATTTACGAGTATAATCTCCTTGTGCCTTCGATTGTTCGTCTTGTTCGAATCGATTATCCTTCGCTATAACTGTTTTTCCCCCAAGTATTCCCAAAGGATGAATAGACTAGCAAACTGTCCACTATCTCTCCTTCTTATTGTTTTTCAAAATCCTGCAGAAATGACTAAGGGGATGACGAACAGAGACACAAACAAGTATCGTTTTGCTACTGATAATGGCGTTCTTAAACGGCAAAACGATTTCAGCGAATTTGATTCCACCCGCGATACGAAGTCTCCGTCTTCACGTTCAACGTCTTTCTGCAGGCGACTTGAAAGGAAGCAAATGAAGTGTCTCAGTAGCTGAAAATTCTCTGTAAGTTAACCACAATCGTTTTCAAGAAAACATTAAAACCCAGATTTGTTATGTCCGAAGAATATTGTTTGATGTGTTTTTACTTTACGCAACGACCCACTCCCCCTCCCCTCAACACTGATAACGACCCCAACGATTCCGATGACAGTTTCTGTAGAAACAGATCCAAATACACGAGAGTACAATAAAATTATAATTTGTTGGAGAAAGACAAGGAGAGCACTGTTTGTACCCCAAAAACTTCGGTCAATGATTCGGGTTCTACCCCACCATAGCTAAAGGACTTCCCCGTTACAGTTTTCTCACAGACTCCAGGTACTTATGGACTCGTTTTACCACCCCTGAATCATTCTCGTCTGAAGAGCTCTCTCGTTCCCTGTGTTCTACGTCAGTTCGACTAACTAGAGTCTCCTGCGAATTTACCCTCGTGTATCAGCCCAGTGAAACGTGATAAATCTCCCTTCTCCAGTGACTTCATTCTGAACTTTCTTTGTTCATCTATTAATCCGTGTAACTCCCAACATTACAGTCTTCTATCGTTTCCCCACTAATTCTTGCGTTCCTTCAAGTTCACCTCTTTCCATTTTGCAGTAAACAGGCGCAATAAGCGCTCATAAAATGATCACCAGTATTGGGCGCACGAGAGGGGGAGTTGTAGACGAAATAAAAAGGAACTCGGTGAGCGTGAGTTGGACTGAATTATGTGCAATGAATTGAGTAAAGTTTGTGTACAAAAGGGCGACACAAGGAAACGACTCAGAATATGGGTGAACTGGCGAGGGAAACTGTATTGAAAGGAGCGAACTGTGAGGGCCGAAAGTACATGGAAGAAAGTGTCTGAGAGAGCACAGGGAGACGAGTGACTTCGGCGAGAGTTCGTAGGTGAATGAATTTGGGAGGAGCTGTCAGTTGTGGAGAGGAATGTGAAAAGAAGGGGAGGGAATGATATTTCGGAATGTCCAGACGAAGCGGGAAATCCTCCACCGTTGGAAATAATCGCGGAGTTGGAATTCCTGCAGGTAACAAGGGAGACAATGACTTTGCCTTTTGGGCAGGTGTAATAATTTTAATTACTATAGTATACATATAATTATGATTCCATAAAACTATACATAACATATGTGCTCCAAAATTAGATGAAATGCAGTAGCTCTCACTCAGCAGAAAATATCGGGAGATTTAGGTCAAAGGATGCTGAAAAAATTAATGACCATTTTTCTAAGCCTCAATAAAATATGGACAGATATTTCTGGATCGAGAAAATCTTAATTGAGTGGTTGCTGAAGCCATGACGCGGGGTTTGCGGTTCCTTGGAGTATTGAAATATCGGTTCGAGTAGTTTTAGTTCACCGCGAGGGTTTCCAAGTTGTCTGGAGAACTTGACTTGAGGTAGTTTCTTGACTTCTACTAGCAACACGTACCACGTTCGAGTGGGTTTTGGCGTTTGCTTTTATTTATAAAAAAATCTCGAGACTTTTCTTGGTTTCTTCGTCGCTTTCTCATCTCTTTTTTGTGTGCCGTATTACTGGAAACGACATTGGAGAATTTGAAGAAGTCGGTGTTCGAGACTCAAGGGTCAGGGTTCGATCGCTTGCCGATACCGTGGATATATTTATTTGTGTCAACGGAGGAACTGGAGAAGCTGGTGATTGGACCTAACCATGCCCGACTGTCGATATCGAGCTGAAGCAGTTCTACTTACTACCTTACAGATCTTTTTCCTTCTCAGAACGGTCGTTCTGTAACACTCTCGGAGAGTTATACTACTTATGGAGGTTGAGGTTTAGCAATCGTGCAATGCCTGGGCACTTGCTCAGCATCCATCACGCCCAGACCTGTGGAGATACGGTAAGTTGACAGTTAACCAGTCTTCGGGTGTAGAACCAGAGATACGCCCCTAGGGAATCTGTACCATCTGGAAGGAGTAGTTCTTAATCGGATTTCCCACCTGATCTATCTACTTGAGTGGGAAGTTGCAAAGGGAGAGGTCAACTGTTGCCATGTTTGCACAAAGTGAGAGATCAACAGAGAGCTTAATCTCTCTCTGAGATGTGTGCAATTTGGAGACATCTAGCATCATGGTCACGAATCTGCTAGTATGTACATATGCCTCTGTCAACCCTCTGATTGAGAGGATTAAGTTCGTCGGTACACCAAGGGACTTTGATCGCCTTGCACTGCTGTTCCTCGATTACGGAAAGCCCAACAGGGTGCAGATGAGAAGATTTGGTTACCAATTACTTCACTCACATAACCAGGATAGTTACTGAAGGCAAGTAAATCCAAGCTTCCGAATCGCAAGCCTTCAGATAGAGATCAACTGTGGCCGTTTTGTTGTACGTTCTTTTGAGACAACGTGATCTGTCCCTGTGAGTCCGCTTCTTATGGACACGCTAAGAATACGGCCAAGGAATTCAGGTCCCCCTATTGCAGGGTGAGGCCTGTTGGGTGAGCTGTGCTTCAAGTACCATACAGTCTGTAACGTGCGAACTATAGTTTTGTCACGATTGCACGTCCTGAGCTCGTCCCTGAGATGAGTGAGAGCATTGGGAATACCACTAGACAGAATGGTTCATGGATTGACTTATTTGAAAGGGCTGCGGGATATTTAGCCATCGTGCAAAGCTACCATTTGTCATTTTCTACCGTTAAACAATCGAAGTGAAGACGTTAATCTACTTGACTGCCAAATGTCACCATGGTTTTACGTTTTTCGTTTCATTTATATCCGAGCTTAAGGCTTTATTATAGAAACGAGATATCGATTGATTTGATTTTTTAATTAAACTTAGGTGGGGTACGTATGCGTTGTCAAAATTGGAAGCAAAAGCCTCCTGAAAGTGCTCCGTGAGCGGGTAGTTGCAGCGACGTATTTGAACAATCGGTTTCACCGCTACTATTTTCAAAATATCCAGAGAATGCCGATCTGACATCCCACCTTTGCTTCCTTCATATTCCTCCACTAAATTTGCTTTTCATCGTATATAAATCTAATCAGGGGAGATACGTGAATTTCAGTCGTGGACGGTTTTAACTCGCGGTTTTGGAAGGGTCGTCCTCAACAAACTCCCGCTGCTTTTCCCAGCGGGCTCACAATCGAGTTAAAAGTAACGTAGGGGGTTGCCTTCCCGCTACCCTTTTGATTAAAAGGGGTTCAGGAAAAGGAATGGTGAAGCGGAAGGGAGAATCACAATGGGAGGGTGCGAGGGACTCAGCCGCAACGAGAAGGGTACGATGGCCTTAACGCAGAGTTTAAAACCGTGCTAACACTTAGAAACGATGTTAAATCATTTTTCAGTGCAATTTAGAAAGAATTTTGAGTGAAAATATTACTGGAAGTTAATAAAAAGAGTTGAGTAAAGTTGACACCTGCAGGCCATGAAGTTGCGACAATTCGTTGACAATCGTAAGAACTCACTCGAGGTTTCAACAAAACTTCGTATCGACGTTTAATTATTGAACCAAAGATCCCAGTTATGAAACTAAGCAAGGGTCCACCGATGTTATTAAACTAAATCAACCATCAGACAATACAAATAACCGATATTCAACGGTCAGTTGCCTAAATCGGCAATTTACTCATTCTAATCGTCATTTTCTGCTGTTCCACATATCTTTCTACTTTTCTCAGCCAGAAGAACTGGGGAGAAATTTACCTCATCTGCAGGGAAAAACATTTTTTCAGTTTTCTTCAATTTTCTTCTTCATCTCTAACGTTTCATGGGTCTGTGAGAGCGTATTGTGGAAATGTATTCAAAACCTATAGAGACAGTTTATTATAGATATCGAAACCATTTTTATTCCTTTCAAAAATAACGGAATAAATTGAATTGCTTGCATAGACAGTTCCACTCATGGCAACAGTACCGTAAAATCTTCATTCGTGATTAAATGACGAGCAGTAAAATAAATTATCAAACATTTCGGAAGGAACCGATTTCAGTTTAATATGTTACTCTTTGATGCCGTGAATACTAGCGTTCTCAATACAATTAGAGTGATAGTGTTAAATCACCGGTGAGTGATTATTAAAGCTCAAAAGACCACATGAATTCCCGTTTTCTGATTGCCTCCATTTCACAGTTCCTCCCTGATAATTTCATTAAACCCGAACCTTCTATGGAAAAGCTTGTCTACTGGCCAATAGTTCACCTATGCATTGATTGCTCAATGGTAACTGTGGGGTAAGTAGGACAACCCCCATAATTTCTGAAAGTTAAGTTGCTCCAATCTCTATGTACATTGTGAAGTTGTTTCACAAAACTCAAACCAACAGGGTGAAAAATAGATCCGGGAAAATCGCTGAATGAAAGTAAGGCTGGGGTTGTGTGATGCGTTGTACCTGATTTTGGCAGTTTTATTGCAACTGCGTTTGGTATCGTATCTGGGTACTTTTCTTATACGACTAAGACTGGATGGAAAACGGTGAAATTACAGTGAACATAGTGAGGTAAATTATAGAACTAGAAGGAACATGTGGGACATTATTGCGTTAGCTTTCGTTTCATCTCGGCCTGCACTGCCTCTCGCCATTCAGACGTCGGTTCGACGTGACGCATTGAACTGCGTAGGCACCGCCAAGAAAATGTTGATTTCCGTTGAGGTTACGGCACATTTCGTGTTGTTCACTAGCACTTTTTGATGCTGAATCGAACGGAATGAGCCTTGAAGGTGTGAGACTACGTCAGGTTGTGCAAAATAATAAAACACCGTTCCTTTTTCTTTTCCGTATCGAATTACCAGTTATTTATTATTATTTCTGCAAAGTGAGCTGGCAGTTTGAAAAAGTGAGCTGAAAACAAAATTATAAGAGCATTTTGAATTGTGTTTAAAATACGAAATTGACGAGGAATGAAACGGATCGGATAGAGAACGGCGAAGTTCGAGTCGGATGAAATCGATTTTGTGATTTCTTCAAGGTCACTTCCTGTCTCTCAGCGGTCTTATTGGTCGTCCAACAAATCGGACGCAGCCACAAGTATACAAGTGAATCATTGCAATATCCTCATAACAGACTAACCAAATCACATTACGCATATTATAATCGTACATCTGAGCTAAAGGAAAACGGTACTGCAGGCGTGCCACCCAATAATCGACATTTGTAAAACTTGAGAAAAATTCACAACACAAAGAAAAACTGTCTTGAAATGGGTAATGAATTATTACTATTCAATTTACAAAATAATTCTTATTTGACGTGACAGTGACTATATGATGCAATTAAATCAATATTGACGACAGTAATCTTTCTCCTTTAGCATTCATACGTTTTTGCATCAGTCATTCATCTTAGTGTCACTTAATAATTCGTACTAATTGGCCAAAATTGATTCTGCAGAATCGATTTCTATTTGCATTCATAACGTTCTCAGAGCCGATAATTTTTCGCAAGGTGCCTTTGTCCAACGAGTGCTCGCGATTGAAGATGAAGGACTAAATAGAAGAATTAAAAGACAGACAGCTTGCCATAAAATTTGTCAGAGGTAGCTAACTGATGAGAGCGAACGAGAGAGAGAGAGAGAGAGAAAGTGACGAAGGAAGGGGGGGGGCAGAGACAGATGAATGAAACGATCGAGAGAGGACAGTATTGAATGAAAACTCTACAGATTGGTTGGATAATCTCACTCCCATAGGAATCCTTAAGTTCAGAGTGACACGTAACGGAGAGAATGAGAAACCGTAAGTGCCAGCGAATTTAGTGGCTTTGTGTTGGTGCCGAATACGGTGAATAGCGCTGGACGAAAGGAACGAACCTTAGGAACTATTGTAATGAAGTTCAAGTTCAGACTGGGACAGACTGTATTAGTTTAGAAGTGTGATGAAGCAAGCAATGTGGGATTAGATGGGAGGGGTAGGAAAATATGATTGGCTAGTCGACAGAACAGGAGATGTAAGTGGAAGCTTCAGAATTTGCCCCAGGCAGATTTTCAGGGGTTTGTTTCGACTCTGGATTAGAATTCAACCAGAGAGCCCTTCGAGGATTAAATCCGTCACAAGAACATTGACACAACGCGAGAAATCCGTGAATTCAAACTATCGATTCACTTATTACCGTTATTCACAGTTTTTCTCCAATAATACCTGAATAGTAAACACAACTCTGCTAAAAAAATTCATGGTGACAGTCTTATGAACCGCCAATTCACTGAATGTTCATTAATGGTCGTGGTTCAACAATCTACAGATCTTAAGGACCGTCGCAAATCTTTAGATAAAATGATTTCGTTTTAAAAACAAACAGAAACATTTATTGTACGCACCTGCTTGTCAATGATTTGTTTTTGCCTTGGGCTAGGGGTTAACTTTTTGCCTGCTGTCGGAAGTATATAAAGCATTCCGACCGTCCCACAAGTAGGATATGCACCGCGGCCAAACGACCTTTTGTTCCAGTCCTAATGTCTTACAGTTCAATCCCTAGCCTCCTAAAGAAAACCAGGTAATTCCTGCAAGAGTTTTCATTGATAACCACCCTGGGAGAAGTGGTACCAAAGACCAGAAGTCGCTTTCTCTCAAGTCCCCAGCACTGGGCCAGGACATGGTAGGAGTATCCTCATCCATGCCACAACACCTACATCGAGGAATGTCGACTATACCCATAACATACATGTGTTTGTTCATTCTGCAGTGCCCGGAGATGAACTCAACAATCTGCCTTAGGTCCTTAGGAAGGTTGTGTCTTTTCTCACATGTTTGTAATGAGATAAAGCGTTGGAGTGCCTTACTTCCGCAGCATTGCAGACTGCCTGATGCATTCTTCTGACATATTCTTCCATAGTTCTCTTGACTAGTGACAGAGAAATCCCACAATGGGGGGGTTCAATTCAAGGGGAGAATTGTATGAGTAACAGGAACAAATGTTAATTTATCCTGTCTGTATATGTTCACATTCCTAGTACAAAGAAATTTACTATCGAACTACGTATAATGTTATGAAAATCATCACGCGCAGAGTGATTGTACACAGTTAAAACAATTCATTTTATCGTTCCGAAACAAAGGGTTCTCCGGAACCATTTTCAGGAAGAACAAAACACTTAGGTTCTTCCAAATTACTTGGCCGAATTAAATTAATCTCTGAAATAAGTTAGTTTACTGATCATTAAACCCAATCCAATTACTGTTGTCAAATCTTCTAATTACTTTCTGAAATGTCAAACGTAGAATTCCCTTCCGCCCAGCAGTCACTCAACGCGAGTCATAAAATCGAAACAGGGCCGGAAACTCGACGCCCCAACTTGGCCGAAATTCCAGGGCCAGGATGGCTCGACTGAAATTTTAATGACTTGAGGGGAAACAACCGGAATTGCTGCTGTGGCGGTGGGGGGGGGGGGGTCGCAACTTCGAGCATTTGCTGAGACCGAGTTAGAGATGGGTTCACTCCCGCGTGACGTCCTGTTGACAATATGACCCCCCCAACCGAAAACTTTATACTGAAATTTGGCTTTGAACTGTAATTTTTATTACATTTTCCTGGATAGGTTTCATTTCAACTTGCCGTATTATGGTTTTGAAAGTCGTTGATTAAATTACAATTCTCTGGGGCTACCGTTATCATCGTCATCACGGTACGTTACACCAAAGCCAAAATCAACGTCTTTGATACTTCGAAAACTATTCACCTGATAGTATTCAATTCAACAGAAACATTTTTTTTTTTAGAAGGGTAATAATCCTTTTCTAGTGATAGCGCGTAAAAACATTTAGAAATGGTAGTTGATGAAACCGCGGGGGTTTGAAAATCTGGAATTTCTGGAGTAAGTAGTCACTATGTATTTTATGAGCGTTATCAATCTCTCATCTTATAGGTACTTGATTCAACTATCACCTCAATGTTTCTGAATATTACTTTACCTTCTGAGCGGAGTCTATAAGGGGGAAAAATGCGTTAGAAAGGATTTTCTTCAACATGCAATTTATCGTGCAGGTCTCGTCATTTTCTCACACATCAGAATTTAGCGACACTATGGAGTCATTGGGAACTGCCCATGAAAGAAATTCAATCAAAATCGTGAGGGCCGTTTTTGGGAAAAAAATATTTGGTGTTTCGATCAATATAACTATTGTTAGGTTTGACCGGATTTTGATCGTACCCTTATTTTGGCGTTCCAATGTGCCCTGCTAGCTAGAACACAACCATTCTATCCAGCCGATTACATAACTTGCCTTTCTACTTCGTAGAGCCAAAGAAAGTACTAACAGTCAATCGAGTCAGCAGCTTAACATTTAAATGGAAACATTAAGCAACCACGTTATTCAGTGGTTGTTACGGGAAAAACAGAACTGAAAAAGGAATTACGACTGTAGCAAACCAATGCCTTTCTACTGAAGCAAACGTTTCAGGCTTTTCACGTGAGATCTGCACGTATATTGTCAACAACGTTTCCCGCTTCTTCTCTCTGGTTAGCAGCCTTCTTTGATTTGTTCGGAGTCTACTTTCTTTCGGGTTGTTTTTTTACAAGACAACTTAAACACGTTTCAGAGAGGAATCAATTAATACGAGGATAATCAACATTAATGTTGAACGCAGTTATTGAGGAGCTGAAAATGCCAACATCAAGCAAGAAACATGATGTTATGTAATGACTCTGATCTACACAAACAATACGAAGGACGAAAACTGAACATATTAGAAAACATGGAAATTTATAAACACAAAAACTTCAATGGACAGATCATAAATGAACAAATCAACACAAAGTGCGACACCATACTCACACCACTCAAAACACTACACAAACGAAAACAACCAAATGACAGATTTACAGACCACCCTACAAAAAAAGACGGAAATTCCACAATTGACAGATCATTCAAGACGTTCCATTCACCTTTAGGGGTTTTCCCCCTGAGGTACATGACCTCCTCGCCCCGACGCTCCATCATCCCGTTAACCTTCCTTTCGTATATAAAGACCAGGACCAACTGACTGACTCCAGTACAAACTTAACGGCCAGACGATGATGTCTTTACATCGAAAGCGCTTGCCCACAGCCAGCCACCAGCCAGAGGAGACGGACTCACTTAACAGATACGTTAACTTTATTAGTAATTTGCCTACTGGCGGACATGACCGGAATTGCTTCAATACCTGTGCTGTGTAGTGTTTGGGAAATTATTGGGTTGCCTCTGCTTATGTCGAGGGTTCAATTGAGTGATCAGCGTATAATCAATACGTACAGCCAACACGAACAAGCCAAACCTACAGCTAAAAAAAATGTTGGGGAAGATTCGTGTTTATTGTTTCTGAATTATAGCGGATACACCGCAAAAAACCAAATAAATCCTGACGTTGCTTCCAATGATTTTGTGGCCATTACAGAACTTCTATCGACTATCCCATTACATCATAGGACTACCAGCACGATTGTTAGAGAACTCTAACATCATATGAGCGGGAATTATCGAGAGGAAAACAGCAATAAAATCAATTTTGGTAGAAACGTCAAATATTTTCTTGCCAGTCTTAAAATCAAATTATTACAGCACTGCCGAATTATCCTGAGTGACCCTCACAAATAAATGTTATTGGAATCTTTTGGGATTCTTGAGAAAAAAAATTGGTGTTTTAATCACTATGATAACTATAACTAGTTTTGGATCGATTTGGATCATACGCGGATTTGGGCTTCGCTGGCAAAATATCAAATTTGAGATGCTTTGGATCGGTTCTCCTCTCTCAAGACACACACACTTAGATCATTCTCTCAAATGGCGTTCTTCAGACTCAGATATCTCTGAAACGCGAAGGCCTGAAGAAAACTGATGTTCCTAATTTTTTCAGCCGAATACATAACCTTCCTTTCTACTTCGTACAAATTAGAAAAGTAAAAATATGCTTCGGATATGTATCATCCTACAAAACCCGCATCCAAAGCGAGTCAATCAATACACAAGATTTGATTGACTGAGGAATGTAAACTGAGAGAGATAAACTTTGAACCCAATGAATGAATCTTTAAATGCGAGGACCGAATTCTTTCACAACATCATTTGTCTTTTGCATCTACGACATTGGGATCATCATCGTGTTAGAAGGCATTGGAACTTTTCAAATTGGTTCGCACGTCATATACTTCACTGTCGTAGTCACGTATTTTATTACTGGTGACATCAAGAGTAATAAAAGGGTGATATAACTCGTAATCTCCAGTGGCCCATCTTTAGAGGGGAAGCAATCAATCGCAGGAGGCCGCTCATTTGTCATTCCTTTTTTTTTTACCCAGCCCATCGTTAGAAAACAAGAGGTATCAAAAACTGTCAACACTGGTAGCCGAGATTCAGATGTTAATAGACCCTTCCAGAATTACCACTTTACCGCGTCTCTTCCGTCAATTCCCTTCCGACGGTCGATCCTTCACTCATCTCCTAATTGATCCGTCAACGACGGTCCTACGGTGGGCTCAGACGTGACGTTTCCACCTCAAACAGGTTGATGCTGTGGAAAAGGTTGAATTTTACACGGTGAAAAGTGGAAGGTTCGAAAAATCAAAGTTACCTTAATTTCATTAAGTTCATTTCGGCTTAGAACAAGTTACTTGTGAGTAAGGTGATAACTAATTAACACAACCGAGCATGCAGTGAAAATGAATTTACGAAAAAGTTAAGAAAACACTTACTCAAAATAGACCACCAACACTAAAGTTAACGTACCTGTTAGGTGAGCCCGTCTCCTCTGGCTGGTGAGTTACTGTGGGCAAGCGCTTTCGATGTAAAGACATCATCGTCTGGCTGTTAAGTCAGTACTAAAAGTTTACGTTCAATCAAAAGAAATGGGGATGAAACGTATAAGAGATGTTCGCCAAGGAGTCGGCTCTTCCTCGAATTGTCGCTCTTTTTTTAAGGTCTTGATCATTCCATTGATCCGTTCGTCCCTCCACTTCACCATTTTCCTTGCTCGATCACGTTGAGTTTTCAAATTAGAGTACTCACTTAACGGCCAGACGATGATGTCTTTACATCGAAAGTGCCTGCCCACAGCAACTCACCAGCCAGAGGAGACGGACTCACCTAACAGGTACGTTAACTTTAGTAATTTGCTTACTGGCGGATATAACCCAATTGCTTTAATACCAGGCCACCAACAAATTTATAGGTAAGAAATAATGATCTTGATAATGATAATGAGCCCTGTTTATTCCATAACAATTATTGCAAAATTCAACTTTTCAAAATTCACAATTCAAACATAAATGAAAAGTTGATGATGATTTTAAGATGAACATAAAATGATTCGAACGGAATGTTTGGGGCGACAGAAATCATCATCGAAAACCTTAGGTCAATGCTCAGTGTTTCCGACCTAACCAGGTACCTGCGGTATACTAATCCGCTGATGTAGCGGAAGTTCTTGTATTCTTTATTTTCCTCACTGACCTACCTTACATCAATAACTGTTGCCCTTGTGGATAAATACCTGACTGAACCGCTCCAGTATTCGTTCCTTCTCCGTCGCTCAACATTCTACGACTATCTCCGCTCCACTAAATCTCGTGCGGCCGATTCTCTGACTACCCGATCACTCGAACAGTAATACTTTCGCGCTAACTCTCGTCTGTACTTATTTCGTCTGTTTCCTGGTGACTTCGTTCGGAACTATTCCTCTACCAATATATCAGTAAACGTGTATAAATTCAGAAGTCAGCGTTCAGAGCACCCCTAACTCATCTCATTCTACCTCTAATGTGCCCAAACTGAACATTAAAAACTCAGCCCATACAACGTGATAGTAAATCAAAACCTTCACACATTGAGTGTTATAATACCCCCAACTTAACTCAATCTGACGTCTGATAAATCCGATGAGATGATACTGGGAAAACTACCATTTGCAATAAGGAAATGGAAACAGTAGCCCACCAAAAACAAAACAAATGCTGTAACAGCCCTGAGGTCTTTTTAGGATTATCTAAGCCTTCTCTGGGTACTTGTAAAGCGATTGCCCATGCAACAGCAGCATGGCTTGCATTTTCTCGCAAGATTTTTTTTCATTTATGCAAGCTTCTTCTACAAGGGCTTCTAAGTACAAGAGAACACACACACCCATTACATTTAATATTAAGGAAATGGCTTCTAAAGAATATCGTACACAAACGCATATATTGATATAACTGGTTTAAAATTGCGAGAGATAGAGAGAAAGAGGGAGAGAGAGAGAGAGAGAGAGAGAGAGAGAGAGAGAGAGAGAGAGAGAGAGAGAGAGAGAGAGAGTCAAATAGGGGGTGTAGTATACGGACAAAACGTTGATTGGTTGGATACGAACTAGAGATCCACGAGAGAGTAGTGCGTAACAAGTATATGACAGTCACACTGCACTCTGCAGTTACAGGTAGTAAGTCTCTGAATAGTCGAACTCATGTAAAATTAGCGATAACAAAAACCAGGGTAGTAGTGAATTAAATTTATATGAAGCGTAACGCCAAATAAATGTGGGACAGTAAGCATGATTCTTCCAAAAATGCGTGGGATGACATTCATAACTTTTGAATAGAGCGGGGGAGGTCAAGAACAGAACACGCAAAACCTTTCTGTTCAGCATTAAACGTTTTCTCCACGCTTGTACTACGCTTCTTCCGTTCTTCCAGCCTTCAAGGGGAGTTGAAAATCGAGACGATTGGCCGATGTTGACGGCTAAAATCATAACATCTCACGCCCTTCCTGTTCTGCCTGAGTGACACAAGTCGCAGACAGGCGTTGAGTCATCCCCATCCACGGCGGAACAAACGTCTGCCAGCTCCACTTAACTAGCGGAGCCCTTCCATCAATTATTCACCCCCTCCCCCCCATAAAACGCCCCTTTTCTTCCGCTTCCCTGGCGTTGTTAATACTTCCGAACATTACTAGGTTTGGTGTATGCGTATAGTTTTAATTTTTCAACGACAACAAGCAGAAATACCACAACTGAAAAATAATTTTAAAGACTCGTGACTCTCAAATTGCAGTGATTTTTGGCATTCGTTAGGGGCAAATTGAAGATTTGGCATCGCTTCAGTAGCATAATAGTAATGACCTTTGAAATCAATGCTTACTTGAGAGAGGAATCAGAAGGACATTGAAAAGGACGATCACAACTAAAGTGTGCTCGTTATTCAGGTTGCATAAAATGTTGACACATCAGCAGAGAATTTAAAAGCGGAGGGTTGATGGTACATTCTTTTCTTATTAACAGCCTTTCAGATACCATCACGCGTCCTTCTCTATCTTTCATTACTTGTCATTGAGAAGCTGTAATGACATCGATTCATCACCATTTCAAAACTGTGACTCCATCAGTTCAGATGGAGTGCGATAATGTGTTCCCACCCAATTCGAATGATTAAACTATAAATCCGTCCAACATCATTTTATCCCTGACGATCGACTATTGTAGGGTAGTGAATGTGCTTCGAATCCGCCGTTTCCACATAAACTAAGTACAGAAACATAATTATTTATCTACGTCACAAACATAATTTTGCGATTCCTATCCGCAAGTTTGATATATCTTTCTTGTACTGCATGTAGTACGAAATGTAGTCTAGCAAACAGAAAAAAATGTCAATAAATGGTACCATCAACCCAGAAATCACTCTTTGATGATAGAATGTCTGGTGCATAACAACTCACAACTCATCGTCCCACGTAAATTACACCAGCTACTATATAAACGGTCACGAGACGGTCAACATGGTTCTTTTGAGAAGGATCTACTGTTTCGGTATTATCGGATGAAAAATGCTCGAATTTATCGGGCTGCTGCCACGACCTTAATTGAAAACCCCCGACATATATATGCCATTAGTGATTCACATGGTTTCTCTGCAGTGGTTCACCGTGAAGAAAAGTGGTATCACTTGAAGTTCTATAATTTATTGACGACCTTTAATAAGCAATCACTGTATGGGTCATACTCGAGTAAATCTCCGTCAAAACTGTTTTTTTTTTTGAGGAGGATCATGTGAATTATTTAGAAATCGTGGAACATAAACTGTTACAAATATTAGTGATTGAAACAGCAGGGGCTTGCATTCTGGAATTTCCGAGATTTCTCCTATATTCTCATGAACGCTATGAAATTTTCATCATACGTATAGATTACTACCCTGGTTTTTCTCAGAATGCTAGTACCATATTATCAGGATTTGTCAGAAGAAAACTGCGCCAAAGTCGATTTTTTGATAGTCTGGTATACTACCGTGCGAACAACAGACGGCTAGAAATAAAATAAATGTTGGCATAAAAATGTGGGTCAAGATACCTAGAAGAAAAGTCAGTTGAGTTGATCAAATTAAGTTGGACTGACTAAGTAAATTGCGTGAGGTGGGGGGACTCGGTTGTCACCTATCACACTAATATTTATGGAAAAGAATACGTATGTAGGCATTTATGGTAAAGTTAGTTGTGGCCAGTTTTCTGACCGATGTAAGTAAGCGTTTCATTGTATTTTAACACGGTGTTTACCCACTATACAACTACTATTATCTTCATCAAAATTATGGCAGAATAAAATTACGTAATTTGTATAGAGATAAAACTTTTTAAGAGCGTGTTAATAAAATGACACTAGATTCAATAGCGACGAAGAAACTACAGTACACACTAGGGGTGTTAATAATGGTACCACCAGTACAGAATAGGACGAAACCGTCACTAACAACAACAGCAAACCCCAGAGCCACCCTAGAGACACTTACACGTGGAAAAAGATAGTAATCTTACGTTATCCTTTGAGAGAAATACATTTTCATTTAATTTCTACAATTTCATACGACTTTTTTCCCCTCGCGTTGGGCGTCTACTAAACAAGTGCGCGGGTGTTTGGTGAGGACCATCCGCTGTGACTCTCTTAAATTAAGTTGTCCTTGTGTTATGGTGTTGAACAAATATTGGTTGGGCTTTTATACTTCCTCAAAGCCAAGGATATTCAATTTCAACTATCTCTGACCTTTTCACATTGCGTTGTTTTTACTAACTCTTTGTTAATCGGACTTCGACGAAATTCAATTAAACGAATTCAATCGGTTTAGTGGTTCTTCCGCAAAGTTTACTGCAGTCACACGCACAGATCGATTAGTAGCTGACACACGTAAGACGATTTGGAGTGATTAGGTTTCCACGATTCATGGTGCCTCAAAACGTCACCTCCGATTACAATCCATTCCTTCCTTTTTTGGACTAAGGGAATTGAAATGAGCGATCGACGTTGGAGCTAGATTCAGTACATCGTCAAGTGATGAGTGTAGTGCCTGATGCTTCATTTTTTCGCACCTTGTTGCACACAATAGAATACGTATTCCGAAAATCAGCGAGAGTGGTTTCCTGCAGTCTCACCTGAATTACAAGCGCGACTGTTAGGACGCAATATTTTATGTGCTTTTTGTGGTACCCGCTCGACCACTTGTTGAGAGCACGACATCTCGCGCGAATTTCGTGAGAAATTTCTCAATTGTGCTACGGCGTACAAACACACACATGTACCCATTTGATGTGAAATTAAATTTTTCGAACCAAATAAATAAAAACAAGGTTTTGACCTCGACTCGGGTTCGGGAGATGGAAAGTCGTCTCACCTGATTTGTTGATTGGCGGCTGCTGAAGGGGTTGCACGGGGGCCGTCGCGTGGTTGAGGAGGTATTTGGCGGGTTCCAACTTGACACCCGCGGGAGCTGCGCCGGGCGTCGGAGGCGCGACAGCGGGCACTGCGCCCGCCGGCATCATCAAAGTCGACATCGCCAACATCCCGAAGTGACCAACGAAACAAACTAAAGAACGTTCACCGGTTTTACGAATTCAATTGACTTCTTCGAAGGCCTTCCGAAATAAATTGGCTTATTCCAACGAATTGACGCGGACTTACGTATAAAATTCGATTCAAACCATCAAATTAATATAAAATCGCGTATCGAGCGAATTTCGGAGGACGACAAAACGCGTTCGTCCTCCGTTCAACTGAAAAAAAAAATTAATTTATCAAAAAAATTATAAAAAAAAGTAACGAAATAAAAAAAAAGGCAGTTCGTCGCGAAAAGTGCGTAAGTGACAACCAAAACCGTTTTCCCCCCGGTAAACGTCGACGATCAGGGAAGGAGCATCGGAGGCGGTTTTCCAATTGGGAGCCGGTGACAGGAGGAGGGCGGCCCGTGACGAAAGACGCGGAGTTCCGAAGTCGGTGGTCGGGATATACGCGCGGAGCGGTGGCTGAGCAGTGACTGAGCGGGGAAGCCCGGGACAGCGCCCCTTCTTCACCGGCGGCGGCGTTCGGTCCCGACGTCGACCGAAGGGATGATGACGGGAGGGGAGGCGAGCGAAGCGCCTCCCCGGGACCGATAGACATTTCCCGGACGTTCGGGGAGGCTCCGCAGGGGTGAGCTAACGGTTCTGTTTCCAACTCGAGCACCGCCAACATTTTCACCCCTCATTTCAAATCCCGCCGCTCTTCAACCATCTTTTCAAACTTATTTATTAAAGATTGATTTCGACAAGACGACGAAGATTTAAATAGTCAAAACGTTTCCGTATATGCCAATTCTGCATGCTATATCCTACATCAGCTGATACAACGGCAATTACTCTCTGAAAGATGAACCGAAAATTTCCTTGCCTGGTGAGACGAGTCTAAGACCAAAGCAGCGTTTTTTTTCGCATTTATTCATGAAATTCACATTAGGCACAACGGCAGTTGTAGCAACGTAAACTTTCGGCAACCCACGTAGATTCGAGGATTATACATATACGGGTGCTGTATCTTCGTTCAACGCATTTCTACAGGAACATTTATGAAGAACATAATGTAGGTACTAGGAAGTGCTTGAAGGTACTCCGTTAGTTTGATCGATATAGTTAGAGCCGTTTTCGAGATAATTGGAAAACCGATTAACTCATCCTGTTCAACAAATCTCATTTTTCGATCCATGATGGCTATCATATACATCCGTTCAACCGGTAGATGCAGAAATAGTTACGGAGAACAAATTGTGGGTAGAGGTTGCTTAAAGACACTCCATATGATTGTTGAAATCTAGTGAAGCATTTACCTCAAAATTTACGAAAAAGTTCCAAAAAAACATTATTTTTCGACACACTTTGCGTTTTGTCTCTACTCAATGGACTGTCAGAGGAACCCTTATTGAGAACAATATATGGGTATCAACTATTTGAATACATCCTGTGAGTTTTGTGAAAATCGTTGAAGCCGTTTTGCCAAAAAGCTTAAAACTCCTATTTTTGCTTCATAGCTTATATCTCCGTTTATCGTATTTTCATGGAAATGTGTATGGAAAAGTAAAGTTTTGTGATAACTAGTAGAAATAACTCAACAGTTTAATTAAAATCGTTAGTTAAAAGGTGCTTTACTGTGTTGTATTATTGAATTATTGAATCCCCACACCAAAAACTGAATAATAATTTAGTGAACGGTTGAGCACTATGTTGTTGAGGGCTGAACGATATATTTTCGTCGCTCCATTTTGAAGGCCCCTAGTTTGGTGTTGGACCGAATACCAATGTAGTATGGTGGCGAAGGGCTTGGCCCCTCTTGTTAGTTCCTTCGAGAAGTAGAGTCTACCTCACTACGAATACAATTTCACTGTTTCCCAATTAGTCGCACCTTTGACACCTTCCTTACTAGACTCTGCATCGAAAAACACCTGACGGAAAATACCAAAAACGACGTAATGGTAATAAAACTGCCATAAGCACTTTGGGCTAGGGCGATCGAATTGCCAAGCGGGTGGGCATAACTATATCCCAAATGTAATTGGACATTGCAGATTTAGAATTCAGATTCTTTGAAACGTAAAGTATGTTGAGTACTGAGTTGATTCACCTCATATCTAAGTTAGATCAGCAGTGTTGAAACATTTTGTGCCTGCAAATACATTTATTTTAAAGTAAACTGTTATGTATGAACCCTCGACTCTCTCGGTGCATTTGGCCCTCTCTTGTCTAGGATTAAGTCTCTCTGGACGCGCATCGTGTATCCAGATTTTAGGCACCACCTTGGCCCGATTCTCTGCTAGTTCCGGCGTTCCACAGGGTCATACCTATGTCCTCTTCCCATCATAATTGTGATTAACCTTGTCTGCAACCATATCAAAGGCATTGTATACGGCGATGGCATGAAGATCTTTATTCAAGGGAGTGGCGTGCTCTACTGTACAAATCACCTCCATACAAAAAGTATGCTTTCGAGGATAATTGTTTTTACAGTTATCATTGAGATAACAGTAGTTCATAGTAACCCCAATTTTCTCGTACTCCATTCATTGCCACTGATCTGCCAGCCAAACATAAAATTTGACTCGCATCTGGCCGGCCCTCACAGTGGGGTTCATTTTTTCTCTTTTGTAGAGGCTACAGGTGTTGTTCATTCTGGAGGCAGTATCCCAAGAGCAAGTTCTGCTGGTTTGCTTATATTGGAATTTAGTGTACTGTGGCGATATGGTTGTACAGTGAACTATAAGCTGAGCTTGGACGTCAAGGGTTGCCATGCGACAGATGACTCAATCGATGGCTAAGTGAAATAAGTGAATAAATGTGATAGAAGAGTGTAATGGAACTAATGGGAATTGTGCATCTATCTACACGGCACGTGAGATCGAGTGCAAATAAATGGTCGCTAGATGGATGAAAACAAGTAGGCTTTGACGATACCTAAATTCTGTTTAACCATATATTCAAATATCTGGTGCGTTGCAACACACAACTTCCTTAGCTCTACGTCAATTAACTTTGTACATGGCTAATTCTATTTAATCGATTAATTTATCACTCAGTTCCTTTGAACTTGGTCAAACAACACTTCACGGCAGCAGGAAGCGGTAGCGCCTACAGTTCTGGAATTTATTGTGCTGCTCATACTCATTGCAGTACCATTATTGAGCAATTGGTACACACAACTTTGATGAGGCTGTAATCACGAATTTTTCGAAGAAGGATAGTAATCACTTTTGCAGAGTTATTGGGTAATAACTGTTAGAACAGGTAGTAAGCGAAACAGCAGTAGTTGAAATTCAGGAATTTCTGGAGTGAGCTCCATCTATCTCATGAGCGGTTTTAAACACTCACCCTTTAGGTATTGAATTGGACTACAATACCCATTTTCTTTAACATTCTACCAACATTCCAGTGACGTTTATAAGGAAAACCCGCGCTAAAAACGCTTTTGGTCGAAAAGTTTGATAATTTATTGTGCTGCTCTCGTCATTTTCCCGTAGATAGTACTTTTACGGTATCATTGCTCTATTGAGAGCTATCAATATGAAAAATTTAATCAAAATTCGAGCCGTTTTTGAGAAAACAAATTTGGTGTTTTAATCACTATGATAACTATAGTTAACTTTCGGTGGATTTTGTTCATACCCTTATTTTGGCGTGCCTTGGTAACCTGTAGGCTAGACATCAAATTTGAGGAGATTTGGTTCAGTCGCTTTGCCTAAAAACCACTCTTAAATCAATTACGTCGAAAGTTTTGGTAATTTATTGTGCTGCTCTCGTCATTTTCCCATTATTGGGGATTTTATGGTATAGTTGCCATATTGGGAGCTATCAATATAAAACATTTAATAAAAAATATTTGGTGTTTCGATCACTATTATAACTATAGTTAACTTTCGGAGGATTTTCTTCAAAAACTTATTTTAGCGTCCCACGGTGACCTGCGGGCGAAATATCGAATTTGAGCTGATTTAGTACGGTGGTTTTCTCTAAAAGTCGTTTACAGACACACATAGACAATTTTCCCAAATAATGTTTTTCAGACTCAGGGGGTCTGAAACGTAAAGAACTGAAGAAAACTAAAAATAAAATTGTCAGCCGATTACATAACTTTCCTTTCTACTTTGTAGAGCCAAGGAAAGTAAAAAGAGAGACTAGAGATTAGAATCACACAATTTGGCCGTTATCGTCTCTGGATATTGCGAGGATTGGCGAAGGGGCTTGGGGATTGATTTTCGCTTGGGAGAAAAACTAAACTGAGTGAAACTCTACCACGAATGAGGGAAAGCCTCAGCCTCCATCCGGGAACACAAGTGACCTTTTTTCTGCTTCGAGGGTCCATCGTCAGTGAAGATCCATCCAAAGGAAGTATTGGCTGAGGCGCTTTCCAACAGTTTGAGTGCAAACATTTTTATCAAATCGATCTGGGCAGCTGGGATCGATCAAAGAACGCATTGCTTCGGTTTGAAGGTGACGTGTTCGAGAAAATTTTATTTTTGGAGGAATCGATCATTGACTTTTCGACCGCTAACTGAACATGCTCAGTACATTGTAACGTGCATCGTACACTAGTTCCTAACAAAAATGGTTAACATGCCCATGCATCTCACCCTTTGCGCACACTCATTCTTTACTTGGTTTGTGAACCACTTACCTGAAACAGAAAAAGAAGGAATTACATGACGTCTTTTCGTATGAAAAATAATGAGTTTGCACGTTGTAAATAATAGCTCAGGGAGGAAGATTTTTTTTGTTGTAACAAGCTCAGCAGTGTTGCATGAGCTAGGAGTGATGAAGTGGGATAAGGCGTTGGAGGTTGAATCAACGGATGGATGAGGAGGAGGAGGAGGAGGGGGGTGCAGACAGGTGGAAGGGCAAGATTGAACTGGGAAGCTGAGAAGAGAAACTGGCGGACTGGCATCCTCGGATAACAAGTAGCCTAATAGTTGGGAAGGCAAGAAAATCACCAACAATCTGATGTTTTATTCACGCACTAATCCCGTCTTATTAGCTTCCCTCTCTCTGGGAGCTTGTCGCTTCTCTTCATCTCGTTTTTCGTTCTCTTGAAACAAGGTGAAGAACGTGGGGCGGAAACCACGAAAATACAGATTTTTTTTGTTCATTCTTCTACGTTTTGTCCCCCCCATAACTAGGAAAGTGGGAAGACGGAGGCAGTTTTGTCATGAATACGTGCTGCGTACTCATTTCACGGTTATTTGTCTCTTTCCTTGTCTTCTTTTTCGTTATATATATCTACATTCTCCGTCGCATACGGAAAACTCTCTCCCGACTAGCACTCAAAACGCGGGTACCAAGTAGTTGAGCGCAGGGTTCGAAAAGAAAATATTCGGTATCGCTCATCACCCAAATTACCTCACACCTTTCAGGATTCACATCTCGTCCAAAGATATTCAACGGAAATGGAGAACAAGACGTACATATTGGTTTGTTGTAAGTGCTTTATCAGTTTGACCGAAATATTGAAAGCCTCCTACCAGCAAACAGAAAGAGCTCGACACAGGCCCCTTGTTGAGTGAAATATTGTGAATCATCGAGTTAAAATGTGGGAAATAGGCCACTGATACTCTAACTCCGGGTGACTAGACTCTCTTCCACTCATCCGATAACCTTCGATAAGCCAGGGGCTCGACACAAGCATGAAAACGGTTCTGCTAACCCACTTGGCAAGATACATTGACCAAAAACGTGGCATAACAAGTAAAGCTCGTTTGATTTTGAATATTCCAACCATCTATGACATCATGTGCGCGGTATTGTGAGCGTCTTCCAAATTTGAGGAGTACGAAATCCATAAGACCACTCACGCACCTACAGCTTGAGTTGGAGATATCCTGCAATTGTCGACTCCGTTTATGCTATCGTAAAGTTGATCTGTGTATTTGCAAAGTCAGATGCTGATTTTACGATGATCCGTGCAAGTTCACTCATCAGAAGGACTGCGAGTTGGTGCACTTGAGACATTTTAATGTATTTATTCACTCATAGTGGTATAACTAAGCAATACTCATCAACTAAGCTCGACCATTTGGATATCGGGACGTCGTTCGGTCGAATCAACCAACTCAACCATCCAAACAAACTATCGCTCTGTACCTTAAACATACCCTTCGGTCTTCATACGAGCGTTTCGTATTGCGTACTTTGATTTTTACGTTTGGACATTTCGTTTTTTATTGATTTAATAATTTCCATTGCCACAGTCGTTGGCTTCATGTTCAATATATTGCCAGTTTGTTTAGTTGACTTTTTACTTTCCTTGATGATACGAAGTATAAACGTCCATGTTTTTAAACCACTGTAGAGGTTTTTTTTCATTAATTTTATAGTTTCAACAAGATCAAATAGAACTGCAACTTTTTGTCTGAAGGACGCCTGAATGGTACAGTAACGTAAGTAAAGAAGGCTGCATGTTTACGAAATGGAAGGTTGTAGTGCTGATGAATTGGATAATCAAAATTTCGGCGCTCAGGAATTTGAGTTTAGATAAGTGCAATGATAAACGGTACTATACTCTGTAGTTGCATTAAGGAGGTAGTTAATTGATTACTGTTAAGCCCACTTTCAGCCCATGGAAGAATAATCAGGAGTCGGTTTTTGGTATTTCTCACTTTCACCTCTTCATCGTGTTTCACGCAAACACTTTTGTGCAACCTCTGCAGTGCGACTTGCTAGTCTAGTTAGCTACCTGTCATTTCCGCTAAACCTCCATTTGGGTCTCCCCCCCCCCAAAGCACAACGAGCGTCTAAAAATAATAACCGAAGGGCCGAGCATGTGGAGAGCTATTGTTCCCGTTTTGAGCAAACAGTGCTCGCTTGTTGAATTTGTACCGATCGAACCCAAACAGCCGAATGGGAGTGAAACAGGTGAAAGGGAAGACGAAGGGACGTGGTTGGAGGGGATCGTGCTGAATAATTGGTGCTAGCAGGTCGAGCCGAACCGCTCCTGCTAGTTGGAGCGCCCAGGTTTTCATTTCATGCATATGCAATAAAGCAAGTTTCAACCGCCGACTTTTCATTAGACGTAGTCAAACCCCCCCTCCTATGGCCCCACAGAAATGAGCCATATCGTTTTCAAAGGCTCTTATTTGCCTCTCTCCCATCTCAAATATTATGATGTCTGAGTAATAATTCCGTAGTTTCGAATCCGGCAGGTGGCCGAGAAACCGTATTTTTCTGCTCATGCTAACTCTTCTTAGTTCTGAGTAAAACGAATTGATATGCATGTAAATGGAAAAGTACGCGGATCTCATCAGGCAGAGCACCTGGAAACATGGAAAGCACTTTGAGAATGAACACGTTCTCTCGCGAGTTCTTCAATTATTGTTTGTTAGCATAACTCACAGTTTTTATCATGTAATAGTAAATGTATGTTATATTGTGCCCATATACAGAAGCGAGAAGGCATATAAGATTAGAGCACTAGAAGAGACCGTGTCCTGGCTCCGGTGCAGCGAAAAAAAAAATCCTGGGAGAAGCTACAGCTGAGTGTGTCGCCAGCATTTTTTGATTTATCATGATCTAAACTGCAAGCCGTTCTCCTGGCAACCTTCACTCAGCGCTGCCTAACCCCTCCATCACAAATGCTCGTGTATATCAGTGAGGAGCTCTCGTCATCTCGTTATTTTTCTATCACTCATATTTTTTTGATTTTCACTTTTCCATTGTAAAAACAAAAAAACTACAACTTTTATAAGCTTACAATTGAAGTACTGAAATAGGTGTGCTTCACATCCCCATGCACTTCACGGATTTTTATCGTCCCACCAACTAATCCAATCTGCAGTTTTCGCTCGCTTTATATACTTTAACCGATGATGAAACTGTTAGTACGTAAAATTCCAAAATTTATTTGGTGACCCCAACTAATCCCACAATATTTACGGAGCAGCGAGTATGTAGGTAATTCATTAAGTTATCAGAAACAAGGCTTTTTAGTTATTGTTCAGAAACTACACAGAGAATACTGCAAAGAAAGTTAATGCAACAGAATGCTGCAAATTAAATTCCGGACTGGGTTGTTTGATACTTGCTTATACACGCCATCAAAGTCCAAAAAGAAATTATTATACCGCAAAAAAAACTGTTGCGAGAATACTAATATCGTATGGGTGAGGATTATAAGGGATTCATTTACATGAGGGAAAATCACGATACAAACAGGATTGACTTCACTGCTATGAGTGACACACATGGGCACTGCATCTTCGTTCAACGCATACGGGTAGAAAATACACACATGTTGAGCTTGTTCCGTATCCCCTCTGAATAAATAAATACAGTATTGAAGCTTCAATTCTGGGTCTAAGAGAAGGATGACAAGGAAGGGGTGTCTGCTTTTCTTTGACGATATTGTAATAGCAGCTCCTCGCTGGAACTTCACACCACGTCAGCCAATCTTAGATCCAAGAATTCGTCTCCTTATTGTCCTTCTTTAATAATTTTTTGTTTGCTCTCTCTCTCTCTCTCTCTCTCTCGCTCTCTCTCTCCCCCCTTTCTTTTCTTGCCGTGGAGAAGCGGAAAAGTTATTATTATCCCCCTTGAGAAAGTTTAGTGTATCAGGTGGTAATTCTCATTTTCGCTTTAAAAACATGAAAATCACCAGTTGAACTACTAAGAAAGAAGCTTTTCCAAACCTTTCCTCCCCACGCCCATTTCATTGGAAACCTAGAAACTAGTTTCTACAAGAAGCTAGATTCCTGAAACATTTGTACGTGATATTCACACATTAACGTGACCTCCAAACGTGCAATTAACAAGACGGTTAGGATTTTTGGATTTCCAATGAATTTGTAGGAGTAATCTCGTCTATGATTATTCAATACCTGGGTCACCTGTTGCGTGACCTCTCAAAAGTTCAGGCGACAGGGTTTGGTTAAAATTCATTTTTATTCCATAGGTTTGAATTAGAACATAATTTTCGTCAATACTAATTATGCAAGAAGTAAATTGAATCTCATCCTCGAATTGAGAGACATTCATGATTCTCAATGTTGAACCTAGCGCTTTTTTTTTGTTTTGGAACACTCTTCCTTTTGAGCCCTTCGGGAGATGAAGATAAATGAGAAAGAAACTGAAGCAGCTATAAATAATATATCACAACATCAACATTTTTTTCCCCCTTCGTTTTGTCCCCTCTCAAATATTGTCTTCCAAGTGAAAGGAGGATTTCCCTCCTGTTATCCCGTTTTGACGATCGCTGAGTGGCACAAATAAATAAATAAAAAATGATTTGAAAGGGACTTTTTGCAGATGCCTTTTTTCGCAAACGAAATTTCCGAGCTCTCCCTTGTCGCCGTGTAATGTTATCCCGCGGGCGAAAAACGGAGGGAGAGTTTGATGAAACGCGCGATATCAGAACAGTATGTTTATATGTATGTATTGTTTTGTTATCTTCGAGGGTGTTTTATGAAGTACATCCTATCGCATGGAATGTTTTTGCTGTGGTTGATATTTTTATTGTCAGATATCGTTATTTTCTATTTATTTTTCACAATTGCTAAACAGAACCTTCTCGGATGACAGAATGAAGAATTCTGATTTTAGCTACCCTCGAAAAACGAACGTTGCCAAGTGACCCACAAGTTTTCCTCAAGCGGTTGTGTATCAACATTATTCATTACATGAAAAAGGACTGTAGTATTCCTTCGTCGGGGACTGAAGAGTGGATCACAGGAAATTGTCAAACATTCTGACGACAACAGCTCGTAAAAGCTTTTCCCCCAAAAAACAGAAATGGAAATTAGCAAATATCAAATTAATAGTCCAATAGGCTACCCTTGCTGTTGTTTCATAGGGAGCGTTAGGTAAGTTCCGGAACGTTAAGCGCTACCGGTTGTGATGTTAAACTTCCTTATTCGAGCTCCGTGTATCCACCACATCCCCCCCGTGAGATTATAAAACCGTCCATCACAACCTTCATGCGATCTAAGTGATACAGGGATTGGGCATTGGCTGAGTGATAGTCACTACATTAACTCTTACAAACATAGAAATAGGGTAGTTGTGCGACGCATGGCACCAGTGATTTTCAGCTGAGCTAAGATAGAACAAAGAAGAAACCCTACTGACGAGGTTAATTATCACTGAAACATACAAGCGACCTTGATAAACAGCTACCCTTCATAATAGCATTAGGAAATAGTTCGGAGTGTACAACTAAATAAAATGAAAACCAGATTTGGAGTGCTTGCTGTAATCGGATTCAGCTGTTTAAACAATTTTATAAATTACAAGGGCTATTTTTATGTCGATTCCGAACTCTTATCACATTCGTAGCGAAAGTTATCGAACGTACCGAAAGATACTCGTACAATATTGACACTAAAACATGACAATACGCTGAATTTTCGATGAAATTGTACTTAAAAAATCCAACCAGCCTCTTGAGGATTTAGAGCCTTTGCTGAGAACTGAAGAAATTTGAAACCACCCAAGTCGGTGCCTGTTTGTCTATGGCATTCTCTGAATATCAACAATTTTGTACTGGTTATTTGATAAATAATCTATTAACTAACCATATGCCGTCGAATGCTTGGAGAGATACTGAAATTCTCAGTATTGAGGCAGATAATCGCCCGTTGACCGTCGATTCAAAATGCTACTGAGGGGATTTTGTTCGGAGCTTACAACGCATCCCTCCGCACTGATCACTTTCGGCAAAAAGAGTGCCGATACAAAAGGATAAAGAAGGGCTTCCGTTTAAAATCCAAATCCCCTGAAGACACCGGAGCCCTCAAGAGAAGGTCTTTTTATTATTCAGAGTTGGAAAAGTGCTTATTTGTCATTTGTACTCCCCGAAGAATTGACGTTAAAGGTTGAAGGGGAGCTCATCGGGTTCGCATGATCCGGTCCAATTAAGAAGAGCCGCTATTAATCATCAGGTCGATACCTCCAAATGGGTAATCGCTTGAGTAACTTGGTTGGTAAAGAGGATGGAGAGTGCGATTTTTTGGGGAATTGAAGCCATAAAGCAAGTGTTTTTTTTTTCTTTCGCCGTTCTCAATCCTGGGGGATGAGCCAAACTAAAAGTCACCAGAAGATGATTCTGATGCTCTTAATAACGCTCCAAACGAACGAATTCGTACGCTCAATTTACCACTACAATTTCAAAAGTATCGCATATTACTCGTTCGGTTTCCTCACTCATTTGTGATAATTTAGGAGTCAGTTACTCAACTTTTCCTCTCATTTAGGTTTCATATGATTAGTATTTACTATCGCTACTGTATATAACGCAATATTGAATGAAAATTAAAAAAACATATAAAAATACCGAGAAGCACATATAAAATGCTGTGTGGAACAATAAAATAAATTGGAGAGCCCCTTAGGTCCTTATCGTAGGGGTTTCTCCCGATATTAACACTCTCTTTCATTGATAGCATCATTAACGTGGGCCCAATGTAGATTGGTATGGGTGCTCAACATAACGAACTATTAGGCTGCAATATTGGATGATGGAAGAAATATGATGAAAAAGTCTCTAAAACGAAATGTGGATATGATGGACTAACTTCAGTAATGAACTATTTAATGTACATATTGGTTATTTCATATGTTGAAGATGATAGTGGTGTAGCGCCATGAAAAAATGAGAATGTTAGTTTCTGTATACAGCGTAAATGTTAGGTTCATCGTTGTATTCTACCTGTCTACATTCATTTTCATGTTCTCTTCTGAACGTACTCTTTTATTCCATCCCATTTTCCATTAGGACTCCGTCGAATCGGCATGTTGAGGCTGTACTCGGTGGAGCATAAAAGCTCGTTTTTTTTCGCCTAATGAAGTCTTCCCGCGAACGAACTCGGGGGGGGGGGAATAAGGTCAGAGGAAGAATAACCAGCTAATTGTTTCAGATAGGTGCGTGTCCTCGTTTGTCTGCCTGGCAATCCGTATTCATTAAATTAGGAAACTAAATGTGCTCTCTTGTTTCTTGCCAACAACGACGGCAATTTATTTCCCGCTATACTTTCATTTTTGAACGGCTCCAACCAGAGGGCGAACTACGGGTAAAGGACGGGTTCATTAGGGTGACTGTGAATGGAAGTGGCTCAGATATTTCTGGTTTAATAATTAAACTAATTGTGCATAGTGGTTTTGATACAAAAATTTTATATAACGTTCAAGTTGTGTGGCGCTCTCTACCCTAAAATACTGATCAAAATCGTTAAAATCGGCATACGTGTAAATGAATTTTGGCGTATTGGTCTCCAATCTGTACTTATTTTCAGTCCCATTATGTTGATATCATTATTTAGGCGAGCTATGTTTGTTTCCACGCTACATAGTAAATGGGGAATGATTCAGTTCGGCCTAACCTTCTCAGTATAGGTAATTGACGCAAGCACATACTGTTAATTTTATCACATTGCGTTTTTCGGATTCAGAAACCTTTGAAACGAAGGTCCGAAGACAATTCAATTTTTTTCTACTTTCCTTGGCCCTATGCAGTAGGGGGAGAAATGTTTTCGGTTGAGGAACACATTTTGAGCGCTCCTCAGATTTTAACGCTTCAAGGACTACTCGTTTCGAAAAACAACAAGCGAAAATGGTCTGAGTGTCCGTGAAAGCTATTCAGCGAGAGTGGTCATGACCAAATCCCTCGAATTTGATGCTTAGCTCACGATGAAACACCAAAATAAGAGTATGGAAAAAGTCACTCAAACACTAACTGCAGTCATTATATAAACCAAAACACCAAAAATATATATTTTTTTCAAAAGCAGCTCCGAAGCAAAAATGTTTCCAGAATGTAGAAATTCTGTAGAATTTTTAACAGTGTGAAAATTGGGTAGGAAAGAAACCCAACAAATTATAGCGCACTTTTAATTTTCCTTGGCTCTACTAAGTAGAAAGGAAAGTTATGTAATGCCTTATAAATACCGCTCGTGTTCTTCTTAAAATCAGGGCGCATTCCAATAAACTATTCATTTGATAGTTAAGAGCAACTGCCGTTTCACTTATTACCATTTATCCCAATTTTTACCCAGCAATTCCAAATCGATCAAATGAAGAACCGATCCTCCCTCGAAAAATCAATTCGACAGTCCCATAATCCATATGTGTGGTTCACTCAATAATGGTCGTGGCATAAGTCGGACCAATTCGATAAATTCCCGAAACTTAATCGACACCAGTTTCTATGTAGAACGTTCCTTTCCGACGTGACTTACCAGATATTTTTTTCAGTCGGCTATAGAACTGTTACTTCCATTCCGTCGTGCTGTATGCCTCTAGGTTACGTCAGCGTAGTTCCAACTGTTTTCTTGAATTTCAGATCTACGTTTCATGAGATTCTTAATTCATAAAACACCGTTTCTTGTGCATCCGAATGCTAGTAAATAAATGGCAGTGATTTCGAATGAATGTTACCAAATCTCCTTCTCCTAGGTAGCCTGTTACGTTACCACCTGATTTGTCTGAATGGTATCATGTTAGATTGATTTATAAGAAACGAACTGAACTGTAACGATTCTCATAGAAATTTGTGCGGATTCAATATGCTGTCCTCGTCATTTGTCCATGAATGGAAATAGCGCAGTTTGGTAAGCCCATTGGTAACTTTTAACACAAGAAATTTAATGAAATAGTTGGAGCCGTCGTTAAGAAAACAAATATTTGAGATTTCGAACGTCTTAGTTATCAGTATAGTTAGTTTTATTCTTATTGGCTCATACCATCAGTTTATTGTTCCATGATTAGCTTGCAGGCCGACTATGAAATTTGTGCAGATTTAGTCTAGTCGTGCTATTTCAATTGCGTTCGCACTCTTACACGCACCTCTCATCGCTTCCACAAAGGGCGTTTTCCGAATTCAGAAGCCCATGGAAAGTACAGAACTGAAGAAATCTAACTTTTACGAGATTAGAGCTAAAGAATGTAGCTACGGTGCTGGCACTACTCAACTTCTTTAGTGAGTGGTACAGAGCTTCAAACTATTATTGGCTATTATTAGAATAATCTTGAAGTGTAGTTCAAGCGAAACAAACAAACACACAGTTTTTTCCGACGCTCCCTGCAAATTGGACGGGGCTCTCAGAAAAATAATCACCATAAACGACGAGAAATGAACTGGGGAGGGCGCCCAGACTAGGCTATTCTAGCTGCAGAATTGACCGGTGAGAAAAGAATGATGAGGAGTTTTTCCATGCACAGACACTTCAACTTTTAACCGTCGGATCGCAATGTCAACCTTTTATCCTCCCAAGTTTTCAAATTGTCAACATAATATGTTGCTGCGGCTGTCGGTACTCAGAAATCGGACTGACTGGCCTGACTGAAAGAACATTTTTGAGGTTCACGCTGATTAAACACCTTTAATAGCTTTGAAGGTAAAATAGCTTTATTGATGGATGAATTGGCACAGCGACGGTTGGATGGCGTTTTCAAGGGCTCGTGAGATTGACCGTTCGCCGGTCTATACTGCTCTCACAATTTACAGAGATTTGCCAACAGATCGCAATATTCTTTTCCCCTGCTTGAACGAAATAAAAAAAAAACTGAATCCTCCCGCAGACCTGGCCGACTTCCACGACCCGCTTCTAGCCCACTCCCCGACGATATTATAAAGATTTTAATTATGCAAAAGCGAGATCACGTGCTTTCCCCAATAATATGAAAAAGAGAGAGGTCTTGGTGCGTGTTTATACGTGTGCTGAGAAGAAAAAAATGAGGTCGACAACCGTGAAATTAATGTGGCGACTATGGAAAGGCAGATAAAATCTCAAAAAGGGCCTGCCGGGGTCGATGGAGGACGCCCGTGATAATTTTTCTCAACCTCTGAACTGTTTGAAGTAGGTCGAAAAACGGCTGAAGAGCGGAGGTGACTCATGATAATTACTAACAGCACGTAATTATAATCAATTTCACGACTGTTCGAGAACAGATAGTAATTAATATCAAGCGCAGATATTTTCTCAACGATAACAGTTCGGTGGTAGACGTATCCAGTAATGAACAACGAGAATAATAGGGATTTCACACAAATATTGCTTTGGGAAATAAATTACGGTTCTAACAAATCGTGTCAAACAATATTGAGATCTTTATGGTATTTCTATATTTCAAATTTCTGGATATGTAAAAATGGCCAAATATGTGATGATTAACGAGGGGAAACACGCGGCTGAGCTTTTGGCTGAAGATTGATGACAAATTTACTGAGATTGATTAATCAATCGTCAACTGTAATATATAAACCGAATAATTTTGACCATGTAAACATTTTGACATGTAATGTATCGGATTTACTTGTTTATGAAGTATATCTCTCTTTTTTTGAGAATGTACCAACGTTCCTCACTCACTCTTGTGGTTGATGTAACTGCGTGACTCATTGGCAGCCCACCTATTTTAGGCTAAAAGACCTAATTTACACATGATTATCGCGTGTGTGTGTGTGTACTCCAAATAGCAGGAGAACGGGTGGACCGATTGTGATGGTTCTTTGTCTTTGTTCGTGATTTCCATCGGTGTGATTGGGTGGAGGGACACCATGGATTTCGGTATTTTTCACACATCTGTGATTCTGAGCTGTACTTAAACCTTCAAGTTAAACTCTATCAATTATAACTTTTCGTCCTTATCAGTATGGTAAAAGCACTAATTGTTGACACTATTAGGAAGAAAAATCATTCAATTCTGCATTATACAAAAGTGTTCAAGAAATTAAAACTTTCAAGTGGTTATTATGAATTGTGAGTTCCTTGTGGACAGTTAGCACGTATTGGACTTACCAAAACATTTTTCTATACTATCACAAACGACTTTTTTCAAACATGGTTTTTTACCCCCAATGTTGACACATTTGTCCTCGAAAATTCCATTTGTTGACATCTGCAGTTCCTAATGTTGACACCAACTTAAATATTGTTCCATCGCTTTCTAGAAGTTATTGCACAAGGTAAAAACGAACGAAAGATATTCAAAATAGGTTAAAATATATTTCAAGGAGTTACCTAATTACCTTGGAACAGGAACAACCTTTATTTAAGAGGTACTGGAACAGAAACAGGGAACACAAATTTATTGGTATTGGCTCCGTAATATTTGGGCTTGGGTAGTTTGTACTTGACGTTGATGAGAGGAGATGGTTTCCGTCGCTCGAAGGCTTAAAAACCGTCCTCAGTCTATTGCAGGGAATAAGTGGTGTTACTTCAGCAGCATCTTCAGAATTAATGTTGATAACCAGGCAAATGCATGCCGTCTCACGTTTTTTGTTAGGCAACAGGCAACACAGCCACAACCATGTCTCCGTCATTAATTCGTCCTACTTCTTCCTCCTCGACATGGCACAACGTTCTACTTCTTCCACGGTGGTGATTTTCTTAGCAACACAGCACTGTGGACTTTGTTTTGCCTGGTCAACTTCACCGTTTGAAGGTCCTCTTTGTTTGCTGGTCCCTCCTGGTAAGGATATCGGCTCATCTTCTTTCAGTGATTACTCCACTGGCTCCGCTTCATTTGACAATTCCTCTTCCCTTCCTCCAGTTACGGTATTCTGCTGGGCAATCTAATAGATACTGTTGGGTTTCGTTTAAGAAATCCAGCCAACCACTTTCTGCCAGGTCGCTCGTTTTTGTAGGTATTTGCGTTCCCCAACTTCTGAACTAATTCTTTTACACTGGCACACACCTGGGTCGCTGTGACGGGAAAGCCAGCCTTTGATGTTGTTTTGATCTAGTGAGCCAAAATCTGTTCTTCATTTTCTGACAGTACTGAGAAACGCCCGACTCTTTTTTCAAGAGGAGTTTTCCCTCTTACCTTGTACACTAGACTGATACGAGGAATGCCATAGCGCTTTGCAGCTGTGGAAACTGGTGTGCTGAGCTGTACGTCTTTTACAGCTTCCGCCATTTGCTGAGTTGTATATTTATTAGGAGGAACAACATATTTATTAGGAAGAACAACAATGCATTTGATAAAATAAAGTTTTCTTTGCGAGTAGAAAAGAAATCAGACGGTGTCAACTTGGGGTTCCACTACGTTAAATTAAAAACTTCAAACCTCGTGCTATACTACAAAATTATTCAAATCCAAATATCACCTTAACAACCAAATCAACAATTTTCCAGGTGTCAACATTACGACACAACACTATATCATAACTAAAGTTAACGTACCTGTTAGGTGAGTCCGTCTCCTCTGGCTTGTGAGATACTGTGGGCAAGCGCTTTCGATGTAAAGACATCATCGTCTGGCCGTTAAGTCAGTACTGGAGTCAGTCAGTTGGTCGTGGTCTTTATATACAAAGAGAAAGGTGAAAGGGGTGATGGAGCTTCGGGGAAGGGGCGGGGAAAGGAGGTCATGTACCTCAGGGGGAACCCCCTAGAGATAAATGGAACGTGTTGGATGGTCTGTCAATTGTGGAATTTACGTCTTTTTTGTGTAGGGTGATCTGTAAATCCGTCAGTTGGTTGTTTTCGTTTGTGTAGTGTTTTGATTGGTGTGAATATGGTGTCGCGTTTAGTGTTGATTTGTTCATTTATGATCTGTCCATTGAAGTTTTTTTGTTTATAAATTTCCATGTTTTCTAATATGTTCAGTTTTCGTCCTTTGTATTATGTGTAAGATGGTGCAGTCCTGTATTTTGGTGGGTTCATGTCCAGTTGTTTTGAGGTGGTTGGCAAAGTTTGAACCGTCTTTGTTCCTACTAAGAGATTTAATGTGTTATGAATATCTGGTCCGTATTTTTCGTCCTGTCTGTCCTATGTATGCGTTTTTAAAAGTACAAGTTATTTTATACACCCCACTTTGGTCGAGTGGGTATGTCTTTTCAGTCTTTGCAGTTAGTTTGGTTCTAAGTGTGTTGTCCGTACGTAATGCAATTTGTATACCTTCCTTTCGGAGGATATTAGTTATTCCGTATATTTGTCGTCCTGTGTACGTGAATGTGCAGCGTCTTGTTCAAGTCTGTGTATTTTGTGTTTTTGAGTCGCTTGTTTTGGAGTCATATTGTCTTAATAATTTGTTTATTGTTTTTTTGGAGTAACCGTTATTCTCTGCGATAGTATTTATAGTATCAAGTTCATTTTTGTAATTTTGTTCGGATAGTGGGATAGTTTTTAGTCTCCGTATCATGTGTCTAAATGCACTTAGCTTATGTTGTTGTGGGTGGTTTGATGTAAAGTGTGTGGTCGTGTCGGTAGCGGTAGGTTTTCTAAAAATGTCCTATTGTAGTTCGTTGTCCAACCGTGTGATTTTCAGGTCCAAGTAATTAAGAGTTTTATTTGGTACTTTGTCCCTGTCATATTGGATGCTATGGTGGATATTGTTTAATTCCTTTAGTATATCGTCAGTGCTATCACGGCCTAATATGCAGATGATATCATCTACATATCTGGCGTAGTGTTTGATATCGTGTTTTGTCATTAAGGTCTGGATGTGAGTTTCTTCATAATGTTGTAGAAATATTTCATTTAATATGGACGAGGTAGGGTTTCCCATACCTAATCCATCTTTTGGCTTGTATATGCTATTGTTAAATTGAAAGTAGTTTTGTCCGAGTGTCAGATTGGTGAGTTTGGTGACGTTTCTAGTGGTTGTCGTGTCTATTTGTCTTAGTTTGGTTTGTAGTATGTCAATGGTTTCTTTTATTGGTATGGAGGGATATAAGTTTTTTATATCAAATGATACCAATCTGGTGTTTGGAGTTATTGTTACGTCTTTTAATCTAGTGGTGAGTTCTTCTGTGTTGCGTATCGTATACCTGTTTTGTAATGTAATGGTACTTTTTAGCATTGCGGTCAAACACTTTGAGAGATTATATGCTGGTGCAGATGTGAAGTTTATGACTGGTCTGATGGGTGTATCCTTTTTATGAATTTTTGGTTGTCCTTTTAGTAGCGGTGGTTTTGGGTTCATGTTTATGTATTTATAATGTTGTTCTTTATTGTTGTTTTGTATATAAAGACCACGACCAACTGACTGACTCCAGTACTGACTTAACGGCCAGACGTTGATGTCTTCACATCGAAAGCGCTTGCCCACAGTAACTCACAAGCCAGAGCAGACGGACTCTCCTAACAGGTACGTTAACTTTAGTAATTTGCCTACTGGCGGATATAACCCAATTTCTCTAATACTATTTCATAAGACCATAACGATGACACCTAATTTAACCATGACTTTCTATTAAAATTTGGGATTTCAATGCTCACGCATTCTTCCTTATGTTATTCAAAGAGCCGGCCGAAATAGTAATTTTACACAGAAAATTTGACTTCAAAAGTCTAAATTTGTTGACTTACCTCACTAACCGTAGGTAACTGGAACACCTGACAACGGCTTCAATTTCAGCCAGCAGAGTTATATCGGATATTATAACTAGCGTAGCCAGCCGCCCTCAATAACTACATTCTTATCTACAGAATGACGCCAGTTTCAAATACCTTCAGTGGCCCAATAGCTTATTTTTACGTTTTAAAATTGAAGTGTCAACAATTGGTGCTTTTACTATCCTGGCGAACATTTCGTTAAAGCATAGATCGCCCTATGAAGCAAAACCATTTTTTTATCTCACACATTTTTGGTAAACGGCTGCCATTATTCTTTTCCTCAGGCTGTGATTACAACTAAAACGTGTTGAAAAACGTGTTTTTTTAAAGGTTTCCCGAATTTCAACAGTAACACTATGATTAAATTTAATTAATCTGACGGGCTTTTTCCTAGCAACCTACACCCACATCTTGCAATGCACAACTAGTTATGTATTTCTCCGCTAAACCGAGATGCCAGGAACTAGAAAACTAGAAAAGTAGATTCGCCCAACACTAAATTATAGTTTTTTTAAAACGTATCTAACGATTTTGATCAAACTCACTCTCACTTACCTAACAATTACATTTTGTTCTCCATAAATGTTTGTGAGAAAATACAAATATAGCAGATCATCCAATTAGCAAGGATTGCAGAAAGTTCAGTATTGCAATGCACCAAATATTCATCTTAGACTGCCTAGTTGGTGATCCATTCTGCCTTGGTTTGCCTCCTCTTCCTTTTACATGAAAATGTCGAGGTTGGTACTCAATTTAGAATCAGCTCTGAGTTCGATCACGCCCCCATTGACTTCCTACCACGTCAGACGTCCGAATACATATAAAAGAAGGTGTCACGTTTTGGACAGATACTAACACGAATTCACAACGCTCCCATTTTTGTTACTACCAACGTATGGAAAATCCTCAAAATCAGTTAAGGAGCATAAATTACGCATGATTGCCATGGGAGAGCACGGAATGGTAAAAGTAACTATAAATCTGGAACACAGTGAGGCTTGTGGTGACAGTCTATATTAGTATGAGCAACATAATTGACTGGGATGGCACTGACAACAGCAGCTAAGGCATCCTTCAAACTCCAATCCCATGAAAAAACCTGAAGATGAAAAACTAACTGGCAAACCCTGGTCATGCGTAAATGTCGCTCATCAATAGGTACAATGCAATGCCGTGGAAATGGAAACACATGCATATGGAGTACTGACACACGTCTTGGAGATGAGTTAGGCATGTTGTGAACTGAGGGCAAACATGTACAGGACTCACGTCATGTGTTTATAGACTTCTCTTGAGAACTGTGGGAGGGGGTGCTGCTATATAGAACGTGGATATGAGACTTAGTGAAATAGCGCCAGGCCAAAATGACATATGTGGATAAAATACGACTCCTTCCGGGTATCCGGTTGTGACGGTGCTTGCACAATAAAGGAAGGATCATTAAAGAGACAGAGTACAGGGAGAGTAAAAGAATGTGGATTGCCACAAAAGATAAGAGAGATCCCCTTTGCAAGTATTGCAGAGTGAATGATGGCACATTGTGACGGCATCGTTGGTCTGCCACAGTTAAGATGAGCTCTGAGAGCTTCTGCAAGAGATGACAAAAATGACTATTGGTTTGCATGGGGCTGGATAACAGTGAGTGGCTGAAGGCGGCTGCATGGCTTGCACAGATGATGCTCCACCAATACCAACAAAGAGAACAGGGGAGCCTTTTCGTACGTGCAACTAATCAAAAGACTATGAATAAGCAGAAGTTCTTTTTAAGCCAATACAATAACACCTTCCAAGATGTTGGAAAGCGATTCCATGGAAGTCGGGAAGGGTCTGCGGCTTTTAAGAGAATAGAATCCGTGCTGTCAAAGGACAGTTTCCTTCCTGCTTCACCAATTGGTTGACAATCGGTCATGATTGAGTTAAAAATTGAGCGATGAAGGGTTTTTGGAGAACGGCATATTCATCCATCCATTGGCATCCACTGTGGAAACTACTACTGTCCACCGGCATTGCACTCGATCGATGTGACGATCAGTTTTCCCTTCCGCTGACCATTTCTTACTAATTTTAGGGAAGCAGATCCAAGTTGAATTGTCACGCACGATGCCAAATTTTTATTCTCGTTTATAATTTCATCATGCCCCAGTTAGACCTACTCTGCTCTGTTGTTAACACTCCATTTTTACTCTACTTTTACGCCTTCTCCTTTGGCTACCACTAAACTTCTCTCTAATGTGTTGAACCCACTAGACCCCAATATGCTATGAAGATGAGGGAGGATTTGTAAATACGGGTACGCTACGTATTTGCAAATTTTAATCAACAATCTAGACACCAGTTTGCCACTGATACCATTCTGAATGGACCGCGAGTGTTTCATATTCAAGGTCCTCGCAGTTGGTCAGTAATCGTTTCATATCTCCAACCGTGGCCTTTCCCTCACCTTAGCATTTTTAACCCGACGCTTCTTCTAAAGTGTTTATCGTGCTCAATTTCGTTTCATGGGCCTCAGAGGGGCCTTTTAGCCGGAAGACCTGTCTCCTATTTTTCTCCGTAATTGAGTGAATACTGTTTTTCTTTTGAGGGAAATTTCAGTTAAGTAGATAAATTGCAGGAATTCAGCGGCTAATGTACGCTCTAGGGAGCAGTCTACCGTTGGCGTTTAGGGTGGAACGTAAAACCCATTTAGTGCTTTCCACTTGGAGGTGGCTCTTTTGTACGGCCCATAATAGTTAAAGACTACGGGCAGTAACCAGCTTTCTTGAATTATCATAGTTTCAGTAAAGACGAATATGAATGGAAAATACTGCAGCTTACCTTTGGAAAAGCGGAAAATACGAAGGAGTACGGGAAACAGAACGGTGGATGCGCTAAACACATTTTCTAAGAAAATTACACTGCTGCCAACGAGTTGCCGCAGAAGGAACTCGATGGAACAGTTACTAGCAAAGATGGTAGTTCGTGTCGAGAAACTACCACATTCCCTTGTCACCTACCTAAAACCCCAGTTTCTGGCAAGGTTGAAGTATTTATTAAATATCGACACGGAAATGTCCAAACGTGAACATTAGCACTCCTGCTATTTTTACTTTCCTTAGGTGTGTGGAGTAGGAAGAAAATGTAGGTAATCGGATGACAGGTAAAACAGTTTCCTTCGGATCTTTACGTTTCATAGGCCTCTGGGTCGGTCTAGCTGCGTATGCCTGCGTGTGTGTTCCACTCACATTGCATAACATCCTCAGAAATTATAGGGTGGTAGTCCAATAAGCCGCCCATACGCAGCTTCCACAGTTCAAACCACCGACGTTACACTGACTACTATTTGTCATCGTTTTTACACGATAATTTCAAAAGAGTGAACACGATCTCTAAAACACGATGTTGCTAATTTCAAAGAGTCTGTCTGTGAACGCGATTGAGAAGAAACGGCTGCAATAAATCATCTCCAATTTCATACTATACGTAGAGCTCACAACGGTATGGCGAAGTTACAGTGTGACCACAGTCCGAAAGTAAATATAAATATCATGAAAACTCAAATACTAATTTTTTTGTTCAACAACAGCTATAAGGATTAGGATCAAATGTTTTATGTAGCATTTTTAAATGTAATAGCGGTACCATCTAATCATCACACATCCACAGTTAATCATCAGTTACTAAACATGCAGGCACAATAAATGATCAAACGCCAAAAAGTTACGGTGTTCAAACTGCAGCCGTTCCATTCACTGAGTGAAAAGTTCATTGGAGTGTTTGATGTAGCTGGGGCGAAGGTAAGTTGTGCAATGCTTAGTAACATGTATTATAACGTTCATTTCTCGTCTAACCATCGCCGTTGATTTATTTTCAACTCATTCCATTCTCAAATATTAAGCCCTAAGCAGCATAAAAACCATTAGTCCCTAGTGGTTGCGTACTTGTACGAAAGCTGTACTCACCGTTTGTGTAAAGGTTTCTTTCGCGCCCGCCAACCTCAACGTTTCCAATCACTCATAAGGAATTGCATCGGAGGAAATCGAGGTTTAGTTTAAAGAAAAAGACAAAATGTCCCTAGTGGTTGCGTACTTGTACGAAAGCTGTACCCATTGATGTGAGTGAAGCATCTTCATTATTTTGCATTTGTTTTATTGGTTGGATTTAATATAACGGGCTTATGGCATGAAAAGATCACGCACTATCTGGAAACTAGGTAGAGAAGAGTGTCATCAGAGGTTCTGAAATTCTTAGTGGTTGATGGGAAGCAGATAGAGTTGTCTAAGCGACAAAAACAAAACTCACTATCTCCTCCAGAAAACAGTATAACAATATTTACGAAAATTGAGGAAAACGTTTTGAAGAGGGTGAAAGAACAGAAGATATACTCCTGCGAGTAGCCCAAATGGGCGTGGAATATAGTCATGAGTAATATGTCATTGAGCCTCCAGCAACAGTTGATTTTTGATTACAAAAACTCATGTTAACAAAAAGTCATGTTCATTTTGAAACGATCTCTTTCTCACTTATCTTGAAACTCTACAGTTCAGAAGAACAAAAGTTGACAAATGATTATGAATTTCGAGTTCCGTGGAAACCCTGGATAAAAAACATCTCATTTTCAGCACCAAGGGAAAAGCAACAGAAAATGGCAAATCTTTTTGTTTAATTTTATCGATTTTTCTGCTTCCATCGATCCATCGCACTTAATGAGTTATTTTTTTGTACTGAGTCCTTCACACTCTTTTCTCTTTGATAATGGTGTAATCTACGAAATGATGAAAGCGCCTAATAACTACTACATTGGTTACATTATTATTACTAAAAAGTCCTTGTGAAGCAATACCGTGCCGTATCCCCTTCACACCCTTCTACATCGTAAATACGAAATGAATTCCAATTCACAGTCGGCACTGGACGTTGCTTGCATTTGTGCCTGCACGTTTTCAACCTTTTCGCTCATATTCCATAAAGTTCGTGGGAGGTTGTTGCAAAGATTAGCGCGATAGAGCGAATGATGAAGGGGGGGGGGTTCGAATGCAAAAAGCCCTCGTTTCAAATGTAAATGCAATCGTGAGAATTAAACCTCAGTCTTCTGCTAAAAACCTAAAATCCGCCAGTTGTTGCTCAGTGCACGTAGCACTCGCAGCTGAGCCCTCTAAACTAAGGTGTATTAAATAGTTCAGGAGATCCTTACAGCACTGGCCAGTCGTCGTTCTTTCGCGATGTAGAGAATAGTCCGCGATTACGTTTACCTTCCTCTGCTATTGAAAATGGGCGTCTTGTATTCAAGCAAAACAAGATATAACTTGAGCATACGAGCGCAACGATACAGCGATTTGGAAATTAATGAGCTCTGTATAATTGTGGAAGGGAAACTCATAGTGGACAGTGCTCTGAAACAACTCAAAAGAAAACTGCTAAAACTGTAAAGAAACTACATTTCCCAACACCAAGTAAATAAAAGACATAGGTGTAGTTCCGTTTAAATCCTTCCGACACAAAAGTTAATGGGAAATACTCGTAAGGTTAACCCAAGGAGTTTACATACGTGAAATATGAGCTCTTTTTTATTGAATATTAATTAAGTAAATTACTTTACTTTTGAAATAGACTATGCATTGGTGAACAAGAATGTATTTTAACATTTTTTAAAAATTAAACACCGGTAGAGTTTATTCTCCAAAGTGTGTGATGAGCACACATGAACTTCCATCGTATGGATAGTGTTTGGCACAATAGACACATCGCGTTTAAATCCGTATAGAAGATATTTAATTTCGGTAGCCTGATAGACCACAAGAATCCAAATTAAGTGCCACCCTGTGGCATTAAGTAAGCAGTTACTTATGATGGGTAAACCGTTTTCCTAAAAAAAACGTGTTTGCTGAATGTTTTTGTTTTACACAACCCTCTCTAAATAATAAAGTGCATTGAGCTATTGACATGAAGACCGGAGTGTTCACGGAACTGTATTTACAAACCGTCCGTCTCACAAAGACGTTAGGAAATGCAGGAGGAGCACTTAAGATATATAAATATATTCATACGCAATACTCAGGAGACGGAAGTTATCAGGAGTTTGAATCCGGATAATAAACTGCGAACTGTGCAGAGGCAGAGCAGGAAAACAGATTTGGAATTGAGACTCAGTGAGAGCAAGGACGAGCTGTGTGGGTATAGGTACTGAATTTTCAAGTACGTCAGGGCCACAATCTCAACGACCTGGGAAAAAACCGGATCAGTTTTTTCAAAGGGAGGGCCAGAAGGGATTTTTGATGCGATGAAGGGATCTAATTGATGCGATCCGAATTTTGGCGGGTTGGAATAAAATTAATGGTTGATAGATGGTGTAATTAGTAGTGTTCAATGAGAATCGTTAATACGGCTTTTTAGTTCCAAGGAGGGAATGTTATTCCCCAGTATTGGATGAACCTTCGAACCTTCTCATTGCTACTTGTAGGTACTCAGAGGGGCTAGTTGGTTCTGCAGGAGCGGTACTGGTGGTCACCACGGGCAGTGCTGACTCGCTGAAGCACACCAGAAGCCCCGATTGGTCTTGAGACGACCTTAAATCAACAAGCAACTGGCCACATGGGCCTCTGTCTCTCTCTACTGGAAAGTTATGTACTCGGCTAAAAAAAAAATTCTCTTAACGGTCTTAACGTTTTAAGGCCCACTAACTCCGGGAAAGTGGTCAGTGTGTGAGTGTCTGTGAACGCGATTGAGAAAAACGTCCAAACCAAATCGGCTCAAACTTGATAACTATCCAGCAGTTCACTATGGAACGCTAAAATAAGGGTATGAGAAAAATCCACTCAAAACTCACTATAGCTATCATAAGGGCTAAAATATCAAATTCTTCTCTCTTAAAAACGGCTCTAACGATTTTGATTAAATTTCTTCAGCAGACGAATCTAAATAACATGGCGATACCATAATGTTCCCATCGGTGAAAAATAAAGCAAGCCACAAAATACATAACCAAACGTTCCCACGGAAATCGATTTCAGCGCAGCGTTTTCCTCATAAACTCCGCTATACTGTATTCACAAAAATTCAGGTGATAGTTCAATCAAGTACCTTCGCAATGAGTCTAATAACGCTCACACGATATATACGGGCTACTCCAGAAATTCTGGAATTCCACTACTGCTGTTTTACTTACCACCCGTTTTGGGTTTACGTTTAAGTGATTATTATCGTTAATAAAAACGTGTGTTTGCCTCATTGATTGTGTGTGATAGTTGCTCAATGGTGGCCTGAGCATGACCACGAGCAGCATAATACATTCTGCACCTGGTTCTGGGTTATCTTCCCAGGAGCATGCCCATGCTACCATGCGCGACCACGGGTTGTGGTTAGTGGAACGGCCACGGCATTGTCCCCAGGGGCATGACTGCGGCCAGCTGTGAATAAGTTCAACATGCTGACTGAATAAGCAGCCGCGAACAATGGGCAAAACCCAAGAGATCGCAGAAGAAATCCTGAACAAAGGGCTCAATGGCAAGCGGATCTACATTTTCTCAGACAGCTAGGCCGCCTTAAAGGCCATTGCATCCTATAGTTTTAGGTCGAAGCTGGCATGGGAATGCCTCCATGCGCTCAAGCAGCTCGGCGCCCATAACAGGCTCTCCCTCATTTGGGTGCCGGCTCACAGGGGGCATGAGGGCAATGAAAAGGCTGACCGCCTCGCGAAAAGGAGTACAGAATCCCTACCCATCGGGCCTGAACCACAGGTGGGTCTGACGAAAAGTCACCTGAACCGTCTGGTTGTTCGATGGGAGATACAGAAAATGGCGCCCATTGGCATCGCCAGCCACGACTAAGACAGGCGAAAAGGCTTGTCACGCCTTCCTGTCAAAGAGGGCGATGCTGACACTCTCTAGACAAGATCTGACAGTACTGATGAGCTTCCTCACCGGGCACTGCCCACTCAGATATCACCTCAACAAGATGGGCATCTCAGAGGCGGTGGAATGGAGACTCTGCGGTGAGGAGGACGAGACAGCAGAGCATATCCTATGTGAATGCCCTGCCTTGGCAGCAAAACTCTTTGAATACTTCAGTTAGGGGACCACTGAACCCCAAATCGTAGCGGACTCTGCGGAGAACGACATACTCGGCTACCTAAGGGGCGCGGGTACGTACGACGCCTTCTACTAAGAAAGGGCCAGCGTCACAATAGGCCCATATGCGGCCGCAGTGACAAAGGGACTTGTCCCACACGCCCTCGGGTCAAAAAAAAAAAAAAAAGAAAATACATTCTGCAACTCTAAGTGGTCTTTTACCGATTTCAAATGAATTTAGTGAAAAATAAATAGAATTAATAATAAAAGCCATCGACACTCGAGAATTATGTAGGGATAAGGAAAGTTGAGTGATGCGGAGCATTTTGACCGGTATGACTTAATACTCTGATACCAAGGTGGTATTGCGTCACTTATAAATATAAAGCTTCTTTATCATCGGAGTATCTGAATTGGTCCTTTATACTATGCGCTTGAATCTTTTATGTGGACAATTTTCGCCCATTACTAAATTAAGAGGACAGAACTTCTGTTGGGGCGGAGATTTGTTTCGATAGACGAGCAATAAAAAAATGAATGGCCTTAGAAAGAAATGAACAAGCAACGCTCAAAAAAGCGAGGACTCGTTTAGCTTTTTTTCTCCCGTCACCGTTTCATCGCAGTCGCGTGGCTCAAAAATGTATTTCATGTTCTTTTTGGGACGATCAAACCGAAAAGGTTTATTTCAACGTGTCGCCTTTTTTCTCGCTAAATGAGTTGTTTCCCTTACGGCGATATAATCCCCTCCCCTGGCTCCATCACCACACCCTCAGGCACCTGTATACCACCAACGAACTCCCGTCTCCCCTCCGCCTCGCCATGGCCCTCTTTACCACCTTCATCACACGGATTTTCACACATAAAAAGCCAACCGATTCGAAACTCGTACAAAATCTGAACCGTTTCGTTGAGTTAATTGAATTTTTGGGAGCCTTTGTACGTCCTCAGGAACCCTTCCGCTTAGTCGGGGCGTTTCAATTTTACTAATTATAAGCCTCACCGCGGATACGGCGAGTGGCGAGTGAGCAGGGAATGGTGTGATGGGAGGGAGAACGTTTAGAATCGAAATGGTTTTTTAGTTGCCGTGAATGTTTCATTCGGCTCTCCTGCCTTTTCGGGATTTCATGTGCGCGGTAACAAGACACCTACAGTTCACTCTTATGATTGAGCTAAAACTGCGGCTGGTTGAGGGAAAGATCTACGAAATATAAACGAATCGAAGTATCAATTATAGAGAACACGATGCTTTCTTGACATAAGGTGCAGACAGTGAAGATATTTTTACGCATTCAAGCCCAACCGACCAATACTGAAAGCGCTTTTCACAAACTAATCAGAAACCACTCAGACGATTTCTATAAACTCGCAGGATATTTGTATTTGTTGGCTAGTCGCGTTTCGTTTCTCTAGAATGTTTTTGGAAGAATGAACTTTTTTTCGGCTCACTGTGGCCTATTTTTTAATGCATTTAGACATGAGTATTTTTTTATTTTCCTCATTAATTTTCTGCTCAAGAACGGAGTAACCCTAGTTCTTCAAGCTTCGAAAAACGATGAGTTGAGAAAGAGATTTTTACGTCCTAATTCTCCTTGAGGCGAGAAATGGGGATGAACGTCAAATTTTCAGAAAAGTGAACCGCTTAAGTAAATTTGTCGTGGCTATTTGATTTCGTGACTGTGCTTGCCTCGGTCTGCCTGCTTTGAAAAGGAGTCCCCTGAAAAAGGGGTGGCCGGGCCGTAGAGATTTGTTAGGTTGAGGCGGTCTTCACTTAATTTGAAGTGGAGCCGAGAAGCGAGGGAATTACCAAACAGACCCTTGTCTCTACAGTAACCCAAGTTTCCGGTCATAATGTTGATTGGAAACGTTGTTTGATCTAATAAAAGGAATTGAGAGAAACCCAGAGCCAGAAATGCCCAGGTTGTCTCAGGCAAGTGAGTACAAGGGGATCAACTTTGAGTTTGGAGAAGGACTGATGGTAGAAGTAGAAGAGCGCGGTGTGAGGAGCGAGGGGGGGGGGACCCAAACTGCTAGAATTTTAAAGGAGGAGAGAGCGGCCCAGGAATGGGGTATAATTATTTGAGCTTTGAGTCGACTAAGAGGAGGAGTCGTTTCACGCGTCGTTGGACGAGTATCTCCCCCGGGGATTTCATATTCAAAAGCCAACTTCCCTTCACAAGGTATTTAGCTTGGCTATTATGCAATTATCGCATCAAACTGGCTTCCGGCATAAGGAAACAATATTAGCTCAACATTTTGTTAGGGGAGAGCGGCTTGTTGATTGAAATGAACATTACGACGCGATGCTGAATATTGAATGACTCGTGTCGTGTCCTTGAAAGGAGGTTAAGTTCGTAATTGGGTTTGTACAAGTTTGGACGAATTCTCATACACACTACCTCTTTTGAACGTTTGGTTTTGGCCAGCCTCTGTAGTACGACCTTACTTGAGTCGACTTCAGAGAGTGTCTCGCAATCCGGTACCCAAAATCTTCTTGATAAGAATGGCTGAATAACTGACGACTTTAATCCTAAAAAATTTTGGACGCCCGCAAAATAGAATAAAACATGAAATTAAAAGAAACGAGATTTCGGGGAAAAGTACAATAAAACACGGTGTTATGTGCTTCCACGCTCGAATAAATGCATTTACGCCATGAAAATGCGTTGTGCTTCATTGAATTCACAAAAAAAGGTAAATTTAGAAACAGAGTGTCAATATAACGAACGACTACATATCAAACACCTATTTAACTATTAATAGTGTAAGAGGTTTTCGTCTCGGACAACGGAAACTTCGGAATAACTCGCATTCAAAAATTGAGGTAAACCTGCAAGCTGCAAATTATTACATAATGGTTTACTATTCGCTTGAACAGCATGGATGTGACTTATTCTGCTCAATATAATTTCGAAAAATATCAAGGATATAACACGATCATATAAAAAACCCAGAAAACGACAACTCATATGCGAACGATTCGACGACTGGACGGCGGACGGATATTGCAGATTTCGACTCCGCATTCCTTGATACAGTAAGTGTCTAATTTTGAGGAAGGGGGGGGGGTGTAGAAAACATTTTCTTACCAAACACAGGCGTGTTATTTAGAATTAGGAACCAAAAGCTGCGCTAAAATCGGATTTTGCTAAGTTTCTGATAATTTATTGGGCTGCTGTTCACTCGAATGAGAATTTCACGATACTGTCGTGTTGTTTGGACCATTCTAACAAATTTCGGACGCAGTGGCCTTTGAGACAGGAAGATCTGATGAAAAATCAAACACCGGCACCCGCCCGTTCAGTATCGGCAGTAAATTGTTTAACCTTATCATGTCGGTCAGTGGCTTCGGCCAATAAAACTCTCGAAATAATAAGGAGCAACCCCGTAAATGACGAAATTTCAAGTAACGACTATACGTACAGTATTCCGCGGGTTGTTCTTCTTAATTAGACATTTCGTCGATCATCACGTAGACCTGAACCTAAGAATCTCTGAGAGTTATTGAAAAGATGGTTACTGAGGATTGTTCTCAAGACTAACAGATCTGTGTTATCTGTTTCCATATCAAAATTATCGCTCCTTAACACACATAAGAGAGTTATATCGGTCGATCTGCAAGTGATGTAAAATGGAACGAAATTTTCAGCATCTGATTAGTGCAATCCAGACCTATCAGATGATGTGGGAAGACTCCATACCGTACAATTCACTACAGATAGTTTTAGAATTGGTAGAGAAAGTAACTTTAGTATTTGGATTAAACTTCGAGGAGCTAAGGCCACCCTAGTTCTGGAATTATTAATCAACTATGGTGATGACTCAGTAGTCAGACAGCTCGGTGTTCGAAAAACTCCTTAATAAATATTTAGAACGCTCAAATAGCAGAGTAGGCGAGCTCCAGCTTCACTATGATCTAGAAAAAACACAACACTATTTTCCCCTCTATTTTTCGATTGTTCGTCCTTCCCTCGCCGCTCAACAAACGTCGTCCCACGTTGGAACAAACGGTTGTGTGTTATCTGAAATGTGTCTGTCAATCCCCGCGTCTGGCAGGCTGCAAGATAAAGTCTTTTTATCCCCGAGACACGTTGCAGCGCGCTAACCTCATCGCCTCGACTGCTGCGTACGTTATTTGGTGCACCTCCGCTATTCCTTCCCCTCTCCCTCCGCCGTCCATTTTCATCGTTTGTTCGGATGAAAAACATTCGACGGTAAAGTCCGTGGGGAAAAGATTTTCTGTATGTTTTTTTTTTTCTTTCTCCGATAAGAAAGATAAATTGAAAGTAGACAACCTCTGTTTTGCCGGTGAAATGTAAAGAAAGCTGCCGTTCCCGAAAATTCGTACGCCTGATTGAATTGAGGAATGAATGGAGAAACATCACACCCGAGATATCAAGTAATTTCTTGTTGAGTTTCTCTTTCCAAATACTCCACTCTGGCTGAAAGTAGTAGGGTCGATCCGAAATCACGTTAGCGTGAGTTCTTAGGATTCAAGTTAATTTGTCCACAGAATGTCACCCGTAATGAAATATTAAACTACTTACAATTTTTCGAACTTATTGTGCAATGTGACTCTAAGGTGAGTACGAGGCTGGAGCTCGTTGAGTTACAGGTGTGTCACACGGGCAAGAACTCCTCAGGACGCCGCCCTGGGAGTGGAAAAGAAAGTTATGTCTTCGACTGATAAAAATGTTTCGAGTTTTCTTCAAACGTTTACTTTTTATGAGCGACTAAAGCTGAAAAACATAAGTTGGAAAAACGGTCTGTTTGTATGTAAACTCATTCGAGAGGAAACGTGTCAACCAAATCTGTTCCAACTTTGCCAGCAGGTCGGCATTGAACGCCAAAGAAAGGGCATGAGTCAAATTTGTACAAAACACCAAATACTTCTTGTCACCTAAACAGCTGCGACGATTTTAGTTAATTTTTCTGTACCGACGATTCCAAATAATGCAGTACTGTTTAGGCTTTCTCACAACTCGTCATCAGAACATGACTCACGTCTTATCCTGCTGAAGAATCGCCCAGAATCTCAAGGCTCTTAGTGTTCAAACAAGCCTTATCGGCTCTTCTCCCACTGACCAAACGTATTTTCCCTCTCCTTACCTTCTTCAGCACAGCCTTTTTCCCACCAGTTCCATTCGTAACATTACGCGATCGATCGTTATTACCTTTTTTCCTCGTCCCGCTCGTCAATGCGTTATTTCCATCCTCGAGGAAGTCCGTATTTTTGGCGTTAAGTGCAACGTGGACAATTTGTACTCAAAGAGTTCTGTATACATTTCCGTACGTCACCATCATTCATCTTCACTACCATTATCCATCCGTTTAACTGAAGAAGCAGGTTTAATTTTCCATTTTACGGGCATGCCATTAAGTAGGAAGGGCGATTAATAATCCAATTATATCATCCGCCAACCTTTTTCTCTAGTCCTGACTCATCTAATATTCTTGCAATACTATCGAGGTACAATTCTTAGCCCTTCTATTAAGGTGAAGAATTTGAATACCCGCACTATCCTCAACAAGCACCATGGAACTGAGAGTGAGAGGGAGGAGTGCAATCACATTTGAGACAGGATAGAGATATGAGTACGATAAAATTTATGTTCTCATAACTTCTGTACTTATATCTCTATTCGGTCCCAAATGTGATTGCACTTCTCTCTCTCACTCGGCTGATTGAAACTACACAGCCGTTGATGTGAATTCTGGATTCCTGAGGTCAATCCTGTCTATCTGATATCCAATATCAAGCTCTCATCCTTTATGCTGGAAAAGTGTTCAAACAAATCGACTTTAGTGTATTGTGCTGTTCTCATCTTTTTTTCACAAAGAAAGTTTTATATCACAGTGTTGTTAATGTGATTATTTGATTGGTACACACCGAAGACTTAATCGCAATTGTTGGATGATGTTTCTGAAAAACAAATATTTATGATTTTGATCACTATGATAACTATAGTTCGTTTACTAATTCCCGCATTTTCGCATACAGGCTAAATATCGAAGCTGATTTGGGATAGGAATGTTAGGAAGTTAGGAGGTTATCAATGTATTTGGGAGCTTAGTTGAAACAGTAGATTTTTAGGATTTTAGGAATACTGTGAGGTTATGTATACATTTTACAGGTAAATTCACGGTCGGTACAGCTCAAAGCTTGAATTATGAAAAGCATGATAGGATTTTTGTGCTCTGAGCAAAAGAACTTTCAGCAGAAAATGAATTATTAAATTTTATAATAACATTTCAATTACAAGCTCTTTGAATTAGGAAGTGAAATTCGAGGGCTTATTTAAAAGTTCATTAAGGCTCGAAAGGTCGACGTAACGCTCTCTCTGAAACTTCTCTTTTGAAATATGAAAGGCTCGTTTTCATCTGCCACCTTCGTCCGGGTTGAGACACCCGCCTTAGCAGTAAATTCAACGTCTTCATTAATAAGTGCAATGATAAATAGGCGGGGACGGAGCATTGCAGCAAAAGTGGTAGTTTAAGGAAGAAGAGCACCCCCCCCCCTCCTACCGCTCGTCCTTCGACCAACAAGACCAGGCTGGCGCAGTGCGGTACGACAACGCGTGAACTATTCATATTCACCGGCGACCTTTCTCCCAGATCCTCAATTTACTCGGTGGATGCGATAACGTCTCCTTCATCCGCTCCCATTGACACAATGAGCCAATAATTCTTTAACCTATTTCGCAGGGTAAATTGGTGGAGAGGTGGAGAGGGGCAGACTACTCCGCTGGAATTGGATATTTGGGAGGATGGTTTTACGTGAGGGGGTTTTACTGGAACGAGTCTTGAAACAATGACCCCCACGTTGCATCCCTTTGTATATATAATTCGTTGCCTACACTGCCAAGTCCACGGATATATTTGAAGGAGTGGACAACCTGCCCCTCATCACTTGCAGTAGCTCAATCACACAAACTCACTGCCGAATTGGCTTTTGATACGTGGCCACAAGGTGGTGGGGGGAGGGGGGGTTATGGCTTTTGGTTTTCACAAGGGGTATAAAGGTTCTATCAGCCTTGCCTCAACATCATGCTTTCACCACGCATAATTGTTTTCGATACATTTGAAAGTTCACACGGGTTGAATTCAGACTGTTCAATTCTTCGTCACATAAGGTTCTACAGAAGTTAGCAGGTTGTTGATACTGCAACGTGTTGCGAAGTATGGTAATAAGTGACTTGCTTCACATGCACGCGTGTAGTCATGGAGTGCCTTATTTAAATCGACATTATAAAACCATATTTCGGGGCAAGAACCTTGATTTCTGGTGCATTTCAGCGTTTTCAAAGTTATGGAAAAACGAGTTGAAGTATCTTCTTGGACAGTTGACTACAGGAACAGAAACGCAAAGCACGCCGAACCCGGATTGTCACGCGCAGAAAAGACAGACATATCTTATGAAAGTGGCTTGTGGCTTTTAAACATTACTTGGGTTTTGCAAGAAGAAGAGTTTGCTTTCATTGGCCTACGTGGCTGCGTTGAGAATACATTCGGAGAAAACAGCTATTGTGAAATGTTAACGTGTAGAACGAAGGAAGAAGGCATCAACCATTACTTGAAAACAATTCGACAAATCTTTCACTCTTAGTGTTTCTCGGTAAACAAAGCCCATGTCCACGACCCAGTTGAGTGAGTTCCTAGGTCCCCTATTTGAGACGCTGGAAATTTGCGACTCCCAAGATAACTTGTCGTACTGAAGGGGGAGAGTGAAGAGGAAGACAAGACATTTCAAGCCAGAATCTTTACTTACCAGTCTCTTCCAGAGCTCAGATTCTTGCATCAGGTGGGAATATTTTTCCTCTCCGGGCTACGTCTAAATGTCACACTCGCACAAGGGCTTCTCATCACATCTTCACCTACTCTCTTATAATATCTCTCGTGCCTCTTCATCGCCTTAAATCTACATCTCGGATTTCCCGCACTCCACATCCCTTCTTTACTTAGTGTGTTGTTGGGCCAAATCTGTAGTAGAATAAAGTGAATGTTTCGCTAGACTATAGCTTTATTCGTCAAAAGCAACTGAAAAGAATAAATTGAGAATCCAAGGGGAAAGAGTGTGTAGTAACGGATAAACAACATGACACATGGGTGATAATAATTATGTCATTCACCCCGCCTTTAAACAAAATCAGCCAGGTAAGCTGGTGGCTTCCGAGTCCGGATGCTTCTTCGGAGAGGTGCCTCGTCAACATCCCCATCTGGTTCTATAGGCGTAGGAGAGGTTGGAGGCGAGAGTTGTGACGATGTAGGGGGTGACAGATGCCTAGGCATTGAGGATGGGGGCAATAAAGTTGGTGTTGATGGTTGCGGGTCTTCAACTTGTGTGTCAGTACTTCCGTCTTCAACACCGGGATCATCGGATCCTTCTGTCCCCAGTGGTGCTAGGTGTCTGGAAGAAACAGTGGTCTCCCGACCATTTGGGTACCGTATCCGAGCATAATCATGTCCTCCGTCCAGTAGAGTAACCTCCTGAACGAGAGGGTCGAATTTGGATCGGCGGTCGAAGTTCCTCAATAGAACTTGCCCAGGGTTCAATAGCCAAGACGGTGTAGACTTCCCATTCCTAGAGCGACGTAGGTGGTTGAACATCCGTTCATGAGGGGTGCAGTTTATGGGTGTACAGAGAATTGACCGAATAGCATGCAGTGCGTCCTGAAGGACTATTTCCCATTGGCGGATAGACATGCCATTTTCCTTAATTGCGAGTTCAATTGTTTTCCATAATGTACCATTTAGCCGTTCTATTTGTCCATTGCCTTGCGGGTTATATGGGGTAGTTCGACTAGTGGCAGTTCCGTACTCTGCCAGGAATGCTTTCAAGTCCTGTGACATGAACGATGCCCCTCGGTCAGTATGGACATACGCAGGCGCTCCAAACATGGAGAATAGCTGCTGGAGGCACTTCTTGACAGTATCAGAGCTGACATCTCGGCAAGCAAATGCGAATGGAAATCTGGAATACTCGTCTATAATTGTAAGCAGGAAGCGATTCCCATAGCTCGAGGTTGTGGGTAAAGGTCCTTTGAAGTCCATATTAAGACGTTCAAACGGGGCCGTTGCTTTTATAAGGGTGCTGCTATGTCTGAAAAATCGTGGTTTCACTTCTGAGCAGATTTTACATGCTGATATAACTCGTCAAATTTCTTCCAGCGAGTAAGGCAAGTTTTTGCACCGAACCCAATGGTTCATTCGGGTTACTCCGGGATGACAGAGCGAACGGTGGAGGCTAGATAAGTTCGAGAGGTCACTAGTGATCAGGCATACTCTTGAGAGGGCGTCAGCGGCATGGTTCTGAGTTCCGGGTCGGTATACGATGTCATAGGAGTAGCACGAAAGCTCCATTCGCCATCGTACAATCTTCTCATTCTTGATCTTCCCAGAATGTTTCAAGTCGAACATAAACGACACTGAACGTTGGTCAGTAATGAGGGTGAAATGTCGTCCCAATAGGAAATGCCTCCAATACCGGATGGCTTCTACAATGGCATATGCTTCTTTCTCTATTGACGAATGGCGTCGTTCTGAATCAGACAGTGTTCTTGAAAAGAATGCGACAGGTCTTTCAGATTGCGTCAAGGTGGCAGCTATCGTTGTGTCCGAGGCGTCTGTCTCTACGCAGAATGGAATGTCATTTTCTATATCGATATGCGCTAGAGAGGAGTCCACTACAGCCGTCTTGAGATCCGAAAAAGCCTCTAACACATCATCAGGCAGAGGGAACGAGGTTGTTACTAGAGGCCTGATTCGTTTCGAGAACTGTGGAATAAATTTAGAGTAGTGGGAAAACATCCCAAGGGCTCGCTTCATTGATGCCTTGTCTGTTGGTGGAGGGTATTCTGTCAGAGGTTTGAGACGGTTGGGATCCGGACGAATTGTATGGTTACTGATCGCATGTCCAAGGATGTTAATGGATTGTTGGGAAAAGGAACTCTTTTCGTAATTGATGGTAAGGTTGTACTTCGAAGCTGCCTTCATGAAACGTTCGAGGTTTAAGTCATGCTCCTCTTGGTTTCTGCCACAAACTGTCAGATCATCTAGATAGGTGAAAATACCTTTCAACCCCTCTTCCTTCAGAATCCCACTAATGACTCGTTGAAACCCAGCTACCCCGTTAGTTACGCCAAAAGGTATGCGAGTAAATTGGAAGAGTTTACCACAGGCTTCGAACGCTGTGTATGGGCGATCCTGCTCCGGAATGGATACCTGATGGTAGGCACTTCGAAGGTCCATGGTACTGAACACCGAATATCCTGCCACTTCATTGACTATGTCACTGATCTTCGGTAAGGGATACGCATCGAGCTGAGTGAAGCGATTGATGGTGCGTGAATAGTCTATGCACATTCTTCGTTTATGGTTCCCTCCGCCAGCAACAAGCACTTGCGCCCGCCAAGGAGAGATACTATCTTCGATGATCCCCTCATCTATAAGTTTTTTGATCTCACTCTCAATGAATTTGGCATCTTCTCTCGAATGGATCCGGGATTTTATTGCGATCGGGTGACAGTCCCTAGTGAGGTTTGTGAAGAGTTGCGCTGGCGCTACATCAGCAGCTGCAACACACACACGTAGTTGAGTCTTTTGGCCCCCGAAATCAAACAGAACACTGGAGTGCTGCAGCAACAGATTCCGCCCCACAATCAGGTCGAAGCAGAGATCCGGCATGACTGAGAGCTCCACTGCTGGGTAGGAGTGACCAAGCATGGTGATATTGGCCCTACACTTACCGATGATGTCTGCATGGTGACTCTTAGACGCTAATCCTACCCTGCTGAATGTTTTATTGAGTACCAAGCCAAAGTCCTTAGCAGTCTTCTCATTTATGATACTAATATCACTACCTGAGTCTATCATACCACAAACTTGATGGCCATCAACTAGAACTGACGTTTTCACCTTGGATACCCCAGCTGAACAAATTGGTAGTGTGGTTACAGCTGAGGTGGACATTGTACTTTTCGGCCTTCCAGTATTGTTAGAGCGACAAACACTCTTCCAGTGCCCAATCTTGTCGCAGTTCCGGCACCTGTCTTTCAACGCTGGACAGGAGGAGCGAGGGTGCTTTGACTTTCCACAGAAATAGCATCGTTTACCAGTCAACGCATTAATGTGTGCTGTTTCATCAGCAGCTCGATCAGAGTCATCCAACGCTTGAGTTGGAGGTGAGACAGCGCTTACAGTTGGACAAGGCTCGTCGTAAGCCTGGGCGTGGGCAGCTGCGAGTTCTAAGGCCCGTGCTTGGAGATGTGCTTCATCCAAAGTCAACGTCCTATTCTCAAGCAACCGTTGACGAGTAGTTTTGTTGAGAAGTCCGCGAATGAATGAGTCTCGAACGCTCTCATCGCGGTATGTCTCAGCCGTAACCGCCCTGAACTGGCAATCCCTGCTCATTAATTTGAGGGAATTCATATACTGATCGACAGACTCATTAGGTTGTTGGCTCCGACTGGAAAGTAAGTGGCGCGCGACAATCTCGTTTGGTGGCTTCTCAAAAATCTCACGAAGAATTTGTACTGCATCATTGTACGTCTGTGACTGACTTACGTGTTCGAAGATTCCTGAAGAGATGTAGTTTATGAGGATGCGCAACTTTTCTTCCTCAGTAGTGTCCATCGATCGAAGAAAGTTCTGGAAACGTCGATACCAGTGGCGCCAGAGTGATGGTGCGGAAGGGGCATCTGGCTCTAGGTCCAACACTGGAGGTCGCAGCACACGATCCATCGAATGGCTTTTGACGAATAAATTGTAGTAGAATAAAGTGAATGTTTCGCTAGACTATAGCTTTATTCGTCAAAAGCAACTGAAAAGAATAAATTGAGAATCCAAGGGGAAAGAGTGTGTAGTAACGGATAAACAACATGACACATGGGTGATAATATTTATGTCACTTTCGCATCATAAATTGCTCATTTTCTCACTCTTAAAAAGCCATCCAGAGCTCTACTTCTACTTTCTTAGTTATGTAGGGAGCTTTGTCGACAAAAAACTCTCCTTCTCCACAACAGCTTTTAAACTTTTAATGATCATTAAATTTAAAGTAATGTTCATTGCATTTGTCGTAACCTCGGGCAGTGTTACGCCATTGTCTCTCCATGGATGCCAGTACTGCTGGCATAAATACCGGAGTAGTATAACTACTAGCTATAACTACCAGAATGGTATTTAGCTACCACATTTCTCCGTCACTATGTTTATACAGTTCCTTGTCCTCGCTGGACATTCTGACTGGCAAGAAAAGAGCAAGCAGTGCTTCTCACCCACGCACGCGCTTAAACGAGTGGATTTCTGTACTGAGGTTGGACTTCGTTGACAGCAACATCCCGTATTTTCCACTATCAAGGCAAATTCATGGGTCATGTTCCATTCTGCTGTGGCTTACGGAAATGAGCCTTTAATATTGAAAGGTAGATCTACGTCGATTTTGATTCAGTAGAAATACTTTGAATGTATTGGGGTACGTACTGCTATCATCATAGCCTGCAAAATGCACTACGTTTCATTTTGGACTGGATACGTTGCAACTGAGCAGCATATCAGTATCAGTAATCGATCATTTTTGTCCTATACTTATTTCGGCCTGGCGAAAACTAAGATCACTTTTCAACCCTGCAACTTCAGGAACTGAAAGATCTATAAAATTGACTGAAACTCAGCTGATTAATATATTCGTCGGCTTGGAGAAAGTAAAAATTGAAATCCGTTGATTATCTCTTAGAAATATGTCTTCAAGTATTACGTAATTACAGCACAAAAAGTTGGCTTCCTAAAAGTGAAACTGAGGATGCAAAATGCCTCATTTTCGAGAAATTGCCGGTTTATCGTAGAGTTTCGCACGAAGGAGCTGGCAAGTCAGTCAGCAGGATTCATTACCATATTAATTAAACAATCTTGTTCGTTTAAAGGGTAAAAATAGGTCGAGGCGTGAAAAGTCAACGGCGAAGCTGTAAATAACGTACACCTGAGCCAACGCGTCAACTTTATTAAAAATAATAAAAATCTCTCAATGTTTTCTTTCGCCTCGTCTGACGACGAAGATTAAAAATCGTGGCTCCTTAATTTCCCCGAGGCCTAATTTCATCGAGCCCCTTCGGGACGGTAGGTGATGTTAAAGAGAAAGAGCTCGGCCCTTTTCGCTTCCCAGTAATGGTGTTTTCCCTGGGTTAATGGCAATAAACATCTCAATAATCCCGCATCGAATCGAAGAGGATTATTAAGTGTACAGTTATTTCCATAACGATATACAAACGTACCCGCGTTGCAAATATTTGCATTTAACTCGCTCATTCTTAATTGAAAAGATGTTCGCCAATGCAAGAGGAGGTCGACCATTCAGTCAGTAAAAGGCTCCGAATAGAATATGTATGGAGATAAATAGATCTTCGACATCATACTCCCCTACGTCGCTCTCTACGATGTATTTCGTGATTCATGGAGTCAAGGACAGGTAGATTAGACGGCACCAAAATCCAAATATTAACTTGGCTGACAGGTTTACAGGCAAGCCATCACGCATGAGAACAAGCAGAGAACGTGCAGCGAGAAGGCACATCAAGACAGAAACGTTCGTAGAATATGTGGCTCGTCCAATAGCTCCTCAGGTGTTGTTTACTGTTTGGAAACGAGGCTCTGCGGGGGTCTCATTCCTCATGATTAGGACGACTCACCTCAACATGCTTCAATGTTTTCGTTTAGCGATAAGGAAGTTACGGGAGCTTCCGCATTCCGCAAATAAACCAGTACCGTTGTATGAGCGATCCAAACCAGGCCTCCAATTCTTGTATTTTTCGCTCGTGCACGTGCTCGGAGTCAGGTCATCAGTATCCTGACTTCCCCCAAATTCACGGCCAACAAACACATCCCTTGATTCATCTCCGACCATACAGCCAACTCCTTCCGCCGATACCGCCATTCACCACCTCGCATCATCTGCAAGATCACCATCACTACCATTCGATTTTCGGTCAGACCAACCCAACTTCCTACAACCATCACAATCTATGTGTCCTCAATTTTATTTTCAATCGAAGCAAATTTTCTTATAATATATTTTTTTCGTTCGAGTTGAGATAATTGATTTTTTCCGTTATAACTTGGGAATTGGAATGGAATCTAGGCAAAGAGGTTACCCAGAATGCCCTTCGTACAAACACTGATTCGGTGAATACAGAAAAAGCCTTTGCTCGGATATGAGCATCCATCCGTCTGGATACAGTAAGAAACCTTTGCGTAGTGACTCACTTTACCACCTCACTCTGTAATATGTGCGCGACCGTTCTTACTCTGTAGAAGTCTCTACATTCAGATTCGACAAGGAAACCGCTTGAGCAGAGGTTTCTCAGGGAAGCATTCTAGGGTCGCTACTACATTTTACTTCTATACAGATGCCCGAGTGCTAATTCGTCAACGATCTTGCTATTCCAGCTGTCGGAACACATTATCGAGTAACCAACTGACCCTATGACTTCCCCTAACATGGCATCACAACTGGAGATTTCAGATGAACCCGTATAAGTCAGCTTCGCCTACAAACCCTGTGGCTCCAAAACACTCTGTAGTGGTGCAAAATCATTAAAAAATATAGCCTGTGTTTCGAGAAACTGAAGTTCCTTCAGATCAATCACTCGCCACTTCCAACCCGGCAACTGTGCCTTACTTGATTAGACTAATCAGGTAAAATGTATATCAAATCCAGGGTCCTGAACTATACAGAACAGTCCGTCTCCTCTGGCTGGTGAGTTGCTGTGGGCAAGCGGTTTAGATGTAAAGACATCATCGTCTGGCCGTTAAGTCAGTACTCAGAGTGTTACATCGAAAGCGCTTGCCCACAGTAACTCGCCAGCCAGAGGAGACGGACTCACCTAACAGGTACGTTAACTTTAGTAATTTGCCTACTGGCGGATATAACCCAATTGCTTCAATATCCCACCTCTCCCTTTGTATATCTGTACCTGTTACCTAATCAGAAAAATGTTGTTTGAGTGGTCACTGGGCGTGGTGAAGGTGCGACACCAAGAGAGGCGTGCGCTGGGTCTCACCCTCCAGAAGGGACTGTCGTGGTCATAGGTGGTTCAAGACTTTGCAAAGAGCATCACCCAATCGTTTCCGATACTGAACTTAGCTTTTAACTCAATACAGGTGGAGTAAGAGCAGTCAGAAAGTAAGTAAACACTTCAACGGTGGCAGTGATTTCATCGCTGAACTTTTTCATGCCACTTCCTTCCTTTCCCTTTCCAATCCAGAACCGGTGTTGTGAACCCCAGCTATCACAGTTCTTTTAATTTAAGACTTCAACTACAGTGAGCTATGCAGAAGAACGTCTGAACGATTTTCTGAAATGTTGTGAAAGATTTATTACGGGGAAATCTCATTAACATCTGCCAAAATATTGAAATATTTCGAACTCTGCAGCACTCATGCTTGCACTTGTAGTCGTGCCGCAGTAACGCCCAATGACAAGGGCAAATGTTGGTTGATAATTCAGTACCGTGTCTCGACTTTTTGAAGGAGTTTATATTAGTTCTTGAGGAAGTGATTTTCTCCAATGGTGATGTGAACAAGAGCGTGACCAATACACTTCAAATTTATTCATGCATTGTCACTCATGTAGTTTTATCGGAGATCACGCGGGAAAGATGTTTTGAATCAATACAGCAGCGAATATAATCTGGTCTTCCTCCCCATTCTGAATGTAATTCCCGCTTCAGTCTGGGAAAACTCGAGTGGACTTAATGCTTAAAAATACGGTGCTTATTGGATTTTTCGTTTCTTCGCTCAAAGCTTGGGATAACAAAAAGAGTAGCTCCGGGAATATTGGGAACGCTCTTCTGGAAGAAAGATCAAAAACACGACCTCACCACATTCGATTCGCATTTCCTGCACAATTTATCAAACGCCCCGGGCTTCCCTTTCGGTCGGTCCAGTTCGATTCATGCGCAACTGAACTGCGCAACTTGAACCAATTTCATTACTCCATTACTAATTAGTCTCAATTCAATTACTGGTGAGGTACGCGATCGTGACACCGACGTAACTCATGAATTACGAGTACAGCCCGTATCAGGCGGATTATCAACAAATGTAAAGTGGGTACATCGCATAATCCAAGTTTTCTCAACCAAATACAAATTTATTGAACACTGTACAAATGTGACGCGCGTTCTGCGACGGGAATGTGTACATAGAAGGAAATGAAAGCATGATTGGTTTGGTTATTAAAACCATCCCATGTGTTGAATGAATATGAAATTCGAAGATGGATTGAGAAGATAGCAATCGGTTAGAAAAGAGCATTTCAAGTTTTCCGCCGGTATTTACGCTACGAGGGTTTCTGAGCCCAGAAAAACACTATTTGAAAAATCGGTGTGTGTCTGTGGACGTGATTATGAAACAACAGCTGAACTAATTCGGCCCAAAGTTAAGGCTTAGCCGGTGGCTAACTGTAGGACGCCAAATTGAGGGTATTGATTAAATTTAAAACTAAATATAGTTATCGTAGTTACCACAACATCAAATTTTTTTTCTCAAATACGTTACTAACGATACTGATTTCATTTTTCATTTGGACACCTCCAAAAGATATAACGGCACCATAAAATATCCACTTGTGGGAAAATGACGAAAGCACCACAACAAATTATCAAACGTTTCAATGAAAAGCGATTTTCGTACTGTTTTTTCATTATGAATTTCGATTTTATAACACTAGTGGTCTCACAAACATCGAAGTCGTAGTCCAAAAAACGTGTTATGCGCATAATTATCTTTTCTAATCCGTGCTGCTAAGGGAAGTGATAAAGAAAAATGTCGCTATTACGTGAACGGTTTAATAGGACAGGTTCTGACTTATCCTGACATGAGTCCTGATATCGAATCTGACATCACTTCTACGGTGCCTACGAGGTTCTAATGGCTAACATGATGGCAAACATTAGGCGAAGGATACAGCACACAAAGAAGGGAATCTTCAATTGAAAATATCCTCTCACCAATAAGGTATAGCAAGCAACGTGTGATTAGAGTAATCTGCCGTTTACAGTTCTGCCAACTATGTATGGAGATGGCACAGTGGAAGAACTACTACACGACCCTAGAAACCATTCCAAGTTAAATTCGCGTGAACATGGTTTCAAAGTATTTCCAACAAAGTGGTCCGAGATCAGGGAGTCCAGGCCCGACTCTTCGGCTAAAAAATCTCGACTCCCTCACACCACTGTTCCAAAAACCTCATTCATTGACGGATTATTAATATATAGGCCGTCACCTTCCTATTAATTTCGGGAGGGTGGGACATTTGTTCAATCGAGCTCACTTCATCCGGCCGTTGTACGATCATTAGTGAAGGTCATTAGACAGTGCAGAAGTTGAAGAAGTGAGGAGAAGGGCCGTGGAGGCTACTAAAGAAAAAAAATGGGATGGGAAATGTCCTAGAAAAAAAGGGCAAGCTTTTTTTAATTTGGTCTGCCCTTCTCTTCGCCCTGAATTTCAGTTTTACCGACGTTGACCATTAGCCATCGACCTTCAGTTCGAATGCAACCACCATTCCAGCTCGGTCATGTTGGAGAACGACATGCTATAGGTACTTTTTTGTGACATGCACTAATCAAATCAATCAATTTCTGTTCGAAACGTAATTTTGAGTTCTGCAAGTGTTTCAGAGTGATGAGACTTTTCCGTTCCAAAATTTTCAGTTCGTCCAAACGAAACTACGAAGAAAACTGTGTTAAATGCTACCGGCAAACCTGACCGAACAATCTCTCGTTTTCTGAGGCTCTTGCGCACTGTTCAAACTTGGAATGCGCCGTTCCGCTCTCATCGCGCAAAATACACGCTCTGTAGAAATGACTGGAAATGTGGAATTAGCGATATCTGACTTCGAATGACGAAATAGAAATTAATGATCGATGAACTAGTGTCATACGATTAGGAACGAAACTATCAATCAGCTTTCTGGAACCCCCGTGAATTTGCCGACCTGACAATATTCTGCAAAATAATGTTCTCTGCATTTTTCTCCCGAAAGGGCTGTAACCATTGGGATCAAACATTCAAAATATCCTCCAATACTGAATTAACGAAAACTTCCATTCTCAATTATTTTTGCATAATTTCGATACGTGGAGACATGGACCTACGAAGCAAAAAGAATTCAAGTTCACACGATACAGTGTGTAGATGATTGAACTGGTTTAGGCTGAACGAGAAGCGATAGTATGCAACTGAAGAAGGAGAACTTATCGTGTAATAAGCTACAACATGAGCACAAGTGAAACTTTGAGAAAATAAAAGCACGAATGAACGATAAGTGGCCAAAACGTAGAGGCTGTGGAATACCCAGGAGGGTGAGTGGTGGAAGTGGAACCGAGGAGACAATGCTAACATTAATAGACAATCGCCCTCTCAGCTACCAGTTTTACCCTGCGATTTTCCTCATAGCTTGACTCGCCGGATTAGGCGAACAATTTGACTGTTGGAATATAAACATAAAGTGATCTAGGTAAAGCTGTTGTATCGGTTGGGTACAAGAAAGAATGGAATATTGGTCAATGAGACGAGCGAGAGAGCACTCGTGGTACAGAAAAACACTGGCTTCGTTGAATACTCAATGATTCACGAAGAAGCGTTCAACGTAACCAATAAAAGAGAACAACAGGTCCACTTGACACATGTTTGTACCTCCAGATAGTTGAACTAGTGCAGATGAGGTGACTCAATGAAGTACTAGGGTGGACGCACGACGTGTCCAGACGAGGAGTGAAAGAAGAGAGGCAAGTGGAAAGGAGCTACACAAAAACCTCACTGAACGAATGAACGTATGTGATCCAAAAGAAGCACATAAGCCTTGCAAGAATACAACTAAAAGGCCTCCGGTTTTTTAACAGAGCTGGAAAAAACGTCTTGGAAGAAAAGGGGTGATTGATGGATGACTGACAGTGGGTTAGAGCAGCGGAAACCCAGTTGAGGATAGCGAGCTCCCTGGCACCAATTCTTGACACGCGCTGGGCGTCCATTCATTCGTCTTTGAACGTACTTCGAACAGTGGAAAAGTGCGTGATGTGGCGCGCTTTACATAAACATTAAGTTTTTGTTGCATACGAGTCAGTGAATAGCGAAATTTGGAGAAAGTTGCGGTGAACTTAACTTTTTGTTATTCTGTAAACTGAACTACTAATAATCACAAGATTCACATACAAAAAGTGCTGTTTTTAAGGCATTAACGTGTGTTGTGTGAATTACAATAGATAAACGTCGAAAAGGAACTACATGAAACGGAGCTGGACTACAAAATGCCGTACAATGGGTGTAGGGACCCCACTGAACGTACTTACGCACTGTTCGCGATAGCGTCTGCTTAGAAGTCAACTGACCCCACCAAACTTTGTTTGTTGTGCCATGTACATTACCTCAACACTCGTGTAATTGTGATAATTGATTGAAGGTGAGTCCTATACCTATACCGTATATCCACGGTGATCCAGAGTTGTGATGACGGAGTTTTGTACAGGGTTGAAATCCAGGCTCTACGTGATTGGTAAGGTGGTGGTGATGGTGGCAAATGGGAGGTGCGGTGACACTGTAGGGCGGTGCAGTATGTGGTGGTAGTGGGGATCGGCGCAATTGCCCCCACCTGTTATTCCTTGGAAATTAAACACAAACAATAGCGAAACCAAGCGTTCCAAAGGGCAGGGAGGTGCGACGGCGGGGGCCCCCAAAACGCCGAACCATTACACCGTCGTAATTAACTGCCCTCAGGCGGTAGTACGAACAACAATCACCACCGCCTCCCTGAGAACCGAACGCCCCCTCCACTTCGACGATGGTGGGTAGGGTAGGGGTGGTGACGGGGGGGGGGCATTTCATCCCCATCCCACACTCCTCACGACCCGCGACATGTGTATAATAAATAATGGAGCCGCGAGTTTATTTTGGATGAGCGGTCGTCGGAAGCCTGGTGTGGAGCTTGTAGGGGGGGGGGGGGTGAGAGAGCTGAGTTTAGAGAGAAGAGGTGGTTCAGGGGAGGCCACCTCCTTCTTTCATAACCTGCCGCTCCTAGTTGTCCTGGAACAACAAGTGTTTGGAGCTGAAGGTAGAACCGGTGAATTGTTTTACCTTCGGGCTCTCTTCCCTTCGTATCTCCCAACTACCTCCGGAGCAACCCCTCATAAAAGCGACACATCACATCAGGCAGATGCATCACGAATTCTAAAAGCCAAACGACTATTCCAATTTAGCGTAAACGTGAATATTTGGATCTCAACTCCCTTCTCTAAATGACAATTTTCGGCAGATTATACCCGTGTTCGAAAAAAAGAGAAGAATCCCCTTTCCCCCCACCCCCACTTGCATGTCTTACCAAAAGGTTTTCCCTTCCATCTGCATTGAGCTATATTGGCAAAGCATCGTGAGTAACAGCGGCGTCCTTGTAGGACTAAGGGGAAGGAGGGTACGGGGGGGGGAGTTCACGGTCGAGGCCAATAAAAAGCTTTAAAGCATTCTCTGAATGGAAACCGTTGGTGTGCGTGATTGAGGAATAAAATAGTGTATCTAGTAAGTTCATACTTTTATACGTTTACCCTTATTTATCTCAACTCAACAGGGTGAGAAGGAAAGAATATAATAACCTGATGGGGGTTACAATAAATCCGTTTGTGGCCGCAGTGAGGGTATCGCCTGGATCCACCGTTTCAAAAAAAAAAGAAAGCTGATAGGGTAAAATCTTTCAAGGGTAGGTGAGCTCAAAAATAACTATTTGAGAAAATGGCCTTTTAGTGGGTGAGACTGTGAGAACCAGCTCAACCTAATCAACTCAAATTTGATATTCAGCCAGCACATCAAAAGCGCTCCATGACAAATTCTAATTATTCTATCGATCTAACCACCAAATTTGTTCCTTAAAAACGGATTTAAAGACTATGAGTTGTTCCAAATGGCATGACGGCACTATATAACTTTGATCATCAAACGAACGGTGCGTAGCAACACACAACTTTCCGCCACCCCCGTAAGTTTGAACGCCAGCTAAATATGCGGGCGCTATATCTTCATTCAATGCATTTCAACAGACATATTTATACGGAACAAAATGTAAGAACTATTTAGCTGAGAGTACTCCGTAAGTTTCATCGAAATCGTTAGACCCGTTTTTCAAAAAATTGGAAAACCGATAAATCAATATTCGACCAATATCGTTTTCTTAGATAACTTAGCTTATATCTCCGTTCAACAGATATATACAGAAATAATTATGGAGAACAAAATGTGAGTATGGGTTACATAAAGACACTCCGTAAGATTGATCACATCTGGTGAAGCAATTACCCCAGAACTTACAGAAATGTTCGAAAAAACGTTATTTTCGTGACATTTTAATTTTTATGTCTGTTCAATGAACTGTCAGGGGAACATTTATCGAGAACGATATATAAGTATTGACTATCCGGAAACATCCGGTGAGTTTGGTGAAAATCGTTGAAGCCCTTTTGCCAAAAAGCGTGAAAAACCTATTTTTGCTTCACAGGGTTATATCACCGTATTTTCATGGAGATATGTGTAGAGAAGAAAAGTGAGGTATTGACTAGAAGGTAATGTGAACGTTTAGTCAAAATCGTTAGAGCCATTTTAGAGAAAAATGCGGAAAACCACTAGTTTTTGGTACATATTTGTCCCCCACCCCCCTTCACATGGACCGAAATCGCGAATACCCTTATTTTGGTGTCTACAAAAAATAACGAACTAAACAAAAAAAGAACCACTTCAATCGGTTCAGCGGTTCTCCAGCAAACCGAACTACAGACACACACACACACGGACCACGCTCCGAAATTAGATTTTTTAGACTCAGTAGGCCTCAAAACGCAAGGAGTAAACCCATATTTTTTTTGACACGATTACTGTACTTTCCTTTCCCTTAAGGTAGGGGAAAGTAAAAATGGTAAGAGCAGCCCAATAACTTATCAAAAGTTCCACGAAAAGGTGTGAAGTGTCCATTGAAGTAACTAGAAATTTTATACATTTTTCGGCGCAACCGGAGAACTTCAGGTAATGAAACAGACGTCGTTTTATGCCTAATCCATTCACGAAATTCGTCATAATATTAGTTCCTGCATTGAGATGTAAAAATCTCAAATTAAATAAAAATGTTTGCTGAGTAACAACTCACAACTATCTACAACCAGCAGCACGAGGGCGCTGTATCTTTGTTCAACGCGTTTCTACGAGCCGGATTTGGAACCAAATGTACATAATAGTTGAGAGGACGCAGTAAGTTCAATCGCATTCGATTTAGCGTTGATAAATACAAGTAAACGATGCGGAACATGATCTAACTTGAACGGAACAACGAAAATTGACGGTTCCTAGGCGACGTAAGGCAACTGGCAGGGCGCGATAAATCGAACTGGTGGGTAGTTGAAGTGAGATGGGAGGAAGAGAGCGCAAGCCGGGTGGAAACGTAACGTTAGGTATGTTGCCCTGCAATTTTCTTCAAGCAGTAGGATTTGCCTCACTATTTTACTGTTAACGGACTTTTTGAGCGGAAGAACGGATTATTTTAGACCACATTCAACACCAAATATGGTTCAGATGACGGGCGGTGGACGGAGACTGCTAATTTGGAATCCCCATGCCATAAAACGTTAGTACGAAAGTACCTACCAAATTTTTGCGGGGAGGGGGGGGGATTTAGAACAATTCCACCTTACCCCAATTCCATTCTCCTGGCTACATACGAGACGAGGTAGGCGCAACGTGTATATTCAGCATGAATGATAAACCGGAGCAACGAGTAGCTAGACGAAGAGGTTGTAGTACACGAGTAATAAAATGTTGAAGAAACGTATTGGTTGATCACCACGTACTGGTTCACTATAATTTCCTTGTCCTCAACTCAATTGGAGCATAGCGATTGATTAGTACGTTACATAGAGATCCGTAGCAGTTGATGGAACGGCCCTAATAACGCATGGACTATTCGTTAATACGTTCATTTATTATTATTTCGTTAGAACTTACGGATGAATAAATGCTGAGAAAACGGCACCACCGGTTTCCTAAGTATACTGTTTGATGGGAAATTGGAAAGTAAGCGGCATTTTTTTTTTTAAGTTAAGCCGGATGTTAATTTTCTGATAAGACCCAGTAACCACGTATAGGTTTGTTATGGCGATAGAGAAGAGGAAGGATATTCGAGCCAACCGAAAACAAGAGCTCCAGGTAGGAGACAAGACAATTCCTAGGATAGCCCGAGAGCTCCCGAGAGGACTTCAAACGTGGGCCATAGTTGTTACATACTTCAGCCCATCCCCTGGAGACCGCCACCATTCTGGTTTTACACTTCCCTCCATCTCCCTGCAGCGGCCTTCGAAGAGCCTCCAGGGGAGTGTTCGCCGACTGAAGTCCACTGGCTCCTTCCTCACCTTACCGCCGCCGTGACAACACCCCTCCCTACATCTTCCTCCTTTCAGGAATTCTAACAACTTATTTAGTTTAATTAAAGCAGCTTCTCTCGGAGATTTTACCTAACGCCCTCGCCCTCTTCGCCGGCGGCTCCCATTCTCTGTTTATACAAAAACTTGGTAATGGAGGAAAACTGAGGGCTACGAGGGAATACGCAGTGATGGGAGGGTGAGGGGCTCCATCTCCTGAAAACACATACGCCATCCTTATGCCAGACGAAGGCGACACGAGAATATAAATGCAGAATTTATACAGTAGACACAGCACACACTGCGCCCTTCTCTTCTCTTATAGCGTTAACCCAGAGATTTGCGGCAAAAGAGGTTTTTTCCTCTCTCTCCTTCTTCACGGGCCGTCTTCTTCGATCAATTCTGGCTGAAATATTCAGAATACTGCAGATATACTCGCTATTATACTAATGTTTGGTCTTCATGGCTTGCGTCTTGTATTGCCACACATCCCGAGGACGGAAACCAATTGTCCGTGTGAGATGTTTGGTTGGTGGATCTTGCTTTTCTAGGCCCGAGAGAGGAAAATACGAAAAGCGATCCGAAGATCCGAAGTTGAGTTTCCAACGGTGGTTCACAAGACACTTTCTCGCCTTGACTATTTGTCGGGTTATGCGTTTCGGTCGAGTCACTACTGTTTCGTTGTTCTTCTCATTTTATAAATATTAAAAGACTCCCCAAAGCTTAACCAGGATTAATCTACTCTATGATCCTCCAATATTCAGCCTGGATCCTCATATGTTTTAACCAATCTCTTGCGCACAGCAGAAATGAAACTACAAGGCTTTACTCGAGAAGAAACGAGGGGTTACGGAGCGGGGTAAGAAGAGAACAACTTCTTTGAACGCTCCAGGTATTGCAGGGTCGACCAGACGTGGAAACCTTGCCATGTTGTTGCTGCTGGCCCAAGCTCATCCCAAGTTGCAAGTTACTGAATTGAAAAACTGCAGAATTTATTTAACGAAGGTTGTCGAACTTTTGTCACCAAGCTCATTTGACCACTAGTGCGGCTTTCGTGAGAACGCTAGCTTCACATGAGAGCCACTTTTCCATGGAAATATTATTGTAGTGTGATGAAGAGAGGTTCACTCGCTAAATTCAATCGAAATCGGAACTACAGTTTATCTAGATGTACGTGGATAAGGTGAATAATGAATTGAGGGATAAGGAGAGACAAGGAGGAGTATATTGATAGAAAATACCCTGGTCAGTTAATGTTCACTAGAGATACGAGAGATGAAGAGAGAGAAAGAGAGAGAGAGAGAGAGAGAGAGAGATGGAGAGAGAGAGAGACCATACTTACACCTAACCAGGAATTTTAAAATTTAACATGATAAGTACAAATGCGTCAACAGCTTTCGTTTTTGCTTCTTATTAGCTAGTTTTCTACTACAATAACAAAACCTTCGTTTCATTTTATGATTGTTTTTTATTTATCTATTTATCTTAATTTAATTTAATTATTATTACTTTTTACTAGAGAGGGAGAGAGAAGAGAGGGAGAAGCGAGAGAGAAGCGAGAGAGAAGAGAGAGAGAGATAGATAGATAGATAGATAGAGAGAGAGAGAGAGAGAGAGAGAGAGAGAGAGAGAGAGAGAGAGAGAGAGAGAGAGAGAGAGAGTTCATGGTAAAATAACTAGGAGACCAAGTTCACGCAGCTCGTAATAGTTGTATGCGGTGTGGGACTTGCTAGAGATGATAGTGTTCTGTTATTTTCAGTGGCGACACCTAGTGGTGAGATATGAAATGAGAGGAAGAGGTTACTGGAAAAAACCACTGAACTTAGCGAGTACGTTAAGTGTAAAAATACTTTGTCGGCTCCAAACATATTAATCCTTGTGTTTCGCATGGCATGAAATATTGAAGAAAGAAGTTATTTGACAGCAGAGGTTTGGTGTTTCCTACGGCTCCAAGTTCAAATGTCCACAGGTCTCAAAGCCTGACCTCAAAAAATCTGATCGAGTTCAGGGTAATGATACGATTTGACTGTGGCTGAGGTGAACACCCTTATTTTGGTGACCCATGTTGACGTACCACTGAATAGTGCGGCCGAATAGAGAATTGGTACTAATTTGGTTCAGCTGTTCTTTTGGCATTTCATTTCAAACTCATGAATTCTTCACTCTGAAGGCTTTGAAACGGGAACATCTGAGGAAAAAACTTTTCAAGTCGATTGCGTATGTTTCTGTCCGACTTTGTAGGGTTAGGGAAGTTTGGAAAAGCGGAATAGACTATTAGAGGAAATTAGTTTCTTAAGGCATCCAAAGCTAAGGCAGCAACCTGAAGTTGCGCTTTCCACGGGTTGCAGGTTGAATAATCGCGTGGTATGAAATGAATGGACAGTGAGAAGTCGTTTTCTGACAGAACGAGATCTTTTGTAATTTCAACCGACACTCAAAATCTTCATACACACCCACTCGAATAGTCATCACCACAGCTAGAGCTGGTGTAAATGGCAGTTGTACAACATTATGCAGTATTCTCCAAAGTCTCCCCTCGTGAACCCTCTGCAAGTGTCACAATTCTAAATATTAACCGAAAATTGTCGTCGCAGAAACGAACTAATGGGCTTCCGTTCCTCCATCAGAAATGACGAGAGCAAGAAAAATAACACCGAAGGAAGCGAAATTATATTTATTATATTTCAAGTCTTTCTCTTTGTAAAACAAGCTACAGGGGTGGAATGGAGGGGGTAGAAAGGGGTGAAAGGAGGGCGAGCCGCCTTTGAAAAGCAAGTGAACTGAGAGCAGTTGACAACCTTTGAAGAAATCTTTTTTAATCAGATTTCTCTCCGGGGAAAATTCATTTGATCTTTATGACAAGCTTTCTTTCTCGCCCTTGGGGGATTATTAAGCCACAATTCCGCGATTTAAGGACGGTTTTCAACGTCTCATTCAATTTTGTGAAAGTTGACGAGCTCGAAAAGCCAATCTTTGCTCCTGTAACGGCCATTTTCTGTTCGTCCTATTTATCTCTCATTAGAAATCAGGGCAAAGTAGAATAAGGAAAAGTCCTCACAGACTCCCGTAATTTCATGACTTTCTGGCTTCAGATGGGAACGATAACGAATTATTGTTTTTTAGTGTATCGGGTATCATTTCACGTGGGTGTATGCGTCGCAGGGCGACGATAAAATTAAGGATTCGATCACATCTTCAAGAATCAATAAACTGATTAAGTTTTCGAGGATCAAGTCAGCGTGATGATTTCTCGGAGTTAAGATATAATTTGCTCTTTTTTGTCTCACCTAACCTCTCTTTTTTTGTTACGCTTTGCCTCTCGTTACCCCGTATAACTGTCGTTCTTATTTAAGTAGGTCACTATGTTCGAGGCCCTCTCACAATGTAGAGTACAGATACACACTCACGCTCGCGCACCATTGAGTGGTTTCCAGTTCAACAGTCCACAAATATAGAGATCAGATGAAAACCAAATTTTTTTTGGCCAATCAAAATACTTTCCCGACCATGGATGAGAAACTTAGAACTGTATTGGCTACTGCTTTTATCTTTCTTACCGTTACTGATTCTACATGTGCCCTGCATAAAGCAAATCGTCTCCATGGAGATCACCAACCTCTGAGTTATTAGAACGCTTGTCGCTTGGAACCTGGTGTTTGGAGCACCCGTAAAAACCTGTTTGTCAACGTCATGAAAATCTGAGCCTCTGTTCATCCCGTCCTTGAACTAAATCGTCTTTGACAGGCACTAATTTTCAACATACCTCCTCACTTTCTCCTCTCTCTTCCTTACCTCTCCATTTTTCAGTATCTTTTTTACAACCCCCCCTCAAAATTTGATACTTTACGTTTCAAGACATGGAGATTCCAAATTTGCAATGTCCGTCCGCCGTCCCCCGTCCGCCGTCCCCCGTCACCTGTCCCCCGTCCGCCGTCCCCCGTCCGGGCCGTTTTGTGCCTTTAACGTGGTCTAAAAAATTCGTTCTTTCGCCCAAAAATCCGATTTGGTATCTAGTTGTGCCCGCCATCTCGGCAATCCGATCGGACGAAGCCCGTGGTTGTAATGGGCAAAAAACGGTTAAAAAAATTAACGAAACGCAGTACAACGCGGAGCTACAAGCGTTTCGTCGTTTGAATTCCCTCCGCCCCGCCCGTCTCATTAAAAAAACCAACCGCTCTCGAGGCGAGCGAGTGCGGCCTCCCGCTCGCTTCCCTCCCAACGACCGGTCTCTCCCCATTCGCCTTACTCTTCCAATTTCCCCGACGTTTTCGTTTTAATACGATTCAATTTTTTTAGATTCTTTCGTTTCATTCTCATTTTGGTTTTTTTCATAGATTTTTGGTTAAATTTTTCATATTAGTATTTAGCGTGCATGTTTTCATATTAAAATTCAGTTTTTTCTAGATACTTTCGTTTTTTTTTGTTTATTTTAATATTACGATTCAGTTCTTTTCGGCCTTTTTTTGGGTTTCATTATGATATTTTTCGATGCTGAATCGAACAGGATGGGTCTCGGAGCATTAATGCTAGGTCAAGCTGATTATCCGAATAATAAACCGTTGTGTAATAATTTGCAGCGTTTTATTTTTGTCTCGACCTTGAAGCAAAAAGCGAATTCGAACTTGCAATCCTTACTCTAACAAAGTTTGTTCGAATTGAGTCAACAGCACCCTTAGTCAAAGTATTATGTGATATCTAACTCTTTTTCTCTTTTCTGCTTCCGTTGCTCACATTAAATACACTCTCTCTCTCTCTCTCCCTCTCTGTTTTGGTGTAATTGGTGACTGTAAATAATTGATGAATGAGCCTTGAAAGTATTTCCGCAGATAGTGTTCCGAATAAAAAACACAATACCAACTGAGACAATTTAAAACGAGTTTATGTACTAGTATATACGTTGTTGTTGGTGCTCTTTTTATATTGGAAAGTTAACCCTTCAAGAAATTTTGTTTTAAAATCCAAGGTAACTGGTTGAGAGGATAGTGCTGCATGGCCCTATTTTCCCTGGTCAATAAATAAATCGATTACTGTAATTTCCTGGCTTGCAGTTATGGCATTGACGAGAAGGAAAGGAGATTGGTTAGACGTTTTGGTTATCACATAAACGAACATCCACGCTTCTTTATCGTGCGTATATCTAGTATTACGATTGTCTTACATTCCCTTATTAAGCGTTTTTCAAAAATAGTTTGTGTGAACGTATCAGGAAGTTCTGTCCTACTTAGCAACCAAGGAGAATGGGAGAGAGGACTTAATGGCTCTAATTCTTTTTGGTCGTCAAACCGAACATTCATTCAATCACGCTCTCTCTCTCTCTCTCTCTCTCTCTCTCTCTCTCTCTCTCTCTCTCTCTCTCTCATATATATGTATAACTGGTCGCATAATGACCGAAACTTGCTAGCTTAATCAAATGTCATATGCCTAGAATTTGAATGGCACATCATTTTCGAACTCGCTTCTCCAGGCATTGCTGCTCGCAAGGGTTTCAGCTCTCATTTTGGCAAGCACACTACACACCTCTGTAGCTGTGAATTGTAATTTGCACAAATGAGATTGATGGAGCCCAAGTTGATTGTTGAATATCGGATTAAACGTACGATTTTGAGATGCAGGTTTAACAAAATGGTGAGGCACTGATCGGATAACAGAGAAGGTGTGTGGAGGGTTGATTTTTTTAATTGGGTTAGTTCCGCAACTAGGTAAATTACTAAAGTTCACGTACCTGTTTGGCGAGTCCGTCTCCTCTACCAAACAGGTACGTTAACTTTAGTTGATTTTTGATCGTTTTCTCGATGAAAATAACATGAGAGTGGAAAGGAAAAATCATAATGCGTTGAAGACAGTACATCTTTACTCAGGAGTGAAACATTCGTTGAATACTTAAATTCCTAGGTTTTAACTCGAATCGCAATGACTTTACTCCGCTCAATTTGTGCTAAAAAGCAACTTGAAGGCTGTGGATCGAACGTTCTGAGTAATATTAAAACCGAAGTCCTCGTTAGTTGAAAAGTCGTGCGAAATTCATGTCGCTTCGAGAAACTGTTATTCGGAACATTTATATGATCAGATATATACGGGTAATGAAATTATTTTGGAGCTGGGAGTCGGAAATAAATAATTGAGCGCTCGCTCTCGTTTCGTCGAAAGGGAGGTCCACCATATTTTTTCAATGAGCTCGCTCTTGAAAAGTAGCCGGCTCCATTAATTAACATCAATCTGAGTGAAAATTGAACAAAAAAGGGAATTCGTGAATTCAAATGAATAGCGTTCTGTATAACGCAACAGCGAGCTCAACTGGAGCTTTTGAGAAATGTCGTTCCCCGTTCCAAAGAGTTTGCTATTCACAAATGTGTCAACATTTTCATTCTAAACTGTATTAAGATGTTGAACCCTTTAACTGCAATGATTAAGCGGGCATTTGGTTGTCTAAATATTTCATCTCACCTCATTGTCAAACGCTTAGATAAGACGAAATGATAGTTCTTGGCGGTATATGTACAGATTTCTCAAAAATACAGACTTTTAAAAGCGCTCACGTTGACGTTCCTACAGACGCCTTGGTACGGGAACTGTCCTGCCATTCGAGATCTCGGTACATGGAATAGAACAAAAATAACTAGGTGACCGACCAGAGGTAAGACTATACCAAAAGAGGGGCCTTTGCACTGTTACCCGAGAAACCAACATCGTAACAGCCGGAAACTACCAAATATTCAAATGAAAATCTCCAAGAGAATAATTAAATGGAATACCGACAAAGTTGTGTGGTTCAGCTATCGACTACTCTTACACCTAACTGTTGCAATCAAATACCTGTTTCCCACACACTAATTTGAAATGACATAACGGTACCCCGACAAAATATGCCCATGATAAAAAATGACATTTTCCGCACAGAAAAAATAAATTAAAATAGCAAGAGGAGCGATACAAAAGTTCAGCGTTATGTTGCTTACAGAAAATCGCAAGTAACTTCCTTTTAGAATGAGAGCCGTTAGTCATGGTTTCACTAGTACCGATAAACTAGGGAAACATTATAGGAACGAAACGACTCATCGCGTCCATCGAATGATGCTGATAAGGAAATACGGGTGCCATAAACGTGGAGGCCGTTTATGATAGGTTTTATGAGAATATGAACACATTATTCAGATAGCGGATAAATTATACAGAACTTTGTGGTAGTGCCAAGCATGTACATAAAGTGCTTGGCATAGAAACTCATATGGTAAATGGCAAAAAAGCGTCAACGTGATAATGAACAAAGAACGATTGAATACTGACGTAATGACAATTTTTGTTGTTGTTGTAACAATCTACAGCGCTGGTCATTCAATGACCTTGGACACGCCAAAGCAAAAGTAGTTAAAAATGCATGGGTTGAGGGTAATTCGATTTGAAACACCACCAACGGGAGCGCACGTCTTCTCTGATTGGAGTCGAGGAGTTCCAGCCGGTCGTAAAAGTCAGGTAGAGGACGGATAGGATAGTCATCCGCCTAGAGCCGACCCCCGGCGGCGTAACAATGCAGCCATATTAGGGCTTTAGAGCTCTTAAGGTGCCCCTGGGAATCCGCCAAGGGTTTGAGTTGAAGGGCTTTCCTTTTCGAGCTTTTCACGAGGCTCGTGCTCCCAAGGTAACCTAGTTTTTCCTTTGGAGGTACCGCGTGGGCCGAAGATAAGCTGGCTTCAACGGATACTTCTCGTCTACTCTCGGTTTACTCTTTTTCGAAGACCCTCCTCTCTCCATCCTTCCATTACTCTCCCGTCAAGTCGCAGCATTGTCAAAATTATGTTTTGGTAACGCTGCACTCGATTCGCGACACCGTCTAGCTCAAGCTCCGGATCATTTTGCAGGGATTTATTCACCCGCCTTAGGGTTATTGGAAGGACGATGTTTCGAACTAGAGTGTCAGACTGAGATAAACTGTTGGCTGACGAACTTTAGCCCCTCAATCATATTAAAGTAGAAGCCAAATTCTAAATACCCCGCACCCAATTCCAGTGAAACAACAATTTCCTCACGATCATTATTAGTGAATAAAAATGTTTGATGTAACGCAACTCGCAACTTTCCTCAGCCTCAAGTACATTCGGAGATGTTCATGGCTTTAGTCATTCTCTCAATATAGTTTTCACAGAGTTCATTTGAACTTAAAACGTTAAACAGGTTCAAAAAACCAGTCCAAACCAACTATAGTCGCGCCAACCAACATCAATTGCGTATGACTCCTTAGTATAACGTTGAACTTAGATCTACCGAAATCGTATAACCGACTGAAAGTTTCGTGAGTCACTAGAGTGATAGAAATCGCTGGATGTCCGTCGGGCTGAGGAATGTTGTGTGATGCTACACACCAGATGGTTTTCTTTTCTTTTCTGCCTCGAACTTGATTTCCTCTCCATTAATTCTACTTCAATTATGGAAACCCTCAAAAAACGTACCGATACTGACAACAACCGATATTTTGTTGACCACCCGTTACCTTAGCCTGTAACCAGTTATCACCCCCTCTCCTTCCACGATTTAGTAGCGGTATGTAAAGTACACGTGAAAAAGGGTGGAAACTCCACGGAAATTTACGGAACCCCTCCATTCCCCTCTAAGTAAAGATTTGTTCCCATAAATAGTGGCGTATCTCCATTGTCTAGCGACTGGTGATAAAACCAGGATGGATTAGGACAACAATAAGAGAAGAGAGGGCAACTGAGAATGGACGATACCCACCTCTTTTGAGGGAAATCCCGCCGTACAACGGTGGAACGACGAGAGGTTGGCGAAGGGAAGTGATGGGAGGGGCGTAATGTGCGTGTCAGATAATTACCAGCCTGACCGTTTTCATAATGAATGTCCCCCTTTTTCCAGTTTTATGGTGCTCTGATTGTAGCCATCGGTCCTCAGCAGGAAACTCGACAGATGGAAGAAGGGAGGGGAGGTCTGATACTCGCGTATTTCATTTTCCTAAACAAATCCCATTTTCGGTGGCCGAGATTTCAAGAATTTGTTGTTGAATAATCATTTTGAAAATCTCGTTGTGATTGAAGGTAAATATTAATTCAACGTTACCGGGGGGGGGGGGGATGATTGTACCATCCCAAAATCATAATGCTCTCTAATGAACGGCCTGATAAACACACCGTTTTGACAGTTAACGGGTCGATTCACCCCTCCCCTCACCCTACCGAAGATTTCTGTGTGACAATTAGGTATTTACATTCATAACCGCAGGCCGATTGGTGTAACAATTCGAAGTATGATTAGTCTTCGCTAGTTCGGAAATCCACGAAACAATTTATTTAGATCAGCCTCAAGAAATTCTCGGGGGGGGGGGGGCACCGTTTTAGAATTTTCGGAGTACATCCATTGAATAAGTAACCTGGTGCCATGTATCACACAACTTTCCACAGCCTCACGAATCTTCTGGGCTTTACTAATTAATCTTATAGGTTATTCGATTAGTTTAAATTACACACAGTTTTTATGTAACGAAGCTTTCGACAAAATACACACAAGAACGGTGGAGTTATCCTTCAGCCGGCTGATACGATGATTGTAAGGACATGACGGTAGACACTTCATATCAGTACTAGTAGGTTGTTCTCCTCATTTGAACAGGGCTCTTATGGTTGGTTGACGTCCGATAATACAACAAACTCGTCTAAGGCCACAGCTGAGCAACGAAAACCCATTTACAATCTATTTTTCATTTAGTTCATTTGAACTTGATAAAATATAACTTTACGTTTTACTTAGAAAGCTTCCGCTTGAAGATCCGGAATTTATTGAGGTGCTCTTACTAATGCGACGACCATTATTGGGCAATCGAGGCACAGAAAGTTCATTAACTATAAACGTGATTTTCTTGGGTATGATCATGTTCGCAGCTTTGGGGTGATCGGGTAAATACTATTCGTAAGTGGAGTAGTTGTTAGTACGCGATGGTAGTTTAAACTCCAGAGTTTCTGAAGTAGCTCTTAATAATTGTAAGAGGCTCAACTCCTATACTACTGGTAATTTATCGGACTAACACCCTGATTATTCTGAGAATGCTAGTATTCTATTGCCGGTATTTAAAAAGGAAATGATGAGCTTAAAATGATTGTGTACGAAATTGTTAATAGTTCTTTGCGCTTCTCTTGTCATTTTCTCAATTTGATAATATTGTAGAGTTATTTTGAACTGCCCATACCAAAAATATACTGAAAGTTGTCAGCCGTTTCTGAGAAAACAGAATTTGGCGGTTTGATCTCCATGATAACTATAGTTAGTGTGAACCAATTTTTCTTGTACTCTTATTTCAGCGCCCCATTATGGTTTTCAAGCTAAATATCAAATTTGAGGCGACTGGTTTGCCTGTTTGATTTAAAGCGCGTTCAGAAGTGCGGGATTTATGTGGGAAGGAGTGCCTTAAATCTCGTTGGCATGTTTGTTAAGTTATTATGCTCGTTGCATAACTTTTCCAGAAATTATAATTTTGTGTTATTGCTACGTGATTGCACACAAAAAATCCAATCAATTTTGTTTAGATTACTATGATAACTATAGTCATTTTTGAGCATATAAGCTGGAATAAGACTCATCTCATATGTTTTCTGTGCACAAATTGGAGATACGTCGTTTGTAAACGCTTAACACAATACTCAAAAAGAGCCATTTCAGCAAACGGTAATCAAACAGTTGAAACAAGTTATGTTCTGAGAACAAATTTCAACAGGGAGAGAAAGGCCATCGAGGGTACAAAATTTGGGTGAAGAATCTCCAGTTGCAACGCTCAATTTTCTAATTCAAATAACCGGTTTGAAAAAGTAAACCACGGTATGTTCCACTAAGAGGTTTTTGATCAATAGATTGGTGGGTTGATTGAAGAGTCCAGGCTCCATCGTTCGATGTTAATTATTGACCGTCTAGGGCTTCTTTCATCCACAGAGGTTACGGTTCACTGTAGGTAACTGTTTGCATGCAAGACCCTCTTGAGGCGTTCATTCCAAAGCGTTGAGAACTACTTCTTTTAAGTTTCTTCCCACGCTTTTTGTGGGAGTTCGTAATAGTACGTCTCCGAAAACTTTCACCGCTGTTGGCTTTGATTGAATCCGGTGTATCGAAGAATTATACATACTACGAAATCGTTCGACCAAACGTTAATTGTGTTCCTGAAAACAACTCGAGGAATTAAACAGCACCGTGACCCTAGCTCGCCTCAAGTATTAAACAAAACTCCTCAGAGCCTTTTCATATTACGAGATCACGCCCATTATCACGACTAGTGGCGAAGCTATGGAAGAAAAGAAAAACACGTGGCCAATAATAATTAAAATTTGAGCTTATGAAAGCTGCCCGAGGGCCGCAAGAAATGTGAAAAGGAGGTTTTCGTCTGGGAAAAGGGGAAAACCCTTTTCCTTGCAACGTTGCCATATAATGACTAAAGTTTCTTATTATACCAACTCGTTTCAGCTCTCTCCACCATCTCGCCCACTTTAAGTCTGTAAGTTTAATGGAGCCGTCCACATTCTGCCGTAATTATTATGTACAGGATCTTGGAAGAGGGAGTCGGAGGAGATGGGTGATAGTGATATAGTGACGAGAGTTAGTTGAGCGTAGTTTCAAGCACAATCAATTTTCATTCTACTTGAAATTACTTTCTAGATGATCTTATTCGATAATTGAGAGAGTTAATAAGGATTTAACACTTAACGCAAAAATGACTAGGAAATATAGTTGATTTATAGCTGTTAGAACTTTTATCGCCGTCTTAACCAGCTAATCACCTGAAGCGGTGGAACGAAATGAAAAGGTAGGGCACAATATCACGGAGTAGCAATGTCAATAACGGTTGCCTGTTTTGTGGAAACAACGACCGCTCCACGTTGATACGGCTACATCCCATACAAACCAGCTCAGGCTTCCAAGCCAACCTCTCATCAAAAGTCAAAAAGGGCGTGAGGTGCCAAGAGTGAGGAACTGGTGCGGAAAGAAAGTGAGTAGAGATGTGAGTAGAACGAGAGCTGATAGATGAAAGTCTGTTTTTATTGGGTTTTGGAAGAGCTAAGAAAGTAAGATAGGTGGTGAATTGAACAGTGGGAAGAGGATATTTTGGAAAGAACAAAAAGAGAAAACTGTTTTTAGTTTAGAAAATAACTGAATTGGCAGAACGGACTTTTCCGCAGCTACGAATAAAAAGCTTCAGGCCAGGAAGGGTGGGACTTCATGTTTGGGGAAGGCCCGAAACAAGAACAAGTGTGGAATTTCCAAGATCAAGATTCAAACTAATTCGGCTTGCACCGCACACCTTCAAATGAATTGCCTATGCTCTCTTCAAAGGACATACGTTTCTCTCTATCCGGGGAAGATCACATATCCTAGGCTGTTCCAGACAAGCAATTAGATCATTAAAAAGGTAATTAATTCCAAATCAGCAAAACATGAGCCCTCTCAAAAAAAAAAACGTGTTGATACTTACGTAAATAAGTTGTGCATTGATTACCAGTAATGATCTTGGTAGTAGAGTCATCTAAATATATTTTGGAACTCCACTCTTCGTAAAACGTGTAGTGATACTCAATCAAGAACGAAAAAATCAATCTTACTGAACGAAAAAACTCTGCAAATTATTACACAACGGTTTATTATTCTCATGAATAGCTTGACCTAGCATTACTGCTCCGAGACCCCTCCGATTCGATTCAGCATCGAAAAATACCAGTAAACCATACGAAACGTGACCTGACTGGAATGGAACGACAAAAACTAAACAGCCCGGGCGCCTGTAAGCGCCGGTAGGCAATTGTCACGATGTTGCAAGTCGAGCGGGAGGGAGGGAGTACAAACGACGAAACGTTCAATTCCACTGTAGTTCCTGCGCTCACCATAATTACTGTAATTTCACTATACGCAGTTGTACACGTGTGATATTCATTCCATTCGACCCAGGATCTAAAAATACCCTGAAAACGATACCAAACACGGCGTATTTGCGATTAAACTGCGTTTTGTTAATTTTTTCAGGCATTTTTTGCCCATAAAATCCATGGGCTTCGTCGATCGGATTGCCGAGATGGCGGGCACAACTAGATACCAAATGGGATATTTTTGTGCGAAAGTACGGGGTTTTTTTTACCACGTTAAAGGCACAAAACGGCCCGGACGGCGGACGGACATTGCAGATTTGTCTTGAAACGTAAAGTATCAAATTTTGAGGGGCGGTTGTATAAAGTTTTTCTAGACCGAAAACATAGGGTTATTATTCAGAATGAATAATAAACCGATATATTAAACCAGCAGCTAAGCCATGAATTCGCTGAATGTCTGCGGAAAAGAGTTATGTTATGCGTCTCACCATTCGTAAAATTTCAAGTTTCGTCACTACAAAAATGGATTTTTGTTCCTCAACTGTAGGCTTAGATGAGTTCGTCATATAATCGGACGTCCATCGAAGGAGCACAGTTCAAGTGAGGACAACAACCGATTAGTGTTGACATGAAGGGTCTACCTTCTAGTCCTTACAAATACCGTATCGGCCAGCAGGTGGATAACACCAGTATAGGAAACAGTTAAGTGTCTCAGATGGACACAAATAAAGTAGAGACCATTCGAGACACGACGGAGAACGAATACCGTATTAAAGTCAGGCCAATGTCAGTTAGATGTCAGGGCTTGGAAGGGCACCGTGTATCTACGGATGTACTCTCGCTGGTTGACCAGATCAACTTCTCATCACAGTTGGGTTGCGAAAGACCAAATCTCTTTCCGGTTTTTTTTTTCGAACCCGCTATCGTCAGCTCAAGTCTATCACACGCCATCACGAAGGTTATTCGAAAATTTGGCCGAATCCCACTATCTGCAACACCGTCATTTCCCCCTCCTCTGTTCCACTTCCTTTTGTTTATCCAAGAAAAAGCAGCTTGCGGGCTTCCCGATTGTCCCGAACTCATCGGTTATTTTCTCCCTCGACAAACTCTCATTTTTCCTCCCCTTCCCCTTCCATCCAACGTACGATCTCAACCCACGAAACTTTCTCTTCCGAACAACCGGAACCATCTCCGCCGTATATTTCCTGTTACGTGTAACGGATACGGAAAACCCCTTTCGATTCCCTGAGGACTTCGACTTTCCTCCTCTTTTTGCTCCCTCAGGACGACGTTTTTGGTGCAGCTTTCATGGAAGTGCGCTTATTGATCTTTCGGCATGGTTCCGACTTACGAAAGGTGAAGTGCGCCGTTTTGAGCGATTGGTTGGTTCGATCACACCTGATACTGGGATTTGGCGTTGATGGGCTGCAGCTAGTTTCTATCGAAGAAATACTTTCACCCCCTTCTGAATAGACGTCAGAACCCAACGAAGTTGGTGAGCTGGAGTTCGGTGTATGGATCCCGAGTATTGAGAATAAGACGTGGTTTCTACTGGATAATGTACGCCAGAACAACAGTCCACTCAATTATTTGATTACACATCAGACCAATATTGAACAAATTGGACATTAGAAAAAGTTGAGTTCTGTAAAAAAAACAACAGAAATACAAAACTTTAATAAGGTGTCATTATAGCGTTGAAAATATCTGAGGAGACGCATTACACAACACTCCTCAGCTTCACGCGCATTCATCGATTTGAGATACCTTAATTTATTGAGTTTGAGTTTTATTAAAAATGGTAGTGAGTGAAATGGTGATGGTTTGGATTCTGCCACTTCTATAAGCGCTTTTACAACGTCAATAAGAGCAAACTTTCGTCGTATACGTAGATCCAGATACGTAGATATACGTGCCCTATTGTACTGCCAACATTGATTCTTAAAAGCTCCCGCATGTGAGCGGGATTCACGAAGGAAAAATTGCTCTAAAACGCTTTCGCTATAAATGTCGGCTAATTTATTGTGCTCTTCCCATCACTTACTTATTTTATTGTACCATTTGTACGGTACGGAATAATTATTGTTACGAAAAAAATGAACGACACTGGCGAAAGAGAGTGAAGAGGATTGAAGAGGAGCTCACCAGTTCGCGCCTTCTTGGCATTTGGAACGGGGCCCCGCTTTGATCGGCTTCAGCGTGCCAATCCAGGAAAACAGCACTCGCGAAACGCTATAAATTGGGAGAGGTTGGGTAATGCACCGGAAAATTATGTCTTTGATCTAAAATCGAGGATACGCAAATTAAGAGGAAGCTGCGGCCTAGAAGAATGGCGACGGACTAACTGTTCCGACGTAAGTAAAAGTAGGAGAAGGAAGTCTTCTTATCTTTCCGCTACTTCTTTACACCGTTGTGTTTAATTGTAGCTGTACACACAAAAATTAAATAGAACTCGCCAGCTTTTAAAGAACAAAGCAGGTTTTGAAAAACGAAGTCGTGTGTTTCGCCACTATAATAAGAACCACACTGAGAAAAAGCTAATCTTATTGATCACCCTAGCCCAGTCATGGCCACGACGGAGGCCGTTCAATGCATAACTCGTTTGACCTGCAGTCACATGAAACAGATAGCAAGACCTTGAGGCAGCCCGAAGCAGATCATGGGACTGAAGTTGCGGTTTAGCCAATGATGCATCGAATAAATTCCACAAAAGATTGTACGAGAAGGTCTTATCACCAATCGACAGACGGAATTCTGAAGAGTTAGTGAGAACATACATGACCATCAAGTGTTACAGCTTTTATTGGGAAAACAGTTTATTATTCCCTTGCACATTACCGAGACTCATGCCATTCCAAAGAAAATTGACCTTTTTCTGGGCGATGGAAGGTAATTGGCATGACGTCACGACACCAACTGACGGGTGGTGGGAATGATATGGAAGTTAAAGTGGAAAATGAGAGCAGGCCAAAGAGAAACGATAACCCGTTGCCACTTCCCGCAAGTAGTAGAACGTTCCTCACTATATTTAATGTGCTAAAGCAGCCCTACACCTCCGAGACCTGTGCTGTCCGACTCAGCATCAAAAAGTACCTGGAGATTGATCCTACACATGACGTAATTACAATAAATCAATTTTGAATCCTTTTTTGGGCGTAAAAACCATGAATTTCGAGTTGTTGAGCACATCTAGATCTCAAATTGAATTTTTGTGTGAAAGAACGTATTTTTCAGCCCAGCTTTGAAATTCCAGTGCCTTACAACGTAAAATATCAGTCTGATGTTGAGCTTTCTGGTGTTGAGCCATTGATCTGGAACTGTACGACGACGTCAATCAACTTCTTTCAACAGCATATTTTCTCCAACACAGTCTCCCAATATGTATAGGGATTTTTAGAAGGGCTGCGAGCTACCTTCCTTATCTAATCCCTCACTTTTGGCGCCTCCTTACGCCCAGTCTGCCATAGAACTCATCCTTTCAGCTCTCGTTCGTGCACGCCAATTAAACTATCCCGAGATCTCAGTCTTATACTTCACACTGAGGTTCCGTTAACTAACCACTATACTCCCTATCAATACAATCTTCTCTCACTGGTCTCATTCACCAACTGTGTCTTTGCCTTGTTCAAGTCAACTTCACAATTTTCTGCACTCAACGGTGAGCATCAGCATTCCTTGAATGCCCACAGCTGACTGTTGCAAATGCAGTTTCTCATTAGTAATAAAAGAGTGTGCGTCAGAAGTGTCCGCATTTTAATAAAACCAGTCATTAACAAGAATCTCAACAAAGTGTGGATGCTGTGGGGGTAAAATTGCTTATCCAGAACCCACGAGAACAACGAAGAACCAACTTTGTATTTTATCTGTCTTACGTTAACTGAGGGAAAGGCAGTTTCGTTCGTTAATTTCTGCCGGAAATAATCCGCTTTTTGTCATGGGATTAGCTCCAACTTCTGCCCAAGTGGGAGATTTGGCTTTTGTTCGAGCCTCCGGTTCCAGTTTTTAAGGAGGAATGAGACCATTTCTGAGGAGTACGATATAAAGATCTTTTGCGGGCTTTCCCCAGCTATTCATCTCGGCGTCTGCTCCAATTAAGTGACTAAACGCTGAAGGAACGAGGAAGATGAGATTCCCTTTTCATCGCTTTTGGTAAAAAGGAAGTTGGTTAGGGAGGCAGAATAAGAAGAGGAGGGAGAGCCGCAAGGCCGTTAATGTGCTTAAAATATCTAAGCCGGCTCCCTACCCACCCTGACCCATCTCGCAATCATCCCACCTCGTTTCGGCATCCTATTTCTCCCAGTTTTCCGGGGATAATATCTCGAAAGGCTGTGTCAACAAAGTGATGATCCTTGAGGGAGTCCTCGCTACAAATATTCTTCCTTCTCCGCGGCCCCTCATCCGTCTAAGCCATCCTAGTCTTTTCAGAAGGACCAATAAGACGGCTTCTAGCACCCAGCAGAGAGCTCATACCAATTCGATATCGAGTGTTTCCTACTTTCATTACAAGGTGCCTGTACCATACATTTCGGCTTCTTTAGTAGTGGCTAGTACCGTTGGAAGTTACCCATGAGATGCTACATACACTGTTCACTGAACTGACGAAAGCTTAGAGAAGTTCGTTGGAAATCAAGGTGAAAACATTTTGAATTAAAAAATGTAGATGTTTACAGGATGTGGAAGACAATGCACAATTAGCAGACTTTGCTATGCTATGCACTATATTAACCGTGATCTTCTTGGCAAAACGCCTTCAACGATTGTCACTAAACTCACACATTTGCTCACAGGTTGTTTTTGAATAGTCAATCCCTACGTATTGTTTTCAATTAATGTTTATTCTGACTATCCATTGAGCAAAGATATAAATCAAAATGTGTCTAAAATAATGTTTTATCGAACACTTTTGTAATTTCCCGAGTAACTGCGTCACTGGATTTCATCAATCTTACGACATGTCTTTGAGCAACTTTCACCACATTTTGTTCCTCCCAACTATTTCTGTATCTATTTGTCGAACGGACATATAGGTCACGTTAACTCAGGAAAGAAGATTCGTCGAATATTAATTTATCGGTTTTGTAATTTTCTCCAAAACGGCTCTGATGATTTCGATCAAGCTCATGGAGTACTCGGGAAGTAAGTGACTAGTACCTATATTTTGATCTCTATAAATATTCCTGGAGAAAGGCTTTGAACGGAGATATAGCGCCCATATATTTTCCTGCGCAAATCCCGTACATCAGATATTACTATTTGGTAAAACCCTGCAAATTATTACACAATGGTTTATTATTCTCATGAACAGCTTGACCTAGCTTGACCTCCTCCATCCCATTCGACTCAGCATCGAATACTAGTAAACCATACGAAACATGTCCTGGCTACAATGGAACTACAGAAACAAAACGTCTGATGGTATTAAAGAAATTGGGTTGTGTCCGCCAGTAGGCAAATTACTAAAGTTAACGTACCTGTTAGGTGAGTCCGTCTCCTCTGGCTTGTGAGTTACTGTGGGCAAGCGCTTTCGATGTAAAGACATCATCGTCTGGCCGTTTAGTCAGTACTGGAGTCAGTCAGTTGGTCGTGGTCTTTATATACAAAGAGAAAGGTGAAAGGAGTGATGGAGCGTTGGGGAAGGGGCGGGGAGAGGTATTGTTGGTCAGTCTTGTTAGTAGTACCTTAGCCGGACTGGCTGTGTGTGCTTGCCCACAGTAACTCACAAGCCAGAGGAGACGGACTCACCTAACAGGTACGTTAACTTTAGTAATTTGCCTACTGGCGGACACAACCCAATTTCTTTAATACCTAACACAGCCAGTCCGGCTAAGGTACTACTAACAAGACTGACCAACAATACCTCTCCCCGCCCCTTCCCCAACGCTCCATCACTCCTTTCACCTTTCTCTTTGTATATAAAGACCACGACCAACTGACTGACTCCAGTACTGACTAAACGGCCAGACGATGATGTCTTTACATCGAAAGCGCTTGCCCACAGTAACTCACAAGCCAGAGGAGACGGACTCACCTAACAGGTACGTTAACTTTAGTAAAACGTCTGATGATTTTGCCCCGTCGGGGAAATAGGCGAAAGGGGAGGCAAGGGAGCGGGAGGCGCACTCGTTAGCCTCGAGCGCGGTTGGTTTTTTAATGAGACGGGCGGGGAGGGAGGGAATTCAAACGACGAAACCCAGTAGCTCCTGCGTTGTACTGCGTTTCGTTAAGTTTTTTAACCGTTTTTTGCCCATTACAACCATGGGCTTCGTCCGATCGGATTGCCGAGATGGCGGGCACAACTAGATACCAAATCGGATTTTTGTGACAAAGAACGAATTTTTTAGACCACGTTACAGGTACAAAACGGTGCGAAAGAACGAATTTTTTAGACCACGTTACAGATACAAAACGGCCCGGACGGCAGACAGCGGACAGACATTGCAAATTTGGAATCTCCAAGTCTTGAAACGTAAAGTATCAAATTTTGAGGGGGCGTTGTAAAAAATTTTTCGTGACCGAAAACAGGGTTATTATTCAGAAACCAAAAATTGAATAATAAACCAAAAATTGGGAAAATTCTAAACTGTTCAAACTAACGTCGTTTTGTCGAATAATGTTATTCACTGTGTTTTGTCTTCTAAATCCACAACGGTGAACAGAAACCTTCCGAGAATATTGGCATTGGCCGTCTCTTCGAAGGAGCTCGCGAGATGAGCGGCAGGTCAATAAATTCCGAAACTTTAAGGTCACCAGTTTTTAAGTAGGGCGTTAAGTTGTTTTACGTGTTCATATGAGCTTAGTAACAAATAGACTGAATTAGGACGTATCAGATTTACGTGGGGAATAAGAAAGTGTTGCGTAACACCAGATATTTTCGATTAAGTATACCTCAAGACTTAAAGATCTGTAAAAACTCCAGTTTTTTATTCGTAGGGCTACAATACTTTCCATAACCGAGCGGAAAGTAAACATTCAGAGAGCACATTCATCAAACATTCAAATCAGACTCCTTTTGTATTTACGATTGGCAGCTATCTGCTTGCATCGCATTGTGTCTTTCACGTGACTCCAACGATCTGGAGGGCACACAGGGCCAAATTTGTCAGCTACTCATACTCAACATAACGAACTCCTTCTCTTCCTGTACTAACCTAACCCACGCTGACGAATTAGTAGGGCAGTTGGCACACCAGCGGCTTGGGGCAGCATAGCCCTGTCACATTACTACAGTTGCTCCTGTACAAGTCCTCAACCTCATATCTTGCCACCCACTCAGTAAGGGTATGTCCGCCAACTGGTGGAACACGAAACAAATATTCACTGGCTAATAGCACTTCATTTTGGAGAATCGCGGATTCACATCGGTTTTACGAGAAACAGAATGTTTGATGCGGAACAGGAAACACGACCGCGCGCTGGTGTCTAATCACCAACTAATCATAACACCAAATTTTCCTTTTTTCCAAAAATATCTACAACGATTTTGATTAAATTTCCTGTATGAATAGCTCCGAATGACTAAGAAATGATAACCTCCGCTAGATTGTCTCGTGGTGCTCCTTCAAGTATTGGAATTCAGCCCACTATTCACTGTGATTTCACTGTTGTCCATCTGGACGCATTCTTGCATATCTGAGAACCATTCTATATGACTCAGTATAAGAGAATACCTAGGAAAGGATACCAAACACCACGTAATGCAATAAAAATACCAGAATTTCGGTTTTGGTTTTTTAACCATTTTTTGCCCATAACAAACCTACAGCGGTTCAACACAGCGAAAAACAGCGATGTTATTCACGGTGAATAAGAAACCAAAAACATGTTTATAGTCTCACGAACTTCCTGTACACTGATGGTAACACAATAAAGGTTGTGGTACAAGTAGGAGCGACTCAATAAATTCTGGAATCTACAGCGTCACCAGTTCCTACGTTGTTATAATCTAGAGGAAAACAAATTTGATTAGATAATAACTGATTATATGTGAGGCTAAAGAAAGTTTTGTGATGAGTCGCACCAGATATTTATTTTTAAGATAGACAATGCACGCCTAACCTGTTATCATCGGTAATTTGTTTCACTGCGAAGTGGGAAACCTAATGTGGGATGTAAGCGTATTGCCTCAACAGTAAATATATCTGTATATTTTATACGGTTGTTGTATTCCTCATTTCTGTTCTTAAATACAAAAACAAGCTGTGGTATTGTACTGTTGTCATTGACGAGGACCAAGATAAACCTAACGAAGAATAGTGAAGCTCAAGCTGGACGAAATGTGTCTTTCAACAGGAACAGTTTAATTAGCCCTCTAAAAAAATTCGGTGTTATGTTCAAATGGTCAGATGAATCATCCCCACTAGAATCATTTTATTACGGACCATCCAAACAAAATCATAACCTTCACGTTTCTTTGAACTGCCGTAATGAACCCTGCATTCTCGTCCGAGTATTGTGCGTTTCAAAAAAGCGAAATTCGCAAACAATTCAAGAAATATTTAAAAGAAGTTATAAAACTCATGTTATTAAGTTATAGGTAGGGTCCCGCCTGCAAAACGGTGTATGTTTGGCGAGCTCTAACCGCGACGCATCGAATCAACTTTTAACCGCTACGACTCCGTTTTGAAGAACTCGCGGTTTGTTATATTGTGTTAATCGTAAACGACGTTGGTCAAATCCGTTATATTGCATGGTGAAGCTCAAATCAGCGGTCGAAGATGATTGTTTCAAACGAAAAATGTGTGCGTTTGGTGAATCCTCCCGGCTAACTTCATACGCTCAAAACGACTTCACCGATTTTCACCAAACTCACTGAATGCTTTTAAATAATCAATACCTATGTATTGTTCTCGATAATTGTTCCTCTGAGCAGTTCATTGAGCAGAGATAAAAATGAAAACGTGCCGAAAATAATGATTTTTTGAACATTTTCTCAACTTCCACAGTAACTGCTCCACTGTATTCGATAAAACTTACGGAGTACTCTTAACTGACTAGAAAATCGAATGTGAGGAATGTGTTGAACGAAGATATAGCACCCGTTTATCGAATGGAGTAGGTTTCAGAGGGGCTCAATAAAGACCGATGTACAACTCACTGAGGATATCGTGTATAGGATTTGCCTCTACGAAGACTCATGTTTATTTGTATCTTGTTACTTCCATACTAATTTGCAACTTTTACTATCACATGGAAATAAATTATTATTAAAAATCAAGGAAGCAGCCGAAGTGTGATGGAGGGAAGTTGTTGTTGTTGAGGCATTTGCAGCTAAATTCATTAAATAACCATTGACGATCGTAGCGGCCATTTTAATTACAGCCTTACAGCCTTAAGTTCCTCCTTAGACCTGTTTATTAAAAAATTGTGGAATGTAATAATGACAAAAAAAAAGTGAATAAACGAAATAATCAAAGAATAAAACGAAACTTCGCCACCACGTTTTTGGATTATTAAAAGATACTCCATTAGGTTTTCTTGAAGAAACCTTGAAGCCGTCCCCCCTCCCCGGGCCCCGCGCTCTCATAAACCCTCTTCTCTTTCCCATCACCTCCAACATAATCTCCGGTGTGAGACAGGTTGGCGTTTAATTACTGCTCGTTAGAAGCTCCCTGTTCACCCCTCAACCATCCAGAGGAGGGAATGGCGCTCTGAGCTCCCTTTTCCGGGGTCCACTCCCCTGAGACTAGGCGGCATAAAGCGCCCAGAAGAGAAAAGAGGTTTCTCAATAATTCAGTTCTTAGTTCACGAAGATCTTACGACAACAGGAAGTTGCTTCGCCTTCACCAGCCCTTTCTCCATCCTTTTAACGTTGAATAATAAAGAGTTCTTCCGAGCCCTGCGACCATCCGCCGTAGCCCTTCGCTTCTACCTTTTAAGCTCCTGGCCAGATTTAACAAATAAGAAATAATTGAAGACTGGGGAACTTGTTTCGACGCCCTTATTCTGTGTTGTGAATTAAGTTTCGATTAGTTGATATTAGCTTTTCCTTAAAAATAAATATCGTCGAACAAATTTCTTCAATCCCCATCAATTTCATCATGAACATTGTTGGAGGCAAAAGGGGGAAGCTTGAAACTGAGAAATAAATAGACGTGGTGAATGTGAGTGAGGACTATCTATCACTTTGAGAGTTAGTAAACAAACGAGAACTCTTCGTACTACTGGTTGTGGGACACTAAGTGGAGGGAGAGAGAGTGTAAGTTGAGTTGTGAGTAGCGCGAGCTGAGATACGAATAATTGGGAGTATTGAAATTTGATCACTGTTTTAAAGTAGTAAATTTGTATTAATAATATTGTATTAATATAATTTATATTAAAGTATGAATTTTCTGTTGACGGGAGTTCATCACGCGATTCGATAGCAATCCTGAAGTTCTCAAATGATGGTGGAAGAGAGTACAACATCATTAAGCTCAACAAATCATTATTAATGATGATGTCCATTTCTGTAAGTTTGTCGACGGTGTCACAAAATTTATTCAAATGGTCGCGAATATCTTCCTGTTCATTCATTTTGTGAAGGATGAGGAATTTCAATAAAGTAGCCTTCCGGGCAGGTCCCTTACTTTGATAGATGTTCGTCAGGGTATCCCAAACTTGCTTCGATGTTTGGCAGTTTTTTATTTGTTTTAATTCTGATGGTGAAATTATCAGAATTAATTCCGATCGAGCGTTCAAGTCATTTTTGTCCCAGTCTGCAGTATTTATGCCATCTCCACTTTCGTTTTCCGGTCTTTGTTTTGTACCCGAAACGTAGTCCCATAAGCCAGAACGTATGAGAAGTGCTTGTGCTTGCAACTTCCACGTATCAAAATTGTTCCGCTTTAATGGTTCTATTCTGTAAGAATTCATGGCACTAATACTAATACTTACAAATTCACAGTTGTTGAATTGTGGCCTGGGCCAATAACCTATTGAAATTTGATCACTGTTTTAAAGTAGTAAATTTCTATTTAAAACAGAATGCAAAAAGGAAAAAAAAACATTAAAGAACGAGATAAACGACACGACACCATTTTACCGACATTTTTAGAGAGACGAATTGATCGTTTGCCAATGGTGATGAGTAAGGTGTTGGAATAACAAACGAGACGAGTGTCCAATTCCAATAGGGAGAACTGGGAAACGACATGTTCGCGAATGCTGATGGATGATTGACTTGGAATGAGCTATCTGTTGAGGAGAGAAAAGCAAAAAGAGGGGTTGAAAAAGGATAGTTTTTGAAATGTCCTCGTAGGAGGGGAATTCTTGGAAATAACTGAGGAGCGGGACTTCACTAACGTACAAACAAAGTGGGTCGGTGCTCGTGGAAGCCATGACTTAAGAGTCAAGCGTGGAGGCAAAAAAAAACACAACTAATTCAGCCTGCCGAACATCGCTGATATTTTCTCTCGTAAGAATCTTTGTTAAGTGGGGGATTCACCGATATTGACACCCTGGTTGTCCTTTTCAACGCACTAATTTGTTCGATCCTTGAATATGGGTTCATATCTTCGTCTCCATTCCAGGAATAACTGAGGAGCGGGACTTCCCACCCTTTTCTGGCGGCCTGACGAACAAACATTATACGCCAGCATAATTTTTTTTTGCATTTACATGGACGGCTTATGGAGAACATGGGGATTGCCCTGCATCTTGGACCAAAATTAGCTGAATTAGTTAGACGAAATACGAAAACGTGCTGACGGTGACCATGAGCCTAATTTTCGGGTGTATTTCTGCCAATTACTCAGTTCAACAGATTGTTACCGTGATAATTGCTCACAGAAAAGTGTGTAAAGATGTGGAACATAGCGTCGATTCCAGAACCATCTAATAGACGCGATCGTAAAGAGGGTTGTAGCAGTAATTTTTTAAGACTATTCAGGTTTAGGACTATGGGCTAACTGAGCAGACTCGCTTGACATCCTCCGAACCCATATCTTTCGAGGAACGGCAGCTAGCGGCATTTAGTCTCCAGGTAAGGTCTCCAGGTTGCCCATGTGTAACCACGGTAGGATGTCATTCGCAATGCCGTCTGAAAATCGGCAGATTCCGTTTGGAAAGACAAGGTTCATGAGTATTGGAAGTATAGGTAGATTCAAGTGGAACGTTTATAAAATACGATACTTTGACGAATAAATTAAACTTCAGTTCATAATAAATTTTACCCGTTTCGGGTTGAGTCAAACACACGAGATAAAGACGTAGAATGAAAATATGGCACGTTGTTAGTGAATATTCAACAAAGTTTAGTTGTATTAGTTTTGGATGTGTTAGCCACCGGTCTAATTTTGAAACTTTTCACGCTGTCCATATCTTGATACTCGTCCCTCGTTGAAATCCCCAATGCCACATCCTGCTGGTTGGCTCGTAAAGTTGCTTGGTGGTGGAACACAAAATGTTCGGATGTGCGTGAAACTGGATATTTTCTCGAACCTGAGCGGTTTTCGCCCAAAGCCAACCCCCGTCGAGAGGTTTCCGTCTACAAGCGGCAAAGGGGAAGAGCATCTCCAGGCAACGATCGGCGGAATGTTCGGACAGCTGCCGGCCCTAGTTTCTACCCTTGTTTCTCTCAACAAACTTGAAGCAGTTAACACGAGTGGGTACTAATTGAAATGCCGGAAGGAGGAGGAATAATCATGAGGAGCTCGGTGAGTTCATTTAAAGGTTCAGGTTGGATCTGCCATTTGTTGACGGCTTTAGAGAAGTTTTAGGAAACAGATAAATGATGTTTTGCATTTAGGCTTTTCGCATTGAAGTTGTTACCGGGTGCTTCACAGGATCATGACGCCGTTTCAACGAATTAGGATAGGGCGCTATCTCATTTTAATAAACATCACGATGCCTGAGGGAGGGCCTGAGATTGAAGGTAATTACTATTACCGATTATTTAAAATCGGTGTACTCCTAACGCAAGATTTCAGATCATCTAATATTGTCGTCAGTTCGAGCGTGTGTATAGTAACATACGACAGTCAATGAACATAAACAGTTGAATACAACTCCATAAAAAGACTAACTGATAATCTTCTGGAGCTCTCAAGTAAAGACCTATTGATCCTTTAGCAATCAATCAGCCACCGAGAGAAGTAACCTCGTTTTCCTAATGCTGGCCCAATTTTCCCCACACAATCTTAACCAGCCGTTTGAGTCACTAGAATGACCTAATTACAACACTTGTATGCCTCTAGTGGCTACCTGGCATCAGCCTCTCTATGCTATTTTTCACTTTCCTACCACTCTCGGATCAATTTATTTCATTTTACATTCACTTCTGAACAAAAAATTTTCACGTAATGATATGACAGCTTTGATCTAACACCAGTGCAGCCTATTTCATTTTGTTCTACACCGATGTGACGTAAATCGCCTCAAACCGTTGTCGTACACAACTTCAGTCGTGCACTGCGAACCTCGTTTTTGTTGTAGCCTCATATCATTGTTATAGAGGCAACATAGTGAATAACAACTATAAGTACCTGATGTTATAACTCACAGCAATTGATACATATCTTAACACGCTGGGAGGTAATATTGAGCAGCAACAACCAAACCATCACCAGCGTTAAAGTTTACTGAGACACTGAAGGTGTCTCAAACAGCAAATATATTCGCGAAAGTAATTTATTTTATTACTACGAAGACGTAGTATATGAATAGTCGCATACATCAGCTTGATTAATAACTCACAGCCTGCCACCCAATCGTGTGAAAAGGGCATTCATAAAGGGAGTAGGAGTTGCGCTGACAGTGAGCTCTAATCAAACTCATCTCTAATTAAACACACTATTCGGTTCCCATTTCATCTTACTTCGGATCACACGCTCTTCAAACGAGCCATTACAGCGAATGCTTCAGCATTCTTGCACGCTCTTCACCCTTGTTTGTGAATCGTACCCTTTGATAGAACGACACGAGATACTTGGAAGTTGAATTCAAATGGAGCTTGAAACGGAAGGTATGAACAGGATACTTTCTTGTTCGAACATCAACGACGACAATCTGATTAGTAAAAGCCCAATCGCTGAGCATCGCATTTTTCCCCCGCAGGCTTACTGATTTTTTCCAAAAGAATACCACTATTAGTCGGCTGCTGTAACACGTAATTTTTTGATAACTCTGAAAACAAGAGGTCAATCGTTCATTGAATTGAATGATTCAATGCACTATCGAATCAAACTGAATAAACACTGTAGGAAAAATAAACAAACCACCGCATCGGGTAGATGATTTCGCGAAACATTCAAGTCGCTCTCTTACGCACCACTTCCGTTTGATTGGTTTTGTATTCCCACAACGGTAGATGAATGGTTTTGACACTGAACTTTTACAAATAAACCCTATCAAAAATTTCCATCGCTCTTGCAAACTATTAACGAGTAACAAATACACGTGCATGTACCCTAAATAAACGCATTAAACAATTTCATAGCAGATACGTCAATCACGAAACGAATGTTCCAATTTCAACTATTTTGATTTTATTGGTACTGTTGCATTGTGAAAACGCGACTGTATTTTATTACAATTCACTTGAACATCCATCATTACAAAGTTGGAAGGAATGTAATCCTGAAAATATAGTAGTGCTGAAAGCATATCTGGTGCGACTCGTGTTTTGTCGTTCGGAATCATCGGGAAAAACTGTGAGAAATAGTTGTAAGCCAAACGGCGGTGGTTCGAATTCTGTAATTTCTGGGGTTTCCAACTAATTAACATTATTGAGCCCTCATCGCATGTGTAGTTTATTGAACCACGACGCTAAGGTTTATGAGAATGCTAGTACCATACGGGCGTTATTTATGGAAACAAAATTCACCGAAAATCGATTTTATTGAAATTTTGAAACATTATAGTGCTGCCTTCGCAATTTTCTCATGGATGAGAAGTTTATAGTACTGTCAAGTGAATTTGAGTTGCCTTTAAAAAAACTTCAATCAAAATCATCAGATTCGTTTTTGAGAAAAAATGGCATTTTGATCAGTATGATACGATCGTAACTATAGTTAGCTTTAGATCGATGTTGCTCATACCCCTCTTTAGACGTTTCGGAATGATCTGCAGAGTAAATTTAACGATGACGAGTTAATCCGGGGATAGAACCAAGTAGGCGGCACGCAACGATTTTTGTCCAAAATCTGAAGAATAGTGGAAATTAGAAAAGATGGGTCGATAGTACTCAATCATCGATTTATTGCTCTTCTCTAGCATGGGCGTGACGTAGTGAAAAGGGTATCAGCACAGTGTTTAATAAGAGATAACCATCCAGTCCCATACCTCTACTGTGCATCCAGTGCGAACAATCTTCTGAATATACTCCAACGAGACCAAAAGGAAACTAACCGAACAATTTACGTTGGACGAGGGCAGCGCTGGCAGGTAGATCTTAAAACGAGAAATACTCGGCGAAAAAGTAAGAAGAGTCGGCACACCAGCGGCTCGGGGCAGATGGTATTGCCATATCACAACATCACATTTGATCTGTAGAAATTCACAACCTCTGGTGCGGGCATATTGTACAGAAAGCGTGATAAATACTGGCTTTGACTGCCGTGAAGTGCAGTAATCGGCGTGAAAGAATGTGTCAGGCAAATTATTGAAACCAGCTGTGACTGAATGGGACTATCGTTCAGATTCAAATTCTACCGTTTGAAGACCTGTTATTACTTACAGCCGAGAACGGAGTTTTGGTATTGTAACAATATTCTCAGTTTTTAAACTAGCAGGTTGTCGACCTGTCGCAATAGAGGGCAGAAGTCATATAACTAGGGGTAGAGGAGTGAGCCAAAGCCGAGGTTCCTCAGAGGTGCAAATAGGCTTGTACGTTGACAGTGAATTCAGTATGGCACATATTTCATATATGCGTGAAGAGGCCCACACAAAGTATTTTACACACTACAGCTATCATTCAGAGGTAATTATTCTAACGAACGATTACTTCTTTGATCAAAACGAGCCATAAGACTTAATGTATTGGCCAGTTGGTCTCTCGTTTATAAAACTACTTTCACCACAGAGTGGTCAATACAAAAAAACATGTCAAACTTTAGGGATTCTATTCTGACGGAACGTTTTGAACTTTCACCAGCACTACGTTCCCAAGACTTATGAGCTAAAAAACGCCATTTGAGAGGAATATTTGTGAAAACGAGCGACAGTTCGACCTATTCAGCTCTAATTTGATATGTTGGCTTGAGATAACCAGGTGACACAAAATAAGGTTACGAACAAAATCGATCCAATACTGACTTAGTTATTATAGTGACCAAAACATAAAAGTTTTGGTTTATTATTCATTCTGAATAATAACCCTATGTTTTCGGTCACGAAAAATTGTTTACAGCCCCCCCTCGAAATTTGATACTTTACGTTTCAAGACTTGGAGATTCCAAATTTGCAATGTCCGTCCGCTGTCCGCCGTCCGGGCCGTTTTGTATCTGTAACATGGTCTAAAAAATTCGTTCTTTCGCACCATTTTGTACCTGTAACGTGGTCTAAAAAATTCGTTCTTTGTCACAAAAATCCGATTTGGTATCTAGTTGTGCCCGCCATCTCGGCAATCCGATCGGACGAAGCCCGTGGTTGTAATGGGCAAAAAATGGTTAAAAAAATTAATGAAACGCAGTACAACGCGGGAACTACAGCGGAAGTCAACATTTCGTCGTTTGAAGTCCCTCCCTTCCTCCCGTCTCAATAAAAAACGTCCTCGCCTGGCAACGCTGCCTGCCCACTCAACTGCTCAACTCCCCTTTCACCTTGCAACGGGTTTGCTCGAAGCTCCCCCGTTCCAATTTCCCCGACCCGACAAGGGCAAAATCATCAGACGTTTTGTTTCCGTAGTTCCATTAGTCAGGACATGTTTCGTATGGTTTACTAGTATTCGATGCTGAATCGAATGGGATGGGGGAGCACCAATACTAGTTCAAGCTGTTCACGAGAATAATAAACCATTGTGTAATAATTTGCAGGGTTTGTTTTTCTATAACAGCTCCAACAATTTCAATTGATCTTTTTTTGCGTGTACAGTACCAAATAAGTCATCATTTGCGACGAAGTGACGAGAGAAGCACTGTAAATTATCGAAAAGATCAAATGCAATCGATCATGGTGCGTTGTTTTACCCCGTTCCTATAATCCTGGGATTATTCCAAAAAATCAGGGTGTTAGTCCAATAAGATACGGTCATAAGATAATTAGGAGCACCCCCGTGAATTTCTCATCGTTTTTATCTAATATATCTGTTTTTTCGAACAATTTATCGACGCAATTAGGGTTTACTAACGTTCGCATGATAGAAAGGAGCGACTCAAGGAATTCCGGAATTCAAACCCCCGCCATTTCGCTTACTGCCGTTTCTATCGGTTTTCACCCAATATCCCCAAAACTGCGAAGACTATCCTCTTCAGAACAATCTGGTTAGCAGTCTCATGAATCACCCGTGCACAGATACCTTGTGCTACACGTTTAAGCTATGTTCATAAAAACTGAATGAAAAATGGATTTATTAGTCGCTAGAGTGAAAAAAAGCGCGAGAAATCGAGGAAAGTTATAGAGGTACTTTATGACGTTTAAGATGTATTTCCCTACTCTCCACCACAACCATTATCAATATGGTTGATTCCATTCTTCACAAACCATTTATATGGTTACATCGACGAAAGATGTTGCGTATATCGTGTTGCAGTAGAAGATGCGTCTGAAGTCGTGTACAATACAATTGAAATGTTATTCCAGAACACAAACAGCCAGGACTGTTATGTACTGTTATGAATGCCGAAACGAATGTGTTGTATTAAATAATTGGCTTGTCGTACGTGTGACTTGAAAGAAAAAGCCCTGAAAATTATCACACTATAGTTATTATTCACCTGCACAGCTCGACGTAATCTCACACCTCAGAGGCCCATCTCATTCGAATCAGCATCAAAAAGTATCAGTGAACAATACGGAACCTGACTACAACGGAACGACGAAAAGTATATAATTCAGGCGTCTGTAGGCGATTGGCACGACATGATGAGTCGAGCTGGTGGGTGGTTGGACTGAGACGAGAGGAAGTGCAAACCATGAAACGATTACTTTTGCTGTATTGCCCCCGAGTTCTTTCGATTAGTAGGGTTAGGCTCCCTATGCTTATGGTGATGTCACCGTTTTCGGTATAGACGCACGCATACACCTCTGAGAGTCGTTCCATTTGACCCAGCACTGAAAAATATTTAGGAAACGATACCAAACACCACGTAGTTGTAATAAAACTGCCGAAATTGCGTTTTTGTTAGTTTGGAATATCGATGTCTTGAAATATAATGTATCAAATTTTGAGGGGGGTTATACAAAAATTCAAATGTAAAGGTGGTGTATTATGCGGAACGAATGATGAGCAATAATGGCTCAATGTCGATGAAAGAAATGAGAATCATCGACCTGCGTATTTTGCGGAAGAGTCCTGAAAGACGAGAAAAGATGGAAGAAGCAGAACATAAGCTGATTATGGCAATTAGAATTTGAGAAGGACGGACAGCAGGTGGACAATAAAACGAGCTCGGAGGCATTTTATTTACTTCTCCACTTATGCGACTGCTCGCTAAACGCATTGGAGTGTAATGCATTCGGTATAAGTGTGAGAAAACTTGTGTGAGTTTCGCAGGAGCTATTCTCTCGTCGCCCCTCCAAGTTTTCCCCATTCATAGGCCCTTTCCATTTCGTCTTAATTCTTTAATTTATTCGCGTAATCCCCTTTTATTGCTTTAATTCCGTTCTCGGCGCTGTGTCCCGAGCAAAGGCTGGACCTGGGAGCGCGAAACCATTACAAAGGTAGAGTTAAGCCTATTAAACGGGAACTAGGGGCAGAGCCCATCGAATGCAGAAGTGGGAAAAAGAGCGGTGGGGAGTGGGGGTGTATAGGAAGACTGCAATGCTCCCTTTTTTTTTTTGTAACGTCGAACCACGTTTATTTACTGTTAAGTTCAGTATTTAATCTCCGGCTTTCCGCGAGAGATTTCACCAAGTGGTAGCCGAAGCTCAGTCTGACCACCTGCTCCCACGACAAACAACGTACCTCCGTCCAGCTAGACGATCACCTCATGTAAATATTCCTAGTCGTTGTCTTTCATCATTTAGGCGGTGGAAGGTTCCAGCGGGCTTGTTTGCAGTTCACACTGCCACTAGGTGCCATAAAAGATGCTATTCGTGCGTTTTTTTTCTTATTGATCCTCTCTTGAGTGGGGGCTTTATCCGGGACTGCTGCTTTGAAGCGAAAGAATTACTCGTCGCATCGAGAATATGCGATCTCAAATCAAGATTGCGACGTGCTTCGACTAAAGGCACATAAAGGATTCTGGGCACTCCTGAAGAACGCCTATCACATTGTGTTTTATCTCTCTAATTATTGGGCTTGCAATGTTGTTTATTGTTCTTCGATTTCTTTTGATACTTCTAAGAATGTAAAGCAAGCTTTTTTTTCACGGGGCGCATCTACTGTCTGAGGGAGTGCAAGTTAGACATTAGGGTTTTGTTGAGGCCGCATCTCCAAAGATCCTTCGATTTGGCCTTTCGATGTGTTCTCAAGATAGTCGGGCAGAATGGCAGACATATTGAGGGCTCACTGGATCAAATGATGGCGCACACCTGATTTTGTCTGCTGTTTCTCGCAAGTTGTCCACAAAGCTCTCAGCTTATTGAGCTGGTTATTCTCCAGTGTTTATTACTGCTGAGTGAGTAAGGTCAGCTACTGTAGATATGACCTTTTGACTGCTAACTCTGTCGGTAACATCAACCACCATATCCTGTTTCTATATCGTCCATAGCAAATGTCCACTAATAAATAGTTATTTATTGATCTTCGTCCAGTGACCTTAAGCGTATTGGCATTTCAATTTAATCTCGTTCATTCCTAGTTTGTATGAGTTTATTCCACTTATTTTATTAACATCTTTTGAGACGTCCTGGACGTACTGGATCTTGGCAGAAACAAATTTCCTAGATTTGCACGTCTCATCTTCTTCTTGCTGGAACGCTTAATACATGTATTAAAAATCGGAATTTGATGGGATATTTTCAGGAACAGGTATTCTGTAACGAACCATGAATATGTGAATCAATGTTAATTACAGTTATTCTTTCTCTCACCACTGAACTTCCCAACTTCGAAACTAATCGAATAACAGCATTATCCAAGACCTATGCCTCGTCTGTGTTACTCACAAGTACGTGATCAATGCTTCAGAACGTTACGTCTGGTCGGGGTTAGCCGAAAACTTGGGTCGATGACCGGGGTTTTTCTCACCTAAGCGGGTCCATAACCCCGCCACGTTTGAACGACTTCCCCGTTACGGTTTTCCCACTGACTCCAAGTATATATGGACTCGCTTTACCGTTTTACTCGCATTCCTATCTGAAGAGCCTTGTCGTCCGCCGTTAGTCAGTTTGTCTAACCCGAGTCTCCTACGAATTCACCCTCGTGTATCAGCACAGTGAAACGTGTCGCGTCTCCGTTCCCTTGTCACTTCATTCTGAACTTTCTTCACCGTGATCTCAAATGTTTTTTACGTGGTCATCTATCAGTCTGTGTAACTCCAAACATACAGTCTACTACAGTTTCCCCACTAATTCTTGCGTTCCCTCAAGTTCACCTCATCCTATTTTGCATTAAACAACGTCTAATCTACACTTTACATTGGTTTCAATAATCAACCCCCTCCGTTCCTTTCACAATCCATTCGGAATTGTAATTCTGTGTTTGACTGTAAACTCTGATATTCTTTCAAGCAAGTCAGATTAACTGTTGTCGCTATTTTCTCTGCGTCATTTCTGTGAGTTTTCGCTTTCAACAAAAAACGACTTATGAGCTTGAAGTATTTGAAGCGTCCGTATCACTCTCTGGAAGTTAATTTATTTGAAGAACAGTGACTGCAAGTTAATACTTTTGCTGTATTTATGCAATCACAGTCAATCTTTCAGTCTTGACTAGTTGGTAGCGTGTTGAAAGCCCCTGAGTTTTTCAAACAATTATTTTTCTTAGATATTCGTACGTACGGTCTTATATCTTCTGTTTACTTAGGATATTTTGATAAATAAACATCACGATATACTTGCTTTGATTGCTCCGCTTAAAATCGAGTGGATGTCAACTGTTCAACAATCGTAACATGGTTCCTACTCCAACTCGCCGCATACGGACCCGACCGTTTGTAAGTAGCAGAAAATAAGGAGTGCCATTGACCACGACATAGCTGATCGCCAACTTAATAATATTACGTGATTTTGTGTTGATTTTATTACGGCCCTTAGCACTAGGTCTCATGGAAATTGATTGCTCTGTCGTAGGAACATCTCTGAGATGAGAGAGAAAGAGAAGTTTGATCAAATAAACCTTTACGGCGCAAGTACCAAGCGGCGATAATCATTCGGCATCAATAACTTCAGGTGAACGCGTGCTTTTGTTGTTTTCTCGTTTTGCCCTTCCCAGAAGTTAGTCATATGCGGTTTGCATTGTTTCTCCCAGTAATCTCTCGAGCTGTCGCTGACGAAGACGGAAAGAAGTCCCCTTTCGTTTGTTTTGTTTCGGCCGTCAAAATTGTCGGTATTTGATTTATTTGAAAGTTCGTTTTCTTTTATGTAATTGTCATATATTATTTGTGTTTTCTGTATCGTTGTGACTCTTATCGGAGTGCCAATCTAATTCCATTAAACCGTTGGTTTTATCTACATATGCAGTAATTTAGGGTTATTACCTTTCATTTTTCCCTGAACTTCGTGTTAACTGTACGTACATCACTGTACGACGAAGTATTCACCACAGGGATGAACGAGAATAAGGAAATATAAATTGAAAGTGAAACTTACTGCTTGTGTCCTGTTTAGGCTGAGGTCCTGGTGAAGCAGCCCAGTTCACCTTCATATCCTGGAAAAAGGAAACGAAAATAACGTGAGACGAGAATTATTTATGGAGAACGGAGCTTGATACACAAAAATCAATAAACAGCTCCAAAATCAGTCAAAAATCCTACTAAGTCGTATTTCTTGAGAGTTCAAGACGAGCCGTCACCATGCAAAAAGGATGTGAAACTGGGAGTGGTGGTACACTGCATGATCCTGGATCAGCTTGAGGACGTCATAATACATCGACAAGGAGAAAGAGCCAAAGCGACTGAACACTTGCAGACTTGGTGGAACACACACCTATCGGTACCATGGTGAAGATGTGGAATTAGAGAAAACCAAAGTGTTGCTATCACAGCTTGTTTTGTTAAGGAATATTTATCTACGCTCTCAGCGTTAGGGAAGATATAGCTTGGAGATTGACGCAGAACTAGGCGTTCGTACGAGTCTTCCAAAGTTTGTTATAATCCAACTTAATAAATATGAGATGCCACTTAACTGAATGATGAACAAAATACTCGTTCACTAAGGTACAATTAAATGGCTACGATGGAATAGTTGGGTCTGGATGATGCCTTGATTGCACAATATGTGTACTCCCTGAACTATTTGTTGCTTTCCGCCCTCTGCTGTTTGTAAAACATGTTGTTTTGTTATTATTAATAAAATAATTCCCACATTTTTTGGTGATTGAGAGCAAACATAGTGCGCGCTTGACACCAGATTTGAGCCGGTCGTCACGTGCACGTTCCACAAGTGTGAAATATCGTCAACAAACCGACAGAATACTAAGATGTCGAGTTCCAAAGAAGGAAAAAGGTGATATTTGAGAAGGATGAGAAGGTTTGGGGTACAAAACGGTATTAACGCCGCTCATCCTCTAATACCGAACACACATTCGCTTATAAATTATTCAAAATGCTCTGTTGAAAGGGGTTGAAAAGGTGAGGTCGGAGCCGAAGCAGGAGCTCACATAAGATTTTCGCCTCCGGCTCCGGGATCTGCCAAAAGGACACGATGAGAGGGGCAGGGGAAATAAAGGGAAAAGGGAAGGGAGGTTCCCGAAAGCCTAGTTGTTATTCACAAAGGCTTTTGGCATTTCAGTATAAAATATTTATTGACTGGGTGCGCCCCTGTTTTCCCGACTTCGAACCTCGTTACGCTTTCGACTCGAAGGGGTTTTCCCTCGTCTGTGAATAATTAGGGGGTTAATCGGCAACTTAAAGCGAGTGCGGGTTAGCGTTTTCCTCCAAATACATAGAGCGCCTTTATATTATTTGACGAAGGGTTTGGAGAAACGGCAGGTTAGAGGTTAACCTCTAATTCATTAGCGAGGAGCGTTAAAGGCGCGTAGACGAATTTCTGGGCTTAAGCTGCGGTGTTTTTGAATTGGATTCCCGCTCGAACCCCTTTTATCTGTGTGTATACAGCAATTGGAATTCACTCCCTCGAATTTGTTACCCGAAGCTGCGCGACTGCTACTAGCAAGCGGTGTTCAGGATTTCAAATGTCACCAGGTCATCGACGAAAGGTTTCCCAAAAGGGGCTCTACTCACACCTCACAACGAATGTAAATCAAGTAAAGTCGTTTGAGATCTTCAAAGGTGTTTTCCATTATTTCATGGCTTGCACTCTGCTCGACAAGGTAAGCGTTATCAATGCAATGGCTCAGCTCTTTCAGAACCAGCCCGGTTTCCAATTTTGGAGCTTTAAAAATACGCAACGCATCACTCAACTTTACTCCGTTCCACGTACATTATAACTATTAATTCAATAAATTGCTCATTCAGTCCCTGTGAAAACGTAAAGTGAATATTTAAAAAATATTTTTGGAATGTTTGCCTCAACAGTTCTGAAACTATGGGGGAAACACTTCAAAAAAGGTAATGAATAAAAACGACCTGAGTTAATTACGTCATGGTCGTTACTAAACTCTAACGGTATGGGTTGCACATCGGACTGCACAAAAATCTCTGATATTACATCAACCGGATTTATGAAGGACCATGATCACTGACATTTTTGTCGACATGTTTGATAATTCATTCTGCTGCTCATGTATTTTTCTCACGGACGAAAGTGACATCACTATGAGAACTACAATCAGTTCTAAACCGAGTTAGCTCTTGCTCTTATTTTAAGGTTCACACTGAGCTGCTGGCTAGGTACCAATTTGGAGCCTGTTTCTTTCAATCGCGTACACACCGGCAAGCAACTTTCTAAAATAGCTCGCAAAACGTAATGATCAGAAGTTGAAAGTTACGTCCCGAAATATATGAGGTGTGAACTAAACTAAGGGCACCTCCAATAAGAGACCTGTTTTGTTTTTTTTAATACTGAGCATGGATAATTTAGTTTTCAATCACGAATTCGTTCTTGAGGAACTGGCTCGTGTTACAGGTGCGAAAGTCTAAAGAGGTTTTTTGTCCTTAACAAAAGCAGTACGTGTCACGCCTTTCTTCGAACCCTGTCATTCATTTAGTTCCTTTACGTGTGTTGGTAATTTAGGCTCATTGGCAAATTAGGCTGACGTCAATAGTTGCAGTTCTTATTTTGATCTCCGCTTCCACTGTGCTCCACCCAAAAAAAAAATTGCATTCTTTGAGAGTTTGAAAGGAGACATTGTGAATATTCAAAACTCCACACTTCGTGACCCGAGGAAAACGAAAAGCTGGATAGAGCACGACGTAACTAACATTAGACATTGCATTATATTCCTCAGGTATCTTCATCTCGCCATTGACAAAGGGAAGATGGTTCAAAGCACTTCACTTGGTAATGATCAGATTACGTCCATGAAAGGAAGTCAGGAAACTGCAATGAAAAGACATCTGAAGAATCATTATTTTATTTTGAAGGGGCTTGCTTTGAAAATAAAATTTTACTTTCTTTCATGTGGAGCAAAGTGGAAGCGGAAATCAAAATAAGAACTGCAACTGTTGACGCCAACCTAAGTTGCCAATGAGCCCAAATTAACATCACACGTAAAGGAACTAACTGAATGACGGTGTTTGAAGAGAGGCACACGTACTACTTTTGTTAAGGACAAAAAACCTCTTTGGACTTTTGCACCTGTAACACAAGGCATTTGCTCAACAACATCGACGAGTGGCTGCATTTCTTTCATCTTTTTTCCGTGATGTCCAGGATCGATTTCACTCCGATATTAACGACTCATGTGTAGTCTCATTGCTGAGCTCTGTGGGCTGGTTGCCTTACTCATGCAAAGCTGCTGGCTTGTCTCTACAGTTGTTCTCTGTAAAACTAATGTTCTGCTCGTAGTTTTTCGATTGTAATGATGTTTTCGTTACTTGTTAACCGAACTGATTTAAGGTTGTGGATGTCATTTTCTGATCTTTGCTTTCAAATAGTTACCTTTTTAGCTCTACGTTGTAGTGTTACGAAGTAAGTTTGGAGATGCTTTGAAGAGCTGCTGACTCAGGCAAAAATTACGGCAATCGCGCCGGAGATTCGATCCACAATCCTCAACTTACGTCGAGGATTATGAATCGCCTGTCTAAACCACTAGACCACGATCAACCGGTTGCCTTCAATGGGAGTCAGTCAGCACATCTCCCCCCTCGTCTGTTAACCGCTACTCCTGGAGCGGACTCTTTTAAGGAAAGAATTTACGAGAGTTGAGCGAATCCCCGGAAAATCCGATCTTTGATTCGAGAAACGAGAGGGCTACAAGGAAAGTCTTCTTTCTTTCGCATTGTAGTAGGCGCGTCGCCCATTTTACCTTCGCGCTGGAACTTTCACAGCGTCAGCGAATCCCGGACCCGAGAACTCGTCTCATTATTTTCTCTCTTAATTTTTTAATTTTTTCTCTCTGGGCCTCTTCTTTTTCTTGGAAAGAAGAAATTTGACCACTAGTTGGGCGCCAATGTTACGAAGTAAGTTTGGAGATGCTTTGAAGAGCTGCTGACTCAGGCAAAAATTACGTCAATCGCGCCGGAGATTCGATCCACGACCCTGAGATTAAGAGTCTCATGTCCTACCGACTGCGCCAATTGTAGTGGTGGTTTGGTGAAGAATAGGTAAACTTGGCCAAACTTCGTTTATTCTCCAATGGCTTGATCACGAATGCCTCACAAAATCGGAAAATTTTCCCATAGGTTTTCCTTCCCGCCCCAACTCATGACCTCCTTTTTTATTCCGTTCAACAACCTCGATCATTTTCCGTCCACGTATCAGCCTTTCAGCCTTCCCTGATATGATTGTAGCCTCCTCCTGTGGTTACACTTATTCTTCTTCGTCCTTGCTGTTGTTGATCAGCACAGTAGGACAGAAGGTTGTATAATCGGGTGCAAAAAAATTTGTCTCCAGACCTCTACGTTTCAAGGGCTTTTATTCGACGATATGGTCAATGTGCATGTGAACGCAATTTACAAAAAACGGCTGAAACCAGAAGGCTCAAGTTTGATATTTAGCCAGCAGATTGCCATGAGAACTCTCCAGAAAAATCGCAGTCTCAAGAACGAACTATGCAGTGTTCACTAAATAACGGTCGTGGCATGAGTAGGGTAAAATGCGGAACCAACAGTTTTCATAAAGACGTTAGCTACACTATACCAAGTTCATAAACATGTAAAGAAAATGAAAACCATATTTCATTAGTCGCTAAATTGATAAAAACTGCTGAATGAACATTGGGCTCAGGAAAGTTGTATGATGCGTCGCTCCCAATATTTAGACCTGCTTGCCAACATGAATTGCCGAAATAAGAAGAGTAGGAGCGAAATTTCTCTCAAAACTGGCTGGAACGATTTTGTACTAATTTTGGTATTCGTTGTACGGATAGCTGCAAATGATATGACGCCGCTGTGAAACTGTCATTGGCACGGGGTTCACAATAAATTTTGAACATTTTAGGCACTAAACTGGGTGTATAACAGTTTTTTCTTCATCATAAATTTCGTTCGTATGACATTAGTAGTGTATGTCAAAACATCTGGTGCGAGGCGTCATTGCAACTTTCCTCAGTCCCACATCCATCCAATGATTTTCAGTGCAATGGGTACTAAACGAATCCATTTTGGGCTCAGTTCATATGAACTAAGTAAGTTACGTGTTTTATGAACAAACTGGGAGAATTGCGAACATCGATGCTTCGATAATATCGACATCAATGAGCCAACGTTAGTGTAGTGCAATGGGAAACACAAGTTTGGGCGGGGGTTGAATGCTGCAGCAGTCCCATCCTCACTTCTCTCACAATTCATAGCGAAAACAGCATATTTGGAAGAATGACAACTGTCTCACACCTCGTACATATGGTGACTGCTGTGTAAGGTTTGAGCTCAGCCGTTGCCTGTAAATTTTGTGTTTTGCGTTTGATTCACTGTATATTTAAATATTAGCTCAATGAGTTCTCTCAGGGATAGAGTCACTCGTGAGGTAATAATAATTTGAGTTAATAATTGGGTTTATCGTTCAAAGTCGAGAAAATTTCCAACTTTCCTAGGCAGCGCTCGAGCAGATCATCGACTCGCAATTCATGAAATTCGTTACCTATCCAATCTACGAATCCCAGTAAATAGAGGTGCACGCTTCAACAAAGCCAATTACATATGATGATTATCGCCATTTGATAATTAGCTCCTGTGGATGTTAATTTTCCTGTCTCATGTAATTTCTACATTAATGTAGAATGATTTCTACTAATGTTACATTTCTAGTAATATCATCCTAACATTTACATCCCTCTGTGGGAATATCTTAATTCGCACTTTATTTTTTGGACTCTGATTAATATTCCGTCACAAGAGGTTCCATAAATAACGGGTCAGAAAACATCTTTCGTGAAAGAGATGACCTAACCCTGACCTCAGGGGCCGTAAGTTCATCATTTTTCCCCAAGGGGCCATGAAAACATAGCTCTGACTCCGGAATAAATTCCAGCTCCCGTGCTTTTATATCACTCACTTATTCATTCAAAGTTGAATTTCCCATCAAATAAACATTTAATCATCAACTTGGTAGAAGTCGCAATTAGCAAATCGGCAAGCAAGTCGTACGAAAGCAGATATCAAACTCACTCGGTAAATGAATTATTTAGACGTTGGGAGAAATCGAGAAGGGCCGGGAATAAAAATAAATTAAATAATACATGATGGTGTAGATGGTGTTTAAACGGGAGGGAAGATTAAAGGGAATTTGTTAGATTCGTTTGCTTTTGGAGGTGGATAAGCTGAATGCGTAATCGGTCTGAAGCTTGTTCGAGTATTAAGGACTCAGTTGGATGTCGAGGGATAGCAGTTGGACCATCCAAAACTACCAATCCCCACCTCCAAATCTAACAAAGTCCGGACGAGGGGGTTTCCAGGATTCCCCCAACTGGTAAGAGGAAACCTTTCTTAAAATGGAATGTTACGATTAGTTACGCACCGATTCAATAGATCCACTCATCGTGACTCAGAACTACCATTAATAGTTGCTTTTCTTATTTGATTTCATCCGTAAAACTTGAGTGTGACGAGTACCATAGGGTTCTTCGACCTTTCATCATCTATCTGTTGGCGATAACTCGGAAAACGAATATTATAATATAATAGTGTGTACATAAAAATTGAATTAAAAATACAGGCACCCTACTCGGTGTGGAAGGGAAAGCCAAAGGTGAGGAGCAGAAGAAATAAATTATCTTGCCCCTATGTGGTTACTAACGACAGTTGTTGTTCCTACATGGAAATATAAGTATATTCCTGGTCACGATGTACCCGTTCGAAAATAATTTCCGTGTTTCCTCACTTCGATCCTTGACCTAAAATGGAGTAATTTGGTGGTTTCTGGGTGTCCCACAGATTTCATTCTACAACAGAAGCACTATCATGAATAACGTATCATCTGGCAGGTAGCCCCCCTCCCTCCTCTCAGAAGCGTTTTTAATACACGTGTTTTTTAAACGTCTACTCCATCCACACCCTCTCAACGTGAGTTGCGAAAAATGAGGCACCCCGTCGCTCGTGAAATGCAGAGACACGTAATCCACAGTATTTATTCCGTGATTAATGCACCACTCAGCAACAGTGACACTAACGAAGTCACCCGCGAAAAATGTCGTTGAAATTGAAAATCCATCCGTCATTGAATGTCCATTCCATACGGAATTAGAAGAATATTTCGTATATGCGCTAAGTCGAGTGTAATGTTGATTCAATTATAATGGTTGTTAAAATTACTGATTAAGTTTAATCAGTAACTGTTTTCATCAATTCGTGGTAACCAAAACGTCGAAATTGCTCCAAAGTTACACTCAACTTAGTAGAAATGTTCTTTTTCCAATACTTCCATTTGTTACTTACCTTTTTGGTGTACGTATAGCTACACACCAGATATAAAGAATACCACTTAAGTAAAGACCAAATTGAGCGCAGCTTCCAGTAATGGTTCCTTCCGGAATGCGGAGGTTAGGCGCGTGACGTGCGTGGGAGTGCTGACGAAGGGAAGGCGAGTATAACCGCAACCAATTCCACTCGAAACATCACCAGTGAATGCGTTAAGTTGCAGAAAATGAATTTTCGGAGAGAAGCCTGAAGCCAGTAGTAGTGCTCGAGACTGGGAAAAAAGCGATGGCCGAAACGGAGAAGAATGAGGCTCCGGGGTTAAGAGAGGAGAGCCATAATACCCCAAGAGAAGCAGATGGAAAACCAGGATGGGATGGAAGTGGATGAGGGGGGAGGTTTACAACGCTGCTGGGAGCTCGTCGCCTGGCAAAGGGAGCAGTTGGAGGCAGACGAGGGAGGAAAGGGGTTAATGACTTTTCATTAGCCGCCTAAAAGCGCCACCGAGGTGGGAAAATTAGGCAGAGAGTCTGACGGTGAGGGTGAACTGAGGTACTCTAAACATCAAAGCTATGTTAATACTACGAATGCCGTCCCCCATTTAATCTCGAGACCGCTCGGTTGCTCTTCTTCGTTCAAACTTTTAACTTTTTCCCTTGAAAAAAAGAAGGGGGGGGGGAACTCGAAATTCTTCGCGTTACAAAGTTGAACAGCTGATCAAATTTTTGAAATTACGACGTAAATTGAAAGTTATAAATCGTGCACTTACAACCCAACACCACGAGACTCCTCTGTACACCTTTTAAGAGATAATCAACACGCTCAACTGAAATCTGAAGAAACCCTACTGTTGTAAGAGATTGGTAACTCACTACAGTTACATTTTTCACACAAAACTTGTTGAAAGTAAACTGGTAACCAATTCTGCGCGTAAAATATAGTTTTTATCAGTTCTTTGTCTTTTGATTTTGAAATTTGACAATTTCTCCGCGAGCCCAAATTACTCGATGGTTGTCAGGCCTCTCCTGTTGACGCCTTCCTGGAGGATGCAACCTTTCTGTTCAGAATCTTTTAAATGTACCACCATGGTTACCACCAAAATTCGGATTTGATCTGAGTTCAGAAATGCCGAAGTGAATGAGATCACCTCGACCAAAAGTGTCTTCAGGGAAATGGATCCTGTTTGGCTTAGCTCAAGTTGAAATTGTACGGAACATCACATCCTCAACTCGTTCGGGCTTTCTGAGGTTTAGACAGTTCTTCTATCAATAAACTTCTTTCTTCTTAATATTCTGAGCCCTGCCAAACACTTTCATAGCCGACAACGTGCTAGTCCCCATTTGAGCTGGTCTTTTAGAATCTCTTTTTTCTTTTCTCACTGTTAATTTGAACCTTCTTTGTGGCTGCCAGTTCAGACTCTAGAACTGTAGTTAAGACAATTACAAACCCCTCAGCTGTCGTCCATGTTCACACAAGTTCATGCACCCTGAGACCCATTGTGTGAAGTTTGTATCCGAATTACTTTACTCTAAACTATCAATCTCACATGTGTTCCTTTATCACTATTATTTGTCTCATTTTGTGAGTTTCTTTTCGTCGTTCAATTTATCGTTCTCTGATGAGCACTACCGTTCAGTGTAGTCAATATTTCCGTGTTTCTCAATGTTGCCTCCATTTCTAGAAACCAATTCCCAAAAAATCAATTCCCAATAACGATGCCAGCTGTGACGTTCCTTACAATAGAATCTTATGACGATTCAGAGTCTGTTTGAACGTCACAGCAGGAGGATCAATCTGTTACCAACCAAATTGAAGTCCTACAAAGTGAACGTAACAGGGTCTGAACTAAAACTTACGTAATTACCGATCTAAGACCAACAACTCGCACCAAATACGCGGCGCGTACTGTCGATGTCCTTTCGGAAAACATGTTCGACCCGCTATTCTCTATCAACAGTGGTTATAATAACGATAACGCGAATTGTGGTGCTGATTTGTAATTAAATTATAGCAACACCGCGAGAGAAGGGCTCCAAAAATCCCTTGCAATCATGTTCAAGTATAAGAGTACTGAGGGTGTCATTGACTCGGTAAAATTTATCGGTTTTACGGTAAAGTATACTCCTCTGGCTAGCCCAATTCACTGAAAAAACTCACATTAATAGATTCATTACAGAGGCTGATCTCCTCGCTAGGTACTTGTGCAGTTTTGCGCGACAGACGAACGTGTTGTCTGAACGGACTGGAATGGCCAAACTGTCGAAAATAGACAACTCAGTCATCACTCATAAACTAATACCATACCAATTCAAGTTCATTTCTTCCTTTCTTGCGCCCAATGTAGCCCGTTTGTCAAGGATGCTGATAAAGGCACAACGTATCGCGTTATATCATACATATTTTTTGTGCGTATAGGAATGTGTTCGTAGCATACTTATTTCTACAGCCCCAGATCGCCTAATTCGAGGACAAAATAATAAAATTGTAGCTATTACGTGGGAAAAATGGATGGAGATTCACGCTACGCGAGTCTTTCCTACTTCACAAGTCAATATCAGTGATTCCTGTATTGGGAAAGTCAATTTGGTGGCTTAGTAGCGAAGAAGTTGCCCATTTTAAGGAGAACGGAAGTCACTGGATGATCTTGGTGATTGTACAGCCGATGTGAGGAAAAATCTGAGAGACTGAAGCATACCGATGAAAGGCTGACACGTCCAGAAAATTGAGCACTACATACAACAAAGCACGTAGAAACGTTGTCCCCATTTGATATCCAACCGACTCTGGAAGTGCCCCACCAACGTATCGCCGCTCGTTATCGCTGTATCGGAGCACGCACTGAGAAAATTATGTCCAACGACGTTTTCTCATCAAGTTTGGCGAATTGCCCGAAAAACGGTTTTAGAGGCGATATCCCTCGCGCTTCCGCTCTCGACCTCATAAGCCGCATCAGCACTTTTGTCATCGAGGCGTTCAACCTGATTAGGTCCCAACATATTTCAAGGCTGGGAAACCGCAGTTTCGTGACCGGCCGCTATCAAGAGGCGATCACATACCCCGATTGGAAGAGGGCCGCTAAATACTGTGAGCATACTAAAAACACCCCTCAACTCCAACGGCGCGTTCTTTCACTTGTTCGGTGGTAGATAAACTTTCTGCCCGGCCTCGGGCGCTAATATTAATTCGTTATGCGTTGGAAGCAAATTTTCCTACTTATCTAATCCCAACGGGCCCCACCTTTCGCCGCTCGTTTTTAATCTTTTATCGACAAAATTTGCATAAATATAGAATTGCTTCTACGTAATTCATTTTCTTTGAGGGAAGTTGTAGGCTGTTTTATCCATAGTTCATTATAAATAATTGAAACACGAAGCAAATACAAAGAAATGGCTTCATTATTTTCGGAGTGGCTCCACCTGATTCTCGTAGGGAAATGAAGGCATTGCGGTCGCATTGAAAATTTGTCGATGTATTATGCTACTTAAATTAATGTGAATTTTTCAAACAGCTTTCGTCGTGCCTCAGTCGTCAGTTGTGAGGTCTGATATAAATTCGAGGTGGATCGCCTTAGTGCCAAGCACTCACACATACATATTTAGTCCTTAAAAACCTTGGCATTCACCATTCGTCCCAAACGCATTATAATTGGATCAGCACAACCCACTGGACATCGATTACAAGCACTGATTGCTTCCAATCGAGCCGCGAGCTATTTGCCTGTTTAATGTTCCTGTTCCTTTGGCTTAACTCGGAAGCATGTCATACATTTCGGCTACTGAACACGAACTATCTCTCTCAGATTTATTATCTAAAATTAGGTTTCAATTCTGGTATGCTTCCGGATTGGACCCGAATGAATACGCCTTATGCACGTGAGCGACTGTAGTTGTGGTCTGCTGGTTTTTGGGGCAGTAGCGGGGGGTGTTTTCGTTTCTCCGGAAATGAATTTTATTTATTTAACCGTACACTGAACATTAATGAACAATGTTTCAGTGGTATTTAGACAATCTTTCAACATTTTAAAAGGACCCCTCGTTTCTGTCAGGGACTTGTAGAATACTGTTCGGATACCGTCAACGACCGAACAATAGCGAGTGTATTAAAAAACTCGTTTCTCTCATATCCCTTCCTCGGTTAATGAATCAAAAACAAATTAATAAATCGACTACTACTAATAAAAACACTGCACTAACAGCATTATGTAACCAAATGTTAGGTTTCATAAGGTTCCACAATAATACTAACCAATAATGGTAAGTTAACTAGAAACTAACAACCACTTCGAAAAGAGAAACGATGATTTATTTATGATCTCTGTGAGGTTTGATCAGATGGCAATAACCACGTAATAAACTTTAACCGTTGTTAACTCTTTGTACCACTAGAAGTAGATGCCTTTACCGCCATGGCAAAAAGTAACATGTACATTGTTCTCATCAGCCGCCAGGAAATGTTTACTTGAAGATATTGGAAACGTAGGCCGATTTACTCGAGGATGTTGATTATATCAAGGTGGTAACAGATGAGATGGCTTTTTTATTAGCTTCCTAATGCACATTTACTGCCAATCGGAACAATGATGGTAATAGTTCAATAAATAAATTAGTTTAATAGTAGCTACCATGAATACTTGAATCAACCACAACTCATACCCTTGAATTAACGGCTGTGTTCAAGTTCAGTGTCTACGTATGTACTTGAGTTATCAACAACTCACAACTGTGTGACAGATGGTCGTTGGCTCCATCTATCAGAAGGCTTCCCACTATCAACGCTCGTGTACTATAATTCCTCCTTTAGATGTTATGGTCCATAGTCATTGGTGGTCGTAGGGTGTCCTGGATGAAAAGCCTAACAGTTATCTTCAGAAGTGAATAAAGGTCTAGCTTTCTTGAGGGGTGGCTATTGTGAACTGTTTCTGTGTAACCTGTTATGTTTCCGACTTCAAATTCTTCTATTCGAACATTCCAGTAGCGTCCAACCGCCATGTCACGTGTGTTTACGTATTTTTGATATTTGTATTTTTCTATAAACAAACGCTTACATTTATGCGCGTTAAAACATCAATTAAATAACGTTCTCGATCACCCGTCACAATAAGTTGGCGACGAGGATTAAGAATTCCGCAGAATTTCGCCACAGTGCGTGAAATCGAAGTGTCTCAGGAATAACGCAGTTTCGGCCGCAATCGCAGCACGAATCCGACGTTTTTTTTTTTTCCGCAAGTAGTCACCTATGTTCGCACTTATTAACGGTACGAGTGTGGAATTCTGTTGTGAAACTGAAAAATTTTCTGTTGTGAAACCATAAGAAGTGGTTGCGTAAAACAAATCACAGGCGATAATAATAATGGATCAACAACAATTTGAACGACTTCTCTCAGTTTTGACTGCTGCAGTGGGAGCAAATAAATCTATTTCAACTTCTCAAATCACACCATTTGAAGCATATGATGCCAAGAAGGAAAATTTTACTTCGTATTTACAGCGATTTGATAATTACTGTAGTCTCAAAAATGTGGATTCCACGGTTAAAATGTCTCAACTATTATGTGCATCGATTGGTTCCACACATTATAACAATTTAGCCGCATTGTTGGGTCCTGATAAACCTATGAGAAACATTCCATATGATAATCTTGTCACACATTTTAAAAATATGTTGGCACCCCCTATCTCAACTATTGTTGCTCAACACTATTTCCTCAATGTTACCCAACAGCCAACTCAATCGATTGCTGAATTTGTTGCATCCCTGAAGGGGAAATTGAAAGATTGTGATTTTTATGTTACGTGTACTTGTAAATCAGTCATTTCCATTGCAGACACTTTTCTACGTGCACAGTTCATTAGAGGCCTAAAAGAAAATTGGATTCGTGAGCAACTCTTGCAACAGGCTCCTTTCAGAAATTTTGAGACAATGCTACAGAAAGCCACGGCATTGGAAGTATCACGGTTTGAAAGCAACCAGTTGTCCAAAATCCCAGATGCAACCGACTTCAACAGTGACACAAACAAAGTCATAAAGTTCAACAGAGCTCCTAGAAAGTTACGGCCCAATCACAGTCGAAATACAAGTCCGGATACATACCAGCAGTTTCACCACAAACACTCACAGTCTCAACACAACAAGAGACGAGTTGACTATTATTCCTTGGGTATTGATGGACTTTGTCTCAAATGTGGTCGGTCGAACCACAAGTCAATGGACTGCCGAATCGAGCGTAACGCTCTAAAATGTGGTTCTTGCCAGAAAATTGGTCATGTGACCAAGGTATGCATCACCACCCTACTTCAGAAATCAAAGACAAATGCCATCTCCACACAAGATACGCAAGACGATCAATACTCAGACTCGGAATATGGTATTGGTCACATCCATTGCGCTGAAGACTTATATGAGGTCCGACCAGATATTGACAAATACTTCATCACAGTCTGTCTCAACAACAAACCGCAAAAATTTGAAGTGGACTCAGGAGCAAAATTCTCTCTTCTGTCAGAGACCGAATACAACCGCCTTGGTCTCAACATCACGCTGCAGCCAACTCAGGTCTCATTCCGCTCATATTCGGCACATGTAATCAAGCCCTTAGGGAAAGTCTCACTCTCGGTCGAATATAAGAATAGGAAAATTGACGCGGATTTATTCATTGTTCCTGCAGGTTTTGATGCACTCCTGGGACGAGTATGGATTCGGGCACTTGGAATTGATCTCAAGGAAATTGATAGAGACCATCACAGCTCCAAACACACAGTTATAATCAAGGCAATCACCTCTATGGAAGATATTTTCACACAATACTCTTCCATTTTCGAACAACGCATAGGTTGTGTGCCAAAACTGGAGGTAAAACTCCAACTCAGAGAAGGAGTAAAACCAGTTTTCTTTCGTGAACGTGATGTTCCTTTTGCCCTGCGACAACGAGTTGAGGCAGAACTTGCAACACTTGAGTCACAAGGGGTCATCACTCCAGTATCATCAAGCGACTGGGGATCGCCACTCGTGGTAATACCTAAACCTGATGGTGGGGTTCGCCTGTGTGTTGACTACAAATGCGGAGTCAACGCAAAGTTAGTCGCAGCCAATCATCCAATTCGTCGCATCGATGAAGTACTTCATAGTCTCAGAAATTCAAGATATTTTTGCAAGCTAGATTTATACAAAGCCTATTTACATCTCAGAGTAGATGAAGAAGGTCGAAAGATCCAAACAATCACCACACATAAAGGCATTTTTCAAATGAACCGTCTCAGTTTTGGGATTAAAATAGCACCATCTGAATTTAATCGAATATTATCACAAATTCTAAATGGTCTATCAAAGGTTGAAGCATATTTTGATGACATTATATGCCATGGTTCCTCAATGGACGAATGCACAAGAAACCTGATCGCTTGCCTTGACCGCCTGAAGGAAAATGACCTACACTTAAACAAGAACAAATGTTCATTCTTCAAAGAAAGCATTAATTATCTGGGGCACATAGTCTCTTTCAATAAAGTTCAAAAAGTCACCAGAGAAAGTTCAAGCTGTCCTCAAAATGCCACGTCCTAAAAATGTAGAAGAATTGAGACGTTTCTTGGGCATGGTGACATATTATGCAAAATTCATCCCAGATTTCTCCACTAAATCATATCACCTACGACGTTTACTCAGAAAAGATGAGAAGTTCTCATGGTCGGCCTTCACTGAAGCCGCATTCATAAATCTAAAGTCAGAGTTGTGCAGTGAAAGAGTACTAACTCCGTTTGATCCAGCTAAACCTGTGATTCTCACAACAGATGCCAGCCCAACAGGTATCGCGGCTGTACTCAGTCATAAAGTGGAAGGCCACGAAAGACCAATTGCTTACGCCTCTCGTGCTCTGTCACAAGCGGAATGCAACTACAGTCAACTTGATAGAGAAGCATTAGCTATCATCTATGCTGCCACCCACTTCTATAACTATGTTTATGGAAGAAACTTCACTCTTGTCACTGACAATGAACCACTGTCTCGCATTTTTCATCCGCATCGTGCACTACCTCAGATGACGTCTGCTCGCCTTTTACGCTATGCCTCTTTTCTAAGTGGATTAGACTTCGAAGTACGCTGCAAAAAGGGAAAAGACAACGAGAATGTGGACTGTCTCTCTCGAGCTCCAAGCCCACAAACAGTCAGAACACCTGAAACAGGAATGAATGAGGAAGTCAATGCACTGTATGCTGAAACTCTACTGCAAATCTCCAATGCAGCCATAACCGCAGAAACCGTTGCTGAAGAAACTGCAAGAGATGCAAACTTACAAGCTCTTATAACCAGCCTCAGAAACAGTAGACGGGATGAACCATTCACTATCTCTAATGGGATGCTCTTCAGAATGGACCGCTTGGTCATTCCAAAGTCTCTACAACGGCCAATCCTGGAAGAATTGCATGCCTCGCACTTGGGAATTACCAAGATGAAACAGCTCTCCAGAAGATATGTATATTGGGAAGGGTTGGACAAAGACATAGAACAGCTCGTTAGAAGCTGTGAATCCTGTGCTCAAGTCCGCCACAACCCACAGAAAACCTCAATTCATCCATGGGATCAGCCTGACGATAACTGGGAGAGGGTGCATATTGATTATGCTGGCCCTTTGGACAACCACTACTTCTTAATGTGTGTTGACGCTAAGTCCAAGTGGGCAGAAGTACGTATACTCAAGGAGGCACGTTCATCATCATCAACCATCACTCTTCTAGAAAATATTTTCTCTGTCCATGGCTACCCATCTGTCCTAGTATCAGATAACGCTGCGATCTTCAAAAGTGAAGAATTCCAAAGGCAATGTAAAGACAGAGGAATCTTCCAGAAATTCATAGCGCCAGGTCACCCATCAACCAATGGCCTCGCTGAAAGGAATATACAAACCTTGAAAAGAAGATTAAAAGCCGCAGCGGATGACCCCACACCAATAGTGACAAAGGTACAAAAGATTCTTTTTCGCTACCGTGCCACACCATTAGCTTCAGGACAATCACCCGCAGAAATCTACTTGAAAAGAAAGATTAGAATACGTCTCGACGCTCTACTACCTAATACAAAAGCATGTATGCGAACAAGTCGCAGCAGCTGTCATATCCGTTCGTTTCAAGTGGGAGAGAGAATCCAGACAAGGATGCACCAAAATAACCACGATATCTGGCAATTTGGTAATGTGAAACAAAAACTCGGTCAGTACCATTACATTGTTGAATTGGACTCAGGCCGAAGTTTGAAACGACACATCGATCAGATTATCTCAACAATGGTCCAGAAGAAACAGGTCACGTCTACACCTCAACCAGACCCAGCTCCAAGACTAGGTGTTCCAGACCTACACATGACTCCGGATGAAGTGCCACTAATGGACACACACCCGACGCCATTGACGGTACCAGGTGACAATCAACAAGAAACACCTAGGGGTAATACCCATCAACAGGCACCAACAGAACTGGACACAAACTGTCAGAGACCACCAGACCCTCGCAGATCGTCTCGTCAACGTCATCCTCCAAATTATCTACAAGATTATGTGTAAACTACTAAAATAAGTGGGGAAGAATATTGTGAACTGTTTCTGTGTAACCTGTTATGTTTCCGACTTCAAATTCTTCTATTCGAACATTCCAGTAGCGTCCAACCGCCATGTCACGTGTGTTTACGTATTTTTGATATTTGTATTTTTCTATAAACAAACGCTTACGTTTATGCGCGTTAAAACATCAATTAAATAACGTTCTCGATCACCCGTCACAATAGTGGCCATCCCAGAATTACATTCCGCGGTGATAATTCTTCCTGGATATACGTGAGTATGTTGTGTTAACACCTGCCAGAACATTTATTACTTGGGAACGTTGGGTTAATCAGTCAGGTCTGAAAGAGTATGTAGGATATCTTGGGTTAATGTCAGAAAGAGTTTACTTGAAAAATACCAAGATCCGTCCAAGAGTACCAAGCAAACTGTTCCTCACAGCCGACCCCACCAACATACGTAACGTGAAATTCCGAAGTAAACAACATTAGCTGACCAGCCCAACATAACGACATAAATTGAGTACGCGACAGCTGGAGATTGAATTCTTAATTAATTTCACGATAAAACACCGTTTGGGGACTCAACTTACTTATAAAATATGACTAGTACATTGCAGAGGTGAAGAGCAATGTAGGGGAGAACCAATTTGAACGGGGTGGAGGAGGGTGAGGGAACCAGTCCAGTCAGGATGTTTGAGCTGAAGCCAGCCATTTTCATCCCCCCCCCCCTCCGGTCTACCAACAGACTTAGAAAAACGCCGTATAGTTGTTGAATTTTCCGTGAAACCAGTAAACGTTAATTTCTTGAACCCATTTGTGATCAGTGAAAACGAAACCATGGCGAGGGGATCTCTTTGTGTCAAGCTCTCGAAACGCGTAACTTACTGTTGCGCAGACAAAAGCTCCACTGACAATACCAAGGCTCGAGGTCGAGTTTTCCCGTAACCTTGTCAAGCTCAAATCCGGTTTGACGAGAGATCAGATCCCATCGGAGGGAGGTTTTACGTATGCATTATTTTTTTCCGTCTATTCCTTTCCGAAGACCTGGAGTAATAGATTCTGTCATGATACGGTGAGTTTTACTTTTGGTGAAATCGGCTGAGAAGGAGAGTAAATGCGAGTGATGTTAACAGATGGATTCACCTCCCCGTTACCCTCTTTACTTCTCTCTTACATACACGCTCTCTCTCACTCACCCAGTCTTTTCCATTTTCTCCCCACTTCTCCCCACTGTTCTTCTCTCTATACCCTTTTTTTTCGTTTAATGCGGACCCGAACCTTCTCACGAAACATTTCTTCCAACATGTTACGCGAGAGCGTCCCCTCACTGAGACCTGCTCCGGGGCAGGGAGCATTTTATCCTCAACATCGCTCGCCCTCGTTCCTCGAGGGACGTCGAGATCATTTAGATCAGTTTACTTCGTTTCACATTATCCGAACGAAGCTGATTGTATTGGAAATTTTTATTATATTCGAAGCAAATGGTAGGGTCAAAATGCTCAATAAGCTATTCAAACTGATCCTTGGGGGGATCTGTAAGCGAGTGAAGAACAAATATCTTGTAATCTACGAGGGAAAAGAAAGACAACACTAACACTAAGAGCTTGTATTGAGTGAACACCCTGAATTTCTCCCTGGACTTGAATACTACTCTTGGTAGGAAATTTCACAGGTATAAGAGCTTATGGCCAATACCACTGAGAGAAAGATCAGCTGATCTCCTGTAGGGCTGTTTGAGAAAGAATGAGCGAGGAAGAGAGAGCGAGAGACATCGATGGATTGTGTGTCTTATTTAAATAACCAGAAAGTACTAAGGCCGAGAGGCAAACATATAACCTCTGCCATTATAGGGAACATAACAAGATAATTTCACATCTTGTGCATTGAAACATGAAGGTAACCAGGTAAACATAAATGAGTCACTTTCCGATGGGCGTTCTCCTCTATAAATACTGAGTCTGAGTGATAAATAAGCTTCCTTCAGGTTATCCATCTCTGACAGGTTATATTTATAAGGTACTGCGCTGGAAATACACTACACATACACTAGCATGTTTTGTCTGTCTCTCTCTCTCTCTCTCTCTCTCTTTATTTTCATCTCATGTGCTGCTCTGTGAGAGAGATTTTATTTATTGGGTTTTGTATATCCTATATATATAATCACATCATTATTTTAATATAACTCGATATTTCGTGTGGTGGGCATGCTAATCGTAACCAGCAAGAGTTCTTATAGATTGAGCTCAAATAATGTTTGAGTGGAGTAATCAATCAACGAAATGCTAATGCTAATGTTCACACAAAGAAGGAAAGCTGCTTCCAAAAGAGTATTACTTAATCGATTAAAAAAACGACACAACTTAACTTCTAAATTGAATGAGAGAACTGATGAAACGTTACTCAGTTCTGGATAACTTTAATCAATTATTATCACCTGCTGGGTTCCCTTTGATCGAGCACTTTCATGTTGATTCCGGGGCTGTGAAGTCTGAATAATATCTTCGAATAGCCGTTCTTCAAAAGTTTGGCAGAAAATTTAAAACTCAATTTTATTCATCAAACTTCCCAAATACCGAATAACAACCAGAAACAAGCCATTACATTTTCAGAAGCAAAAAGGTTGATTCAACACGGTAATTTTGTGATTTTATTCAACGGCGTTTTCATCCATAATTCCTCGTTAATTTAGTTCATCACTCGTTTATCATTTGAGCTCATTCATAATGCTCCGTTCATTCATTACAAATTTAAACACTCTAATCGACTCTCGGATGCTGTAATGATTTTTAATAATTATTCCACTTTAACGGCAGAAGAGATGGAATAACATGCCAGTTAATTAGGCAGTCGTTTTCTGGAGATGAAAACAGCCCGGTGGAGCTTTTGCCCTCGGGCCACCGTTTTGCAATTCATCCTTTGTTGACGTAATTACCTCAGTTTCATTTTCATCCATCTTTCTCTCTATTCTTTCTCCTTTCTTGTGCTCTAGGGATAAAAAGGAGCGTAGAGAGAAGGGGAGCCGGCGGGAGAGAGGGTTCTATTTGTTCAAAACGTGGTTTTCCAGAGTTGTATCGCTCCGCGAAAAATTCCGGTGGTTATTTTTTCATTTACGAAGGGTGGAAGATGAGAGGGGTTTTGTTATTCGGCGAACTTCCCGTTCGATCGATTCACGAGGGAGCTGAGTTAATTATGAAAAAAAAGTGATGTAATTTAACGACGGGAATTTCATTAACCGTCGTTGGCCCGTTTCCTTCATAACAGACGTCGGTCAGCACAATTAATTTGCTCAAGGGCCTTCAAATTATAGATACACCTTCTTCCGGTGGGGATTCCAATGGAGTTCAGTAGTGGAATGAGGAGGCCATAACTGGAAATTGGAAATACAGGGCTACATGAGGCAATTCCATCTTTGAATGTCGACCCATGAAACACTGCCGTTGATCGGAGTAGAGCTGGCTAGTGATTTGAATACAGTAGATATTTTGCCTAAGAAATGCGTTTGACACACGGCGTCGAACACACATCTTCATTCATTTATTTAGCTATCTAAGGTCTTAGATAATAAAGTTAGTTTATATGAATTTGGTAGAACGTTGCTGACGAGTTGGTGACGAGTAAGGTTTAAGAGTGCAACTTTTATTAGTGCATGGCAGGTTCATGAGACTGACAACTTGGTCTTTCTGGAAAGGATCGAGTTCAATATCCAGGAATTATCGGGAACATCGGTGATTTGATGTCCAAGCAATGCAGCAATATCAAACTTTCATCGTCAGGTGGTTTTCTAGATCACCAACCTAATGTTAAAAAGGAATTACTGCTCTACAATCTTCAATAATTGATTGTGATTTATTTTTCCGTGGAAGAGCACTTTATTTTAGGCTGACTCGTCGTTTGGAACTGTTTATACGGAAGATTAATTTGGTTTACTTGTTATAATGGCGTACCACATTGATCCACAAGCTGTATTTGAAATTTAATCGATTAAAGAAACGGAAGTAAATAGGGATTCACTTCGGAAAATAGTCTGTGCGTGGATGGTTGCGAGTGAGGGAAAACGGCTAAACCAAAACGACCGGGATTTCCTGCACAGCCTACAGAGCAGGAATATTACTCAAATCGTTTCAAAACTAACCATAGTTAGTTATCAGTGTGATCAGAACACTACACGTTCTCACAAGAACGGCCCTAATGGTTTTGATCATATTTTCGGTGAGAAGAGTTCGAAATGATGAGACAGTATGAAATTAAATTAAATGATCATGGCAGAATGACAGAAGCACGGTAAGAGTGGATCGTTTACGTTGATGATGTCGCGATTGTGGTGGAGGCGGAGCACCTCAGGCTCATGCAGCTCCACTTGCGGCGGGCCATGCGGCTGGTCTTGGCCTGGCATGAGCGCACACGCCTTCACCTCTCCACGGCCAAGACCCAGCTCGTCATGCTGCGCACAGGCCCATCCCTTCCCCTGTGAATCGAGCTGACTGAAGGAACGAGGGTCACCCTGGGGGCCATTGCCTCATATCTGGGCATAAAACTCTGCCCTCGCAGCCGTACAACCCAGCACTTAACCTATCTGAGGCGTAAATGCTCCGAACTGACGACCTCGATCCTGCTGGCAGTCCTGCCGGCATACTGTACCACGTCCCACCTGGCCCTCCAAATACTTGTTGGCATGCCTCCCTCCCCCTAGATTTAGTCCTTGACCACGCGGTGCTCTGGTCCTGCATCAAGCAGGACTGCACTGCTGAGTACCACGGGCGATTCCGGGCCTTCATCCCCTCGCTAGAGCAGGTGGATTCCATAGAGCGGAGACTCAATATCGCACGGGAGGCCCTCATTGATGGGTGGGAGCACCTCCCCTAGCAGGTAATGACCTCCCCCCGCAAACCGATGAGCCGGCAGGCCAACATTGGCCTGGCTCATTTCCTTATTGGGTAAGAGTGGATTAATAGTCCAATATGTTACCAGCTTGATAATTTTCAGAAGGTAATCAGCAGCAACTCCAGATTACAAATCACCTCTGTTTCACTTACTACCGCCGCTCATAATTTTAGGCTCAAGGTCTTCCCAAATGTTTTAGAGAAAAGTTGAAGAATTCGGATGAAAATTTCAGGTGTCATAAATTACACAATTTTTCTCTCCTTCGGTAGTTGAAGCGATTTTGTATATGTATTGAGATCAATCAATCGGGATTTCACTCAGTTCGTTCGAACTTAGCTCAATGTATACACAAACTATCAGTAAAGTAAACTACTTTACTTATATATAAAGGGTCTTCAAACGTGGGGGTAGAACCAGTGCAGTCAGTGAGTAGATGGTCAAAAGTAGAAAATAAAACCCAAAATCATTAACAAATACAACTCAAGCGGACAAGGCATATAACACATCCTTGCGCACTTTCAAGTGGAATATGGTCATTTTCCCCCTTTTCAGTGGCATCTCGCTTTCAAATGCAGTGATACTCTTCCTGAAAGAGAACCCAAGGGAGAAAATATATCTTTCGCAGTTTTGATTGAGTGCGAGCAACTCCCTTCTCGTCCACAGGCGAATTAACGACAGATTGGGCGGGAACCAGGAGGAAAGGGGAAAATGCAGATTTCGTCATACTAATCAAAGCAGAAGTGCTTGTCCTAAATGCAAAGTAAGACTCTGCATTACGCTTGAACGTAATTGCTTCCACACTTTCCATACTGTGGGGGTTATGCCCAAAAGAAAGTACACTAAAAAGAGGAAGGCAGAGGTCTAAGCTTAGGACCTTCATTACCTGATGGATTTCAATATTTTCAAAATCGTATTCATTTTTTGTAATATTAAGCGTTCAACAAAGGGTTACGAGAGTTAGTTATTGTAAAATACTGCAAATTATTGCACAACGATTTATTATTCTCATGAACAGCTGGACCTAGTCTCACACCTCCGAGACACACACCATTCGATTCAGCATCGAAAAATTCCAGAAAACCATACGAAATACGAACTGACTGAAACGACGGGAACTAAATATTCTAGGCGCATGTAGGCAATTGGCACGACGTTGCGAGTCGAGCGGGCGAGTGGTTTTGACGAGACTGGAGGAGAGAGTACCAAACACGGATATTTGCTATTAAACTGTGTTTTGTTAATTTTTTAAACCATTTTTTGCCCATAACAACCATGGGTTTCGTCCGATCGAATGGCCGAGCATGCGGGCTCAACTAGATACCAAATGGGATTTTTGTACGAAAGAACGGATTTTTTAGACCACGTTAAAGGCACAAAACGGCCCGGACGGCGGACGGACATTGCAGATTTAGAATCCCGATTTCTTGAAGCGTAAAGTATCTTTTTTTTTGAGGGGTGGGGAGGGGTTTGTAAAAAAGTTTTGCTGACCGAAAACATAAGGTTGTAATTCAGAATCAATAATAAACCAAAATAAGTGTGAGCTTAGAAGTTATTTTAAGATTAGTCATTGAATTAAGGTGGAAGTTTTAGAACAACTACCAAGAAATCCACTCTTGGTCCTAAAAGGGTTAAGATTTGGGAATTGAGCTGTCGTAACATGTGTCACGACGTTTATTTATTGAGGTACCAAACGTATTTTAGTGACTGAGTAACTAAACTGACGGCAGTTATTGAATAGTTCATGGGGCATCGGTTTCAGGGGAGCATCGTTTACGTTTTTCAGGATCTATAAACAACTCAGTGAGAAACGACAAAGTCAACTTAACAATGCTGTTTTGGTAATTTCAAGTGCTTCTTTCAATATATGTGTTACCATGATACCATTCCGGTAAATTCGAAACTACGTTCGTGAGCACGTTACTTTTACATGAGCGAGATTTGTGAAAATATCTGGTGCGTTGCAACACACAACTTTCCTTAGCTCTACGTCAATTCACTCGGGTACATGGCTTTTTCCACTTACTCAATTCATTCATCACTCAGTTCATTTGAACTTGGTCAAACAACACTTTACGGCTTTAAGCCACGTACCCGAGTGAATAGACGTAGAGCTAAGGAAAGTTGTGTTGCAACGCACCAGATATTTTAAAAAAACATTCCAGCAACATTTTCAGCAGAGTTGAAAAGGAAAAAAACCGCGCTAAAACCGATTTTGGTGGAAAATTTTGATAATGTATTTTGCTGCTCTCGTCATTTTCCCTCGACTTGGAATTTTATGGTATAATTGCCTTATTGAGAGCTACCAATATAAAAAATTTAATCAAAATCGGTAGAGCTGTTTTTGAGAAAAAAATTGGTGTTTTGATCATTATGATAATTATAGGTAACGTTCGGTGGATTTTGTTCATACCATTATTTTGGCGTCCCATGGTAACCTGCGGGCGAGATATCAAGTTTGAGCTGATTTCATACGGTCTTTTCTCTGAAAATCGTTCACAGACACACAGACCATTTTCCCAAATATTGTTTTTCGGACTCAGGAGGGTCTAAAACGTAAAGATCTGAAGAAAACTCAAAGCTGTTTTTTCAGTCGATTACATAACTTTCCTTTCTACTTTGTAGAGCCAAGAAAAGTAAAAAAATTCTGTTGCGAGCCATTACATAACTTTCTACAGCCCTGCGATCTTTCATCAATTTCTACAGTTCAGGCTGCAAAAACGGTATGTTTTTTACTCAGTTTATATTAACTAGGTAGAACGTATTTCACGGTTTCTTAGTCACTGGTGGCGCAGGAATTTGTTGGGCTGCTGCGGCTTTTGCAACGACTATTAGAGCGTAACAGTACATAATAACACTATTTTAACTGGAGAATAAAACAGTCAGGTGAAATTCATACTCCGAGAACCAGATGTGAGACAGTAAACGTTTCTGTGGCACCGATCAACATTTTTCAGATGATACGTAAGGTTTACATTTATGTTGTGGAATTGAAAGGAAGAAGTGATTTCATTGACAGACTGGTCCACACTCAGTTATCAGTACGGATCGTTGATGGCGAGAACTGCGAAAAGTAAGTGGCGTTCTTTAGTTTTTCGTTTTTGCTCGTTGCCGATTAATGCTGACGTGAAAAACCAGAAAAACGGGAATCTTACAGAAGAAAAGTACTCAGCTCATGAACTTCAAGAGCGATGTGCAAATGCGGCATAAATCTCTCCTGACATTCAAGTGGATCTTCGTCTCAAACCCCGAATATCGCGGAGGAGGAGCGAAGAGATAGGAATTCACTTCAGAAGGAGAAACCTTCGAGATTCCGGCGGAGAAGCGCAAACTCTTCGAAGTCGTCGCGATTGGTTGGAAGGAAATTCCTGGCCATCGTTTGACCCAATCGTGGAATCTTCAGTTTTCCGTCGGGTGGGAGAACGGCCCTCGATTGTCGGATGGAGGAGCTGCCCCGGCGAAAAGGTCACGCGGCGGAACTGGGTTATGGTCTTTTGAACCGCCTGAGAATTGGACGAAATCGTAAGGTTCACCTCCGACTCACTTATTTAACCAGTAAACTAAAACTAAAGATTTTAGGGTGAGTACGGCTCTTCACGATCCTAAAGCATCAGAAAATGTGTGTGAATGTTGTCTCGATTCGACGTGCAAGCTTTCGGTTGAACATAATGTAATGTGTGTGTGTGTGTGTTATCATTCTTTATTTTACCCGTGGAAATAAACTACTTCGTCTTAACTCGTCTTTCGGTTGAATATGCGAATTTACCTGAAATTGGAGTATAGCATTTACTCATTCACGTATTCTTTCGGTTTTTCTCCGATGCCCGTTCTATTTTCAACATTTTAAAAACTGTTTAGAAAGAAGTGATATCTGGGTTCCTCTCAGGGCGGGCTAAAAAGCAAACATTCCTCGGAGCATTGCACACCGCCTCAGAAAATAATCCCCTTTTTGTTGTCCGGTTTGCTTATAATTTAAAACAATAATCAAATTAACAAGTTATCAAAAAAGCAATGGACTTATCAAACTGTAAGAAAAAATAAATAGTGGTTCATACCTCACTTTAAGCGAGATGGAAATATATGTTGCAACCGAAAAAAAAACCGAGCCTCGTTAATCTTGAACAGTAGGGGATGAGCCCGATTCAGATTAGGGGAAATTCGGATGTGTTTGTATTCACATATAACGTGCAACTGGAGGCTATTGACTCAAATACCTATTATTTATAAATTTTACCGGACCGATATGACCCCACCATGAAATTGGCACCCCATCACAGCAAAGCCGTATTTTCAAGGCCTCTAACGTTTAATTAACGCTGAACTAATTTCATGCTTCATTTTATTGATTCATGTTTTCCAGAAGCCCAAATTTTTCATATTTGCATGATAATTCTTCAACTATAAATTATTCCTTGTTTCCACCACTTCCCCATAAATTCACCGTATTAAAAAAGAAAAGGAATAAAAATGTCCCAAGACCGATTCAGATTATTCGAAATTCGGGTTGTAGTGATTCGGATTAGCGAGGGGTTGTATACAAATCTCTTCGTCCTTTTCCAGTCAAGTTCTCGAAGTTTCCGCAGAAAAGTTAGCAACACCACGCTTCTCCTTTGGACGCTGCAGGGGGATAACGAAGAAAAGAAAAAGGCTCTGTTGACCTCGGGCCTCGGCTACTTTCAGCGCTCAGTGGGAATCACTTTCACGCTTATTTGCAAATAAATGTGTCTCCCCTATACTAGCCTTCCCTATATGTTCCAATCACCATGTTTGGAGACAAGCGAATGTGTTCGAAAATACCGTCCGAATTTCATTTTACTGAACTCCCCATGATGGGGTCAGATTGTTACAGTGGTATTGTTATTCTCGGATAAACGTAATGAAGAAGCAGTTGGCCAGGAGTGTAAAGGGGGGGCTTGACTCACCCAATGACGTCTTCACGCTGCTCAATGACGGAACGATGACGATACGAGATGATTCCTAGGGACGTTGACGGGAGACACAGCGGTAAAGCTACGTGTTTGGTATGATTTACGACAAGTAGTATTGTAACAGGGGTTTTAAGGGGTTTCAAAATTAACGCGGCACAAATGCGGGTTCGCATATTCCTTGGATGAACGTTGACAATTCCTAATTTAAATCAATGAACGTCATATCACGGTAATGTTATAAGGGCGATATCTAAGTGCGATTCTCTTGTAATTTCTTCAAACACGAACGTCTTGCATTCAGTTATTTGAGAAATTCAGACATAAGTTATGTTTAGTTCGAAGTTATATTCGGCTCGATTTTGTTAACAGTTTCAGTTTCAAGGCAACTGAATATGCAATTTAAACTGATATGGTCGGGCGGTTTTCCCTCAATTGCTGATACAAACCCACACATATTTTTCAGTCGACTGTTATCTCCAATGAGGTTGGAAGACTCGGAAGTGTCAAGATTCGACCAAAACTTGAAATGTTTGGTTTACAGTCGACATCGTGTCTCTCTTCTGCGTCTGGGCTTCAAAAAAACTTGGGATGTTCCAGAATAAAACGTTCGTTCGAGGTTTCTCGAGTGAGGAGGCCTAATTCATGGAACGATAAAGTCTGATTAAATTCGAGCTCATTCTACTCACAAACCTCCTTCAAAGACGAGTGGCTCCAGCTTCCAAATTAAATTACATGAAAGAAGTACCCACTTGCTTGCGGTTTCGCACCATTGCGGTGCCTCCTGTAAAAGACGAGCTGATTCCTAAAACTGAAAAAAAGGAAAGAGTTCAGTTTCGAGGAATTGAGCTGTAAAGTCAAAAGGATTCTTGGGGCATCGGACCGCCTTGTGATCGCTAGGGTAACTACCGACATCAATAAGAAGTTGACAATTCGCGGAGAGAAAAGAGAATGAAAAGGGAAATGTTACGCGCGGGAGAGAATTCCGGGTAATGAAAAAATTCCTGTTTCTCGATCCTTTTGTTGCGAACGATTGGAACGGTGAACGTTAAAGCGGCCTTTGTGCTGAGGCACAGCACAGTACTGTGGTTTTAGTACTCTGGCGTGGAGATGTTTGAAACTGCTGCGAGCGATAGAGCGAATGAACTATGGAGCGAAAAAATATATTAATAGGGCAACGGTGTTGATGGAGTTCTGGGTAGTAGTTCGTACGTAAGGATAACTAGAGGTTTTCGGAAAGCCTTTGACTAATATTTGTCAAGAACGCCGAAGAAGGGGAAGGATTGATATAATGAGATAGTCGGCACAAATGGGATGCCTTCAGTTCTCACACTCAAGGGCTGATCGGCTAGACTAGTACGCCATGAAGAGAAGACTTGAGAGATGTTTTGAGCTTTACCACTACTCCCTGAGAATATAAAACCACAAGGTGGACTCCCTCCTCCCCCCCCCCTAATTCTTTATGGGGTTAATAAGCAACATTCTGCGTTGCTCTGCAACGTCTACAGACGTTGTTGCACTGTATCAACTAGTGGTTTTTTCATGGGGAAACATAGGATAGTATCCCCCTACACTCCAGACATCTAATTTCTTACTTCCAAAATTTGTCAGGCCCAAAAATGATCGTTATTGGCTTTTCATTGAGTTTCAGTTAAAAACTACAACTACACCGTTCAATAACCATTGCCGAAGTGGTAGGGATATGTGAGGAGGCATGGATTCTGGCAACTATCATTACTACAGCAATTAATTTCGGTTAGCTATTTCTGACCACTTCTACTCACCAACTGAGACGAAATCCCCACCCACTGCAAGTGACAAAGAAACTAGAACTTGAAGAAGCTGACTCCGCGCAGCATATCAAGTCATGTGCTTTACCTGCACCAACAATGGCACGAAGGACTCCAGAACCGGGCTGGTCCGGGCCTTCCAAGGCAGCTCGCAATGGATCTACATCATTCATATTCTTCCCCTGTGTCACAAGAAGAGGCGAAGAAGAGATTTAACAGAAACAGGGGTGTCACCGTTATTTTGGCCCAAACCAAAATAAGGCCCAGCACAGGATGAATCTAGATAGAATGTGAAACGCAAAAAGAAGAATAACCGCCAGAAGAGAAAAAAATCACAAAAAATAAAAGCCAGCGCGAAAAAATCATAGAGGAAGCCTAAAACACGGAGGAAATGACTACAAATTTTGTTATTCTCTAGCCCAGCACAATTTGACGTAGTTCACAGTTCCAATTACGATTTAGCATCGAATAGTAGTAAGCGGTACGAAACATGATCACTACAATCAAACAGCGCAACTTGACATTTTCAAAGAAAAAATAACTTCCGTTACATTGTCCCGCGAGCTCTTTTGAGTAGTATACCCGTAGTGTACCTAACAAAATTAACTGTGAATTACTGTTGTGCATCTCTAATACCCGTTCTATTCGACTCACCATCAAAAAATAAATAAGAAACAATAGCAAACACGACGTAATTGCGATAATACAAGCAGATTCTTGTTTTTTGCAAATTTGTTAACCTCGTTTTTTCCATTACAACCATGGATTTCGTCCGATCGCATTGCCGAGCAGGTGAGCGCAACTAAGTACCTAATGAATTTTTTTTGGCCGAGGAACGAATTTTTTAGACTACCTTGAAGACAAGACGTAATACGAACGGTAGGCGAACATTCCAGATTTGGAATCTCCACGCTTTAAAACGTTAAGTGCATCATTCAGAGTGAGCAATAAACCAAACTAAAGTGTTATAGATTGTAATGTGTTTAGGGGATTTCTATTCAAAATCAACCATCCATAGCTCGGATCGTGATTAGACACCTTAAGGGGACGAAAGATAAATACACTGGGTTTGCTCATCTTTGACCAACATCTGATTGCAGTACGCGCAGGTATCGACGGTGTCTTTTGACGGCATACATTTGCTAATAGATTTTTCTTCAGAAAAAGACTCTTTCAGTTTATTATTCATTTTGAAAAATACGCCTATGTTTCTGATAAAGACAATTTTTTCACAACGCCCCCTCAAAATTGGAAAAGGCTAGGGTATTTTAAATCTGCCACGTCCGTCCACCAACCAGGCCGTATTTTGCCTTTAACAGTCTGAAAATATACGAGTATAGTTGTGCCCGCCTCCTTGGCAATCTGATTCGATGAAACTCGTTGTTGTTATAGACAAAACGTGGTTTAAAAAAATGGAAAAAACTAAGTTTAGGCAGTTTTATTGCAATAACGTCGTGTTTGGTATCATGCGCTGTGTATTTTCTGATGCCAAAGTCGAATATGACGAGTGTCAGGAGTGCAGGACGGCGTCTAGATAGAAAAAACAGTGAAGTAATAGCAAGTATTGTGAGAAAAATTCTACTACTTTACAAAACTCCCAGGACAGTACAGCGAAAGTTTTCGTCTCTCCCCGACCTCTCCTTATTTCTCGCACTGCCTTTCATCTCCCGCTAACCACCCAGTAGTCTAACTCGTCACGTCATGACAATTGCCTAACGTCGCTTCGAAAATTCGGTTAGGTTTCATACTGTGTACAGATATTTTCCGATGCTGAATCGAATGGGATTATACTGTGCAAGAGAATGATAGACTAATTGCATCATTTTTATCTGAAGAGGTTGGAACCAATCAGACAAATAATAAGTGGTAACGATTCCTTTCACAAATTATGACTGGGTCCTACCAGTTTTCAGCGGTATGTCATCTTACTCACCCTATCTCAAAAATTGACTCTTCTTTTTTCATTAAAGTTGTTACTATATGTGGCTCATGTACTGCCACTGTTATTTCACATCCGACGTGTAACCTTTCAACAAGTTAATTACTCATTTTGAACCTTCACCGGAGTTATACTCGAACACTGGTGAACATAAGACTAAGAAGACATTCCTTCAGGTAACTGCTTCGTAATCAACTGAATTGCAGCTTCCATGCAACTTCTAGGTTGTTGCAACCACCCGAGCAGGAGGGGGGGGGGCGGAGAACCTGTTGGGTGCACGAAGTGACTCATGGTGAACGTGAGTGAGGACTGTATTACACTTGACAGAATAGCGATAACATTTTGAGTGTGAGTACATAAAAGCGAACAGGTGGATTCTAAAAACCCGTGAACTGGTTGTGGGAGACACTAAACGGGGGAAAAGAGATAGAAAGAAAGAGAGATATAGGGATAGGAAGAGGGAGAGAGCTGAGTTATGAGTGTTGCAAGTTGAGATACTGAGAGAAAGTACTGAGATACAGAGAACTGGGAGATGACTGTCGTGAGTGAGTGCTGATGGGTGACTGGTTTTGAAAGAACTGTCTGTTGAGAAGAGAAAAAAAAAAACAGCGGGGTAGGAAAAGGAAATTTTTTGGAAAGTCGGAATGGGGAAATCCGTTGTCACTTGGAAATAACTACGGACTAAGGTTTCCCACAGGTACAAACAAAGGGGTCAGTGCTCAGGAAAACCATGACTTAAGAGTCAAGCGCCGACGTACAGAGGCCTAAAAAACCCAGCAAATTCGGCCTGCTGAACAGGACCCTTTTTAAAGAGGTACCATCTGTGCCCTGAAAACCTGTGTTTGGGTATACACAGTTGCCTGTGAAGACTCATAATGAGCAATTAACTTGTTGGGAAGTTACACGACGAATGTGAATTAACAGTGGCAGTTTAGTGGCGATATATAAAACATTAAAACACGTAACCATCAACGTTCGTCAAAAGCATTAATAAATAAAAGTATAATGGATTGTTTTTTAGATCATTTAACGAAAATTACTCCCCTACGCTATACATGTTACTAGGTAATATATATAGATTGTATTGTGGTGGTTGTATGTTGTACTTTATGCTTGATTATCTAATGTTCAAAATCTCGACAAGGAGTGGTGGAGAGCTGATGATGTTTGGTGGGTTCACTCTTAGTAATTCACTAGTAAATGCAGGGTTGCAAACAACCCATCGTGTTCAATAGCAAACAACAGCGTTGTAAACAATCGGCCAGTAACGTTTAAAGATGGGTAACTTCACTCGCTTCTACTTGCATGTTTGAAGTTCCAACTGGTAAACTCGCTGTGGGATATTGCAATCACTAGTAATCTAGCTGCTAGTTTCACGGTGCTCTACAATTCCTGTTTCAACAAAGTACTTTCTCACGCTTATCTCTAGCAGTTTGAATACGAAGAACTAATTTTGCAAAAGTCCATTTCTTGCATTGGATGAATTATGACGTTTCCTATTTTTCTAATTGTCATAACCCTTTTGTAGGAGCAACCCAATAAATTATCAAGAATTTCGGGGAAAAGTGTCTTCTGTGGTTCGTCCCCTCTAAATCTCGCTCATATAATACTATCGTATTCCGAATAATTAGGATGGTAGTCCAATAAACTACCAATACGATGGAATGATTAGAAGCTTCCTTACGTCGAAGATTTTGATCTTTAATCGTGGTGACATGAGTAAGAGCGCGTTAACAAGTTCTCGAACTTAGACCGCTACCACCTCCGACGTGAAATAAAAAATCACTGAATCTAATTGGCAGAGGAAAGTTGTGTGATACGTTACACCAGATATTTTTCCTTATTTCCGAAGGTTCCTTAATTATAGTTCAGTGGACATGAACCTTCCCAAAATACGCAAACCCAAAGTACAAGGAACCCAATACATTTCGAAACGTTTAACAGTATGAGTTTTCGTATAGAAAGTTATGTTAGATTCTACCAGGTTCAAGTGATTTGGCGAATAATGGCCATATAAGTGAGGAAACATTTCCTTCGGTACTGCATGTCTCAAGAGTTCTAAAAACAAATCTCACGAGGAGCACAAGAACCGAGAATTATCAAGATCCAACATTTCCGAACTGTAATCTCATTATTTAGATTCGAAAAAAGGTTGCGAAGTGTAGGTTGACCCATCGGTATCTCACCAATCTTGGTTAATGGGGAGACGCTGCGTAGTCGTGAGCTCCGCACAATTTGAAGTAACGCCCTCTGGAACGGCATCGTCGAGGGTAATCGCCTTTTCCGAGTGATTGGCTGTGCAAATACGTCGCTGGTGGGGGAGCAAGAGCGTGGTTCTTTGAGTGGCGGAAACGTGCAGAAAGTGGATTGAGAGTAATCGGCCGGAATAATACATATTTAGTCCTCTCGTCTGCCGCCCACCTTCAGGCATCACCTGCCCCTGGACGGCAGTAACAGAGCTCTTGGGAAATTATCCCGATAAGCTGCTGAGCTACGATCACATCCGGAACGGCGGATACGGGTAACCATAAGGGAAATCGGCCGTTTCCAACCTCTCATTTAGATGAACCTCTTTAGTTTATTTATTTTTTTTTGTCCTGGACGTTGCCGAGCGGAGAATTGCTGGATCGCTTTGTTCCTTATGGACCACTCTGGAATTGGCCAGTGATTCAAGCTCACTAATTCCTAAGTTCCACAGTTTGGGCGTTGTTGCTTCATATCTCACCCGTTACTTGAGTACCCTTGGTGCCCTCACGTATACGAATGAAAACAGGATCCATATTCCCCCCCCCCCCTCTATAATACCGGGAATCATTCCAAGAGAGACTCTGCAACCTCAAATTAGATTTGCATTAAAACAAAACTTTCCTTTATGAGGTATATTCAGTGTCTCGTATGCGTTGTCCTTGACTCTACTGGTGCGGTTACGCTTTTTGGAAACCCCTCATGTACGTACAGACTGGAGCTTATCTCTCATATTGACAGGATGAAAGAAGAACAAGGACGAAACCATTCATCACAGAAAAATATATAAGTATACATCACATACATACTCAGACTACATCACTAGGAAAGACAATCTGCTTAGCCCCATGCGCGTCCAGCAATTCTTATCACTATAACAACGCTTATCAAAGAAACTGATGTCGCTTAACGTTCCGGAATTTACTGAGCCACAATCGTTCTAAAGTAATCACTGCATAGATGATTCAACATACTATGAACTGTCACATAGTCAGCTGAGTGGTAACTAGCCTCATAAGTTTCATCAAAACAGTTCAGGTCGTTTTGGCGAAAATCTCATCACGGTTTACATCTTTCCTCAACAAGTAGTTACAGGAATAGTCGTAAGGAACGAAATGTCAGTAAAGGCTGGAGACTCTACTACATTTTGGTGAGATTCAGTGCCGGGTTTATTTAAAAACTTACACTTTAGACTAGAAACGTGTTGAACTGTGACGAAACGGCTGTAAAGTGTTTTGTGAAGTTTACGTGTTGATCGATTTGGCTGTGTGAGTGTCAAATGTCATTCATAGGTGGTGGAAATAATGAATTACTATCGGTTCGTATCAGAATTTCAAATATTAGTAATAAGATATCAGCGTTTTGAGTGGCGACGAACAACTACAAATGCCGCAACCGCTTCGTCGTTAATTCGACTGTCAGGTCATCTTTGATCTCACCTCATCACAGATTAACATCCCCATCAAGAGTTTCTGATGCAGTCTGATTGTGTTTCGCTCGGCCCCGGGAGCTACCAACGTGCATGTTATAACGCGCTGTTGTCTGAAACATACTAGATTAGTTTCGGAGAATAATTTGTTGGAGTAATTGCGGTATAAAACGGAGAGTTTTACCAATTAACCAATTCCGTTCCGAAAATGGCCCCCGGGGGTGAAAAAAGATCAGAGGCGAACAAAACAGTTATTTCCCTCCCTCCTCTCCGTTTCAATTCGTATCTGCCACAAACAGAACCACGCCAAACATAATGGTAAAACAACAAAACAACGATTAAATAAACATTCATTGAGAGGTCCGTCGTTGGTTTGCGACGGGAGAGGCAGGGGATGCTTTGATGTGCTATAAGTAATTAACACTCGATACCAACCATCATTTCTAAAGCAAACACAATTGCTTCTCCCCGACGCTCACATGTTTTCTTACACCCTAAAACGGAAGCCTCGGCAAGCGCTCGGTTTTCATCTGAGAGCTGAAGCGATTGTGAAATTGACTAGACATTTACTCCTCATCAAGTGAGCTGAACGATAATATGAGTTGGAAACGTGCGCTGGTGGCGTTACGCATCAAGAAGTTAAACGACAATTATTCCAAACTGATCTACTTAGTCACATTCTCGTACCATTATTTTCAAATAGTCACCCAGCTTTTCCTACTCTCTTATTCCGAGAGAATTATGAGGGTACTGTGGCACGGGTACGGTGGCATAACGCACTAAAAAGCAGGGGTCACACAAAAACTATTTCAGCTAGGCTGGAAACTATGAAATCAGTTACACAAACGCAGTGAGTTCAATCTCTTTCATACCTAGTTATGAACTGCAACACTATAATTGATAGAAGATACTGTTCACCCATGCCCTACCCTATTAAGAACGAAAGACCACTCCGATCAGACACTTTCCGAGGTTAAGCTTTCTGAAACCATGGGAAACTACAAACTATTCCTACCAATCATGTTCCTTCGTTTAATATGTTGAGCCTAGTCAAATGTTATGTCCCTCTTACTTTAGCCACGTCCTTACATCAGTTAATCCTAAAAACTATAGTTACTCGTAAACACTATCTTCCTATTTTCGATCGTGCCAGTTCAACTGCGTTATGTGGGCTCAGCCTTAAACGTCTATCTCAAATGAATTTTTAACTGTACAAGGCATTTCTTATCTGAATAGTTCTCTCTCGCTCATCTCGCCAATCAATTCGTCACCTCATTCACCCAATCGAAATTATATAATCAAACACACTATGATAAAAGTAAGACCTTGTCATTGGTGCATATAATTATGCAAGTCATGCGGTGCTGGTTGGCGGCTTCCAGGAACGTCATCACCTCACTTAACACACTCCAAAAATGCCCTGTAGAAATAGATAAAACACTGGGGAAGAAAGGCAGCGGAACTTATCATGCCGGAGCTGGTTTTCTAATAGCGAAGCCTACTTTCATTCGTAAAACGTAGAACGTGTTTTACCATGTTCAAATGAATAAGAAATAAACTGGATATGTAGCCAATGGTACGAAAATCGCAGAATGTACCGAGGGGCTGAGGGAAGTTGTGTGATGCATCGCTGAAGATATGTAAAGTTGGTGTTTTCTTCCCAATTTGATTGTTTTTGTGAGGTACATTTTCATGCGTGGAATGTAATTACTTTTACTTAGTTGTTTGGAGGATGCATCAAACCCGACGGTTCTCTAGCAAACCTACGAACGAACGAACCTACCTCTACAGTTACGAACGATGAATGCTAATAGAGTGGCAGTTTAGTCATTTACGAATAGCTATTAGAATCATTAATAGTCACTCAAAAGTGTTCCCGTAAGCTCCTAATTTTCTCGCACACAGTTGGGACTCTACTGCTTGAAGTACTCCAACAACCTTCACAGCCAGTTTATTTGTTCATCGTGTCATCCTTCAGCAATTGGAAATGTATTCCATGTACCCTTTGACCTCAATGACGGTTGTCCGAAATTTGATGAGACGAGCTCCGCCAGAGAAGGGAACGCCGTATTTTAATGGGAGTGTTGCTGAAGTCGAGAGCCTGGAATGCCCTGTTTGAAGTTGCTTTAATTACCCCGAGGCTGAATTATCGATCGGCGACGGGTATCAAGAGTTGATTGGATGGAGTTGACCACTACATCGTGTGTCCAGCAGCACTTCAAACCACTCAACCTGAGCGCAATTCAGGTAACGTTCCTTGGGAGCTAACTTGGGAAGTGTCCATTTATTCGGAAAAATTAGAAGGCGTACCTTAAACCTTTAAAACTCTTGGAAATGGCATGTACTACACATCTGAGCCAGAGATCTGTTTCTGTTGTGAGCTATTCCGTAAGCGTTCATGTTGCGATTGAAAACAGATTACCGTTTCCTTATCTCACGTGATGATCTGGATGCAGATAGTTTAAAGAAATTCAAAGCTATGCCGCAGCATTTGTTTGAGGATCGATGGAGGGTGTAATTTAAGCGGACATTTTTACTGGCTGAAGCAATGATATTGAGGGAAGGCCTTGACTACAATAATCAGTATAGTTCCAAATTGGCCACCTAATATAACTTTTGACCGTTTGCCCTGAAGTCTTTGAATTACTCATTACGAACGGTTTTAAATAGTGTAGGAAAAACGAATATCACCACAATATATCACGAAAATAAACACGTACCCTAATGTCTGTTAACAACGCTGCAGTCAGAATGAAAATTTTTCACCGATCATTAAATGGAAGTGGGAACATGACCCACCAAATTACGAATATCTGAAAGAAACCTATCTAGTTATTCCTGTCCTGATTCTAAATATGGTTCATATTCATGATTGGACCATCCATGACCTACGGGCTAACGGTCAAAGGTTATATTAGGTGGCCAATTTCGAACTAGCCCAAACTTTGAAAAACTAAAAAATGACCCAGGTAGATATTACTCTCTTGATTCTAAATATGTTTTGTGTCAATCGCTGCGACCACCCCTGACTTCAGGGCAAATGGTCAAATTTTCGATTGTGAGCTTCAGCTCAGTTCATTGAACGCTTATATCTGCATTACTGCAACGAATTATTACGACACAAAATTCAGATAGGAGTCATCTGAAAGTTTAACAAAGGTAGTTGGAGCTGTTTTAAAGAAAATGCAAAAATGGTACTTTCAATGTCCAGAGAATATCGTTTCTGGTGTTTATTGACTCATACTTCCTTTTAACAGACGTTTAAGTTGGACACAGAATGCGCGTTCTTCGATGTTATTATCCCCGTCAAAAAAATTGTTTTATTATTTAGAAAGAATAATAAACGACAACTGTTAAAGGGACATTTATGAGAAACTATAAATAGGTATTGACCAGTTGGAAAATTATATTAAACTAGAAAAACGTGTTCTCTGCATCTTATTAAAATATCTTCACCATATTTCAGGGGTGTTAATGAGAATCTAACAAATTGAGTCGATGAACAATTGGTAATTCCTATGATTTTCGGTATATTTGATCTTCCAATTATGAGCTTCAGTCAATAAAAACTGCTTACTTCATTTTCGCTCCTCCTAAAATGAACACGTACCACAAAAAAGCAAGGATTCCAGCTGTTCTGTCCTACTCCCGCTGCACACAACTAACTCCCCCAAGCCAGGTATGAACTTTCCTAGTCACCATGAAGTTTTGAGGTCTTTTCATATATTTACATTTTAAGGACTAGTGAGTCTGAAAACACTATTTGGGGAAACGGTATGCGTGCGTGAGTGTCTGAGAACGGGACTGAACGAAAACGACTGAACAAAATGAGCAGTGCTCAGGGTCAAAGTACTAAATTTATTTTTTTCCATAACGGCTTCAACGATTCTGATTAAATATTTTGTATGGGCAGCTACTAATGGAGCCACAATAAACAAAAGCACCAAACGTTTCAACGAGAATCGATTTTTACCTTGTAAACTCCGGTTTCTGAAATCCTCACAAAATTAGCGTGGTAGTCATTTTCATCAACTACCATTTCTAAAAGTTTTTCCTGGATTATTCCAGTGGGGTGAACGAGATCTATCTCCAAAAAAAATCACGTGAACAGTCTACTAAATGAAAACAAATTGCTCAATAACGGTTGTGGCACAAGTAGGAGCTGTCCGCAAATTTCAGAACCATCAGTGCCTCCCGCTGTCAAATAGAACGTTATTATGAGCCAAATGAGAAACAGATTTGACTAGTTCTAGAGTCCAGAGAATCACTGAATGCGCTTGAGATGGAGGAAATTTGTGTGGTCCGCTGCACCAGGTATTTTCTCGATTCAGCAGTCCACGAAATGTAAATGTCTGAGGCAAATGTGCATTTTTCCGGCCTTCTTCACTACATTCTTCACTTTGGCGGGAAGTAATAGGCAGTTGGGCTCCTTCACTTAAGCCTTTGAGTAATTTGTTATTTTAAAACTATCCTTGTGCGCAATCCTTCGAAAAATGTGTATTTTTTGAAACACGTGATTTGTACCAAAAGACATATCGGGGATTTTAGAACAAAGTTACGTTTATTATTATTGGCTAGGCGAAGGGTTCTTTTTTACGCCTTTAAAGCCGCAATTTCCATCCTACTCGCGAACTGATCGCTAAAACGAAGTTCTTTTCAGTTAAAAGGGAGTGAGGTTGGGGGGGGGGGGTGAGCGCATCAATCTTGTTTGGACTGGGGAACTTTTAATTTAACTTTTTCCCTCCTCTCCTTTAGCAACTTCTTCACTTTTCGACCTCCCCCCCCCCATCTATCCACCATAACTCTTCTACTTCTGGCTCACGAGGAAACGGCTCTCACTCTCCACAGGAGACGCTTCTTTCCAGCTATTCCGCCGCCCAGTGGCTGAAGGGCGAACCACTGGTTGGAAGAAAGGACGTT